>JAACIZ010000007.1:1143131-2343131 GCA_017140785.1 Calonectria pauciramosa | reverse complement strand
GAACTCTTCCTGCATGGCTTGTGACAAAACTAGGCAAAAGTGTTAGCAGCAAGATCAGCCATTGCAGATATGTAGAACAAAACTTACCAGACTGAACAGGAGTAAGCACTGGTGTAACGCTTGTGAATTCGGAATCGAAGTTGCTGGTATCCGTAGCGCTCTTAATGGTGGGCATGAACGGAGGCTGCACCCTCTTGTGGTAGATGTCGTCCCAGTTGATGTTACGGAAGAAGGGCTGGCTCATGACTTCCTGAGCATCCGTGGGTCCACTTCCCAGTCGCTGGTCAGGCTCGCGCGTAAGGAGCTTCTGCAAGATTGACACCGAGTCGCGGGGCATGTGGATGGGGTATAGGGGCTCATCGGCGAGAATGGCGTCGTAGATTTCGTCTTCGTCTTCACCTCGGAAAGGAGACTGCTGCAGAAGCATCTGGTAGATCAAGACACCAAATGCCCACCAATCAACGGCTCGTCCGTACTTCTTGTCGAGAAGAATCTAGTAAGTGTTAGCCGCCTGCCCAGGCGTACAAAACATGTCACGAGCTCCTTACCTCAGGGGCCATGAATTCGGGGGTACCACAGAAAGTGCTAGTGGTTGATCCGTACCACATGTCCTCCTTGCAAAGACCGTAATCGGCAATCTTGAGGTGACCGTCCAGGGTCAACATGATGTTGTCGAGCTTCAAATCACGGTAGACGACACCGTTCTCGTGGAAATACTTAAGGGCCAAGCAGACTTCGGCAGCGTAGAACCTAGCACTCTGTTAGCTCAATTCTCATCACACAATTTGCATCTTTCAACTTACTGAGCTCGCTTAGTTCCAAACTGTCCTCGCTGAATGTGCAACATCAGATCACCACCACTAATGTACTCCATAACAAAGTAGACGCGAGTCTCAGTCTGGAAACAAGCGTGGAGGTTGGTGAGGAAGGGGTGACGTTCTCGGTTGGCAATCAGGAACACTCGTTTCTCGGATCGGATACTCTCAACTTCGTCGTTTTCGATGATGAACTCCTTCTTCAAAACCTTGATGGCATACAGCTTCCTTGATCGCTTGGTCTCAGCCAACATGACCTTTCCAAAGTTACCCTTACCCAGCACAGCCAAGAAGTTGAAGTGGTCGAGGCCAATTCGCTGTCCGGTTCCAGGGTCGGTAGCCAATGGCAGAGCCTTGCGCTGAGAACCAGACCCAGCAACTTGGTTAGGAGCCATAGGCGTGTCTTGGGCTTGGGGCTTGGATACAGGAGACTGTGGCGGCTGCTGATAAGCAGGCTGCTGGGGTTGTTGCTGCTGGTGAGGCAGTGGGGGAAGCGCCTGCTGTGGTGGAGGCTGCTGGGGCTGCTGCTGTGCTGGCCTCTGAGCCTGGGGTTGGGGCTGGCTAGCATATCCTGGGTTGACGTTGGCATAATCAGCAGGGTTGTATTTTCGTTGCTGCTGCTGCTGCTGAGCGCCATACTGCCCGCCCTGCGCATACGGGTCGTCCTGGGGTTTGTCGTATCCCGAGCCTCCGCTGTACTGGGAAAAGTCTGATTGCTGTCGCTGGGGCTGGGGTGGCATTCCAGACATGGCCGCGCTAGCTGCCGCCGTGGCTGTTGAGCTCGACGAGGAGCGATCGGGGTAAGGTCGCTGTTGCGAGGGTTGGTTGAATGTAGCCTTGGCCGCCTCCGCCGCGTCTGGGGACATGGGTTGCTGGTAGGCTGATGGGTTCGTACTCGAGTATGATGGGGTTCCAGAGTGGGCGCTACCCGTCGGGCTCATCTTGCCGGGTCGAAGAGTCTTGTCACTCAGAGACGTAACCTTGGCTTGCCTCTGCTTTTGGGTTCTGATGCCATCCAAAATCTGGTTGGCCACGGCCATAGACATACCACAGAAGTCAGGAACCAAGTGCACACATTGAGCGTGAGAAGTGAGACCACATTCTGTTTGGAGTTAGCGGGGGTAACATAGGCATGATACGAGCAAATACTGACCTGAGCATTTCCTGCAGTTTTTCTTGCCAAATGGCAGAATATAACCACAATGGCAGCACCAATTGGCTGTAACGTTGGAGTAAGGCTGGAACCTGTGAGGAATGCGGTGGTTGATCTTTTCCTCGTCTGGGTCGGTTTCCGCGTTACTCTTGCTGATACACTTGGTGACAACGGATGAATAACACTTGGTATGGCAAGTGTACTTGCAGTCCTCGCACTGCATTCCAGCTGAATACTTGAGGAAATCTCCGCAAAGAGCACAGCGCATAATGTTGTAAAACTGATGCTGGACAAACTTGTGACCGTACATCTCGTGAACCTCCTCCTTGCGCTGACGGACGGCGCCCTTTCGGCCGAGACCCAAATCGACTTGGCGTCGATCCTTGTTAGTTTTGACAAAGCTCATCTGAAGCTGGATCTGGCCTGTGGGCTCCAGGTTAAACCATCCATCAATAGGGCCCGTGTTAACCTGTGGTGTAGGGCCTGGCACTCCATAAGCCCCCTGTCCCTGGCCCTGTTGGGTAGGACTCGTCGGGGTTGCGCCGAAAGATCCAGAAGACGGGCTCATGGGGAACTGGGTTGGAGCGCCGCCGGCCCCCGCACCACCACCGCCGCCCATCCTATCGGCCGAGACCCAGCCGGAGCTGTTCATCTCGGCTTCAATCCTCTTGCGACGCATCTCCTCAACGATGTCGGATATGCTGACCCAGAGCAAACCAATGGGCATGGGATGCTCAGCAGGCTTATCGTAAACCGTCAGTTCAATCTCGTTGGCCTTGTCGACTTCAATATTATGATATTCCGCCTCCCAGCGATCGGTGCGGGAAGCCCTCGTGCGTGCCATGACAGTGTCCTCGACTTTCACGGCGACAAACGTCTCAGGACCTCGAGCGAATCTCCCGGTCGTGGCGTGATCGACATCCTTGACAGCGACAACTCGAATAGAAAGCTGTCCGCTTAGGGGCTTTCTCAGGTTGGGGCTGTTGATGGAGTCGTCTTGCCGATTGTCAGCATGATCTCGCTATTGCCAAAGAAGGGAACGAGGCTCGTGATCAACTCACCATCTTGGGCATCTGAAGTGTCCACATCAATGTGCAGTTCTTCGTATCTCTTCAATGCCTGCTTCAAGAGAACGATCTTCTGCTTGCTTTCAACTTTACGAGCAGCGGCATCGGCCTTGCTCTTGCGATCGCCCTCCATGCCGTAAAGCTGGACCATCTTCTCGATACCTTTCAGGTACTGCTCCTCGACATTGAGCTTGAACTTAATCTGGGAAAGCATGAGCTGGATACGGGGGCCAAGATGAGGCGTATCATATTTGATCAAATCTGATGTCCTTGGTTAGCTCGTTTCCACGGGGAACAGTCTATTCCCTCCAAGTTTCAGGGTCGTATCTGGAGACGAACCTAGTTTGGTAAAGTTGGGTCGAGGCTTGGAGAGAGCGGTGTTAGGGCCGGGAGAAGCATAAGGATGGTTGGGAGGTTGAAGGTCGCCAAGCTGGCCGGAGCCGTAAGAACCTCGATCTCCTGAGGAATCTTTTGGTGGAGGGGAAGGGCCATCGTGAGAGTCTCCAGGACCACCCAGGGACATGCTGTCAACACCTTGGCTAACGCGGCGCATCTGGATGTCGCGCAGCTTCTCCTCAAAGAACTGGAGGTTGCGGCGACCCTCGCGCATCTGGGAGTCGAGGCGGGAGCGGACAGCCTCGTTGTTGGTCTGGGCCCTCATAGCATTGGCGGCATTGATGAGGGCCTTCTCCCGCTCGATCTTCTTGTAAATGTTCTGGATTGCCTCCTCATCGTTCATGGCGGCGGGGTTAGCGCGATTCGTTCGCGCAGGACGAAGAGAGGAGAAGGGGGAGGAGGAAGTGGCCGACAACTCGGGCCGGAATCAACGAGGGCAGACGACACGACCGGGCGCCTCTGTTGTGGGCGGTTGGGTGTCGAGTCGAGACGAGGTGAAGGGGAGGGGGGGAGGGGGGGCTCGTGAGGCCGTGTCGAGAGATGCGCAACGAGGGGCACAAGCGGGTAAAAAGCAAGTGCAAGTTGCGGGAGGACGAGTTGCCGGAGACGAGATGGCCGATGAGGTGGCGAAGCCGGCAGCTGGCGTCTGGCAGGAGGGAGGAAGAGAGGACCAGAGGTGGTGTGGTGGGAGAAAGATGTCGTCAGTGATGAATGGGATGGGATGGATGAAATGGAGGTTGGGTCCCTCTTTCAGTCGCTGCTTGGGGCCTGTTTGGGGGGGCAAAGAAGCCTGGAAGGGAAGCCTGGGGGCCCGGAGGGGGGTTCAAGCGGCGGGAGGCTTTTGGGCCTGTGGCGGGGTTTTTTCTGTTGTGCATCCGGTGTAGGTGGTGGCACCAGGTAGCGGTAAAAAGCTAAGCTAAGCTCTGTCGTCACGAATTAGTGGGTGGTCTTAGCGGTTGTCGCCCTCCAGGGCAGTGAAGAGCCCATGTTCCATGTTTCTTTGTCCCGCTCTCCCAGAGCAGAGAGCCCAATGCCCCAGCCCAATGCACACAAAAAATACAAAAAGCATGGACCAGATGGCTTTTACTTCCCCTCCTTATTCCCAGCCTGCCTGCATCTAGGTACCTGCACTTCCCTCCGAGGCACGCAGCTGTAGGACGCTCAAGTGCCTTTTTTTCTACTGGAAATTAGCAGAGCCCGCCAAGCAGCCGGGTGGCTCTCTCTGGGCTACTGTTCTTCTGCGCCTCTATGGGACACGAGTCCTAGTTAATCTCGGATTTCGGGCTTCGGGGCAAGCTACACGCAACTGGGCCGGCACAGCATGGGGTGAGCGTCCGTCAGGTACTTCCATAGAATGGTGTACTGTACCTGCTAACTCCACGTGCAGCTCCTGGTGCGGTGCTCCCTTGTAAGTTGTTGGGCACTCACATAATAATATTCCCGCCCGCCCCATCGGCATGTTGGTAGCTCTTTTGTATCTGCCGCCCCAAGCTTCGTCAGCCCAATCATGTGTTATCTCCCGTCGTCAAGTATACACAATGCGACTCTCCATCACCTTCTGGCGCCCTGGTCGCGCGCCGGGGCAGCAATTCCCATGTCCGCCTCGGATATTCCCATCCGAACGGTCTTCTGGGGAGGTCACAACAGTCGCAACTAAGCGGAGCTGAATGGAGCTGAGACGAACACCATGTCACCAGAGCCTATGGGCGTGACATGCAATGTGATGCATGCTCTACGGTTTAGCTCGGAAAATTCTACCGCCTGCCATCTCCAATCAATCTGTGAGCACCCACGTATATGCCAGGCACAATGCTAGGACGAGAGCATGAGCTGGACCAGAAGCATCCAATTTCGAGGCGTTTACATGCCAGGCGCACAGATGGTGGCGATTGAGGGCCTGGGACAGCCTGCACATGTCACACGTTGTCCTAAAACACACATGACACAGCGAATTAATTAATTGCAGGACGGATCAGCCAAACGAAAGAGGGAGCCATATCGACATGCTAGAAATGCCATGATTCCACACCCCAGCTCCTCGAGTGTGGCCATGCCCACCTAGAAGCCCAAGGGCAATGTGTCGATCTCTTATAATTCAGGCACAACTCCGTATTAGGCCGAACCTTGCACATCCAGTCCTAGGACGTAGGACTTTTTCACTTTGTCCTTGCTTTCCTCCACTCTCCTTGAAACGAGCGTGATATGCACGACTCCCCTACCAGAGGTCCCACCAGCTGTACCACCTACACGCAACAGGACAGGACTCGACAGCAAACCCTGAAAGCCTTGTCACCGCCTGAACAAGATGACAAAAATCATTCGTATCCCAGTGGGAAAATCTCCATCCAAGTCCACATTTCGTTCCGCTCCGCATCTTCCCCCCCGCGGCTCCACCGCCACATTTGCAGTGCTTGCTCCCCCCTCTCTTGTTACTCCGTATCACCGTACCAGCACAAACGTCCAAAAGCCACAGCAAGCCGTCCCGCCCACAAGCAGAGGCAGAGCATTTCCCGCCTCTCCCAGAAACGGTTTTTCCTCCGGCACGTGAAAGCGAGCCCTCCTTGATTCCAAACAAGGCGTGGCTCAACAGACTACGGAGAGCCCGATGACTACGCCACCGCTGTCGAGTCTGCACCCCTTGCACAGTCAGGACTCCATCAACAACACCACCAACAACGACAAGCCGGGTCAGACCGCTCCCCCCATCGGGCCGTAGGATCATCCATTCCCGTCGCCATCTGACCACAGCTTGAACGCCTGATGCTTATCGAGTATCTTTTCTTGTCCAACGCCGTATTTTGTTCGCCCTGCCCGCACCGCCCGTGCGGCAACTTCATGCCCCCTCCCATCTCGCCCCAAACTCTCTAGCCACAGGTCCGAGAACTGATATCGTTTTTTCATGGTTCCCGTGACGATTCTACCGCCGCCCCTTTCTAGCCTTCAGCCCTACCAGCTCATGACCGACAGCCTCAGTGGTCATGCATAATGCATCTTCCCGATTGGTTGCGATTCGAGTCAAACTGACAGTCTGGTGGGGTGAGGCTCATGTGGTCATTCTTAGATTTTGTGATGTGGGGTGACGTCGTTTGCTTGACAATTTATATTGAGCGAGCAACGGTCATCTATTGCTAAATATTACAACTCATAGAGCTAACCTCGTAGTGTAGTGATGTCTAAAGATGAAAAAATCCCGATGCTATTATTGTACAGGTGTCGTTAGATGGTACAGTTATACAGGTGGGGGTGCTATATCTGAACATTTAGGAGTTCACGATCTTCGCACTACCAGCAACACGATGCTTCCCGTCAATGCTGCTCCAGCAAGGGCACCCTGGAGTGCTAAAAGTGAGGCGTCCCTCATCCGCAGGTCTATGCGTCGGTCGCTGTAGAGGTCCTCCGCCGTGGCTCGCCATTTATGAAGGTCGATACCCGCCTCCATCAACTTGGCTTGCCATCCAAACAGCTTGGCTTGCCATCCAGACAGCTCGTCAGCAGTTGTTTCTACCGGTTCCTCGACTGCAGAATCATCATGAACGGGCGCAAGAGTGACTTGGGGCTCCGCAGGTCCTTCAACCGGCTGCGGTACGGCTTCTACTCCCGCCTCGACAGCATTCGTCAAGTGTGGTTCGATGACCATGTCCCGCTTCTCGACAACTAGCCTGAGCTGTTCAAGCTGGTTTCGGACTTCCTCCAGGGCCGCCTTCTCTTCCGCAACAACACCTTTGACCAACCTTCTCCTCTTCCACGGCTCTGCCACAAACTGCAGAATAACAAAGAGCACAAAGTTCATACCCATCAGCCCCCAAGTACCCCAAGTACTGGCCCTTCGAATACGATCACTCCAGATTTGCTCTTCATGGTACCGCCTCAGGATTCCTGCATTCAGTCGCTGGTTCAGATTCTGCTCCTCAGCCTCGGCTTCCGTAAGAGCCTCTTGCGAGGCTGTCACTTCGTTTTCGAGGATATGGTCCGTCCGGTACAGCTCCGTGAATCGCTCCAGATCCAAAGGCGTCCACGAGTCCTTGCGGGCTAGAAGGGTGGTGACCTCTCGCTGCGTGCCGGCTCGTTTCGTGTTGGATGTCTTGTACGCCTGGCGGCAGGTTCGGACACGCTCGTGGGCCTCGGCAAGCGCATCTTCCAACACAGCATTTTGTTTCTTGATCTTTTCAATTCCGGTATATCCAGTGATGTCATTCAGGGTCTGGGTGGCATGAAGGGCGCGAGTCTGGAACTTGTCCATTATGTCGCTAAACTTTTCGGTCACCTTGGTGCGACGCGCCTCCGCCCACGAAGGGAGGTCATGAGACGGCTCCTTGCTGTCGGGGCTGATGCTTTCAGAGTTGAGGCTGTCCGTCCTTGGTCCTTCGGCCTCGGCGTTATCTGGCTTTGTCTGGTCTGACTTCGCATCCTCGGCTTTGGCTGGTTCCATACGGAACAGATCGATCGGTTCAGTTTCGGGCTTGCGTTCCGCTTGGGTTTCCGCTGGTGGTTTAGATGATGCACCTGAGTTGTCCGGCGGGATTTGCGTCGAGTATAGTCGGCCGCGACCCCCAATGGCCTGAACGGTGCATCGCACACCAATGGATGGACTGAGGGCGCTGGCGGGACCACGTCCCGAGGCCTTGCCGTGCCACGCAGCCCGGTCGAGTCCCAGCCTTGCGTGGCCCCAGACAAGCCGGGCTACCGGGCGAGCAATCGGCTGCATTGCAGGAACCGAATGGCGGGCGCTGGCGTCGTGTTGCCGTCCAAGGTCCCGGCTTTTCGCGCTTAGTTGAATTCAAGAATGGCGATAATTGCGACGGATGGTCCGAGCCCCGGCTGCGGCCGTTGTCGGGAACTGGCGCATTTTCTGCCACGGGGCTTAGCCGCTTCCATCACCGCCTTGACGTTGGGGGCTCCCGGGCAGCTCCAGGGGTGCGGCAGCGAGCTGCGGCGGGGCGTTGGCGCGCTGTGCGGCATCTATTGGCGTGGTGTGGAGGGGTTCTCGCTCCACTATCATGGCCGGTCCAATCCAAACACCCAACTTGGCAATGCCATGACGACAGAATGGGCGCCAGGAAGGGTCCTAAGGAAGCCAGTCCAAGGCCCGGTCAAGGTTATATTATGCGTTTTTTTCTGCTAATGCAGCGATTTGGATCAATAAACACTGCTGCCTATCAATTGGCGTTCCCAGGTCTGCTCGGTGTGTCTGTTTCTGCGTAGTCCGATCGCATCTCTATCGCCGTCAAGAATTACCCCTCCCCCACCTTGCTGCTGTGAAATCCTCGTCCATCCATCCCACTTCGACTTTTTTTTGTTGATTGTTGATATCCTTATCCCCCTAAACTGTACGACCCGGCCAGACTCCCTCGCTCGTTTGGCACGTAATAACAGGCTTAGACATCCATTATAGAAGAGTATCATTTACCAGAGTAAACACAACCACACCAAATACACAGTCATCATGGGTTCCCTCAACGCAGACACCCCCGCGCTCAAGACCAACCCGCGCTTCATCTTCTTTACCGACTTCGACGGTACCGTTACCACAACCGATTCCAATGACTTCATGACGGACAACCTCGGCTTTGGCACCGAGCGCCGCAAGAAGCTGAACCAGGAGGTTCTCTACAACGGTATGCACTTCCGCGACTCATTTGTTGAGATGCTTGACTCAATCGAGACTCCCTTCAACGAGTGCCTCGACATCCTCCTCAAAAACATCAAGCTCGACCCCGGATTCAAGGAGTTTTACGACTGGTCCCAGGAGAACAACGTCCCTATTGTCATTTTGAGCGGCGGCATGGAGCCCGTCATTCGCGCGCTGTTGGACACCCTCCTGGGACCTGGCTGGGACATTCAGATCGTCAGCAACGACGTGGCCGCCCGAGAGGGAAAGAGCATCAACGAGAAGGGAGGCTGGAAGATCACCTTCCACGACGACAGGTGTGTTTGGCCATCATGACTCAGACACGGAGCTAACTGCGCCGCAGCATTCACGGCCACGACAAGTCGATTGAGATCCGCAAGTACTCGTCCCTTCCCAACCGACCCACCATGTTCTACGCCGGCGACGGTGTTTCCGATCTCTCTGCCGCCAAGGAGACAGACCTGCTCTTTGCAAAGGCTGACAAGGGTGAGTCCATGTAACCCCAAGTATCTAGTTGTAGGAAGGGACTCCATTGCTGATGCAACCCACAGACCTCGTCACCTGGTGTGAAAACGAAAAGGTTCCCTTTGTTACATTCCGAGACTGGTCCAGCATCCTTCAAACATGCAAGGACATCGCTGCCGGTACTCTTTCCGTCAAGGATGCCGCCAAGGGTCGCATCTGAGAGGTTTCAACCTGAATAAGACCACGCGTAAGATGGTCCGGGTCTAATGATTAAGAATATAGAGGTAACACGAATATTGTCTATTATTATTAGCAGTCACAATAAGGCTGGTATCGAATTAGATGATAGACAGGAGCAGTCTTTGGCTTTAGACTCCATTAGATTTTATAGAAAACTCAGTTAACCTAGAAACAAAATACAAGGTTTCAGTACTCATATGCTCAGAACTCCAATAAATTCGCCTTCCCTTTTGCCATCATTGTCTTGGTATCTTAATACTGTCATGTGCTGTTAGTTCATTTCCAATCCTCGCTGATCAATTCCAATGTCCGGACACTTATTAACCGCTCGTTTGCCAAGTGTCGTTAGCCTTTTGCATCTCCCTCACTCTTCTCTCTTGTTCTCGGCAGGAATGCAGTACCAGCACCCTAGCATCACAACAAACAATAATATCACAATAGGATGCAACACCCAGGTCCCGATGGCCTGCGCGAGCAATCCAGTCATGAACGGCGCAACTGCACCGCCCATGCTGCCACATGCGCTGATGGTGGCCACACCACTGAGTGCCTCCTCTCGTGTCATGCAACGCATAAAGATGGCTGTTGCGCAAGGGTAGATGGGTCCCAGCAGTAAACCGACAATAGCCAAGGCCACTGCCTCACCCACGATATTAGGCACCCACCAGACAAGTACTTGAAAGATGAGAGCCCCAATTGTCAACGCATAGACAAACTTCTTCTCTCCAATGCGCTGTGCAGGACCAGACAGAAGGAATCGGCCGATTGTGATGCCAGCCCAGAAACCAGCAGTGACATATCCAACGCGGGCCGGGTCACCATCACGGGCATTGATCAGGAACGAGATGACCCAGCCCGAAATCGAGACTTCGGCACCTTGATAACAGAAGATGAAGACGGCGCCGAGAAGGACAACACGAAGCTGTATTACCCCGGCCATAGAATACAGGACAGATTGGCCTGGTGCATTCTCCCTGGCTCGGGCGATTGGGGACATCTCCTTCTCATATCTCCAGAAAGACCACATTCCCACAACAAGAGTGAGAGCACCAATCCCGAGTGTGATGATATAGTATCGCGTCCAAGAAGCGCCCGCATTTGCGACGATGCTCGTGGCGATAAGGGGGCCAGCCGTGCCACCCAGTCCGTACATGCCATGCATCCATCCCAGTATCACTGTCCCGTTTTGCATGCTGCCACAGAACAGATTAGAGATGGCTACATTGACGCCGTTGCTAAAGCCAACAAAGAAGAAGGCGCAAACAACGACGGGGAATGGCGCGCCGGTGGCATGTGCAATAAAGGCCAGCGTTAATAGACCTTGTGCCAACCCAAGGACTTTGGCCCGACCGAGTTTCGCTCGCAAAGAATCCAGGGCAATGGCAGAAATGGCAAATCCCAGCGCCTGGCCAACGAAAATGAGGGACACAACGCCATAGCCGATGTCGTAGTAACTATTGAGGAGTCAGTGAGCCGCAATCGGCTGCGTTTGATAAGCCAGCTTACCTTTCCATATATGGGATCAAGGCACCAGCTGCACTGTCGCTGAGGGCCATGCCCACGCTGGCCAGGCCGGCAGACAGGAGCCGGAAACGGTTCATGTAGGGTTCCCAAACAGTCGGCATCACGTCTGCAGATGGAACTGGGGTTGGTGCCCGGCTCATCTCGAGGTCGGCTTCGGCGCTGGGAGTTGTGGCCTCTGAGCCGGTAGAGGTGTAGCTGGGCATGCGATGGTATTCGAAGGTCTCCGGCTGGGGAGCTCCAGGATACGTCCTGGGAACCGTCCGAGCCGGGGCCGTCAGAGGGCGGAAGAGCTCCTCTGATGACGACTCGGGATGGGAGGGCTGAGCCTGAACAAAGCTTTGAAGCATCACAGACTCCATGATGACGGCTCGTCAACTGAAGATTTGCAGGAAAGGGACGGGTCCCAAACAGCCGGGACGTTGGTTAAAGAGAACAAAACGGCCAGGGGGTGGAGAGAGCCTAGCACCCAGCCAGAACGGCTCCGGTCAGCCATTAGACCTGCGAATAACCATCCCCAGACCCCGCAAGAAATATGGTGTTATGTGGATGTGGTGGCCCGGCATCATGAGCCGCCACGATAGCTCCCCAAGCTCGCAAAGTTAAGCAACACACCAACCCATAAAAATTGGGTCGAGATGCGGCGAAATATGGGTCAAGAACACGGCCATGGTTTATTTATCCGCTCGTGTCCCGTTTCACCATTTCAATCCTGTAAGTGGATGCTCCCCCCAAATGCCCCGTGAAATCCGCATTCACTATCAACAGGCCCCCGGTCCGGGCAAGTCTGCTGAACAGGCCTGCTGAGCAATCCTGCAGCAAGGATGCAAGGTGAAGGGCGAAAAGTCCTCGCTCCAGATGACCAGCCCCCACTGGTCAGGAAGAACGACTGGTAGGTGAGCTGGCCACCGGAGTTGGCTGCGCATCCGGTCCTGTCGAGATTCGGGCCTTTGAGCTGACAAACAGGAACGGCGCTGCCACGGGAGGAGGGTCCGGAGGCTTCCATCGACTAGCTACCCGTTAATCGAAGCCATGGCGTTTCAAGCTGAGCCGCCCGGCTAGGGGAGAATTCGAAAATAGCCGAGACATCGAACGTAGATAACAACAACATGGCCTGGTGGCGTCGTGCTCTCGGTCAAATCTCAAGACTAATTGCTGTCCCGACGGTGAGGCACTGCGCTGATAGGCCAGCCGCGGAGTCCAGATTCAGCAGTTCCGCACTAGAACCCACCCACGCGGCTTACGGGCGATAGCCTGGGCAGCCCACTCGTTTAGCTCCGCAGAGTGATTGGTCGGATTCCGTTAACGAGGCCATTTGTCTATCCGTGGCCTACCCCTCCATGGTTTTACAACAACCCCACGGCCAACATCGAAGAAAAAAATTTACCAATTGCGACAGCAGGACCCGAACGTGGATTGACTGCAGCAGGCATCTGTTTCGACATGGGTAGACCTAAGCGTAATGTTCTGGCGGCGGCCGAGGCGTCCATCACTCCGCCGGATCTTCTTGAGCCCAACCAGACCGTCGTTCGCGTCATCAAGCCCGAGGGCAACAACCTGTTCGCGTGCGAGCTCCCCAATACCAAGCCCATCATTCTGGAACTGGCGCAGCGGTTCCGCAACACTATCTGGATTAAGCGGGGCGGCTTCGTCTTGGCCGAGATATACACGGACGTTAAGAACGATACCCGAGCCATGGGGGAAATTGTGAACATTGTGCGAGACGAGAAGCTCTGGCGCAAACAGTCCTACTGGTGAGAACCCTTGCGGTCGGTTATCAAGATTGGTTTGGGACCGACTAACATTTATTTTATCAGGCCCAAGGAATTCTCCAAGCAGGCATACGACATCAGCGACTCTGAAGAAGAATCCAACGTTGGCAAGATGCCTCCCAGTGACTCTGAAGACGATGAATGATTTTATTTTTGCAACTATTCTTTACTTGGTTTTGACCTTGGCGCCCTGAGCCTGCGGCCGGGGAACACTGGACTCGTCGGTCCCGAGATACGCCAGCACGACCGTGATGAGCATAACATTCACAACGACAGACGAGCTGCTGTCGGTGCTAGGGAAAACATTCCACGCCCATTCCTGAGCGAGCCAAAGAGGGAACACGACGAGCGGGTTGCGCGTGGCACGCCACAGCAAATAGGGCGTGGCCCACGCGAGATATGCGTAAAATTGGTAGTGGAGCGACCGCGCAAACAGCAAGCCAACGACATTGGCGGAGAGCATGGTGGTCATGACGTATTCGGGGTCGACGTAGTGCGAGATGCGCATCTCCTCTGCCTGCGTGAAGGGTGATTTGAACTGCAGGAAGGACGGGATCATGGCAAAGAGCGATCGGTCGGCAGGCCGAAGCCACCTAGCGACAATGAAGATGAGGAGCACTGTAGCGTGGAAGGCAAGCAGAACCAAAGCAAACGATTTGCTGAGAAAAAACTCCTCGCCCAGCATGCGCCAGTTGACCGTCCACTCGAACTTGAACTGGCGAGACAATTCGAAAGCCCGTGCAAGGTAACCACGGGGGTTGTTGGACAGGAACGGAATCGCGATTGCGAATTGGACCTGGGCCATCAACCAGGCGAGGCGAAGAGCGCCGCTGAAGCCCCGTCCCAAAAAGAGAATAATGCCCACCGCGGGAAGCACCAGTAGCAGCGACATCTTGATTCCCAGACCCCAGGTGTATGCAAAGCTTCCAAAGGTCCAGTACCTCCTCTGGAAAAAGTATACAGCCAGCCAGAAAAAGAAGACGGCAAAGCAATCGTTGAAACACCGGAGCACGAAAATACTGTGGAGTCGCTTCGAAAGGATAAGGAGAGGAAAGATGTACGGCGGGACCTAGTGAACCAAAGCCACGATCAGCATTGTCTCCCCATTGCTCGATTTTGAGGACCTACCTTGGCTTTCCAGTAGCAGAGCATAACGAGTGCGAGGGTTGCCATGTACAGCACGGCAAAGAGCTGCTGCGCCAGGAAAATGTCCTTGCCCTCATTCGTAATGTAGTACAATCCCGTATAAGTGTAAACATGCGCGGCCGGGTAGACGAGGGGACCAGTGCCGCCCTCCATCTTAGTGTAGTCTCGCTCGCCTGAAACGAACTGCGCAACCTGCTCCATGTACGCTACCCAGTCGATTTCGGTATCTATGCGCGCGGCGGGTTAGTTTAGCTGGCCACACCGGGGGGAGCTCCAAAAACTGGCCAGCGTGACACTTACAGGGGATCTTCCAAATGATCAGACCGCAGAGGACGGCGTCCACCAGCCACAGGGCCAGCGGGATGAGGGCGGAAAGCGCGTGCCGGCCATTGGCGACGTCCAGGACGAAGCGTATCGCCTTGGTGTGGATTGGCATCGTGGGTTGCGTCATGGTGTTGCGCCCACTGGCTGGTGATGGTGCAAAGCCTCGCGTGGCATGCGCCGGGAGACGTGGAGCTAAGGGGAGCTTCCTTGCAACCCCGTGAGTTGCATAACCCCGGTCCTCTTTTCGGCACTTGTCCTTTTCACCAATACAATATACAACCTTTGCATGATGGTTTGATACTTTGCTGCGACCTCATATATCAGGATTTATTGATAGAATAAACAAAAACAATCCCTAAATATTTTTTTGGTTTTGTTTTAGGATTTTTCCTGTTTATGTGTCGTTATTTTAGCTGAATCAATGTTCTACAGCAGCCAGAGTGGACGTGCCTCCATTACAACATCCAAGGGCTAGCTTGTATAATCCAGCCAAAATGTCCACTTCTGAACAAAACAAAGAACCTAAGAGGTTATTCTTTAGTTAAGTAAAAGAAATTTAGATATTATTATTATTTGTTTATTTTAGCCAAAATGCTAAGGGCCGTGGTCTTTTGCAGGGATCACACGCTGCAAAGTGTTGAACTAACATTCATTCAAGGGCTGGATTGTAGAAATGAGACGACGCAAGCGGCACCAGAAATGCGAGAATCTGCAAGACAATGGAACAGGGCCGGCAACAATGGCAATTGAGTTGAAAACAATGCTCCGTCATTCTTTCATAATCGACTAGGTACATCATAGCTTAGACTTGGCGGCGTTAGTGACCTTGTCAACCAGCTCCACCACCCTCTCGGCGCAGCCATAGGATCCTTGATACCCCCAGCCGGAATGGCCGTAGTTGTGCACAATCCATGTGCTATCGTCCAGACGCTCCTCCTCGAGTCTCACGCCGTCCTTTCGCCAGGGCCGCAGGCCGACGGCGTGGCGGATGACGCTAAGTCCCGCGACTCCCTTGCCGTTGGCTATCTCGGGCCGAGCAGTCACAACACGCTGCATGATGCGAGCAGCAATGTTAGGATCAGGCTGGGACTCCCAAGCTCCGATGCTATATGTGCCGCCGAGGATCGTTCCTCCGCCGGCGGCACGCTGCATCACGTACATCTCCTCACCGCGCCCGTCCGGCGTGCCGGAGCAGATGAGCATGGGCGTGCTCTCGTTGCGCACCACGACGACCTGCCCGCGGGCCGGCGCCATAGTCGTGTCCTCGACGCCACCTAGCTTGAGCGAGCCCAGCCCCGTCGCGTTGATGATGATGTTGGCTGGCTTGCCCGCGTGGCTGAGGCCCTTGGCCTCAACAATGTCGGACAGCACGGCGCGCTTGAGGACGACACCGTTCTTCAGGCACTGGCCGGCCAGCCAGGGGAGGTAGATTGCAGTGTTTATGCAAACTCCCGTGTACTCGCAGCCTGTGTCGTACCCGCGCGTCACTTCGCTTGGGTGCTGCTCACGGAAGTCGTCAAAGATCTCCTTGTACCACGGGTTGGGGTTGAAGGCGGCATCGGGGAAGTTGGAGCCTCCCGTCTGTTCCACGTCGATTTTGCGCCTCTGAATGTGGCATTCTAGAATGAGTGTATGATAAGCAGAAAGCCCAATCACCAAAGGGAGGCGGCATACGTACTCTGGAAGTGGATTCCCGCCTCGGGGACTTCCTCGGTCAGTCTTTTCAGCTCCAGCCAAGTGCGAGACTCCCATCGCTTGTTAGCTTCCGTAGCCATGCTGCCGGGCGGTGTTAGTTGGGCCATTGGCTATATGGAAAGTCCCCGGGGGTCAAACTCACGGCACAATGTTGGCGCCGGCAAACGGTGACGCATATTCTATGTCGTAATCACCAGGCATGTGCTTGGCCACTACAGTGACGGTGTTGGCCTTGTTCTTGGACAGCAGCAAGGCCGACGTCAGTCCAGAGACGCCGGCGCTGTTCGAGGCAAGTTAGTCGGGGAGTCTGGGTGACGAGGCAAGATCAATTCATACCCGACTACGACGATAGTGTTGGACATCTTGATCGAGACGAGGATACGCAGTGATTACTATTAATTGGCTCCGGGGTAGTGTATTTCAGTGACCAATGCAGGATGAAGCGATTCAACAGAAGAGCAGGCTCAGCTATTATACGTTCAGCGAGCGGTCACGGTGGTTATCACTCTCCGGGTCCGTCTCCACTTGAGCTAATGCGGACACCCTGATCGAACTGCACAGCCGATTGTGGCCGGTATGCGCGGGGTTGCACTCCCGAAGTCGGGCTTGGGCCTGTAACAGAGTCATTCAATTGCGAATTTGGATGATTTCTTTGTTTCAATTCCTTGTTTATTTTCTTTTTTTCGTCCTCCCAATGTACATACACGTCGCAAGACGACATCTGTCATCGGACCTACAAAAAAGCTCCGATGCCCACCTAAATCCGTCGGGCCGGCGTCCAGCACACCGGTATTGGTAAACACCCCAGGATTCAGGGGAAAGCTCTATCGGTGCAATTAAAAAAACACCCAGCTGTCGGAACTAATAGTCAAAAAAAGGCGGAATTGTTTTGGCGCATTAGCCTATCTTGCTGGCGCCATCGTAAGATTAGCATGTTTCCGCGGATCATGATCTAATCAAGGTCTAGCTCGCCTTCATTCTAGCGGTGGAAGAACCCATGCCTTTTCCGCACCGGGTTATCCAAGTGGAGAAAAGCGCCATGTCACCGATCACAAGACCCGGAATCATTGCATTTTCCGGCTTTTACAGCGCTGTCGGCTTCAATGAGAAAGCCAACGCTTAGATGCTGATAATGTGCTTTAGAACTTGATCAAGCAAGCACATTAGTGTTCATGTGTATGAGACTGCTGGAGTATTGAATAAAGAATGCCATGGGACTAAACGGGGTGTTGGTGAATTATTTATATGCTTAGGTAGTTTGCGGGCCTATTTGTATCGGATTCTATTCTTATCTTTGACAGTCCCAAATTGTCTAGGATTCAGATAGAAATGATTTCAGTTGGCAACACCAGAGTATGCTGCCTCATTCCTGATTTCAAGACTAGTAAATGGTAGACATAGGGCTCATCACATTTTAACGAAAACACAAAAATCCGACTTCAGCGCGTATAACTTTTACTTCGGTGAGTGTAGATATTTGTCTTGCTAGTTTCGCATTGAGAACACCAATCCATTCTAAGATTGAGCATATTGAACACCTGGATTCCATGCTATCCTGCATTTTTAAGTAGAAGAGTTTTTTGTGCGTCTACATAATTCAATGCATTGTACACTCATCTAAAATATTTTATCTCCCCTCGTTCATCTGCAATGTTTCTTCTGCGTCTGCATACCCTGTACAAGCGTCAACTTGTCTCATTAGATCCGACATGAAATGAACTGGAGTCAGTTCTAGATTGTAGTTGATCTATGATAGAGTTTTAATGGAAACCATTTTAGATTCTAGTAGTGCTATTAGGAGGATAGCTGTGGCTTGATTAAGGTGAATTTGACTTTTTCGGGATAAAGACCATGACGTTGGAATTTGGGTAACTGAACAAGTGGAAACAATATACCTGACTAAAAAAAGCATAGCACTCTAAAGACAACGAGGATTTGAATTCTTTTCAGTTCACATATTTCCCTTTGTGCGTATTTAAGATCTTCTTTGTTATATGTTGTCATTGTGTTTTCTCTTCCAACCGCCTCCGGCGCTACGTTTCTGGATGACGCTGTAGCATAGTGTTTGCCAAGAATTCACAACGTGCTTCGATATAGATGGTGGTGGTTTGTATATCACTGGTATGACACGATGCAGAGACGAAATGATTGTGAATTGCTTAGAGATCTAACCCAGTGTCGAGGTTGACAACAGAAATCGTAATATACATCCATTTCCCATACCATGTCGCATTGTGCATTCCTTACTCCTTTGCATATGACTCGATCAGCTTGACCAAGGCAGGAGGGTTGGCTCCAACAACCTCGCCAACCTTCTTGCCCCCATCAAAGAGCAAAAAGGTGGGCATGGCACGAATCTGCAGCTCTTGGGCAAGATCATTCAGCTGATCAACGTCAAACTTGACAAACTCGACACTGTTCTTGAACACAGCCTGATCCGAAAGCCTAGAGAATGCGGTTACTTATCTGGCTCTGCTCAAAATCACGGCCAGGAGGCTTACTTTTCCAGGATGGGCGAGATGGCTTTGCAAGGTCCACACCAATCGGCGAAGCAGTCGACCAGGATGGCCTTTTCGGAGCCCGCAACGAGATCCTTAAACTCCTTGGTCCTGCGCATGTCAGCATTGGCTCAATTGGGCCTCCGTATAGCCTTGCAGCAAGTGTACACTCACGAGGTAATGTTCTTGACGGCCAGGTTTCGGGCCGTGGAGTGGAAAGGCCGCGACACCAGGGAGCGAGTGGAGAAGGCTCCCGAGCGGGCGACAGAAGAAAGAAGACGCGAGGAGGAAGCCATTGTGGGCGTTTTTGGCGAGAAATGAAAGTGAAATACAGCAAAGACGAGCTGTTCTGGTGCTGGGTTTGCAGTTTCGGCTCAGTAGAGAGACAAGCTTGGCTGCCGGCTGCCCAGTAAAACGTTGGCTTGATTTGTCAACATTCTGGGCCAATCAGCTCTCGCCATTTTCAGAGATGCCTGAGAGACGCAATTCCAGATCTATCCAAAATCCTGACAAATTCTTGACTAGTGTACAGCCCGATCATGGCAAATTTATCATCAATGGCAATATTAGTCCGTATTATGAATCCCCTCACCTCATTCATTCGGTGTACAATACAGCCCTTGAATGATTGTTAGTTTTGACACTTTGCAGGATGGGATCCTCACAAAGACCACAGCTCCTAGCATCCGTAGCTAAAATAAATAAATAATAAGACCTAAATAAATTTATTTACCTGGGAAATAATTGCTTAGATTTTATGTTTAGGATTATTTTGGTTCAGAAGTGGTTATTTGGCTGGGATTGAGGGTTGGATTGTAGTTGGAACAGTGTGACGTCATCGGTCTTCATCATCTTGCATCGTGTAAAAAATGACATGTGCTTTTCGTCAAGTCATTATCGACTTTTCTTTGAACTACGTACCCGCAACTATTCCTCCATCTTGCCGTGCTTGCGGTTTCGTTGAGCTTGCGCGTCCGAGTATGTAGCAATCAACATGTATACCTCTTCGTGACCACCGCGCACGACGAATTCCAACAAGATTAAACACAATATCAAAAGCGAAAATAACGGGGAAAAAGACAAAGAGATATTATCTAATATTTTCAATTAGGTACTATTAGGATTTGTTTTGACCAAAAACACTAAATATTACAGTTTTTTCACAAGGGTCTCCCTTGTCGAAGTCACAATGAAGGGCGGCATTACACGCGGCCATCTTATCAACTCCAATCACTCCAGAAGCATGAGACCGTACTAGAAGATTTTCCATTCAGCTCTCATGCAGCGATTCTGAAATGTTCCACCAATGTTCAGCTACAGGGAAAAAAGAAAATATACGGATACAAATGCCTCGATTCATCCAGATTAGCGAAGCCATGTGGATACCCGTCCAAAACGTGCCGAGGTCCGCCGAGGTCGATGTTCAACACTTGAATGCCTGATGCCGGATGGACAACCATGGCCGATAGGAGAGCCATTCAACTGAAACCTGTTGGTAAAGGGGCACACCCTTTAATCACAATGCCGGTGTAGGCAATCCAGCAATCCAGCAAAATCCATCCATATCCATCCATCGACCCGAGGCATCTGAGGGGTCGTCTCGGTGCCCGTCAAAAGTCGGCCCGTATACCGTAGGTCGATTTATGGGGATGAAGATGGACGCAAAGAGATTGCCAAGGTCGTATTTCCCACTCGGCAAACAAGGTTTTTTCGCAGGTCGCTGCCGGGCCACCTGAGCTTATAAACGGGGGGTCGGGTCACGGCCGGAGAGGCCAAAGCGGCGGTGGATTTGTTTATTGCGGCCGAGCCGGGAGCCGGCCCAAGAAACGGGGATAATGTCACCGGGGGTGGGCGCGCTCTGGTAAAGTGCACGACTAAATTAATCGAGTAATCCGTAGGGCGGGAACACCGCCGCCTTAGGCCCGGGCCAGGGTCATGTCATCTGGGGTGGTGTCAGACATTGACAATGGATGAAGTTTCAATCTGAAACTGCATGCACACTTCGCAAGGCTATCTCGATTGAGAACGCCCGGCTAGCTCGTTTTGGATGACAGGATGCCCGGGTGTCCTTCCAGCGCTCAATGCTGAGCGTTGAGCCATCAATGGGCTCGAGTGTGGACGAGTACAGTTCATAGGCGAGGGACAAAGCGCCTGCGAAGATAATTGATATTTGATGAATATGTTACAATGGTTTAGAAGTAGAAAGAAATAGGAGCCATATGGGCAAGATACAGCTCGAGGTGTGCCTTTGAGGCCAGTCTGGCTGCGTGCTACGGGGCATATCCCTCGAATCACAAGAAACCAGTCCAATCCTGCAGCGCATCCGCATTGTTAGCTGCCTGCAGTGCTGACTTGATGTCACCCTTGGAGCTGGAGAGGCCGATCTCAAAACCATCAAAGGCGGGGTTTTTGACGTTGCAGCAAGAACCGGTGCAAGAACCCGACTGCGTCTGATCGTAGCCGGGAATGACTTGCCAATACAACTGTAGCACGGGATCTTGTTAACATGTGATGCCGTTAATTAGTTGGAGGGGAATCGCTTACCCAGGGGACTCCGTTCTCATTGAATAGCTTGACCTGAGTGTTGAAGTTGTCTTGGTAGGAAGCGTCAACGCCCCATTCCTCAATCATCAACTTCTTGCCCTTGGCGTCTGCCTGCTGCGCCAGCTTGGGAACAAAATAGCCCCAGTCGCTAGTCTTGCTCATGTATCCGTGAACGCTGACAATGTCAATGTCCTCGGCGTCCAGGGCGGCAGAAATGACATTGTACTCGTGGTCGCAGCAGTACTGGCTTCCTCCGATCCCTCCCGTGGCGATCTTGATGGGCGACTCCGGGCCCAGGGTGTTCCTAAGGACGGAAGCGCGGTTGGCGAGCCACCTCTTGGGGTCGTTGGATCGGAGGAGGGACTCGGAGGCAATCATTGGCTCGTTCTGGATGTCAAAAGCAAAGATGACCTCGCTCAGATCCTTCCAGGCCTTGCCGCCGAGCTTGGTCGACTTGTGGTTGAGAATCGACGTCAGACGGGCGTCATAGTGAGCGGCGGCTTCGTCGCTGTTGTAGAAGGCGTCCGAGGTGCCGTACTTGGCGCAGTAGGCGTCGCAGCCGTTGTTGGCGTTCAATTTGCCGGCGTCGTGGGGAGAAATGATGGCCTTGAGACCGTACTTCTTCAGAAGAGAAAGGGTGACGTCAAGAGCCTCCAGGACTTCGGTCTTGTACGTTCCGATCTCCTCTTCGTACTGGGGCAGCTTCGTCGTCAAGCTACCCTTTTCGCAGCTTCCCGCAGCACCGGTAACTGAGAAGCTATACGTCAGCACATGTTCGATACAGGGGCCTAGTAGATGCTACACACCCCAGAGTCGAAGCACGCTAGCACCCCATTCCGACAAGGACTTGATGTACTGTTCTTGCTCCCCAACGTCAATGGCGTGCAGGAAGTAGTTGTTCGAGCCAGCAAAGGATTTGCCAGTGACATTCTGACAAGCCACGAGGGATGCGGAGAGGATGAGCGACGGTAGGAGACGCATATTGGGCAGCTTTACAGCGCAAAAAGAATGATGGACGTATGTTTGCAAGATGCTTGGTGGCAAGTATATTGGCGAAATGCCGAACCCCAACTGTATAAATGGAAGTCGCCGACAAACTCTGCACCTCGCTTGCTCAAGATGGAAGTTGAAAAATACCCTTCAACCATGACGCAAAGTTCGAATTCATCTCGTGTCCAGCCTACCTTTTCCCTCTCTGGCACAAAGGTACAAGGCTGACTTGCGGTGTCCGTGAAGCCCAACTTGCACTTTTGCCCATCGCCGACCCACTGGAGCTGAGAATCCCATGGGCGAGGTGTCCCGTGCGATCCGCAAGCCTGTTTCACCTGGCCGCACCTCGCCCATCAAATTCCACAAGCAGAGCTACCTCCCTAATGCAGAGGGGGATTATTGTTTGTCGACTGGCAAGGGCGAAAAGGAGTAGCGGCTGGGCACAATGCACTTTGGCTGCTGCCTAAGATGGGCTATGCGTGGTGTTTTGGTTGCATGGGACAATGGTCTGACAACGTGGCACTGTGTTTTTAATGTGATCCGATGTATGCTTCGCGATATTTTCCTGCTAGAGATTGCAGGGCAGGTTAATGTTGTTGTTGTTGTTGTGGTTTTTGTTGTTGTATCGCAACCTCGATTGAGTTAGGCATGTGTGACAATTCCAAACACGCAAAAAAATATTCACTCTCTTTTCCTAGGAGTAATGATCACATAACTTCTCTAGTAGGATCTTGAGGGTTTTTCCCGTCGTTTATTTTAGTTTCCGCAAAATACGTCGCCTTATAGTGGCTTGTTGAAGCCACTGTGTGGTGTAAGCCTTTTTTGCCCTGTCACACTCCCCCTAAGCGCCAAACTAGCTGCCCACCAAGAGGTAAGCACTTGCAGGTCAGAGTCCTGCAGCGCCACAATTTCCATGGTCTCCGTCTTGTGTCGGGATGGGCTTCTAGAACCACAGAAGGATGAAACCACTTCGGTACCGGATCTTAGGCCCTCGAGCGCACAGACTGGCGCAAGTCCGAAGCCACACTTACTCGTGTCCGCAATCTAGGCAGCCCTAGACAAAAAAAGAAGGGATAATTGCAATTATAGGCAAAAGTTAATTGTGAAGTGAATGGCAGACTGGTTTTGGTCCAGTATAGTTTTCAAACTCAACCCTTACCCCTCAACATGTTGAGTTTCTGCATGTGAAGAGGCTGGGTGATCTAGTACAATGACACCCCCGCAACACCGTCTCCATCCGCGTTTACATTTATTTACATTTCATATCTGGCCATAACTACCCTGCATGCCTTTCTGCACCGCAAAAAAGCTTCGACCAAGATTGGGCAAGACCGTTTTAGATCCGCTGGCAGATCGGTGTTTGAAATTGCGAAGGCGCTGATCTCCCATGATGGCGCCGGCGTCTCACATTTATGACCCATCAATGCTGCCTGCCTACGCTATAATTAAAGTTTACATAGCGAGAAGAATTGTGGAATGCTCAAATTCACAGTGAATACATGCTTTGGACAAAACCAGTCTGTTTATTTTACAAATTACATTATGGGATATCTTTACCTGTCCGTCCGCCTTCCGCCTTCCGTTGCCCTGTGGAACCTATGTCTTTCGCTAAAAAATGATTATAACAAAATAATACCGCCGTCATGCTAGACTGTCCATCTTTCTGATGCAGTCGTTTTACCACATAGGATATTGATTTACTTGCTGTCGCAGCTCTGCTTGGAGCCAGCAAAAGTTATTTAGTAGTCCTGCGTGTACAACGTTAGTAAGACATCCACTGTAAATAGAGAAAACGTAAACGACTTACGGCCAAAATCGTCCCACCATCTCAGCCCCAGCGTCAGCATGAACTGGCACAGTCTCGAGTAGTAAAAGCTCATCTTTGTTCCAGTGAGCGAGGGGCAGTCGTCGAGTTCGATGTTTTGCCTCAGGGAAGCGGCGCCAGTGATGAGACTAGGACCCTTGTTAGCTGACCCACTTTGGTAACCTCCCCCCTCAAAAAAAGAGGCACGGATACGACTTACACCCAGAGATAGACGTAGGGCATGGACATCCAGTCGACGAGATGCGTGTCCCGGAGAATCTGCCACAGATACGCGCCGTCAATTTCGTTGGACTGGTCCAGGCGATGTGAGATTCTTCCCGCCACTGCTCGCCAGTGGATCCAGGCCGCGACCCTGCAGGCCTCGTTGATGCGGCCCTGCTTGGTGGTGAGCTCGCTGCAGGGGAACGCCCTGAGCCGCGCGTAAATCTCGTCCTTTGCCATGGTGATGATGTCGTGGTCAATCGGCGAGGCGCTGCCGTCGTTCATCTCCACCTCGGTGCGGAACAGCTCGACCAGGGAGAAGGCGTCAAAGAGCAGCTGCGAGAGGTCCTCGGGGATCGTGTCCGGGGCAAAGGGATCGACGCTGACAACGCGCATGGGGGAGTTGCGCCACAGCGGCGAGGGAGTACCGGCAGGACTGCTCGGGATCAGGTACTCCTCGCGCAGACATGGAATGGGAGTTTCGTTAGTGAGGAGCCGGGGGCAGTCGCGGAGAATGGCATCAATTGAATCCAGGCTGTTAGCGTCAAGGTTAGTGCTGATTAGCCTCCTGTCACTCTCGTCTTCACGATAGGGCGTGGAAGCACTCACCATGCGGTTGCGGGCGAAAAGGTGGGGGATGCCGGGACTCTCCTGCGCATCATCTGATTGAGGCCGCGCAGGTGCACTGGGCCTTGGCTTGAGCCTATGGCGTTCTGCAGCTATCGTCAATGGAGGGGTTCTCGCGGGGGAGCCGAGGCACAAATTGCAAAATGCAAGTGTGAGAGAGAGACGTACCTCGAACATTTCCAGGCAGACGGTCGCTGTAATGGTAGTGTCCTGCACCGCATCCGACGCCAGAATCTCCTTGTTGATTTCCTGGAGGGCCTGGCCGCGGAGGAAATACAGGTTGCGCTGCGTGATCCAGTGGTTTTCGGGGTTCCCGTGCTCAACGGCATTGAACAGCATCGCCTTGAGGCTGATGGCGAAGAAGGCCGCCTTGCTTGTGAAGAAGTGCCGGGCCATGTAGCCCGTAAATATCGGGTGAATGGGGAGCTGGATGCTGGAAGCATCAATTCCATGGCAGTTGAGATCTTTTGTTTGTGGTCAATTTAGCTTTTTTTCTTTTTTTTTCTCCTTCTCTTTCTGCCGTGTAAGGCAGGGGATGGATGGCAAGTATCGACTTACGGGTTTGAAAGGCATGGCCTATTTGCTGTGACATTTCCGGAGCCATGCCATCGAAAGGATAGCTCCCGCAGAAGCGTGTGATCTCTGTAAAGCCGGAAAAGGGCGATGATGGTGGGCATGGCGATTCCTTCTTGGAGGCCACATCTTCCGCGTCAGTGGCCTCGGCAGGCGGCGAGGGCGACTTCTTGGTCTTGCGCTGCTGCTTGGGCCGCGAGGTGGACGATTCGCGCTTCTTGGTCTTCTTGGGCTGCTTGGGCTGCTTTGGATTGAACTGAATGGTCCTGAAAGGAATAACGTGCTCGACCAAGGGCGGCGGAGGAGCAGCGTTAGCATACGCAGTGCCCTTGGCCAGGCAGTCGCGTTTGGCTTCTTGGGATTTGGCCTTCTGGCGCAGATGGGTGACCATGGCATGGGCCTTGATCTGGCTCCGGGTCTTGCGATCAATACCCTTGTCGCCGGTGTGTATAATGATTGGGAAGTGATCCATGGTGAGGGCGTCGGCGTCTAAGTGCTGAACAGAGTAATCATGTCCGAGGGCATGGGATTAAAACCATTGGGGATGAGGGTCGGGACGGCGGGGTTAAAACAGGATCCTAGTGCAAATCCAGACGTGAGTGCCGGCCTTAGTCATCGATTAAATTGGCACGTTTGAGGTTGTCATGGGTGTCAAACGCATCTAGCGGGGGATGGAAGTCATGACCACGGTCCCCGGTCCGACGTGCTAGGCCAACACGGAGCAGCTCACGAGGTGGCGCTGCTGAGCGTCTGCAGAGGCTGAGCCTGAACACCTTCGGCTACCCATCATCAAACGACCGTTGAGGCCGGCGGCGAGGGCATAGCGCGAAACAGGCCGGCTAGCGCAGTGCGTTTGCTGGCCACGAACCCTTCGCGGCACACCGAGGAACCATCCGCGCTGCCGCTGCGAGATGCTTCCGCTCCGCGCCAGAACCACCATCTCCAATCGTGGCCGTCCTCCGGTCGCCAGCACAGATGGGCAAGGCGTCCGTGTCATATCTAGCCTGCTAGCCCGTCGAAAACATCATGCGAGGCTGCAACGCAGCCCGGGGTCTCGATCGCACTCCGAGCCCGTGCTATAGTTTGGAGTCTTTGATCCGTGGCGCCAACACCATGTCGAAGCCACCTCTGGGGCCATGACACATGCAAACCATCATTAGCCAGGCTGCTGAAGAATACGAGTGCTTGGACAGCGAACAAGTTGCCTACTGAGAAGCCGTCTACGAAGCCATCATGGCATATCTCTTCGGCACATTTCTTCGGCAGATCTGAGAAAACACGCCCTACGCACCAAAGGGCGCGAACCTGCATCGCTAGATCTTGCTGTCTTAGTGAACCCCCCCCCCTTTTCACTCAAGGTTTTTTTATTTTCCGGTACGCCATCAGCGCCGTTCCTGAAAACAATGCACGGGACTTCGGTGTGTATCTGTGTGTTTGCGCGACCTGATTCATGGCTCAGCAACTCCAATCTTTCCAAACGACGATGCAGCACACTCGCTCAGCCCTCGCCTAGGGAATCGTTTCAAGCTCATGGGATTGGATTTTTTTTTTTTCGTCGGTCACCGCGGCCATGTGAAAGCTCTCGATTCAGGATTTCACACAGACAAAAAATGCTGAACACACTACAGCCTAGCGAGATCACACGCTGATCTTCATTTCAGCTTTGACATTTTCGAAGCACTCCAGAACGGTATCTAAGGAAGGGATTGCATATTGACATGTGTCGCCGTGAGTTGACATGTTGTGATAGTAATGGGTCTCTGAAACATTTGTGCGGATCTTGACGTTCGCAAACTAGTCCTATCTGGGTCGTTAATCCACGTCCCCCGATAAACACCGGGACTGACACCACTTTGACTCGCAAGCCATGAGTCGAGTAGACAGGGACACACCGCGGAATCTTGGCGTCACTCTGCGCTTACACGCTCTCGCGTAGGCATCATTGTGTTTGGATGGCATTGTCAAGGCACCGCGATGGCACTCAACTCCCAACATGCCAATTAACAAAGAAGCCATCGCTCTTAGCCATCACTCTTAGCCACCATTTAGTGCGGAGATTACACCTCCGCGTAGAGCCAGCCTCCTCCTATCAAGCCCAAAATACGAAGCGATCTAAGTCATCAAGTCATAGCAATAGTCGATCAGCTCTCGGGCTCCACTAGCAACTAGCAACGCCCATCGAAGCAACCAATCCCAGCTGCGCAACGAGCCAAGAGTTGCGAGGCGGAATATTCCGCGAGAGTTTTACGGTGAGAGACCGGTCAGCATTCGTATTTTTGTACACGAATCAACTCCAAAAAAGAAGCATAACCGCTATTCATAGCAGTCTCAGGTCATCACCACCATGTCGCAGAAGCACAGAACAAGTGCCGAGATGTTTCCCCCCCTTCCCCCCTTCAACACTGCCATGGCGCTTGATGACGCCACAGGGAACGGTGGTTACAGCTTCTTCCCAAGCACGTCAGCCCGAGTCTGGCAGCATTCTTCCTTTCTCCTCGGGATCTATTTCAACCTTACCCGTAAAGCCTATGCCGTGGGGGAACCTGGATGAGGTTAGCAAAGGGCTGAATCTGGCCCGCGTTCTTTCCAACGCGGACATTCGTAAGTCTCAACCGGTCTGCCTAGCCCCCAAAGAATACGGCATCTTGACAATCGTAGTACCGAAGCTAAGGCTTAGCTCCACCTCGCCAGAGTCCCGAAGCCACCAGGTATTTGTCATGGCTTCCGGCTCCTCCCCCTACCTTAGCACCCTTGTCTGCCGAGGACTGGTCACATGAACAGATGATCAAAGCGAGAGCGATGCAGGTCAGATAAGTAGAAACAATGCTAGAACATAGCTTATTATCTGAGCAAGCCTCGTCCCCTATACGGGATTGGATCGTCACGCCACTCCTGCAGCTGCCAAGCCTCATCCCCACACCTTTGCGCCTCTCAAAGGCCTTCAAGGCCGGTGGACCCTCTTCCTGCAACTTCCACAGCTCGTTTTGACAACGCAGTGTATTCCCAGACCAGTAAGTCAAGTCCCAAACTCAACAGCCACCTTCATCTTACACTGTAAGCGAGTTGACGTAACCCCCCAGAAGATCCCGGCCGGCCACTAGTTTAGCTCCCGGAAATGCCAGGAACACGTTCTGGCCATGTGGTTTCGTTATATCAAAAAGCGTGGGGTCTAAGACATTGTCCAATCTGGCAAAAGGATCGTAAAAAAATTGCCACACTAGTGTTTTGAACATTTCACAGCTGACCGTGTCTTTGATGAACTTTGATTAATTTGATTCAACTTAAATTTCAATTGAGCCTCGCCTACATCGTTGTACAATATGACTCTGCTGTAGATTTAACACTTCCAACATGTCACAGCATGCGCGTGTTCCGCCCCGGCTGAGCTTGGTGCCCTGCTTGTTTTCAAAACAAGTCCTCTATTGGTAATTCGGTGCCTTCCAGTCACCACTCTCCTAAAACTCCGGGGCTTGGCTCCAAGTGTTTATCTTCAGCTGCCGCGTCCATAAACTCAGGCCCAAGCTCCAAAAAAAAAAAACAAATCAATCGCATTTTCCCTACCATCAGCTCCGAGGTCGCCAAAAAAGCACTAAACAGTCCCCTTAAAACTTGGGGGATTATAATGTATAACAGAGTCCTCAAGGAGTGAACTCGCTCTTCTTCAAGAGCGGGGGAGGACTCTGTAGTATGAAGAGCCTGGGCTCTCTCTTGGTGTGTATAGTTCATCAGTGTCGAGTCCCAGTGGACTCCTTAACTAGCGTTCGACGCTGGGTATCAAGGCATGCAATATATGTAATCGCGAAAACAAAATCGAGCAGAAGTGAAGAGGGGTATCGTCGTCATTGTCATACTCTTGCATCAAGCCAAGAGTGTATGATTTAACAAGGAGGACGACAGCAGCACGTGGCAGCAACAAGGTTGTGAAAAGCTACTGGCCATCTTGAATGAAGAGTTTCCCTGTTTGAAGGGGGTTTCCAAATGTTTTTGGGCGGAGAATGTCCATTTCAGGAACTGTTCCTTTTCTGTCTGTGGCAAGGAAAGGTGCAAGGAGTGACTTCGGTCAGTGTTGAGACAGGTAAGGAAAGTAATGAGCGTGGTTGTCGGAACGGTCGACTGCCGTTTTTCGATAAGGGAAACTCTTCAATCAAGCCTGGCATGTTAGCAATTCAAACCTCATCACAGAGACACGGGGTTGCTGTTTCGCTTCTCCGAGCTTGCTTGGTGATCACCAGAAAGTCGGGGGGTGAGCTCCAGCAACTTCGCACTCCCGGCGCTGAAGTTGCGAACATGGCCTTTGCCAAGGTTCACGCTGGTTGCGCGCTGGAGGTCAGCCACCTCAGACGAGGGTGACACGGGGGAGATGGGGGAAGCCTCGCTGTCTTCCATCTCGGATTCAATATCGAGCAGGCCTTCTTGGCTCTTCAACATCATCGCCTGCACGAGACGGGGTTGAGTGCCAACTGTGCCCCACTTCAGATCCGAGACCTCACCGAGGTCGTCCTCATCGCTACTAGGTCGAGCCATTTCCCGAAGGTGGCCTGGTTCCCGAAGGCGAAGCGTCTCCTTCTTGCTAGGAGTTCGGACGGGAGTAAGCTTCAACAGATATTCGTCCTCGACGATTTCTTCTTCAGTGCTGTTGTGGGTGGGGGTTTCAGAGAGGCCTTGCGCACGACGGTTCGCACGACGAAGGCTGTTGCGCATCGCCAGTTTGCGGGCGTCGTTGTTTCCGGAGAGCCAGGATGCCTCAGAGTCGATAGATGCCAGTGAAGTTGACAGTTGGGCCTCGGGGGATGGGGACGCGTATGCTCGCTCCGCAACCGAGGGGGTGCGGCGAGGAATGTCCATGGAGTTCTGCTCAGGCTCGGACTGTTCGGCAACTTCGGAGTCATATGCCATTTCCTCGTGGAGGGTAGGCACGGGGGGTACGGGTTCGGGGGATGCTGGTGGCGAAATCGGCAGCTCCGGGAGATCTTCTCGGAAGCGGGATCGTGTACGCTTTGGCACACCAGAACTGGGTTTGCGAGAGAGGTAGACAGGGAAATCATCACCATCAAGCCTGGCCAGAGCCTGAGCCTGGGCTTGAGCCTTGGCTCGGACGGCGGCGGCAACAGCCTGCATCTCCTCGCGCGAGGTGTTGGCAAATGATGATGGGTTATTGTTAGCGTTGTTATTGTCCTTGTTGGAGTTGCGACGGCGTCGGCTACCAAATCTGGAAAGGAAGCCTCGGATTGAGAAACGAGATGACTTGACACTTGAACCAGAATCTTGCGAGTTTCGGCGAGACTCTTCGTGAATAGTGTCAGGTGGAGGAGAAACCATCTTGTCTCGCTCCGACCGCAAAGTCGACTTCGAGCGCGACTTCACAGATCGAAGAATGCCGGCAAGCCTGGTGCTGTAGAGTGACGAGGGGTGGTCCTCTGATGGTCTTGTGATCACAGAGCCCTCGTGAGGGGTATCAATCTCCATTGGAATAGGCTGTTCCTCAGCTGGCTTCAAGTCAAACGAGGGCTTTGGCTCCTCGACTGGCTGATGCTCAACTATTTTGTCGTCCAATATATCGACTGAGTGTGTAGAGTGGAAAGTCACGATGGGCTTCTTGATATAGTCATCTTCAAACTCATCGTCCGCATCACCAGTGCGTTCGGAGTCACTGGAGTCTCTCTGCTTGGAGGACGTGACAACAGCTGAAGCAGGCTCGATACCTAAGCCGACGAGTTCACGGCCCATGACACCTCGTTCCATGTTCTCCGGCGGTGGTGTGCCTGTCTTTCTGGACTCGATCTCTTCAGCCTGTTGCTCTTCAGCTCGCTTTGCGAGTCGACGTTCCATGCGAGCTCTTTCCTTCTGCTTCTTCTTTTCTCGTCGTCGCATATCCCTCTCCATCAGCTCCCTCAGGTCGCTGGCGTCGAGGTTATCAGCGAGCGAATCAATTCGTTTATGGGCCTTCATAGTCGCTTCGGGAATTGGCTCATTGTCCACGAACCTTCGCTTCTGCGACACAGATTGCAGTGGGCCCAGTTGAGGAGGGGGGGACGATCGGTGGCCACGAGTGTAACGAAGGGTCGGTCTCGGCGCAAGAGCATCCAGCGCAGACACCGTGAAAGAGACAAACTCGGAGTCAGTTGACAGGCTCGAGTGGATTGAGCCAGCTGACGGTAACGAGACGTCGGAGTTGCGGTTTGACCTTTGTCTCCCAAAGACAGAATTGCCTGCCTTTTGGCTATCCTTCTTCATGGGGCGTCCTGATGTCCATTGTTCAGCAGCAGGGCGCACCGGCTCAAAATCGACCATGGCCTTAATTTGGGCCTCCCTTTCTCTCATTTCCTTCCTATCTTTCCTATCCCTTCTTTTCCTTCTATTCGTTGTTTTCTGTAATGTGGGAATACGATCCCATGCAGCATCGGAGCCGTCACCTTGGACAGGCGTCTCGTTCCTCCGCTCCTTTCGAATACGCTTTCGTTGCGCGGCGCGTTCTCGATCAAGGCGGAGGGCATCTTGCTGTCCCGGTTCGAAGCTGTATGTGCGCGTGGGATGGAGCGGCCGCGGTGGTTCGGTCCGCCGCTTCTTCTTAGAAGAGGCTCTGGCGCCGTCGGGAGAAGACGGCGGACCACCCTCGGCGTCGGAGTGGGTGGCACCACTCCGAGGGCGCTTGCGGCCGCTCCGGCGCCGGAAGAGCCAAATGGCCATGGTTCCGGTCGCAGCTTCACCAGTTGGGAGAACTAGTTGCGAGCTGCCGGTCGGGTCGCCGAGAGGTGTAAGTTGTCGGAATTAAGCGTGACGTGCGAAAGCATTGTGGACTTGTCGAGGCGATCGAACCAGGCTGTTCATAGGGTCCGATATGTAGGAGAGCGAATGGCGGGACCAGAGCTCTCGAGTCGGCGCGAGGAGGTTTGGCGGAGGGTTGAAACGAGCGACAACCAAGTGGAGGGGGAGGAGGGCTGCGCGAGACAAACGTCGGAAGAACGAAAGAGGTCGCGTAACAAGGGCCGTTTCAACTGGTGTAAAAAAGGACGCAGAGCTGAGAGTTGAGAGAGGAAAGTGAGGGACTGGTTGAATGTAAGTATGGGCAGGGTGCGATGTAAGTACGCAGACGTGGGACAGAGGCGTGTGGTGCGTGGCGGGACATGTGTGGTAAATGTAGAGAGCGCACCTGGTCGGCGTGGGCGAGGGCAGGTGTGCAGGCTGTCGGCAGGGGGGTGCGTTGAGACAAATCTTTTTCACCACAGCATGGAAGGGAATGCGGCAAGCAGTGAATCGAGGCAGGGGTCCCGTCGAAAAGGAGGGCTAGCAAAGCAAAGGAAACATCCAGTTTGCCAGGGTAACAAGGACAGGACAGGGCAGGGCAGCATGAGGTGGGACGGACGGCGACGGGGGACGGAGGCGGATGATGCTTCCAGCTTTCCAAGCTTCAGGGCTGCGGAACAGAGGCAGGCCCAAGCGCTGTGCTCAGGTTCAGGTGCTGTGGGTGCCCTAGGGGGTTCCCTGGAAGCTGGGATGGCCAGTGGGTTTTCATCACTTTTTGTGCTTTCTTTTTCTTTTTTGCTTTGGTGCTCTCTCAGACTCGGACCCTGGGGGAGGGAAGAGGAAAAACCTGCCCCAGAATTTTCGAATACAAGATTCCCCGTTTAGCGGTGGGGGGTGGCGCTGGGCAAGGGTCCCGTCCTTTAGTGCCCTGTCTGCTGTGGGTCCGGTTCGGTGCAGCACCACAACCGCTGGAGGTACCGGTCATCAAGTAGCAGTACGGTGCCACCCGGCACAGGTAAGGGGTTTCTGGGGGCCACTAGTACCGGTACTTTGCTGAACTGGGCGGCTCTCTTCTGGCACTTTTTTTTTTCTCTCGTCCGCAATTGCACCTCTCGACACCCGCCGTCCGACCCCATTGAATCCATCCATGGCACTGAGCGCGGAGGGGGGGGCCCGCTAGAAGAAGGGCGGGACAGTGCTCAAGCGCCCCGTCCACACTGATTAAGCAGGTTGGGCGAGGATGAGTGCCGCTGTGGGCTGGGCCTAAAACTTCCCATTGACGAGCTTGGACGGAGGCCCACAGAGCGTGCCCACGGAAGGGCCGCAGAGCAATCCATCGCTTTCGCTGTTCTCCGATGGGGACAAGTATGTTCTAGGTTGTCAAAGTGTCCTATCCTGGCAGCGAGGGGCATCAGAGGTGTGGTGTTGATATGGACATTGGAATTGACGTCGCCGCCTCACACACATGGCCGCAGCTATTGGCAGCCATTCTACCGCTCTGTAAGCAGCCGAGAGGCACCCTTGGCCACATCCCGCTACTCAAATGCCACTCTACGCGTATGTCACCCTCACGTCCTCGACGCGCTGTGAACCGCTCAAGAACCATTAGTGAGGTGGGACCACAGATTATGCCCCCCATCCACTTAAGCAGCAGCATGTGCTTCTGAAGGCGCCACGGCCGCGAAAGGCGGCGGAGGAATACCGCAAGAAACCGCACCAGAGGGGTTAAAGAGGCTGGAGCGGATCCCGTGTCCCGTGTCCCGTGGCTCGTGGTGGCTGATGCCGCCCATGAGGAAGATCGGTTCTCTCCACCAGGTCGGTCCACTGCAGGGAGCAGGGCAAGTGGTCATTGCGGTTGCGCGCCAGCTTGCGTATGACGAAGTACAAAGTAATTAATTTACCCTGCCTCGTCATTTTGCAGATCTGGTTGGCCTAACGCGCCCACAGACGAGAGCGCGATGGACTGTTGTTAATCTCCTCGTCCCCAGTAATTCCACTCTTTTCTAAAGTATTCATCTCTCTTGTCCTGCGTTCTCTCGGCGGAGGCCTACGTCGAACAGGATCACAAGGGGACAAGAAAGCTACTCTTCCCGTGTCTTCCCAGAAATGATGCCGCGACCGCGACCTGTCAAGCAAGCAGCTAGTGAACATTTCCGTCACCGACTTCTCCCATGACATTCTATATTGCCCGTGACCAAACTATCCTCATCCAGCTTTAGTCTATTGATTATTCTAAGAATACCCCCCTAGCCACGTCCTCCCCTCAGTCGACAGCTGCTAGCTACGGCGCGATCCAGCGGGAGACCAGGCTCTGGTATTCTATTTTCGATGCTCCCGCCCGCCGGCTTGGCTCTGGTCCATGCGCCGGGCCAGGCTTGACGCGGCGATGTCGTCCGGAAACGAGAACTCTGCTATTCTGTCATTCATGCGGGCATCGGAATGCAACGAGACAGAATTCTCTCATCCCCTTGCGGTAATAAATTTGCAACAGACAGATAAATCCAAATTTTCTTTACAATGTTGTCAATCAAGGTTAACCGAGGTGTTTTTTTTTTAAACTTCAGATTTACCCGGGTTCTCCATTTTCCCATTTATTCCCTCCCTTCTTAATTGACCACCCTAGTGACATGCTTCCCTACTGCCCGCTATTCTTAGCCACCGCAAGAGTCTCAAGTCAGCTGTGTTGGATGTTCTAGAGCCTCGCCAGGTCTTGAACGTACTGTAGTGCTCACCTGCCGCGTCATGATTGCCCAAGTTCTTAGGTGCTCGGACAGGTACGAGAAGACGGTCCAGATTAAGCATAAACCCGCTCCAAACTGCCCATTGTTGGGCTTGTTCCCCCTCGTATCCAAACCTTGCCGCGAGTTGCTTTCGCCATAGCCGGGTCAAGACACCACCGCAACTGACGTAGACATGTATTTTTGGCCTATGCTGTGCCACTTGACTGCACTCTTCGTACTTGCTCGTCAACGGATCTCACATCCCGGGTGGTGCCGTCGGCGATCATGACCCCCTCAGCTATAGTTTCATCGTTGCTATACCGTCGCGACCGTTCATCCCATCTTGGAGGGGGGCTCCCAAAGCGCTCAGACTTGCAGACAAAGCGCAGCCCAGATTGGCCAAGGGCCTCAGCAGGGCGGCCGGGAGGGCATCATGATTGCCAACTAACGAGCATCAGTCCATGATGAAACCGCGACTCATCTGCGACGCCAGACCTCCCACACTGCCCAACTACCACAGTCCCCCACCATCTCTCGGGCCTGGGATGGCCACGGGGCCTTGGCTGTTCCATACCCGACGCCTGTAAGTGGACGATTGCCTCACCGATTGCTCGCCACTTCTCAGCCACACTTGGTCAATTGGGGGCCCCATGACGATGCCCGCCAATTCCTGCCCCTCGGCTCCCCAAACTACACGACTCGTCTGCCCTCCGTCGAGGCACTGCAGTCCGGTTCCAGCATGGCATGAAGGCCCCGTCATTGCCGATGCTCCGCCTCTGACACATGTCTGCCCAACAGCGACATCTCCCTGGCCATCTCGACATCTAGACCGGGCGAACCACGCAACACAAGGCGTCTCGCTCGGCCCTTTCGACGAGCGGCGCTGACGGATCATGGTGATGGCTGGTGGCGGCGAACGGGTAGTTCTTCCTCCCTGATTCAGATCCTGTCCGTCAGACATGATCCAACCTCTGGCAGCCACTCGCACCAATCCGCGTCCGGACATCCCCCACCTAGGCCCTTCAGCATGTCTGAGCTGCTGCTCCTCGCATATGCCTTGGTTGGCAGACGCATGCCCGCCATATCCTTCGCCAAAGCAAGCACCAAGAGCCACGACCGAGTCGTTCCCCAAGCCAGTTGCCGCCAGCACCACCACCAACGCAAGAATCGCGCGAAGGTGCAAACCCAATACAGCAGGGCAGTGGATCCAACATCCAGCAAACCAATCCTCGCGCCGCTCAACGACGCAGCACGAGTATCCGTACCTCTGAGCCACCACCATGCCCTGCGTCGCAAGTACCGGTACATCGTACCTCGCATGAAGCCCATCGCATCTTGCGCCCGTCCCCTGCTTGATGCTTCGTATCGCTGCCATCCTGGCAACTGAGCCAAGGTAAGCCCCGTGTACCTGGGGACCCGCCCGTTGGTTTTTTTTACTGGGTCGCTTGACCAAGTTTGGGCTTTTGTCTTCGTATTCGACCACGCGCTCGCCAGAAACTGAGCTGCCATCCGACTGTTCCATCACGCTTGTCCGGCACTCAACCGCACTCTAGGCCGCTGCGCGCGAATGCCGCCGAGCAGCCATCAGCCCGTGTAGTGGTTTACAGTATCACCACGCTCGGCGTCGGACAGATAGCTACACGACACCGCAGGTACCATCGCAGCCCACCAAGCGACTAAAGAGGCCGGGGTAGGTCATCCACCCAAGAGCGGTAAGGCTCTGAAGATGGGACCGGCCAGCAAAGCCAGCAAACCCGGGTATAACGTGACACCGGGGTACGCGGGCATTCGAGGTGATGTGCCGCACTCTAGCTCTTCCTCCCTCTTTTCTTGCTATCAAGCTTTGCCTACGACACCGGTGTCGTCATACACACGGCCATGCAACAGTTGAGCAGCCGTGTCTGCCCTGACTCTCCGATGGCCCAAACCGGCACGTCATCACAAACAAGGCAGAGCCTAGCCAAGTAGATCACCCACTAGCCGGCTCTTGGAGCAGTTCTAGCAGTAACGTTAGTCCCTCCCCTATGCAGGGGCAACCTTTCCTGCACCTGTTTGCGCCGTTTGCGCCTATTGTGGTTTCTGCGGTCATGGTGAGAAAGCGCAGAAAAGTGGAACAGGGCAGCGCCATGGGCAGTCGCACAATCGAGCTGTCATGCATGGCCCGCAGCCCTTGACCCATGGCAGCCCTTCAAACAGAGTTGTTACTGTGGCAGTTGCTCCCCTTCGCACGCCCGCTGTTTCGCCAGACTGTACTGCCCCAGACTCGGGCCGCGGGAGGAAGTAAGCTTGAGCGGCGGATCGGAGATTGGACAGCTTAGGCTTCGCCCAACCCGTGGTCAGCTTTGGTGAGAGCGAGTGTTGCTCCCGCATCGCACGGTTTAACCTGTGAACCGAAACCGACGAAAGCCTGAATCTGCCGTTTCTCGGCTACGGCTCGGGATCCGCCTCGACAAAAACTCTTCCACCGCCCTCCCCCATATGTATGTTCCACTTCTTTCCAATCAACACTTGGGCCAATGATCGCCTTTGGCTGTCGGTGGCTTAAAGTGCTCGCTTCGAAACAAGATACAGTGTGTCCCACTCCCAGGCGGGAGAGCGCTGGTCAGCAGCAGCTCAGGTATTGGGTATTGGGGCAGAACGGACATGGGTTGCCAGGATGATCTCCGGTGCTATTGATAGTATCTCAATGCTGTATGGTACCATTCTCTCATGGACAGAATGCACTGTACGCAGCAGCAGAATCCATTGAGGAAACCCGCAGCCCAGCGAGCGACCATGCATGTCAGCTCATGCAGGAGGCAAAACCGTGGAGCGCGGAAGCCCCCATATCTCCTGAAGCCAGCATCTCCTTGCAACATGGAGTTGCGTTGCGTTGCGTCCATCCCAACTCCTTTCTCTTCCGTCAAACCCGGGTATGACCGCCAACGGTTTCCCTGCTTGCCCCAGCATGTTACCTGGCCGTTACCCCTCCTCCTGCATTTAAGCGATTCAATTCTAACCCTTCCTGCAGCCGCCGACTTACCAAGTCAAGGCCTGTGCTATATCGATTATCCCCTTTCTGCTTCAGCTTGTCTCTGCTCTCTTAGCCCTGCCCTAGGGGTCCCGGAGAAAAACATGGCTTGGCCTCTGCTTGTTTCAAGTTGGCACGTATTTTTTTTTAGGGCTTAGCCAGGCCAATTATTGGCAGTGTTTCAACACCCATGACCACGGGCAATTATCAGCCCTAGCCTATGGCATCGTAAAGTGCCGGGGATGTGGGATGGTTTTGCTTTTGTTAGAGAATTGGCCGCCCCAGTCAGGGGCTGCGAGGCGTCGTCCGTACTCAAAACGAGTGATTCATCGGGCTAGATCGGGCGGGTTGGGGGAGCAGCCACGTGGGTGAAAAGTTCCAAAGATCGATGGAGCGGCCGTCGCTCCAGAGTGTTTGTCAATCTGATCCAAGTTGAGTATCCGGCGGGTGTTCCAAGTCTGTGTGCTTCTTCACGTATACAACCCATCAGGCCATGATGTTTTCCTGTTAAATGATGACACCCATTCATCTGCATCCTCCAAGGCCGAGCGATCAGGATCCACGCGGGGCCCTGTATGTACGAGTACAGTACGGCAAATGTACGAACAGGACCTTGCATCTGTAAAAGGACCTCGACGCAAGATGAGTGACAGATCCCGGCGGGCCAGTAAGAAGGAGAACAGCCAACATGGGCGCTGCTGGTGATACAGCAAGATTGAGTTTGATGCAAGTCACCAATGGGACTCGTCAATCGCCATCCCCGGCGATATCAGCAATTACGTCTGATATGACGGGGCTGTGACGGAAACCTGTGGCTGATGACGGCCGAGACAAGCTCCTCCATGGCTAAAGATTAACAGTGCATTCCCGTGTCTCTCATCTAACTTGAGATGACACTTGGGCGTTCCCCAGTGTCTTAAAAAGAGTGCTATATTATGCCATAATAACACACATGGCTATCATGTTTAGGTTGGCACCAGGGTTAGAGAGTAAGACACCCAGTCCCTGGAATTATCTGGATCAGCCTAAGAGCTACCTTTGAGTCCGTGTCCATGTCCGACATAACACTCATGATCCCTGAAGCGCTGGGCATTGTACACGTGTATGTGCGTCCCACGACATAACATAAATTGTTACAGGTGTTCCATGCCATGATATTCCTTTTGATGCGAACTAAGGATTCGCATCTGCACGGCATGTTGTGCTGGCACAAGGAGCGTTGGCTGTGCATTATGCCTTGGGCTGCCGTGTGCCGAGCAGAGGCATCCAGAACCTTCTGCTCAACGGCTCGGTGAGAGGCGAATCGCAGTGATTTGTGATACTAGGCATGAAAAATAAATACTTAGTCGACATAATTGAACCCTATTCGTCTGGTCTTGAGACCTGTCTCGAGCCCGCTGTCGACCAACCCATGCTCCATGCTGATAGTGAGCACTGTGCATCACGTGATCATGAACATGCGCCAAGTTTCTACAGCAACTGGCTGTTTACAGCCCACTTTCACAAGCAATTCGCGACACCACGAAAGTTGAGAGGCACAGTCCATGCATCAAAGGATCCAAGGAAACAGCAAAAATACCGCCAAAATGTCGTACAATCCACGGATGAGCATAATCCCACCGCAGCAGCAGCAGTCTCGCTCGCGCAAGAAGGAGGAGGAGGCCGATGCCTTCATGCGCCTGCCTGACCGCGAGATTGTCGGCTGCATCACAGACATCGGCATCAACTTTACCGTTGCGGATCTCCAGAAGCCCAACCCGGCCCACGTCCAGCAAATATTCGAATGGTTCGCCGAGCTCCTGCTTAATGCGACACGGGAAACAGTCGAGCCGGCCATGCGCGCTGCCGCCGAGGACGTCTGTGGCGAATTCTCGGATGTGATTCCCTCTGATACACGCAACTTGATGGGCTTCTACGTTTCGCTACGCAGACTGCTGTTTGAGTGCGGTATTACCGACTTTAGCTTCAATGATCTGTACAAGCCGTCATATGATCGCCTCGTCAAGATATTCAGCTACCTCATCAACTTTGTACGATTTCGCGAGTCCCAGACAAGCGTCATCGATGACCACTACAACAAATCAGAATCCACCAAAACACGCATTGAAACGCTATATACCGAAAATCAGGACAACGAGGTCAGGTTGGCCGCAATGCGGCGCAACCGCAAGGCCATGGAGGTCCAGGTCCGCGAAAAGTCGATGCGCAACGAAGAGCTAAAAAGGCAGCTTCTGGAACTACGGAAGAATCAAGAAAAGGCTGCCGCACGGCTTGAGGAGGCCAAGCAAAAGAAGGGCCAACTCACTACTCTTCTCGAACAAAAGACGCAAGAGAAGATTACCCTTAAGCAGGAGAGCATCAAGCTGCAACCATACGTGCTTCAGAGCCCCTCCGCCCTGCAAGATAATCTGACGGAGCTTCGAGAGACCCTGAGTAATGACAAGTCACATATCGACGCTCTGGATCGGCGGGCACGTGGACTTCAAACATCGACCGACTCTTTCTCCCTCGTATCAACCGAGGTAGCATCATGCATTAAGACGCTTGATGATATTGCCGCAGAACTAGCCAAGGAGGAGGAAGAAATGGCCCGTAACGCCAAGCAGCGCGATCAGCTCTCGGAACGCAAAAACAATGCGCTTGAGGTGGAGCGAGTCGAAAACATGCTGAAACGCCAGCTACAGAAATGTTTGGAACGAACAGAAAATCTCCGCGAGCAGAGCAACCTCAAGGCCCAGGATGCCAATGAGAAGATGCATGAACTCAAAGTATTGCATGACAAGCTCAAACAAGAGCGCGCAGAGAAGGGTCGGGACATGGATGTCCGCCGTGTGAGGATTGAGCAAACCGAAAAGAAGGCAAGTTTATTCCTGTACCAATACATCAAAATCCATACTAACCTATCATGTTTAGATGCAAGATCTTAAGGAGAATATCGAAAATGAGGTTCACTCTGCCTACGAGGAATACCAAAAGATGGAGTCGCACATCAAGCTTTACATTAAGGAAATGGAGCAAGCCATTGCCTAAAATGAGTAGTTATTATGATGGCGGCGTCTGGGAATTTGCTTGCTTTGCAGCTGAGGAGTTTTTTTTTGGAACTGTGATATCACATGGGTCTGGCGTCGTTGGGTTGCAAAGATTATGATTTGTGGAAGCTTTCTGTCCGGGGTTCTGCATAGAACGAGCAATAACGATGTGATGACTTTGAATTCAACATAATAATCATTCTGGAATTTACAATAAGATCACCCTGAATCTACATTTTCTTGATTTGGCTGTGGATGCTCTTCTTGTCCAATCTGCTGTTCAGTTGCCCATTCTTGGGTCTCAAATTTGAACCAGCGACTCAGCACATGTTGTATGCTTACAGTCCGTCCACTCCACAATCCGTTGTCTTTCCTCAAGGTCCCATTAAGAAGCGGAATCATCTCACCACTGAGGTGATCGAGATCTTCGTGTCCTCCCGGACCTCGAGGCTCAATAATGATGGGCTGGAAGCGATTCCGCACGGCGCAATCGACAAGCACAGCGGTGGAATTTCCGATTCCTTGAGCAGACCACTCGCTTGCATCTCGATGGACTGTGAGCAGGCCGTAGACCAACAAGACCGGCGGTTTTTTATCTGGAACATGGTCGGGAGGAGGGGGGAGACGAGAGGCCTCGGGTGAAAAGACGGAGAGGTAAGAGCGTAGGTGAGTGACTGTGGGTATGAATATTATTCGAATGTGTCGGGATATGGCGGTTTGATATAGGGGTGCCTTGAGAAGGTTATGAATAGAGTGTGCGTCTTCATCGTTGTTGAGGTTATCTTGTGGCTGTTCGTCTTGAAGTGATAAATGCTGCACAACATCTTCTATAGCGGCGCATAGGAATTCATCCTTTGAGCATCCAACAATGAGAGTCGTAGGATATTTGTGACAAGATAAGATGTACAAGAGGAGCTCAGAGGGCGTTGCTGGAGAGAGAACGGTTGGTTGTAATGTCATGATGCTCTGAGGACCTGGGGTCTAGGGTAAGCTTTGGTGTGAGGCGAGGTGATTATGACTGGGAGCTTACCAACCGAGTTTCTAACAAGGTGAGACACTCGGATCTCGACAGGTGTCGTCGAGTTGGGATGGTTGTGTTATAATAGAGCTTTCAGCGACATTTTCCTCGATTTTTGGGCCTTGTTTGCACCCTCTTACTTTTGGTCATCAACAGATGCCTGGGCAGGTGGCTGTTGTGATAGAAGCAAATGCCCCCCACTAAAGTGTCACGCCCCTCCACTGCGGCATTGCACTAGGCCACACAACGTCATTCCAACCACCCGCCAAACCTCCACCACGACTGCGCACCGAGCCGCCGCGAGTTGCAACACCACCCCTGAAGCTGTAGCTGCGCTCCGTACAGCACTAACCACCGCCATGGAGTCGATAGCGAGGATCTCGAGTCTCATGGAGACTGGTACGTCGCCTCGCCTTGCCCTCTGTCACTGCCAACCTGACCGATCCCGCTAGCCAGAGAACTCACTCTCGATGCCGCGCAAGCTACACGCGGTGTGGTGCGAACGAGCAGCCGGCCCCTTGACAGGAACCAGATGAGGAAGCTTCTGGATAGTCGCAACGAGCGCGAGGTGCTCGAGGGGCTGCGGCGCGTTATTGCTGTGCGTCCGGGAGCTGCCCCATGGTGGTTTGGTTTGCTAACGCTGAAGTCGCCTTGCAGATGATGTACCGAAACCAAAAGACATTACCCTTCTTCTCCAACGTCGTCAAGAATGTCGCCTCGCCGAACCTCGAGATCAAGAAGCTTGTCTACATTTACCTCATCCACCATGCCGAACAGGAGCCCGACCTCGCCCTCCTCTCCATCAACACCATCCAGAAATCCCTGTCCGATACGAATGCCCAAGTCCGAGCCCTTGCCCTCAAAACCATGTCTGGTATTCGTGTGCCTGTCATTAGCCAGATTGTATCTTTGGCGATCAAGAAGGGCGTTGCCGACATGAGCCCCTACGTGCGCAAGGCTGCGGCCCTGTCCATTCCCAAATGCCACCGGCTGGACCCAAGCCAGGCACCCCAACTCATCGACTACCTCTCGACGCTTCTGGGCGACAAGCAGTACTTTGTGGCCGGAGCGGCGATTTCAGCGCTGCTGGAGATATGCCCGGACAGGATAGATCTGGTTCACAAACACTACCGGACCTTGATCAAGCAGGTCGTGGATATGGATGAGTGGAGCCAGCTGGCCACCCTGCGACTCATGACATACTATGCGCGCAAGTGCTTCCCTAGGGCGTCGCAGGACGTGGAAGAGACCGTTGAGCAACCCAAGAGCGCTAATGTCGATGATTTTTACGGGGAATCACGAGATACTAGCAGGACCATACGATCTACTGGATTGGACCAGGACCTGGCATTGCTCCTAAATGGCATAAAGCCTCTGTTGCAAAGCCGAAATGCTGGAGTTGTGGTTGCAGTTACTCGTTGTTACATTGATATTGGCACTCCCGAGTACGTCAAGCTCGCCATAGGCCCCCTGGTCGCCCTGCTTCGGGGAGCCCAGGATATTCAACAAATTGCTCTATTCAACATTGTTTCGGTTTGTCTGCTTAGGCCGGCTGATTTCGTCAGGCATGCCAGCCACTTCCTGGTCCGAGCAACCGATCCTGCACCCGTGTGGGAACTGAAACTGGAGATTCTGACCATCATCTTCCCCCACAGCCCCATCCACATCAAGAGCCTGATCTTGAAAGAATTGGAGCACTTCTCACAAGGAACTAACAAGGCATTGGTGCGTGAATCTGTTCGTGCTATTGGCCGTTGCGCGCAAGCCGATGCTAGCACAGCACCCCGGTGCTTGAAGCTCCTGCTTGGCCAAATTACAAGCTTGGATGGAAATCTTGCAGCTGAGTCATTGACGGTGATTCGCCATCTCATCCAACAAGACGCTCAGGGCCATGTTGGAACAGTAGTGCGGTTAGCCAAGAATTTGGATTCAGCTACAGACCCGAATGCTCGCGCAACCATTGTCTGGTTGGTGGGAGAGTTTTCGGGCTTGAACGGAGAAGACAACATTGCGCCGGATGTCCTGCGAATTCTTCTCAAGGACTTTGCGAGCGAGTCTGCGGTGGCAAAACAGCAAATTTTGCTCCTTGCAGCAAAAGTCTATCTTCATCACATTAACCGCAAGAGCGAATCAGAACAAGAGAGAGAGGCGGAAGAGGACTCACCGATGGAGACAGATACACACCCCATTGTGCGGCTATGGGAATACGTTCTTCTCTTGGTAAGATACGACACATCTTTTGACCTGCGAGACCGGGCCAGGATGTACCGCTCTCTGTTGGCCGTGCCTCAGCTGGCAACTTTGATGTTACTCGCTGAGAAGCCTGCGCCCCAGGCGCCAAGCCCATCCGAGTCTCGAAAGGGATTCACCCTTGGGTCTGCAACTCTAGTACTTGCTGGAGGTGGAGGCATCCACGGCATCCAAGGATATGAGCCGCTTCCTGACTGGGTCGAGGAGGGACATCAGCCGGATCCTCGACTTCGCGAACCAGAAGGACAAGTATCTCGATACGATGTAGAGAAGAGCTCTTTGCCAGCCAGTCAGAGGCTAGATGATGCAGCAAAGTCCGTTGCTATCCCAAGCAAGACCAATGGAAATGGCAGTGGAGAGGGTGTTGGCGCCAAAACACTGGATGATTGGTTGGCAGAGGAAGAAGAAGAGAGTGGAGAGACCGAGGAAGAAAGTGAAGAAGAAGAAGAATCATCATCAGAAGAAGAGGACGAGGAAGAGGAGGATGAAGAAGAGGAAGAAACAGACAGTGATGACGATGGTGAAGCTGATAGACTGGTCAAGGATTGATAGCGATAGACATTATGATTCCACGGCATATCCCATGAAGAGGAAAGACGATTAGGAGAGAAGATCACCAGGTGACTACTGCGTCTAGTTACCTATGACTGAGGAGACTGAAAAGTGGAATATTAAATGTATGACCTTCTATGGCACATATGGTACTGCTCTTAGTTGCTTCCCCTTTTTGTGGGAAACCTATAAATCTTTATCGAAAACTCCATAAAACGTAACGACTTTGAAGTATCAAACGCTGTCTGCCCTGACACCTTCGTTGGACGATCCTCCTGACTTTTCCGAATCCTTTAATGTGGTAGCGGAGCTTCCACCGTTGCTCATTCTCGGGAAAAACAGGCCAGGGTGGAAGACTGTCAGCAGCGTCGATGTGACGAGAACGAGGCCTCCATCAAGGACAAGAAAGCTGGGCTCGTCTTGCATGATGTTGTTGCCCCAGCCGCCAGCCATTTCCGCGACTCTGAGCAAGGTAGTTAGTTGACTGCAAACAATGAATGGGATGGGAATTGCTCACCGGTAGATGCAACGGATGAGAATGCTGGCATATGCAACTGTCACAGCAGTGCTAAAAGTGCGGAACTTCTTGTCGTTCCAGACCTGCAGCGCCGCAGGGTCGGCTCCGGGACTTTGGAAATACTTCTTGACGCGGATATAATAATCTGTGCCCATGACACCAAAGAGCAGCAGCACGGCAACCTGAAGAGCAACACCGGCGATGATGGTGCGGTTTCCGGTCTGGGCAGCTGTTTTGTTGTCTCGACTCGCTCCAGCGGCGACACCGCCACCAATGGCCTGGACCACGAGGCAGGTCAGATCAGCGGGCAGGAAGAACCTTGGGTACCACGGGGCGGGGATTCGCGAAAGTCCCGGGTTGAGGGCTAGAGCAACGTGCTTGAGCGTGAGGTAGATGGCGGCGCAGATGAAGGTGGGCGCGATGATGATGCAGCAGATTTGGATCTGGAAGCCGCTTTTGTCCCAAACGTTGTGATGCATTATGCCGCGACCGACGTAGCCTGTTGCAAGGTCAGCTTCACATTTCAGTTTACCTATTTGAATAGTCCCGCAGCGTGATAAGGAAATGATAAAAGAAAAGGAGATTTGTACCTAAGCATTCAAGCATCACGCCCGCAGATATGGCGGCGCAGTATGTCCATGTCTTCTTCCAGATGCCCAGCCCCAGAGAGGCAATCAGCAACAGACCAAAGGCAATGGCGAAGAATATGCTGGAGCCGAGATTGGGAACGTATCCCAGGACAGTGGCACTGACGGGGCAGAGATCCGAGACGTCATGGCAGTCGTCGAAGCTCGCTGGTCGGCGGATCGCGAGCAAGTGTAACATTCTAGTGAGAAGGATGTGGATGTTCAAGTAGAAAAGTTGAGATATCGACGCGGTTTGACACGTAGGGTAATTAAACCACCCTTATCGACCACAATGACCGGAGACGAGGACAAGCGTAGAATAAGTAGTTGATATTCGGTGTTTCTAGTCTGGTGAAGTTTAAGGTCTGACTTTGGTGAGTTGGATTTGGTCGGTGAAATTTCTTGGCGACAACAAAGAAAAGGTGAATAACGGTTTGCCAATGAGATCGGAGGAAACGGATATAAAGGTGTTTGTAGACGTGACTCAGGCTAACGAGGAATGTCATCGCGCCGTCAGCATGGGCGCCCGTCTCTGACCAGACCGGACTTCGGGCTGTCTATTATTGGTGGTAGCCGTATGAAGGGGGCGATGAGACGGTTAAGCTAGCACCCGCACTCCACACACTTTTACTGGGATAATTTGCGGCTTTGGCCTGGTAGGGCTAATGCATGCATACTCGGGTTGAATGCGAGCTCGAGTCCGAGGCGTCGCATTGCAGCGACAGTGCCTCATTGTTGGCTGCCCATCCCTAAACCCGTATCTCAGTCCACCATCCGGGCCATTTTGTCCCGTTAGTTTGGTCGATATTGTTAGTGCGTGTCGATCGGACCCTTAGCCTAGATTCATGACTTCATGGACTTCGGGTCAAGAATCCCCCGCATACCTAAATCTCACGTAAGGCTTGCACTTGGGAGATCGGATAAATTCAGAAACGGCCGGTCACTGTATTAAATTGAACACGATAGACACGAAATAAGACAAGAGACGAAATGGAACGATTTCCCTATCACCGCACCAAGAAGGGAAAAAAAATTAAATTACCTACCGCTGCCACTGTCTGTTCCAAACTGACGCTAATGTTTTATGACTAAACGGTTGGATGTGAGGCGGCTGTCCTGATCCCGGGACGGCGATCTGTGCTTCCGGCGCTAGAGATTAGCGCAGGGATTCGGAGGAATTCATTCTATTTCAAGAGCTGCGATATTGATGGATCATGAACCATGTCATAGAGAAGTTTATTGGGCGCCACTAATCACCACCACAGTGCAGTGCAATGCTCCCAACGTATTTGCTGTTTGCAAGCGCAGGGCGACTTAATCATCCCAAAACGTGCCTATATATTTAACCATGAAAAAAACTAAAAGTCTCAATTTCTATTTGCCTTTTTCACTTGAATACTTTGAGTCTTGCGCCTGGAACAGTAACTAGTAGATGGAAGCAGCAGGTCGATTGACGAGGAAGACTTTGGATTTTATCAATACATCTAAAGAGGAACGTGTAATGCAATACAAAAATTATTTGTGTACCTCGTTACCTAATTTTCTAACATCTTGAGAGGTAGGCGTTAGCCTTGCTAGGAGTCTGGCTGTGTTTGTGCCGTTGTGAATTTCATTTATTATGCTTCAATCCAACCGTACAACATGACCCTTCAATAAAGTGTTTGGATACGTCTCAAGGCCATCCTTATTATATTTGAATTGCATTTTTTAGGTATTTAAATATAGGTGGCTTAGGCTCGTTTATACCGATAGCTTGGCGCTTCGCGTTGTGTATGTAATAATCCTTTTCCAAAAGTATATTAACTGTTTTCAAGCCTCTCGCCTCGCGTCGCGCCATGTGAACGAATCAACTCCCAGACAAGTCATTTTTGTAGGGAACTAGTGGGTTTTTACATTTGCCAGTGCCAACCAACACTTGGGGGGCGAGGCGGCCTTCTATTGTTGGCCTGCTGCAGGAGGCCTACCACTATTGGGAGCCAACCGCCAGCAGTTGGTATGACATCCTAGCAGATGGACCGGCTGCCTAAACTCTATGCGCTGTTAATAAGTCCTAGATGCGTTGTTTTTCATGTTTGTTTTCCCTAAAGATCAACCGGACCTCCGCACTTTCGATTCATCATAGTTCCTGACTTCTACCATTTCCTAGGATCGACATTTCCGATAAAGAGACCTAGAAGCGACCATAGCTTGGAAGATATGGCTGGGAAGAAAGGGTGCGTGTTTTCAACACGGCAAAGTCTGCTACTGTGCTAACAGATTGTCAGAAGGACTGGGCCTGGCCCTGCCGCAACAAACACGTCCTCGCGGCCATGTTTCGAGTTCGAGCGCAACGGAACCTGCAAGTTCGGACCACGATGCAAATACTCTCATTCTCCCACAGGCGCGAGAAAAACATATGCCATTCGAACCAATGCTGGCACCGCGCAGCCTGCGCCTAAAACACAGAAGCCTCGCGAAGGCAAGTTGATTGAGTGGAAGCGACTGTGTGACAGTGCCTCGCCTCTCAAGCCAACACAAAGCGCCGTTGCTCGCTTCCTACAGCTGGCCCTCGAGATTATGGAGGGAGATGTCGGCGGTACTCAAGAAATGATCAAAATCCTTGCAACTGATCCTGGACTGCACTTTGTAAGGACTCTGACGGACGATCATATCCCAGCGGCCAAGGGCACGTTGACGTTGTCGACTTTGTGGGAGACAGGAGTGAAGCGGCTATTTACCCTTGTCACGCATGCAAGGCTCGTGAGTTCCTCTGTCCTAGAAGGCCAAGCTGCCACCATCTTCAACTTTTTGATCGGAGTCGGCGGTAGCCGCATGACAAAGACTTTTGGCTACATTACACGTCTAGTCCAATCCCCATCGACGCCCTCGGCAAATGGTGTTTCGCAAATGCAAATGCAGGCGATAGAGCTATCTTTGGCCGTCATTTCAAAGATTCTCGACTACAACACGACAAGCATTATCCAGCCTAGTTTCGTCAAGATCATTTCAGACTTGTCTGATGTGCTCAAGAAGAATCCGCTTCCAGAGGGGGAGTTTTCTCACCTCCAGGCCTCCAAATATATGGAGTATATAAAACAGAGACTGGAAGTGGGCGAGGCCATTTCGAACCAAGAGCCCGCAGCTGAAGTTCCTGTCTCTCGAGAGTCTTTCGTTTTGAGGAGAGACCTTCCAGGGAACCTGTCTGCTGATGGACCCCGTCACAACAATGACCATGCGGATATTGCCAAAATCAAGATTATGCCTACACAAGAGGAAATCATGTCTCCAAGAGGAGAATACTTGCCTACGACAGATCAATCTCAATGGCACGTCAAGGGGATCCGAGGACGCCTCGACAGAGAGTTCCGCCTCATTAGGGAGGACACGATTGGACAGCTCCGAGATGCCGTTCGAGAAAAGATGGAGCAAATCAGAAACCCCCGCGAGAAAGACAAACATGGTTTCAAAGAGAGTCTGCGAACAAACACGTACGATTTCCCCGAAGTCATCAAGGTGGAGTTTAGAGACTTTGATGGAATGGAGGTCTTGATTCAGTGTCAGCAGCCTCTCGCAGTCAGAAACTTCAACGCTCAGAAGCGAAAGGACTGGTGGGAGAGATCCAAAAAGCTTCAATCTGGAGCATTGGTTTGTGTAATTGACGTTACCGGATCAGCTCTCTTTTTCACAGTTTCGGATTCCACCATGAGGAGTCGAGATGACAGAAACACTCGAAAATTCCCCAAAAAGGCCCAAAAAGATTCAGACTCAGATTCAGAAGAAGACAAGTCAGTCCCTTTGACCCTTTCAGATGATGCAAATTACCTCTTTGTCAGGCTTCAGCTGGTAGATCCAGGCCGACACGAAATCTCGGATACTCTTCGTTGGTATCAGAACGCGGGCAAAGTCAAGCGTCGGTATCTTGTTGAGTTTCCTGGAGTCCTATTGCCCTCGTTCAAACATACTTTGGATGCTCTGAAACACATATATGAGAGGCCAAATATACCATTTGCCCACATCATAGCTCCGGAAGACCCTTCCGCTAAGCTGGAGTTAGACCCCCCTCAGTACTCCAGGAAACCAGACTTCATCTTTGGATTGAATTGCCTTAATAGGCAAAGAAATGGTCTTATCATGAACCCTAGGATGCCTATAAGCCCGGATGCTCTTACGTCACAAACAACACTCGACCCGACTCAGTCAGCCGCCCTGTTGAACACCCTGTCCAGGCAGCTTGCGCTCATCCAAGGCCCCCCTGGCACAGGAAAAAGCTACACTGGAGAAAAGATTATCCAAGTCCTCTTGGAAAATCGAGCAAAGGCTGATTTGGGGCCTATTGTATGTGTTTGCTATACAAACCACGCTTTGGATCAACTGCTTGAACATTTGTTAGATGATGGAGTCAAGGATATTATTCGGATTGGTTCGCGATCAAAGTCCGAAAGACTTGAGGGATTAACTCTCCGGGCTGTTGCAAAACAATATGCTCGGACAAAATCAGAGAAATCAGGATTATACGGAGCAGGAGAGACTGTCCGCAGCCTTGTCCGGGAGGGAAATGTATTGCTTGGGCAACTCTCGGCATCGCAATCTCAGAACGCCGTCAGGGATTATCTGAGGTTGGAGAGCCCGATGCAACATAATGAGCTCTTTGGAAAAGATGAAGAGGGTTTTGAAAGGGTGGTGAACAGACCAGAAAACATTATTGCCAGATGGCTTTCGTGTGGAACACCTGCTATGCAGCATCGGCAGCTTGAAGACTTACAGAGGGCTTCTGTTTGGTCAATGACGCAAACAGAAAGAAGTCTTATCTACAAGAGCTGGCTAAAGAAAATTCGGGATCCTATCATCTCAAAATTAACGAGGGCCCATGAGAAATATTGCCAAGCGAGCAAGCAGCGAGACATGATTCGTGGAGATATAGATTTACGATGCCTTGAGCAGGCGCAAGTGATAGGTGTCACGACTACCGGGCTGGCAAGAAATTTGGAAGTTCTTCGCAAACTCCGCTCCAAAGTCATGGTTTGCGAGGAAGCTGGAGAAGTTCAGGAGGCGCATATCCTGACTGCCCTCCTCCCTTCGTTGGAACACTGCATTCTCATCGGCGACCATCTTCAATTACGACCACAGATACAAAACTACGACTTGCAAAGCACAAACCCACGAGGAGAGAAGTACTCACTCGATGTTTCACTGTTTGAAAGACTCGTGCAGCCTTATGATGATGACGACAACAACGGGAGAGTTCCTTATAGTGTTCTGGAGACGCAAAGACGAATGCACCCTTCGATTTCCAACCTCATTCGCTCAACGCTTTACCCTGCTCTGAAGGATGCAGAAAAGGTCGATGGCTATCCTGAAGTGGTGGGGATGAAGAAACGGCTGTTTTGGTTTCACCACGAACACCCCGAGGCTTCTGAAGCGGGCAATGATGCCTTGGGCACATCTCATTCCAACGATTTCGAGATCGAGATGACGGTTGCTTTGGTTGCACACCTCTCTCGACAAGGTGTTTATTCTCAGGGAGATATCGCGGTCATCACCCCATACCTAGGCCAACTTCAACGACTTCGCCGTCGAATGGAATCCATGTTTGAGATATGTTTGAACGAGCGAGACCAAGAAGACCTTGAAGCACTCGAGGCTGACGATGAATCCACGCGCAAGCCTTCGGGTCCGGCCACAACCAAGACCACACTTCTCAAAAGCATCAGAGTGGCAACGGTAGACAACTTCCAAGGCGAGGAAGCAAAAGTCATTGTGATATCTTTGGTCCGAAGCAACGCTGCGAAACGATGTGGTTTTCTTCGAACGTCTAATCGAATTAATGTGCTATTGTCGCGAGCACAGCACGGCATGTATCTAATTGGTGACGCGAGGACCTATACGTCCGTTCCCATGTGGTCCGACGTCCTGGGAATGCTTGAACAAGATGATAATTTTGGGGAAAGCCTCGAGCTCCAGTGTCCTCGACATTCAGACACTCCAATTCTGGTTTCCAGACCCGACCACTTTGTTCAATTCTCACCCGAAAGTGGATGCAATCTGCCCTGCGAAAAGAGACTCCGATGCGGCCATGCTTGCACGGGGAGATGCCACTCCGATGTTCTGCATCGCGCAGTCAAATGTCTCCAAGACTGCCCCCGTCTGAAGCAAGGCTGCGACCATGCTTGCCCTCTGCGATGCGGAGATACTTGCCACGACAAGTGTCTGGTGTTTCTCAAGGGCATCAACCTCACACTTTCGTGCGGTCATCAAGTTTCTTCCGCCCGTTGCTGGGAAGCGCAAAACCCGGCCTTGATACGATGTACAAGGCAGGTCAGCAAGACAGTCCCGGGCTGCGAACATGTAGTCAAAGTTCCGTGCTATTTGGACGTCAGTGCTGCGAAATACAGGTGCGAGTCTCAGTGTGGCCAGAATCTTCCGTGTGGCCATACATGCAAGAGCTCCTGCTTCAAGTGCAATACTCGAGTAGATGGCCAAGTTACAGAGAGAAACCACGGCATTTGCAAGCAAATATGTGGACGCAAGTACTCTACTTGTCCTCATAGTTGTGATCAGGATTGTCACGACGGTACTCCGTGCAAACCTTGCAAAAAACCATGCGAAGTGCGCTGCAGCCACTCCAAGTGCGACAAGCCCTGCCACGAGCCGTGTGCTCCATGTGCTGCAAGCTCGTGCGAGTCGAGTTGCCCTCACGCCAAGTGCACAATGCCCTGTGCTGCACCTTGTGACTGGGTGCCCTGCTCACTTAGGTGTGGAAAATTGTTGGAATGTGGACATCAATGTAAGTTGTCTCAGCGTGCTACCGCTTCTTTGCTAACAGACGTACCTGTAGGCCCCTCGGTCTGCGGAGAGATCTGTCCCAAGCCAGTACACTGCCAACTATGCGCATCTCCAGAAATCAAGTCGGTTTGTGTAGATTTCTTGGAAATGAAAGAATACCACGAGATGGATCTGAACGAAGATCCTTGCATCTTTCCTGGCTGCGGGCATTTCTTGGCCGTCTCGTCCATGGACGGCCGCATGGATATGTCGACACATTATAAAATAGACGAAAGAGGTCTTCCGGTTGGCATTCTGAGCGCCGAGCCGTTCTCCATGGAGAATATCGGGGTCAAGACATGCCCTACTTGTCGAGGCTCATTGCGAAACATTTCGAGATACGGACGCACTGTGCGTCGTGCTTTGCTCGACGAAGCGACCAAGAAGTTCATCGCTTGGTCGCAAGCTGCGTATAAAACACTAGCAGGACAGCTTGTAGAGCAAACGGAAATCCTTGCGACCAGGCGCCAAGCCCCCCTATCTCTAGCTCCGGTCAAGGACACCAAGGACGGATCACACTCGCTGCAACTCAACACGGCCATGCGCGCAATTACATGTAATGTACGGCATAAGGATATGAAAAAGTACAGAAACAGGATCCTCAACTACAGTCGAGACGTGCGGAAAGAGGAGCAACCATTCCAGCGAGTTGCAGACCTAGTCAAGCACGCAAACCGCCAGCACGGAACGAGCAAGGAGTTTCGTTACGACGAACAGTCCGTCACCCAAGTAAAAGGATCCTTGCTTGCGACCTGCCTGTTGATGAAGTGCGATCTGACCATAATGGAAGACTTTTTGGCTGCTCGCCGCAAGGGATTCGTGCCAGCCGAGACGCAGGTCAAGATTGATTTGTCGGCGCACATGATTGAGTGCGAAAGATTCATCCGCCTGGCTGGCACGACCAAGCACGCGCTGGAAGAAACCCAAGGTCATCTGTTCCACGCCAAAATATGCTACTTTTGGATCTCCTTTGGGCCGCTGGCGATTGCCCCCGTATCACCGGAGCTTGCAAGCGAGGACTCTGTTGCGGTCTCAGGATATCTCAAGAAGCGAGGACTTGGTCACATCAACCAGGCTCGGGAACTCATGGAGCAGTACCCTTCAACATCGATATTGAAGGATGAAATCGATAATGCGGAATCGGCGCTCAACGGTCACGTGTATCACAATGTTACCGCCGAGGAACTGCGACAGGTCTATATGGCCTCCATGGGGGAACTTATGGGAACAGGGCATTGGTACACATGTGTCAATGGGCATCCTTTCACTATAAACAACTGCGGAATGCCCATGGAGCAGGCCAGATGTCCGGAATGCAATGCCTTAATTGGTGGGCGGAACCATATGGCAGCAGAAGGTGTGAGGCATGCCACTGAAATTGAAGAGATTGCGCGTGAACGATGAACAGAGAGAATATTTCAGACTCACTCAAATCAAGAGATTATCTTTGTATATACTTGTGGGAAGTATCTGTGCGAGTCAAGGGGCCATTAATATGTTATAAATAAAAAAATCCTTTCGATGATAAATCGATCATGGCCAGGGAGGCCCTGGTGTATTATTCCCCATTTCATTAATGTTTTGATGCCAATTTTGCCAGTCGAAGCCATCGACGAAGAGTTCCATGTCCACGGTATCAATGTCTTCCACAGGGCTATTATTAGACAGAAGAGACGGATCAACTCGCAGCCAGTGAGGTAAACTATTAACAGCCGATTGATGTGACTCCTGGTTTGGAGGCACCCGTTTTTGTGTCTCGGCCTGTAGAATTTGCTGTTGGAATGTGGTGCTACCAGCCAAAGGATTGCTTTCGACTGCTGACTGCACAGTCGTGTCTATGTTCATACCAGATGCAGGGTCAAGTGTATTCAGAGGTAAGAAATTGGAATCAGGGAAGCCACTGCTTTGAGTGATTGGGTTGCCAGCAGACTGAGTAGATTCATTGGTCGGATCGAGACACATTGAATTTTCAAAACCCTTTGGCGGCTGAGTAGGAGACATATGTGTCGAAGCCTTTATCTGGTCCAATATTGATGGCACACTCTGGCTGAGGTTATCTCTGGGGGCCGTGCGGGGAGATAGAGGCTCGCCATTTTGTATGATTGCGCGCCATTTCTCTGTTGAACTTTTCATCTTATACTCTGAAAGCTTCGTGCCGAACTGAGCCTGGTCGTAGGCCTTGCGCTCCTCTGATTCGAGGCGGCGAGCCTCTTCTAGATCCGTCCGGAGACGAACAAACTCCGCGTTTCGATGTTTTTGGGTCATCATGTAGAGGCTTCTCAATGGACGAAACACGGCATTATGATCGGTGCTTCTTGTCATTTCGATGGGACTTCTCTCGTGGCTGTTCAAGGCAGTCCATGCTCGCTCCGAAAGCGGTGTCCATGGACGTCGACAACTTTCCACCAAGAGGTAGATGACAGAATGCCAGTTGGCCCAAGTAATGAAATTCCACCTGAAAGAGCTCAGCCGGGGATACTTTTCCCAAACCTGGCTATATTCTATCATCTCCATGGCTGAGACATAGACTTCATGGTGGATATCTGTTGGCAGTGCGCGGCTAGCTCCCGGGAAGAACGAGGGTTGGTAAAGAATGAAAGAGAGTCTGGCTATGCTTGCCCGTGATAGCATGACAGCAACCCAGTAGTGATCGTCCGTTTCTTCGAGAATCGGTTTGCGAAATTTCTCCTTTATTTCGTGATATGCAGTGATAAGTGCTGCTTCCTTGCTCGAAAGGCCCATATCATCAACTTTTGCAGGCTCAGGATTCGGCGCCGATAGCACGTCAACCAGGCGCCGCGCAAAGCTGCAAACTTCGTATCGAACACACGCAATGGTACAGTCGGATCGACCCTCTCGGGGCTGAGGGAGCTCTGTTGTCGAAGGGCTGATGTCTGCATCATCTATATTGATAGGCCTCTTGGTGTCATAGGAACCCTCCGATATCATAAGAGCTGTGCCGTGCTCCTCGGAGCATCGGACGTCCAAAATGATGAGGCACCACCATATGCGCCTCCTAATCTCGGTATCAAAGGGACTGAGATTGAAATGAGAGCCGTCGCGGTACAGGCCCATGCCTCGGGCCATGTGAATTAATAGGGAAGACAGGGACCAACAGAAGCGGCTGGGGTCGTGCCTCCGGACGACAGTTAGAAAAATTCCAAATGCTTGAACAACGGTGATGTCGGTCGTATTCAAAAAGTTGGCCTTTGCAAGAGCTTGTTCAACAGCGAAGCGATACCGGGGAAGGAGTTTGTCCTTGTCAATGTTGAAATACGATTGCACCTGGATGCGTCAGTAATTGTCCATTTATCAATAAAACATTCTTTGAGTTTACCTCTCCAGGCTCAAGAGAAGTGATAGCAGCATGGTATATAGCAAATACCAGTGCTTGTTGTCCGGGTGTGAGGCTTTCATGATTGTCTCTTGCAGTGCGGAGGATAGCATGTGTGGTGGGCATGTGGAGTATCTTGACTAGTGGCTCGACGTTTTCTTCATAGATGGACCATAATAGCGGAATATGGGCTGGCAAGGGACGCAGTTGAAGGAGATCCACACTGGAAGAGCTGTATCCAAAAATAAACCCGCCTTGAGCTTCATGAGGAAATGTTGTACTCGAGCTCAGCGGAGAGGTCTCAAAATCGGAGTCTTGGGCATTTTCATCAGCTAATCCCTGTGTTTCATCCCGTATAGCATCCAGCTATTTTCCGTCAGTGCCTAAACAAAAAGAGCCGAGCCGATCCGAGTCGTACCTCATCGTTCAACTTTGTCCAAAATGCATTGCTGACATATCTGGTGGTTCCCTTTTCGTTATTGACGACCATGCGTCCAAATCTGCCCTGAAGATGTTCATCGTCTGCGCTACCCGTTGGCTTGGGGGCCTCTCCAAAGCCTCCAGAGCCGTGAGCAAGATCGCCTGGCGTCGGGCTTGACTGGAGCTGTGGGGTATATGTATACGTTGAGGCTGTGTCTTGAGAGGTCATTGATGCATCGATGACATCGCCTGGATTGACGTCGACGGCCCCTCTGAGCTTGACCACGACTCCTTCTAGTTTTCTTAAACGATCCAATAGGTCTGCTTCCCTCCTGCCAGGGTGACCCTGTGGAAGTAGGGATCCGCGAGGTGCTCGCCTGGTTGGGTAGACGCAAGCAATATTGACACGCCTACAGTAGGAACACGGGTTTTGCCTATCGCAGCGACCCTTGCGCTGTCGGCAGGCGAGGCATGACGCCGGCTTGGTCGGACGCGAGCTACTACTGGGAGCGTACGAGTTTCCCTGGGCACCTTGTCCGGGTGTCTGATGGTCGGCGGACGGCTGCGACGCGTCGTCGGGCGACTGCTGTGGCGTTGCTGCAGACATCGGCGGACCGGTTGGCTGCCCTATTTAATGCTATCGCCTCTGGAATTGATGGGATTAAATGCTCGAGGTTAGACAATGGCTGATAGTCTGGGGAAGTGCGTCATCGGAGCATCGATGGCATGAGTAATACTGTGTGGGGATTTAGATTATAAATGGCGAGGGGCGTTGGCAGGGGCGAACCAATAGGACAAAAATCTGTCGTCGCTGCGAGATTGTGAAGCTAACAAAGTGAGTGAAGCCAAAGTAAAAACCACACACCCCCTGCAAGTGCCTCGCAATGAATACTGGGGCAAGTTTGAGTTTAATCCCTGCTAATTGATTTATACATAGACATCAACTCTCTTCTTTGAAGACCAGAACAACTCGGATTACTACCCAAAGAAGCAGGTCAAATCCTGGCTTTGTTCATCGCATCATACAACTTTCTTTATTTTGGATTATTAATCAATAATCCAAATAAAAATAACCTTAGTGTCAGGGGAATTTCCTCTAGCTTATCCATCATTTGGAAAGAATTGGGATACCACTGCAATCTCCTAGTGAAGAGAGCCAGGGCCTTGCTGCTTTTGGTGAGTTCTGGCTGCTATTTGTGTAGACATATTGCTCTGTATACGGTTAATCATAGGAGGCTGTCCCCAGATTAGCAATTTTGGCGAGCAGACATCTGTCGAGGCGAGTGAAAACAATATACCAGGAATAAGCCAGGAAACCACCAACAGATTCTAGGCTTGCCTGGTACGATTCAGCAAAAAGAATACAAGCGCTACAGATATGAGGTAGCACGGGTTACTTATTGGCGGTGCGAAATCGATGCGAATATTACTCAGCAGATCCCCTCCCTGTTAGTGAAGATGCTTATCAGTGCAGCATCGGCCCCAAGTTGCCGGTTCCATGCTCGGACCCCACTCGACTTATCAACACCACGATGGAGGAGGACGGCAATAACCAGAGAGCCACCGGCTTCTCTTTTTTCTTCTGGCAAAACTGCCGTGCCATGGCCTCCTTTCACACCGCCTTAGCGAGATCCAGCACCCTTTGCCCACTATGAGGCCCGCTTCCAGCTCGCACAGCACGGTTGACAGCAGCGGCAATCCCGATACAGATAGCTGCGCTGCGGAGGCTCTCAGGGCCCAGCCAAACACTCCAGTGGCGGCAAAGCGGCGCAATCCAGTTGCCTGCCGCCGTTGCCGGCGCCTGCGCGCCAGGTGCACTCACCAGTCCGTCAACCCCCCCTGCGAGGCCTGTCAGCTTGCCGGCCCTCAGATCGCCTCCGAGTGTTACTTCCCACGCCGCGGCGAAAAGGACTTGGATCGACTATTTCGGCGCCGCCAGATTCCCGCCGCGGACGGCAGTCCGATCGGGAACATTAGCCAACCGTCTACTTCTCCGGGCCGGATGCCACAGAGCCATGCGCCTGTTACTCCTCCGGCCGGCGGGTCTCGGGGCCGATCACCGTGTACAAGCCCCAGCATCCGCCGGGTCTTGATGCCCGCCCCGGCCTTCAAAATCGACGATGTTTTACCTCCCTGGGATGAAGTAATAGATGGATGTCGCATATTCGTTACATCATACTTTCAACTAGGCTTTATCCCCAAGGCTATGTTTTTAGAGGACTTGATCAGTCGCCCAGAGTCCATCAACAAGTTCCTTCTGGCTTGCATCCTCTCCATATCTGCCAGATTCACCCCCTCGTTAGCGAAGCGATATGGAAATCCCAGACACGCGACTGATCACTTCCTTGATATCGCCAAGGCTGTAGTGCCCACAGAGATGTACAGGCCCTCGCTTGAACGCATCCAGGCCTTTTTCTTGCTGGCAATCAGCCAATGGGGAAATGGCGACAGAGATAAATCTAGTATGGACATGGGTGTAGCCGTGCGAATGGCTGCCCTGCTAAAGCTACACTGCGAGGAATCGTATTTTCTCGACAAGAATTGCCCTCCAGAACAGGTAATACGCTCGGAGAGTGCTAGGCGAGTGTTCTGGATGATTCAAAGCCAAGAGAACCTCCATTCGGGTTACAAAACACCCGCACCCTTTCCTTTGGAAGACATTACAACATTACTCCCATGCAGCGAAGCGGATTTTGCATTTGGAACTGTTCCAACAGATCGTGCCGCCTTGGCTGGAACACCACCTGCCATAGAAAATCCTCAACTAGTTCATTCGCCAACAAGATGTCTATTTGCGACCCTGGTTCAAGCCCATGGTCTTTGGGGTATAGTTGCCCGACGCGCAGGCCGCACCGGCTTCAGTTTGAACAAGACCCCTCCGTGGGACGAGAAGAGCGACCACAGACAGACGCTGTTGGATCTGCAGAAATGGGAGGAAAGCATACCTCCTCGACATGCGTTTTCGATATGGAACCTGAGAGGCTGGAAATCAGAATCGCTTCATCTCGCCTATCTCTCAATCACAATGGTTTTGCGGTTAAGCAGCATCGTGATTCGGTGCATATATCTTGAAAATATGCTCTCATCCCTGACAGGCTCTTCGCCAGACGCGAGGTCTACATCAGGAGAGGGAGATGACGCTGGAGAGATGTGCGCCCAAGCCCCGGCCGGCTTCTGGGAAAAGACATCGAATGAATTATTCAGCAACGTGCAGAGATTGTATGAGCAAATCGAGGCCTTTGTCACCATGCGTGCTCCGGATGAGGGCTTTCCCCAGATTCTCGTGTTTTGCGTCTACATTAGCGGGTCGCTGGCGACATATCTGTGGCGAAACCCCACGCTCTGCCCTGCGCTGGCCGACAAGGCAGAGACAATGACTCGAAGGGCGCTCGAGGTTCTCAGTGAATTGCATGTAGCTTGGCCCACAAGCTCCAAGTGGCAGAGGGGATTGCAGCAAATTGCAACCCCCTCTGAGGTCAGCCCAGCAAGCGAACATACTGCGCCGACGCCCTCACAGCAAACTGCGGCAGAGGATGTCACAATTAGACACCTCAATAATCAGACGTCACTCATTGGCGGTCATGCACTTGATCAACGACGCGCCGCGCCGCCGGTAGAGCCAGGTTCTACCATAGTAGAAGGGATATTTGGAGAGGTGATGCACTCTTTCCCGTCGGACAACAGCTCCTTTCCACGGCTTGAGAGCGCAGTCCCTGGTAACCTGCCAGACGATTTATTCAACGCAGAGCTTGATGCGTTTCTTCATGGAGGTTTCCATTACGATCTCATGGGAAATTGGGGGATGCCGGGGTTTGCAGGCTAATAACCAAGATTAGTTACTTGATGGCTAGGTGCGGGAAGGCACTGCTTGCACAATTGGAACAAGTTTAGATAATGATCAGCGATGAAATGCTTTCTTCAAATGCTCAGCTGCATCCTCCACCATCTTTCTTCCCCGGGCTATCTTGCCAGCAAGTGAGAGGATAGAGTGCGTGCCACCCTCTATGGTGACGGACTCGACCTCGACCCCGAGCTCTTTCATTTGTACACCAAACTGTTCCGCTTCTGGGGCAAGGATGTCTTGCTCCGAGATGGCCATCCAAGTTCTCGGCAGCTGCGACAGCAGCACGCTGGGCGCAAAGTTTGGGCTTGCATCCCACTGGCTTCGGTCCTTGGGCTCAGTAAAGTAGAGCTTCCTGTACCACTCCATCCTTGCCGGCGTCAACCATGGCGCTGTCGGCGCGTTTCTCTCCCAGACTCCTTCGGGCGTTGCCGTATTGTCAATGACTGGGACAATAAGCAGAAGGGAAACCAGCGGAAAGGGCACCGTATTTTTCAGCGAGGGCGTTGCTGACGGGAGCTGGGCAGAGGCTTGGATGACTGCGAGCGATGCGACGATGGCAAGAGTGGCGCCAGCTGAGGTTCCGCCCACAGCGATTCTGGAGACATCAATGCCGCCCAGTTCTGGTGGATTTGTTGCGACCCATCGCACCGCATCGACAGCGTCTTCAACGGCTGCCGGGAACGGATTTTCTGGCGCAAGGCGGTAGTCGACAGTGATGACAACACATTTTGCCTCTGGTCTTGGTCAATATTTTTTCGCAATTGCTTCAAAAAGTGGACGAACCTTGGCAAACGAAAGTGACAAAATCCTTGTTGTCGTCCAAGCCACCAATTGCCCATCCTCCCCCATGAAACCAGATAAATACAGGCCATCCAGATTCATCACTGTCGCCAGTTGGGAAATATGCCCTGAGTTGAAACTTGCCCACAGTAAAATCCCCAGAGCTTCCTACCGCCAGCGGAGGCAGCCCACCAGGTGGGAGCGATGGCTCTGTCCGCGCTGTGCCATCCCATGTCTTCTGGTCATCCGGTTGTACGTATTGCATATACTCGTCATGGAATGCAACATATTCAGGGTCAAGTTTTCCCCGGATCTCGGGGTGCAGCGGCTGCCAGACTTTTCGACCTTCGGTAGACATTTTTGTGGTCAGTTGATGGTACAACAAACTAAGAGTCAAGGCCAAATATGATTGGACCTGGTATGAATCTAAATGATCTACTCCAGCATCAAGATTAAAAAATAAATAAAAACGTTACCATCTATGAGAGAATGAAGCATGTGCTGGCTTATCGTGAGGTCCCCGCTTGACGTATCGTGCATTGCCGGATTCGGCTCAATCGCACCGAAACGTGGGCCGCCGGTGGTTGCCGGGTCTCAGGCAATTGCCCGACTAGTCTATCTCGCTGAGATCTTGGTAAGACGGAACGATTGAAAGCCACTACAATACCGTGAGAGATCCGTTTCACGGCCAGTAACAATTTGGTCCCAAAGTAACCAACCAGCACCAAAACCTTCCCAAGCGCAAACATGGAATTCTCTTCACACCCGCAATCCGAATCTTATGCCGCCTCCGGCTTTGGAACAGTTATGGGCTGGGGCAAGCGCCCGGCGCTTGTCCTGATTGACGTTTGCAAAGCGTACTGGACCCCGGGGTCGTGCCTGGATATCACGGGCCACGAACCATCAGCAAAATCACCCGAAGTCATGAAGCGCCTGTTGGACGCGGCCAGAGAAAGTAACATTCCGGTGTTCTGGACCGCTGTCGAGTATACGGAGCCTGGTATGGCGGATGCTGGGCTCTTTTGGCTCAAGGCAAAGACGCTGGATGTGTGGCACACAGGAGATGCTCGCGGGCTGCACGAGTGGATGGATGGCATAGTCCCGCGCGAGGGGGAACCCGTTTTCAAGAAGAAGTATCCCAGCGGCTTCTTTGGTACCACTCTTCAGACAGCTCTCACCACCAAGGGGGTCGATACGGTTGTTATCTGCGGAGTGAGCACAAGCGGATGCGTGAGAGCAACCACGCTGGATGCTATGCAGTATGGGTTCAGACCAATGGTGGGTTGGTGCAGATATTTGTCCCATGGCGCATGCTAATTGTATTTTAGGTTGTTGGTTCAGCTTGTGGCGACAGAAGTGATTCAATTCACAATTCGAATTTATTTGACTTGAATGCCAAGTACGCGGATGTTGTGAGTGAGGCGGATGCGTTGGAAAACTTTAAGAAGGGCTGGTCCTGGTCATAGTTTTCAATATAATTTTTATCACCTCAGTCACATCATCATCAACTACTGCAATCAACCATGTTCGATTTTATAGTGCAAGAGCGAACTTGTCAGTTTAATACACTTCTATATCAGATTTATTGAAAGATATTATCCCATAGTCTTTTTATCCAAGCTATGGGCACAAAAGAAAGTAATTACAGAATCACCGCCCGGTAAACCGCTTCTCCAAAGCTCTCAGAGGTACATACAAAATACCCGATACGACAAATGCTAGCTCAAAACCAATATCACCGGTTGTTTCCGCAATGGGACCGGTGTACCAAACCTGTGCCATACTGGGAACCACAAGTCCAAAACAAAGAGTTCCCGCAGTCAAAGCGGCCGCGCCAATTGGCAATTGCTTCGCATCATTCCAAGCGTCAATATCGTAGGAGCGCGAGTCTCCCTTGCGGAATACGAAGTGCTCGGTCAAGACCACGCCGAGGAAAGCCGACGCCCAGTACCCAATCAAGGCAACAAAGTTTTCGAGACTTGCGAAGAATTCAGTGGCAGCGCGAATGGATACAGGGATGACAATGACGGTGAGGATGATGGCAAAGACGTATCGCGGGACCTTGAGGAGCTGGGGAATAAGCAGTTGGAAGTTCAGGGTAATGGAGTAAGATGTCGCCGCCATGTTTCCGAGAAGACTGAATGACAGGATGACAACGACGAACTTTCCAAAGCCCCCCACAGGTTCCAGCATTGCTGCGATGACGCCACCAACGAGGTTCTCATTGTATCCTGCCTCCCAGGAGGTGACAGAAGAGACAGCCCCTGCCATTGCGGCACCCAGAATCATGAGCAGAATGGTCGGGATGGACAACCCAGCAAAGGCGTAAATGAAGATGCGCTTGCTTGAAGCCGTGGGCGTCAAGTACGTAGTAAAGTCGCTGGCGAGACACGCCCAGGGAATCATGTAACTGGCCACAATCATGGCGAAGGAGAGGACACTCGATGCGGTTGCTGGCTCAGCGGGTGCCTGTTCGTGAAGATGGTTTCCACCGACTCCCGTCGCGATGATGATTGCGATGATTGCGGGAATCCATGCCCAGCGCTCGTAGATGTGAAGCACTTTGAAGCCGCTGAAGGAGATTACCAGGCTCAGGAGGGACACGATGACGATTCCCACCGTCGGGTTGAGGTTCCCGTTACCGACGGCGGAAAGGCACTGGCCTCCGATAACAGCCATGATGACGCAGAATCCCGTGAGCGTTGCGAGATTCAGAATGACGGGAACCGCAACGAGATATCGGCCAAAGCTGTAGCGCGCCTGGATCATCTGTCGCAGTCCCGTCTTGGGCCCCATGGTGGACAGGTAGGCGGGGAGAAGGGTGGTGAGCAAGGTGAAGAAGATAATGACCAGGGAGCAATCGCGAAGACCGAGGCCGTAGGCGGGACCAAGCATGCCAAAGGTGATTCTATACAGCACTTTGTTAGCGACACAATTTTGATGATAAATCGGCGGATGTAGGGATATACTCACGGGAGCAGGTTCGCGTTCATGCACCACCAAATGGTGAAGACATTGACAACCTGCGTGTCGGTCCGCTCTTCGACGGGAATGGGCTGGATTCCTCTGAGCTCGACACGCCCAAAAGTGGTCAACTTGAAAAGCATCTGCCTCCATCCCGTCAACTTTTCGACCTGGCCTTGCGAAGTGTCGTTGTCGTCCGGGGTCCGAGGGGGGTCGCATTTCGCCTCGTCGACGGCCAGCCCTTTCTCCATAGCATTCGAGTCCGCCATTGCTTCTCGCTTTCTTCCGGTCTCTTAATGTTCCAGCGAGCGAGAAATGCGATCAAAATCGTCCAAGATGTGGAAAAAAAGGCAAAAGTTTGTCCCGAACTGGATCTCCAATGCTTTCGACCCCACAGCCTGCACTCCAGTCTGGGGAAGGATGCAGCCAATATTTCTATGCATTGTCATTATCTACCATGGCATTGGATCCCCTATCTAAGCTATCTCCGTTTTTGATACGATAACATGACAGGCATGTCGCTTTCTCCCACAATCTGCCTAGTCAATCGCCATGGCCTGACCCACAGCGTGCCCATACCCTGTCACGCATCCCAGCTGGTGTGCATCCTTTGGAAACGCCAAGGGCCCGAGTAGAATCCGACTGATAGCCATGGGGATAAAGTGGATCAAACCCGGCAATCCGTCAACGTGTTTCCGGCAAACCATGCCAACGGGGCGCCTTATCGTTGGAACGCGTGCATGCACCATGGTGCGGTGTTATCGCAGAGATAAGCCGACAACAGGGCAGCCCATCATTGCCGACATTTCATTGAGCAATGTCTTTTCAGAAAATTGCCAGGGTGGGATGTATGTGTGCCCAATAGAAATTCGCCGAGAAATAGAATCTTAGTTTACGAATTGAATGTCGATTTGCTCTTGATGAGTTACTTGACTTGAGCATTGATGCTTTTCGAACAGGGCTCATGAGTGCCCTCAAGGTTTCCGAGAAAGTCACCTCCCGAGACGTCCAACAGCCAGCTCCCGAAATGGTTCTCTCTCAGGATATCCCAGCAGATCAAGCTGCGCCGGAGGAAAATGTCCCATGCAGTGTTTACACCAAGGGCGAAAAATGGGTTATAGTCACCATGGTTGCGGTAGCCGGCCTTTACAGCCCGTTGCCAGCAAACATCTATTTCCCAGCAATTCCAACCCTGAGTATGGTGTTTGGAGAGTCGGTAGAATCCCTCAACCTATCCGTCACAACGTACCTTGTCTTTCAAGGAGTTTGTGGGTGACGATCCGCCGCTTGAGCTTTGCCAGTGCGTTCTGCTGACCACGTCTGCTGTAGCCCCCATGCTTTGGGGCCCCTTGTCCGATCGCTACGGCAGGAGGCCTGTATTTTTGATATGTCTCGCCATACTAATAGGTTCTTGCATTGGGCTGGCTTTGTGCCCTGTGAACGCCTACTGGCTGCTGCTGGTGCTGCGATGTCTACAAGCCGGCGGTTGTGCAAGTACAATTGCTCTAGGTACGAATGCCTATATCACTGTTTTGGATACCAGCTAATATTTTAGGCATGGGTGTTTGCGGCGATATTTCTGAACCCGAGGAGCGAGGAGGATTTGTTGGTTTCTTCAACATTGGGCCAATGGTAATTTTCCTGTTTCCGCATTGTGTTCAATGGGTGATGCTGACTATTTTAAAGTTAGCCCCTTGTATTGGGCCTGCTATTGGAGGCGCCCTATCTGAAAACTTAGGTTGGAGGTCAATCTTTTGGTTCCTCGTCATCATGGCAGTTGTATGCTTCTTACTAGTGTTGTTGTAAGTGATCATCGGCAACTTTTATGTATACAATGGCTCACCAAGTTTAGATTCCTGCCCGAAACCCTTCGCGGCATTGCAGGAAACGGCTCCGTTCCAATGTCTGGTATCCATAGGGCCATGCTTCCACTGGTTGGCCCGAAAACCAAACGACAGTCTGTTGCAGCGCCTCCTCGCCCAAAGACCTCGATCAACCCGTTTCCCATTTTCGCTTTGCCGGATATTGTCATCACTTTGGTATTTACCGGAATAGTGTACGCCGTGAACTACACCGTCACTTCGACAATCTCCTCCGCCTTTGCAGATGTATATCCCTGGCTGTCAGAGACGGTTCTTGGTTTGTCCTACTTGCCAACGGGACTCGGCATGATTATCGGCAGCACCTTCTGTGGCAAGCTTCTGGATTGGGACTATAACCGGATAAAAAAGGCCTTGGCGGAGAGCGGTTCCTCAAAAGACTTCCCAAAGGAACGCGCCCGGCTGCGAACTATGCCCATACATTTGGTGGTCTTTGTTATGGCTCTTATAGGGTGGGGTTGGTGCATTGAGACACGCACCTCAATGGCAGCGCCTCTTGTCCTTCAGGTCGTTTGTAAGTTCCCAATCACCTAAAACTCAAATTTTCATGGCTAAATTTCTGGCAAATCTAGTGGGCTGGACCTCTATTTCTATCCTCAACACGACGATGACGCTCAACGTCGATGTTCTTCAGAAGCGCAGCTCAGCTGCTACAGCATGCGTAAGTTGCAAAATCTCCAGAATTATTGGTGCGACACTAAATTTCTATAGACAAACCTCGTTCGATGTTCGCTTGCTGCAATTTTGGTCTCCGTCATTGACCGAATGACAACCAAGCTCGGATACGGGTGGAGTTATGTGTTGCTCGGTGCCATCTGCCTAGGCCTCGTGCCATTGATGTACATGGCAATGACTATAGCTCCAAAATGGAGGATGAAGCGTGAAGCGAAGGAACTTGGAGATTAACTCAGCTTGGATAAATGGTGTTTTTTATCGGTTGTACTAATTATCATCAAAAAGGTTATGTGGCCAAAATTACTCATTAAAAGCAGTTACATGCCACCATTGTGGCTTGGATCTTGAATCACCCTGTTGAGCTTACCAGTTGCTTTCCTTGAAGTCGAAACGAATACTAACTATACTAACTTCTGAATCAAGGCCATGATCAAAAATGCATAAGGACAATACTCTGTTAAGAATTCTCGTAAATAACTTTTTTTTTTTTTTCAATTCTACCTACTTGCTCAATCCCCTTTTCAGACATCTGCTTCCATAATAACCTCCACACCCCTCCCATCTCTCGGTCCCATGAGACAAGGAAACTGCTTCGGGTGACTCGTTAGGCCGTTCGTTAGCTCGACCTTTGGAACAATTTCGTTTCCATCTGCATCTTTTGCCCTCTCAATCCTCATCGTGCTCAGCATCGCTGCAATCACAATCCAAACGCTAGCTTCTGCAAGGTGCTTGCCCACACATATACGTCTTCCGAATCCAAACTGACCGTTGGGGAATGGCTCTCCTTTTCCACCCTCCTCGACTGGAATATATCTGTCTGGGTTAAAGTCCTCGGGATCCGAGTAGACTCTCTCGTCTCGAGTCATGGCGCGGGCATTGGCATACACCATGGAGCCCGCAGGAATAAAGTATCCGTCATAAACATCGTCTTTCAACGACTTGTGGGGAACCCCAACCGGGGAAACGGGACACCATCGCAGGGTTTCTTGGACAATATAGTCAATGTACCGCAGTTTAGGGCGGTCCTCAAAAGTCGGCAGTCGATCCCGTCCAATAACCTCGTCAATCATTCGCTGAGCCTTCTCTTGAACATCAGGATGTAATGTCATGTTCAAAACAAACACAACCAGGGTGCTCCATGTCGTATCCTGGCCAGCGGCGTACACTGCTCCCGCTGCACCTTTGATGTCATCCACAGACAGATCTGGCGCAATACCCTTCTCCATCTGGTCCTGGCGTTGGTCTAGCAACGTGTTGATAAGGCACTGTACCTTCTCGTCAGAGGCAATAACGGCTTCATATGGCTTGTTGTGGATGTTCAAGATGGCCCACTTCCAATCCCGGGCAAAGCGAAGCGACCTGTCGTGGAACAGAGATGGCAGCGACTTGAGAAAAGGGAAAAAGTCAACTGGCGTTCCAGCGGGCGCACCTCCATGGCCAAGCGCGTAACTGGCATCAGTGGCCATCTGGATGAATGGGTCACTATCTTTGTCGATTTTGATGCCAAAGCCAATACCCAAGACAACTGCAGTCGCAAAGCGTCGCATGACAGTCTCCCATTCGGCAGGCTTCTCGACAATTCCCTTCAGCATAATTTTCATCTCTCGTTCCTGGAGAGGTCTGTACTGGGTAATGTTGCTCTTCTGAAAGCTCTTCTGCAATATTTTACGGTGCATGCGGAATGAAGCTCCCCATCGCAAAAAGGTGAGAGTCTTGCCCCATCCCATCACTTCGAACAGAACAAAACGAGGCCTGTCGCAATAGTTTGCGCCCCTCTTGTCAAGAAGATCTACAGCGGTGCGCACCGAGTTGAGAACGATGACAGGCTGGTTCAGGATTTTGAAGGAGAGAATGTCGGAGCCATACTCTTTCGACCATTTCATATACGCAAACTCGGGGTTATCTGCTGGGACCACTCGCAGGTGTCCAAGAATTGGTTCTCCTGGAGGCCCTGGAGGAAGCGGAAGACTGCTGGTTTTCCGTTTTGATAGAGCGAGCTTCCCGAGAAGGACGACGGCGCATAGGGCGAGGAGAGCGAGCCCCGAGGGTCCCGCTAGAAGCTGAGCAAGAGCCATTTCGAGATGACGAGCAAGGAATTGAAATCTCGGGAGAGGAAGTAATAAATGCAGGTCAATTTAATGGCCAACATCCCGCGTGGCCAATATCGCTAATGCAGGTTGACTGGGCTGAAATACCCTGAGATTGGCGCCGTTGTCTCAGGCGGCGCCAGCCAGTTTATTTGCCAGAATTGATGTATAGAAAGCCCATTGAGCCATGAAATACCCGGATAAGGCATCAAGGAACCCCGAAGATTGTGGGGTGATGGCCCGAGAATCGTTGGTAACGAATTGTGCTCTCTGTATTACGCATTTGCCGGCTTTGCTCAGGCTGCGGTGCCATGATGGCCGGGGTAGCCCCAGACACGGGATATAGCACACGGGTCATAGTGACGATCTCCCACATCATGCAGTCAGGTAGCTATCGCCGGCAACCGTGCGGCAGTTGACTTGCCGGGCGAATAATGTCTTGGAAGCGGCGCTAATCCGGCAACGATGCGCCCGCTGCTGTGTTGATAAGACGCAACCCACCTCGGCGATAACGTCCACCACACATTCCATCGTGGATGCGACTTGCCGCGATCCTGGCCAGCTTTTGCCGGCCAAGGTGCTGAAATAGTAGACATTTTGTTGCCCGTAATACACACGATGTATCTCTGAACTCACCATACTAATTAATCATTCGCTTTCTCTTGAAACCACCCACACTCACTCGCAAATTGGACAGACGACGCAACCATGATGGGCGCAACCGCTACCAACGCCTTCAGCACAGAGCCCTCGCCGACAGACCCCTACCGCTACCAGGCGGGCTTCGGCAATAGGTTCTGTTCTGAGGCTATTCCCAACGTGCTCCCGAGGGGGAGGAATGTCCCACAAAAGATCAAGTATGACTTGTATTCCGAGCAGCTGAATGGCTCGTCCTTCATCGCCCCGCGGCAGATGATTCAGCATGTCTGGATGTACCGTATCCGTCCCTCAGTGGCGCATGGCAGCGTCTCCCCTTCTGATAAGAATCCCCATGTATGCTTTTCCCTCTTATCGTCCAATTGAGCGTGCCGTGACTTACACGTTCCAGATTGAGGCGTGCTTCTCAACGGCAAACAAAAATGTCCAATATGTTGCCTCTCAAGAAGCATGGGATCCCTTTCCCCTGATGGACAAGTGTGATGGCTCTCAGAGCGGCCATGGGACCGACTTTGTTGATGGAATTAGAACAATTGGAGGGCAGGGGGATCCAACATCGAGGGAAGGTCTTGCTATTCACGTTTACTCTGCCAATGAGTCCATGGTCAATCGGGCTTTTGCAAACAACGATGGAGATCTCCTCATTCTTCCCCAGCAGGGACGCCTCAACATCCAGACAGAGCTTGGGTGGATGATGGTGCGGCCAGGTGAGCTCGTCGTGATCCAGGCAGGCATCCGCTTCCGAGTTCTGCTCCCGGATGGACCGGTTCGCGGGTACATCCAAGAAATCTTTGGTTCCCACTACGACCTCCCAGAGCTTGGCCCCGTTGGTTCCAATGGCATGGCTCTCCCGCGAGACTTTGAGTCGCCCGTGGCGAGCTTCGACATTGATGAGTCCGGCTGGGACATTATCTACAAGGCAGCGGGCACGCTGCAGCTCTGCCAGCAAAAGCACACTCCATTCGACGTGGTCGCTTGGCACGGAAACCTCGTGCCGTACAAATACGCCATCGAAAGGTTTGTCAACATGACCAACGTGGAAAAGGACCAGGCGGACCCAACAATCTACTGCGTGCTCACGGCCAAGTCCAAGGTTCCCGGCGTCTCCCTGACGGACTTCCTAGTCTTCACGCCAAAGTGGCTCACAACTTCAGACACCTTCCGACCGCCGTACTACCACCGCAACATGAGCACGGAAATCATGGGTCTAATATACGGACGGTACGGCGGCAGCAGCCACGTCCTCGAGGCCGGCGGTCTCAGCTATGAGGCAAGCTACATGCCGCACGGAGAGACGTACGAGACTTGGAAGGACGCCACAACAAAGGAACTAAAGCCAGAGCGCATTTGCGAGGACACCATGGCCTTTATGTTCCACATCAGCGTCCCAATGTTCTTGACGCACTGGGCAATGCAAGGCGAGGGCTCCAAGTCTCTGCACCCAAGCTCCCCAGCCCAGTGGGACGATGTCAAGGCGCACTTCTTGGATCACCTGGAGGAGATTGATGCCGACTTGGCCGCTGCTGGTCTGCCGCCATTGAAGGCCGGAAGTGGTGCCACCCAGTAACTATAAATGCATTGTTCAGGCGTTGGGTATAAAGCGAAGATTGCACTAGTTGATTGATTAGTTCAGATTGGGTTTTGATGATTCCAGTGGTGCGAGAGGACTCGCAGCCAACTATGACATGAATATATTCTTTTTTTTTTTAGAAAGTTGAAGCTACACTTGCAATGTTATCATGCGCATCCCATTTCCAGTTCAGTACAGCAAAGCCAACCTTCTTCATAAATGGTTTTTTGGTGCGCCCCCCAAGTCTATCTATCCAAATTAAGTTGCCTCTATTATTCCTTTCCTCCAAGATATCGATACACAACCGAAAAGTCTCGTCCACCGCACTTGTCTTCCTTCTCGGCCTGCTCATACACTGCGAATGCTGGCTTGGCAAGCTCCATGCGCGCACCCGCTTCCTCAGCCGCCAGCATGGCCAGCCTCAGGTCCTTCTTCATCAATGAGATGCCGAAGCCGCCGCTGTAGTCGCGGTTCGCAGGAGCCGTCTCCACCACACCAGCCACGGGGTTGTTCACCTCGCTCGGCCAACACTTGCCCGTGCTCACGTTGATGACGCCCGCAAGCTTCTTGGGGTCCAGTCCCCACTTCATTCCCAAGTTCATAGCCTCCGCTGTAGCGATGTTGTTGAGGGCCAGAAGGTAGTTGTTAGCCAGCTTTGCCGACAAACCGGCACCCTGGTCACCGCAGTGCAACACCTTTTTGCCCATGCGGAGCAGGATAGCTTCAAGGCGGGGAACCAGTGACGGATCGGCGCCCAGCATAAAGGTCAGAGTTCCAGCCGTAGCACCAACGACACCACCGGACATGGGAGCGTCCACAAAAGTACCCTGGCCGGCAGCAGACACCGTGCTGGCGACCTGCCGCGAGGTCGATGGGTCAATGGTTGAGCAATCGATAAATAGACGGTCCTTTTTGGGGAGTGAGTGTGTGATGATGGATTTGTAAACACCCTGGACGTGCTGGGGCTCCGGGAGAACGGTTATCACAGTGTCCTAAACATGTCAGTACGTTTACAGAGCCATTGATACATAGCCAATGGAGAGCCCCGTCGAGACAATCATCTCTTCAAGATGGCTCTCAGGTTGATTGACCAAACATCAAATATCGATGTCTCATGATTCACTTACAGCATCCTTTGAGGCGTCAAACGCACTGGCTGCCAGCTCAATCTTTGCACCACCACTCGCTGCCTGCATCTCCGTCTCAAGCCCCTTCATTGCCTGGCCATTTATGTCGAAAATAGAAACCTTGTCTGAGGCATTCAGCTTGGACTGCAAGTTCTTGGCCATTTGGTAGCCCTACACCGCCATGTCAGCCCTGTCTCAGCTACAGAACGGGAGTAGCAGAGTGACGGAGCCTCTGTCCGCACATACCATTTGTCCCAGGCCGACAAAGGCGTAATTGTCCAATCTCCTCGGCGTGCTGGCGAACCCACGGCGGAGCACCAAGCTCCCGAGACGCGTCGGAGGTCTCATGATGACCGGCTAAGAGATGAAATGCTTGGGCAAAATAAGGGCGTGCAAGAAAAGGTGTCGTGCGCAATAGGCGGGGTGTCTACCAGGCTTCAATCCTCTCTGCAGCATTCATTCCAAAGAAATAGACGACGTCACGGCACACTCGAGGCAGGGACGGACGGCAAATAAGTCGAGCAATTGGCCCTAGAGAAGCGTTGGGATCGTGAGACATGTGGGGGAATGGTTACCCGAAAGAGCCGGCAATTGCCGCTCGTAGCCCGGGCTGCCGAATTCGAGTCGTGGTTGGCGATGGCGCGCGAGGGATAGATCATGGCGCTGCGTCCGATGCGGCGGTGCGGGGGAGAGCGCCTAGCCTCTCAGTAACGACCTTTTTTAGGCAATGCCAGCGCGGGGGTGGGGTGAGCGTGCCGTCGAACCCTGCTACAGCGCTGTGCCCTGAATTTACAGGGGTGTAGCGGATTGATTCATGCCCTCGGTTGTCCGGTAATCGTGAGAGCCGAATTTTGTCTATAAACTTGGCGCGAAAGAAGGAGTATTCTGCAGCCATCTCACACAAACGTCAAAGGCAGCGCACCAAGTTTGTGTTTTTTATATTATTATTGTATTTTCTTAATGTATGGTTTCGATAAGTGTTCATTACAGTGCTCCATTCGCCGCTTCGCATCCCGTCCCCTTGCCTTCATCTCTCGTCTCCTACCCAGCAGCCAAATCTCGCAGTCTTTACAAGCAGTCAAGAAAAAAGGGTTGAAGTCGCCGGTCAATACGGCGGGTGTGGGTTCAAAGTGAATGGGGGTATGTGCAGAGTCCATGAAAGGGAGGATAATAAAGTAATAAAAAGGTGTAATGCTCTGGGGATGATGAGGTAAAGGGTCCTGTCCGTGCGAGATGCGGCTCTTCCCGCAGCTCTCGCAATAAAAAGGGTGATATCGACTTCAAAAACACAATGTGGGAAAAAGATGAAAAAAGAACCAAGATCAAATCAAAAACCGCGCCAGATCCAACCACCCTCCTGTCTCAGCCAATGTCGTTGGGGCTATTCCCGTATCTCCTGAAAAAATCCCATATTCGGCTGTGACGTGACGTGACATTTTCTTTAAATGAAGTTCATGAGCCAGGGAACGATAGCGCTAAATGGTGTTAGTGACATCAGACAGAAACATTGATAGCGTGAAAGACTTACCCAACAGCGACAGTGGCTCCCAATCCGAACAATGCTCTGTTCTTGACCTTCTGTTTCCGCACCTCCGCATCTGTCCTGACCTTCTTTGCTCGAGGCTGTTCCTCCTCTGCGTGTTCTTCTTCAGGCTGCTCCTCCTTGGTCTGTTCTTGCTTCTTCTCACCCTCGCCATTGGCAGGCTTAGGCTTGTCACCCTTGGAGATGTCAACAGCCTTGCGCTTGCTCTTCTTGGCAGACGTAGGCGCTTCCACGAGCATAGACTCGCCCTCATCACCCTCCGCCACCTCAACTTGCTCGGGATGAGCATCAACCTCTCGTTGCTTTTCAACATCCTGCTTGGCAGCAGCAATCATCTGAGCAATCTCCTCAGCGCTGGGGGGCGCTCCGGCGGCGAACAGAGGAACTTCGACTTCAGCAACGGTGTGCTTGGTCGTCACCCCATCAGCGTTCTTGGTAATATCCTCTTCGATGTGAACATTGATCTTAGGGTCCTCTGCTCTGGGCTCCAGAACAACGGCAGGATCAAACTCAGTTGACTTCAAAACAACTTCATCAGGCTTCGTCTCGCCATTGACCTGCTCGGGAATAACCTCGACCACCTCAGCCCTAGCCCGTGTGGTTCGCTTCCTCGGGGAAGCCGGTGCTCGCCTTGTGGTGGTGCTCTTGGTAGGGCTCACAGATCGACGAGAGCGTCGGAGAGTAGTGGAAGGGGTGGGAGGGGCCAAAGTCTGAGTTTTGCTTGCGTCAAATTTGGGAGGCGCCGCGATGTTCTTGGGGGGTGAATCCGGAGCGCTCGTGACGGAGATCTTGGCAGAATCGAGAAGAGCTCGGATCCAGGGCGTGATTTTGTACTCCTCAGCGAGCTGAAGAGCCTGGTCCGGGGGGATCCAGATGTTTCCAGCAGTCTCCTCGGGACTAGTAGTAACGAGGGACTTGATGTACTTGCGCTCAATCTCCTCGTCGGCAGCTTCGGCGTAGGGGAACGTAGCCTTGAACATTCCGGTCGCGGAAACGTAGCCATCGAAGCTGCGGCGCATCAAGAAGTAGCTGTTAGGGCTGGACTTGAAGATGCCGGAGACGATGCCCTTGGGAAGAGGAGCGCGCAGGTGTGCGTAGTCGAATACGCCGAGCGACTGTTCAGCATCGCCAGTACCGACCATCTTGGGCGTCAGCTTGGTCTGTCCCAGGCGCCGGCGCGCGACAAGATCCGCGTCTGTATAAACTGGTAAGCGTTGAAATCGCGTCAAAGTGGGAGGGCAAGTATACAATCCGGAACGTCGGCAACCATGAGGGGGTTGTGCTTAGCAGGCAGCTTGCGCTCCGCCTTGGGTGCCATCTTGTCCAATTATGTGCGAACTGACCGCGGCGCGATCAGTCAAACTGGTGAAAATGAAAAAATAGACGCGGAATCGATCGCCGATGCGAAAAAAACGGCGGCGTTATCGGCGCGTGTATGTAGAAGTGATTCAGGCCAGGTCTATAAGGGTTGAAGCCGGCGCGTCAGCGATTTGCACGTTGAAACCGAGGGGCGATCCGCGCGGAATAAGAACGGAGGGCGAACAGGCAAACAGCGCCAACGCTCGCAAGGGGACGTACCGTGTCCAGACAATGCTCAATGCATCCAAAGGGCCGATGCTGACTTGGGCGAGAGAGTGGTCCGAAAGCGTGAAGGCCGGCGGGGATTGTGCTCCAGGCCAAGTCGCGAATGCAGCAGAAGGAGGGGATGCAGAAAGAAAAAAAAATGAAGCCAACAAGATGAGGGCAAAAAGGATCGCGACGGCTAGAGGGCAGTCGAAGAATCTGTACGGGGACGGGTACGGTGCAGGGGACTGGGATAGGACATGGACGGGGGACGGGGATCGAGTCGCGCAAATTAGGTGCTCCAGGCGGAATAGCGTGCAAGGTAGCGCCGACCTGAGGAGTCTAGTGGGCGGCCCTGTTGGGCGGGTTCTGGTGTTCTTTCTACGTAAGTTGGTAAAGACGAGACTGGTCTAAGTTGGTTAGCGCAGCGTGCTGCAGGGTGTTGGCAGGGTGCCCGCAACGAGCTGCTGTGGGTTTTCTGCGAGATATATTGGTACCTCGCCCGGACGCCCAATTTTGTTGGGAAATAAAGGTATCCTCTTATGCCATATCCAGCTCCCCTTTTGAACGCGTCCAGAATTTCGCGTCCGCCTGACACTTTGGAGTCGCCGGGGAACAAAGACCAACTGCACAACACGTGCCGCTTGTTGTCTTGCAGCCCAGCTGAAGCTTCACGGGCATTGGCTGTCGGGGCACGCCGAAAAAAAAGGGCTTTTATCCACTCCTCCAGTTCGCCCTTCTGCTACCTCCATCAAGCGTGTTCCCAAACATCCGGCGCGCATTGCTCGTACGTACTCCCTCCACGTAACGTGACGACGGGGGCTCCATCCACATACAGCAGTCGCCCGCCCGATTAGTCTTTGGGACTGCCAGAAAAAAAAGTCCTCTCACTGCAACACTGACAGCAGTCCACGCGCTGATCAGGGGTGTGGGGACTCTCATCTGCATCCACACACACTCTCACTCTCGCACACGCGGGCAGTAGCGCCCTTCCCAGGCCGTATCACGGCCAAGCCCAGCACCCAAACGGCACTGCCCATTTCCCGGAGGGGACCCCTGGAACCGCCTTTCCCGCGCCGCAACCTGCCCTGCCCACGAGCACGCACGAGGCACCGGTAGGCCCAACAGGCTGGCGGAAACTAGGTGCTCGCTCAAGGCACGCTGAGCTGCCTGGTGCGCAACCCCCGACAACGCGGGGAAAAAAACATGGGTTCCGCGCCATCTCACGGGAGCCAGGCCAAGACGAGCTGAGGGAGGGCGAGACGAGACGAACCCGGTGGGCGCCATCTCCTCCTTCTAGTATGCCCACGCTCCCAATGGCCTGTCGCAGCCCTACTGCCACCCATCTCGACGAATGACAAGGTTACAAGTCACTTATCGCGTCGACATGGCCTGTCTAGGTCGTCCCCTCATTCAGGTCCTATCAGGCAATCAATCCAAACTCAAGCAACATTTTGGGCAGTGCCCAACGTCTTGAGCACGCTATCAATTCAGCTCAAAGAGATCTGAAGGGCTTGTCCCACCTGTCCCTCGATCCATGATCATACGCAAGACCTTGTCGGACTCACTCACCTCTGGGCATTGATCGAACCGCTCGTTGAGCTCCTCATCCCACGTCCCGCCCATGGCCGACTCGTTCTCAAACTCAAAATTCTCCTCGCAAAGTGCCTTGGTGTTCAGCGCCACAGAATCGTCATCGCGATCGCTCTCCCCCACCAGAGCCCGATGCACGAGGGTCCATCCACCCATCTCACGACAGCGATGACGGCTATGCGCTGACCGCAGCCCCCTCCCCCCATTCTCCAACGCCGATGACAGAAGGATGCACTTTTCAAGCCCCTCCATCGAGATGGCGATGAGGCCAGGCCCTGGCAGAAATTGCAAACTGGGCTGAGACAGGAACCGTCTCTCGCTTCTTCATTTGCTCCCTGGCGTTTAGTCCCCTAGTGATATTGCTCGGCTACGTCCAACGGTCCAAGCCTCCCTTGCTGTTGCTTCGTACGTCTCCTCTCGTGTCTGAAACTTACCCCCGTTGTGGGAGAGCCAAAGTAAGCTCAGCTTCGGCAGCGTCTGGCTCAAGCCGCTTTTGAAACCACTCACACATCTCTCACGCAGAATTGACTACAGCCAGTAGCCTCCTGTTCGCACGCTGCCGGCGAGACCAGGGCATCGCCATGGTTCCCAACAGAAGATTTGCCACAGGACCATCAGCCACGGCCACACAGCCGGCCAGGAGCTGCTTTCCCCTCTTCGAGAGTAAACAAACCAGGGCGTGCCATGGCATTTCGCAAAGACCTACTGGCCAAAAGCCAAGTTCCTGGATGTCTCGCCGTATTCATTTGGACCCAGGTCCAATCATATCCCGAAATCGAGCTGCGACCCCACCCGCGACCTGCCACCGACCTTCTCCGCCGCCGACCGCCTCAGAGGCTACAGAGGGTCCCTGACGACTAGCAACACCGCCCGTAGCCCCTCCATTGTCGCGGTCACCGCAACAGCAGCAGCCCATGGCCCCTCCTCCACCAGAGCTCCCCTCCAAGCTCCTCCTCCACTCTCCTCTCTCCCCATTCCTCCTTTGATTTTGCTCCTTCTTTCTCCATCGAGCTCTGCTACCTGTGCTTCTCACTCCTCCATTCTTAGTCCATCTTCTACTCTCCCACCTTCAACTCTCGCCTTCTGTCCCATTCTCCCTCTCCTCTCCTCGACTCTAGACTCCACCCCTCCCACGTTTCCACAATGGCCTCCCACGATGATGACAACATGCCCGAGGCGACTGAGGGCTACAAGCTCTCTCAGCCCAAGCAGAGCCTTGCCACGTACCAGCAGATGGGTATGTAATCTTCTTTTTTCTACACGGTATACCTTGCTTGGAGCTCTATTGCCGATGTGCGGGCCGGTCCTCTTCCCCCTTCACCTTGACAAAGAGGCGGGTCTCAACTCCTCGTGGCACCGTGCTACGTATCCAGCTCGTCTCTGAGCTCTTTGAGCTTTCCACTATCGTATCACTTATTGCTGCTCTCCATTCAACTGTCTTGGTTGCCAAGGAAGTTTAATTCGACCTTGAATCTGCGATATCACACACCATGCTGTTGCCCCTCCTTTCGCACATGGCAACCCCGCCATTCTCGCCATCTCCTCTCCCAGTCTAGCATCACCGCCACATGTATCACAACTAACACAGAATTCTCCTGTATTTTTTAGATGCCGGCGATGAGTCTCTCCAGCGATACAAGGAGTCCCTCGGTCTGGGCAAGGGCAAGGATTTGTCCGATCCCAACGACCCGCGTGTTTGCATCATTCTCGCCTTGACCATGACTTCCAGCGGCCGCGATCCTGTGACTATCGACCTCTCGTCTCCTGGCAGCGAATCGACTCTCAAGGACAAGCCCTTCACCATCAAAGAGGGTGTCAAGTTTACAATGGCTGCCCAGTTCAAGGTCCAGCATGAGATTCTCAGCGGTCTGCACTACGTCCAGATCGTCAAGCGTAAGGGAATCAGAGTCTCCAAGGATTCTGAAATGATTGTACGTTGACTCGTTGGCCATTGGCATGTTTATTTGAGGCAGACATCTAACACAATGGATACAGGGTAGCTACGCTCCCAACACCGACCAGCAGCCTACCTACACCAAGCAATGTAAGTTGGATCTCTCACAATTTAACCAGTCGGAAACTGACTTTCTGTCCCCTAAATAGTCCAGGAGGAGGAGGCCCCCAGCGGTATGCTCGCCCGCGGCCACTACAATGCCATTTCCACCTTCGTCGATGATGACAAAAAGACACATCTCACATTTGAGTGGAGCTTTGACATCGCCAAGGATTGGTAGGCTGCCTCGACAACGCATTCTGTTACACGAGCCCGTGCTAGAAGCCATTCCAAACGAAGAGGAAACTCACATGTTATGAGATACGAGATACCTGTCTTGGGGCGGAGGAGAATAGCAAAAAAGAAAACCCACATACAAAATCAATCGACCGGGCTGAACTGGATACAAGGAGACAGAACTACTTTCATGTCTTGCTTGATTTACAGAGCCGAGCACTACACCAACTATTTACGTTTACCATACGTTCTACCTTACATAAGAGTACATTGCGTCACTCACATACCATCCTTAAAAAAATTTCACCATGAAAATTCGTTATTCAGTATCAAGTTCTATTCCGCTATGCAAAAAACCAACAGTGATCTAGTTCTGCCAGTTCCATTCCATCTTCCTGCTCAGCATATGGTATCATGTAGTTGACGTTACTATCATCAAGTCCGTCCCAGGGCGTAGGGCACAGACGTGGTTTTTGAAAAAAAAAATGGTTGGGATGGCTATAGGAAGTAGTCCGGGAGGGCATTACCATCCGCAGACTTTTCACCGCCTGGCTGCAAGTCCTTGTGAACATCGTTTTCGGGCGCAGCAGCAAAGACGTTGAAAAATCGTTCGCCCGTATCGCTAACCTCAAGGACACTGGCCATGTTTCCACAGCGGTAGCAATAGTTTGGCGCGCTCCAGACTGTGCTGAGCCGGTCATCGTAGAGGACTTGGAAGCCTTCTTGGCAAAGCTGGTGGGCGCGGAGGATGTGTGACATGTTGTTGACGGCGAGGAACTTCTTAACCACCTGGGCGCCAAACGTATACCCCGCGCCACGTGGAGAGAGGGAGAACTCGTCGCGGTCGGGATCGGGGTCGGACCAGACGAGGTCGGCCATGGGGCCCTCGTGGGGAATCTCGCGGAAACGATCGATAATTTTAATTTGGTCAATGGAGTGGATCGAAGGCGACAGGCCTGCAAATGCCGAAAGTCAGTCATGTGCCGGGAGAGATTGGGGTCATGGTCAATACATACCTCCGTGAACGCAAAAGATCTGATCGTTAATTACGACACTCAAGGTCAGGAAGTCAAACATGTCGGTAAAGTAGTGCCATACGTTGGCGTTTCCGTACTTGCGCGAGCACTCGGTGTAGAAGCCATACGACTGGGTAACGCCGCGGGACTCGTGGTTGCCTCGAATCAGGTGCACGCGGTTGGGATATCGTAGCTTCAGACACACCAGCAACGAGATGGTCTCGACGCTGAACATGCCGCGGTCGACATAGTCGCCTATTGGTTTCGTCAGCCACAGCCTTTCACCCCGCTGGGCAGTAGTAAGCAGTCTTTACCGAGAAAGAGGTAGTTTGTGTCTGGGCAGTAGCCGCCGATTCGGAAAATCTCAATAAGGTCGAAGAACTGGCCGTGTATGTCCCCCACTACGGTAATGGGTGCGCGGACGTGGACGACGTTGCTCTCGCGCATGAGCAGCTCCTTGGTCTTGGCGCAGACGGCCTCGATGACGGACTCGGCAAGGAGTTCCTTCTTGTAGAGGCGCGAGATGCACTCGTCCAGGTCGACGGAAGCTGGAGGGTGGGGGGAAAAGAAAACAGCGTCAGCCCCCGCGAGAAAGCGTTGAGCTCGGGGCTCGATTTGTCATTCGTTGCTAGCTTACCTGGAAGCCCGGGCATGGTGGAATATGTTGGTAGATCGTGGCTGCTGTGGCCAGGAGGAGGGAGGGTCTAGGTGGACAGGTGGGAGGATTCGAGGGCCGCAGGGTCATGCGCCGGCGTCATTAAGGCTGGGCGCGGCGAATTCGGCTCCGGGCGAGGGTGATGTCTTGGGTGGTTATCGGTGGTTGTACCAACATGATCGGGGTGAAGGCGGTTCACATGGGCGCGGGGCCAGGATGGCAGAGCGGGACGAACGGACGGACGCGCGACCGGGGGGGGAGCAACGACGACAATGGGCCACGGAGCGGGATGCGACGGTCGGGAGGGCGTTTGAGAGAGTGGGCTTGACAGCGGCCGTGATGGCGATGGTGGGTGTCACGGCGGTGGCCGTTGGGTGTTTGTTGGCTCCTTGACCTTGATTAGTGGGAGGTGATAGTAGGGGTAGCAGCCAGCACCAAGCTCGGCGGAGATATTGCCCGTCCCCCGGGTCGAGTTTTTACATGGATGCTGGCAGATTGGTGACAGCGCTTTGGTGCCATTACCCCACTAACCTGTTGACCTTGCAGTATGGCCCCTGCGCTAGTCGAGATTCGCATCGCATCAGAGACATGGAGCACTCGCGCTTTGTGACGTGACAAGACAGGAGGGGGTGCGGACATCGTTTCAATGGGAACTAGCCCGAATGAAAATACCACAGTAGCTGAAGCAATTGGGTTTCATTAAACAATCTGCTCAAGGGGTCGGGGAAGAAACCAAACCAATGTGTCTTCCAATCGGAATTAGTATAGGGTAAATTATACTCAACAACATAGATATCCTAGTTGATGTTTATGAAGGCTAAACGAGTACTGTAACTCTTGATGATTAAACGGCTTCTTATATCTATTTTCCAATCATGGGAATAATTGTCTGTATTGTTTATCCTAAGGTGAAAGTTGAATCTCACATATGGATTAGCTTACTGTTGAAGTACGATACGACTTTACAAGGCTGATCAATAGGAACTATCCTCCCCAAATCGAATGCAAAAACAGTTAAGCCATCCCTATTCACTCATTCCATCTCACTAATCAATTGTGCCATCCTTTCCAGGGCATTCTTCTCTCTCTTATACTCCTCCTCCAATTTTGCGAATTCCTTCATGCGGAGCGAATACATTTCTTCCAATGCAGACTTTGTGCTTTGGCTTCTTCCAACGGTAGAGCCATCTTGCTCCCCCGGCTCACTGGGATCCGGGACCTGGTGTATTTTTCGTTTTCTGCTGGTTCTGGGCAATGGACTTCCGTTTTCTGACAGTTCAGTTGCTAAAGAACCCCCGTTTGAGGACGTCCGCCTGTGGAATTCGCAGGAATGTAAATGTTGTTTTAGATGCCCCTTTCTTTTAAACCCATTGTCCTGTTTTGACCGTTCACAGCTGGGGTATGGACAATGATAACTCGTGATATTTGCTACTTCCCGGCCCTTACATGATTCTTTTCGATGTCGGTCACACACATCTTTCCGAGAGAAACACCTGTTGCAGACTGGGCAAACGAGGGGAGACACTGGAATGATGTTGAAGGTGGTATCAGTCCCGGTTCCATTCCACCGTTCCCGGACTGGAGTTGTGCTAAACACATGTCTGGAAGAAGTAGCGGGTTTACCACTAGAGGCAGTATGAGTTGCTGGCAACCTTTCTTCTGCACTGCAACTGACTAGGAGGTCGTGGCCGAGGCTTTGAGTGAAGGTCCAGTCAACACTGGGCGGCAATGTATTTATTTCGTTGCGGAACAGTTCCGAAAAGAAGTCATAAGGCGCAGACTCGTCCACCTTGCTGTGAAGGTAACATGTTTTATTGTCTCTTACCTGGAGAAAGACAGCAGGATGGGAGCGGGGGAGTATCTTGTAGAGCGCCAGTTGGGCTTGACTCCCGGAAAATAGACGGTATGTTGACCTACTATTTATATTCAAAGGCAGGTCGCCGAATTTGCAGGGCGCTAAATGGACTTCTCTACTTAATAGGGCGGCTAGGGTGCGCTGATAAGGCGGAGTGGGCTGCAAGGCAGACCGTAGGGCGGCGCACCGCAGGGCGGAGCTGTAGGGTGGTCAAGCAGGCCTTTGAGCGGTAAGATGTACAAGTCAGCAGATGATGGCCTGAAATCGTATGCATGCTTTACCTCGAGGACATAACCGTGAAATGCAAGATTTTGCCCCTTTCCCTTTGCGTTCTCAAAAACTTGCCATATTGCTACGGGAATTTTTTTTCAAGGCTAAATAGTGGGATTGAGACATTGTTTTCTGGCGAGGGGATAAAATAATAGTCATATCTTTTCAGGCTGGGAGTCCGCTTTAGTGAGATTGCCATTGCATTGAATATAAGCCCGACCTATTTATACACGATCATAATTTATTCTATTAGTAATTATATCATATTGGTAATTGTTATATGTTTGTGAGTTGATATTGGCATTTGCAAAGACCAGCCGTGTCATGGTTTTGGGCGATGACATTTGGTCGGTTGGTTCTGTTCTTCTAAGTTGTTTGAGCGACCACATGAATGGCCATCAAGGAAGCTATGCGACATCAGCTAATTGAGCAGGCAAAGAGGGAATTTACATCAAACTTGAGAAGAATTTGCATTTTCCTCCTTTGATATTGCATATTGATTTGATGGCTGACTAAGACTCGGTAAAATACGGTTGCATTAGATGCTGCCCTTTGGGCGTCGGTGGCATCTGTCGAGGAAAGCTTATGAGTGGAAGATTGATGGTCCGTGCATTCCCACAACGCGATGCTGTCCCCCAAAGAGGCACAGTAGCGAGCGCGCTGCGACCACCAACTCACATGAACATTTCATGCGACACCAGCAGAGTCGCAACTAGACCACACCGCCGTGGCGTCCCGTATCCTACACGGAGCCCCTTCCCGCGGTGATCCTGGATGCGGCCTTGCTAACGGCGCCAGAGCAGGTTTCGGGGAGGGGGATCTTTGCGCCGTTGCGCCCTGGACTTCATCGCGCCGCGTCTGGTGCCCTGTCCCCCTGTCGGCTGTGAACGGCCCTCATTGCACTCCAAGGCCGTTACTTGAGAGCTTCTGTTATGGTGTTTGCCGTTAGATCTCACATGATCGTCGGGATTCTCGCTTCTCGCTTCTCGTGCTTCTGCTCGACTCGTTGCTCCATCTGCTTTCCGGCTGCGGCAGCGCCCCCCCAGAGCTGGCGTTCAGGTCCCGATTATCGTCGTCATCTCCCTTGGCATCGATAATAGCGGGTTCAGTCACCGCAGGCATCACGGCCTGACTTAGTCCTGTCCTAAAGCACTTAGAACTGAATCGAACGCTTAGCCCGGCGTGACAGTTGTATCACACCCTTCCGGTCCTTGTTTGTCTGTTCCCATTGGCAGATATGCCCGACCCGCCTCCGGGCCATCGGGCTCGGCCAGACGAGGCTCAGTGTTACAACTGCGGCGGCTCGGGCCACTGGGCTATTGCATGCCCGGAGCCCACAAGAGAGACTCCTGCGTAAGTACTCGTGCTCCCCTCTCGCCCGTCTTGTTCTTAACTCATCCTATTAGCGGCCTCACTGCTTGGAGAAACGCGAATAATGTGGGAAGGCCGAACCACAGAGACCAGCATGGTGGATCGAAGAAATCTAAGGGTCCCATCATCACTAAATACGCCCCTCCTCCGGCGTCGGGTCCGAATGTGAATAGCTACGGCCCTCCTCCTTCTGGGTATGGGCAACCACCGGCTCCCTACTCGAGCCCTGCTCCTCCATATCCCCCACAATACCCTCCGCATTCGTCCTCTATCCCCAGCTATCCTGCATATCCAAGCTACCCCCCACAACCATACCCACCGACATATGGAGGAAGACCTCCCCCAACCCCTCCAGGGCCTCCTCCAGGCGTCTACAATCCGCCCTCTCACCCTCATCCTCCCCACCTTCCTCATCCTCCTCATCTTCCTCATCCTCCTCATCCTCCTCATCCTCCTCATCCTTCTCATCCAACGGGAGCTGCGCCGTCATACCCTCCCCCATATAGTCTCCCGCCTAGTCAGCCGCCTCAGCCCTACAGCCCCGCTCCTCCATACGGCACTACATATCCTCCTTTCTCATACAACTCACATTCGCCACCGTTTCCATCCTCCTATCCTCCCCCGACTGCACCTCCGAAGTTTGGAGCTTCTCCTGGGCCAAGAGCCAGCCCATCTTCAGGACCACCTCCTCGTCCATCATTAGGACCGCCTCGTTCATCTTCAGGACCACCTCCTCGTCCATCATTAGGACCGCCTCGTTCATCTTCAGGACCACCTCCTCGCCCGCCATCGGGGCTGCCTCGTTCATCAACAGGACCATCATCTCGTTCATCAGCAGGTTCATCAGCTCGTCCATCATCAGGGCCACCCCGTCCGTCTCGTCAAGGGAAGTCGCCTTCAGTGGCGACACTTCCCCATCCCTCTCTTCCCCCAAAACCGCCGCAGATTAATCGAGATGCTCCCGAGCCCACCCGTGATCATCGTAATAAGCGGAAGCGTGAGCGCCATAACCGGAACCGTGAGAACCGCCAGAAAAAGAACTCGTCCCAGGCCCAGTCGCGAGAGCAGAAGGGTGAAAATGCTAGCCGCCGACATAATCCTAAACCGTCAGAAGCAGAAACTTTGGAACCGGAAGCGTCTCCTCAGACTAAAGACGAAGACCCACTTGAAGATAGTGGTGTAAGGGAGGCCAGTGAAGTTCCTGAAAGCACCCATGAAAAACCAGACGACGTCACGGATCACCAATCTAACAGCCCGAGGAGATCAGAGGGAGCATCTGATGAAAATACAGAGGTTGAGGATGGGGACTGGGAAGAACCGGATTTGCTCAAAGAGTCAGAGTCTCATCATCCTCCCGACGAGGTTGGAAAACCTTTGCCAGCGGATTACTCAGAGGAAATACTTCTTCCGAGAAAGTGGGATTCCAAGTGTATTGACTCGGAATTCGTCAAACCGGACAACCTTGATGAGTATATCAAGCCAGTCCACGAAACGGATCACTGGATCTTGATCGAGTTTGACCCTGCTTTTGCGCGAGATGGCAAACTACCGTGTGGGGATCCATTACCTAAACTTCCGTTTGAAGATGACCAGTCTGATCAAGTTGATGCCTCTGAGAGCGACCAAGGAAACAACCATCAAGAGGAGCAGCACCCCCCGGCCGAATCTCCGGGTAGGCAACCTCACAAACGACAGCGATCTTCAAGCCGCTCTTCTGTTGCCCAGACAAGCCAGGGAGACGATGCAATGGACGAGACTACACGGGATCCACTTGGGACCCGGGGTCGAAAACGGCATCGCCCCCTGGACTCTGACTTGCGCGAGGTAGATCTGGCTGATCCAAGACGTCAACGGTCTCAAGATCAAAAGCGGCCAGTCGACCGTGGCAATAGCCGTAGCAGGTCCGTTTCATCTGCCAGATCATGCATTTCCAACGCATCTTCTGGCCTGGATTCCTTAGAGGCTGAACTTCTGGGTCGCTCCGTGAAATCGAAATCCCCCGATGATGATGCTGGCAACCGACGTCAGCCTGGCACTAATAAAATCAAGAAACGCCAAACAAAACTTGATTCAGCATATAGGTGAGTTTCTCGTATCCCTCAGCGAAACAAAAAAACAAAAAAACGAAAACGCTAATTCAATCGATAGTCGACGTTGGTGAAGGAAGAACCTATTGGCATTGTTGCAATGTGACTACTATAGGCGCGTCTGGTTTTGGCTTTTCCTTTTATTTAACCCGTGCACTGCTGTACTGTGCCCCTATTCCCCTTGACATGGCTTGCAGTTTCTGAATGCTGTGCCTAATCCCCATGACAGGGAGCCGTGTATAGGCGTATTCCCTGCACTTACTACTTCCCTCTCTCATGCCCTTGTTTTTTTTCGCACATGTTTCTTTTTCTGGGAGTGGCGCTCAGGTTTTTTTCTTGCGTTTTTTTACGACTGTCACGACCAAGATTTATGGCTGGCGTCTATCATATAGTGTTCACGAGGTATGCGTGAATATATTCTTACTATCTACTCCGTACCTCTCATTCATTCATCCCATTCCGGGATTTTCTGACACTTTCTCATGGGTCCCATTCATGGTCGTGCTGTGGAAAATTTTGGAAGCATTCTGCCCTAATTCCCTCCATGTTGACATCACGGCTTCGAATTATTCGCTGGCCAACTTGCCCTCAGTTTTGACACTATTCTATGCTTCAATTTTCAGTTGCCTATCCTATTTATAGACATCCCTGGTCCACACACGTGGGCAACCCCTGTGATGGACGTCCTGCAATGGCGTACCGCACAATCAAATGTCCCCTGTATCTTGAAACAGGATCCATTCACCGCAAGGAGTTATAGGTTCCTGCCTACCGCCACCATGACAAACGAGTGATCAACCATTCCTCGCCTAGCTAACCCTCTTGCCCTTCTCATCGTCCCACACTGATGGTTTTTGGTCCTAGACCAACGCTTTGGTGCCAGCCCCGCGCCATCTAGTGCTTGCGGTTGATTTCCATGCGCTTCTTGAGGCGGTACTCAATAGCTCGCTTGCGGGCAGCGGCAGACTGGGTAAAGGCAGCGGAACCGCCAAAGGGACCAGCCGGAGTGTTGTTGCGAACACGCACGACGCAGACATTATCGGCGCCCCCAACAGAACCATCGCAGGTCATACCCTCTGGCATCTGGACCTTGACATCGAAGTCGGTGTTTGTTGCCAGGGACAGACCGGCGATGGCTCCCGGGACGTTTTGAGTGACCTCTGCGGTCTGGAAAGCGGCCGGGTCAGTACCGCCCGAGGTGCCGTCGATATCAGCGGTCAGGGGACCAGCACCGTCCTGGTTAATCTGCAAGGATCAATTAGTCGCGGGGGCAGTGCTCAAGTGAAGACTGCATACCTGTCTGTATTTGAGGGTGACAGTGCCATCGTCGGCGGCTGTTGGGAGGCCCGATGTGGCTCCCTCGCCGGCGGTGGCGGCCACGCTGGTTTCCTCAGCCTGCTCAGACTTGACTCCCTTGGCGTTGTTGCCGCCGCCACCACCGAGAAGGCCACCACCACCCCCGAGAAGTCCTCCAAGAGCCTTGCCAAGCTGGCGCCTGTGCTCTGCCTTGTGCTGCTCGAGAGATCGGCGCGCGGCGACACCGCGACGCTTCTTGTCTTCGGCGGCGTCGCCACCAATGTTGTTGGGGATGTTGTCCTCAACACCCACGCCAGTGCCGTTGTTCTGGGGAGGTGCAGCGCCGCCTGCCTGTCCGAGGAAGTTGCTGACCATGACAGCAGGGTCGACGTTTCCATTGCCCTGAGTGCGGCCAAGGGGACCGACCTCACCACTCTCAATCTCCCTGTCTCGAATAATGGAGGTATCGGCCTGGGAGCCGCAGCCATTGCTGGAACAGTCACGGGGTGTTCCGTCAGCGACTGTTTTTTATATGTTAGCTTGTAGTCGTTTTGTGATGCGATGTAGTTCTGGCTTACCAGACAGGCCGGGCATGGAGACGCCATTAGCTCCCTCGATGGAAGTCACAACGCCGTGTCCGGAGACGACGGTGATGAGAGCGGCAGAAATAAGTTGGTAACGCATTTTGAATGTTGAAAAAAAAGAGGTGAGTGAAGATAGTAGTGGAAATAGAAACGACCGGCGTTGGAAGCAAAGAATAGAGAGAGCCACCTGGGCTTGAGAAGAGAATTAAAATTGGGAGTTGAGAAGGAAGAAGCTGAAGATGGTGGTTGCTGCTGATGTCGAGTAGAGCTGTTGTAGGCTGAAGGATGCGAAGTTATATAGCACAATGACGATGGAATCACGATTGCTGCATGTTGCCAAAAATGACTACAAAACGATCATCTCTCACCAAGGTTACAACGTGTGCGGCGGCTACGACCATCACGACTGAGCTGAGAATTGTGTTTTGTCTCAGGAGGCAAAACAAAGCCGGTCTGTTTCATTTCACAGGAAAGAGTCGTTCCGGAGTCGATTGAGACGAGGCGGAAACATGAGGCCGTAAGAAACCGCAAAAGGTGGTGGCCCGAATCAACCGCGACCACAGCGCCGGGCTCTCTTGATGCGATTGCGATTGGGTCCGCAGCATCGTTCCATGGTTCCATGGTCTAACGGTTATGACTGCGGATTCTGATTCCGCCAGCGAGGGTTCGACTCCCTCTGGGACCTTTTCTTTTTGTGCCTCTTTGTCCCTGTGGCAATTTTTTTTTCCTGCACCGACCGTGTTGTGGATTTTTTGCTGCTGCTGTGGGGAGGTGGAGAGAGATACCTTGTGTTGTGTAAGTTTGTTGTGTGGGCTGTGGAGTCCGCGCCCCCTCCGTACCAAGAACTCGTTTTTCTTCTTTCTGTGTGGCCTTGTTTACGGCAAGGGATCGCTGAAAGGAGGCAGGGGGAGGGGTTGAGAGAGGGGACCAGGATCACGAAAGAAGAAAGAAAAAAAAACACCAAAAAAAATACAAACAAGAATAGAGCTTTCATCAGCTCGGCTATCAAAAAACCAGGACCTCCCCCGCAAAGATCATCGCTCTCGCGCGCGGGCTGAGCAGGCCGCTAGAGTGGAGGAGGAGGGGAGGGGAGGGGAGGGGAGGGGGGGGGGGGGAAGCTTTATCGTGTTTCAGGCAGCTTAAGCGGACATGTTTTGTGGCAGATGGCGGATGCGATTGGCTCCTGAGATTTCGATCTGAACTGTTGCAGATCCAAAACGGTGGAGTAGGGTTTGCGGCAAGCGAAGCTCCCGAGACCTTTTGGAGGAGCTCGGACGATCAATTGCTGTGTCAGGATGGTCTCGCGAAAGGGCAGAACTGAAAGAGGGCTGGATAAGTCAAAACATGGTGGTTTCAGAAGATAAAAAAAAACTAGGAGAATAAAAAAAAGAAAAAACAAGGGTCCAGGTATCAATATAACTAGCCGTCATTAACCAAAAAGTCAATCTTGCGTTGCATTGGCGGACAACGTGGCAACGATGCATGAAAGAGGGAAGAATATATTGTGGCTTGATGCTGGCCAACTTGGCCTGGACGAAGGGCATCCCAAGTCAGCGATTGGGTAGAGGATAAGAGGGAACCCTGGAAGGAGGGTGACATGCCAGGGACCTTTTTCCCCAAGAGTCGGATGCAGAGCCGCATATGGTAAAGCGAGGGGAGACTATCTTTCTGGTCAAGGCGTTTTTTGCTTCTGGTGCTTGACTCGAGCAAGAGGGACTAGGGACTAGGAAAAGGATGAATTAGAGAAAAGAGACCCTCCGTACCTCTCGGCCGAGATCCACTGTGCTTTTCCCGCGTGTGTGTGGGGTCGAACCGGCCCGTGGGGGGGGAAGGCTTGGGGGAAGGGGGGGAGGTGGGCTTGAAGGGGTGGGTGGTGGCAACGCTGGGTTGGCTGCAGCATCAAAACGGCCCAAGGGTTCTTCCATGTCGACAGGGTCCCCCCCCAAAGTGGCAGCGGCAGCAGGCTAAGCCACGGGCAGCCATGAACGCGAAGGCGAGGGGACGTGGGAGAGAGGCCACTGCGCAGGCCCCGGCGACTTGTCAAATGCCGAGACGCTCTTGGTCCCAGGTTGGCTAAAGTGTGGATGAAAGAAGCTCTGGCCAGCCCTCCATTCGCTAGTCGGCGCTAATCTTGCAACTGGGATGACTACCACGGTACTCAAGCCACCCAAACACGGCCGCATTCCGGCGTGGCGATTCACCCTGCGATTCGAAACACTGGTAACACTTACGAGATGCCCTGCTGCAAGTTTCAATCACAACTGTGCCGGCGCCGTAGGGTAGGTGGCTGATCGTTTTTGTGCCTGAAACTAAAGTAGGTAGATAGGTTGATGCATTATACATTGGACCTTGCCGGGTCCAGTAAACTCCTCCCATTCCTAGAACAGCAGTACTCCAAGAATCTTGCAAATCTTCAGAGCCGTGGAGATTCCTTCTCCAGTCTCCTTTCTGTAGCTGTGGTGCTCAATCTTGCACAAAAACACATCAGACTTTTCCCCTCCTCCCTCTCTACTCACGTGTGCAGTTGTCAACTCCCCATTTTGGACAAACCCTGAAAGACAAATTTCCCACAAGCCTAACCCCAATTAGACGTGAAAAAAAATCAAACAATCAAGTGTTCAAATCCAAGCCCCCGCAGATCCCGCAGCCAATTGACGCCGCTCGCGTCTTGGTTATTGGACTTGGCGTCTTGCAGAGCCCACGTGGCCTTGAGCATCTCAATGGCCGTGAACAGATAGCCCCACGGACAAATGGCCCAGATGGACAGCAGTCTTGACATGGTCCACGTCCGCTTCTCGTGGTCACGCGTCTCTGCGCCAGCGATGAACGTTGGCCATACCGTGGCCTTGAAGTATGGGTCTTCCTCACTGATATGGGCTAGGTTGTTGAGGATGTCCCCAACCAGCAAGTCCGTGTCGACTGGCCTCACCGCTCGCACGGCCGGCAGCGCCTGCAAGATGTAGAGGCATGCAGCAGACCGGTGCGCCGAGGCCAGGTGTACCCGGCTGTCAAGGTCGGCCACATCGTGTCGACGAAGGTGTTCTGCCCAAGCAGGGATGTCGAGCGTGAGCGCCTTGTCAAGGAGGACTAGCGCTTCGTCCGCCGCTGGCACCAGCGAATCCGCCCATGGAGTCTCCTGCGCGAGCCGGGAGGCTGACAGAATAATTTGCAAAATCTCCGGAGGACACGACAGATAGCTCGTTAGCTCGACCCGCCTCAGGACGGGTAGAAACTCGAAAGCGTGGCGAGCGATGCGGGCTGCAATGCCACCGGACGCCAGAGTCGAACCGAGAATATGGTACCTGTAGTTGGACTAGTAAGAAATTTGCATCAGGGAAGGATTTTCTAGACCTGGGTCGAGACCATGGCCCGCTGCTGGGGACTTACATGAAAGAGTCTGAGATGACACGGTCCCGCAGCATCCTGCTAGCGGCGTTGGTGGAGCTATCCGGGCTCATCAAGCTCATGATATTGGCCGCGCCTTCTAGATGGGTCTTCCAGCTTGGGCCGTCAGACTTGTCAAGGTCAATGAGGTCGAACTTGATGAAGAAGTGCATAGCGGCTAATGCAACTTCGCTGCCGGCAGGGTCGAGGGTGTCGAGCACCTGGCGCAGGTGGCTCATGGCCTTTTGCTTAGCCGTCAATGCATCGATCAAAGCTTGCCGGGTCACGAGGTCCTTTGAGCGAAGCAACGAAAGATAGCCACCAGGGTCGGTCAGGCCAGTGGGGATGGTATTGTTGATGCGAAAGATGTTGGACCAGTGGAGAGCCGATGTCGCAATGAGCACCTGGAGCAACAGAGGATGTCTGCGAGTTAAGGGGAGCAGCTCGCGAAATGGGTTGCTCTCAGGTGTGTCTCGAACCACGAGGTCTTTGCACACGCGGTCGGCAACTGGGTGCATGCGTTAGTGCCGGGCGCAACGGTCAACCGAGCGGAGGGGGGGGAGGGGGAAAGGGAAAGGGAGAAAGGGACAGGGACGCCACAAACAGTAAGTCAAGTAGAAGCGAGAGTTATGGTCGAGGTCCTGGAACAATGGGTCCGTCAAGGATTCGGGACGAAGTGGCCAGGTAGGCGGGAGCGGCTGTTGGCGATTAACATCTTGGTGTAGCGGGTGGTCTCGCGGGAGTTGCTGATAGTCATAGAGCTGGTGTTGCTGGTGGTCGCTGGCAGCCGGCGTAGCGGGAGCAGTGTGAAGAACACCACCAGCAATATTAGCACCACCATCACCAGCACCAGCCACATCCGCTGCATGGGAGGCACCCGTTGCAGCGGCGCGCATCGGCAGCGCTTCCGACAGCTGGGCTGCTATCCCATGGTCGTCGGCCAGCCTGCGGGAGACTGGCGGCGGGTTGACATTGCCGTGCGCATCAATCGCCTGTGTCCAGACGAAAACTTTGCCATACCCGAGGCATTCCTGCCCCGAGACCGCACATTTGTGGCATGTCGGCCACGAGCGGTCACAGCGCAGGCGTCGACGACGGCAGTTGTGACACGGTTTGCTGTTGCTTGGCGGCATGCGCCGGGAGCTGTCCTCACAGCGCGCGCGATCTTATCGGGGGGATGCAGAGATAAGATGACGGGGGGGGGGCAAGGGTTGTGGCAGCGAGCGACAGCAGCGGTGCGTGAGGGCTGAGGGCGGGCGCTACAGGGCCGTCATGGTCATGGCCAGGGACCTGATGCTAGGTTGATCAAGAGAGTTGATGGTTTGTTTGGGACGAGCTTTCTAGGGCGACGGGAAGGGGCGGGCTCGAGGGGTAAAGGCAGAAAGGGCTAAAAGGGCAAGAAGCCAAGTCAAACGACTGAGCCGGTGGAGGGATCCCATGACTCGACCAAAATCGTAGGTAATCAATCACCTCAGCGCCTCAGGTTACCAGACACAGACGCAGACATGCCACCACGTATGTGCTCGCTCGCCTCACCCTCCCTCGCCCATTTGCATCCGGCCGGGAGCAGTGCAAACACCGACTGGACCGACTGGACCGACCACACCGGCCTGCAACCCCACCAAATTCGCTTTGTCATTCTGATCTGTCGTGGGCGAGTGGCCGCCGTCCCAAATTCCCGACTCTGGCCGGCCGCAACCCCCGCCCGAAAGAGGAAAAGGAACGACACGCCTTGCAGCCAAAGCTTCGGGACCTGCATCCTCGACCTATTACCACCCACGCCCGCCCGGCAGGCTGTCCGTCTCGCCAGTCTAAGAAAGCTTGTCCCTGCCCATCGCCGCTGAGCCCTGCCCTCGCTCTCTAATCACCCACCGTCCAGACGTGACACAAGCTCCCAATGGGGAAATAAGCTGTCGTTGCTGGTGCGCCGCCGCTTAGTGCGTCTGCTCACCTTGGCCACCCGTCCAACCGCGACCCTGAGCCCTTGCGATCTGCTTAATGGCCCGCGGGCCAAATTAACAAGCTTCTCACCACAGAGAGACATGGGTGGGGAGGCGTGTTTCTGGGGGGCGTGGGCCTCCATGCGCTCCTCCCCCAGCCAAGCCTTGTTTCCTCTCCTCCACAAGCTCCACCGAGGATTGCGCCGATGGATGGCTTCGCGATAGTAGAACCATGGCCTTTCCTGTCTCTATACTGGTCCATGACCAATTGATGGCCCTTTGCAGCTCCCACCATGTTCCTGGTTCTGACACATCGCAGCTAGACATCGTCATTTTCTGGTGGAGATGATGGTCACCCTCTTTGAGCTGCCCTCCCCAAAAGGGAACAGCATCAAACAACACCGTGCGTAGACGTCGCCGCTAGGCCTTCACATCGTGTTCATCGTCTTGTGTTTTTCGCCCGTCTTTCCCTTTGTGGCCGGGCCCTTTTGGGGGTCCTAACATGATGCGAGATGGCAACTGCCACCCAGTGTCCATGAAAACTCCAGCTCTCGAGAATATATAAACTTCTGGTGACGGCCTCGAAATGTCATGTTTCTAATCAGCACACCCAGAGCCAGCTCACCATCTCGATCTTCGAGATCTTTTGCCTTCTCATTCCCCCCTTTCGGGCTTTACGCCCTTCCTTTGGTTTCTCTTTCAAAGTCGATCCATTCCAAGCTCTTATCGCCGATTCTACTTCCTCGCTCAAAGACAAGTCTGCGACTTTTGTCTTGAGATAATCAGTTCATACATTCCCACCCTCAAGCCTTTCCTTTATACTATCACTCTCTCGTTTCATCAGTTCTATATTCTCTTCATCCAAAATCTTCTTTCACAATGGCTAAAGGTAAACACTGCGATTGTCGCTGTCAATGCGAAATGGTGTCCAAAGAAAAGGCCCAAAAAGAATTCGAAGTTGATAGCCTGGGCCGCAAGCGGCCCGAGTGCTTCTCCTCGACTCTGGTCGAGGTCATCTTTGTTGTTTCGATGTTGCTGTGTCTGTCAATGGCGGTACGACAACCCTGATAATCGGACCCCGTGATGTCGAGTGTGTGTCTAATCGTGATGTTAGGATTTCTTCATCGGAGGATTTCAGGCTGCCCTGAGTGGCCTCGTCGAAGTTTTGGATATCCCTGACGAGTCTCGGACCTGGCCCGCCAGTGTTGTCACGTTGATGGCTGGCGCCTTCTTGCTTCCATTTGGTCGATTAGCTGACATGTACGGTGGATACATTGTCTTCCACGGTGGCATGATCTGGTTCATCCTCTGGTCCATCATCACAGGATTTAGCAGGAACTTCCTAATGCTGGTATGCTGTAGAGCCATGGTGGGCATTGGAGCGGCTGCTTTCCTCCCGGCCGGTATGTCCATGCTTGGCCGGATTTACGTCCCGGGCCCGCGGAAGAACGTGGTATTCTGCCTCTACGGTGCCTTGTCCCCCATGTTCTTCTTCATCGGCATGATCATGGGCGGCATGTCCCGCGAGATTTTCGCATGGGGCTGGTACTTTTGGATCGGTGCCATCCTCACCATCGTCACCACCGGTGGATCTATGCTCACGGCCCCCCGTGACTATGCCGAAGCCCGCGCTCGCGGTGTCGGCATGGATTGGTGGGGTTTGTGCACCACTGTTCCGGGTATCATCTCAATCGTTTTTGCCATTACCGAGAGTCGACAGCTGGGCTGGACTGCTCCTGGTATTACGATCCCTCTCTGCATCGGTTTCTCTTTCTTGATTGCTGCATTCTACATTGAGGGATGGGTCGCGGCTGAGCCCCTCCTCCCTCCTAGCCTCTTCAAGGTCAAGTTCATGAAGAGAATGCTCTCTGCTCTCGCTTTGCTCTGGGGCGTGTACGGTATCTACCTGTTTTACTCCAACTTCTAGTAAGTGCCTCACTTTGTTTGCCACAGCAGAGAGCCTCCCGCTAACAAAGATCAGCATCAATGCCGTTCTCAAACAGAACCCCATCATTGCCGCTGTTTGGTTTGCCCCCTGGGCTATCGGTTGCTTGACTCTCTCCGTCTTGGGAGGTCTCGTTCTGCACCTCGTCCCTGGGCGTATTCTTCTAATTATCGCTGGTGTTTGCAAGATCCTTGCTCCTCTCTTCTTCGCTCTCATGCCTGAGAATCCAAACTACTGGGCCTGGGTCTTCCCCGCCATGCTTTGCGAGGCTACCTGCATTGTCATGCTCTGGAGCGTGGGAAATGTCTACTTCACCAGCAGTCTCCCCAGCCACCAGCAGGGTCTGGCAGGCGCGCTGATCTACATCACCATCTTCATTGCCGGTGCCTTCTTCCTCTCCATTGTTTCTGTGGCACTGGGCAAGTTTGAAGCGGCTGGAATGGATCTTAGGATGCAGTACAAGGGTGCTTTCTGGATCGGCGTTGGCCTCGGAGTTGCGGCGCTTGCCATCTGCTGCTTCATCAACCTTGGCACGGCCAGCTCTGATGAGGACACGCCCAAGGGGAAGCTTGGCATGGACGCCTCGGGCTCAGACACTGAGGCTGAGCCTGGTACCTTCCTTGATCTTCAAAGTGACGATGAACCCATGGTCCGAGTTCGCTTCCAGGAGCTCAAGGACTAGTGGGGGTCATTTATGACAAGTTTCGCGAAAGCAGCCTAGCCCAGGCTCCATGTGAAAATGCGAGGAAGCATTTCAGGTCATGGGACAAAAAACAGCATGGGTCTGGCTCTGATGGCCCACGCATCCTTGGGCTGGCTCCAAGATTAGAAAGGGGGTGAGGGGAGGGGTGGAGGATCTTAGACTTGCGGCCTGCTTCATTAATCTGCACGCGGTAACGTTTGGCAGAGCCAAAAAAGAAAAAAAAACCTAATCATCGATATCCAAAGGAGTTGTACGGGCCGGAGCATAATTTTTCAAGACTTTCTTTTTCAGATAGGCCAAGATTTCTTTTGTTTATTTATTAGAATTCGGAGTTGAAGATAGCGTAGCGAGAAAATGCAAAACAAAGATATTCAGAGTACCACTCACACATATTGGTTTCTCGATTCCTCTTCCCGTGCCAGCGCCTTGTCAGTCAAAATTTCGACATCGCAATCAAAGGTCAGAGGTTGGTTGGTCGTTGGGAGAAAGAACAGACTGACACCCTTGACTGAGGATTTTCACCCACGCTGTTTGAGACGTTTCAGGCGCCATCCTTCCGAAAATGGATAATTACCTTACCCAGCGCTAAGGCTAAGACAACTTAAATGCCTGCACCGGAATGTGCTGCCCAGCTAGCGACTAAATATTGGGTTTCTCATGCCCGTTGGGTCCCCCACGCTCGCGCCACATTCCGCCACATCCCTGCGTCTTTAACCCTCCGTTCAAGCAAGCGAAATATATATCCATTTTGATCGCCCCTATCTCAACAAATCAGCTCATAGCAAGCCCCGTTGGCTCAGTGGTAAAGCGTATCACTAGTAGCCACAGTGTGATACACTGTATACGAAATGATAAGATCACTGGTTCGATTCCAGTACGGGGCATGAGCAAGTTAGCCGTTTCGGCCTTCGTTTTTTGCTTCTCGCAGCAGATGTCTTCTTATACCGAACTAGGATGACTTTTATTTTTGCACCATCAAACTTCAGGACGCAGTAGTCAACAATGTCCACTGTATAACTGCCTCAAGTCGTAATACCTCAGAGTGATGCTGGAATTGGTGTAAGTTAACGTATTGGATAGATATAGATAGGTAGAATGCTGCTTGTGTTACCGGATACCCCCCCATATCGAATCAAAAATACAAATCGACGGACCAAACCCACCAGATGGCTTCGTCTTACATATTCACACAGTGCGTGTTTTCCGTTTGCACAAGCAATCGGGAGGCAATTGAGGACTGCCGAGGGAACCAATAATTGCTGTTTGTTGCCCCAGAGCCGTCTTGCGTCAGAGCCTGCAGATCTATATCTCTCAAGTCATCATCACTTTATAATCAAGCTATCATCCTTGCCGCATGTCAGATCCTTCCTTGTTCACCCACGTCAGTGCGCAGCTGATTAGCCAATTGATCGACCAAAAAAGACGCTGCACGAGACCCATTGAAACATCGCTCACCACACACCCTCAAAAAAAAAAAAAAAAAGGAAGACATCATAAATGCGCAAAAAGAGAATGGCGATTCTAGCCTTTGAACTGCCCCGTACTGGAATCGAACCAGTGATCTTGTCATTCCGTGTACAGTGCATTACACTGTGGCTACTAGTGACACGCTTTACCACTGAGCCAACGGGGCGGTGATGGCGGGTCAAGATATTGCACCCCAAGAGGAGAAGCATTGTCGCTTCTACTAAAGTGGAGAATTCTCACAGGAATAGCTCGTAGCCAAGGCTCAAGAATTTGTCACTTTCGTTTTGATACTGTTTTTTACACAGTGTGACAGAACCACTTATTTCATCTTCCCTGTACAATTGTCCACGATGATCTTGTGGTTGCGTGAATGCTTTCATCTGGGCTGGGCTCTCACGAATCCCTTCGATCAGCGCAAGCCTGCAGTTGGATCGCAAGCAAGATGCTTATCCAACCACTGGAGGAGACGAGCACACTCAAGGTGCAAGTTCCGCCAGCCAACTCCAAAGCTAATGCAGATAGCGCTGAAAACGTGGTGTCGTCCTGTAACTGTGCATACTAAACACAAATAACTGCGCGGACGACTATTTTTCCTTGCCAACAACATACGATGTCTGTACCAGTGCTTGCATGTCAAATCCCAGCAACATTGCCAAATATGGCTGCCAAGGTGCAGAAGAAGTACTGGGGCATGCAGGAATGGTCATGCCGAGGATAGGGCTGCCCAATCCAAATTTCCTGTCTATTCCAATGGGGGCGAGTGGTAGGATTAGGCCCTAAACCAATGTTTGCTGGCCATACTTACAACAACGGGCCGTGATTTTGGAATAACCCAAACTCCCATCATAACTACGTAGAAAGTGTTATGAGAATTGGATTAGGATCACTATACCGACGCGAGTACCTGGATCTACGCGGCTCATGTTTCAATCACAGAAATTGGTCACGAAGAGGAAAAGAGGATAAGTGAAGAACTTCCCAAACAGAGAAGTCAAAGTGGTATCATTCGTCAAATCAAGACTCCATATACTCGCATCATTTTGCTTGCCCATAGGCTCATGCATTCATAACCACCAACGCCACACTTTTAAAATGGCTTTGACAATCCATCAGATGCCTTCGGGCTTCCAGTCACATTCTCTTCGTCATAGGTTGGGCTATCGGAGCTGTAGGCCACGCGGACATCATCCATGTCAGCGCCCACTTCCATCCATCGGTCGCTCGTAGCGGGGACGGGGAACAGCTTGCAAAGCAGCCAATACATGCCAAGCGCAATGCCAAAACCAAAGAAGTAGTTGAGGTTGTAGATGTATGTGGCGCCAATAGGTACTTTGGTGCCAACAGCACCTGCGAAACCAACCACGTTGATGAGAATACCGGCAATGTACGCAGCGTAACCGCGCCAGTTGACACCGTAGGTGTAGTAGTAAGGGCCAGAGCTGCGACCGTCGTACAGCTCCTTGATCTCGAGGTAGCCTTTTCGGACCAAGTAGTAGTCTGAAACCATGACGCCGGCAATTGAGCTCAGGAACACGCTGTAAGCAGACAGATAGGTGGTGAACTGGTTGCTATCTGTAAGCAGCTTGTAAGGGCACATGGCAAGGCCAATGGCGGCGCAGACATATCCACCTCGGCGGATGTTGAGGTAACGAGGGAAAAGGGCAGTCATGTCGGTGCCGGCTGAGACGGAGTTGGCGGCAATGTTGGTGCCAAGCTGGGCGAGAGCGAATGCCGCAGAAATGACAAAAACACCGAAACGCTGAGCCGAACCGCCGTCGTCGACAAACTTCTCAAGAAGATCAAGAGGGTCCCAGATGGCTTCGTCGTAGATGACAGCCGAAGAAGACGACACAATGATGCCGATGAAGGAAGTGATGGCGAAACCAAATGGGATGGTGATCATCTGTGACCATAGCGCATCGCTGGGCTTGCGGGCAAATCGGGAAAAGTCGCTGCCGTTGACAATCAGTGTGGCAAAGTTGGCAATAGAGGACATGATTCCCTTGACGATTTCCCATGCGAGGTCGCTGCCGTGGATGGTGTTCTTCTGCTTGACAATGGGACCAATGCCGCCGGCGCGTGAAACAGCCCAAGCAAGGAAAGCAATTCCGGCGCAAGGGACGATGTAGGCCTTGACGGTAAAGAGGTGGCGGATCTTGTGAACCGGGAACCAGATGGCTGGTAGAGAGCAAAGCCAAAAGAGGAAGAAGGAAACAAAGTCGGCCGTGGTCGTTCCAGAACTCTCGCTAAAGGTGTTGGGAATGCGTTCACGATCCCAAGCTTTCCAGATGGATCGGATCATAAGATAGACACAGTGGCCACCGATGTAACTCTGAACTCCGTACCACACACAGGCTACACAGGTGTCAGGATATGGACGACTTGGGGGCGAGACATTGGTGCTCTTGACTTACCCATGGCAGCACGGTTGAAGACTGGCCACAAGCTGCCCCAGATACCGAATGACGATCGATTAGCAATGGGAAAACCTGATTCATCATTTAGCTCCCGCGTGGTACTGTTCATGATCGATAAACGCACCTATATGATATTGCGCGCCAAATCTGGCGTTCATGGCCACAAAAACACCTGTGATGCTGTATCCAATCCAGACGCAGATCCAGGCCTGCCACCAAGACAAACCACCAACAATCATGGACGAGGAAATCATCCACGTGTTGATGTTGAACGAGTCAGCGACCCAGAAACCGACAAAGTTCCAGGCACCCCATTGGCGACGCTCTTTCTCGACGGGCTTCAAATCATGGTTGGTGAGCTGAGGCAGCGCTGGTTAGCATGTGTAAAAGGTTACAGTGTCTTGCTTCTTCGTACCATGAGCTGGGTGGCGGTCAAGCCTGGTTCCGCTTCGACGGCAAGCTTGTCCGCCACCTTTCTCAAACGAGCTCCTGAGCCCATTGTGACGATTGGGGAGAAGAATGGAGGAAAAGAAGAAAGCACTGAAAAATATAACGAGGCGGTACTGAGGCAAACGATATGGCGAGTATATACTCGAGCCCGTGATGGATTGAGGTCCCGTGTGTCTGTATGCCTGGGGCGGGTCAATGACGTGAGGGCGCAGGAGGGGTTCGACTAGTATGCCAGTAGAGGGCCCAAGTATGAGTGACAGACAGGCTGCGTCAGGTAGAGCGTTGCAGCTGTTGAAGAATCCCCGCTGATTTCATCCGGGAGGCATGGTTGGGGAGGGAAGGGATCGGTATTTATCCTGGATGCATGGAGGATCCTTCTGGGGAACGCCTCCGCCATGTAAACGGTGTATCAACCAAATTGGCTATCAGCCCTGGTGATCTCGAGTCCCCAGGTGCGGTAGCTTGCGATAACAAGCCGAGCATCAAGGCGAGTGAGTGGGCCGCCGCCGGCCGTCAGGACCCATGCAGCCGTGGCCACAGCTGCATTGAGCGAGTGTGAATGGGTCGCGAAGGGCGCCGGCGGTGGTAAGGACGCGGGTACGTATCGGGCAATAAGTCGTCAGTCTAACGCCCCAAAGCTACCTAGGCTGTCTGTCGTGTGAAGGGAAGCTGATATGCGTCGGGTCTGGTGGGCACAGATGCTGGCCTCCCGCGCCTCTGCATTGGGCGAGGTGCGAGAGGGGGGCAAACCATTCGATACAGGCGGGTGCACCCCCACCTGCATCCCAGAGCCTTGAGGGTTTAACGACATGGCCATGGCCGTCATATCGTTGCAAGCCGTGGCCCGGTGGTTCAGATGCTGAGTGAGGGTTGTGCGGGACGGGGGATAAGGTGTAGCGCTAGCGCCATGCTTTCCTGCTCCCCTCCGCCGGGGGCATGGCGGTTTAGCGGCAACCCTGGCACATCTGGCATGGTAATGGCCTGTCTTGGCTGCCCTCAGCGACCTCTCTCAGTGCCATGGTGGGTGGCCCTCCCCCAGGATTCACCCGCAGGCCGCTAACTTATCAGTGTACCATCCCATGCAAGAGAGACGGCTTCCCCGTGTGGGCGCATTTGCCGCGCTGCGATTGGCGGGTGCAGCAACTCCCTGGAACTCTTATCAGTGCCTTGGCCCAACTTTGATAACGCAGCGTTGCATTCGACCCGGCTAGTTTATCGGTTTTATCACGCTGCAGATGAGACTGAGGGTACTTATTACTCGATCTCATCGAGTCAACCCGCCCAAGCGTCTTTCCAAGATTTCAAGCCACCCTCTCTCTGTCCTATCTTGATTCTTCGCCCGCTGGAGAGGTTGGGTCGCTGCATCGTGACCAGAGAGCCCGCTAGCCACTCAGCCTTTACTCCGGCAGTCTGGTTTCCTTCCACTGGGGACGCCACAGGCGTTCCAGAATTCCGAAATCTCCCTCGAATTACCGATCGAAGCGGCGCAATTGGTTCACTTGGTTATCTCAGATCAAAAAGTTCCTCAGTCCTTTTCCTGTCTTCTTCGTCTTGTTCTTGTGCTTGCGATTGCACACCCACGTCCGATCCAGCTGAGGCTTACTCGATTTTTTATTGCAATACTTTGAAAAAAAAAAAAGGTTGATACGAAATGAGACGCTCGGTATCATTGCTTGACTGCATGAAAAATTGGTGATACGAATGTGTCAGAGCTGCTACCCGCTATTCCTCTTACCCCTCAGAGTTTTTTTTTGCAATGTCCGAATTTCCGGTTCCCTTTCCATCGTTCGAGACCCTTATTGATCGGAGCCGGTGCCGGTAAGCTCTCATACGACTGCATTCCCTTCGCGGAATACTTGTGGAGGAGAGAGCTGGGATGTGTCCCCTGCTCGTGACACCAATGACGCCAGCGGCCGGCTCCGTTTGTATTCGTGGAGAGTGCAACCACTCATGATGCATCGTGAGTCGGTTATTGTATGCATGCAGGCCGAACCTGCTGCACGCTGATACTCCCCTCTGCTAATTGGTCCTTCTCGGCTATTGACTGAGCTGTTTAATAATTTTTGTTTGTGGTTCATTGAGAGTGTTCTCTCCTCTAAACATCCGCAAAAGGAAATAGTACACGATGCAGGTCGCAACCTTGTTCTCTATTGACTTTTCGGCTCTGTTTTCGTAATCTACACCACTTCTCGTAATGACCGCAAACTTACAATTCAACCCTTATATGGCTGCACCGGAAGTACTTCTCCACCGTGGCCACTGCACGAATATTACTGATAGGCAGAATAATTATACCCAAAGCAAGAATAATCCGAAATAAAAAGTAACAATAAAATATTATCTTTACGTAAATACGCCTATGTATTATCTTTTGTTTATTTTGGTTAGAAATGCTAAGGGATGTGGCCTTCAAGCATCGAACCAACAGTCATTCAGAGGCCGTGCTGTAGATCAGCTAAATTGGATCCAACGTATGTACTTCATGGATTTTGGGGATTAGGGCATGAATCTGGCTTATTTATCAACCTATAAGCTTTTTGACCAATGTTGTGTGAGCGCTGTAGAGTTATTGTCTATAATCATATTTTGCAACATGTATGACACTCAAGCATTTGGTGCTTCCCAAAGAACATGCCGCCCTCAATGCATGATTACGTACAGGCCTCTCGGTTGGGGCAAGGGTTCGGGACAAGCCGTTGAATTGATTAATAAGGATGTGAGCCGCCAAAATAGGGAGAGCTGAGCCTGCATGAGGAACTCTGCGTTGGCAGCCCAAATTCCTGCCAAGGCTGAGGGCGCATCTCGTGCATGTGCTTTAGGATGGGATTTCCTTTAAAGGCCCCATCATGGCCACAGCACTTGGGCTACACCGGTCAACCTGCGGCGAATTGACCCTTTAGGGCACACGCCGTAAACGCCAAATTCCGCGCTGATTTGTCAAGATGAAGGCACCAATCGGTGGCAATTCAACCATCTGGGGACACCCGAAACCATCGCTCGCCCGAAGCGCTCGCCCGAAGCACTCGCCCCGAGCCAGAGCCGTGGACCCTGGGTGCAGGTGAGCTTACCTTACCCATCTCCCGCGAGAGGGAACCAGGCTGCCGGTACCTGGGCGATCCTTAGCGTGATGGATATGTATCTCTGCAAATTCTCCTGTTGGTGTCGAAGAGCAGAAGACACATGCGGCTGGGAGCAATTGTTGGCGGATGGACCTAGCTTGTGTCACCGCCTCGTCGCCATCGGTACCAAGCCGGGAAAGCTAAAACTGGAGGTGAGGAGGTACCCTCCACTTTTTTTTCTCTCGCACAGGCATTGCTGGCGGCGAGTTTGGATGACAGCTGCGTTGGGTACCATTGGAGCATGAGACGCATGCCTCCGTGTCAATTCAGGACTTGTATAGAAAGACACAGGTCGAATTTTACTTGAAAAGACGCGACGCGCCGCCCATTCTCAAACGCGGCGTGTAGTAAGCTCAAGCACACAAGAAGCAGGAAACACGTGAAAATTGCCCCGCCATCGTCATCCGACAGCTGGCCGGGCCGGGTGCTGCGTGGGTGCTGCGTAGGTGCTGCGTAGGTGCTCAGTGCTCGGTGCCAGGGGTGCTGCCTGCTGGGTGCTGGGCGCCTACAAACACAACTTCACTGGGCCGTGCACTGAGCAGCCTGCGCAGCAGATCCAACCACTGGTCGGGTGCCCACTTCTTTTTTTGTTTCCTCCCCCACTATCCAATCCCGCTCCCCGCCAACGCCAACCTAACGCCAAGTTCATCATCACCTCCATCTTCGTCCATTTTCCTCCCCCTTCTGCCTCCTCGCTGCGAATCCCTTCCTTTCCCTCCAATCCGCCCTCTCATAAAATCCTCCCACTGAAGCAGCAGCTGTCGCAATCATGGAGGAACAGTTGGTGCAGCTGCTGGCCAACATCCAGCTTTCTGACCAGACGCCCCGCGCGCAGGCTGAGCACGATCTCAGGCTCGCCAGGACCAACCCTGCGTTCCCCGTCTCTCTCGCCAACATCGCCTCTCACGCTTCCATCGACACGAATATTCGACAAGCCGCCCTTTCTACCCTCCGATTATTCATCGAGAAAAACTGGAGTTCCGACGATGACACCGACGAGCCCCAGATTCCCATCGCCGACGATGCTCGCCTCCAGCTGAAGCAAGTCCTCCTCGACCTTGCTTTAAGCCCAGAAAATGACCGGAAGGTCAAGATTGCGGCTAGGTAAGCTTGAAAAGAACCGAAAACGCCCCGCCAAACAACTGTCAGATTTGCTAATATCTCGTCATCCAAAGTTATGCCGTTGGCAAAATTGCCATTCACGATTTCCCCGAGGAATGGCCTAATCTTCTTCCTACCGTCCTCAACATTGTCTCCACCGGCAACGATGTACAGCTCCACGGCGCGTTGAAAGTACTCGGAGACCTTGTCGAAGAGAGCGTGAGCGAGGAGCAGTTCTTTTCCATGGCACGGGACATTGCCAAGGCCCTGACCGAAGTCGCCCTTAATGAGAACCGAAAACCCATGCTGCGAGCCCTTGCCATATCTATCTTCCGTGGCTGTTTCGATTTGATGAATATGATCAAGGATGACCATAGCAAAGAGGTCAAAGTATTTGCCGAGGAATTGCTCCAACAATGGAGTCCCTTCTTCATCGAGGTCCTCAAGGGGCGTTTCCCTGAAGCCGATCTATCTGGAGGCACTCAGCCTGACGAATGGAGCCACCTCATCGCCCTCAAGCTTCAAGTCGTCAAGACGCTGCTGCGAATCCGTCGCGTCTTCCCGAGCTTGCTCCTTCCCCAGAGCACCACACTCTTTACCGCTGTTTGGGAAGAGCTTACGTTGATGCGGGATGCCTATGAGCAACTTTATATCAAGAATGATGCACAGTGCAGGCTAGAAGATGCGGACAATATTCCATACACTCTTGATTTGCTTATCCTGGAAGAGCTGGATTTCTTGAACCAATGTTTCCGTGCTGCTCCAGTTCAGGCCGAGCTTGATGGCCAGCTCAAGGCTCATGCTTCCGCCCAGGACGTCCCGTGGATGATGGAGATCATGAATTTGCTTGTATCTTACTCTCGTATTGCTCGAGAGGAGGAGGACCTCTGGGACATCGACTGTTCCTTGTATCTGGCCGAGGAAACCTCTGTCACGGCCAACTACACGGCTCGAACCGCTGCCGGAGACTTGTTGATCAAGATGGGTGAGTGGTTCGATCAAAAGACTATCGATGGACTCTTTGGACACACAAGGACTCTCTTCACTAGCGAAGGGACATCCTGGCGACATCAAGAATCCGCTCTTTATCTCTTTGTCATGCTGGCGAGCGATTTCCAGGATCTGGGCAAGCCTATTCCCGAGCCCGTTGCTCACGCCTACCTAGAGCTCGTTGATGTTGCCATCAACAGCGCTCACGAGCCTCTCTTGCGTGCCCGAGGCTATCTTGTTGCCGGTGCTCTCAGCCGTGCCTTCCAGACCCCCCCTAGTCTCCTCGACCGCGTCATCGCATCCATTAACCATGAAGAATCCGAGGTTGTTCAGGTGGCATGCATCAAGGCTATCGAGGGATTGATTAACGCTGGACGCGTCAGCCCTGATCATCAGGTTCTAATCATTACCGCTATTCAGACATACATGAATGGCAAGGACCCTAGCGATATGGAGGACGCCGACGAGCTTCTCGTCACTCTCGCCGAAGCCCTCCGCGCTACTATTTGCCTGGATACCAGGATTTCTCTCTCCAATGAAGTACAGTCTGTTGATCTCCTCTTCCTGCTGGCGAAGCTGGGAGCTAGCAACTTTCAAGTTACAATGTTGGTAACTGAGGCCATTGAGGCAATCGTCGGTGCCTTGTCAGACCCTGCTTCATATGCCGCTCTCTGCGGCAAGATTGTACCTACTTTGACTGGTGCCTTTGATGTCGCTGACCTGACGGAGGATAACCCACTTGTCACTGTAAGCTGAAAAGCTTGTTTTTATCTGGAGTTGATCTAATCCTTTATAGGTTGCTACCGAGTTGCTTGCCGTATTGGTTGAAAATGGATCGGAGCCCCTGCCACCTGGATTTGTGGCAGCAATCTTCCCCAAGCTGAACCGCCTCTTGATGGAATCAACGGAGGGTGAGGTTCTCCGACCTGGTTCGGAGACGGTAAAGTATATCCTCCAGCATGACCACCAGCAGGTGTTGGGTTGGCAAGACGGCAACGGCCGCTCAGGCCTGGAGGTCTGCCTCCACATTATTGACCGACTTCTCGGCAACTCTATTGAAGACAACTCTGCCTCCGAGGTTGGAGGACTCGCTGCTGAGCTTGTGGAGAAGGCTGGCCAAGAACGCCTGGGACCTTTCCTCCCCCAGCTCCTGCAGGCTGTTGCTACCAGGCTTGCCACTGCACAAGCAGCCGCATTCATCCAATCCCTCATCCTAGTATTTGCACGACTTTCCCTCTCTGGTTCTCATGATGTTGTTGAGTTCTTGAGCCAGATCCAAATCAATGGCGAGAGCGGATTGAAGGTGGTATTAGTCAAGTGGCTAGAGAACTCGATCAACTTTGCAGGCTACGATGAGATTCGATTAAAGTGGGTTTCCTGCCCCAAGATTCAATCTTCAGTACTGACAATGTGACAGTGTCATTGCCCTATCCAAGTTGTACTCTCTGAACGACCCCAGGGTTGCCCAAATCACCGTCAAGGGTGACTTAATCGTCGGTGCAGATGATGGCATGATCAAGACGCGCTCTCGCGCTAAGAAGAGTATGTTGCCAACACTAAACAGAGGTCCGACCCCAGACTTGGTTCTGAATTTACCCCACATCCAATATACTCAGGAACAAGGAGCTAATAAGACACCCCAAAAAGCAGATCCCGATCAATACACTATTATTCCTGCACCCCTCAAGATTGTCAAGGTGCTCATTGAGGAGCTTGTGTCAGCATCTGGCGTTCGAGCTGCCGCCAACGCTGCCGCTGCCGCCGTTGCCAGTGCTCAATTCGAAGACGAGGATCGTGACGACGATGGCTGGGAGGACGAAGATGACACCCTTGACCTGAGCCTCGGTGCCACTAAATCTGATCTCATGTCTTTTGTGGAGGGCGGCGGTCAACGACAGCGCGATAACGAAACACAGCAATACCTCACCGAATTCTTTGTGCGCTGCGGCCAAGAGAATGTGGCTAACTTCCAGGAGTGGTACAACATGCTCTCGGAGGATGAAAAGGCCAGGCTCAATGAGATAGCCAACTCAGCGGGACAATAGGAAGACCCTGCGGGATCGAGCACCGGGGTCCCGTTGATACTGCCTGAGACAGCGGGCTCTGCCCGTATGCGTCACCTGCGCAAGATGCAGTTCTGAAGGTGTGATCTCTGAATAATGGATTCTGAAACGAAGAGAAAAGAGGAAAAAAGAACAGAAAAAAAGGAAAAAAACAAAAGACTTCGGGGAAGGCCCTCACCTAGCCCTTTGTTAATACTCTGTCTTTTTCTGTGGCGAAGAGTAAATAGATACTAGTACCACGTAAAAGCCGACGTGTGCCTCACTAGCCTAGTTTGACGAATAGATGCGAAATGTTATGTAGTTATGTGACAAGAGAAGCTTGTTGGCAAAATTGGCTGGTCAAGTTTGACTTGGTGAAATCAGAGCGCGGTGCAAATCAAGACATTCATGATATTACGCAGACAGGGGCAAGATTTGTACAAGTATGTGTATTAATCAATCATAGTCGACATCATCATTCTGGTCATAACCTCGTAAAAAGGCCCGCCTTTTTATACTATTTTCTTTTCATATCATACAGTGTTTCTTTGATTCAACCTTTTTCTTTTCTTAGATGATGTCACCACCGAATCCGCCGCCAAAGCCACCAAAGGGGTTATTGCCTCGACCGCTTCCGGGGCCGGGGAACCGAGGACCTCCACCGGGGCCAAGGGGATCCCACCGTGCACCAGGTGGTGCTTGGGGGTCGTAACCGCCTGGTGCGCCGCCGTAGCCACCACTGCCGCCGAAGAGGGGATCGTCGAATGTCGGGTGCATACCAGATCCGCCACCAGGACGAGGTAGGCCACCGCCGCCGATGAAGGAGCCTCGGAGAGGGTCATGAGGACCGAGTCCGGGAGGGTTCAGGTCGTCATGGCCAATGTTGTAAGGGGAGCGGCCAGGCATAACAAGGCCGCGCGGGGGTCGATTCATTTGATGCTCGTCCTCGAAGCCCGGGGGAGGAAAGTCGCCGACAGGGTGGGGATGGGGATGGGCCATATCCGGGAGCGGGTTTAGCGGAGGCGCGGGGATAATGGGGCCTTGGTCCGGCGACCGGAAGGGGCGGTTTGGATCCCGGGCCTCTTGTGCGCGTCGCTCCGAGGCGGCTTCGGCCTCAGCCTCGGCGGTTTCTACGTAACCCTCACTCTGGAGCTTTGGGATGAGTTTCTGAATGATGTTGACCTTGAGGTCGTTGAGGATATCTACGAATGTGTTAGCAGGGTTTCTTCCCATGACTAGTCGTCGAGGCATAAAAGTAACGTACCAGACATGGCCTCCTCAGAGACAAAGACGGCTCGCAGCTTGTCAGTGAGGTCGCTGCGGTCCTCCTTGTCCCCGTTCATGGTGATGCGGATGGGCAACTTGCTGGACTGGACGACATCTCGGACCGTCCGTTCAAAGCGATGGATTCTCTCATCGCCGACAGCAAGGCCACGGATCTCAACCTTTCCGCCCATACGATCGACGCGCATGACGAATTGCATAGCGGACTGCTTGTGGGTGTAGACGAAGCTCAAAGAACCGAAGCCCGCATTCCATCTGGGCGGTAGCCTCGGGGCGAGGGCCTCACACTCAGCTATGTCGCTCTTGTTAGATAGTTGAGGGGTATGGAGAGGGCAAGGAGCAGACATACCAAGCTTCTTTTCCTCGTCAAAGCCCTGGAGCTTGAAGCCAAGGGCAGCCATGTAGGCGTGGATAAGCAGGGCGATGGCCTCATAGGAGGAGGCTAGGTCGGATGAGTCGTCGCCTGGGGTGTGTGTGGGCAAGGCATCTGCCATGCCATGGAGGATGGCGGCCGTGCTGAGGGGCGAGTCGGCCATGGTGAGAGGTGCGTTTAGGATTGATGATTGATGATGGTGGATCAAGTCGGTGCGGAGAGAGGTGAGTGGCGACGGGATGGGTGCGGATGCAGATGGAGAGATATGCGATGAAGGTTGGTGAGAACTGAGGGGCTGCGTCATGAACTCGGGTGCCTCATCAGCCCTATATGTGGAGAGGGAGGGCGCCGCGGGGCAGTGCTTCAGCGCCTAAAGCACCTAAAGCCCGGGGGGTTGTCCCAATCTGTAGCGACATTTCGCTGTAGCCTGCAGGCTGTGTCTCTGGTGCCTGGATAAGGTACCAAGTGCCTACAGCTCTATGCCCAACACCCATGAACAGCCCGCGGAAGAATAAAGAGGTTTTGTGTCATGATGCATGCTACGTCATCTGAAGCTTCGTAGCTATGAATTCCATCCCTGGGCATAGTGGAGCAGGAAGCACTGACGAAATTTGACGTACCATATAAACCTTGAATGATTGTTAGTTCGATAGTTTCGAAAAGACGACACATCTTGGCATTTCTAGCCAAAAAAAAAAAAATAAACATATTATGTAAACAAGTGTATTTTCCCAAATATCATCTCGTAGGCATGTAGAGTCTCGTAAGGTTATTTTCGCCCAAGACTAATGCTCATGGCAAAGCGCCTCTGCTACCATCATTCAAGAGTTGGATTGCAGTTTCTTGTACCCCCCAACGTATCTTGTTAGTCAGCGTGATGATGTGCTAGATGTTCTGTTCACCGCCTTCCTTTGATGATCTAGTTCGTGGCCGAAAATGGCAACTTGGAGATGTTGACCTTTGTGACAATCATTCAAGAGCTGTATTGTATCTTTTTTCATTGCAGAGAGGTAGTAAGACTCGAGCGCCAGAATCATTGTCTGTTCTGCGAAATCCAAGAAGCCGTTGATCAATGCGTTGTTTTCGTCCCAAACACCAGAGGAATAATGTTCTCGCAACTTTGTAGTGGTTGGTCACGAGTATAGCCTCTTCGTGTTCCTCATTGCGACCCCAAATCGAAATTTTGCTTTTGCTCAATGTAGGCAGCAGTACGGTGAGGGCCAATGATTAATTTGAGTGTAGACTTGGAGATAAATACTGCGGCCACTCCCAGATGGTTTATCGAAACCACAACAGGTTTCGCATCAGAGGTGGCTTCTCAAAAATTGGGTCCTAACCATACCATGAAAGTCATTGCCACCTCGAATAGTCATCGCTCTTCGTCCACCCCGTGATGAAGGAACTCAGTTCGAAGGAACTCGAGATCTGAGCTCACACCCAGCGAAAGAAGTAGGTGAATTAGACTTCTATGAAAGAAACCCGATTTGATTCTAAAAGCTCGGGTTTTGAGCAAGTGGTTGCCGGCTGCCATGTCTATGATTTACTGACTTGGCCCTCAGGCTCCAACCTACACCATACTTCTGCACTACTTCTACAATTGCACTCGACTCATCAATCCTCCTCACTTCCTTCATGCTACTCTGCACTCACTATAACTGGGGCAAAATGGAATGTAATATTAGGAGAAGGGTATTCACAGAGGCATCTCCACCAATGAGAAATATCAGATGACATTTGATATGACTAGTCGCACATTTAGAGAAATAAAAGGCTAGAAAATCAGAGACAGAATTAAGTCTATTCTTGGGATGGTCCGGACAAACTTGTTGTTGTTTTGTATAGACAAGGTAGGCTCGTAGTAAATCGATCACCACGCCATGTTGCACTCGTGGGATGCCACGTGACAGCGCGTGCTCCCCTCAACGCGAACTCGCCACGGTTGTCCTTCATGTACGCCAAACCACAAGCTCGCCACCCCCCAGTCGCAATCCGGCCGTCACCTGCAGCTTCACGTTTCTTTTCTTTTCTTTTTCTTAATAATCCTCTGCAACCGTCCCATGTCGCCGACGCCGGCACCTCCAATCGAAGGCCTCTCGCTCCCTGCCGCCGACGCATCGCCCCTGCTGGCCTCCTTCACCACGTTCCTGACCTTGTCGCTGCATGCGCTGCTGTACCACCGCGCCCTCTACCCGCCCGCCACCTTCCTGACCGCCCGCGCCCTCAACCTGCTCGTCCGCCAGTCTCGCCACCCGGGCCTCTGCACCTGGATCAACGATGCCGTCGCCGCCGTCGCCACCCAGCTCGAGTCGGGCGCCGTCCGCCGCATCGCCGTCGTCATGCACGCCCCCGAGACCCTGAAGGTCTTGGAGCGCTGGGTCTTTGACGTCGCCACCTTCCCCGTCTGGGGCAGCATCCTGCCCGACGAGGAGGAGGACTTCGGCGACGACCACGAGGTCGGCGTCAACGAGGAGGACCTCGTGATCGAGGAGGAGGGGGATGAAGACGAGGACGGGGACGTGGAGATGGAGCTGGAGGATGACGAGGATGACGATGATGCCGACCTTGAGGACGAGGGCCCCATCAATTGGACCGAAGTCAACGAAGCTCTCCGCGGCGCCCTATGCCGCATATCCCACGCCGCAGAGTCCAAGCCCGCTCTCCCCAAGGGGAGCACATTTTCCTTGGCCGTCGAGCTCCGCGACGACGAAGAACCACCCATCGGAGTAAGCTGACAGCCCGCCCTCGCTCTCACACCCTGACACCCACGCCCCCCCTTCAACGACCACCCCCGGCCTTGCCGCCCTCCGCTAAACAAAACTGACTTTGACGCCAGCATACTCAACCCTGGATCCCGTCCCGGCGGCGGCGCAGACGCCGCTCAAAATCCCGCCGACGCCAGGGTGTACCGCGTGGTGGCGGCATCGCTAGCACCACGGCCATCCGCTCCGTCCACGCCGGTCCGATCTTCTTTGAATGCTGGATGGAACAGGCCGAGGCTTCATCGCCCACTACAAAGTTGACTGTTCAGATGCCGAGGGGCGAAAACAACAACACGAACAAGACAAGCAAGAAGAAGAACAACAAGAAAAGCTAGAATTTATGATACCCATCCACGAAATTAGACAAATGTTAATGTAATCAGAATGTGTATATGAGATATTTCTATCAAAACTCGCTACCATATTCGTCACATGCCCAAAAAAAAAACCGAAGAAAAGGAAGGCCTCTCTCTTTCGCCGCGCACAATTCCGCTCCGTTGAAATGTTGAATCTCGTGTGTTTCATTAAGGGCTCAATTATGAAGCGAGTCACTTTCATGATTAATATTCAGCTCGCCCGTCTTTGACCAGATGCCAGACCCAGCCCCAATTTCATGCCATGCGGCCATGCGGCCGTGCTCCAGACTCCTGCTTCCTCGTTTCCCAGAGCTTCACCGGGTGTGTAGTAGTAGTAGTAATATACAACAGAAAAAGCCCATCCCATAAGACATGATGATGATGATAAAAAAAAAGGACAAAGAACAACCAGACAATTTTTCCCTTTTTTTCCTCCACACAAACATGGCAAAGGCGGAAAGCAGCCGCTTTTTTACTCTGTTGCGCCCTTGAGCACCGCGCGCAGGCTGACCATCTCGCGCTTCAGCCGTGCATTCTCCTTCTTCATGCGTGCCGTCTCTTCGCTCTGGTCTCGCAGCTTCGCCATTAGGTCCTCCTTGTCCTCCTTGCCCTTGCCCTTGAGCGCCTTGACAATCTTGCCCAGCTCTCCGTTGAATTTCTCGTAGAGCAGCTCGTTCTCCGCCACGGCCTCCTTGTACAGCTGGTCGATGGCGCGCACCTTGGCTTCGGACGTCTTGACCGTCGTCTCCATGTCGCGCTGGAGCGCCTCGTGTCGGTCCTGCACATCCTTCATCTCCGTCGGGATGCGGTCCTCCAGTTGTCGGATCGCTGCTCCGAGGCGCCGCATGTCGACTGAGTGGGCGCCGGGAGGTCTTGAGCTGTTCACACGGGCCATCTCTTCGCCAATCTTGGAGAGTTCTGATTGCAAGTTGGCGTCCACGCTTTCGACGGCCTGCTTCTCTGTTTGGAGCCGTTCGCGTAGCTTCTGAGGAGACTGAAGTCGGAGTTTCTGGGTTCCCACTCGCGTAGGGCTGCCTGCCTTTATTGAGTTTCCGAGGCTTGATCTTGTCGGACTACTGATGCGACTTGGGCTGGCGCTCTGGCGACGTGATGGTGAATCGGCGCCAGAGGTGGTTGGTCGGGCGGGCCGCAGCGTGGGAATGTTGGTTGTTGACAGCGTCCTGGAATGTCTGTGACCCTTTGTTGGCGACTCTGATTTCTCTGTCTTGGTTGGCGACTCTGATTTCTCTGTCTTGGTTGGCGACTCGTTTGTCTCAGGGCGGTACTGGAACGCTTCCGCGAGATTCTCCTTTTGCACAATGCGAGATGCCCGCATGCTATGTACCACGGGACTGATCGGTATTCTAGACGGCGTCGGAAGCTTGGGGCTTAGCGGTGTTGGGCTCAGCGGCGTTGGTGTCTTGGGGCTAATTGGTGCTTTGGGGCTGGAGTTGACCTTTTCGCTGGTCTCCTGTAATGGCTGCAGCGGTGGTTCCTCATCCTCGAGTGATGCCGCACCCATGAGGCTTCGCAGATCTGATAGCGAGCTGCGTCGCTTCCTCCTCTGCGATTTACCTGGTGGCTCAGCCTCTGGCTCGCCGATTGTCTCGAGCATCCGGTTTGAGCTACCCGGCCTTACATCGTCAAACGCCCCTGCTATGGGCGGACGATCACGGGAGCCACCACGACGCTGCAATTTCTTTGGTAGCGCATTGTCATCAATGGAGCGGGACCGCCCAAGAGATGCCTTTGAGAAGCTCGAGGGCTCGCCGGTAGCGGGATTCCGGTGCTTGCTGAGCGTTCGCCACATTGATGACCGATCGTCCTTGCTGTTTTGCCGTAAAAGCGTATCGAAACCAAACTTGCGACGGAGCGACGACGTGTTGGATGTCACAGAACCCGTGTAGGGCTTGCCACCGCGGATGGCTGAGTTGATTGATTCGTAAGTGCTGCTGTCCAGGCCGAAGCTGTGGTTGAGTCCAGGCTCCTCAAAAATGCGATCACAATCTTCTACGAGGCGATCAAGAAGGTTGATGTAGTTTGGCGCGGAGCCGTCATGTACGAGAAGCTCAGCAAAAGCCAGGGTAAGAGCGCCTCTATCACCGTCGTTGCCACACCCGTCCAAAAGGTCAGCCAGTAGCTTGATGAGTGCGGTAAAAGCTCTGCGGTTCTGCGGTGCCATGTCACCGAACAAGAAGTTGACGAAATCAGCAAAATCACCCGGCACCCGTTTGCTAACGCGGTCCTGAAGGGTGTTGAGTGACTGCATGGACATGACCGGCCCAATCTGCTCTGTCCAGGCAATGCGAAGGAACTTTTCGAAAGCCATAAAGATGACTTCGGTGCTCAGGTCAGAAGAAGCCTCATAGTCAAACGGATTCTCAATGAGTCGGTTGTAGAAGTCATTGACGGTCAATTCATCAGCATTGGAGCGATTCATCAAGGTACGGCTAACAATCTGGCCCTTGCGGGACTGGAAAGCAGCGACGTATCCTGTAAATGTCTGCTCCAACCTCACCAACGGGTTCTCGGGACGCGCATCATCGTTGTTTGCATTGTCCCTGCTGCGAAGTGAACCAACCACAGACTGCTGGCTGTTGTTTCGATGAAGCGATGGAATTTTGCGGTGCTTGGGCTCCGCCGGTGAGGGCTCACCAGGATGTGCGGAGCCACCAGTCCAGAGACTCGAGAAGATCTTGACCGGGGAAGTGGCTAAAAAGGAGCGAGTCTTCTCCGCACGTCCGCTCAGGGGAAGGCTGTGAAGCGCCTTTGAGTAGTAAGAAACCAAAGCAGCTGTTAGCTCAGGATTTGAAACATTATGTTGTGTACTTTGAAGTTGAATGACTGTGCTCTTGTTAGCATTTGTCGCATCCACATTGCAGCTTTCCAAAGCTCACCTCGTCGGGACATTGTGGGTAGCACGTCCTCGATTGCGACATCATCCTGGTACTGTTTTCCATTAAGTCCGACTGTCATCAACGAAACTCTGTTTGCATCCTTGGTCGACGACGTCAAATTGACGACAATCTCAACGCCATAGTGGCCAACAGGAGCACCCTTGGTGCCCTTTTCGTGATCCACCACAATGCGGATCGGAGCAGGCTCCTTGCGCCCATCGATTAGCTGATCAGCACCCTCCTGGAAAACTGCGGCGTGCAGTCCAATGTTGCTATCCGGCATGCGAACCGACCGGAGCGTCCAAGTCGGATCCTCTCGTTCGGTCTCGGAGAAACGGGCCTCAACCCGAGCTTTGACGACATCTTCTCCCCACTTGGCAGCACGAGACTCAAAGGTTTCTTGAAGAAGGAAGCAACGAGATGTGACGGACTGGGACACGCGATGCTCGCCTGGGTGAGCTCCCCTCATCTCCTCAGTTGAGGTCATCCAGAAAAGAGATCCGTCAAGCGCCTCTGTGAATCGCACATCGGCTAGGGAGTGCCATCCTGTAAAAACATACTCGTACGAGGCCGGTCCACCGGCGGCATTGGTCATGGAAATTAGCAACCCAGCCGCTGAGGGCTTCTCAATCTCTCGGAGCAAGTCACGGCCAGTCATGTTTCCGCTCAACTTCTTCAAAATGACAACGCAGTCGGAAAATAGCAAAAATATACCAGACTTGTCGGACTGGTTCACCGAGGCCTGGAATGGAGGTGCCACCTCTGTAAAGTCTGCCGCTGTTATTAGACGACCTTGCGGCTCCAAATCCAGGGGCCACGATTCAACCATGTTGCGGAGTCTGCTGACCACGTGCGGCTTGTCCGGTAAAGGGTCATCCATGGAGCAGATATTGGTGATGATGTCTCGTGCCTTGAGCATGGGCTGCAGAGCAGGGTGGGTTATCGGGATGCAGCCCACAATCTGGTCAATGAGCAAGCTGTATCGCGGCAATCTCTGCACAGGCTCGATGAGAATGGATCGAATCGTCTGCTCACCAGTCTGGGCAACTCGCTGCTTGAAGCTGGATTGGTGGTCGAGAAACGAATTGAGGAGGGCCGGGAAATGCTGGCTGGCCTTGATGTAGTCCTGGTAGCACTCGGTGAATTTAGGAAACCATTCCAGGAACAGTCTCGCCATGGCCAGAGCACCACTAGGATCCTTGATACGCCCAACCTTGGAGCCCAGCAAATGTGCGGCTGTCATGTCCATGTCCTTTGTGGCATCCTCCTCCGTCTCGTCCACAATCCTCCGCAGCTCTTCCATAAAACCCGAGTTCATCGTAAGGATCGCATCTGCCGATTGGGGAAACAGCCTCTCCAGCTCCTCCTCAGACGGGCTGAGGCTGCCTGCGGGTCTCGAGCGCGCGCTTTCGCGGAAATCTGCCGCTACCTTCGTCACGAGCTCTCTCACTTTGGCCACATATCGCTCCTCCGTGTTCACTAGCTCCATTAATTTCATTCGCAGTTCCGTTTTTTGGTCCTTGGTGAACGATTTGCTTCGGTTCAGGGCCGAGGGTTTCGAGGGCGCTCGTCGCAGTCGACTGGTGGGCAGGAACACTGGGTCTCCAAATAGCTTCACCAGGGGTGTATAGGCTCCGTATTGTCTCAGGGTCGGGTCCAGAATGTCGTCCTCGTCGTCGGGAACCTCCTCCAGGTCGGCGGCCTGGAGGGGAACAATGCTGCCGGGTGGCAGAACAAGGTCAATGTCGACGTTGCTCACGTGCTGGGTCTGCAGGGCTTCTTGCAGAACCTCGATTACGTCGCCGGTATGGTCGCTGGGGAGCATTTCCTTGACAATGTCGGCGGCATGCTGCTCGCTGAACAGCGCGGGCGCGCTGCTGGGTCTGCGGTTGCGGGTCGGGTAGAGGCGGCGGAGGTAGCTCTTGACGCCATCGGGCAGTTCGGTGAAGTATTTGAATAGGCCGAAGGCGAGGGCGCGGTAGACCTCGTCGCCCTGGAACTCGCGGGGCAGGTGGTTGACGACGGAGTAGAATGCCGAGTTGGGGGAGATGGTGATGCGGGGGAAGCACTGGAAGCCGGCCGGGGTCAGGACGTGGACCTGTACGCGGGAGCTGTTGAGGGTGTAGTTGGCCGTCGTCGATGGCCCGTGGAAGATGAGGATGGGGAGGTGGCCGAGCAGCGGGTCGGCAGTGTGGTAGAGCGTGACGTGGTCGGGCGACAACGCCAGCTCTTCGGTGACTCGAACCATGGCGGCGGTTCGTCACAGTTCAATGGGCCTGCAGCGAAGCGGCCCAGAGGGGATCGGAGTGGTCGTCCGGATGGTGTGTGATGAGGACGAAAAATAGACAGGTGCCGGCCGCGGTCGGTGTGGTGGTCTGGGGGGCCGTGGACGGATCGTCTCTCGGCCCAACCCAGCAGTGTTTGAGATGTGCGACAACCGCAGCAGGGTTTTTAATTTTTAATTTTTAGCAAAAAAACAAGGCCCTGGTCGTTTTTACCCTCTCTTTCCTTCGCACAATGCAAAAAGCGGATTTGCCCCGGAATCGAGTCGAAGACAGACGGGAGTCGGCGTCCAAGGGCGAAGGAGCGGAAGTGGGCCGCCGTCGCAAAGTAAACATTCAAGTCCGTCGCCGCGTCAGGCTCTTGGCTGTGTGTGTGTGTACCGCCGGGTGGTGGCGGTTAGCTTCCCTCCCTTTGCAACAACAACAACAATGCTGGAACTGCTCCCACCCCTGAAATCCGGGGGGTTGGGGGAAAACAGCAAAAAAGAAAGCAAGAGAAAAGAAATAAAAGAAAACGGACAGGAACGAAAGACTGGAGAAAAAAAAGAATGTGTTGGTCGCCGGGAAAATGAAGGAAAAGGTAGAATATGTACAAAGACCAGGCGGCGGCGTCCACGAAATTCTTCGTCTTGTCCAGCTATGTTTATCTTGTGGTCCAAGTTCCAGGTGTGCGGTAAGTTGGAAGCGGAAGAAAATACGTCGGTCGGGTCGCTGAAGGTGGCCGGTCTGTTGGCCCAGGTAACTCTCTGCAGGACGGTTTGTTTTGGAAGCGGTCAGAACGACAACATTGCAGTGAGAGCCCAACAAGGATCTACTTGGTACCCTCTCTCCACTGAGGGAAGCGGGCGGAAAGCTGGGGCCCCCCCCCGCCGCTCTAAAACCCGCCTGGGTCTGGCTAGCAATCCACTGTTTTGCTACTCAGCATCAGCATCGGCCTCAGTGTCAGTGGCTGATACTGGTGCATGTGGTTGAATCTTCTTTTCCTCTCCCTCTGTACGCGTCCGACGCGTCCTGCAGCGTCACAGCAGAAACCTAACGCATAACACCCCGCCCGCCGTAAACACACACAGCAAACATGAACCCCCTCCCGCAAACCCCTGTAGCCCTGTAATCAGCACCCGAGCTGGAAACCTCAACCGCCCTGTGAGGGGTAGAGCATCCCAGCCCAGGCCAATGGGTGCTAAATTTAGTGATCCACGGGGCCCACGAGTCCCTCACGTGGGAGAGTTCACTAGCGAGTCCGATCAACAAGTGCAATTGCCGGTCCAACGACGTCACTCCGCCCAAGCCTAGCCCAGGATCAGTGCCCCTCGATGCATGCCAAAAAAAACCACAAAAAACAATCCCATTAGCATCACGCATATACGCATACACGACGGCACATTGCTTGCTGCACTGCAACTCCAGCCACCGCGCCCGTCCCCAATTGCGCCATCCATCATGTCCAGCCAGTCCGGGGGCATCCCCATCCGCCATGTCCCTGACAACACAGGCTATCGTCTCATCGAGCTGCCCCCGGAGCTTGCCAGCCTCCTCGAGTCCGACCAAGCACCCGTGTTTGTCCTCCCTCCACATTCGACAAGCTGCATCTCGCCGTCCATACTAACTGCAGCTTACCAGCCTCACCCTCGAGTCTTCTGATACCTCGGCCCTCCTCAAAACACCCGACAAAACATACGCCCTCCGTCAGAAAAATACATCCAACGCTCTCATGCTCCTTACACCCCACACCAACCCAGACACTCTCGACCAAGGAATTGCCATTGTTTCCACCATTCGCGAGACTGTGGAGCTCGAGGTTGTGCCAGACAAAACCGCAACGGCTGGGAACACGGTCAAGAGCACGGGAAGCAAGGGCAAGTGGCATGAGCGGTTTGGAAGAAATCGATAGCGACAAAATACTCTCCGCCATCCTTTTTAAGGGAGGTTGCACACAGCACAATTCGGACACACTCTATGACTTCATATGCAGACATTTACGGTAGCATGGCGTTAGGGGGAAATAATTATGAATTAGCAAAACAAAATATGACTTAGCATCGCTCTACAAAGAAACCACAAATGCCTCCTTGAACTATGTAAACAAACACGCACGCCAAAGACGTGTCATGCACACAACGCCGACGCTTCATGACTCGTCATCTTCCCATCACATCCAATGCCTAGTTTACTCATTGTCCATCGCCTTACAACTTCAGACAGCCCGAACACCGGAATGATTAAGATTGCGCTGGACCTTGCTTCTTCATCTCCCCCTTTAAGTCATCGCTTTTCAAATCACCATCGCTCCTGTCTCCTTGCTGGAGGCTCGCATCCTATCGCGGCTGTGCAGGTGCTTGCCCCAGGACTCCATAACGAACTCCGAATGTCGCTTCTTTATTTGCCCATCTTGCCTGATAATCCTGCCCATGGTGAGCCTGGAATGCAGGGCTCCTAATCACAGGGTTTTGATTCACATTGTGCATAGGCTGCATGTGTCGGGCTTCTCTCACCGGAGGATTTTGAGAATAGCCCTGACCAAGTAACTCTCCACTGTTGTTAACAACGGTGCGACCAAAATCTATACCCTGCATTGGTCCGAAGCCAAGAGATAAACCTTGGAGCTGGTTAAACCAACGCGGTCCCTCTTGCTCTGCTAACTGTGGCTGTTGCCCCTGCTGTCCGCTTCTCGTGGGTGGTGCCGCATGCCTCTTCTTTGCGCTCGTATCATGCGATTGTGACTGACGGCCGTGATTTTCCACCTTGGCTTGACGGCTCTGCTTCTGATGTTGGCTCCTGTGTTGTTGATGTGACCTTGAGGAGGATTGCTGCTTTGGTTTGTTTGGCTGCTTTTGCATTGGCGAATGGCCTGGTTGAATTGCCTGCTGTTGTTGCCATGGGTGCCACTGCACCTGCCACGGTTGCAACACTGGGGGAGCATGTGCCTGCCGTTGCTGGTAATGCGCAGGGTTGTGAGGGGCTTGGTGTTGGACTTGATGTTGTACCTGGTGGTGGGCTTGATGTTGGATTTGGTGTTGAGCCTGGTGGGCCTGATATTGCTGGGCTTGTTGATGGAGCTGCTGAGCTTGATTTTGAGCCATTTGCTGTTGTTGAAACAACAACTGTTGATGCGCCATTTGATCTCTCCTTAATGGGTCTTGGTGCTGAGCCCTTTGCTGCATCATTCGCTCAAAATCATTCTGTATTTGCATCAACTCCTCCTGGATTTGAGCCTGAGCATAAGCTTCAGGGTCATCCAGTTCTCCCGCCTGCCTGCGATGTCCGGCATGTAACGGAACGTATGGAACGTTATTTTGGCCATCTCTGCCCCTGTTGTATTGCACATGACCACCATGGTGTTCAGGAGCAGGGACATTGAGGTTATATGCCCTGGGCAATGCCAATGGTCCCATGTGGATGGGCGGGCCCGGTTGAATAGGAGCAACGGCCGGAGGACCAGGCAAAATCACACCTGGAGGGTCCGCAGCAACACGCCTGCCCCCCCAGTATAGCTGACCTTGGTTGACAAAGGGATCATTCTTTTGGCGTCGCTTGTCATCCTCGGCGACCTTGTCTGACATTTTGATTTCAAGGGCGTCGAGGTCCAGTTCAGGATGCTGCTCGGCTACTAACCTCTTTGCCTCTGCTTCTGCCTTGCGTACATCTTCCTCATGTCTCGTCTCTGTGACGTCAAACAAGGGGCAGTTTCCGCTTTTCCCACCTCGCCTGGGATCGTTAAAGTGCGAGTAGTCACAAGACTTGGAGCAGACGTAGCACTGGATGTTTCTGCATCCTTTAAGGGCGCATACCATCTTGTTGCACCCAGATTCCTTGATAAAGGGAGTATTGCCTATTGAATCGTCAGTATCGCAGCGTCCCCATTGAAACATTTTACTTACATTTGTTGCATTTACGAACCAGGGCAGCAGTCATGGCCTCCTCAATTTGACGTCTTGCCTGAACACCATTCCGACGAGCCGCCTCCTCACAGGTTAAAGGAATATGCGTCTCGGTTTCGCAAAGGCGACAGCTGACCATCTTGCACTCGGGGTTTTCGCAGCGAAACTCTCGATCAATCTCCACGGGTGGACATTCAGCAGCGTAGGGACAAAATGGACAACTAGCGAGGTTCTCTATGCCAGCAAGTCGCAAAGACTCCTCCTGCTCAATGCGGTCCAAGGCCTTTGTGATTTTCTCATCCAGGAATACTTTTCTCTCTGCTAGAGAAAAGCTAGCCTCACAGCCATCCATAGACATGCAAGATAACTCATGCTTAGAAATCCCGACCAAGTGCTCAGCATTTCGGCGGGCGCAGTCGTAGCAAAACCACTAATCATTGTCAATATTCCAATCTGGCAAAGTATTCAAGCGATGTCTTACGTGGAATTTCTCTGCATTGCAATGCACAAGACGGTTAGGTGGCTGCTCCGAGAAACAACATTCGCATTCCACCAGCTCGCCTCGGGCCTTTGCCTCGTCAAAGTTCCTCTGCTCAGCCTCTTTCAACTCGGATTCTTTGTTCTTTTCATCGTCTATCGAGCCTCGGATTAGACGCATAGCTCGGAATTCTTCGAGAATCTCCTTCTCGACCTTGTCCTGACAGTTTCGGATAGTGTCATCAATATTCTCAGGGAGGTACTGCGGGTGCTGTGCAGATGGTCGTGTCTTCATCATATCTGAGTGCGTATCGCCTTTTGAGCCTTCATTGACAATCTTAGTCAAGGCCAGATAGGTCGGGGCGAGATTCTGACGGTTCTCTAACAATAGCTTCTGAATGTTGGCTGATCGAACGAGGGGGAAATCTGCGGTGATTAATCTTTTCCTACGAGTTGTCAGCCTTCATAAGGTTCAGGGTGAAGCGTATGAGCCCCTTTTGAGGTACCTGTCAACAAGTAACTTTAGAAGTGCAGCCCACAACTCCCAGTATACATATGTAGATAGACACTCAAATTCAAATGTAGTGAGGAAGTGGGAGACTCACACTGTCTTGGCATGGCGAGGCGATGTTCCGGGTCGGTCCAAACCACAGTATCTGCGTTTTGCCTGGGATATCTCATCTTCATCTTCATCCTCTCGTTTTCTCTTGATGGAGACCCGAGGGCGCTTGGAGTATGATTGTCCGTTCTCCTCTAGATCAATGATGTTGTTGATGACGGCTTCAGCATTATAGGAGAGGGGCGATGCGATCGTCTCGAAAAACTCTGTACATATGTCCGGGAACAGGGCCCCGACGGCCTGGATGCACTCATCTCTAGCGGCAGCAGTAGATGTCTGCTCCTCACAGTCCATGATGGCTGTCCTGGGATAGCCGCAAACAAAAGTTTGAAAGGATTAGAGCCTCGAGTTTGTGGGATGGAATCGACAAGTTGAGCTAGCTGTTCGTCTTGGGGGTTTCCTGTCACTGCTTTGGTTCTGGATCCTGTCAGAGAAATTTCATGCAAAATGATAGAATGAGAGTCAGAGGCCCCTCGCCCGTTTTATCGCCATCATCATGGAGGCCAAGGCCTGGAGAGTCAACGCGGCGCATCGCTGGTTCAGGGTGTATACGAATAAATGAGTGAATGGGCCTCCAGCCGAAAGGGTATCGAACAATAGACCAGGCAGATGAGGTGAGGAAGGAGACCCATTGTCGCCTCGCGGGAGAGTTGCCTGAGTGAATGGGCTGAGGTGGACCACACAGGTTGCCAGGTGGCAGAAGGCAGGCCCGGTACGGCTGCCTGTAGGGAAAGCGGCCCAGCAGTGAATCCCTTCTTCGTTGGCTGCCATTCACTCTTTCTCGTGCATATTGGCACAGAACACAACGCAATCTTCACCACAAATGTCCGCGAACCTTGGCCATGGAAAAAAGGTACCCGGGTGCCCTCATTGACAGCAGAGAAGATGTGCCACTTACATGCAGATGTGGATATGGTTGGCACTCGAGGGGTGAGATAAGTGGCTCTCCTACGCAGCAATGCTTCGGTCGTGGGTGCTTTATGGATGATGGATAATAAATGCTCGACGTTCGATGCTCGGTAGTCGTGTTCAGAAGCGAGCAGGGTGTTATATGTTGGCTTCGCCTTGGGAGATGGTGGCTGCTGGTGATGTCGCCGTTGTCTAGGCAAGAAGGAGCAGAGGGTTTTAAGCAAACAAGATCCGACCTGTCTTGCCGTGCCTTGCAAGCATCACCTCCATGTCTTGAGCTTCCTCACCTACCTTAGGGTTTTTTCACCGACCAATGCTCTCTACCTCAGCTACCAAACCTACCCTGACTTACTTTAGCTGAGTAAACCAAAACCTTTACCCGACACTAAAGCAGAACCAGATGGAATTTCGACGTAATTCACACAACCCAAGACATTACACTCCGGCAGCCAGGAACTGACGCCGCCGGGCAAGCTGTCAAGCCTCGGTCCGCAGACCGCAAGCCCTGACCGTCAAACCGAAGCGATCCTACTCGTCTGTCTGCCGCCCGGACGTGCGATTCCGGGATAAGTCCGAAAAGGCTGTGGTTGAGCCCGGGTGATTATTTTTTTATTTGTCCGCGAGATATGAGTCTCGATCTAACCGCTCCGTACTAATGCCTGAGATCTCTATACCTCTGAGGGTGAGGCAAGGAGGGGGGTGTGGGGTGTATGTGAGTTAGTCTCGGGGCGAAAGAGGCGTGTGCGTGCGGCCGCGTGGTCTCGTGTCGTATGTTTGTATGCGGCAGAGGCCTGGAGCAGCAATATGGCTTACAGGAGGCTTGAGCCACAGGAAAAAGAAGACACAGAAATCCCGGACAGGTGGGAAGTCATGAAAAAGCAGAAAACAGGGGAAGGGAGACGATGACAACGATGAAGAATGAGCGGGCCGTTCAGGTTGACTTGACTTGGTGCGAGACAGCGGCGCCTCTAGAGGAGGGGCGTGTCAGACTGCACGCCCAAGCCGCGCGGGTGCGGCTGATGCTTGGGTCAGAGATGAGATGCTGTAAAGGCACAGGCATACGCGAGCCGAGCGGAACCGACCTGGGGGCTGCGAGCGTCACAGGTCGACTTAGAAGTGATCGCCGAGGATATCCAAGGGGAAAAGAAACCAGGCGCTGGCGGATGAGGAGATGAGAAATGAGAAATGAGATGCCGTCATACGCTTGGCCTTTTTGTCTTGTTTTATTTTTGGTTTTGCCCATTTTGCGCAAAGCCGGGCCTGGCTGCCATCGTTACACCCCGATTATCACAAGGTCAATTCCTCCCATGCCATGCTGCGGGGTGCCGTTTTTGGAGACCCTGCCAAGCCGTATGCAGGCCTGGCTGAGGTTGGAGGAGGGGGGAGTGTGCTCCGGAGGCGTGAATGGCCAGCGCCGGCGGCTGTCACCACAGCGTCTGCCACATGTTTGTCTGACTTCCCACCACACACTCGCTCGCTTTTGGGTAGTAAAAGGTAGGGGGAGCTCATGTGGGGGGGTTGGTGTGCTTTGCCACGGCAAATCTGGATAAAGGAAGGGAAAAAAAAAAAAAAAAAAAAAAAAAAAGGAACTCAGCCATGAGATAACAATCACTGTCCACAACTGGAGAGGGACCCATTCCACTGACTGTCTTTCAGCTCCGATCAGCCAGGCCCAGAACCAGTCGGCACCGACTACTCCCCAGAAGGGTAAACGAAGTCGGGCTGAGGACATAAAAGTCCAACTATCAGCCCGCGATGCAACTTGCCATCGTGTTGCCCACACAATAGTCTGGCCGCGGGTCGGTCCACTCGTCGACTAACACGCACACCACCAAGCACACCACCGCGCACACCACAACCTCGCCCAGCGTCATGGAGTCATCAAACTCCCAGGCCTTCTTCAAGCTAGCTTCCTCTCAGGATAAAGGGTCCTTACTGTTTTACCCAGCAGCGTCACAGTCTCATGACACACAGACGGTTGTGCTTAGGTCTTCCTGCCAGAATCCCATGGTTGCAAACACGGGCAAATATCAAATATGGCCTCCCGCATGGGCAATACGACAGCGCATGGCCGCCACCGAGACATTTTAAAAAAGAAAGCATCAGCGCCAAAAGCGCCAGCATGGCGGTTCCCATGCGGATCCGGCTCTTCACCAATCCGCCGACCCCTCGGTGTGTCTCCCGACCGGTCCGCCGGCCAATCCCCATCGTGCTCCAGTCCTGAGCCGACCGCCCTCCGGCTCGGCCTCACCGGAGCGCTTTGCTCCCCTCCCCCTCTCTAGACGCGGAGAGACAACAGCTGCACCGTATAAACCTTCTCTCTCTCCTTGCCCGCTCAGACCTCGACGTCGCAGCCGACCTATCGGGCTGCGATCTTTTTCAACACTTTTTTTTAAACTATTTTGCTAGCCTGTGTTGTATCCGGAGGACCCTGTGCCATCATCCATCCATCACATTTCTCCTATGTGACGCCGCAACCGGGAAATCCGTTTCGCGCTACGAGTCAAGATACAGCAAACTGGCAGCATGAGACACATTTTGGCCAGATCCAGTACCGTTGCCACGCTGACTTTTCCCATCTGACTCTTCCCAAGCCGTTACAAATTCCTCTCCGGTGGAGGCTTATTAAGTCGATATTAAGTTACATATGACAATGCTTTGCATAACATCGGTCCTTCTTGATCCAACGGGACTCAACGATAATGTCAGTCCTTGTTATCAATCATGTAAAAGTCGTAAAAATCGCATCGGCCCGTCGATCCAAATACATCACTGACGAGGTTCTAGACCTTTGCATCCTCGCCTAGCCCTGTGTAATGATCACGCATCGCGTCATCCTCGTCCTATTCTTCCTCCACAACTTTGACCGCTCTCGTCGTACCTCTTTTCGTTGACCGAGGCGGCACCGGATGCCCCTTTTCGGTCTGCTTGCCCAAGCTCTTGGGCGCGCTTGCATCCGCCTGCACTGTTTCAGCTCGCACTTCCACATCCATCCCGATCCGCTTCATTCATGTTCAACCCCCTGTATTGTCTTCCATTACAAGCCCACCATCTCCATCATCGTCCTCGTCAATGGCCGGGAAGAAACTAGATGTCTGATGCACGAGCGGCTCCTCTTCTTCTTCCCCTTCGTACCCCTCTGGAAGAAACCCCCCGGCCGTGTCCTCGTCGTGTTCTCGAGGCTGCTGATTGGTCAACAGCGAGTTTCTGTTGTGTCCAAAGACTGAGATCTGGTCATCAATCTCCCCGTACTCTTGACGAATACGTTCCGCGATCCGCATTCCCATGAGGAACCTCCTCCATTGGGCCAACGCTGCCTTTCGGCGTTTCTCGTCTTCCTTTCGAGCCCGCTCAGCTTCGTCCTTTTCGAGTTCTTCCATAACCTTGTCGTAATTCTCCTCGGCAATAACAACCCCCTGGATTACAGGAACAGCCATTCGATGCCCGAATTCAAAATCTACAACGGCTTCGGCGTAGTCAATCTGCAATCGCTTACAAACCCGCATTGCGCCTCGATAAGGGACGTGCGCCGCGCCCTCCGGGCACATATGCTTTGCAAATAAGTCAATGTTCCTAGGCCATGTCAGCACATACAACTTCAAAAGTAAAATTTTGGGGGCAGTACCCGTATTCATTTTTGGGAATCACCCCATTCTCGATCGGTGGCGGGATGATCCAATCTGTTTGCTCGAAGCTGAACAGTCCTTGGAGCACCTTTTCCCCTGTGGCTGCCTCCGCCTCCATGATCTCTCGCTTCCGGTTCAACGTGGCTGCTCGGTAGGGGACCCTCTTCAAGGGCGCTTCCCCGTCCATAGGTGCCCTGCCTTGCTTGTGCCATGTCTCTGCACTCTTCACCTGAACAACATCGCTACGAAGGAAAACGTCCTCTTCCTGCAGTTTTCCCCCTTTGGCCTTGTTCTTGAATACCTTGGCAGGCACGGCTCCCGACTTTAGAGCCTCCTCTCGCTTCAGGTGCCGTTCAAGAACAAATTCTTTGGATTGCTTGTAATACTGCAATGTTTCCTGGCCCTCTTTGACTTCTTTCTTTTCCGGCTGCGCTGGCTTCAAGTCCATGACGTTCTCCATCTCATCTATCTCAGTAACCGGGTGCTTCCTTGTACCTCTTAGATACCCGGAAGTTGCCGTTTTGAACCAGTCGAATTGCTCGTACCGTTTCACCTTGCCGTGCCGGTTGTAAACCGGGACTTTTTCCGGACCCATCCTGACGCCTTTGGTTCGCCCAGGCAGCATGTTTCGCTTTAGGTACCTAACGGTCACATCCTTTGCGGTTCCGTCCTGGGCATACCCCATGATGTATGCCATAATTTGGCGCGCTTTCTCCGCCTTTCCCCCACGCGGCTCTAGGCATTCAATCATATCTCGATTTGTCCCCACCACGTTTTTGACTAGGGCTTCAACGGGAAGATACCTATTGGTGACTGGCGATAATACTTCCGTCCAATAATGAGGGAATTCAAGGTCATTGTCGTACTTTTTGGTGGACGCTACTCGAGCCCTGGGTGTGATTTCCAGCTCCACAACTGATTCATCGTCGGTATCCTTGTAGTCCAGCTCTAATTCGTCCGAGTCGCTGATGATGACATTCTTGGCCTCTTTCTTGGCCCTTGTAGGTCTTTTAGCTTGCGATGCCTTCTTGTTGGGCTGTTTTACTTCAGCTTTATCAAGTTTTTTAGGCAATGCTTTCTCTTTGCTCTTTTGCGGTGAAGAGTGGTTGTTGGCAGCACCCTCTTCTTTCTCCGGTTCAGCGTCTTCGAGTTTGTTCCAGCCAAAGCCCAAAGTCTGGAGGCTTGAAATCATCCTGGCTTCGAGTCCCAATCCCCGTAGCAAGGCCGTAAAGAGCTGCGCCCCAACATCTCGGCTGCCCTCGCAGTTCCGAGCGCACTGACGGAACTCTTCCAGTCCAGCAATTCGCTCACCAAACTTCTCCGGGTCATGATCCTCGGTCTTGTGAGCTTTTGTGAGCCGGTCGAGTCTCTCGAGTGACATGTAGCCCCGTTTTCTCAGACCTGGACAAGTCACCCGAAATCTTTGCTTCCACCAAGATGCCAGTGCCTTCATAAGGCGAAAGAGTGGATCACCATGACTCATGTCAACAGCACCCTCTTCAAGCTTCTTTGCTGCTTCTCCCCAATCTCGAGATTCTCTGTCGGTGGGGGTTTTGCCTTTGCCTTTGCCTTTTTTGCTGGAAATGCTCTTTGCAGCGGGTTCCTTGATGAGGCCACTATTCTGTCTCCAGCGGTCAACCTCATCCCATAGTTTCGGTGGAAGATGAGAAATCATTGTTGCCTTTACTTCAGTGTCGCAGAGCCATGAATTTCGCACGGCGTTGTGCCACAGGAGGAGTAAAGTGTGGACGCAGTGTGTAGCGTTACGAACTTGTCGCTCACGTTTGGAAGGGCCCTTTCTATCAAATGCATTCGTCAGAGAAATCCGAGTGTCTTTTATGAGTGTCAGCTCCAAGTCGCCAGTTGGAACCGGCACATCCGGAGTAGGTACAGCAGGTGCTTGAACATCCTCAAATTCAGCATCTTCATCATCGCTTGATTCTTGCGCCTTGTCGTTTTTTGTTGGCACGACATCCTCGAATTCTTCATCAGAAAGAGATGTCAAGGAACTTTCCTCGTCATCTCCATCCAAACCCTGAAGCACAGAACTGGAGTTCTTCGAGGACTGAGGTGTCGCGGTCGCATCCAGGTCATCGTACAAAGTTGCCTTGCGTGCCGTAGTGCCAGCTTTGAGCTTCCCAGATTTGGCTGGCTTTGTCCCGCCCGGAGGTGGTGACTTTGCCAGCCGCTTGCGCGACACAAGAGGAGGCATTCTATCCTCCTAATTTGTCGAACTGCACCATCACGCAGCTCTTGGGAGTCCTGCCGTCATTGAGAACGCGAGACAACACGAAGGCACGTGATCGGTCAATCAAGCTGCACCCACTTCCGCAGCCGCTATTCTTTTATGCGGGCGAACGTTTAACTGACTATGACCCTTGGTACTCCACAGCGCAACATCCAAGGGTCCAGGATCTATGTATGTCGATCAGAAAGCTTTCAAATTACTGTCTAGCTCTGAAAAGGTGTATATCGCTGGAGGTCATCTTCGCTACCCATCATTCAATCACACCTGCATGCATTTTGCACGCGTCAAATAGCTCCTCCCAACGCCAAGCAATGCATCTCTCAATCCATGTCTCGTCTCACTCAAACTTCAATCAGATCCGGTGGGGGACCGACACCCCTGAGCAACACAACAGTATTTCCACTCTGCAACGCCGTCCCAACCTTTTCATTAAACTCCAAAAGTCTTCCACCCTCCACATGAAACACTCGGAGCTTGTCCTGCTCATTCATACTCTGATTGTTGATGTTTTGCACCTGCAGGCTCCTGGCCGCAGCGTCTAGGACGCGGCCGATAACCCAATCTTGGGAGTAAAAGAACTCGCCCTTGGGAAACTTTGCTTTTGTTGTCTCTGCCTCCGCCTCCACGTAGATGTATACTCTCTTCTCGGGTGGTACCTTTGCATCGCCCTTGGCGGACTTCTTGAGGTTGTTCACAGCAATCAGCCGAGCTGACGCGGACGAAGGTTTTGGCTTTGGCAGTGCCCTACCAGCTTGCTCTTTCTTTGCAGTGCCCCATGCGCGCAGCTTGTCAAATGCCGATTTGGTCGACTGGGCGATATCGAACTGTGCTGGGCGTGCCCCTATTGGTACTAGGTTCTTGCAGTTGTGGTCCTCCTTCAGCCGATGCTTCAAACAGTAGTCCCGGTTGCAGGTTTGACAATGTACGCCAGGTGTCAGGGAGGTTCCAACCACCGTCTTGCAGTCTGTTGATGCGCAGGGCTTCTGGGACACCTTGTCGCGGAGCACCTTGCCTTGACCGATAGATGGCTGCGCGAGCTGCGCCAGCCGCTTCCGCTCAGCCCATGCGCCCGCATCAGTACATTTGTGCGATGTCTCTGATCGGTGGTCGAGGCAGAAGGTCTTTCGGCAGGATTGGCAGAAAAAGGGGAGGAAATCAAGCTGGTTGCAGTAGGTATATTCGCAGTGCGTGCCAATCAGTGTTGCGTCTTGCTTGTCGTCCATTTCAATGTAGCTCGTGTCCTGAGCGTCGCTTTTCGATGAAGACGCCATGATGAGATGCTGCTGTATTTTATTTCCAATAAGTCGGTTGCGCGATCGTAGGCAGAGGAGAGTCGTAAGTGCGATTGCGACGGATGACAGGTTGCCTTGTGGGCGGCGAGGAATCGTCTGGAAGTGTCCGTGCCTGACCAAGCCTGGACGGAGTAGCCGATGAGGCTCAGCGCTCGCCACAAAATAGCAGAGTGCGACTAGGGAGTTCAAGTAGAGGGCAAAGTGGTGGTAAATTCCAAAGGAATGAGCTAGACCAACGAACGACAATGTTAGTGGAAGAATGTCCCCGTTACAGCTGCAGTGGTAGTCACATGGAGCTGCGCACCGCCATCGCGGGGTTGTCGTCAACCCCGCCGTCAGTGCCGAAGCTGAACGCCAAGCTCATGTTCCGTCCTGCGTCAACTTAAAACAATTTAAAAACTGCGACCACATTCATTTCTCATCGCTAACATATGGGTTTTGATACATTTCTTCCAGAGTTGAGCACCTTCTATATTCCCTGAACGCCGGTTCCGGTATCTCTTACAATTCCTTCTCCTTCTTCCCGACTGGTACATGTGCCACATATTCCTTGCCTCCATACGCCTCAAATCCCTTGTGGAATGCCCACTCAACTGCATGCTCGACTGGCTCATCAAACATGACCGGTAGAAACGGAACCACAGACAATCCCAATCCGACGGGCGCCCAGGTTCGGATAAACTGGTTCTTCATATTCTTCATGGCTTTGCCCGAGTACTTCACCACGCTGTGGATCGTGAAGGCCGGCAAACCCATACTAGCAAGGCTCTGGAAGATACCTCGCTGGACCATGACAGTGCGATAGTCCTCCAAGGGAGATACAACACCGGGCTTCGCGCCAGGAATCGGGGCAGCGGGCATTCCGGTCAGCTTCTCTTGTTGTTCCGTCAGCTGCAGCTGCGGGTTGACAACACGCTGGTTGCGCCAGTAAGACTTGTATCCTTCATATCCGACATCACCAAAGAGGTAGATCCAGGAGACACCGTAGGCGGCCCGCACAAGAGTCGGATGGGCTACTGGTCTAAAACTTTCTCCGACCTCCGATGAGTAGGCAATATAGCGATGCGAAGAGATGAGGAGTGTCCGTATTCGTGATCCGTAGGCAGCGTAACGAAGGTTGGTGTCCGTTGTGGATGGACCGCTAAGAGGTATCAGTTAGCAAAGGATGTGAGACAAGCAGGATGCACAACGTACTGGCTCTCATTCACGCCATCGGTTGAATCGCCATTCTGGGCAGCCTTTTGCACTGTCTGGGGCAGCTTTTTCGTTTCAACCTCTTTCTGCTCCTGCTTAGGCTCTTGAGATTTCCCCCACCAAGGCATCGCAAGCTGGTAATGAGATATAAAACGCGGATATGAAGGGACTTTCGGAACAAAAACCGGACTGTCGGTGCCCAATGTAGCTGGAAAACGAGAAAGAAGGTATTTTTGGAGCAGACGTCGATTTTAAAATGTTCAATGCAGCCCAAGTGGTTGTCAACTTTTCAGGATCCGCCGCTTTAGCTCTCTACAACTGTGACGTCGCCCACTTACAGCCGGGGCTTCCCGGACAGCCGTTAGCCCCGGAGTATAGCCGCTGGGCCGACAGGATGCTTTTCGCCTGTAATTCCAGGCAAAACGCCTCCGAATTTCAGAGCTCGGCAAAGTATCTCATCCACGCAGCGTCGACATCCATCCATTGCACCCCGTCCACGTATCCAATCCGCCCACTTTCGGTCTCTCCACACATTCACAATGGCTGGTGTTGCCTACTACAAGATTGCTGGCCAGCAGGTCGGCGGCCACTACGTGAGTAGCTCTCAATTGCATCTGCCGCATTAAGGGCCATCGCATGCTAACCCGAGCAAAACAGCTCGCCCTCGGCTGGTTGGTCACCATGTTCGGCGGTATCAAGTACGCCACCTCTGGCGGCTCCTCCAAGCCCAACATCGCTGCTGCTCCTCCCATCAACGCCTCCAGCTCCGATGAGGCCGACTTCATCAAGTGCGCAAATTCGACCCTTCTGCCAGACATTGGCCGGCTAACCAAACATGCAGGAACTTCCTCGACCAGCAGGACAAGAAGAACTAAGCGGTGGAATCGAAAAGTGCAATTGTATAATCTTGCGGACGCGGTGTACGTTTATCAATCATGGAGATATAGCTATCCGGCAATTCGGGTAGCCGAATTCAATACCATCAAAAGCTGGATTTGCGATTCGCGACATCTATCAAACAAATCCAATTTTCATTGTCGCAACCGTGATGTTTTGCACATTTCCAATTGTGTTCTTTTTAGCGCACTCGAATTACCCAAGCAATCCATCCCAAAATGCTGCTCTCCCGATGTTCATGACATCTCCGTATTTCGGAGCCTTCTTACTTGACCATCCATCATACGATTGGGGTCATCGGTTCCATTCTAACCCTCGTGAAGAGAAATATCGTAGATCGCATCTCCAACTGGGCTTTAAATTCTTTTATATCGGCAACAAAAGTAAATTTCAATTTGAGACATGGGCAAGCGCAATGAAGGAACAAAAATCTGTCAATATCTCACAGCATATATTCAGACTGAGCTACCTGTTATTCGACTGTGTCCACCTAAGGATTATAAAGAAGCAATTAAGCAGGTAGGTGTTGGGATTTTATTTTTCATTCATTTTTTATCTTTAGTAACATTTTGAACTACCTAAATAAGAGGCAACACTGTGTGATGTTTGCGCTGAAGCAGAGTTACCCTGAAGTGCCCGCAGCTAGCTGCTCGGGTCGCCCTAATAAAATTGAGATTTAATCAAAATTGTACATAAATACTTCTGCGTTACGTCAATCTTCTCGATAAAACTAGGGATTTTATTTTGATACTGGTACGATTTACTTCCAGTAAAAAAAACCAATGGTAGGCTTGACTGGGTGATCTAGAAACCAGCCATATGAAGTGGCATACAAACAGTATTCAACAATAGGTTTGGTCATGAAAATCTTTTTGCCCTAACCAAACGCACAAGTAACTTAATGATGGTACCATAAACAAGTAAGTTGGAGTTGGTTTCCGATGATGGATTGCCGCTGCATAAATACATCGATCAAAACACTGCGCACCACCCGCCTGACAGAAATGCTTGTGATGCTCGCCCGAGAAACACTTGCGCCGGGCTATATGCATACCATAAATAATCACTAAAAATGATGCTCGCACTTATCACACTGTTTTCTTTCCGCCAAATATGGCTTCTTTCATATCAGGGAGACCCATAAAATGTAGGAGCACATCCTAAAATCTTAGACTCGAGGCAACTAGGTGAAAGTAGAGGCACTTACCATGGCATTGTTCCAGAGGCACTTAGAAAAGAACCAAGCTGCGAATGAACCATGACCTGAGTACTGGCACGAGGTTGAGAATCTACTCAAGGCATTATCAATGACCTCCCTAGCATAATCCTCAGGTGGTGCTAATGCATGTTAGGCTGTGCATCTTCTTGCAATCGGGTTTCCTTACTCAACTGTAAGGTCTCTTGGGCCTGCCCAGTCATCCATGGTCCTAAAATTTCTCGTCCCGGAGAATATATTGAATCCTTTGGCACATTTACCTCTCCAGCATGAGAATAGAAGTCGGTTTTGATGCCCCCGGTAACGACCTGACTTTTGTTAGTTCCCAAGAAAAAAGAACCACAAGCGCTATGGCACGGAGGTACTTACGTGGATAACTTTTACATTAAATGGGGAGAGTTCCACCCGCATCTGCCGTGAGAGATGTTCTAACGCAGCCTTGCTAATATTATAGATGCCGTTAAAGGGGATGGGGACTCTTGCGACAACAGAGCCAATGTTGATGACGGTACCCTTGGAAGCAATTAGCATAGGGCTAAAGGCCTGTGTAACTTCCAACACGCCCCATATGTTGACATCGAACACTGCTTTGGCAGCGGCAAGATCAGTGTCAAGCAGTGCTGCCTTATCACCTATCGAATATCAGCACGAAAATGTGCGAGCTCTGTCGTGGCGATGGATCTTACCAATGCCCGAATTGTTAACAAGAATGTCGAGCCTGCCTCCAGTGATGCTATCAACTTGAGTGACGGCTTTTTTAATCGATTCAGAATCTGTCACTTCCAACAAAACAATGTCGAGCCCCATATCCTTGAGGTGCTGGACCTTTGATGGCGTCCTGGCCGTTGCAAAAACTCGAAATCCCCTCCGATGGAGCTCTTGGGCAAGGTAGTCGCCAAGGCCACCCTTGCTGGTACCTGTAACGAGTGCTGTCTTTTGAGAAGCCATGGTGATAGAGTGCGATGATATGAACCCAGAGGAATTACTGGGAAGCGCTTTATTCTTGGCTATGGAGGATCAAGCAGAAAGAGAGGAAAACAGAACTGACATACGGAGAGGTAATCAGTTCATGTGTGAAATGCTGTCCTTCCACCCAGGTAGCGAGCCGAGGAACCAATGCCTCGAACCCGCTTTGAACCAGGAACAACAGATCCTTACGTCAACCAACAAACATGCTACGGACCAACACATCCTCGAAGCCTCAATGGTACCTTCTCTCCTGAGTTCCACCGTGTGCATAACACTAGAGATGCGCGGCTGGGGTCTTGAACCAGGGATATGGCCACGATGGGAAGTTTCCGATCAAATCAATTTGTTCAGTGCTTTGAGAAACATTACGAATCCCCTCGACTGGCAAGGGTAGGGTGGATGTTACATCGGTTAAGCTGGATGAATTGGGGAACAAGCCCACCCGTGATGGGATTAACACCCCGAGCCAAGAATAGTTGTCCGGGGTGCTATCGCATTTTAGGATGGTCGAATTCGCCGGCTTGAAAGAACTAACGTCAAACGGGGCAGGTTCCTTTTGCAGCGATAGTGCACGGACGTATTATTCATGTGTCGAACCAAGCCTCTGCTGAACCCGGTGACGATGGGCATGGGCATGATGGGAGCGAGTTATTCATAAATATGGTGATTCGGTAGGTTGCCGATCGTTCTGCTGCATGAATATTCATTGCATAGATAGAGGCTGGCGCGTGATCCTAGCTCAAAAAAAGTAAAATAAATAATACTTCGTAAATGAATAACGAAGAAGTCCCCTGAAAGCACACGCCTGGATGTCAGGTATTTTTTTGATGTCTGGCAAGAGTCGCAAGAAGGCCCATTCTTGGCCTTTGCGCAGTGATCATCCCCATGTTATGGAATTATCGTGAATGTGCGGGATGGTTGCTCATAAATATTTATTTCCGTTGCCCGCAAGCGTTCCAGAAATGCAACTATTTGCATGCAATCTGAGTTCGTCTAATAGCGGTGCTTACATAATGTGTTTTGAATGTAGTAAACGCATCGATGGTGCTGAAAAATGGACGTCACGTGAGCCATCGAAGCTCGGAACACCGCTTTATCCTCCCCCGTCATCGAATTTCCTTCGCAAAAACCATCATCTATCTCCCTTAATCGAAAACATCCCACACCACCCTCGCACGCCCCTTCGGATACAACGATAGCCTTCTCCGCGATCCCACCCATCTCCCCCAAAATCCCGAACCCACACCTTCTTAAGGAGATAGCCGTCCTGGGCATGTCGGCTGCCACTACCGACCCGGCCCTTGTCGCCGCTCCGGCCCCAGATCTCTCCCCCGTTGCCGCCGCCGCCCAAGCCCAGGTAGCTCAGGTCTCACCCATAGCGCCCATCGGCTCGTCGACGCCCAAAGAACGGCATTCCCTCACCCTCGACCAGCGTCGTGCCCTCCGGCGATGGGCTAATGGCCAAACTGTCCGGCCATCTCACAAAGCCTGCATTGATTGGTTCTATTCGCAGTATGGCCAGCAAATCAGCCAGTCCACCGTGTCTCACTCGTTGTCGCCCAAGTATTCCCGCCTAGATGGTGATAATCCCCAGCTCTCTGGTTCTCGCCTTCGCTTTGGCAACTGGCCAGACGTAGAGAAGCTGGTCCTTCTCTGGTACCAGCAGGTTCAGGCGTCCGGTCGCCAGCCTACCAACGAGGAGCTGGGGGAAAAGGCCAAGGCCATATTCAGTCAGCTGCCACGCTACAAGGACGAGAACCCACCTGAGTTCTCTCCTGGTTGGATTCATCGATTTAAAAAACGATACGGTCTTCTGGTCCGAAGACAGCGCCGTCATGGTGACGGGGTCATGAATCCTGCTGAGGACATTGGGTACCTTGCGGACTGTGTTCCTCGTTTCATGGGTATTGTCTCGGACACGAGTCCAGCTGCTATCAAAGAAGAGGTCCTTCGAGTGGTTGGCGTTGAAGCTAGCCTTCAAACCTGCGCGTTGGTTCGGGATGAAATTGTTCGCCGATTGAATCATCAATCTCAACCACCTCCCCCCCCACCAATGGTTACAAGCGAGCCGCCCCTTCCTCCTCCTCAGCCGGACCAACCTATGTATGCCGACGACGACCCGGAGGTGGTTTTGCAAAATGCACTTCGTCAGCTACAACAAGAGGAACAGGCTGCTGAAGAGCAGGCCGCTGCTGTCCGTGAGGAACGTGACCGTGCTGAGAGAGCCGGCCTCCCTCCAACAAACATTATGACGACCCCTGGAGGGCGAGCTTCGTCGGTCACACGATATACCACAACACCTGGTCAGGAGATTGCTCCCGAACTGACTCTAACGCCGATCAACTCGGAGGGCCCGGTCTCCAACCATGACCGGCCAGTCAGGTGTCCTTTCTGCCTGAATCAGAGAATGTTGCGCACCATTAAAGAGGCAGTGGAACACATGTCCACCCATGTGGTGGTTTGATATGCCTATTGGTGTGTTTTTGTGTTAATTAGCATTGGTTTGATTCAAAAGATGATGCGCTAAAGTTTGAGCATTAACATCACGTAATTACAGGATGCATGGAGTTATCGGAAATGACAATGGCGTTAGGATTATGGAAACGGATGGATGGAAATACCTTCTCATGATTAGATGTAACGGAATGAACGAATGCCTCAATATACAGGTTGCTTAGGTCATGGTTCAGTTGTCAAGCTTTGGCTTATGGGTTTATTGTGAGGATTTGAAGGACGAATGTATTTATGATCCGTCAGTGATCGAACTCTCATCCAAACGCCGTTGTTTGCACGCCGCGTCTAATGCATTCCCCTCCCACCTCGGTGGTTGTTTTTCAGATTAAACCACTATGCCGCAACGCCTTCAAAATTTGGTCGTGTTCCTTCTTTTCCTTGGCCTTGGGCATTTTTATATCCCCGCTATCGATGTAATTGACCCAAAACTTGAGGCCCTCGAGACCTTCCTCACGACACAGCGCCCCTCGCTCCTCCGCCATCAGCAGCTCCTCTTCTGCAACACCGAGACTCCAACCGAATCGCTCAGCAGCCTCCTGCGGGGTGACACCTCGGCCAAACTTCTGCCAATCCCAGGGCACATCCCGCTCTGGAGGAAATTCATGTAGATCCTGCAACCAGGAGAGTAGGGCTTTGATCGTAGTTTCATCGGTGCGATCACTGCCCTGAACAACCATCACGCCGCTGCGGAACGTACGAAGCCGTACCGGAAGCTTGAGTTTGCTCCAGAGCCGTGCGGCCTTTTCAAAGTCCATGGGGCTGACGAGTTCGACACCGCCACGGGCCCGGTTAAACATGGCCCAGAGATCAACAAGCGTGATGATGCCACCAGCCTTTTTGAGAACACCTCTCGAGTCATCGGTTAGGAATTCTGCGAGGTTACGTGAAAGCTCGGATAGATATAGAGATTCGGAACTGCCTCCTCCTACAATATCCTTTGTTGTAATGAGGCCAAGCTGGCTGGCGGATTCTGCCAATATGGCATTCTCTTCGGCCGTGGCGCTGTTTTGTCCGTTGTTAGCTTGCCGTGCAAACCGCTCGGCGAGAGCAATGACTTCTTTCGCGGAAGCCATCAACGCCTCCAGGTCCTCAAAGGCGCTCCCGATCAGCATCTCATTATTTTTTCGCATGTTCAACCCCAGCTGTTCCAGGCCTGCAATGCCCACGCCTTTCGTCCTGGGTGCTAATGGGCTGCTGGGAGAATCACTGCCTCCATTTTCGTTCATTTGGTTGCTCTTAGGAGCTGGAGGGGCATTCTGAAGCAACCATTTGCGTTGTGTGAGGGAGCCCTTGAGACGTTCGTAGAATATCTTTTCTCCGCCATTTCGAAAAGAAAGTTTCACGCTCTCGAAAGTGTCATTTCCGCTCTGAGAAGTTTTGGATTTGTCCTTTACAGGACCGGGGGATTCGGCTCTCATACTATCAGCTATGGATTCCTGCTGAAGGGAGGTCGGGACATCCTTTGAGATAAGAGAAGCACCACACATCTCACATGCGTTCAAAGAAGGATGATTAGAAAACGTGCAACGAGGGCATTGAAATGATGCCCGCGAGTCGCTTGTACCATTTGAGTTATTCTGTGAATTTTCGCTCGGTTGAGCCCAAGATACGTCGCCATCATTTGATGGCATGGATTGGGTCTCAAGTTGTGCTGGTCGGTGAGGCAGCAGTGAGTTGTTTGAGATAGCCGGGGTTGAGAGAGGGCGGTTTTTCGCGCTCGAGATGGATGCCTTCAAAACATGACTCAAAGTTGGTTTGATACCGCAGGCTAAGCATGGCGGGAGAGGGGTATGTGCATTTGCAGCTGCTGGATCAAAGTTGGAGGGAACAGGGTTCGAGAAACTGCATATCGTGCAAACCCAGGTTGCAGCGGTGATGGCTGGAGCTTCAGATGGGGGCCGATAGGGTACCCCTGAGTTAGCTGGCGAACTATTGGCGCTCCTCGATGGATTTGATGCGTTGGACAGAACACGGGTATGATACGATGCTCTTTTCAAAGGTTTTGGTATCAATGTGATCTTGGCTGATGATTTGAAGAATCCGGCATAAAACTCATAACGGTCTACATCCTTCAAATCGATAGCCACCGAATGTTTCCGTGGCTCGTTTTTGTCAACGTAGCATATTCGGTGTGATGTCAGGTATACCTGGCCGTTTTGATGATCAGGGAGTTTCTCTTTTCTGGCATCTTGTGAGCTTGGTGTATTCTCTCACCCCGCAAGCAACCAACTTACCCCTCATACAAGCCAACGTTGTCCTGAACGAAAAGAAGCACTTCATCCGGCAGATACGACGGCCGTAAAGCAGTAGTGAGGTCGATGGGTTTTAGAAACATTCGTCATGTACAAAAGCACGTGTTGGGGGTTAGGTGACGCGGTTGCGCGGTCTCTCAGCCACTTGGTGTCTTGATGAGTGGGTGGCGGTTGAAGCATATGACTGCCTTTGCCAGCGATGTTAGACCACGGAGAGGGGAACAGGAGAAAAAAAAGACAGCTGGATGGCTTCAGTCCAGACCTTAATTTAGTATCAGCTCAAAAAAGTGACTGCGGCAGGTCAAGTTCGGACAAATGTTGCCATCCCGCCTTAGTAGAGGTGAGCTGCCCCTCGTCGGGGACCGGCCCCACTACCGCGATAAGATCTTACAGCGAATGCCGTTAAAGGGTTATGCATGTATCCGTGCTCGGGTCACGAGATTTGACCGCCACGACATTTCAGGCCGAAAATACCTCCGACAGGCGTTTCTCCTTCTCTCAAGAAAGACCATCACCGCCATCAGCTTTGTCGCCGACCACGCTCCAAATATCGCCATTTCCCCCTTGCAACCTTGTAAACTAACTTCCGATCCTCAGCACACCGCGGCCATGATGCCAAGTTGGTCAGCGACGCAACAAGCCCCAGGCGTCACTCAACAGTCGACTCCCACATCTTACGCCTACCCGCCCAGTAAGTCGACGACTCCAGGACACCGCCCAGCAAAAGCCTCGACGCTGACTTCTGTGGTAGATCCAGCATTCATCCCAGTTCAAGTCCGACAAGGATTTGGTCAGTACGGAGCCGTCCCAGCCGCTTCGTATACCGGATACGTTCCTCCAGCACCACCCGTCCAGCCCCAAATGACCGCTTCGCCTGTGAATGGTACGCCCCAGACGCCTGACCAGGCCAAGGGGAAAGTTGAATGGCCAGAATCAGTCCGAAACTATGTCCAGCGATCCTTTCTCCCACACAACGACGAACCGTCCGTTTCTCGCGCAGATATCGAAGCCAAGCTTAAGAACGTTATCGGTACTGCTAAAGAGAACGGCACGTTGTACACGATCAACTGGGATAACTACCCCTTGCCTCAGGCCTTGGTCAAGGCTGAACGTGATTCAGACCTTAAGCGGGCTGTGAATACGCCATCCAACCCTAAGAAGCGAAAATCTTCAGAATTTGATGATACTCCATGGCGAACTACTAACTTGCGATCTTCCCTTGAAGACCGTATTACCCATCCATCTCCCGAAAAGCGCTCTGCCATGGACGAACCCCTACCGAAATCAAGTAAGTTCCAGAAGGAAGCCAACAAACGAAAACGCCGCTTTGAAACCGAGTACAAGGCGCTTAGATCGCCCAGCCCGCCACCACCCTCGTCCGGACCCATCGTCGGCACATGTGAAACCCTGGAGAAGAAGTACCTCCGCCTTACGGCCCCTCCAGTCCCTGCCAAAGTCCGACCTGAACATGTCCTGCGCCAAACCCTGGATCTCTTGAAGAAGAAGTGGAAGAAGGAGAGCAATTATTCGTACATCTGTGATCAGTTCAAGTCTATGCGCCAGGACCTGACTGTTCAGCATATCAAGAACGAATTCACCGTGTCTGTTTATGAGATTCATGCCCGCATTGCCTTGGAGAAGGGGGATATCGGTGAGTATAACCAGTGCCAGACCCAGTTGCGATCATTGTATGCTCTGGGCCTGAAGGGAAACCCCATCGAATTCAAGGCGTATCGTATCCTTTACTTTATCCATACCGCCAACCGGACCGGCTTGAACGACACCTTGGCAGATCTAACCGCAGCAGAGAAGGAGGAGAGACCGATCAAGCATGCTATGGAGGTGCGATCATCTTTGGCGTTGGGGAACTACCACAAGTTTTTCCAGCTTTACCTGGACACCCCTAACATGGGAGCATACCTAATGGATATGTTTGTTGCCCGGGAGCGGCTTGCTGCATTGTGCAATATTTGCAAAGCGTAAGTTTATCCCCTTACCTTGCTCGGCGAAACATGGATGACTAACCTTATCAACAGATACAAGCCGGATGTTAAACTTCGCTTCATCACTGAGGAACTCGGGTTCGAGTCCGATGCTGATGCGGCCCAGTTCATCATTGACTTTCAAGGTCAACATCTCCTGGAAGATCGAACAGAGTATATTGCGTTCCTGACCGGCAAAGCCGGCCTACTCTTCGAGGGCGCCCGATCCGATGCATTCAGGAAAGTCGACATCAAAGGCCAGATTTGATCTCCCTTCTCTTTCGCTTCCTCCCCTCTTCCTCTCCTGTCACGCCACTTCAAGCGTCTCACATGTCGGCCATGCCGATTTGTGCTCGATGATGTTATGATTCCTCCCGTCTGGATGACAAGTCGGTCATCCATGTAGAGACCAACATTTCTCAACACCTGATACCCGTCCTTTTACCTCCAAGTTTCCACATGATTGAATTTGGATGGTCAGATTCAACAGGCACATGAACGATCTTCTTAGTTGCTTGCTTCTGACCTCTCCGACCGATTACTCTAACCACTACGCCAGTCCTCCGTTTTACCTGATGCGGAACAGCAGATGCCGAGCTTAATATTTTTTTTTTGGAGGAGCGGGAAAAAGTTGGATATGTGGGACACTGGGGCAGCAGCATCCTTATTGCTTTTGATACATTGCGGGTGAATACCCTGGGGAATATTTCCAACTCCTCCCGACTCTCACTAGAGCGACGGCCTGCAAGGACAGGGGCATGCCCTTTTATTGCCCCTTCCTACTTTTATGATACTTATAGCGCACTTAGAATACATAGATGGCAGGTGTTTGGAGTTTCAGATTCTAACTAGGTATTACATCAATCTATATGAACTTTTGATCCAAATGTCACGAATACGTGGACTGAATGTTGACAAACTGAGAGCCGAGATGATAAATGCAAAATATAAAATGGGTTAAAGAATAAGCGGATGGGCAAGCGCTTCTAATCTCCCGAGGTGCAAACACAGACAGAATATCAAAGTTTTCAAACCAGAGGAGACTGCAAGCATGCAGCAGGATCGGAAGGTAATTTCCGCCCGGCCCTGCAATGGATGGGTATGGGTGTACCTGGAACAGCACACATACTTGAGTCGGCCCAAAGGTCATGAAGCAAGGGCTTGCCATCATCGATGTACGGATACATACTGGTGTTGTCTACAGAGGGCTTGTCGTGTTGGTGTATCATGGCGGGTTATGACGCCATGATGAGGAGGAGTTCTGGTTTCCATCTTTCTCCCTTTGCTTTTTTTTTGTTTCCTCAAACCGGAATTGACACACGAGTTATGACTCGAACTCTACAGTGCATAATTAAATGCAGTGGCAAGATGCGGGGAGGTGGCCATTGATGGCGGGGAAAGGTTTCAAGTAAGGAGAAAGGAGAAGAGGCAAAGGGCAGCCCTAGAATGGGTTGCATGAATGAGACAACACGTGAAAAAAAGAAAGGGAGAGAGCGGCCAGGGTGGGAGGCAAAGTGAAAAATGATAGCGACAGTGGCGAAATGGTGATAGTCTGGCATTTTGACAAGGCCTGCCGTATTGGGGACCGCGACCGAGGAACGGGGACGGGACCGAAGACGAGGGTCCCTGTAGCGGCCTCCGAGAGGGCGGGTTCGCACCCAACCTTTGGGGCTGGGCCACGAGGCACAAGGGGCCTGACGTTGGGCGTTCAGGGCGTGTTGGCAGGGTGTGCCGCTCCGTCGGGAGGGGAGCTTTAGTGCTGGGGGCGAAGATCAGAGATGTCTTGTCTTGTCCTGTCTTAGATGCGAATCTTCCCGCGGACCGAGGCCAAAACACGGGCATGGGAATCGACGCCTTGTGTGTCTTTGCTGCTCTTTAGCGGCCAATCTCTCAACTGGCGGACATTGGGCAAAGCTAATAAAGAGGGAGCCGTACGCGCGCGCAGTGCATGCGTCTAATCACTTGGGGACACGGGATACGGGGCCACGAGTCTGGTCCCTGCTTGCCACGCCTGCCAGGGCCATGTGTGCGCCGCCGATCAACAGTTTGGATCGAATGGGGACTTGGGATGGGCGGCTGGAAAGGGCATGCATGCATGGCATGAACGAGGCGGTTGTAGGAGAAGCAAATAAGGGACGGCCGTTGGCTGATACAGAGCACAAGACAGCCATTAGCTTGTAATCTGGCCCGGTTATCGCAAGGGGTGGCAACCACTCACCGCGTCCGATTCTTCTTTGGTGTGGTGTGCTCTAGATTTCCACGATACAGTCAACGTCATCAAGCATTTACATCGAGGCAACTAGCAATATCAGAATGGGGAAACACGCTTGCGCAGGGCCACCACCATCACCAGGCGCACAAAATCTAGGACCCTGGGCCACTCGTAAATTCTGATTCCGCGAAAAACTGGGGCAAGGAAGTCACTTGACTTGAACCTCTTGGGCCCTCTCCGGTGCTCGTTGGCAGCGAGGCGTCAAGGCGTTTACGCCATAGGGCCGACGAGTGGGATGGGTGTGTTTCGCGCCAAGGCGTGTTCAAAACAAGAAGAGAAAAAAAAACCCTGGCGCGCAGCGGGTTGTCCCAAGGAGAAAAAAAAAATTAAGACCCAATGCCCCATATCCACGAGGCAAGGCAGACCAAAACGAGGAACGCCGAGTAATTGTCTTCGCGCTAGACGGTGCCCTGGTCGGACGGGGAAACGCTTCCGGTGGGAATGCAGCGCAAGTGCTGGACGACGGAGCCATGGTCAGGGATGGATCAAAGCGATCGTGGGAAAAGGCACTTGCGTGCAGTACCCGAGATGAGCATGGGAAGACGAGAAGGTTCGGCTGTTTCGTCAGCAACGGGTAGGCCGAATGAAATGGCACTGCAAAGTTCAGGTTCCAGAGGGTCAGAGATTTGCTGAAAAGCACTCTCTCAATGCGTGCATGAATGGCGCGGCGTCGCATTTGGTACGGCATGAGTTTATTCCGGGCGGGCGGAAAGCAAGAAAAGACAAGCACTTCACACGCATGGCGATGGGATGAAACCGGAAGAGCGTTGTCAGGGCACGGCATGTCAACACAATTCAATGCCGAGAAGGTGTTTGGGTGATCGCCAGCTTGTCGAGCGAGGCCCTGTCACCTCCCCACAGCTGCAACCGTCATGATGGCATCTCCCCTTAGCGCTCACCACCCAAAAGCAGTCAACGACCAACTACCTCTTTTGGGTTTGGAGCTTGGCGGCCGAGGCTGGGCTGAAAGCCGCGAGCCCGCCTGCGCCATAGGCTGTCATCGTCATCCAAGTCCAAGACGGCTAGTTGGGGGGGCACAGGGAACCAAATAGAAAGCGCCAGACATCCCGCGCGCGTCTTGGTGGCTGTGCCGTGTGCTCGTCTTTGCATTTTGGTAGGTGAGCAGTGAGCTCCTAGCTTAAAGTCAGCTGGGGTTCTCAACAGCAGCAGCAGCAGGAGCAGCATCATCTTTGTCGCTGTCATCATTCTAGGGGGGCGTGAATTGGCATTGCGATGGACGGGGGGTGTGGCAGCAGTAGCAGCAGCTGTGGGGAGGCAAAACGTTTTTTTTTCCCTTTAGCCCCGTTGCCCGTACTGTGTTTCGATTGCGCATTCTCTCGGCTCAGCGCGAGGGGTCGTGTCTTCAACTTATGCAGAGCGGCTGCACCCCTTGCTGAATGCAAGATGGATCCCTGCGCAGGTGGCTGGTGTGTCCGCTCTCTCAAGGTTGAGTCGTTCATCCCTTGCGAATTGCCTTCACAGCTTGCTGGGATGGGTTGGGCTCTGTAAGTCATCTTGGGCCGGCCCGTTGTGATCAGGCCGGGCCATTTTGGATTTGAGAAAATCCACCATCAACCCTGGATAATTTGCCCGCACCCCCATAACCTGGGCTTGAATGGGACGACGGAACATCCCCCTTGCTGGGGAGCTTGTTGGCTATTGAGTCTTTTCGCTGTTAGAATCTTATGTCATTTGCCGGGGTCGCTACGGGGTTGGACTTGGGAATCGCCGGGCCTTGGGCTGTCATCACGACTCTTCCTGTGGGCGATTCCCATTTTCCAAACACCCCATGTCGGTCCACGGCCAGTAATTATCCCTGGGACGGTGCCATCATCGAACGCCTGGGGGGGGGGGGGGGGGGGGGGGGGGGGGGGGGGGAGGAATTAGGGTGTGGATAGGCTCAACAGAGAAGCCTAAGTGGACGGACAGGCGTCCAATCCGTCCGACTGGGCAAACCTTTCTGAATCAAGGTTGGCTGTTTCGATGCCGCCAATCCCGAGATGACGCCTTGGGCCCAGAACGGGAAGCTCGAGGGGTCTAGCTGAGCTGAGCTACTAGACGGGCACCCACCTCTTCACTAACACCCACTGGAGGAGAGCACAGAGCCACTGATGGAGCACGCTGCAGTGGCCTGGTGCCTGCTGAAGCGCGCATTGCACCACTGACCACCACTCATTCCGCCCAGCACAGAGACGCACGCTGCAAATGGCCGACATCTATCTGCATCTGGTGGTCTGGAGGCTGCAACGCGTGATGGGGAACTATTACCACGCTTCTCCTCCTTCTCCATCCCCCACCTTCCTCTTTCCTTTGCTCTCTCCGATTTCTCGTCTCTCTAATACTCAACTCTCGTTGCCCATCTCCCCCCGGTGCTTTCCTTCCTTCCTTCATCCTCTTCTCCCATGCTCGACGGGTTTTGTGACTAACAAACGACGACGAGCACAAAACCCACCCGGCCCCTCCCCGACGCCGCTGGCGGATGCGATACGACCCCTCCTCTGTACCCCCCGCTACCTGGTCACAGAGGTTAAAGGCGCTGGAAATTTTCGACAGGGACAGCTGCACTTTGACCTGAATTTTCGGTGGTGAAATCGAAGAGCGCTCCCGGTCCATTCGCCCTTTTCCGAGACTTTTTTTTTCTATCCTGAAGGCTTGGACTTTCCTGGACGCCGGTTGCACGAGGCAGTGATTCCGCGACGAGACGGCGATCAAGGCGCACAGGGAGGGAAGGGGAGAAGAAAAAAAAAAAAAAAAAAACGGGACCCCTCCATCCTTTTGCCCAGGGCCCCAGAGTCAGAGTCGGCATCGGAGTCGTTGCGCGACGACGCGGCAGCGCCCAGGATCAGCAACTACGACAGTCGAAGCGAGCGAGCCGTTGGGACAGCCAACAGCATCTGAAAGCGAAGCCGAACAGCAGAGGGTTGCAGGCTGACTTGCCTGTTATTTGGTTTCATTAATCATTTCCGCTCGAGAAAAAGCACAGAGGCGGCGCACGACATCACGGCATTTTCAATCATCAATCAGCGACCGTCAAGACAGTCATTCCATCAATCACACGCCAAAGCACAGGGAATCTTTTGCAGCAACGACTTTTTTTTCTTTTCGCCATCGTCCGGGCCCTGGACCACTGTCCCCACCCCCTCCTCCGCCCACCAGTCTTGCGCTACAACCACGACGCTACGGCACCCCCCTCACACCCCCTGCGTTGAAGCCTGCGTGCGTGTGTGAGTGTGCGCCCGGTCCCGCGCCCAGTCCCAGTTCTGCCACAGAAACAGCAGTAGCACGCTGCTGGGCCCAGCGAGTACCACCAACCAAACCACTCTCACGATTCCGGTCTCTTTTTTCTCTACCCTTCATCCCCCGAGTGACGACAAGAGATTCAGACCCACGACTGCCCGGGAGGCACCCAGTTACACAAGATGAAGGTTCGTAATCGCCTCTACTCCGCCGCCCACTTGCTTGCGAGGCGAGCTCCCGCTTGGTTGCGAGGGTCTTGCCTGTCCACAGCCCGCGCTGCCCGCAACGCACTGCCCTCGTCCCTTGCTCGATCCCCCGATGCCCGATGCCCGATAAACTTGTCGTACATCTCGCTTCATTTCCTCAACCCTCAACCCAGCCCTTCCCCCAGTGTGCGCCTCAACGATGCCTTCACCTTTGGTCAGCGTCTCCTCACCAGAGGAAGCTGCCGCTGATGGCGTGCCGTCCTCTCCTCCGTCCCCCGCATTGCTCAGCCCGCACCCGGGCAGTCGCACGCCACAGAAGCGGCTGTCCATGTCAGGCCACACCATGCTAACAACGTCGCGAATGTACCAGGCACTTCGACGATCGATCAAAGGCGAGAAGGAAAAGGGAGTAAACGTCTCCATTACTCCAAAGTCGGCCGTCGCCATTGTTCCCCCAAAGAAGGTTGGTTCCCTCTCCCAAACGGCTTAGCCATTGCCAATGTCTCGCTTCCGTCCATCCCCTGGTCTATTTTTTTCCCGTCTCCCCACCGTTTCCCATGTTCCAGAAACACAGCACTATACAGTACTAGTATTGACACCGCAACAATCCTGCAGGTCATTCGTGCCCTTTACGACTACGAAGCCCAATCCGCCCAAGAGCTGAGCTTCTCGAGAGGAGACTTCTTCCACGTCATCGGACGCGAACACGATCAGGACTGGTACGAGGCCTGCAACCCCGCCCTTCCTGACGCTCGAGGTCTCGTCCCCGTCACCTTCTTCCAATCCCTGGGCAGAACCGAGCGAGACAGCGCCGACGGCCCTCCCACGCAACCCACAAAGAACCCCGACCACGATTCGGGATACAGTGAGACGTCGACTATTCAGCCCTCCGCACCGACCCCCAATCTAGCGGCGCAATCACCACCACAGCCACAAGTGCAACCAAACCCGGCCGCTGCCGCTGCTATCGCTGCCATGAGTGGTCACCGCATGTCCAAGTCTGGCAAGTCCGGCGCCATGGTTTACGGCATTGTCATGTACGATTTCGCCGCGGAGAGAGCCGATGAGCTCGAGGCCAAAGCTGGTGAGGCTATTATCGTCATTGCCCAGTCGAACCCTGAATGGTTTGTGGCGAAGCCCATCGGTCGGCTGGGTGGCCCCGGCCTGATTCCCGTGTCGTTTGTCGAGATTCGAGACATGGCCAGCGACAAACCGATTGAGAACCCTGGCGATGCCATCAAGCGAGCTGGCGTTCCCAAGGTGGAAGAATGGAAGAAGATGGCTGCCGAGTATAAGAACAGCAGCATCACTTTGGGCAAGTTTGAGGGCGGTGGCCCCCCTGGACAACCCGGGCAACCACAGCAGCAGCAGCAACAGGCCATCGAGCAAGGCATGGAGCGAATGAGCGTTCAGCAGCACACCCGACAGGGTTCCCAGAACGGAGGCGGAGGAGTAAGTGTTTGTTTTCCTTTTCCTTCCAATACTAAAACTCAACTAACATTTTGACAGCAGCAACCTGGATTCACCAATCAGGCCCGAACTTCACAGCAGCCTCAACAGGCCCAATTCATCCCCAAGCCAACGCCACAGCTCCTCGCTCCGCTGCAGGCCCAGATCCCCCGATACTGCTTTGCGGAAGACAAGTACTGGTTCGTTATCGAAGCTCTCCTCGAGGATGGCCGAAACTGGGAGCTCTCACGATACTACGAAGACTTTTACGACTTTCAGATCGCGCTGCTCACCGAGTTCCCTGCCGAGGCTGGTAACACTGGCACCCAGAAACGTACTCTGCCGTACATGCCCGGCCCCGTGAACTACGTAACGGACGCAATCACCGAAGGCAGACTCCATAACCTGGATGCGTATGTTAAGAACTTGCTCAACCAGCCCGAATACATTTCCCGATGCAACCTGGTCCGCCAATTCTTCGCACCGCGAGAAGGCGACTACGAAATTGACCCGAACAACACCAACGGCGAGGAATACCGCCTCTCCCAGGGCTCCCAGCCTTCGTCTGCCGAATCCCCTGCCGACGGCACATCGAGACAGTCGTCGCGGAACAACCTGAATGGTGGTGGTTACTCAGGCCTGTCTGCCGCGCCCGCCCGCCAGAACGGAGGAGGGCAGCCGGGCATGACACGACAGACGTCGTCACTATCGCAGCCTTCTCAGACATCCCTCACCCCAAGCATGCAACAGCAAGCCCAGCAGCCCCCATCTGCCATGAAGATCAAGATGTACTACAACGGGGACCTGATTGCCATCCGCGTACCGACAGATATTTCCTTCCAGCAACTTTACGACAAAATCCAGGACCGTCTCAAGGTGCCTGCTGGAGAACAAATCCAGCTCTTTTACAAGGACGAGCCGACGGGAGACAAGCCCAGCTTGCTCAGTGACAACGACCTCGATACTGCGCTCGAGCGAAACGAGAAGCTCCTGCTATACGTGGAGATTGTCTGAGGTGCTGCACGTGCGCAACACGCCGATCTTGTTTCAGCCCCTGCGCATTGGAACATGGTCTCGGATTGCTCTAAGACGACGCCCGAACAGGGAGGATAATTGGTCGTCATCGACGTCTATTCCCGTCTGATATCCAAGTGCCGCGCCCGCCGACAACTACCCCGCACACGTCGCGGTGCGTTTTCCCTATATTCACCCATCCACTTTAGCATATTGTTGGTCATCGGCAGACCAACCCCTTTTTTTCTTCTGTTCTTGTACCCACCATTGGGTGGATGATGACGATACGTCACGAGGAAGTCGATACTTCTTTAGTGCTTGTTTAGTAGCTGGATGATGCATGAGCCATGATTCAGTGGATCAGACGTTCGTTACGACTTGGGGGAGCTTTCGGGTCTCCTCTTTTTTTATTCTCTTCTCTATTTGAAACGCTTTCATGTGAACAGCGGTTCAGATTTGAACTTTGGTGTCGATAACATGACTGAGCTCAGTTTTTTTCTTTACTCTTCTTTTCTTTGTCCTTTCTTTTTCTTTTCTTCTGCTTCACCTAGGGAGGATAGGGGCTGGACAGGGCGTTCTGGACGGGGTTGATGGATTCACCTTGCTGTCTTAGTTGTTCCTCCCCTTCTTGTTACCCCGTTGCCGAAGTGTTTTTTGGTTTTCTAAATATCCCATGTGATGGTTGGTTCGGAAAGTGAGCGGAACAAGCCGCTGGAGGCAGGAAATGGAATAGTGGACGAGGTGGAGGATACAAACAAACAAGGGGGGGGAGGGCGATTGATCTAGATTACATGTGAGGGCGAGATGGAAAGCGAGGAGGACCGCAGGAGAAGTTTGCGGGAGGATAAGGAGTCGCATATCACTACGTTAGGATGCGTACATGAAATGAGAGCGACCTTGTGATCAACTTGGAGGAACTATTTTTTTTTTTGGCGTTGTGAGCATTGGACTTGTTTTGGTGCATGTAAATGTTTAAAGCGAGTGAAATATCCAGATCCATAGGTATATCAGGGCCACACGGTTACAGCGAGTTATTTAGCACTTTGTTCTTTTTTTTTGTTTGTTTATACATGGTTCTCTGGCCAGCATTGATTGATTCTCAACCGTTTGTCTATTGGTTCTCCAACTGACCTCTGAGGTCTAATTAGAGATGCATAGTGTCTATACTCTTTGAATCTAGTTTTGCCCAATCCCAAACTCAAATCAAATATACCCAAGCATCCCATTCGGATGCTTCCATTTCGTTGCTGTTCTCACACATGGTCATAAGATGTAAAAATAAAAATGAAAGTAAACAACTAGACGGCATTATTCGTCGCGCGTAGCACCACCGGTCCGTCTAAACTGGCAAAACACCCTTTTCCCATCCTCTTCTCCCGGGGAGGAGGGGGAAAAAAAGGAAGGCTGAAAAAAGAGCTGAGTTCGCAGATGCAAGTATGCGGCACAGCAGTTTCGAAGCATATTCATGCAAGCACTATATCCAGGAGATGCTGAAACATGGCAGGTCCCGTGTGCATAATGGGTGGATCATTTCATGTCTCCTCTCCCCGGTGCGTCATTGGTGCCCGTTTTACAGAGGAAGGTGGGAGAATAGCATGTACACGTGTTGTGACCGTGTAGGTCAACTGGAGCCATGCGAGGGAGGGAGACGTGGGCGCGGTGGGAAGTGGTAGGATGAAGGAGGGTGAAGGAGAAGGAGTAGGAGGGCTGTTGTCTCGATTACTCAAGCTTCTCCATGAGAGTGCGGCGGACCTTCATGTTGACGACGCCGCCAAAGCCAAAGGCTGGGACGATACGGCAGATGCGAGCGAAGGAGCTGATGGTCCAGTTCTGGCGCACGAGGTCGAAGCGATCGCGCATGGTGAGAGGCGGGTTGCCGGCAGCGGCCGAGGGGCGGTTGTACAGGTCGAGGCCGAGCAGGTGGATGGGCGTCGAGATGAACTGGATGGCGGCCGGGGCGAGGAACTGGGCCGTCGACTGGCCCGACATGCGGGCTCGGAGCTGCTCCGAGAAGCGCGAGTCTAGGTAGGGTCCCAGGATGGGAGGAACGTTGAAGGAGGCGAAGATGGTGAGGCAGTCACGCAGGGCGAAGAGGGTGTAGGAGGGGACGGAGACGGGACGGGGCACGGCGCCGGGGGGGCCAAACAGGCGGACGAAGACCTGGTCCTTGTAGATGCCGGCGCCGATGTTGGTGGCCGACGAGGCGAAGAACTTTGTTGCGCCGGCCGTGACTGACGACGCCGGTCGGTTGTTGACGGTGGAGGCAATGGTATCGACCGAGTTGGCCGTCAGGTACGTCGAGCCGTAGACCATAAGGATCAGGGCTGTAGGCTTGGAGAAGAGGAACGTGTGCGGCCGGAAGAGGAGGGTTCGGAGGGACGAAGCGATGGAGGCACCGAGCGTACTGCGGCCGGAGGCGTTTTCCATGATGGATCTAAAAAAAGAGGCAGGTTAGCATTCAATTTATTCTCAATTGGTTCATTGTTTAAATTCCAAGCTTTGTTTTCAATTCTCTTCTTTTTTCCTCCTGTTTCATGTCATGGTGTTTTGCCCAGAGCTCCCATCGTCTCGGGTCTGACCGACACCGGCCTCGGGGTTTTAGACACCGAAACATGACCAAAAAAAAACCGTTGCCGAGATCAGGGGTGCTGAACAGGGCACAAAAAAATAAAAACAACAAGAGCGAAAATAGTGTTAAAAAAGAAAATTAGATCAAGAGTGCACGCACCTATCAATCATGGCAATGATGGGCGTGACCATGGAGGCAGCGCAGGCACCGCTGATGGCATCGACGCCGAAGCGGAAGGCAAGGTTCTTGGTGTTCCACGTGCTGGAGCTGGCCGTGGTCGCGGTGGAGCTGGAGCTGGGACTGCTGCCGGCAGTGCTACCACCGCTGGTGCTGCCGGGTCGGCTCTGCAGGGCGAGGGTTGTGGCAGCAGCATCTGCGGGCGATGTCGCCGCGGAGGCATCTGAGTTCTTCATGGCGAGAATGAGGTTGAGGAAGAGGTCGAGGTCAAGGCGGAAGTCGAAGGTGGGTGGGATTTGAGGTCGAAGATGGTGAGAGTTGCGGAGGAGGAAAAAGAAGAAGAAGAAGAAGAGAGGTTCGAGGTCCAAGGCATGAAGAAACACACACACACAAACACACAAACACACACGACGGCTCTGCTATCCTCGTTTGGCGTTTTTGGTCGTTGTCCCGTTCCTGGCGTAGAAGGTATCCAGTCAAATATTACAAAAAACCCCGGATGATATGATTCTTAGTTTATCTTTACCGGGTCCAGGGGGGGGCGCCTCGTAAAGGGAAGAGAGAAGAGGAGAGAGAGAGAGAGAAAAAAAGCCTGGAGCCCTGTGGGAGCAAAAGAGCCAGGAAAGATGCTGGTTGATATGGAGCCGGTGAGATGATGCAAGATCGATGGAGCCAGGGGGGTAAGTATGCGCCAAGCACAGAGCAGTTCCAAATGCGCATGCGCTGGTTGGTTTGTGTCATTGGCACAGGGAGTGGCCGCCCGTGTGTATTTTTATTGTTGGATGCGCATCAGGATGGGGGGTCGCGCGCAGAGTCCAGCGAGTCAAGGCTGCGTTTGGGGGGGCAGAAATATGGGGGTCGAAGCGCCAAATGCCGGCCTTTTCTAATGATTTTTGGGGCGTATTATCAATGACGGTGAAAAGCGAATTCCCCTCCCCGGACGGCCGGCAGAGAGTTAGGTAGGGGAAAAAAGAGAGGGGCGTGGGGAGGCAGCGGCGTTGAACTGCGTGGGATGGCACAGATAGACTATTGTTTACCAGGAACTTTTTTTTAGGCGCCGAGATCGGATATTCCGTTGGGCGTTTTGGGACCGAGACGGCAGTGACGAGACAGCGACTCGGCGACTCGGGTCCCAGCCGTACCTGCTCGACCTTCACTGGCTGGCGCGCCAAGGCATAAGGCAAAAGGCACAGCGGCTGGGAGCGGGATTAACAGGCTCTTCTCCGGCCGGGGCCCCAGGATCATCAGGGTCTTTGCGGGCGGTGGGCAGAGCAAAGCCTAATGGCATTGGCCGTTTCATCGCGAGCAGCCCGTCGTTGCTGCTAAAGCTGCCACCCTTCGGCTTGCGCCCATCCCACGCCGAAATCCACGCCCGCCGCACCCCTTCCGTAAACCATGCCTTCGGCCCCAAGGCCCGAGACACGCCAGAACAATCAGCCAAACAAGAAGACTGCGGCTTCCAAACACCCGAAAGTTCCTTCAATTGATTCAATTGCATCCGCTGTTGTTCCGCAAACCCCATCCGCCGTCTCAAATCTGCAATACTGCGACACTGATATCTTGCCGTCCCGCTCCCACTGCCAACTAACTAACAGCCACGCCGATGCTGGCCGAGCTTCAGTCCCCCACCATCCACCGACCACATCTCTCAGCATGGCAGAGGAACCACTGCGTCATGCAGGTCCCCATTCCTCTGCTCGCGTGCCCCCGTAAACCATTGACAGACTCCTCTATTTGCAACGGGAATCAACGGCTTTGCACGTCACCACCATACAGTCCCTAGTAAAACTCGACGGATATTGCCTTCAGCACGGCCATCAAGCCCACAATCACAGTCGCTAAGGCAACACCGCATCCATAGTCAGAAGGATAATGACGGCCAGCGGTCAGATTCGGCTTACATGTCACACCATCACTCAAAGGCAGTGCTATCTTGTTGACAATAAGCTTTGTATATTGCGTACCAAATCCAAAATAAGCCAAAACTCTGGAGTCGTCAATTACATCATAGCCGCTCACATGCTGATGATGGTCGTCGTGCAATCGTGCCAATCTTGTAAAAACCAATGCCATCCCAAACGTGAAAACAAAGACAAAAACAATTACCTCCAACATGCGTCGTCAAGTCAAAGTCAATCATCTCTCATCTTCTTCAACAAACCGCCTCGAGAAGCTTCATAAGCCGAAGCGGCCCGCTACCCACTGTCAAACACTCAATTCCAAGCCCGGCACTCCACCCGAACGGGGACGCTCTGCGGAGACCCCGCTCCACCTCCGACACCTTAAGGTCCGGGCCGGTGACCGTAACCCGACCTTAGGCGGCCAACGTACTGTCAGAGGATTGAGAAGTATCCACCTGCTTCTCCTGCATCGCTAGGAATGCAGCTGTGAGCTGATCCAGCTTCTTGTTGAGCTCGGTGAGCTGTGACTCCATAGCCGCAACCACGCTAGACTCTTGCTGGCTGGAAGACTTCCCGTTGCTGGACGACGATGGCTTCCGGGCCAGTTTGCGCCGGCTGTCTCTGTGGGGCTTGGGGCCCTTGAACCCAGCAAACCCATCCGCAACAGCCCGGTTACGGAACATTTCATACACGCGAATAACACCAACCCAAGGCCAATGAGTCATCTTCAGCAAGATGATACGGCCGGCCCGGATCCTCTCATCAGAGGGGAGGACCAGGCGCCAGGGTCGGAAGATGGCAAAGGCCAAAAGGTTGAAAGGTGGGTAAAAGTGTGTCAGGCGATTACTAGTCGACGCCTCCAGGACATAGACACTATACACATACAGGTACTCCTCTTTGGCCTGGGCGATGACTCGCGAAAAACTGTTGGACAGCATACCAGTGAGAGATCCCATGAGCAGGAAGGTGGACAGGGTGACAAAGATGATCATCAAGGGTGGTCCAAAGAAGGGGTCGATTTCGTGCATCACCTCAAATCCAATGGGAGCGGATCCGTAAAAGATCTTGGTCAAGATCCACGCCATCCCCTTGAATGAAAACACATCACGGCCAATGAGGGAAAACGTCGTCAGGAAGCCACAATAGACGACAACAACGAGCACCATGTACTTAAAGAAGTCCTTACCCATTTCTTTGAGACAGGGAATCAGAGTTCCCCAGTAAGGGCTGAGGCTCAGAATGGAAAAGATGCGGGGAATCATGAACAGGGCCTCAAGTGCGAGAATGTCAAAAGCAAGCTCGCTGATATGAGGCTTGCCCTGCGTGATACCAATGACCCCTGGCATAGTGTTAGTGGAATGGAACATGGAGAACGCGTCGTGCTACTACTTACTCATGACAGCAAACGCGAAGCCGATGGTAATCATAATCATGTCAAACAAGTTCCAAATATCCGTGGCATAGAAGATTGAGCCCGCGTCAAGCCATTCGCTCAGCTCATCGTAGAAAAAGGCCGCAATCCAGAAGTACAGGACAATCTCGGGGATCGTGAAGTGATTGTTGTTCCGAGTGATGAGCACCACATAGTACAGAAACAGGAAGACACAGAAGAAGAGCACTTCCCAACTCTTAAGATACTTGGGAACACGTAGGCGGGAGAAAGGGTCGGCGGTGCGCGGGTTATAAAACCGGTGCTTCTTGGTCGATGAGACTGAGAGGCTGTCCCAAAAGATAATGTCACCACTCCAGATGGCAGTGATGATTTTCTGGACAATGTGCTGGCTGAGAAAGCGCTTTGCGTTTGCAATAGCAGCGATCTCGAGGGCATTCAGGTTTTTAAATGCTGCAGTAGGATCTTTTTCCTCGGCTTCTTCGCCATCGTCGCTCATGGTCATGGTAAGCTGGGACAGGGAACTCAAAAGCTGAGAGCGCTTGGCGGTGCCTCCCGCGGGTGCACGTCGAACTGCATAGTCAGAAGGATGGAAGTGAGCCAGTAGAGGAGAGAGCTCCCCGGCCTCTTCATCTACATCTCCGTTATGGTGACAATCATTAGCATTGGGATCAGGGATCTCGTATAGACAGTAGTCAACAGCCTCGCGCTCTGAAAGGCGCGTCAGGAAACGCCAAGCGACAATTTCACAAGCGCTGGAGCGGGCTTCGCTGAGAAAGCGGTTGTCAACATCGGCATCATAATGCCACTTGAGCGCCCTAGGAGTGGTGTGTCAGTGACGAGCAAAAGGGTTAACCCGGAAGCGAATCATCAGGCAATGCATGCTGAACGTGGTGGCGTAGCATTATGAACGCGGTTTCAGGGGTCGAGGGGGGCAACATCACCCCGCATAACATGCTGAAGGCGTGACAAAGGCCAAGACCAGATGGAAAGGGAGATCAATGGATGGCCGATTGCCTCCGATCAACGCATAATATGCAAAGAAAAATGGTGTATGGGACTTACAGCAAAGCATTGACGATGCAGCGATTGGTGCACGTCTCGGCAAGGTGATCCACCAGCACCCGCAGACAGGTTCCGGCGGCTGTGGTGCGCAGCTGCTCAAAGGTGCTGGGCAGCTCGATGACATCGACAAAGTACCTGGAGATGATTAGTGCACAGTGTCGCACCCGGGTATTTCTGACACGCGGACTTACAGCGACAGCTTCTTGACGACGTCTCGGAACGCGTCGTCGAAACCAATGTCGGGCAGGTCGTACTCGCTCCGCTCAGGGACCGGGCTGCCCTCGCGCTGAGGGGCCAACTTCTTGGACTTGATCTTGATGGGCATGGTTACCTAGGTGTAGGCAGTCGGTTGCCGGTGAGCCCTCGTGAAAATGCCGTGCCTCTGCTTTGCCTGTCCGCCCAGCGCCCGAGAGTGAAGCAGAGCGAGGTTGAGTGCGTGGGCTGGAATTCAGGAGGCGGGAAGAGAGACAGAGTCCAACGAGGGAAGGCGTGAGGAGACGGCGCATCAATAAAGGAAAAAACGAAGCGGAGCCCGGTGACGGCACGGCAGCGAAGCGGCGAGCGCGCTATCGGTGTAAACCAATTCTCAGGTGAACCATGGCCTGTGCATCACTGACAGCCGACGCAAGACAGCGCCGAATGTCACTGCTTCATCCAGAGTCAAATGCTCGTTTAGACGACCGAACCCAGGCAGCGCTGGGGACCAGCGAGCCTAGCGCCGGCCGCGATTCGATTTCAGCTCCTCTTGCGCAGCGGGCCCCCTGGAGCGGCGATGGATAAAGGCCATCTGCTGGTGGGGGCGAATCAAGGCCCCCCCCAGGCCCCCTCAGGTCCCCTAACCACCTTGGCGCCACTGACGACAATCGACCCTGATATTCTGGCAGTGCACCCTGACGCTGTGGCGAATCACGGTCCTGGGGGGGTCCTGGGTGGTCGGATCGAGGGAACGATAGGTTGGCTTTTGTTGTGTTTCACCTAGGTTGAGGGGCAAAGGCATGTGCGGCAGGCACTGGAGCATGTCGGCCATCATGTGAACATGTGAACAGCGACGAGCCAAGCCTAGCAGGGACAATGGCTGTAGAGCGCGGCAGCAGTGGTACGACGCCTGTAAACCTGCCGTAGGACCATTTACGCGACGTGCCTGAATTTACCAGCGATGAAACATTGGGGAACAAGGTTGCAAGGGACCTGGTAGAGTGTGCGACTTGCCCACCTGGGTAGGTGGGTGGGATGGGGGACAGCGCCCGTTGGTCACTGGGATGTTCGGTGGCGGGGCAGCCAACTTTTCCGGGTGTAGCCGCCTACCCTACACTGTATGTCTCGGATGCTGCCCGTCGATTGAATTATCCTCCAAGCTCCGATTAGCGAATCTGAATCCGTGATGGTGCTAATTCTTTCAGTGCAGGTTTTCCATTGTTCAAATTCTGCAATGGTAATTTTGTGCAGAGTTTGCATCACTGTGGATGATAACTCGCTTCGTTGTCTTAGCTTCTCAATCCTAGACCACGCAATGGAGGGACTCGTACGTTACACCAATAGGTCACATTTCTCTTGCATGTGTAATTGCACTTCAACCACAAAGTGCACACCATTCACATCCATGAGGTGCATACGGTAAAACCCAACAAATCATGTTGCATCATTCTTATTTTAAGCGCAACCGGGTTCGCAAATATTGTGATGCATATTCCAAAACCACCGCGAGTCTAGCATTGGAGGCTCAATGTATCAAACAAATGAAACCAAGTAGGAAGCTTAGCCGTTATCAATATGACAGGTAGTGCTGGGTTCGTGGCTGAAGTCAATCTACGCCAAATCTCACCAAAATTGATGAAGATCGTCAGAATTTGAACTTCCATGAAATTGAGAGCAGGAACGCGATTCGACAGGGACTGGTAGTAATTACAACATTAACAGTATGGAAATTGGGGTCACAGGACCCATAGACGTGCAGTGGCTGGGCGCCTCGCATTTTAGCCAACCAGGATCGTAAGTTTGGACGATTTTTTGAGTCGTATGGGTGAAATCTGGTGATGGAAGGTATTGCATGACCAAATTGTGCAACAGGCCACTAGTACTGAGTAATATTTTGCGGTCCACAATTGTCTCAGTTGCCCGTGCCTTTGACTCCCACTGAACTCGATTTCTGATTCATCGAGATTCTTGAAATCAATCGCCATGCTCCTCATTTTCACGAACATGATATCAATGCATTCAATATCAGACCACCCGTTCTCGGCATATAGCCTCTGGAGGTTCTGGTTAATGCACTGCCGTACTGCTAAAGCTACCAATCCAATTATCAACCATTATTAGGCAAAGCAGGTAGAAGAGGGAGCACACGTATATGAAGTGAGTGGACTATAGCTTCCAGCTTTGCCTCTCTGATATGAGGTATCCAAGGTTTACGCTACAAAGTGCAGCGAAATGATTCATGAATTCGGCTGGGTAGACGGGAACTCCACGTGAAGCGCACGCGGTGTGGGTGTCCTTCTGACGGTGTGGTGATTGTTGGACTTACGAGAAGTGCCCATAGCAGCAAAGCTCCTCTCAGACGGGGAAAATTAGTTGATCTTCATAAAAAGTCGAAAAAAATTCTGGTATTAAGAGTGATGACGGGAGTAGTAGTAGCTGTGACAGTTATTTCCTCTAACCATCGCTATTCACGAGAGCGATTGAAAATGGTTAGTGCAGAAGCTGCCAGAAACTATCCGGCGTCTTCCTTGTCATTGACACAGGCAGCGCCCGCCTGGAATCTCCCCTATGTCGACTCTGAAAAATTGCATTTGTACTATAGCATTTCGCTTTGATCTTCTATTTTATTGGGAATGACGCATGTAAGTGATAGAGCATGGAGCGAGCAAGGAGAGGAGGCTGCTTCCGACGTATGCGCGAGCTGGGCGAGTCTATGATCAAGACTTAGGGTTTAATGTATGAAGAAATTCTAAAGTCGAGAATCATCCAAGGGAGTAAGTAAATTCGATACATGCCATGGGGAGTATAAACGAATGCCATGTCCGTGTAAGTAGAAGGAGAAGGTGGTCTAAGCTTGCGGCACGGATTTAGGGCTGACAGTTTTGATTTGAGACTCTGGAGGAGCTTGGGGATGCAATGAATTCCAGACCCAGGTAATCTGCAATCAAACAGATTAAAGTACCCCATCCGTTTGGCGAATCACACCGAACGAGGTGACTGTCCTCCAGAATAAACTACCGAAGAGTTCCACTGTCAAGGCTCCTTTGGGCGGATATTGATGTCTACGTCATGCTCACTGCTCTGTTAGGAAATTACCGAATGATGATAATGCTAGCCCTAGACAGCCCTGGACGAATGAAAACAGAATAATGGATGCCTTCTAAAATAAACGCCAAGGATGAGTGCTAGGATTCGCACGTGGTACGTCGTCGTCGTCAATTTTGATTTTATTTTACACGAGCTCTGAGCGCGGTGGCTGCGACAAGAATGTACCCCAAACTGAATCACAGCTAGCGTTGACTTACGTATGTCCTTTGACCTTGAATTCAAGCTACAGCTGCAGATAAACCAATTGTATTCGACAGATGCCGTTGACTAAATGCTGATGGAAACCCAAGGGTGGGCGGGATGGGCTGAATATTACCCCGGGTGGGATTTGAAAATACACGAGCGGCTACTTGCCATAGGGCGCCGCGACAGCGCCCAGCCCTACGTCGCATCGGCCACATCCCGGGCCCAGCGCCGCCTTTTGGACGTTGTGTGAATTGCCCCATGCGGCAGGATAGCGCGTGGAACGGGGGTCGATCTCGCACTGATTTCGAGGCTTGGCCCCAAATCTTTGGGCGAGGGCGGGTCAGCTTGAGGCTGAGGCTGCACCGTTGCGGTTTAGCTTTGGCGAGCACCAGTGACGCGGCCCACACCCGAGGTGACCATGTAAGCCGTGAAAGCGACGAATCCGACCGAGCCTCAGGCCTTTGAACACTGCCCTCGCCAATCGTCAATTTTCAAATCCCGCTCGGATGCGCAATGGGGAAGAAGGCAGACTGGGTTTATCACGAAGGAAGGGCATTCTTTGTAAATTATTTAAAGGATGCGTTGAGACTGTCCAGAATGCAGGAACATCTTTACTACTACTCCTCAATAGCAGCTTCATTTGACTCCGATTTGGAGATTTACGCCCTCTTCTCCTTTGTGCCATATCTAATTCATCGACAACCCTGCCAAGACAACATAGTCGGCCCCATTTATCCCCTCACTCACTTACACAATGGCCACCAAGACCATCGATGACCGTGCCCCGAGCACAACAACAGCCTCTTCAGCATCGGAAAGCTGTACCACGGCTGTCCCAGGAAAATATGGCTATGTGCCTCCCGGAGCCTGCAACTCATACTACAACTTCAACCCCAGCTTTGAGGGCAACCTCGCCTTTGCTGTGTTGTTTGGAATTTCCACTGTGGCTCACCTTATCCAAGCCATTGTCTACAAGAAGGTGGGTCTATCCTCAACCCCACCACCGTGTTCGACTTGAAACTTGTGGCTGACTTTGTCGCAGAGATACTGCTGGGTGGTTATCATGGGAGCTGCCTGGGAGCTGGGAGCTTTTATCATCAAGACAGTGGGAAGCCATGACCAGCAGCAGATCCAGTTCTCCATCTACGGAACCCTTCTGTTCCTGCTTGCCCCTCTATGTGCGTATTGGTTTACCCGAGACTGAATGACAGCTGGCTGACAACTTGAAAACAGGGATCAACGCTTTCGTATACATGACGGTCGCGAGAATGGTATACTTTAAACTTCCCGACAAGAAGATTTGGGGTGTCAGGGCAATCAAGCTGGGCACTATCTTCATCTGGCTGGATATCATCTGCTTTCTTGTGCAGGTTGGTGGTGGCAGCTTGCTCTCTGGCAATTCTAGCGCAAAGCTCCTCCGAATTGGTCAACAGATCTACATGGCAGGCATTGGTGTCCAGCTTGGCTTCATCGTCATCTTTGGCTCCATGACTGTTTGGTTCTACCACCTCTTGCTTAAGCTGGAAGGACGAAGCATGGGTCGTATCAAGTACCTGATTTGGACCATGTTCTTGGTGCTGATTCTCGTGGTGGTAAGTCTAAACTTTTTCATGATAGAAAGTGGATATGCGAACTAATTATGTCGCGGCAGATCCGAATCATTTACCGTCTTATCGAGTTTGGTCCCGGTGTTAGCGAGGACAACCCCATCTTGTCCAACGAAAACTATGGCTTTGGCCTTGATGCATTCCCCATGCTTTTCGCCCTGGTCCTCCTGAACATCATCCACCCAGGTATTGTGCTCCGGGGCCCAGACAGCGACTTCCCGCGTCTGAGCCGCAAGGAGAAGAAGGCCCTCAAACAACAGAAGAAGGACGACAAGCTACAACGCAAGGCTGCCAAGAAGGCACTTAAGAACAGTAATGGATACGAAATGTACGACAGCGTTGTGGAGGAAGAGGCCGCTGTGCAGAGCCCTCCTCGAGAGGATACTCGATATGAACCCTACCGTCAATATTCCTTCCAAGAGCACGCACAGGAGCAAACGCAGCAGGAGGAGCCCCGCGGGCACCACTCTCGTCACGGAAGCTCGAGACAGGGGCGTCACCACCACCGACGAGAAAGCTCTGGAGGAAGATCACGCTCGGGCCACGGCAGCTCCCAGGAGCTGATGAGGCCATGAGGCCATGAGGACGAGCTAGACGAGCAGGATCTAACGACGATAGACATGATCCAGTACAGCCATAGTAGCTGTGGACCGGGGCTCGCTTGAGTGCTAATATCTGTGGACGAGTTACGTGCGAGGATTCCAGTTGAGCATACCAGCGCCATGCGGACTCGAGACGGTGGCGCTTGGCAATTGGGGTCTGGAAGGAATGTGTGAATTCCAAGGATTTGATTGTTTAATTACATAGACCAAGCGGGATGGAGTCTCTTGATTTATATGTCGGGCAACGCGAACTTTGATGGCGAGACTGGGATTTTTTTTTGTTGCAGTATGCAATGCTGCTTATAGATTACGGGAGACACGGAGTTTTACCAATGAGATAGCGAACAAGCACATGTTTATTCAACGGGTGATCATCCTCTTCCGCTCAATCTGAGACATGCTAATGCCGTCCGTGATAAGCCGGGGAGCGGAAGTATGTAAGCAAGCTCGTGTAGGCACCATGTTCCCGATTTAGAAGCACAACGCATCGCACTGCCTCAAGCTAGGACTTCTGACGATGAGTGGGGGATGGAGGCATATGCACACTGTAGTTCTGGCGGTGAGGGGTGGTTGGAAGCACAGTGCGTGACGTGTGCGGGGCAGCGCACATCAGACGACAGGATATGACGGACGTTGCAAGGGGCTCTCAATGGGGTTGATGCCGGCGCCGAGGGACGGGCCAAAAAAAGCTGCATGACACAATTGACTTTAGGATTCGGCGCGACGCTGTGGGCGGACGGTTACGGTTGCGGAGCTGTGAGGGGAGCATGCCGACGTGGCCAGTGCTGATGCTATGCTGATGCTGTTCTGGTGACGAGACGAGACAGACAGGTGGATGGCGGATGCGAAACAGTGAGAAGAGACACGCAGGCAGAGACAGATACAGGTTTGGAGGCCCCTAGGTGACGGTTGCAGATGTCACCCGGTGGAACGACTCTGAGACGGGCTGTAACGCTGAGGGCGAGGTGTGAAAAAATGCGAATCGAATCGGGCAAACATCGACGGACGCGCAAACTCGAGAGCGAGAGTTGGTGATTGACAAGGGTCGTCACCAAGTTTGTCGTTTTCGCCTGAGCTAGCTTGCGAGTCCTGCTGTGAAATTAATTACCAGCTGAAGCCACATTATGCCATGGCACTGCTAGAGCCGCATGGAGCCAAGCTTCGGGTGGAAGAAAGGAAAAAAAATTCCCCAGTCTCAGGCTCATTTATCAGAGGCCGTCTAAAGTCGACGGACGGTACCACCGGCCGTCCGCGTGGGGCCGTTGTCTCTGCACCACTGTCTTCTTGTCCCCTGAGAAACCTGTGGCGGTGGCATTCCCATTGTTGCGACATGAAGGCCACCTGCAGTTTCCATATCGACCTTTATGCTCCCCGCTCGCCTTCTTCTGCCTCCTTTTTCTTTTCCCACTTTCCCCATCCTTTCATCATCATCCGCCTTGACGACATTCCCAACCACCCGCTGCCCATTGCTTCTGCTCTGAGTGTCACAACGCCTCGCTCGCCCCAGCCTCCCCCCGGTCGCAACTTTACCCTGCTTCCAGGCTCTCCCGCTAGCCCCCAGCCTCCCCCCCTCCGGTGCCCAGCCTATTATACAGCGTACAGTAGTGCTACGCCATCGGAGCTGCCAACACTTAACGGATAATCCACCAGCGCAAATCCTGCTGCTGCCGCCCCCTGCACCCTGTCGCTCCCCGTCACACCCCTGCCCCCGGGGCTTGGCCTTTGTCTGGTTGGTCATGTAGCCTCCTCCGGATGGCCTGTCGGACCTCTCACACGCAGGCCTGGTGCGCAGGGTCCCCGGGAATCTTGGGATCGCCTGCACCTGCACCACCCCCCCAGCCATCCTGCCCCGTCGCATCTCTGGATTTGGCTTTGGCACCTTTCGCCCAGCAACGCCAACGATACGCCCACGCAGACAGGGAACGCCGCCGCCGGGTTCCTGGAGTCGGCCCCCATGCGTCAGCGCGGGTGCCAGCACAAGCCCCGGACCCTGTGCTCCCGGCTCGTGCTGCTGCTTGCCTCAGATTCTTTGTAAATCTGGGTCTTCTCCAGCCTGCCGTTGCCCTGTCACTCTTTTCTCTCGCGTGCACCCACCTCTTCTTGTTCTTCTCTTCTTTGTTCCACGAAACCGCCACTAATTCTCCTGGTTGCTGCACTTCGCCTTCGCCTCTCTCCCTTGATTCCGCCACCCGATTTACTAGAAGCGTTGCTCGGCCACGCTCAACACAACTCTCCCTTCGCGCTCGACCGTCTCCTTCTATTCCCGACTCTGCGGACAGACCATGTTGCAGTGAGACACCGACGACCTTGTTTGCCATGTCCCCCACCACACGAATGGTGCGCTTGCCAGGTGCCGCCGCGCTCTTCGCCCTCTCCAACTTGATTACTTGCGCGACTGCGTCTCCGTTTACTTTCCCGCAACCAACGAGGACCGTCGATTATTACGAGCTTAATGTCCAGCCTTGGCCTCTTGCGACGGCCGGCCCCGAGCTTGAGCTGGTTCGCCGACAGTTGAACACTGTTTGTGGTTACATAGGAGGCGACCCGGATTTGCCGGCTACCTGCTCTGCTGGATCGCACTGCGTGATCGATGCCGGCCAGGGAGTGATTGGTTGCTGTCCTGATGGCGGCGCTTGCACGCAGGGTGTTTTCACCGGCTGTGTCGACTCTAACAGTGGTCCGCAGTCAGAGTCGAACCCGTATGTTTTCACTTGCGAGGGCGCCGAGCGTTGTTACATGAACAACTACGAGGGAGGATATTCTCAATTTGGCTGCGGTACTCAAACTGGCCTGGCCACAACCGTGGTGGTCACTGCCTCTGGAAAGCCAACAATTGACCTGACAACTCTATCTGCCTCATCGCAGACTAATTCGGCATCCTCGACAAAAAAGTCGACAGCTTCAAACACTCGCTCCTCAGAAACAGCCTCGGAGACAAACTCTGAAACCTCTACACTCAACACCAAGACCAAGACCAAAACTAGCACTGAAACTACCGCTTCAAACACTTCCGAAACTGAGACTGCAACCAGCACCGGAACCGACAGCAGCTCTGCCACAGGATCCTCTGATGCGTCATCGTCAAGCTCGGCCTCTGCCCCAGACACGGCTGGCAAAGACAATGGCTCGAAGAATACGGGTGCTATTATTGGCGGCACCATCAGTGGCGTCGCCGCCCTGGTTGCCCTAGTTGTCCTGGGCGTTTGGCTTTGGAAACGTAAGAAGGGCAGCCAGGACCCCAGCGGAGACCAGTATGTGACTGAAACGAGACATAACCATGAGCGATATGCTAACCAAATTGATAGATCCGGAACTGGTGGCAATCCAAACATCCAGCCCCTGTTAGCACCACCAATGCGGGAAGTCGACAACGGCTCGTCACCACCACCCCCGATGCCAGTGGCACGTGGAGGCATTAATACGGTGGAGGACCAAGGCTTCGACCGGGAACCTGAACCTTACACCACTCAAAGTAGCGCTTATGGATTCGCGCCAGCCTCGGGTATTGGCATGGCCGTTGGTGGTGATCCCATCCTGGACTACGACGAGATACCGCTGACTCGGGAAAACCGAGACACCGACGAATTCACACAAGTTTACAATTCGGCACTTGGTCCGATTGACGAAGAGGATTCTAGGCCAAATACCGCTCCCATGACACCCATGGGGTCGTATCCAGGACCCCGTGGAGGAGGTGGTGGTCCGCTGTGGCAGCAGAACAGAGGACCAGGCTGGGTCTAACGAATTCTCACGACGTATGCGAGCGCGAGGTGCTCATTGGAGCGCAACCAAAGACAGAGACTCACGTCCTGGAAGAGGTACTGAACCTTGCGGAAGACACGATTAATCCTGGATTTCAATGGCGTTACACACACGGAGTCTGTTCGTGGCTAGAACGGTGCATTTTTGTTTTTTTGGGGAGAAAAAGTAATGAGCATAACGTCCATGCGTGGCGTGTTTGGGCATAATTTTGATCATCTTAATCGGAAATGGATTCCGAAAGGATTCGGATGAGCTGGAAATTGAGTACATGGGTAATTATGAAGGATTGGTTGACCCCACGGTCGGGAGCCTTGCAAATTGGCACAGTAGATATTCAGATAGTTCAATCGTATATATGACCAGCCTTAGGGCAAAGTATCTTTGGGTTTCTCATTGCTCTGTGTGCATGTATAACGGACAACCGGCGTACGCTCAACTAGGACTTTTCCGGACAACTAAGTGATTTCTACTCTCCTACGGTTCAATGAAGGATCGAAGCCCTTGGGGTTGGGCGTCAGGGGTATCATCTATGAAAGGTAGCGTTTTACATATTAGGGAGGCAGACAAATGCGAGCATGGGGTGAGAGGACTTCCCGGGAGGGCGTTTTCAGCTCCCGATTGACCACACCTTGACTGCAGACTCGTCAAAGATGTGCTGAGAGCTGGAAGCTGATGCGGCTGATCCGAACCCCTCGTCCATGTCTCCCATGGAGGGGGCGCCCCATCCCCCAGAGCATGTCGCAGCCACGGAGCCGCTCGAGTGGATGACGGTGCTTCCTACGGGTGACTCGTGAGCTTTCCAGCTCCACGCTGGCTCTGCGGCGCCGACGCTGCTGCCGACGCCTTCCCAGACAGCTACGGAGCCGTCCTTGGATCCGGCCCAGACCTCGAAAAAGGATGTCTCGGAGTGCGAATCGCCTTGGAAGATGTCAAATGTCAGCTTTTGCTGGGTGGTGCCATCCCGGCCAGTCAGCACGCTGAGAAGCTGACCAGATCCGCGGATATCGTAGACCAACAAACCCGTGGACTGGCGCTCGTTGACGACTAGATAGCGGCCGCAGGGGCTCCAGCGCACCTGGACAATGCCCTGCCCAGCAGCGGCGTTGGCGGCATCCATGCCGTCGGTGTTGGAAATGCTCCAGTTTGCCACCGTCTTGTCGGTACGATGGAGATCGTACAGCCCAATCCAGCGTGTCCAGGTGCCCGCGGCAACGACAGAACCCCCATTGGCATCCATTGGGGATGCGGCGAGGGCAGACACGGTGCCCTTCATACCTACCCCGCTGCCCTTTGATATATGCCGTTTGGAGGGGATTGTGGGAATGGTCAGGATGGGACCATCTGAGCCATGTCGAGACAAGTCGAAGTAGTCGAGGCGGTTCACGGAGCCACACAGGAAATGGGTGCCCGGGTACTCCCACAGCATGGAGGACGGCGTTATATACTCCTCGGTTTCGCGCCTGATGAGCTTGTACGTCGCCAGGGGCACGGCAGGCGCATTGTCGCTGGGGAAGAGGTGGTAGAGGTGTATCGGGTGATCACGACAGCCGACGATGGCGGTTTGAGACGACGGCTCGGCGAGAGAGTAGTAAGGCGCCGAGACGACGGTTTGGGTCGGCTCAGGAAGCGAGATGGTGGACTGGGGAGGGAGTTGGCGCGGCCGGCTGGCGGACGGGTCAAGGAGATCGTCGGGGAGAACAAAGGTGGAAATAGAGTTGCGCGACGAGGACACGATCAGAGAGGTTCCGTCGGGAGTCCATTGGGCGGACGTGTAAAAGTCGCGGACGAGAGGGCAGTTGGTCACCAATGAGGACCTTGCTGCGGCTGCGTTGTCGTCGTCGTTGTCGCCGTCTCGACTCGGCCGAGCAATGGCATTCTCGGCCACGAGGTTGACGGCGGGGGCGCCGCCTTGGCCCGAGTCTGGGTGCGGCGGGTTCGGATCGTGCTCGTTCTCGGGTTGCACAAGGGCATCGGCGCCGGCTGGGTCATCCATGGGGAGCGGACGAATTGCTGCAGCGCAACGGGCGATGCGAATGATTAGGTGTGTGTAAGTGGGCTGCGGAAAAAGTTTGGGCGTGGGTTAGACCGAGCTCGTGATCAGGCACTGGCCGGCTGCTCATCTGTGCGCTGGGTGGAGATTGGGACCAGCCATGCATGCTCTTGAGAGAATGCTCCGAGACAAGAAGGAGGAGCTGGCAAAAATACGAATAATGCTCCGGAGGGTGTTCTCGTATCGGGGCCTGCTCGCTCCGCCGGTTCGGGCGCGCGGGGCGGGAAAAGGGAGGGAAGACTGATCGTATTCCCAGGGTGCTGATTGCTGAGATGGCAATTGTTATAGCTTGCAACCCGGGGTGCAAAAGGCCATCAATGCGACGTCATGGGCGAGGGGGGGGGGGAGAAGAGGGGGAGCGGGTGCCTGTAGCTAGGATGTAGGGGCCAGCCAACGCCCGCCCACCCACTAAAAACGATGCGAGGCTTGTGCTGGCCTGACTGACCTATGGGCAGTCCCCTCCCCACACGCTGCTCGATAGCGGGCGAGGAGGTGGCCTGTATGTAATGTATAGATACCTTGGTAGATGCGTGTGTGTTAGTCGTTCGAGTTGGTTGTTTTGCGAGATGACGATGCAGTGACAACATTCCCCAAGTGCCAAGGCGGACATGGTAAATCCAATTAAAAAAACACGATCGGCCAAGGCCGTACTGCACAAGCTCCATGCCATTGCTCTATGATGCGCCCTGGCCTGATTCAAAGTCACATGTTGGTAAAGATCTGCTGGGCTGTAGCAGGATGGACCCGGCAGGCGTGCTGTAACGTATCCACGGCTCAGCGAGGAGAAGCAAGCGGGCAGTGGGCTGCTGTGGTCGAACTTGGCGGGCTGACAGCTGCCGACTCCCCGGTAATACCCACCAGGCCTCAGCGCGCACATGGCCAATGGGGGCTCCGTCGCTATAAAGAGCCACCACAAGGACCACCAGGGCCACAGGGCCCTCCTAGCTCCAATGGGGCCGGCCGCTAACTGCCCCCCCGACTCACCTCCAATTAGCGACCAAGCTGTCCGCGCTCGTCCACCTTCCTTCCATTCCCTCCTCGACCTTACCTTGCTCTGCCTCCATCGCCCTCTCACCATTCTCCACTGGCCAGCGACCAAGACGGCGGCAGCAGGCACAAAGAGACGCTGACTGCCTTTCGCACACGCTCCCTTCAACCATGATCCCCTCGTAGCCCGGCTCTCTCAACCCCGTCTCTCTCACTCACTCTCTCTTGCGCCCTCGATTCCTTTTCTCGCTTGTTTCAACCTAGCACTCAGCTAGGCCCTGCTCTCGCGACAGCCTCGCCCATCGCTCCCCACACCATACGTCACCCTTCCAACGCGACGCCCTCCGCACCTCCTCGCCTTGCCTCTTATTACCCTCTTACCCACACCACTCCTCGCCGGGAACCCGAGTTTGGGGCCCGCCGGATCTCGTGATTCTCGACCATCTCTCTCCCTCCTTTGACCTCCGGCAGAGCCGCATCCGCCGGCTGCTTGCTATTGTCCCTTTATTTTTCTTTTCTTTCCTTCTTGTGTGTTGCTCGCTGCGGCCGCCGCGCCCTTGTTTCCTCCCCTACGACGTCCGCAAGCATGGACATCTTCGCCGTTCCCGAGGACCAATGTGAGAGCCTCAGGACGCCCTCCTACGTTGAGCTCTTCGTTTCCATGTACGACGCGCCCCGGCCGCTGCCCCAATCCTGCGTTTCCTTGAATTCAATTTATTCCCTTTTCCCTTTTCCTTTTCACGTTTGTGGAACTTTCAGATTAATGACAAGCCTTGCAGAATCCTCTTGGTTGGTATTCTGATCTCGTACCTCCCGCAGCACTACCGCATCATCTCGCGGGGCACGTCGGAGGGCATCTCTCCCTACTTTGTCTTGCTTGGGACCACCTCGGCCACTGCCGGCTTCGCCAACATTCTCACCGTCCCGCCCTCCCGGGTCGCCATCGGCTGCTGCAAGCAACTCGGCGCCTTTGAGTGCACTGCAGGCTTACTTGGTGTTGCCCAGCTCGGCGCCCAATGGGTCTGCTTCAGTCTCATGTAGGACATCCACCACGCCCAGTAGGCAATGCGTGTCACAATATCATGCCGGCTAACCATTTGGGCAGTCTCGTTCTCTTTTTGATCTTCTTCCGCTACCGACAGGCCAATGTTCCGCCTGAGGAGCTCCGCGGCGATGCGCCCCGTTGGCAGACGGCCGTCATGGTGGGTTCGCTCTGCGTGCTGCACGGCTTAATTGTCATCATCATCACGGCAGTCTTTTTCCTCGCCGCCCCGGATTATCTGTTGTTTTGGGCCAACTTGCTGGGAATCATGGCCACGGTTCTCGCTGCTATCCAATACATGCCGCAGATTTGGATGACGTACCACCTGAAGCATGTCGGAAGCTTGAGCATTCCTATGATGTGCATCCAAACCCCCGGCGGTTTCTTATTCGCCGGAAGTCTCTTCGCCCGTCTCGGATGGGCTGGATGGAGCACATGGGTCATCTATCTCATCACAGCCATGATGCAGGGATCCGTGCTCTTCATGGGCGTCTACTTTGAGCTTGCTGCACGACGACGACAGGAAGCCGGCCATACTAACGGAACCGCAAACAGCATCCCCCACTCGCCCGTTGAGTATTCGAGCATGCCCCGGAGACCCTCGGCCAGCCGGACCTATTCTGAGGGCTGGGAGCGTGGTCTTCCAGGGCCATTTACGGGTCACCCGGAGCGGTATGCCGAGACAGAGGAGGATCTGGACGACATTGTAGAGCGGGAGGAGCGTGCTATTGAGAGGGAGAACCAGCCATTGCTTCGACCAGGAGGCATTGGCAACCCGCGCAGGAACTACAACGCGACTGGGCACTAGGAAGGGCGATATAGTTGATGGGCGGCCGAGAAGGGAACATTTGATATCCGGGTTTCTTACGTTGATTGATATAATTTTTTTCATCCGAAGCATCATAACTTTTGGGAGTGTTATTTCTCTCTTCTTGTTTCGAACCTCGGGTCACACTCAGCGAACATGACAATTTACACAGCACATCTCAATTGGATCATGTGCAGTTGGCAAGGGGTGTTTGTGTGGCGGAATCGGGCCATTGGCGCCGAGGAAGCAGTGTACGAAGGCGTATCTCGCTTATTAGCGGCGGCTGCCTAGTGACTGCATGCATCCCGTTCAGCTTGACTTGGCTTTGGAGTCATCATGGCTTGGAGCTCGGGGCGGGATCCACCTGTGGGCGAGTGCCGAGCTGGAGAGATGGCCGTTTGCGACGGGGCAATTGTGTAGGCGCATTCCGCGGGCAACTTGCATGGTTACATGCGTGTCGAGGTTGAAACCCCCCTCATGGGCCTTGATGGTCATAGCTACGTATAGCTACAGCCATGGCCATGGCCATGGGTGGGAGGCAGGTGACTCGCATCACCCAACCTAACGTACCCGCCCGTCCCCGGAAGACGGGTGGACGGGATGCCGGGGCTGGAACCTGGAACGTGTGGGATGCGCTCGCGCCATGATTGGCTGCGGAGCGGACGGACGAGGGATGATTCATCGCCGAGGGGAAACCTCATTGGGGCTTGCGGTTGGTTATCATGTCTAAGCTGCTGGAACAGTCAGAGCCCTCGCATCAATCATCACCACCAACCTTAATTGGCCTGAGCCCTAACTCGCCTCCCCTTCTCTTCTTCTTCTCCCGCTTCTCCTGGTACCTCTCCCGGAGCTTCTCCCCTGCGTCCCTCACCCGCGTCAGACACACACGCACTTGCTCGTCCGCATCCCCTTATCTCACCCCGCAATTCGCCCATCATGGCCATCTACAGCGCCGTCCCACCACCGCCCGACCAGTCGGCGACGCCAACTCCAACTGCCACGGCCATCGCCAGCGCACCTGTCGCCGCCCCCACGACTCCCACGCCTGCCATCAACACCCCCGCGACACCCGTCAAAAACGGCGCCATTGACATCGATGCTTGGACTATTTCGGCTCTTCAATCCCTCAGCGTGTCGCCTGTTGCCCGCGGCACCGGCACCCCGCTTGCCATCCCGCTCGATGCTGAGGTCAAGGTCAAGGTCAAGGAATCGACCACGGCGGTTGAGCAGCGTGTCAGCTTCCCGGATTCCACTACGCCTACGCCCCCCCGCAGACCGCTTTCCAGGAGAGACAGCCAGCGCACGCGAGAGGCCGTGTTGAAGGGCAAGGAAGGAAGCCGACAGCGGCGACGCTGGGAGAATGGTACGTTATCAACTCCGACCCTCGTTATCCATTGGCGCCAGTGTCAAGCATCATGCTGATGATTCTTGCCATCAGATCGCCTTGTAAATGTCCCCAACGTGCAGCCGCCTCTGCCGACCGATTGGGAAGTGCATCCCACGCATCCCGTTCACCACGTCCCGTATCAGCTCGCCCAATTCTGGGACCGCGGGGTCCGCCAGAACCACGATGACAAGATTGCCAAGCTGCAGGCTACACGCAAGAAGCAGCAGCTCAAGACGGGCAACGCCACTGGTCTAGGCGCAGGCGAAGTCCCACGCGATCTGCGTGAGGCCGCCAAGCGCAGCCCTGTTGTCCGAAGCTGGGTGCGTGCTCTCGAGGAGCCGGTCCGAGATTATCTGTGTAGCAGCCAGGAGCCGGAACCAAATGAACAGAGTGATGCAGAGCCCTCTCAGGAAGAGCTGGATAGCGCAGCCGAGCAAATGGATTCTGACGACGAAGAAATTGTCTTTGTTGGGAGAAATGGCGCCATGCGAGAGCTGCAGGAGAAGCGGACAACTCGGTGGAAGAGAGCTCACAGAGAAGTGTCACAGGAGAAAATTGATTCAGGCATGGTGTTTGATTCGTTTGGCAACGATGAAAGCGCTGCGTACAAGTTGGTCACCCTCTCAAACGAGCACCGATGAATTGGCTAACATTCTCCCAGGCGATGGCTCACACACTCCATCTCAGATTACTACGGCCTACATTCCCACTCCATGACGCTTGCAGACCCGTCCCGCCGTGTCGTTTACGTGGGCTTAAAGCAAGTGCATGCAAAAGCCTCACCGCCGCCGTCACAGAAGCTGCCTCGGCCGTTGTGGGAGTTATGTTGAATAGCTTGATGTGCGTAGCCGGCGGGGTAAACTCCTTTTTCTTTATCCTTAGACGGCATGGTTATAGACATTCGGCTATAGACTGTAGGTTGAGGACTGGGAAATAGACCAGGCCTTGCAGGGATTGCGGGGCGTGCTCCATGTGTGATATTTTGTCTTGGTGAGATGGCATCTCCCAATGGTGTACTGTTCGCCCGACACTCAGAAAGTCATATTCTGGATGATGATCAAACCATACTTCAAGCACCGTTTCGACATATATCATGAAAATGAAGATACGGGCTGGTTCCCCTGCTCATCATGCAAGTCTAGGCAAATGAGACCCGGTAGGCTAGGCCTAGGCATGTGATTTGCTCGGGATGGTAGTTTTCACCAAGGTGACTCGCTACCCATAATTAACTTCGCCATGTTAAGCTGTAGACAAGCAAGTCTTGGAATCTACCTCTGAAGATGTGAGCTATCACGATACACGTAGCCCTCTCCTTGGGACGGGAAACTTTGACAGATCAATACGGCAACAAGTAGGTGGTCAAGGTTTTCGGAACGGCCTGATCGAATTTGGCTATGAACAATTTCAACTCGGAATTTGTCTGCTCTAAAGGCTCATTTAAAGTAGACTTATTCTGTTTGAACCATGGCTATGGGCATAAACGTTTGCCAGAGAACACGAATATGGACACGGGGTTTCCTCCAATGCCAACGGTTAAACCCATACGTCGGGGATAGGGCGTAGAATAAAAGAAAAAGAAGAAAGAATAGGAGAAAGAGTGTAAAAGTGTATTGGTATTGAGACCGTAATCGCAATCCGTGGCGTAGCCAACCCACACTCTTCCCGTGTCCTTTCAATATATGCTGCCGAGCGTGTTGTAAAGTGGTTTATCAGGATTGCCTTGTTTCATCCCGATCTTGATTTCCTCCCTGCATAGCTCCTGTGTGTGCTGCTGGATCGTTCTCTATCATGGCAACGGGAATATCGAGAATAGTGAACCAGAGGGCTGGTAACTCGGTGATGGCAACATGTTGACATTGGGTTTGGTCCTTCCCACGATTCGGGCTTATCACCTTGATTAAACACTGATCCCTCTCGTCACCAGAGATGCGAGGGTCATCGGGAAGGCGTAGAACGTTGTCAATCACCTCTTGGTCAACCATCAGACATACCCGGAGCCGAGGATTTTGTGCAGCGACATATTTCGGGGTCGTGACTATCTGAGGATCAACCCAGTTGGCAAACAGCCTCCCGACCCTGTCTACAGTCGCATTGCCAACAATTTTTGGTTCCTCGATGACTTGGTTATGGAGTCGACTCATGAGCATATGGTTTGGGCTTGGGTCTAAGGATCCTGTAACCCCGCCACTGCCAGGTTGGGCATCAGAAAATACAACGTGCTCAATATAGGAGAATATGCGCTGGAGGGCAATTTTAAAAGAGGCGTTCGACTCTGGCGTGTAAACGGTGCGGTAGTAGACAAAACCCCATGTGCATGCGACCTCTGTGGGATAGCGAATCTCGGTGAGTCTCCTGAGCTGATGACGGCAGACACGACGAATTTCAATCTCAAAGTCATCGGGGTTTGAACTCTCACGGACTCCATTTTCTTCCCAAAATGAACTTGGAATAAGCTGTCGTGACAACGGCATAATGAGAGATTAATGTAGCGCTGCAAAGCAACAAGGACATGAAAAGAATAAAAGAAAGGAGAGCCCAGACGAATATCGGCTGCGAATTTATAAGTATACCGTCATTTGCGCCTTCCATTGTATTGGCCAGTCCAGGCTTTACTGCAGGAGCAGACGGTTGTTGACCAAAAATGACCCAAAATATCTTGCGCAAGCTTGAATTCCAGTCAACAATGCCGTCACACCTATTTTCTGCTTATTATACTGGAGACATGCATCATAATTCTGTTACCCCCCAACGCTTGGCCATACTTTGAAACTCGCTCTTCCGGGGACATGGCCAAAAAGTTATCCATTCCCGACTCTCCATATTGCGATGCCAGCAGCATCTCAAGCACTTGCGATGCAAATATGTTCATTCCCGCTTTTCGCAAGAAAAGTCCCCATCTGGTGTCTTTCGATGTAACTACGTTTCTGAAGCCGGAGGTAGACTCAACAGACGGCACCATGATGCTTAAGGCCCATTTGCATAGTGTTTTTTCGGCCCCATGCACAAGCTTTACCGTGATATTTAGCTGAAGTGAGGTTGTGAATTGAACAAAATTGGAGTAGGCGGCTTTATCAGATTCACTCAAATCGCTTACGTATTCCCCCATAGGATTTGCCGTAGAAACAAGAATGAATAATGTTTCGTACTTCTTACCTACATGTTGGACCCTTTGGTAAAGTGGCGTGGCTAGATTTGATCCCGGAAGCGGTTTCTGCTTCACCTTAAGTAAGGATGTAAGTATGATTCCCGTTCTTGGTGAGACAGAGATATCTGATTCGAACAAAAGCTGAGATGTAAGGTCTTTGGATAAAGCTGGGCTAGGAGACCTTGTCATTTCGCCGTATTGCGAGAAGTCTTTGTCAACAAGCTCCAGCTGTGGCCATTCTTTCTCAAGTTGTGACAGGATTGTTCGATTTAAACTCGTAGAAACGATTAGTCTATATGGTTTCGAAGGGATAATGAAGTCCGGGGCCGGGGCATCAGAGAGATTAACATTAATGCAGCCAAGTGGTTGTGGAGAGGAGCGGGCTGACATCATCTGGGCCGAGGTTGTTTCATTTCGCAGAGTGCTATTCCGAGGAATTTTGTTTGACGTCTTGAGCTTCCTTTTGCATTGAAGCTCAAGAAAGTTTGACAAAAACTTGGTGGTGGCACCAGAGTCGTTTGAAAGTGGTAAAATGCTATCCGAGTCATAAGCAGCCTTCCGCTTCCTTTTATGAGAGACATCAAAGAATATAGAGTGTAAAGAGCTCACTGGCGGGCCGTTTTCGCTGAGGATAGGCGAGTTGGAATCACATAGCGCTGCTTTTGTTTGTGCCGGATCCGTGTTATCAGCCTCGGATGACGTATCGGCCTCAATCTCTTCGTCGTAGGAAATATGAAGAATAGAGGGATTTTTAGGGCATGTGATGTAGTCATCACTGCATATAGGGGGGTTTCTGGGCGCAAGATACTGTCGGCATTCTGGTCCAGGCGAATCCAAGAATTCCTTGAGCGAGACTCGGCCGTTGCCATAGGGTATTGGTGACCATTTAAGATCTGCGCGAAACCGAGTGGATATGCTAGTTGGATTTAGAGAAAATGCCAATGCAAGCGTCACCTTCATCCATCTGAATTGGGTTTCCGGGTTCACCAAGTGATTGTGCCATGCCGGATTTGGGATTTCAAAACTGAGAATAGGGACATCCATCCTCAAGAGTGAGTGTGTTGCGTTCAGTTGCTCGCTTTCAACATTTTGAGTTGTGTGATCATGGCAAGATTTCAATATTGCCTCCATGGCTTCGTCAAAAAAGCCTGCCGCCTCATTTTGGTTAAGTTCCGATTCCACAGGTTTATCTTTGGCTAAATATGTTGCTCTAAAGGCAGAATCCCAGTCTGAATTGCAATTCGGACTAGAAATGATCATCGGAACCTCAACTTTGAGGTCGGAGCTCTTGGGTTGTGGAAGCATTAAGTATTGGAGAGAATCTTGAAGAGGAGGACTTGATCTAGCGGAAGGGGCAACGGGCTCGGAATCTAGGGTGCCATTTTGTACATCTTCTTGGAGTTTGCTGACAGCAGGATTCAGAGGACTGCTGGGCTCAGTTGTTAAGTCAATGATGGTAACGCGGGGGCTGGGTATGAACGGGCCGTCAACGTCAGATTCAGATGGTGGAGACATAGGAGGGGAGACAGGACATATTTGCACTCTTTTCAGCTAAAAACAAGTTAGCCAGTGTGCTTTTTATCAGAAGTCAAGGTCTTACTTGATGTAGCCCGAAATCTTCCTCCCCTAGAGTCGAGTTTTGGAGATGATCAAGATCCTGAAGTAATTTTTCGGCTTTATTAGACACCTTGACCTTCTCTCGACTAAGCTCTCTTAATGCCAATCGTTGCCACCTTGATGCAGTTGAGGGGAATAAAAGACCTTCATCTTTGTCGATATCGACAGGGCTCATGGGAAACCACCCATACAAAACGTTACAGGAATTTTTGGATGAGATACTGTTCAAATATTGGTCGGCATCTTTCTTCAAATCGTACCCCAAATCCAAGGTCTCCAGTGGGAGATGTAGTCGACTGAGGGTATCTAAACCGTCAGTCAGGGCCAACGGAATTGAATCAACGGGCTTCAGGTTTGGTGGATCGGGAGACCCTAAATCTGGTTCCGATTCATCTAAGTCTAGATTAATTTGTGTCGGAGGGAGCGGCCGAGTCACCAGGCCAGGTGGTTCTATTAGCTTGTCTTCTTTTTCCAGAATCGTTTCTTGCATGCGTTTGATTTGAGCATGAAAACAAAACGGGGCATCTTTGTGAGGGTAGAAACAATTCTGGGTCTGGGCGTAATCAGCGGCGCTGTCACTTTGTTGGGCAGAATTAGTTGCATTCGTCATGTTCGTAGGTAAGCCATCAGCGTCATTAAATAATCACATAGGTAGAGGATACTTGGGTGAGGGAGACGAGAATGCATGGCGAAATTTTTCAGCACATTTCAGAAGCTTGAATGATACAATCCTCAGGCAGTGGGTTTGCCCAGCAAAGGCAGCACTCACTTAGTCCTTCCCTACTTTTTATTGACTCTGCTTTCACATGTCCAGACCAAATGAGGAAGTCGCTACCAAGATAACGATACGTGCATCGGTTCCTGATCTCGTGATTCGCCTAGAGTGCAGGTCGTCCAATCCTAGGAACCAGGTGGCGACCATATTCGGGAGATACATGAAGATCCTGGGCAAGTATGCAACCAAGGTTGAAACTGAGACTTCAAACAGGCCTGCTTATTTGCGCTGTTGATAGCTAGCTATGGGTCAAAGTTTGCTGGATGCGCCCGAAAGGGATGCCCTGTAATACCCCGCCAGCAGGCCCTGGACAGAAACAAGAATAGCGGATGGCTCGGCCCATTTTAGTGCCAGGAGCCCCGCCGTGCCCGCTGAGCTCCGTCCTAACTCCGGCATCACTGACGTCGGGTACTTCAAGACCAGTAGGCCTGTCCATGGAGCTGTTCGGGAAAACGAACCCTCACCAACCCTTCACCTCCTCCCCTCCCCGTTGACGCCCTGGGCCAGATGAAGCATCATGGCGTACGTTGCGCCCATCCACAGAGCTACTAGCATTCGGCATGCGCTCCGGGCCAAGCTTCTCGATCCCGATATCGAAGACCTCATTGTCGCGTAAGCCCTCCCATCAGTCATGTCAAGACGAGGTACTGACGGGACTCAGCAAGGCGAACCGTCTGGAAGTATGGCGCCTAACAGACGATGGACTCGAATGCCTCCACACGAAGCTCATCCACGGCACGATATCCATGCTGCAGCGCCTGCAGCCAAAGGGTTTCGGCACCGATATCCTCTTCATCGGCACCGATCGACTGCAATATTTCAATGTTTCGTGGAACCCCGAAACCAGCCAACTCGACACCGTCGACCGGGTCATTGAAGACAGCTCGGAGCCGTACATGCGACATTCCCAGAGCCAAAACAAATGCTTGGTTGACCCCACAGGGCGTTTCTTGGCCATGCACCTCTGGGAGGGTGTTCTGAATGTTTTTCGACTACCGACGCGCAAAGGATCCACGACCAGGCTAGAAGCTCTGGACCAAGTACGCTTGACAGAGCTATGGATGAAGGCTAGCACGTTTATCCACAGCCGCACCGGCCATCCGAGAATTGCTTTTCTCTACAAAGCTCAGCTGGATCAGGAGGAGTCTCGAGTTGCCATCTATAGGCTCACAAGGGATGACAAAGGTGGCGAGGTTTCCAAGTTTGATCCGCACAGGGATCGGGAGCTCGATATTGTCATTCCCGATCCTTATGCATCCATGCTTATTCCTGTTCCCGTAGATGAGGAAAAGCGCTATCATGTGCGAAACAACGAAGGAGCCAAGGCTCATCTTGGCGGTCTCCTCGTGATTGGAGAGACCCTCCTGACATATTTTGACAGCTTGACCTATACCAGCGTATCATCCGGCCTTGGAGAAGCCAAAATCTTTGTCGCGTGGGCAGAGTACGATGGTACCCACTACTTTCTCGCCGACGATTATGGTCGCCTTGACCTGCTCACAATCGAGACCAGGGTTGAATCAACTGGCGTTGTTGTGACAGGAATGACGGTAGCACCAATGAAATTCGAGAATTCCACTGCGATTACATCGAGAGCGGCAAGCCTTGTCTATATGGGCAATAACATTCTCTTTTTGGCATCACACCATGGTGACTCTCAGCTATTCCAAGTCGACCCTGCATCCAATTCGCTGATGCTGATCAAATCAATCTCCAACAATGCGCCGATTGTGGATTTCTCTATTATGGATATGGGTAATAGAGAGGGAGATACCCAGTCTGGGAACGCGTTTTCCTCCGGGCAATCAAGGATTGTGGCGGGCTGCGGTGCCTACCGCGATGGAAGTCTTCGGAGTATTCGAAGTGGTGTTGGACTAGAAGACGGAGGGATTCTGGACGAGCTAACTGGCACGAGGGGCTTGTTCACGCTGCGCTCTTGCACTTCTGATCTTGTTGACACCTTGGTCATATCATCAGTGGCAGAAACCAGAATGTTCAGTTTTGATACTGAAGGGGGCATTGAAGAGGTGTACTCTTTTCAAGGCATGATCCAGGATGCAGAGACTCTGTTGGCCACCAACCTGCCGAATGGACAGGTGCTACAAATTACGCCCAAGACCGTCATGTTGTTTGATCCTGAGAGCGGAGTTGTAGTGAACAGGTGGGATGCTCCTGTTGGAAAATGCATCACGAGGGCTTCTGCCAACAGCAAATGGGCGTTGCTGTCGGTCGAGGGCACCACCCTAGTGTGCTTAAATCTATTGCAAAATCTTGCTGCCCATTCCCAGGAATCCCAGATCTTTGCTTCCGGGCAGCCAGATCAAATATCATGCATTCATGCGGCCCGGGATCCTCCAGACCTAGGAGTTGTTGGCTGGTGGTCATCAGGTCGCATCTCTTTAGTTGACATGACGACCTTAAACTCGATCCACGGAGAGTCTTTGCGACAAACAGAAGACAGCGCAACCGTCCCACGGGATATTGCACTCGTTCAACTCCATCCACCAGACATATCCGGCCCTACGTTACTAGTTGCCATGGATGATGGAAATGTCATCACCTTCAATGTTTCTACAAAGGGCTTTGCTGTGTCTGGCCGCAAGAGTGTCACTCTGGGGAGCAGCCCGGCTAGGCTGCACATTCTGCCACAACAAGATGGCACTTGTAATGTATTCGCAACCACCGAGCATGCCAGTCTCATTTACAGCTCTGAGGGTCGGATAATTTACTCTGCCACCACTGCCGATAATGCCACATTTGTCGCTCCTTTCGACTCGCACGCTTTCCCCGACTCTATCGTCCTATCTACTGACGATCATGTCAAAATTTGCCACGTCGACAAAGAACGGCTTACCCATGTGAAAGCGCTGCAAGTACACGAAACTGTCCGGAGAGTGGCTTATTCTCCTGGCCTAAAGGCCTTCGGTTTAGGTTGCATCAAAAAGGAGCTAGTTGGAAATGAAGAAGTCATCACTAGCACATTCAAGCTAGTGGATGAAATCATATTCCAAGAGCTGGGGGCGCCATTCATGTTGAATGCATCAAGCACCTTGGAGATGGTGGAGTGTGTGATCAGTGCAGAGCTGCCAGACTCAAATGGAAACCTCACCGATCGATTCATAGTCGGAACAAGTTTCGTTACTGATGGCCAAATCCAGGATGTAGCAGATACCAAGGGCCGCATTCTTGTGCTTGGCGTCGACGAGAACCGACAGGTATATCAGATTCTATCTCACAACTTGAAGGGACCCTGTCGTTGTTTGGGTGTGATCAATGACCATATTGTTGCTGGCTTGTCCAAAACCGTCGTTGTGTACAAGTTTGTGGAGGAAACGAGCAGCTCTGGTTCTTTACAGAAACTTGCATCTTATCGCCCAGCAGCTTTTCCAGTGAGTCTGGATATTTCAGATAACATAATTGGTGTGGTCGACTTGGTACAATCCTTGTCATTGGTTGAGTTCACCCCGCCGCAAGACGGAAACAAAGCGAAACTCGAAGAGATTGCCAGGCACTTTGAGCCGGGTTGGGCGACCTCAGTCTGCCACCTTGAAGGTGAAAGATGGCTTGAGGCGGATGCACAAGGCAATCTCATCGTGCTTCAACGCAACGCAGACGCCCCAACGGAGGAAGATCGCAACCGGCTAGAGGTTACAAGTGAAATCAATATTGGCGAACAGATTAACCGAATTCGTAAGCTTCACGTCCAAGAGAGCGAAAATTCGATCGTTTCACCAAGAGCATTCCTCGGAACAGTAAGTCAACCATGATCGAGCATACTACCATAGCTAACACAAGAACCAGACTGAAGGAGCTCTATATCTGTACGGGGACATTTCATCCCAGTATCAAGATTTGTTGATGACCTTCCAATCAAGACTTGAAGAATACATAGACACACCAGGCAACATCGAATTCAAAGTGTGGCGGGCATTTCGAAACGATAACAAAGAAAGTGATGGCCCGTACAGATTTGTCGACGGCGAAATGATTGAGAGATTCTTGGACATGGATGAAGGGAAGCAAGAATTGGTTTGCGAGGGGCTGGGGCCTACCGTCGAAGACATGCGAAACATGATTGAAGAGTTGAGGAGGATGCATTGAAGCTCAGGAAAAGAGTCACTAATTCAGTGGACAACGGTTTGGACATGTTGCACTGATCCTGGGTTGGTTGTTGGCTGACATCCACTCGTCCAAGGATTAGACGTAAAGGACGAAAGGGTCGACGGCGATTGGTCAGAATTGATGACATGGGATGGCCATCTTCAAGACTCAATTGAGCCCTCTTTTACGGTGATTAAGGGATAGAAAGCTCTGGTCTAAGTAAAACGATGTAATGAGAAAACAAAGAGATATAGCCTTGTGATTTTTACACCTGTTGGTACCTTGCTGGAGCATTATGGTTCATCCGTGGGAAGTCTTGTGAAGGCCCCAGATATCCGGGAAACTTCGGAAGCCCCACCCGAAATCGACCGGGCCAATCAGGGACCATCAATTTCCGAGCTCGAAGCTGATTTGCAACCTCAGGCCGCACTTTTCACCCAAAACTTTCGGCAAAGCATCATCAGCCGATATCCACCAAGGAAAAGACCTCAACCTTCCCTTCGACGACCCTCTTCTCGCCAACGCCACCATCCCGACCCTCACGATGGCGACTCTCGCGACCGCTTCCCGCCTCTGCCTGCGCTCGGCAGCCAAGCCGGCCGTCCCCGCCGTGCGCGCCCTCAGCACCACTGCCATGCGCCCCGGCAGCGCGACGGCCTCGGCCTACTCGAGCCCCTTCAAGGGCGAGACCAAGGGCTCCCAGATCCCCGACTTCGGTGCCTACGTCTCCAAGAACGGCGAGAACAAGAACAAGCTGTTCTCCTACTTCATGGTTGGCGCCCTCGGTGCCGTCAGTGCCGCTGGTGCCAAGAGCACTGTGCAAGGTGGGTGGATTGGTTATGGATGGATGCCTTGCCATTGAGCTTCAATTGAAGCCTCCAATGGTCTCCAATGCATTCAAAACTCTCAATCGGCGGCGCTGATGATGGATTTGCAGAGTTCCTGGTGAACATGTCCGCCTCTGCCGACGTTTTGGCCATGGCCAAGGTCGAGGTTGACCTTAGCGCTATCCCTGAGGGCAAGAACGTGAGTTGTCATGAGAGAGGCTTCGATATCAAAGTGGCATTGCTAAACAATCCCAGGTCGTCATCAAGTGGCGTGGTAAGCCCGTCTTCATCCGACACCGAACTCAAGAGGAGATCGACTCCGCCAACAAGGTCAACATTACCTCTCTCCGACACCCCGAGGCCGATGACGACCGTGTCAAGAACCCTGAGTGGCTTGTGATGCTTGGTGCGTTCTTTCCTTAATCCACAATACGATCCGGATCCGATTTTTCAAGCTCCCAGACCGGACCAATCTACACCCTACATGAATACTAACATTGGGCTTTGTTAGGTGTCTGCACCCACCTGGGTTGTGTTCCCATCGGCGAGGCCGGTGACTACGGTGGTTGGTTCTGCCCTTGCCACGGTTCTCACTACGATATCTCCGGCCGTATAAGAAAGGGACCCGCTCCCCTCAACCTCGAGATTCCCGAGTACGATTTCCCCGAGGACGGCAAGCTTGTCGTCGGTTAAACGAATCACGGGTGTAAGAATATTAGGGGGAGATATATCTTGCGATGGAGGAAGCATAGACTGGCGGGGAGAAGACACTTGTCCCGGTGGGCGCACCTATTGTTTCTTAGACGTGGCCACGGTCCATTGTATAAAAATAAAACGTCCTAGGAAAGTTCACGCGATGGGCTCAAAAGGAGGAGTACGGGGTGGACCGATGTATCCCATGTGAGAGAAGCTGGCTAATTGATCCTGTTCCATTTGTACGGGTTTGGGTTCCGTCCCGTCAACGTGACCAAGGTGTCGAGGCTGGACAAGCGTCCCAGTATCTACAGTAATTCGGCAACATTAGCTTGCTTGTAGCTCACCGAAATTACTCTCAAGGCGGTGAGCATAACACAGCTCATAAATGCAATTTCATTGACAAGTGAGTAATTATAGCCTCGATATTTGCAAATCAAACGGAGAGGCTTCATGCCGCTGTACCATCGGAGCTGCTAAAAATATCTATATGCTAACAAACGATTATAACCTGGGATATGATTTGTTACAAAATCATCACAGAACTTGAAAACATAGAATATGAGGCAATATGGACAGTCCAGCTTTTGTCTTTTTAAACTCTATACCCTGACAGCCCGACTCATTACAATTCATCAGTGACCATGTCCGTCGTCTTCCTCCCGCTGTTCGGGATCCAACTTGATCAGGGTATCAATACGCATGATGCTGATGCAAGCCTCGACAGCGCTCTTGAGCTGTCGGATCTTGCTAATGCTGGGCTCCAGAACACCAATCTTGACCTCGTCGACGACCTTGCCGCGGGCAAGATCCAGACCGTAGTTCTTGTAACCCTTCTTCTTCGCAATAGTCTTCTCGTCCTCACTTCCCTCACCCTCCTGGATGCGTTGTGACATAGCGTGTCTTGACCGCAGCTGGGCAACGAGCTCTGCGGCATCCTTGGCAGCATTGACAGCAAGGGTCTTGGGAATGACAAGAAGGGATTGGGCAAACTCGCCGATAGCCAACTGCTCTCGGGAGCTGACGGTGCTGGCAAACTCCTCAAGGAAGATGTGCAGAGCAGTCTCCACGGCACCACCTCCGGGAACGATGCTGCCGCTCTCAAGGGTTCGCTTCACAGCGCAGAGCGAGTCGTGCACAGAGCGCTCCATCTCATCGAGAGTGAAGTCGTTGGGGCCTCTCAGGATGCAGGAGGCTGAAGAATGAGCCTTGGTTCCCTTGATCAGGATGCACTCATCATCAGAAATACGCTCCTGAACAACCTCCTCGGCATATCCTAGGTATGAAGGGTCAAACTTCTCGTCACCGTTCAGGTCGGACAAAGTGCTGAGAAGAGTGGCACCAGTGGCCCTGGCAATTCGTCGGAGATCCTCCTTCTTACATCTTCTCACACCCATGGCACCCCTCTCAACAAAGGCCTTCAGCACCAAATCATCAATACCCTTGGTGGTAAGGACGACATTGGCTCCCGCCTTCAGAATCATATCCACCTTCTCGAGGATCATACCCGATTCACGTGCTCGGATCTGCTCCAGTTGCTGGGGGTCATCGACGGTGATCTGGACACCAAGCTTCATGCGCTCCTTTTGGAGGTTCATGTCCAGAACAGCAATCTTGGCGTCTTGGATACGGGTAGGCATAGCTTGAGAGGCGACGGTGCAGTTCAAGGCGTAACCCTTGACCAGGACAGACTCGAGTGTGCTCTTTCCGTGAGCCTTGAGAATGTTTACGGCTTTCACGGGGTATTTCACCTCGCTTCTGTTGTTGGTGGTCTTGACGGCTTGCATGGCATCAACGACCATGTTGGAGAAAAACTCGGAATCAGCACCAATAATCTTGCTAGACATGGAGGTCTTGGCAATGTTGATGAGGGACTCTCGGCCGAGATTTTCCACCTTGATACTGACGTGCTCGTTGAGGTACTTGACGGCTTCTCGGAGGGCAAGTCGGTAACCAGTGATGATGGTGGTGGGGTGTATACGGTTCTTCATCAAGTCGTTACCTCGACGCAACAGCTCAGCGGCGATGAGAACAACAGAGGTAGTACCGTCACCAACCTCCTTATCTTGCTGGTGGGCGAGATCGACGAGAATCTTTCCGGCGGGGTGCTCGACGTCGAGGAGGCTAAGGATCGTGGCACCATCGTTGGTGACAGTAACGTCCTAGCTGCAGTGTGAGTATAGAAGACATGGCCAGGTCAGGGACCAAACAGGAGTGGCTTACACCGATGTCGTCCACCATCATCTTATCGAGACCGCTGGGACCGAAGGAGCTCTTCACGACGTTTGCGATGGCCTGGGTAGCGAGGACTATTGCACAAGTCGGTCAGTATCTTCATCACCGCTGCCATCATAGGCCCCCCACATGCCCCCTAACACAAAAGACGGACGTACCATTCTGGTCGCGGATATCTGAGCCAGAAATCTTCTGGCCACCGAGGAAAAGGGTGCCATTTCGAGGCTGCTCGAACATGGAAGCCATGGTTGCAGCTTTTTGGAGCGTTGACGTGGAATGGCGGCTGCGTCAACGTTTGGGGAGAGGAGCGGGATTGCGAAGCGTCTGGAAATTCTACCAGGCTCCAGAAGCTGTGAAGCTCCTTGCGGGTGCGGTTGGTGCCCCTCGACTTTTTTGTCGGAGGGGTGCGTTGTTCCGGCGCCGGGGGGTCCCAAGTGATGGGCGGGCAGGTACCAGGGGGAGGGCGCTTTCTGCCGCGAAATCCTAGTCTGCTAGCGAGAAAGGCACTTGGCTCCAGTACCTTCCATAGAGCAGTCAGCGGAAAGCAGCGCCCGGGCCAGGGCACGGGCCAAAGCCTGACACATCAAGCTGGGAATAACTTGTGCAGCAAGTGCAGCAACAGGGCACTTCCCCATGTGCCCCGCCATTGGCCAGGCGTCAAAATTGGGCTGGAAATTTTCCAGGCGTTGGCGATTGGCATCTGTGCCCCTCCTTCCTGGCCCCAAGACACAGGCTCACACTCCCTTGAGATAGCGGGGCAATGCACAATCGGGAGTGACTCCGCGTCGACTCATATCCTTCTCCCCTTCTACACTAGATATCCCACCTCTTTTCTTCTTCTTCCTTTTTCCTTGCGATATTTGTGTCTTCCAAAAGTTTCACAGGCTAGTGCAATAGCCCTGTTTCTTTCTTCTATTTCTTTGATTAAAGCCGGATCACGCTCCGATTTCGCTACAATGTCTGAGAACGCCCCCGCCGAGCCATCCAAGAGCGCTTTGAAGAAGGCCGAGAAGCAGGCTCGTCTCGCCGCTGAGAAGGCTGCGAAGGCCGCTAAGCAGGCCAGCCTTCCCGTTGTTGGTGGCAAGAAGACCGACGACATCATTGGTATTACTGTTTCCAAGGCCGAAAACTTCCCACAATGGTACCAGGAAGTTGTTCTCAAGGCCGAGATGGTCGAGTACTACCAGGAAATCTCTGGCTTCTTCATCCTTCGTCCCCTGTCCATGCACATTTGGAATGAGATTCGCAAATGGTTCCAGGCTCACATTGAGGAGATGGGTGTTGAGGAGACCAACTTCCCCATCTTCCTGTCCAGCAAGTCCCTCGAGAAGGAAAAGGACCACGTCGAAGGCTTTGCCCCCGAACTTGCCTGGGTTACCAAGGCGTGAGTATTTCCTTTCGTTTCTTCTTGCGCAAATTCTCTAACAAGTTGTTAGTGGCGACAAGGACCTCGAGGTTCCCGTTGCCGTTCGTCCCACCTCCGAAGCCGTCATGTACCCCTACTACAGCAAGTGGATTCGCAGCCACCGAGACCTCCCCTTCCGCCTCAACCAGTGGAACTCCGTCGTACGCTGGGAGGCTAAGCAGACCACCCCTTTCCTCCGAACCCGAGAGTTTCTCTGGCAGGAGGGCCACACTGCTCACTTGACCGAGGAGCTTGCCGGCAAGGAGGTTCTTGAAATTCTCGAACTCTATGCTGGTGTCTACGAGCAACTCCTCGCCGTCCCCGTTGTTCGAGGCCGAAAGACCGAGAATGAGAAGTTTGCTGGTGGATACTACACCACCACTGTCGAGGGTTACATTCCCTCTAACGGACGTGGTATTCAGGGTGCTACCTCCCACGCCCTGGGCCAGAACTTCAGCAAGATGTTTGACATCACCGTGGAGGATCCTGCTAACAAGGGCTCTCACATCAACGTCTGGCAGAACTCCTGGGGTCTCTCGACCCGTGTTATCGGTGTCATGGTCATGATTCACGGTGACGACAAGGGTCTTGTCCTCCCTCCCCGTGTGGCCAAGGTTCAGACCATCATCATCCCCGTCGGTATCAACAAGAACACTACCCCTGAAGACCGCAAGAAGCACGAGGAACAGGTTGATGAGATTCGATCCACTCTCAAGAAGGCCGGCGTGCGCGTTGACTCTGACTGGCGTGAGGGTTATACCCCTGCCTGGAAGTTCAACGACTGGGAGCTCCGAGGTGTTCCTCTGCGACTTGAGTTTGGCCCCAAGGACGCGGCTAAGGAGGTTGTCAGTTTCGCCCGACGAGATACTGGCGAGAAGGGTGTCATCCCCTTGGCGGATATTGCCACTAAGATTCCTGAGCTCCTGGAGACAATTCAGAGCGACATGTACAACAAGGCCGACACTGCTTTCCGTGAGCACCGAATTCGGGTTACCAAGTGGGAAGATGTTCTTCCTGCCCTTGACAACAAGAACGTTGTCCTCATTCCTTTCTGCGGCGACCCCAAGTGTGAGGACCGCATCAAGGAGCTTACCACACGCACTGATGAGCAGCCCGATGTTCCCGAGGGCCAGAAGGCTGCAAGCATGGGAATGAAGAGTCTGTGTGTTCCTTTCGAACAGCCCGAGGGCATTGTCGCTGGTGAGACCAAGTGTCTCAACCCTGAATGCGAGCGCCACGCCGACAAGTGGACCATGTTTGGACGAAGCTACTAGAGGATGTGGACGACGAGGTGATTTTTTAGTGGGGAGCAAGAGGAGTTGACTTGGAATGTTTATGATACTCACGTGTGATTGATTACGACCTATGCGTCTATGACAAGGAATTGAGACAGGAGAGCGATTCCCGGGGGAAACAAGATACAAAAAAGTAGCTAGGTCGAAAGGTATAGATAGATAAATAAAAATATCCATGATGTACCCTCCCACATGCTTAGAGGTTTCCTGAAACCATGTGTCCAATGCCTAGCACCAGGCAAACTTTTCGTTGGCCACCCATTCGACATCATCAACAGAGCCTTCACCAAACCATTGCAAACTAGCAATGTTATTCTCCTCTCTGACCTTAAACTCTGCACCCAGCTCTTCAATGCCCTCAGCCACCCTCTTGACTCGTTCACCCGGGTTCCAAATTTCGGCCTTGGCACACAACCACTCTGGCGCTTCCTTTTGTGCGATGCTTACAATAGCCTTCAGACCCTTGGCCAGCTCCTCATCGGAGATGGTTTCGTCTTCAATCCTAAAACGCACAAAATACAGTGTGTTTTTTTCTGGTTTGGCCTTGCCGCCATAGAAAGAGCGAGTCCAGATGGCCCAAATTCTAGAGTCGGGGCGGTTGGGAGGGGTGTATATGGCGCCCCGAATAGAGGGTGTTTTGGAGAAGATATTTTGGCACATGAATTCCTCGCGCAAAAGATGCCATTGAAGTGTGTCGAGATCTGGGAGGACAACAGCACGGGACTTTGAAGAGGGCTCTGAGATTGATTTTCGCAGAAGCTGCTCGTCTTTAGCTGTGAGAGCGGGAAGGTCGTCATAGTTAATGATCTGGAGGTTGCCATCGGGATTGATTGAGGAGTTGGTAATGGGGAATTCAAGCCATGTGCTCTCGAATGGCTTCCATCCTACCGAGTGATAGAATTTCTTTCCGACATCCGACCAAAGCACAGAAAAGGTTGCGTCCCCATTCTTCTTGTCTTGGGTTGCACGCAGGTGTTCAGCAAAGAGTGCCATCATCTTACGTGCGTAGCCCTTTCCTCGACACTCGGGAAAGGTGAAGACGCTAGCAACGCCATAACACGTCACTTCCTTAATTTCCCCATCTGGGCCAGAGATTAATGCCTTTTTCCTATAGCTTTCGAAGCTAGAAAGGATAGGACGGTTGTCTGGTTCTTGGTTCCCATCTGTAAGAATCCACGACAGCATCCCCCCGTTTCCGGAAAGAGGCAAGCTAAGAAAGCTTGTTTCGCGACGGAGATACTCATCAATGGGAAGCGCAGATCCCCAGATATGATGGTTGCCTTCCCATGTCCGACTGCGTTCCGCGTCAGTAGGGTGAGTGAGGATGATTGAGGGGGAAGAGACTGGGGGAAGGTTGTCGTGAGAAGCCATCGGTGCGGTTTATAAGGTGAGATAAAAAGAAGAAATCAATTAGAAGGGAGGCGGCAGGTCACTAGTTTCTTTGTGTTTTTATACCATCAAGTTAAACTTAGTTGCGAGAATTTCCCCAGAGATAATGGCAAACTGGGCGTGAAATCGCCCTTTGGGTGACAAGTGCCCCGCCCCCACCTGGTAGTCATTTCAATGCTAGATCCATTAGCGGGGATTCAAAAAGTCACTAAAGCTCTAAATGGCACCAGACCAATGTATGGCAAGCTAGTTGTCTTCATAAAGTCTCATGCTGAAGCTGCATTGGCCCACGGTGCCTTGGTTCTCGAAGAGGGCTGAAAAGCCAAGGCAATTTCTGGGCGGAGGGGGGGCAAACGAGAGAAGGGAAGCAGGATAATTTTTACCCAGAATGGTGCATTCAGAGTAGAGATGGTATTTACGTATAGAAGGCACAACTATTTTCCAAGAAACATTTCTAAATAGAGCTTGGTACAAGTCGTCACTCTAAGACTCAGTTGTCTGCTAAGATGATTGATAAATATTGCATCCAACCGGGGATGAGTGGATCAATCCAAAGTTACAGAAAATATGACTGTTGAAACTGACTGCAACTGATATATGTGTGAGTGTGAGAAAATAGTATAGTTTTCCGATAATTGAGATTCTTAGGGAATGATTGGATCTTCTTTTGGGGATGTTGTAGAAAAGTCAAGAGGGAGCCGAGACATGCAGCCAGGGCCATAGGTTTTAGGGAAGAAAAAATAACATTTGCCAATTTCTCCACAACACAATAAAAGTTTTGCGTAGATTTTCATCGATAAAACTAATAAACATACCATTTGTCTTTTCTAAACTTGCTAATTAAACTGCTTTCTTTGTTCGGTCATGATGGCTATGTAAGTTCACATGTGGCTTTGTTGGTGGGGTACAGGGTGGCCATCCGCTATTTGGAGAGGGGCAGTCAGCGCAACTGCCAACAGAGAACTGCAACACTTCTCTAGTAACCACCTTAACCGCAATCCTCACAATGGCACTGCCTCTTCCCTCGGGGCTGGTCCCCTCGGAGGTTTCTTTTCTTTGTGAAATGGAGCTTGTTACAGTCGTTCCTCGTCAGCGACTAGACAGCATTGACCTTCTTTCGGTGAGCGCGTCCTGTCGCGTCATGCCATCATTTTTCAAGTATTCTAATCGTCTGCCAGGGCACGACACCGACACTCCGTCCGCCGCACCGAAGTAATCTACCCTTGTGGCTTGCACTGCTTCTCAAGAAACAGCGCAGGGCAAGCATTCTCACTCCGCCATGGCTATATCCCGACTCGTTACGCGACATCATCCATCACGAGACGAAGATCGATACCCAGGGATGGGCCCCCCCTCCACCACCTCCTGTGCGAGCGGATAGTCATGGAAACGCTCGAAGAATCAACTCTGAGGATGATGATTTTGTCTTGTCATCGCCGTTTCTCCCGTCCTGCACTGCAGATGCGCCTTCGGGGGCCCTTCCATACCACTGGTTCGAACTAGCAGAAATGCTCCTTGCACACGCAGCGGACGACGTCCCTAATTCGGCCGAAGTAAGATCGCTGCTGCGTGATTTGCAAGAAGTGAGAGCTGCCAAAATGCGTGCGAGTACAGCCGAGTTGGAGAGGGGCGTCGATGGCGTCATGAGTTTACGAGGTGTTGGTGCGATGGAGCTCGCCGAGAGCAGGGGATTTGTCACTAGTGTCGTCGACGGCGTCAGGAAAGTCGGTGCGAGCATTGAAGCTAAGCGTCGTGAGGACGAAGCAAGAGGTGGTGGAGAGGGTGGTGACGATGACAGTGACGATGAGATGGGTCTGTGAATGGAAGCTTTATGAGCTGCATATCGATGCTGTTCGAGTGACCAGGAGACTTTGAAGGAAACGAAGACTTGTTCGAGGTTTGAAAAAATGATCCTCGACGGCCAAGCCCAGAAGTAAGCCGGAACCATCAACATCTATTGTGAGAATTGCTAAGTCTAATACTAATTCAGTAACCTAACCTCAACGCCGTATATAACCCGCCATGTCATCTCATTTGTTCAATCGCATTTGCCTGGCTGACCTCGCAGGATGGGTCCTCACTTTGTATCCCGTCGGAGGATCCAAACTGGCTTTGGTGTCGACCGATTCAGGCCACTGAATTGTGCCTGCCTCCTCGTCTTGCCGCGCCTGATTTCCTTCATCATTTGAGCCCCCCTCCGAATCACCGAGATGCTCATTTTCAACACGAAAGAATTCATCCCAGTTTCTCTGCCACTCGGCGTGACACTCGTGACAAACCCTGAGATGATTGCAACGATGAACTCTGAGACAATCTTCGCCAAACTGATGGTACTGCTCGTACCAGTCATAGTTGAACCTCGGGCGTTTTGGAGATCCGTATAGCCCCGGGATGTCACTATCGCCGAAGCTTCGCTTTCTTTTCGGAGTTGATGGAGGCGAGCGATGCTTGGGATTGGTAACATTGGCCTTGATACGATTCAAGAAACAAAAGCCAAAGCTCCCCCTTGTTGAACCCTGTGCTTTACCCTTTGTTTCATACTCCGGTGGTTGCACTGGAGGTGACCGACGCTTTGTATCATAAAAGAAGAGATCGCCTCCTGGGGGACGATCTTCGTCTGTATCATCCCTAGACCTTCGTTTATGTCCTGGGGTAGTGGTGTTGTCAGATGACGATGAGGAGGAGGAGGAGGAGGAGGAGGAGGAGGAGGAGGAACTCTGGTCATCCGCCTCGCCAGAAGCCTCATTGCCATCCGTCGGCTCTGGCGGTACCGAGGATGAGTTATATAGACCGTCCTGCGGTTCCGCGTTAGAGCTACCTGTTGCCGAGCTACTACTAGGCCTGAACCTGGCACTAAACCTCGGGCCCGTTGGGCGTGTTAACGCAGATCTAGGAAAGGTTGGAGTGGCGAAGAGATTGGCGACATGTAAAGACTCGGTGCTTGAATTCGTTCTCCCATTATCTAAGTTGGCCGGATCATCCGGAGGGTTAGGAGTTCGCGGCATCTCTTCGCTAGACTCGTCCTTGGGTCTGGCCACTGAATGCGGTTCTGGTGACGCGTTGCCAATGGCGATCCCTGTTTGCTCAACCCCGGTTGTATGAGCAGAGTTGCCACCATTGTCGCTGCCCATATCACTATCCAGGATTTGATCATTTTCGGTATCGTTCTCGTCACCGTTCTGCTCAACCTGCAACTCGCTTGAGTCTCCTTCCTTATCATTCTCATTTTCATTTGGCGTACCGCGGTGAGGAGTCTCACTTGGATTCCTCCCGGTGCTATCTTTCGAGTCACTTGACTCGTCACTGCCACGTGGGCCACTTGAAGAGGTCGGGTTTGAGGCGGCTCTAGAGCTACCGAGTACCGCATTGGCAGAATTAGCGGGGTCGAGGCCAACAGTGCCAAGCGATGGTGGCTCTGCCATGGAAGTTCTTGGTCTGGGATCAATTATCCTGGAGGCATCATTGGAGTTGGCTACAGAAGGAATAGGTGGTATAGGGACCTCATCACCTTCTTCGCTTTGTTGAGTCCGCGGGAGAGCAGAGTTATTTTGCTCCAATTCCGCTCCACTAGAACTACCTTGTGACTCGCCCTCTCCTGGTAAAGTCGGACTTCCTTCGGTTTCGACTGGGTCAACATTATTCTCGTCATGGCTGTTGACGGGGGATAGATCCTCTGGGGTGCTGATATTAGCGAGGGATGAACTCTCCTCTGGGTCGAGCTGCTGAGCAGAGGCTACAGCAGGAACTGCGGCTGGAGGTATGATGTCTACTTCGAGGTACCGCAGCCTTTCCTGGACTTCAAAGTAGGTGAGATATTCTGGGTCAGGTGTTAGCGGATCGACGGCCGTCCCTCTGTGGCCTAACCCGCTCATCAGTCTTGGTGCATCTGGCAGCCTTGATCTCGCCCGAGTTTGTCGGACAGATTGTGTTGGTTGCGGTCTTCTGGGCATTGTGGGGAATGGATATATTAGAAAAGAATGTGTGAATCTGTAAACAAGAGGATATGTCGGGCGTGAATGAATAACTACTGAACAGGAAGCGAGATGAATCAGACAAGTTACATGGTTATTTATTTATACATGGGTTTTTTGAAGGCTTAGCCGCTCTTAGAGGAGTCCTAGACAATGACAATTGAGTGCGTGGACAAAGAGGGATGGAAAACAAGTGAGCATAGTCTACGTTGTGAGATAGGATTGAATTTCTGCATTGTGAGGCCTTTGTGTGTTTGAGAAATAAGCGAATGCAAGCTATGAGAGGTCTTTGTTGTAGGCTTGATTGACGAACATATGGATGCACACTATCGGATAGCGGAACGCATTTACTCGGGCAATTTTCTCGGACTCGTCTTGCAGTTTTTGAAATGGAACAAAAGCTGATTAACTAGCCTAACCTCGTGAAAGTATGGCGTACAATACAGTTCTTGAATGATTGTCGGTTCAACACTGCTGCATGGGACTCCACTCCAATATTTCTAGCTAAAATAAATAGTATATTTACCGAAAGATAACTTCTTAAACATATATATTCTTTTTATTATTGTCGTTTTAGCTAAGCATAATGATATGCAGTGGCTCAGATGCAGAAGCACCTCCGTTACAATCATTCATAGGTTGGATTGTCAGCTGCATTGTCTTATCATGACAGCCTCGGCCCCCGCTAATTCCGAAGAGGAATGGGCGCTTCCGCCAAGGTGCGCCAAAGTAGTGATCCATTCCTGAAAGCATTAGCTTCGGCCTTCTGAATCAGCAAGGGGCAAAGGATCTCTGAAGTCCTTCAGTTGTTTAAACCACTTCACAAACCAGCATTTCGTTCATCATCAGCACCGTCGTCATTGGGGGCTTCCAGTGTCTGATCTCACAGAGAGCGCAGGGTCTTGTTGAAATGCAGGGCACCCCCACAGGGTAACCTTAGGAGGCGCATGGGGAACCCCGGACCTGCGCCATGGTCCATGCGGCGGGCTGGTTGCTGGGGCCGATTGGCTGTTATGATGAGTTGCGTCACAGTGTCACAAGACCGTTGTGCCGAATCCAGTAGGTGAGCTCACTAATCGGTGCCTGGCCGCAGCTGATTGCAGCTGTCTCCGATCATCTTCCGTCCGTAACCTTCATCCTCTTACCTTACATCACCAACCCTCTCCCACCTCTTGAATTGCATCTATCCATCTTGCGCCGTAAATCCCTGAGTCGCGACATCATGAAGTTCTCACAAGCCTCTCTTTTCGCTGCATGCGTCCCCGCTATCTCGGCGCGCTTCATCGAGAAGACCGAGGTCAACAACGTCGTCCTCACTCCCTCCGAGGAGACCTTCTTGATCGAGACCGCCCCAGGCAAGACGCAATGGGTCACCGAGGAGGAGAAGTGGGAGCTGCGCCGTGTAGGTCTTCGTCTAGGGCCTTTATTGCCGATAACATGCTAACAGCCTCCGTCGCGCAGCATGGCCAGCGGTTCATGGACATCACCAACACCCGAACTCTCGGTAGCAAGGCCAAGAGCCGAGCTGTCGTTAACTTCCCCACAGAGTGTGTCAAGCAGGACGAGGTCGCTCCTCTTGCTAAGAACCTCGATAAGACGAACATGCGTGCCAACCTTGAGAAGTTGACGAGCTTCCACACCCGATACTACAAGTCCGACTACGGCCTCCAGTCCTCTGACTGGGTCCTCGAGAAGGTGAACAGCATCATCAAGGAGGCTGGCGCGCAGGACACGGTCACTGCCCAGAGCTTTCCCCACACCTGGAAGCAGCACTCTGTCATTGCTACTATTCCTGGTCAGACCAACCAGACCGTTGTTATTGGTGCTCACCAGGACTCCATTAACCTCTTCCTCCCCTCTATTCTTGCCGCTCCTGGCGCCGATGATGATGGCAGTGGTACCGTCACCATCATGGAGGTGTTCCGTGCGCTCCTCAACTCCGAGGAGGTTGTAAAGGGCAATGCCCTCAACACCATCGAGTTCCACTGGTATAGGTAAGGGGCTTTCACACGGGTAACCTTGAGTTCAAGCTAATGTCATCATTCTAGTGCGGAAGAGGGTGGTCTTTTGGGATCACAGGATATTTTCAAGGCCTACGAGAAGGATGACCGGGATGTCAAGGCTATGCTTCAGCAGGATATGACCGGCTTTGTCCAGAAGACACTTGACGCTGGCAAGCCCGAGAGCGTCGGCGTCATCACTGACTTTGTTGACCCTGGCTTGACCTCGTTCATCAAGACTGTTATCGAAGAAGTAAGTAATTGCTGAATTCATTCTTGTGATCCGACTCTAATGCATCGGCGCAGTACTGCAGCATCCCGTGGGTTGAGACCAAGTGCGGCTATGCTTGCTCCGACCATGCTTCTGCCTCCAAGGCCGGTTATCCCTCCGCCTTTGTTATCGAGTCTGCTTTCGAGAACTCTGACCCCCACATCCACACCACCGAAGACAAGATCAAGTACCTTTCTTTTGACCACATGATCCAGCATGCTCGTATGACCCTGGGTCTCGTCTACGAGCTCGGCTTCCACGAGTTTGCCGGCCAGTCGGGCGAAGAGTGGCGTGATCTGTAAATAGATATTAGAGCTTGATAACTTGCCTGGGTTTTGGGATGGATGGATGAAGGCGTATGATGCTAGAATGGCTTAGATCGATGAGATTGGATATGCATGATGAATGGGATTTGTTTGGGTACATAGGGCTATAAATCATTTAGAACGAGAATAATATGATTATTCCTACGTCAAGAGTGACTGGTATATGTTTGCGAGGTTGATAACCTTGACTGCAATAAAGATTTCAATGTTCTTGCATTGTATGTAACTCGATCTCGACGGTCTGCCCATTTTCTCTATAATACTGAATCCGGTTCCCCTGCGCCGCCTCATGCTTTGCCCATGAAAACAATGCTTTTTCCCCTATCCGAACACCAAGATGACGCGATTACTGGCCCTGGCCATTTGGCGGCTGAGGTGGTGTCCACCCCGTCTGGCCATTTTGCTGCTGCATCTGCGACATTAATGCAGCGAAAAAGGTAGGGTTGACAAAGGCACCTCCGTTGTTGGCCCCTTGCTGGCCCTGAGCAGGCCAACCGGGTGGTGGCGGAGGAGCAGCAGCAGGGCCACCCGTGGTGTTGTTTTGGGGCTGAGGCCAGCCGGGGAACTGGAAACCAAAGTTGGACATGGCTGGGGCAGCTCCCTGGGCGGGAGCCGGGTTGCCGCCCCATTGTCCCTGGGGAGCGGCTGGCTGTTGCTGGTTGGCCTGAGGGGGAAGGGAGTAGCCATCTTGGGGCTGTCTGAACCCTCCGCGTCCGCCGCGACCACCTCCGGCACCACCTCCGCCGCGGCCTCGTCCGCCTCGTCCGCCTCTGGCATCTCCGCGTCGGCCTCGCTGGAAGTTTCGGCCCGGCGGTGGCTCTTGCGTCTCAGGCACGGGTCCGCTGCCGAAGCCCGGAGGTCGTGCCAGGGGCTTGTAAGGGCCGTCGTCTTCCTCGTCGTAGTTCAGACCACCATCGGGGCGAACCTCTTGTCGCAAAGGGTGAGGCTCCTTGCCTCCCTTGCCGTTCTTCCACTTGTCCTTCTTCTTCTGCTTGAGGGCCCGCTTGTACTCGGCCTCCTTTTCATCGTCAGAGAACTCCATTTCGTCGTCGCCAACTTCTTCGTCGTGCAGGTTGCTAGCATCCGAACCCTTCAAGTTCTTGAGAGGTTCTGTAAAGACGAAGCTTGCATGGTCGACAGGATAGTACACCTTGGTTCCAACCTCCAGTCCCAGCTCTTTCACCTCTTCCTCGGAAGAAAATCTGACGGTATACATGGGTTGCAAGACCTTTCCTATCGTTTCGCAAACGGTACCGATAACAGCACGCTCGGCTGTGCACAGAACTGAACCCGAATCCAGAACCTGGTACTCTCCGGGAGTGATGGCTTTGACTAGAGCGATCGTCTCAACAATGTGCTCGATAAAGCCCAGCTCTTCAACCTTCATCTCTGGTGTGATTGTAATTTCGGGTTTTGTGATTGGTTCCTCGGCGATTTCGTTCTTGGTACGGACCTGAGCAGAGCTAGAGCCTTTGCCTCCGCGCTCCCCCTCATCGTCAGATCCTCCTTCTGCTTGCATCAAGAGTCGAGCGGTCTCTTCCACACCCAAGAGCTGATAACCCTCATTGTCAGAGTCTTCGTCAGACGAGTCGTCAGAGCTGCTCGATTCGGATGATGATTCGTATGGAGAAGAATCAATCTCCCACTCAGGGTTCTCTCCCTGGTCATTCTGGAGTTCTGCAGCCGGCGGGTTGGCGGGGGCCTGTTCTGTGCTGGGGTTGTCGAGTCCGCCGAGAGCGGCTTCGAGAGCGCCCGTGAGAGAAGGTGGGCTTTCCGGTTGATCAATAGCCATGGCATCGGGCTCAGGGACAGGCTGATTCTCGGTAGGCTTTGTTTCTGACGTTGATGCATTCTGTGTAGGGGCGCTTGTCGCATTTGAGGGATCAACCAGCATTTCTGTGCCTTCGACGCTCGCGGCAGCAGCCAAAATATCGGCAGGGAGTGGTGGTAGGGTCTCGTTAGGCTTGGCTTGGCCCAAGCCAGGGATCTGGAAGCCTGACATGTTCGGTCGGTTCGATATCCGTCAAGGCAAGTCGTGCAGATTCGAGTCGCAGTTGATGTCGATTTACACCCAGGGGCGAGGTGTGTTAAGGCGCAGAGATGCAGGAATCGATTGCGCTATTACAAAAAGTAGTAATAGGAGGCGAAAGTTAATAGAAATGTTGACTCCAAAATCTGGGCGTCAAAGCATTCGCGCCTTGAAAAAAGAGATTTCTCTAAGAAGGATGGGAGAAAGCAGAAAGCGCCCGCCGCAGAGAGCGCTGCGCTTGGACGGGAAGAAAAAAATCAAGGTGAGCGATAAGGGTGGTGGGTCTTGATAACGGCTTACCGAGGTTCACCGAGAGCTTAAGACAGCTGGGGTGAAGTGTCCCATCATTGTCCCAACGGTTGAAAGCAGCCCACTTGAAAGCCGCCCACTTGGAGCCAGGAACAATTCCTGAAGCTGCAACTCCCACCATCTTCAATCATGGCTCCGACACAAGCCCCCCAAGGGCGGCAGTTCGTGCACCCGGACGCAAGCCACGCTAAGAAGAAGTATGGACTTTTTACGCTTTCCGCCATGCCCTAGAACTTTTGCTGACCTGTTCCCGCGCCCCAACTAGAGTCCCCAGCGCCTACGGCATCAAGCCTATAAATGCCTTCTACTGGTTCCTCGCCGCCGGCTTTGTTTCTGCCTGGTTCGCCCCGATTCAAGACTGCGATGAGACGTTCAATTACTGGGAGCCGACCCATTACCTCTCGCACGGCTACGGACTCCAGACCTGGGAGTATTCCCCCGATTATGCGATCCGAAGCTGGTTCTACATTGCCCTCCACGCCATCGTGGGCAATGTGCGGAGACTGTTGCCGCAATCCACAAAGGTTTGTGCACCTGGAATGAAACTGCGACAGTACAATTCAATTGACACGATCTTTTAGGTCGGCGAATTCTATTTTATCCGTCTTGGCTTGGCCTTTATTTGCGCCTTGTGCCAAACGATTCTGTACATGGTCACTAGCACGACCCTCAACAGTCGCATTGGAGTCTTCTTCCTGTTCACTACCATCCTGAGCCCCGGAAACTTTCATGCAAGCACCGCCTTCCTCCCGTCTAGCTTTGCCATGTACATGGTCACTCTGGGCGCTGCTGCCTTTATGAACTGGCGAGGTGGTTTGCGAACCTCGCTTGGAATCTTCTGGTTTGCCATGTCCGGTATTCTCGGATGGCCTTTTGCTGCTGCCCTGTGCGCACCGTACATGCTTGAAGAGGGCCTCCTCGCGCTCTTTAGCGACAAGAAGGCCCTTTATGCAGCCTTTATTCGGGTCGGTCGGGGTGTCATTGCCGCCTTGGCCCTACTGGTGAGTCTCTTCTATTGGAATTTCGTGGACTTCATCTGACAAACTTAGGGTACGGACCTTGCGGTCAACTTGTTCTTCTACAAGAAGGTGGAGTGCGTGACGTGGAATATCGTCAAGTACAACGTCTTCTCATCAACTGGCGGCCCCGAGCTGTATGGCACAGAGCCATGGTCCTTCTACTTGAAGAATTTGGCATTGAACTTCAACATCTCATCCATTCTAGCTCTTATCACTCTTCCGCTCTTCATGCTGCAGAAGATTTTCGCACCGTCTGGTCAAGGATTCCAGTCCGCTTTGAGGATTGTTGTTTTTGTGTCACCCTTTTACATGTGGCTTGCCATCTTCACACTGCAGCCCCACAAGGAGGAGAGATTCATGTATCCGGCCTACCCCTTCCTCGCATTGAATGCCTCCATCTCTTTGCACATGATTCTGAGTGGTCTGGGCAAATCGGACCCGAAGACTTTGGTTGGAAAGATCCCAGCAAAGCTCAAATTCCTACTAGTTTCATCTGTAACAGCCCTCTCCGTCGGTGTTGCGCTCGCTCGAGTGTACGGAGTTTATACTGGCTACTCTGCGCCCTTGAAGATCTACTCTCCTCTCTGGGACGCGCCCGAAGCGAAGTCGACTGTTGGCAACTCTGAGGATTCGATTTGTTTCGGCAAAGAGTGGTATCGTTTCCCCACATCTTACTTCCTCCCGCGCGACATTCACCCCAAGTTTGTGCGCTCGGAATTCCGTGGATTGTTGCCGGGTGAATTTGCCGAGGCCGAGACTGGTTTTGGATTATGGAGTGGCACTTGGTTGCCAACCACTGGCATGAATGACCAGAACCAGGAAGATATGAGCAAGTATACCGACCTACGCCACTGCCAATTGCTGGTCGATACCCAGTACCCTGAGAGGACTGACCCGCTCCCCCCCAACGAGCCCGACTACATCGCCGACGGTGAAAACTGGGAGATTGTGAAGTGCGAGCCATTCCTGGATGCTGCCAGCACTCACCTCCTTGGGCGAGTGCTGTGGATCCCTGATCTAAGCTTTATCCCCGAGAAGTTCAAGAGAAAATGGGGCCGACATTGTCTGCTTCAAAGGAAGAAGCAGTCTCAGGAGTAGTCAGAGGAATAAATGACAGCAACGTCAAGTGTATAATATTCTCTGATGAATGTAATTTAAAAATTAGACGGAGTAAGAGAAATTTGATTGGTTCACGTTCACCTCACTGTTAGGTTTGACCACTATCTACGCCATTACTAGATGAAAGATGTGGCTTGGCTAAACTGTGTCTTCTCTTGTTCACCTTGTCCTGAACCTGATTCAATACTATGCCCTGCTGTTTCTGAAGGATGATAGTTAAGCTCCCACAGCCCGCGACAACTATGCGAAGAGTTTCCCTCTGAGAGCTTGATCTTTGTGAGAGGAGATTGTGATTAGTGGTGGAATTTGTAAGATTGAGCTAGGCGTCTTCTCTAATCACTAACCTTGAAGCCGGGATCAGCGGTAAGGAATATTTCTTCCCACTCTTTGAGTGTCCTTAACTTTGCATTGTGCATGGTCATGACGGTCACATCACGCCTCCGGTATGCCTTGTCCAAATGCGGAGCGAATCGCCCAGGAAGCGGCGACAAGAGATCGTTAACTAGTAGAGTGGAGCTTGGAGACTGGTTTAGGAGCGGAACAAACAGTTTCAAGAGCTTCGCGCAATCTTCGTCAGGAAGATTCCACAGAACGGAATTGAGATAATAGATGGAAGCGGTGTTGGCACTTGTTTGTCCCAACTTGGAAACTTCAAACCCCTCCAATCCGTATTCCTGAAAGGTCGCCGAGGGATACATTTCAGACAGAAAGTGAGCTTCTCCAGTGGGGAACCGAGCGATGTCAATCAATGTGAGACCCGTCTCGGAGCTGCCCTTGATAGTACTACTGAACCAGTTCTGGAGAAGGGATTTCCCGGGATCCATTTCTGAACCATTTTAGTGTGTTTGCGTGTTTGTGTTTGTGTAAAATGATTGTACTCACGTTCGGTCACGCTCTTCATGGCAGCCTTGAATCGTTTGCCCTTCTCCAGGTGGCTGTTGTGCCAGTCATACATGGGCTCACCCCACCTGCTCAGGTCAGTACCGCGTTCAAGTTGATAAGAGGGACTTACGCATATTCGAATGCTGATTGGCCTGTCCAAAATGAATTTGGCCTCTTCAGTGAGTCTGCAAGATGGGCAGATGCTACCCGAGTTTCGTACAATCTGATTCTAAGTCAATATCGGAGCAACCCATCGTTGTAACGGGAGCATACTGGAATCCAATGAATGCCATCAAACCTGGATCATCGACCAGTATTTTGGAGACAGATCCATGTGCAAACTGCCTATCATCAAGCTCTTGGACTACGTCATCACATGCTGCAAGTCGCAGAATCGGCAGCAACTTTTCAGCTGGAATGGAAGTTTTCTCAGCAAGAGACGTCAGTGTAATGGTGTCACTGGATGGAAGCTGCTGGATAACATTATTTTCAATCAGGGTATACAATGCGCCCTTGTCCCAGTTGAAGCCAATAATATGGTGGAGAAACTCATCTGGTCTAGTCAGTGCTTGCTCTAGTGTTCGGATGTGCTCCAGAAGCCGAGTCCGGATTCGTGACACATTGGCCTCGGGCGGCGAGTCTCCGCGTGAGCCTGCGTCATTAGTGAAGGCAGGGGATCTCAAGTCACTCAAAATCCCAGCCAAGGTCTCGGATTCCTTTGAGATATCCTTGGCAATGGCAGCGATGTGTTTGTGATCCATGATGTTTGGTGGCTTGTTTGCGATTTCGGGCACTGGAATTCACTGAGGGGGGAACCGGGCTGGGGCTTAAATCAACGAGTCTGTGGTTGTTCTTGCTCTGCATACAATATCCTGCAAGCCTGATTTGATTCGGACACGCCGAAGACGAGAACATTTACGTCCGATTCTGGGGACGCGAGACGGCACCCGCAAATATACGGTGGGGCCGTCATCCGTGATACGGTCCTCCGATCAGATCCACACTCGGCTCCCGAAGACCGGGTGAAAGCAGGGTTGTCAGCTGAGGTCGATCAATTCCACTAAAGTGGGAAATATTGCGAGAATACACAGTCTCAGACAATCTCAGCCACGTCGTGTAAACACGGACCTCACGATAATGTCATGGCCAGTTGAACGAAGCGATCCAGCATGCCTCGATCGGGACATCGGGAAAAGGGGGTTTCACTGCATATTCAGCCATCAAAATGGCCTTGCCACCGCTCCTTTCGTCTTGGAGGAAAAAGCAATTCTCCTCCAGCAGTTTCTGCAAGTTGCACATTTTAGCCATTCATGATGAAGTTCCTCGTTACATTGTCCATCATTGCTGGTTTTGGACTGAACCTTGCCCATGCAGTACCTGGCGACTTAGCCAGCAATGCCCCCAGATACACAGTCCAAAGGGATGTGGTTGTTATTGGAGGCGGTTCCTCGGGCACTTACGCGGCCGTGAAGCTTCGCAGGATGGGCAAATCCGTTGCCGTGGTGGAGAGACAGGAGGCATTTGGGGGGCATACGGCGACATACCGTGTCCCGGGCACCGGCACCACCATTGACTTTGGTGTCCAGGGCTATGGAGATGAGGCTGTGATTCGAAACCAGTTTGCCAGCTTTGGGATCCCTCTTGACCAAATGGCTCTGTCTGAAACGGGCTTCGGAGTTTCCAACTACGTCGACTTCCGCAACGGTCAAGCTGTTTCAAACTTCAACTTCTCCATGGATCTCAGCGGCTTCCAAGCTCAGAGCAAAAAGTATCCATACCTCTACTACTCGACCCGCCTGCCGACACCTGTTCCAAAAGATCTTTTGCTGCCGTTCAAAGACTTCTTGGTCAAGTATGGATTGCAGGATATCACTTATAACATGTACTACAACCTGGAAGGCTTTGGAGATCTGCTGTCTCAGACGACGTTGTACGTTCTTAGATACTTCAATCGAGAGTATCTAGATGTAATCGGCCCGGACTCTAAGGGGGCCCTGGTGACGAATCGGAGGTACAACCAAGAGCTTTACAAGAAGTCCCAGGAGCTTCTGGGCGAGGATGCTCTTGTCAGCTCTCGGGTGATATCAGCTTCTCGAAGAAAGGATGGAGTCACTGTCATCGTCCAAACCCCAAAGGGGGCTAGAACAATCGTCGCGAATAAGCTATTGATTGCAATGCCACCAATAGCGTCGAATATGGCATCTCTTGGCTTGGATGGTACTGAAACATCCCTCTTTACCAAACTTTCAGCTACGGGATGGTACGTCGGGCTTGTGCGCGCGTCTGGGCTGCCAGAAAACTTCGCATATCAGAATACCCGTTCTGATACCCCGAATAACCTCCCACAGCTACCGGCGCTCTATCAAATGTCTCCAACTTCGGTTCGGGATGTCTACTTGGTGCGATACGGGTCTCCAAAAGCACTGCCGGATGCCTTCGTGAAGAGCGACATGGTAAAGACTTTTGACAGAGTCAGGGCTCGGGCGCTTGGCAAGCGAAGCAAGGGTCTTGTAGCACCAAAGCTTTTGGCTTACGCAAGCCATTACCCTTTCAACTTGCATGTCAGCGCAAAAGAGATCGAAAGGGGATTTTACAACAAGCTAGATGACCTCCAGGGTTATCGAAGTACTTGGTATACGGGAGCAGCGATCATCTCTCATGCCACTGGTGCCCTCTGGAACTTCACCGATCACCTCGTGGACCGCATGCTCGAGAAGTAGCGACGGCGTTGCTCCAACATTGGATACCTGGACATGGGGCTAATATTTTGTTTTGCAACCCTAATTTCCTGCTTTACTTTCACCCCACTTCATTAGTTGTCTGCTGGAGTCCATTTAATGAAGCTCACCGATTCCTTTAATGTGAAGCCTCTTCTTCCTGTACTCTGAAGTCTATCTGATGGAGCGACTGCCTCGTTAACAAAACAAATTTTCTTTTTTGAAATTTTCTTCTAGTTAATATATATATCTAATAAAAGCTACACGCCCAAAACCATGAACGCTTACTTGCACGTTAATATGGTTATTGAGATGTGCCCCCAGCGTAAAATAGCATTTTAGAGCCGACAGCCTAGTACTTAGGCTCCAGAAACCATAGCACTTTCTTCGTCCTTCTTCATTTGAACCCTGGAGTGATCACTAATATTTCCTACTGATTCATCTGCCCTGGAATCATGTCCATCCATGGGCTTGAAACCTCGAGTAAACACGGGACTCGCTTCAACCTTCTTCCAATCGTGAAGCATGTACCCATTCTCGACGGAGCACTTGACTTCTTCTTGACCTCGTGGGATAATCTCGGCTTCGTACTCTTTGGTCGCCTCAGCGAGGTTCTTGACACCGTCAAGGACCTCCGCCATTCCGGCAAGGAAAAAGGAGGCATCGCAGATACAGTGATTCAAACCTTGACCCCGGTCTCGAAAACTGTCAGTCGCTATAATATGGATTGCAAGAGACCATTGACTCACAAGGTGGCATCGGGTGGGCAGCATCTCCAATCAGAGTCATTCTACCATTGTAGTTATTCCATGGCTTTGGGACCCAATAGCTGATATCCGCTTTGTGGACCTCGGTATCTTCTGGGAGCCACATGAAGGCAGATCGAGCCGGCTCACCCATTCCGGCTGCACGCTCCTTGATCAAGGCAAGACGCTCGGGATAGCCAAGGGCATTATCCGCATCGCCTAGCCAAGCCATGGCCATATGGAAAACCCACGTCTCGGGATGATCTGGACCGTCCGGCATGTTGGAGACTGGGTGTATTAGCAATAAAACCATTGGAATGGTTTGGTGGCCATACTTGACTGAAAGGCATGAAAAGATTGGTTGCTTAGAGCCAAGTAACTTGTGGGGAACTCTTGTCGTATGTACTTGGCCTTTTCGGCGTCTTGAAAGCACACCGTCATGTTAGTGTGGAAGATGGGGAATTTGCTAACTGCGGCCTCGGCAGGATCTCCCATGGCAAGCTCTCTGACCTTGGAGCGCGGTCCATCTGCACCAATGATGACAGAACCTGGGACAATAGTTCCGTCTGAGAAAGTTGCAATGACACCCTGTCTAGATGCATTGAAGGCGATATCAACAAGGTTCTTCCCGTATTGGACATCGATGCCTTCAGAACAAAGCGCCCGCATTCTGCTTCGAGAGACCCGAAGCCCCTTCTCATACGGAACACCAGTCAGAAGGTTTCCCGTCTCTGCCTGGATGATGGGGTAAAGGCCACCGGCTTCAATCGGGACATCAGGATTGCACGAGATGAGGGGGATTTTCGCAAATAGTTCAGGGGGAAGAATCTTTTCCAGTCGGTTGAGAGACCAGTGGATTGCCATGGTCCACTCATTGCTGCGATAATTGAGACAAACCTCTTTCTCAAAGATTGAGTACCGAATTCCGAGCTGACCCTGTCAGTGCTCTGAACTGTGTCTGTTATTTGAGAGACCCAACCTTTTTGAGACCTTGTGCGACTATAAGGCCGGTAATACCTAATTGCACAAGCTTTTGTTAGGGGTGAGGTTAACTCGGGATTTTCTTTTTGCCACACCTGCGCCGATGATAATGACATGAAGGTCTTGAGATGTCATGGTGCGAAACGTAAGAATAGTGTTCTATGACATGAAAAGTTACTTTTTGTGGATGTCTAAATGAAAGAATCGAGACGACAACTCTGCCCTTTTGTTCATAGGTCGTGGCTATGCTGATGATTGCGTCCAAGGTGAGACTGTAGACACGCTGACGGATCGGGTGCCGAGTTCCGTTGTTGTCCGTTTCGCGCTCCGTCGGCCAGATCACGAACATGCCGAACACGGCTCATTTTTCAATAATAATTTCTAATAAAAGATCCCGAGCTAAATATCTCAATGAATAGCTGGGTTGAAGAAATGGAATGGACAAACGTTTCAGTACTTTTCAGCATGTGGGCTAATTTGATCGCACTTTTCCTGGCTCTAGGGATTTTTGTAAGCCGCCACCGCATCAGATCTAATCGAACCACACACTTACAAACTCAGACACTGGCGAAAGCCTTCTACAATGCTTACATGCACCCATTGAGGCACCATAAAGGGCCGAAATTATGGGCGGTGACGAGACTCCCATGGTGCTGGAACCAGTACCATGGGAGGTTGAATCACAGGCTACTCGAGCTGCATCAACAATATGGGTCCGCTGTCCGAGTCGCTCCCGATGAAATATCCTACAACACCGAAACGGCATGGAAAACTATTTATGGCCAACGATCCGTGGAAATGAAGAAAGACCCAATCTTTTCGCTCGTGACACCAACTGGTGTCCCAAGTAAGCTTCCGTTTTGACGGAGTAACGGAAGATAATGCTGACAAGCAAGGCATATTGACTGCTGATCGTTTGACGCATTCCAGACACCGACGGCTTCTTTCTCACGCCTTTTCAGAGAAGGCGCTTCGAGAACAGGAGGATATCCTAGCGAAATACAGCACCAGACTACTCGACCAGCTGGAGGCTAGATGTACAGAAGGCTCAATCGATCTTGCCAAGTGGTTTCCCTTGACGAGTAGGTTACCTGTTTCATTTATTGATAGATTTTGACTCATGGGCCTTTTCTTTTAGCATTTGATCTCATGGGTTCGCTCGCGTTCGGTCAAGATTTCTCATGTGTCGAGACTGGACAGCCGCATGCCTTCTTGGCGTCGATTAAAGACTTATCGAGGGAATTGATTATGAGCCAAATGGCACAATACTACGGCATCAGCTGGCTTAGAAAACTTATTTTCCCAAGAGGGTCGGACGGTGCGCGCCTCAAGAACGCCTACCGCGCAAAGGAAATGGTTGACGACCGCATCGCCCGTGGCCCAACTGGTGACCGAAAGGACTTTTGGCACTACATCCTTGCAGCGGATGATAGTATTGATAAGAAAAAGGGCCTCACGCCCGAAGAAATGGTTGTAAATGCCTTCAATGTCGCCATTGCTGGTTCCGATGGAACTGCGACTGCACTCACTGTAGCTGTTTACCTGCTACTGACACATCAGAGCATCTACCAGCGGCTCTCTAGCGAGATTCAGCAGATATTTGGCAAAGAAGATGAAATCACATCAGCAAATATTGAGGGAGATAAACTCTTATTACTCGATGCAGTGCTCAATGAGACTATGCGACTCTATCCTCCTGTAGCTATCACTCTTCCGCGACTGGTACCGGGACAAGGGGCATCCATAGACGGGGTATTTGTTCCAGAGGGAACTATTGTAGGTGTCAATCATCTTTCAACTTATCGCTCGGAGCAGAACTTTGCCCGGGCGCAGGAGTTTCTGCCTGAAAGATGGCTGAGCGACCGTGCAGCGCCAAACAGCTACCGATCTGACCTCAAGGAAAGCTTCCAGCCATTTTCAGTGGGCCCAAGAAACTGCCTGGGCAAGAATCTAGCCAAGGCAGAGATGAGAATGATCCTGGCCCGGCTTCTCTGGCGCTTCGATCTTGAACTGGAAGAAGAGTGTAGGGATTGGATCAAGGGACAGAAGATTTATGGGTTTTGGGTCAAGCCACCACTGCTTTGTAAACTGCGGCCTCGAGTAGTATAAGATCGAGTGAAATTGAGCAATTGGCCGGGGAAGAGATCATTCAATTTGAGCGCACAGTGTTATAATCGCAGTTAGTGGACAATAATAAGCTGTCATGTCACCGTAAACCGTCTAAATGTTATTGCTTATTTCTCACTTTGCTGGATCGACCTATAGTACGGAGAATAATAGCCCTGTCAAGTGAGAATTCAGGCACATACTTGTAAACAGAAAAAAGGTCTCATGGTAACGAAGCGTGGTATTAAACAATCTAAAGTGATCAAGATCCCACAATCCCATTCTAATTGGTTTCTAAAGTCACTCTCCCTAAACCATACACATCTACCCACGACATCCAACGACGCGGAACATCCCCATGTCTTAACGAGCAATGCTGACAAAAGAGTCCACAGGTGAGTTTACATCTATTCTTTAGTACCGATGTAATGGTAGATTTTGCCGAGAGGAGGCAGCACTGTGGTTTCCCCGTACGTAAACTTCCATTCACCGGTATCAATGCCTTCCTTCTCCATCAGCCTTTGCATCTCATGAGGCGTGCGAGCTCGCAGGCATGAGACGTAGCCGTTGATGAAAAAGAAGAGCGGAACAATGGGAACTAGGTACGTAAAGATCATGTGCATGGGGGACCACCACCACCATGACAATGTGGTGATGAAAGGGGACAAGATGATAAAGGTGGTATTGAGCAGCGATGATGGAGTTCGGTGTGTTATTTCGAAAATCCTAAGACGGTTAGAAATTGGGATGGTCGATTTTGTTGAATGAACATACATGAATGAATCAGTTTCTTCAACGCAGCTTCGAAGGACCTTGCGCGCGCCAGCATCGTCAAAGTGGTGGAAACACATGTTGAAGATGCGAAGCTCCTTCTTGTCTCTGGGCGCATATCTCGACGCCTTGGTCGCATCGACAGGCTTTTCCACATAGGAAATGTGGTCGCTCTTGGCAACAATGGCTTTCCACGCCTCGAGATCTGGGTACAGATCCGTCAACAGGAAGTCGATCGGCGGCTTCCCCTCCTCAGCCATCCGCTGGTTGAGAATCTTCTCAAAGATCGGGGTAGGCCCGCCGGCGCCGGCACAAGCGTCCACAAAGTGGTACTCGCTCGGATGACCGGGCAGGTTCTCGGTGATAACGTCGCAGATTTGCGCAGCGGTGGACGTGGTGCGATTGAAGCCGACCATGTGCCAGACGGCCGCCAGGGATCTGTGCGCGTATTCACGAAGCCATTCGGGACACCAAGGGTAGTCCTCGATTTCTATGAGGTGGAAGCGAGGCAGAATTACGAGCATTGCGATGTTGTGTGATCAACAAGAAGGCAGACACAAGCAAAGGGAGGGTGTCAATGATGTTGGAAGCACAGCTCTAGTGGCCCTCGAGTCTTTTAAACTATTTTTCCATGTGATCCAAACTTGATCCCATTGGGTTTGTAACACTGGAAATCATCGCCTCGAGGATACAGGGCTGAATGTAGTTTCCGGGCAGCGGAACCCGAAAATGGCTGCCTCCCTTAGACAAACTCAAGAAAAGTGCATTATGGATACAAAAATCCAGGAATTAATAAGTGTCTGACAGCGAAAATGTCTAAACTCGCACGAACCTGGCGACACTCGTATGATCGTGCCAGGTTATCACGGATGCCGAATAATTGCTTGAGCAGCGCTGCAAGGCGCCCGCCACCACTAGTAGCAATGACAAAAGAGGAAAAGAACTTCCCGGTGAAAAAAACAAAGCAAGGTGTTACAGACTATCTGTGATATGATCCAGTGTCTTCGGTTAGCCTTATGCTGGTGTGGTAGAGCACAGGCTACACAATGCCAAGATCCTTTTACCGAGTGGTCCATCCATTAGAGAAGAATACGAGATGGAGTTACACTGCTGAATTGCCTGGATTTTAACGAGCCTAGAACTTGGTGTGTTGCACCTATTTTACGACTAACTTTGTGGCGTGCTCTGTGTTGCCTCAACAATTTTGGTTACTCAATTGAGTCAACATGTCTCGGTGAGCCCGTTTAGGTAACCTACACTTCATAAATATTCACGGCTTACACTTTCTAGAGCACAAACTGATTCATTGTGAGACATCAGAGACTGTATCTATTTATTTGGATTTTTCTAGGTTCAAAAACAGTGTATGACGTCGGTCGCGATTTGGAGTCGCTCTAGGCGATGCCCTCTGAACATCATACTCGCATCAATAGACTATGCGTGAGACGCTTCGATTGTTTCTAGTGGCACCCCAAGCCCGATTGATCATCAAATCACAACAACTAGTTTCTCTCCACTCACACCGACCTCGAATCTTTCCAGGCCCTTCCCAATAGCATCCCAGCCCTTCCCGATAATCGTAGTAGGGATCGGGAGTTGGTATTCCTGCTTCTCGACAAGTTTGCCCAAAGCAGCCATGGCGTTGAGGCCTCCAGGCGCACCAAAAGTTTGTCTTCCGAATACCACTGTCGATCTGATGCCGTCTGGAATCACAACCTTTTGTCCTGTGAAGACTTGGGAGTAAAGATGAGGTCCAGCGCTCGAGAAGGCTCTGAAGATGTTAGGGTCCGTAGAAGCTGCTGTGACACAGTCCAGAATGGCATCAACTCCATTTGGTACCACTGCAGCGACCGCGGAAGCAACAGAAGAAGTATTTCGATCGATGACGTGCGAAGCTCCAAGTCGCTGAAGTCTTTCAGAGTGTTTGATAGAAGCCGTTGTGAGGATGATCGCGTTAGGAAGGGCAGATCGAAGCATTTGGATAGCTGCACCACCTACTCCAGAGGCGCCTCCAAGAACAAGGATGCTGTGAAGAGGGCGGCTAGTTCCGGCTGGTACTTCGGAGGAGATGTGGACAATAGGAACTTGGAGACCGACGATGATTGCGGAAGCAGCCGTAAGGTAGCAAATCCTAGTCATGATCAAGTTGTGTTAGCTATGATGTCGAGACTAGCGGGACGGCGTGTGAAAGCATTGAAGTGGTTCGTTTCTAACCGCGCACTTACGGCAATGTTGCAACATCCTCAAAACTGCATGAGCTGGGTTTCTGAGCAACAAAATGCTGGGGCACTGTAACAATTTCTTGGAACCCAGCAGTCTTGCCGCCAATGCCAGCGAGGGAGAAGACCTCATCACCCGGCTTAAAAGCAGTGACTTGGTCACCCACCTCCTCAACCACCCCAGAAATATCGAGGCCAAATGCTGCGGGCCAACCATGGACCATTTCACCGCGGGACAGTATCTTCCAGTCTAGCGGGTTGAGAGCTACGGCTTTGACGCGAATGCACACGTCGGTAGGCTCGGGCGCCGGCCTCGGAACGGTTGCCAGCGTAAAAGGCCCGCCCTTCTGAGTAGCCTGATATTGAAGCATTGAATTGGACATTTCGAGAGGTGAGTTAACAATGCTAGCGTAAAATGTGGGCGGTAAATACCGTGATCTGAAGGAAGCGCGCGATTCTGCTGACAGGTTGGAGGTTTGAATTGAGATAGAAACTCCCAGGATTGTGAGCAAAATTTGGAAAAGTCAAGTTCACTCCTTTCTCATTCCTTTTAACACTAGCCTACTTTTGCAGGGCAGTCGCAATGGCCCAGAACGGGTTGCAAGGTGGAAGGTGCGTGCAACTTGGATTGCGAACTGGTGCTGCATTCGGCATTCGCGGACGGAGTTAAAGAGATTCGATTACTGTTAATGCAGCTGCATCATTTAATGCTGTGCGTGATTCACATAAGTCGTTCAAGTCGGTTCTCACGGCAGACTATGGTGCTTGGCGGGACCCAAGCCGTGTCTACACCGGAAGAGTATGCCTCAAACGACGGAAGCCGGCTCCTTTAGCCAATGGAAGGCACGCGTCCATTTCTATATTTGTGCTTTAGCAGCCTCAATTTTAGTTTGATATCGCATCGCTAGCACGGAATTATGCAACATTCAATCGCCAGGGGTCTACGGTACACCAGCTCCGGAAGCCGGCGGACTTCGAGGCAGATGACGAGTGAAAACACTACCAGAATATTGCTTGGGAAGCGGAATTAGCGGGCTTAAGCATCAACATATACCGCCAAAAGCCCAACTGAAGGGATTGTGCTCAGAATGTTAGCGATGTTCCAAAAGGGCAATTTTTAACTGCTGTTAAGTCCGTAGCCCGCCCCCAGCAAACAAACCTAAGGGCAACACAAGCAATCACGACCAGTCTCAGGTGCCTATTACCAAGCCACCGGACATCAATCTCCTGACTCAGCCAGTTTTGGAACTGGGCACTCGGAGCTGTGACCAAAACGACCAACATGGACTCTGTCACTGAAGCATACGCGCAGACTCTGCGCATCAATCACTTCAAGCCAAGCGAAGTGCCGTGGCGTCGCCTTGGACAGTGTAAGTCATGCTTGCTATTGTCATTTCTGTCTTGCACTTGGCCACATTTCTGACCGTGGCATCTAATTTCGCACCTTATTCAGATCAGTGGCGGCCCATCGAGAACGGGTCCAACACGCAATATCGTCTGGCTGTCATCGAGAGTCTTCTCCCACCGAAGACCGACGGACCGGTTTTCCACTTTCACGAGATGCACGACGAAGGCTTCTATGTGACGGTATAGCATCCCCATGACCCATGTTTTTCCTGATGTTAACACGTATTCGAACTGCACTGTAGAAGGGTACTGTGCGTTTTCACTCACCTGGGCGCCCTGATACAGACTGCAAGGCGGGTGAGATGCTGACCATCCCTGTTCGGCTTCCTCACAAGTTTAGCAATCCATTTGATGAGGAGGCCATTTTCATCAACACGGCAACGCCAGGTTTCTTTTTTCGATATTTCGAGTACTTGGAGAATCTAATCGGGAATGGGACAGAGTTGACGCCTGAAATCAACAAGGAAGCCCTGCGTAGATTTGCGACCATCCCGCTCCACGAGGTTGATGTTGAGCGTATGGAGAAGGCCGCAGCAGAAAAAGCACCCACCGAAGATAAAACTGATGAATAGGCGTTAGTGGAAAGATTTGATGATAATTTTTATTTCACATAATGAGATTGGGACTATCATCAATGCACATTTGTTTTCTTGACGCAGTGACTCTCCAAATACTAACTAATACTGCGCTTGCTGCATAAAATACTTGTAAAAAAGAACTCAATACGGCCTACTACCAATACCTATTTAAGGAGGGAGGAAACATCGCAAACAATGACTATAAGTGAATTTGGGGCCATAAAGGAGAAAATACATCATAGATACATGCTACTCATCAGTATCAAATACAGCAACATCGTTATTTGTAGACATAAAGTCAAACATGGACAAAGGATCATCTTCAGCTTTCTGTAGCTGTCCTTGAAACTGCTCTGCGAAAGCTGTCGTCATGTCAAACAATTCTGGCTGACTCGGCAGCCTCGGACGTTTGCCCACACGTCCTGTGGCATCTATTTGCTGTTTGTATGACACAGGCCAAGGCGAGATTCCCAGTCCATTGGATCCGCTTGGGTTAACACCCGATTGCCATGGAGAGCAGCTGCGAGGGGAATCAAAGGGCTGCATGAAGGGTAGCAGCATAGAAGAAGTGCCTGCAGCCTCGCTGGCCGTGATTAGAGCCGACGGGGGGTCGGAATCCGGGGTAGCATTTTTACGGGAGCCGTTGGAATTTCCACGCTGGGAGCCGGATGAGGCACTCGAGCGGATGCTCGACATGTCATTGAAGACCATAGAGGGTGTGTTGGCTGCTTCTGGGGAGCGTTTCTGGCGAATAATACGCACAATGGTGTCCAGGGTTCGGCTGAGTTTCTGAGTCAGGTTTTCGACGTGGGAATCATCTGTGGTCGACAGGAAGCGATCTCGCATCGTCTCCAAGAGAAGCATTTCCTCTTCAAGGCGATTGGATGGGGTATCTGTACCTGCCACTACCCGAGCAGTAACATTTCTGGCTATTTGGAAGATGGCCGCCAAGGGAAAATTCGCCATCAGCCGAGGAAACGATGCTGTGGCCTCCATTTCATCGTCGCCAAAGACTTGGGAGCGCAACGAGGCATCGCAACCTCTCTCCGTATTGCCAATAATCATGGGACTTGAGGTCTGTTTTCGGCCAAGAATCTGCTCCAGGCCTTCGACAAAGCGTGGGTCTGGCTTATTTGTGGTAGCTAATAGAAACAGAAAGCAGCTGGCTTTGGCGTCGTTGGATGTCAACAGAGATAACCTCGGATCATTGCTGCCCCTAGCAATGCAAATCCTGGTCGCGAAGAAGGACAATGACAGCGCGACCCATTCACTCGACGAGGTTGCTTTTTTAAGAATTTGGTGCGCTGTAGCCCAGCGATCAAGCTTTTGTTCCAATATTAACAGCAAGTGGGATTGCTTCGCTGGGGTGAGGCTTGGTGCCTCTGCAGAGTACAGATTACGGTAAACCTCGTCTTGAATACGGGAGAGTTCGACTCTGGGCCCGTATTTTACCGACTCATCTCCGATAGATTGGTTCAAAAGCAATGAGACGTCGGATTCAAAGCCTGAAAGCCAGGGAGAGGATCCTCTGCAAATGGCTAAATGCTTGTCTCTAATATAGAGCGACCGGAATACCTTTTGTTTCTCGATCGTTTCCTCAGAAGCGTGACCGTTTATGGAAGCGGAACGCTGATGAAGACCCATAGTCCGAGCCAAAAGGCAAGCTTGCGCAAAAATGACTTCTGAGAAACCTGGTGGGCTATACTGTTCGGCGATGTGGCTCTTGTTCGGACAGTTAGCATCAGTTGCGAGCATAGCAACAATGCCTTGTTCTTGGAATCTCTTACCAGCAAAGCCAAGGCCTGTACGTTGACAAGTCTCGGAGAAAAAAAGACGCGAGGGTTATTCAACGTCATCTTTAGGGTTTGAAGGAAAGGTTGGATAAAAGGGCTGTTTTTCTGTGATGGCTGGTCTTTGCCAATGGCTAGCAGCACAACGACATTGAAGCAGATTGCCCAGGCCTCATCTGCAGGACCCAAAGGGTGCGAATAAACACGATCAAGCTGATTATGAAAGTTAGACCGCACGAATAGGTCTGTTGCGTAGTCTGCATTTTGAAAGAATGGGCCAAGGACAATGTTGAGGAACTGCCGCGGCGGTAGGCAAATACCTGCATGCTCTGATGCAATATCCACATGTTCTTCATTACCAGCATCGGCGCACATCTTTTCCAGCAGCATGCGAACGGCATCATTTTCTTCGGCGGGAGATCCATTTCTGGGGTTCTGGAAGATGGGATCGTCCCGGAACTCTTTACATAGAGAGTATAGAGAACCTGGCCCATGGTACCGGTCGGTAACATGGGTCTCATTCCTAACGATATGGCGATCCTTCCGGATGCCAGTTGAAGTGGAATCTTCAAATTCTTCCGAAAATAAGCCTTCTCCCAGCGTAGGAAACGACTTCTCAGTGCCTCCATTTTTCACTAGTGACGTCAACACGGAGAGATCTCCCTGTATATTATTCAACTGATCCTCGAGCGCCTCGAAGTTTTGACACCTGATACATAACACGTTTCATAAGCCCTCCGTGCATGATGGCAGTAGAGTGTGTAGGGTTCGTGTGCAGAATCCACTTACAGAAGCTTAACGTGATTGATGCGTTTACCTGGAGACGAGTACCGGCATTCGACGCCGTCTCGCTTGCAGCTCTCGCACTGCGGTCGCTCTCTGCCGCAACGAATCTTCCGGGCCCGGCAATGTGCACATGCCAGATCATGCGTAGACCACATTTGTGGCTGCTGCATTCGCAATAGTCAGCTCTTGGATTCTTTGCTGGCGAATTGCACTTGTGACGAACCTCCTTGCCTTGATTATTCCACATCTCGTATTGGGAAAATTCAGCTGAGGGTATACGGGAGGCAAATGATTTCCAACGTGAAGAAACTTGAGCGCATATAACGCAGGCCTCAAGTTCAATCCTGAGCCTTACTTGAGCGGTAGCCGAATAAGGATAGGCGTACTCCGTCCCGTCAGAGACACAACGGGGGCGTAGTCCGTTGCTCGGCGCAAGAGCTTATTCTCGACAGGCCCATTAGGATAATTAAGAGACCCTGTTTTTCTCGGATTTAGGGGAACGACTTCTCTTTTTTTCTCTCGCATTCTGCCCAGCTGGGTTGGCCGGTGGCTTGGCCTACATCCCAGTTATGGCGCAGACGGCGGGTCCATGAGCTGGGCTGAGAAGAGCATCATGTGAATCCATCCATCCAGGATGGGTCTGCGGTGTTGTACCACTATTGATGGATGGCGCTATCATGCTGTTCCGGCCTGTACCCTCCTTGGTCTGCGCCCCTGTGCACACCTAAACAAACCCGGTCAATTAGAATCGTTGGGCATGGTGATCTGGTCGATAGGGCTATGTGATATTGTCACATTGTGAACCACATGAGCTTGACCGCTCAACAGGTAGAAATACGACACAATCGACGTCGCTCTTTCCAGAGCTGCCTCGGTCTTAAACTTGGACCTGCAGACCTTATCCCGAAGGCCAGCTCATTCTATTCGCAATGACCACTACATGCACTGATCACCCTCTCTTTGGCCTGTGGAAGCCCCAGTCTCACTTGAAGCACCTCTACTACGGGGCCGGGTGCGTTGAGAAACACCTCCTTGACGTTTTGCCATCGTCTACGTCTAGGGTTTTCATTGTCACTGGAACATCCATTTCTACCAACACTCCCATAGTCCAAAAGCTGGAGGCACTTTTGGGCAACCATCACGCCGGAACCTACGGGAAAATCAAGCAAAATGGCCAGGAAGAAGGATTAGAGGAAGCTGGTCAGCTCATGGCCCAGGTCGAGGCCGTCGACACGATCCTTTCGGTAGGTGGCGGGTCGCCCATCGACTCGGCCAAGACCATTTGCTTCCGCATACACGAAAGCACCGGGAAGTTCCTTGCACACATCGCCATCCCCACGACCCTTAGCGCGGCTGAATGCACTGCAGGTGGTGGTTTCACACGCAGAGACGGCACAAAGGTCGGGTTCATGCACCCGTCCATGGGAGTAGGCGCTATTTTTTATGACGCCACGTTTGCCCAATTCACTCCCCAGCGCCTCTGGGTCTCGACAGGCATGCGTGCCATAGATCATGCAGTCGAGACCATGTACCATCCATATGCTTCGGAGGTGCCTTGGAAGGCCCTCGCCATGTGGGCCTTTGCTGGCTTGGCTGAGGGCCTTCCACAGGCAAAGGCTCTTCATGGGTCAGATGACGGTCATTACGTGACAACACAGCTGCAACTGGCTGCCTTTGCAAGCTCTGGACTTCGAGGCTCCAACTTTAAGGGTGGTATGGGTTTGTCTCATTCCTTGGGCCATGCCATTGGAGGCCCATACGATATTCCTCGTAAGTCATGACCTCGCCCCCTGACCTTTCCGGTCACATCACAATCGAGTTCCTGGGGATCGAGTGAGTGGCGACACCGGCGGCGTGCCGGATCTACTCTAAATAAGAAGTTAAGGTTCAGTCGTCTTGCTACATGGCTGTGCCTATTGCCTCCGCCATTCGCAAACGTCGCTATAACGGGGTGGCGGATCAATCGCACCTTAATTCCAGATTCCCATCTTCCAACATCACCGAAGGCAGCGCTGACCGAGGCTCATTAGATGGTGAAACTAGCTGTCTTACGCTAGGTCCTGTCATCCGTCACCAGGCAGAGGCTAGCTCTGCGGCCTCCAGGCAGATTGCTCGTCTCTTACCGCTACTGAGCGACCAGCACCGATGTGGTGACGATCAGGCTGACGCTCTTGAGGTTGCGCGACATGTAGACGAGCTGGTGGCAGGGCTGGGTCTTTCGCAGCCATCACTTCTCGCCCGCGGTGTTAGTCGAGATCAGGTTGCCGTTATCATTGACAAGATTTCCGCTGTCGCCTCTGGTGACAAAGTTGTCAGATTGGTTGAAGGGTTGTTTCAAGGGTCGGATGCCGAAGAGGCCTGCTTACAGTCTAAGACCTCCAGCGGAGGTAAGGAGTCAGAACTCTAACCGGATTTCTTGCTCGGATACGAACTGGGTACATGTCTAGAGGCTGAGACATGGAGATTTGCCTATGGACCGGCAAAAGGTCCCGGGGAGGCAAGGATTGCTGCATATGCATGTTCTATTGATTAGTCGTGTGGAGCGCTGCGGCTTCTCAATCACCGCTCGGTGAAGCCTCCACCATGCGGGATACTTTAAATTCTGCAATCAATGACAACCAATATTCTACCAATATCTGGCTTGCATGGGATGCCATGATTGACCGGGGAGTTATTCACACCGAGCTGGTGGTGTGGGCTTTAAGCCGGCCTTGGCGTCCCTCTGAGATGTTGGGTTGCACCAACTGTGCATAGATCTGCATATACGACCGACAAACCGCCTGACCAACCGCCTGACCAACCGCCTTTGTACTCTAAGAATTTGCATGCAATACCCATGTTAAGTGGCACATCAAGGCCTTGTGTGCTACATGGCTGTTGGTGGCGTAGTCTGTGTGGGAAAAAGCAAGGGGATTTGAGGATGGCCCTTTTGAGATGGAGGGCGGATTTCGGTTGACAAGTGGATATTCGCCATCTGGCTCAATGACTGCATGCTGAAGAACTTTATTCAATCGATCCCAAGTTTGCATGCAGCCTCTGCTGGGTCATGGGACATTTTACAACCACTAAACCACCATCGGGAAAGCTCCTCGCATGTTTCGACTTATTCGTCCATGTATGCCAAACAGTTGCTCGTGTGCTGTCCCTTGCGGCGGGTCGGTCCGCCTTTAGGCTTTTTTCATCGACCGTGTCTCGACGCTAACAAAGAGTTAAGCAACGGGGCTAATTGGGAGATAGGGATTGCCATTTTGGGTAGATTCATGACATGGATTGGCGGCTGCACTTTTCACTGCATGACTCGATAAGACCTTTTTCATATTGGATGTAGCTTGGTATGGGGATGCGGAGACCGGTGCGCATTAAAATAAGGGCCGATTCATCATGACGTGCAGCATGCGGGGATGGCGGGCACATGGATAGCATTTGGTGCAAAGCATCTTTTGTTTAGTTGAGTAATCAATTATTGCAGCAATGTGCAGAACAATGGTAAACGGTTGCTAGAGTCATGATTCAAACCGCTTCTCCCCCAGCCACGTGAAACTCGAACCAGCCAGTAACGAACTTAGTCTTGGATGGGTCTGAAAAGACTTCATGGTCGGGGTTGACTACGTTCTGGTATTTTTCATCATTTCTGACCCTGATATAGTCATCCACATCCCTGAAAACTATCTGAACAACACAATCACAATCATCCACCTTGTCCGACGGCATGCCAGGGAAGATCTGGTTCAACATGGAGCGACCCTTTGTAGAATTATGTTGCTGGCAAAAAATAAGCTTACTGTCTAAACATTTATGATTATGTGCTGATCGAGTGTGAGCTCACCATGTGATAGGAGACGATCTTGTTCTTGATGAGCAGGTCCTTCAGGAGGTTGGCGTGCGTTTGGCTGACGTAGTTGTGGTAAAATTCCTCGTCCATCCCAGGCTTTCGGTAGCCAAAGATGGTCACCGAGAAGTACTTTTCCATCATTTTTTAAATATTTACGGTGGACTTTCTGATTCAACGATGGATCCAAAAGATTGGCGCTGGTCTTTCTCAATCGAAAAGGGTGTAGGCGGCTAGTGCGCGAGAGGTCAGATGGCGAGAATGGCTTTTATCTCCCTCAATCCAGAAATAATCCCTGTAAATGCTGATCTTAATACTGGTATATCGACTAAGATATTGTCTCGGCATCGATTTATTCGGGGCGTGCTGCCCGGGCTGCGAGTCGGGCGCCGAGCACCGCCTATCGATGCCGCCGAGAAGACGATGCATGACACTGCTGCCTTGGGAAAAGACTCGTGAGGGATTATTCTATTCATAGGATTAATCTGACAGTAAGCTTGGCTCAATCTGGATATCGTTCAGTCATGAAGGGATATGGTATCGCGCCGAGGCAAAAACTGGCTGGAACATAAAGCACCGATCGGGTTCTGCAGTGTTATATATTCTTTTAATCTAGAACGTTAAACAGCAAGTAATCAATTCAACATTACCTTCTATCAAAAAGTCACAATGGGATCTCGCAAAGTTCTTCTGTTTGGGGACCTGTCCACCGCCTTTGAGGAAGACCTCCGAGTTCTTCTCCATATTCGCGACAACCCCTTATTGTCCTCATTCTTAGAACAAGCCGGCTCCAGGATAAGGGATGAGATCGGTCGTCTTAGTACTGAGAGGCAAAACCTATTTCCTCGTTTCACTACGCTTATTGATCTCGTATCCAAGCTTGATGAGACCGATGGCACGCCAATACTCAGATTTTGTCTTCTATCCGTACTTCAGGTTGGACAGTTCTTGGAGTAAGTTTTTGACTACCCACTATCCAATCATCATATCTAACAGGCTTGAAGTTTTTACAGCCGAGATGGTCGGCATTATCCGTCTTCCCAAACCACATATTGCCTTGGAGTCTGCGCAGGAGGCTTCGCTGCAGCGGCTGTCAGTTGCTCACGGTCGCTCACTGAACTCATTCATGTGGCCATAGAAGCTGTGGTGGCTTCCTTTCATACTTCCCTCTACTCCTTTACTATGAGGGATGACATTGTTGGGAGTGATGGCCAAGATGCTGGTGTGTGGTCCAAGGTGGTGTCTGGGGAAGAGTCCGATATTCAACAAAAGATCGATGACTTTTCTCTTTCACATGTAAGCTTCGCTTTTCTATCATTCTAAAAATCAGTTTTCTAATATTTCCAGCATATTCAAAAAGCATGGAAGCCATACATCAGTGCAGTCACTCGAAATCACATGACTCTCAGTGGCCCCCCAGTCATGCTCAGAACATTCATCTCCTCAGTTCAAGCAAAAGCCCACGATCTACCCATCCACTCCCCATACCACGCACCACATCTCTTTGATGAAGTTACATCCAAGAGAATTTTCAAGACGCAGTCCCTGAAATCTTACAAACCCTACCTGGCATTGATCTCTCCAGCGACTGGTCAGGTCGAAACCGCAGATGAATACCAAAATCTTCTGGCATCTGTCGTCAAAGACTGTCTGCAAGAGCAAGTTAGATGGGACCGGGTCGTCGATTGCATGATTGAGAATTTTCGTGAACAGAGCATTGGCCACTGCCAATTACTCTCTATAAGCAGTAATGCAGCACAACTTCTCTCTACATCCCTTGCAGGAGTCAAGATCGACGTGGAAATCTTGAGGATAGCGACATCCTCTGAAACAAGCTCTGGGCAATGCGGGCATTTTTCAGACTCTAAAATAGCCATCATTGGATACTCGGGTCGCTTTCCGGATTCTGCCTCAAACGAGGAGTTTTGGGAGCAGCTCAGAGCTGGTCGGGATCTGCATCGAGAAATCCCAGCTGACAGGTTCAATTGGAAGACACACTATGATCCGACCGGAAAAACCAAGAACACAAGCCGCGTCAAATACGGCTGCTGGATTAAGGAGCCAGGATTGTTTGATGCACGATTCTTTAATATTTCTCCTCGGGAAGCGGAAAATACAGACCCCGCTCAAAGGCTCGCCATTACAACAGTGTATGAAGCAATGGAGATGGCTGGGATGGTGCCGAATCGAACCCCCTCTACACAACAAGACCGCATTGGGGTTTTTTTCGGCACTACCAGCGATGATTGGAGAGAAGTTAATAGTGGCCAGGATGTTGATACTTATTTCATCCCCGGGGGAAACAGAGCGTTCGTGCCAGGCAGAATCAGGTTGGTTCCAATGAGTATCTTCGTTGACGCAAATACTAACACCTTAATTAGCTACTTTTTCAGGTTCTCCGGGCCAAGCCTCAGTATGGATACAGCATGTTCTTCTAGTTTTGCCGCTATTCAGACCGCGTGCGCATATCTTTGGAGGGGAGAATGCGATACCGCAGTTGCCGGAGGCACCAACATCCTTACCAATCCTGACAACTTTGTTGGGCTTGACAGAGGACATTTCTTAACCACAACTGGTACGTCCGGAATCCTTTCATTGGCGCAATCAAAGGCATACTCACCGTTTCTTTTTTCTTTCTTAGGCAACTGCAACACATTTGACGACAACGCCAGTGGCTACTGCAGAGCCGACGCAGTTGGGTCAGTCATTCTCAAAAGACTCGAAGATGCTGAGATGGATAACGACCCCATCTTCGGCATCATCTCCGGTGCCACTACAAACCACTGCGGCCAGACGGACAGCATCACCAGGCCCCATGAAGGTGACCAGATTTCGGTTTTCAAGCGGATCATTCGACACGCCGGGGTCAATCCACTTGACATCAGTTACGTTGAAATGCACGGCACAGGGACTCAAGCCGGGGATGCAACGGAAATGAATTCCGTATTGTCCGTTTTTGTGCCTGATACACAACGCATGCCGCGATACCCTCTACATGTCGGTTCTGCAAAGGCAAATATGGGCCACGCTGAATCTGCGTCAGGTGTTTCGTCGTTAATCAAGGTCCTGATGATGATGAAGCACAACGAAATCCCGCCGCACTGCGGCATCAAAACGAGGATCAACCATAATTATCCCCTAAACCTAAAGGACCGTAATGTCAATATCGCTTTCAACCCAACTCCCTGGTTAAGAGACCAGCATCCGTGCGGTAAGCGATTGGCTTTTTTGAACAACTTCAGTGCAGCTGGGGGCAATACTGCAGTACTCCTCGAGGATGCCCCAGTACGCAAAGATGAGAGAGGCGAGGACCCACGAACATTCCACCTAGTGGCAATTTCTTCAAAAACAGCAAAATCCCTGACGGGAAACATGGAGGCTCTAATCAGTCATTTTGAAGGGCACCCAGAAATCAAATTATCCAATTTGGCCTATACGACAACAGCGAGGCGGGTTCACCACCCATACCGTGTGACCGCCATTGGAAACGATACAGCTTCTATTTCGCAATCATTGAGATCCAAACTGAGCACCATAGAGCCAAAGACCATTCCACCCGCTACCAGGCTTCCAAAAGTGGTATTTGTCTTCACAGGGCAAGGCTCATTTTACTACGGAATCGGAAAGGAACTTTTTTCCCACATTGCATCATTCAGGGATGACATGGAGCGCTTCAGCAGAATCAGCCAACGGCAGGGATTTCCATGTTTTCTTAGTGTTATCCAAAACGCGAATGAGACTGGGGTGGATGACCCCGTCATCACCCAACTTGCCATGACTTGCACACAGATGGCATTTGCCCGAATGTGGAGGTCTTGGGGAGTTAGGCCCAGCCTCACCATTGGACACAGCCTCGGTGAATATGCAGCACTATTTGCAGCCGATGTGCTCTCAGCTGCTGATACGATATACTTGGTTGGTTCTCGCGCACAGCTTCTCAAACGTCACTGTAAATCCGGCACTCATTCTATGTTGGCTGTCAAGGCTACGGAGGACGAGATCAAATCTCTTATCAGTGGCTCCTCCGTTGAGGTAGCATGTTTGAATCAGCCACGGGGCAATGTCATTAGTGGCACAGTCGAGGAGATTGACCATCTCAAAAATATCTTCAAAAAGGCAGGGTATGAGACCACGAGTTTGGACGTCCCTTACGCTTTTCATTCCTCTCAGGTTGATCCAGTACTAGAAGATTTTGAGAAGGCGACTAAAAGGGCTACATTCCAAGCTCCATCCGTTCCATATGTCTCACCACTAATTTCTCAAATCATCACCGAAAAGGGCACCCTGAATGGATCCTATCTCGTAAAAGCCTGTCGTCAAGCAGTCAATTTTCAAGGCGCGCTTGAGAAAGCATCAAGCTCTGGTCTGGTAAATGAAAAGACAATATGGCTTGAAATCGGGTCGCACCCTGTTTGCACCGGGATGGTGAAGGGCAACTTTGGTAGCAAATCCAACACGGCAGCCACACTGCGAAAGGACACTGATCCCTGGAAAGTCTTGACAACAAGCCTCGAGATTTTTTATCTCAATGGATTTGATCTTGACTGGAATGAGTACCACCGAGCCTTCGGTCAGTTCAACGCTGTGATTGAGCTGCCGCGTTACAGCTGGGATCTCAAAAATTACTGGATCATGTATCGCAATGACTTTTGCTTGACCAAGGGTGAGGGCATTCAGCCAATTCAACAGGCACCTACCACCGACGTCCCGAAATCCTTCAAAAGAATCTCTCCGTCGCTCCAAAGAGTGATTGAAGAGTATCATGGAGATGATCAGTCCTCTATTTTAGTAGAGTCAGATGTTCATGATCCAAAACTATTGCCTATATTCACTGGCCATAAAGTGAATGGGGCAGAGCTTTGTCCCTCGGTACGTTTCAAGTCCATTCCCATTGTAGACCTCTAACTAATTTGACAAGTCATTATGGGGAGACATTACCCTACACCTCACCCATTATTTCATGGAACAGCGATCGATGTCATCGAAATCCATGGGAATAGACGTTTCTCACATGGAAATTGAGAAACCACTCGTTCATAATCCAAACATGGATTCACAACTCTTCAGGGTATCAGCAGTCGCGGATTGGTCTAACAATACGGCCAAATTTAGCATCTTCAGTGTCAACGCCCAGGGCAAGAACAGTGCCAACCATGCAACATGCACCGTTAGCCTAGTCCCAACTCAAGGTTGGGAAAAGGAGTGGAATAGGAATTCCTACCTCATAAAGAGTAGAATTAATGCTTTGCGAAACGCTGTCGAAAACGGTGAGGCGCATCGCATCAAGCAGGCTATTGTCTACAGACTCTTCGCCAACATCGTCGAGTACAGTCCAGAATATCAGGGGATGAGAGAAGTCATTCTCGATAGCAACGATCTTGAGGCGGTATCCACCGTCAGATTTCAGGTTGATGATCAAGGATTCTACTTCAATCCCAAATGGATGGACAGTGTTGGAGGGGTCGCCGGTTTTATCATGAACGGCAATGACAGCCCGCATCCCAAGGCTGAAGTCTTCATCAACAATGAATGGGAAAGTATGAAGTTGATCGCTAAGCCGGAATACGGGAAGACATACCACTGCTACAATCGGATGCAGTTGCTTGAAGGAACATTGTATTCTGGTGACACATATATTTTTGACGGTGATCAGATCATTGCAATCATTCAACAAATCAAGGTACGTCAATACAACAACTGTGAAAAAGGAAATTCTGACAATCGTAGTTTTTGGGAGTCCCACGTCGCGCCCTGGATGGGTTGCGTCCAACGGCCAAATTGACGCCTGCCATATCCCCTCAAGCCCCACCCTCAGTTCATGGACCAAAACCCAAGACGCCCGCAGTGCCAGGGCCCAAGAAAATCATCACAGTCTCACCATCTAAACCACTCGCCCCAGCTGATTCCGGTAGTTTTTGGCTTAGAATATTGGCCATAATTTCGGAAGAAGTCGGTGTCGATCTTGGAGACTTGAAACCTGATACCGAATTCGCCGAGCTGGGCCTCGACTCCCTCTTATCATTAACGGTCACAGGCCGCATGAGAGAAGAGTTGGACTTAGATCTGCCTTCTTCAATTTTCATCGATTGCCCCAGTGTCAATGATCTCCAACAGCTCTATGGAAATGGGGCTAGTGGAACAACTTGCTCCAGCACCAATGTATCCAGTAGTGAAGGGGAATCAGGCGCTTCCACGCCAAAAACCTCGGTTACATCTGAAAATGAAGATTTGGACTATGTTCTAATTCTCCGTTCTACTATCGCTGAAGAGACGGGGATCAAGTTGGAAGAGCTTTCTGGCGCAACAAGCATGGACGAGATTGGGGTTGACTCTTTGCTCGCGCTAACAACCATGGGAAGGCTGAGTGAAATCTTTCAAGTAGAGCTTCCCTCTACTCTCTTTGCCGATAATGAAACCCTGGTTGAGTTAGAGGCCGCTGTCGGGTCCATTTTAGGGCTTGGTGCTAAGCAGGCGACGCCCACTACAGTTCCACCTTCATCAAGGCACAGCTTTCTTGAAGATGAGGTTGTAAAAAGTTCTCCTCATGCCACATCAGTTCTACTTCAAGGCTCGCCAAAATCAGCCAATGCATTTTTATTCATGTTCCCCGACGGTTCGGGCTCGGCTTCCTCGTATGCCACGCTCTCCAAGATCGACCCTAAAGTGGCAGTTTATGGGTTGAACTGTCCCTGGCGCACTACGCCTGAGAACATGGCTCGGTCCAACTGCACCCTCGAACAACTCTCGGCAAAATATGTCGTTGAGCTCAAGCGCCGGCAGCCATCGGGGCCATATCACTTGGGCGGGTGGAGTGCCGGAGGCATCTGCGCATTTGAAGCAGCCCGACAACTGGTGTCCTCTGGGGACATCGTCGAGTCTTTGATACTGATCGACTCTCCTAACCCAATTGGTCTACAAAACCCACCGGCTCGCATGTACGACTTCTTTCAGCAGCTTGGTATTTTCGGAACTGGCTCAGGTATTCCAAAGTGGCTACGCCCACACTTTGACGCGTTTATCGGCATGCTAGATAAGTACGAACCAGCCGCTTGGCCTAAATCCCTGGGTCTGGCCCCGAAAACGCTCATGGTCTATGCTCCAGATGGAGTATGCAAGGATCCCGATGGCCCCAGGCCAGAGATTCGGCCCGACGATCCCCGAGAAATGATTTGGTTAATCAACAACCGCACTGACTTCTCTGCAGATGGCTGGGCATCATTGCTTAGCAGGGATAGATTGACCGTGGAGGTGCTGGAAGATGTACACCACTTCAGCATGATGGATTCGGGGCCACAGATGGATAGGATGTGTGCACATATACAAAGGGTGTGCTTTTAATTCTTTTCCTTTCGGTCATGACAGATTGTGTAAAATCCGGCTGAGTGTACTAGTTTGTCCATAATTGTCTCCCCTTTCAAATATTAGATGTTTCCCATATTCATTATAGATAAATGAAATGAATCAATTTTATTAAAAACTTGAATTCTATTTTCCTGCTAGTCTGTTCTAAATACGTGGAATTGGTGGCTCGGTCCCAACTGATGGGAGCAAACTTCACTCTAGGGTAGGCACGGGATTAATCCAAATACCCGTGTGAAGGCTATGTAGGAACCAAGAATTCGGAGCGAAAAATGCGCCAGATAATACGGATTGCTTTGGTCATCATAACTAATCGGCATTCTTACAAGCTATTGGTGGAGCTAGCGAGGAGTGGAGTGGGGTTGTCGGAAGGACATGGACAGATCGCGTTCAGCCTCAACCGCAGCATACTACTTGCCATTTGCTCAACTTGTCAGGTGACCTATTAGAACGCTCACCCCTTCTCTTGCAAGCAGGCCACCGCATAAAATTTCATTTAATCTCACTCCATAAATATTTGGCGCAAGCACGCTGGCCATTTCGGTCACGTCTGCGCAAGCCATGAACGAAACCGCCAGACTAGGCTCGAACGTTATCGCGTTGGGTGAGCTTACAGGCCGAATTGGAAAACTATGCTTCGAGTACGTAGCGTCTGTAAAGAATGCTAGTGAGGATATACATCGGGTCCAGAAGAGGATCGGAAGTTTGGGCTCCGTTGTTCGACAGGCCCAACGACTTGTGGAGAGTCCAGATGGAACACCTCTCACGACATCTCTAGAGTTTCTCACGTCTCTCGAGGGATGTAAAGCTGACATGGAGAAACTACAACAAAAACTAGACCCGGGGAAGACAAGAAAAACTATGCGTCGTTTTGGTCTGCGAGCTCTTCAATGGCCATTCTCTCAGAAAGAGGTTGACAAGCTGGTGGCGGAACTTGAACGCTGGGAGACAACTCTGTCTCTCGGGCTGCAGATCGATCAGACGTGAGTATTGGAATTCATCAATTCATCAGACGACCGAAAAGACCACGAGATTAATTTTGACTAGAACTCTTTTACTGGATATCCGACAAAAGATCCAAGACAGCTCCCACAACCCCAAACAGCCGGCAGGTGCTCCGCTGGCCTCGACCAAGCCAAGACTTGAGAGCTACTTTTCCATCCCATTTGATGTAGATCCAGACTTTGTCAAACGCGCGGACATCCTAGGGTGGGTGAGGGGCCGGTATGATGAGTCAATGAATCGCATCAGCCTCGTGGGTATAGGTGGAGTTGGGTGAGACATCCCTTTGCTAGTGTGCGCCATGAGACTTACATTCAGACAGAAAATCCCAGCTCGCTATCCAATTTGCTCACGACGTAAGGAATGTTTCGCCTGAAACCAGTGTCTTCTGGGTCCATGCCGGGACGAGATCCAGGTTCGAAGAGGCCTATCACGCAATCGCCGACCGCCTCCAACTCCCCGAGCGCGAAGTCCCCGAAACCAACGTACTCCGCATAGTTTGCGACTGGTTTCAGAGGGATGACGTCGGTCCTTGGCTCATAATTTTGGATAATGCTGACGACATCAATATCTTTTATCAAGGGCATGGCTCTAGCGGTTGTGACGCATCAAGCGGGGCAGGGAGAGCAGAAACAGTGAATGGACCACTCGCGTCTTACCTGCCAAAACGTCCTGGCGGGACCGTACTTATCACCTCACGCAGCATGGATGTTGCGCAGCGATTGACGGGAAGCCAGAGATTGATCATAGAGGTTTCTGCCATGGAAGCTTCCCAGGCAGCACAACTGTTGCAAAATAAACTCATTACAGGATATGAGCAAGATGCTGCAAAAGAACTGGCTCATGCTCTGGATTGTATCCCTTTGGCCTTGAGCCAGGCAGCCGCGTACATTAACAGACGCAGTCCAAGAATTTCTTTGGCCGTATACCTTGAAAATTTAAACAAAAGCGACAAGAAAAAGGGAAATTTACTGAATAGCGATGCGGGCGATTTTCGGCGCGACGACGGTGTTTCAAACTCGGTGGCCACCACTTGGCAGGTTACTTTTGAACATATCCGCGCCGAGAAGCCTTCGGCGGCACATTTACTATCCTTCATGAGCCAATTCAACCCACAGGCGATTCCTGATTTCCTTCTACACGGTTATGGCAAGGAAATTGGCGATGCTCTTGATAATGACTCTGATGAAGAAGAAGAGCAAATGGACAAGTTTGAGAATGACCTGGATGTATTGAGAGGCTATTCTTTGGTGTCACTAGCCACTGATAGGTCCGTCCTCAAGATGCACTCTCTCGTGCAATTCTGCACCCAATTGTGGCTCGCGTCTTCTGGAGAAACCAAAAAGTGGAAACGACTCTTTCTACAGGAAATGATGCGGAACTTTCCCGTAGATTTCGAGGCACCGCAGAAATGCGAGATCATGATCCCCCATATGGATCCGTTTATGAATGATGAGCCTTCGAGCGACAGCGAATTCGAGGAATGGAGTGAGTTGATAGAAGGAGGAATGCATCATTTCTCGCACAAGGGCGATTTGAAAACGGCGGAGATATGGGCAATGAGGTTGTTGGAGACGACCAAGAAGCGATGCGAAGAGAAAAACGTTCGCACGATTGGCAGCATGGGTCTCGTTGCGGAGATTTATTATCGTCAGGGACGGTGGAAGGAAGCGGACGAGCTACAGCAGAAAACAACCGAGCTAGCTAGTGAGGAATTGGGGGAGTCGCATCGGGAAACACTCCAAGGTCTGCTGCAGTTCGCAATTGGCAAGAGGTCTCGGGCTCATCTGGAAGAGGCCGAGAAATTACATTTGCAGGTCGTTGAGAGAGCAAAGAAGGCCTTTGGAGAAGAGGATGGGCTGACCCTCGCTGCCATGAGTAACTTGGCGTGGACGTACTCGGATCAAGGGAGAGCGGAGGAGGCGGAGCAGCTGCAGCTCCAAATCATTCAGGCGCATAGGCGAGTGCTCGGGGAAACGCACCTTTCTACGCTCACTAGCCTAGGGAACCTAGGATCGACATACTGGAGTCAAGGGCGATTGGCTGAAGCTGAAGAGATTGAACTGAAGGTCCTGAAACTAACAAAGGAGAAACTTGGTGAGGAACATGCAGATACTCTGACAAGCATGGAAAATCTGGCGGCAATTTACTCAGACCAGGACCGGCTGAAGGAAGCTCAGGAGTTAGGGTCACGGACACTGGAACTCAGAAAGCAGGTTCTCGGAGAGGAACACCCTCAAACACTTGGTTCCGTAGCAAACTATGCAGGCACGTTGGATAGTCTAGGGCGCCACAAGGAAGCATTGGCTTTGCTCAAGAAGCACAACTTCACTCGATACTGCGAGAACACTCACGGTCCGGACCACCCGGCTACAATTGGAGTGTTGAAGTGGATAGAGAAGATGGAGGAGAAAGCGAGAGCCGGTGAGACTGTCGATACGGAATTGGTCGGCGACCCGGCTATCAAGAGCCAGGCCGGGGATGTGGTATAGAGTTGCAACGGGCGTTACTGTTGGTGGTGGTGGCCCAATTGGCTCAGTCAATCATACGGCAATTAGCTCTTTTGCTTGGTATACGCGTCATTTCGGCAGACTATATCCGGGCAATTGATTTGATATCCTGTCGCAAATACTGCCCGGTGCAGAAATTCCGGGCGATGCCCTTCCCTCTGAACGATCCAAGCGTTTCTGTTTCCTGCACGGCGGGTTCCCACTCGCCAAACTGCCGATCACACAGGGCCATTTAGATCTGCGTGCCCGTCTCGCCCGTCTGTCCAATTTCAGGGCTTGCGTGCGATTCGGAGGTCAAACCTGTTGGCCAGGAGGATAGAAAAAGAGGGATTTTCCCCGTGGGCATTGGAATGCCAGGACGCGCACGCGTCATGTGGGCTTGATCTCCCTGAAAGACCCAGCGGACGGACGAATGGTGCGATGAGGCAGAGAATGGGCCCAAAAAGAAGCTGGCCCAGGTTGGGATGCGAAAGATTGGGCTCGCGCTAGGAGGGGGAAGGGGGAGGGAAGCCGGGGATCGGGGACGTATTTGAACAGCCCATGGGCTGGCGGGAAGCGGCTGGAGAGGAGGTGAAGCCCGATTCCCTCCCGGCGCGCTGGCCTCAGTCGGCGACTCGGGGAGCGGGGCGGCTTTCGGGCCGGCCTGGGCGCTGTCAATTCCAGCGGGCGGAGGCTTCGGTCGGCTGCGTGGCGTCTCGTGGCGGGTGTGGCGCCGCTACACCGCAACCACAGCGAGATCTGATCGGCCGACTCCCGACGGCTCCCGCTTCGGTAGGGCTCGCAGCATCTCGGTGGCCTTCCATTTTTTCTTTTTTGCCTGACCCCAGGAGATTTGACCCTGCACGGTATCACTTGTGCCCCGGCCAGTACCCACCCCCGTCTCCGTAGCTCGCAGGAGGACTGCAGAAAAAGATGCTTAAAATCTACCTTGACATCAACCATACCCCTGTGGCCCATGGGCCATGGGCCCAACAAAACAGCAGCCAACCAGTCGCGGAGGCCCCTTTGCCTGCATCCCTCGCTCCCGCGATGGCCTCTGGGCCTTATCGGCCGACTCCCGGGCCTACCTGGCGTTTTTCAGTGGTTTCAACGGCTTCCAGTGCGCTGATCACGGCTGAAACCCCCAGCGATGGCCGACGTCAAGACTCTCCTCTTGATTCAAGTTGCCGGCCAAGTGGACTGACTCCACCAGCCGGCGCCTGTGTCTCCAGATCTGAGCCCGTCTGAGTCTCCCGCTCGGTGGGTTCCTGGGGTTTGTCTGGGCCGCCGACGTCTCGTATATCTTGCTACCGCTCCGACCTTGTCTGCCTCCTCGCCGCTCCTTTGTGACTCCTTGCTCATCAAACACAATAAACGTGAATGGCACTGGATTGCGCGTGTCTTCTGCCACCCAGTTCCTTGCCCCCTTAATGACCTTCACCATGGAGTCGCAAAAGTTCTCTCAAAAGGTCTCTGAAAAGATCTCCCAGCTTCCCAAAAAGGTTCTAGGCATTGATCCCGATGAACGCTACTCTCTGCTGCCGGACGATCTTGATGTCCGCGCCAACAGAGTAATCTTTCCGGCGGACATCTACCGCGAAGATGAGCCAACAATTCTAGACTTCTTCAAGGATATGACACCGACCCAGGCTGGTGCCATGGAATATATTCGCGAGTTATTCCCCAGTGCAGGATGGATCCCCAGATACGGACTCAACTGGCTCGTGGGCGACATTATTGCCGGTAAGCTTATCTTATGCTTCACGAAAAAAAGCTACTCCGCGCTAACCATTTCTGTTCATTAAATTTAGGCATTACCATTGCACTAGTCATTGTTCCTCAAGCCATGGCATACGCCCTCCTTGCTCAGCTCACACCTGCTCACGGACTCTACACATCCTTTACTGGTGCTGTCTGCTATTGGGTGTTTGGAACTTCAAAGGATATTGTCATTGGTGTATGTAATAGCCCTTACCCATATTAAAGAACCACACTAACATGCTTTCGTCATCAGACAACCGCTGTCGGTTCCCTTCTCGTCGGCCAGGTCATTAGCCATGTCAACGGCTCCCACCCGGACAAATATACGAACGAAGAGATTGCCCATGCGCTGAGCTTGATTTCCGGAGCCGTTTTGCTATTCTTTGGATTGTTTCGACTGGGATGGATCATCGAGTTCATTCCTTACATTCCCATCTCGGCTTTCGTGACCTCGGCCAGCATCACCATCATGTCGACCCAGATTCCCAGTGCCCTCGGCATTTCCAGCGTCAACACCCGAGAAGCACCCTATAAAGTTTTCATCAACACATTCAAGGCACTGCCCGAAACAAAAGTAGATGCGGCAATAGGAATCACCTCCTTTCTCATGCTCTTCGCCATTAGGGACTTTTGCACTTACATGGAACGCCGCCAGCCCCGGTTCAAGCGAACATGGACCTATGTTTCCTCCCTGAGAATGACATTTGTTATGATTCTCTTTACTCTTATTAGTTTCCTTGTCAACAGGGGTCACCCATCTGCAGATGCAAAGTTTAGAATTGTGGGCAAGATCGAGTCTGGTACGTAACTTGCCTCCCGGTCCACTAAACCAACCTAACTTGAGACAGGCTTCCAACGCGCCCATGTACCCAGCCCAAGCCTTGATTTGATCAAGGCCATCATCCCTCAGCTACCCGCCGTTGCTATCATCCTAGTCATTGAGCACATTGCCATTGCTAAGGCTATGGGTCGACAGTACAACTACAGCATCAACCCATCCCAGGAAATTGTGGCCCTGGGTTCTGCCAACCTGTTCAGCCCCTTTGTGGGAGGCTATGTCTGCACAGGCTCGTTTGGAGCATCTGCCGTGTTGTCCAAGGCTGGTGTCAAGACTCCTCTGGCGGGTGCCTTTAGCGCACTGATGCTCATCCTGGCCTTGTATGCATTGACATCGGTCTTTTTCTACATCCCAAAGGCTGCGCTTGCTGGATTGATTCTCCATGCTGTCTGCAACCTCATTGCTCCACCCAAAAAGGTCTTTTCCTACTGGCAGCTTTCGCCGTTTGAGTTCTTCATTTGGACCATCTGCGTCATTGTAGCCATCTTTGAATCGCTCGAGACAGCCATCTATGTTGGCACTGCTCTCTCCATGGCTCTTCTCCTTGCTCGTCTTGCCAGGACCAGGGGCAAGTTTCTTGGCCGGGTTCAGGCTTACCGAGTGGCGGATGAGAGAGACCCTCATTCTAAGGGGATGAGCCGAAAGTCTAGCAGCACCGCTTTGCACAAGGAGCATGGCTCTCGCGAGGTGTTTCTGCCTCTGGACCGCAGGGATGCCTCCAACCCTGACATCTGCGTCGAGTCACCTTACCCCGGTGTCTTCATTTACCGCTTCAATGAAGCATACAACTACACGAACCAAGCTTACCACATCGACACATTGCTCCAGCACATTATGAAGAATACGCAGCGAATGACGGAGGAGCATTACGAGAAGGAGTCTGACCGGCTCTGGAACGACCCAGGCCCAAAGAAGCACAACCTTGAGAACGAGAACCTCCCTTACCTTCGCGCCATTGTCTTGGACTTCTCTGCCGTCAACAACCTCGACGTCACCTGCATCCAGGGCCTGATTGACCTGCGCAACTCACTTGACCGATACTCGGCCCCCGACGCTGTCGAGTGGCATTTCGCGTCTGTGCACAACCGGTGGTCGCGCCGCGCTCTTGCAACCGCTGGCTTTGGGTTCCCAACAGCAAAGAATCCCCTTGCGCTGGGCAACTGGAGTCCTATGTACTCAATCGCGGCAACTCTTACATCGATGGATGTCGACCCTAACCCTAACACCCGGAGGGTGCCAGATGTCGAGGCAGAGGCTGAGCATCACGAAGTTGTTCAGAAACGAAATGAGATGGAAACTGAAGACCACCACAGCGACCACGAAGGCTCAGATGTTGAGACAAAACGGGCGCTCTCTCCTGCGCCGTCTGACCATCAGCGGCCAATGGCAGCTATTTACGGAGTAGACCGCCCCTTCTTCCACTTGGATCTGCTGGATGCCGTGGATGCCGCTGTCCAAGACGCCCAGAACAAAGATCAGAGGTCTTGCATGTAAATAACCGCTGCAAGGGTCGACGATAGCAGGCTGCATCGGACTTCTTTCCAACCTGCTCGAGAAGGGTTTTCCTCAGCCCTTCGATGGCTGGCGATACTCGCTAGGAGGCCCATGGTGTTGATGGCCCCGTTGATCGTCGCTCGGTCCGAAATCGAGCTAGCCTGCCGCGGCGGCCCGGACTATGCCAGCTGGATTGATCAACTACACCATCATACAGTGGAGCATGACCTCTGGATCAGCTCAAGTTGGGCTTGTCTCATCGCCATCCCGATCATGATATGATCCAGCTAAGGCTTCTGGTCGCTTCAAGTAGACTCATTAGAGTGTGGATATTTCACCACGTCCTAGTGATCTAAGTGGAGATGGAAGTTGCCTGATTTTTTGTTGCCGCAGTCGCTGTGGCGGCACGCAGCGGTCTAGACCAGAGTGGATGGTTCTGCCGAGCTGGCAAAGCACATCTCGGGATGGAGTAGGCCAATCTTTGTGGGCCTTTAAAAAGGAATGGATTGAGAGGTCGTTGAAAAGGTGTGCTAGTAATGACAGGGTTCGGTGTGGCAATATCTTTGATGGTGATGGCGATACGAATTGTTTTGGGTGCGCGGCGTTTTTGGTGCTGACAATGGGAAGGCGATCGAGCTACTGAATTTTGAGGCCAAATGCATTATATAGAAGGTGGCTATGAGAGAAAGAAAAGGGGAAAAGAGGTGGAAATCGAGCTGTGAATTAATGCAACTAAGCTTGGTCTCGGCGATCTTTGGCCTTTACAGAGACAAAAGGCCCATAGGTTCTCTCAATAGCCAATAACATATCTCTCAACTACAAAAAGAAAATGAGGCATATTTTTAATAATATTTTTGTAAATTCAGAAGGAATGACTCGTTCTATATGTTTTCCTAATTCGCTATCGCTGATTCATGTATTCTCATTTCGTGTCCAGGCTCCAACTCCATAACTCCAATCGTGATCGTTTCCCTCTCGTTATGCGCATTCAAAGATATCGCTTAGTCTGCCAGTAAAACTCTTCCGCGCCAGTCATGCGCCTTTCGATGCCTTCGATGGCCTTCCTCATCTCTTCGGTTCCAACTTGCCCGCTGCTTTCTAACTCGCTCACCATCTTCTGGAACTCGCGCTCCCATGTTCTCACGAGGGAGTAGGACCACACCTTGGCCCCTTCAACGCCGATGTGCGTCTCTGCAGCCAGAATGCTCACGCCATTGACCATGACAGCGGCTTCGGGGCATTCTTGGTAGGCCTTCCACTCTCGGTCAAACGAAAAGATGTCGTTCAGTATCATGACGTGGTAGTTGGCAATGCGCTCAAGAGGCATTAGCAGCTCCATCTTCTCAGCGGGGAGCGAAATTTGCTCAGTCCAGTACAGAATTGTAGAGCAGATGTTGATGCCAAAATCCACCTCGCGGTATGCAAGGTACTTTTGGAACGAGGCAATGTCGCCGCGAGTAGAGTCGCAGTGGCAGAAGAGCATCTCAATGTATTGGTCAATGATGATTTGCTCAATGCGACGGCCATCACGTCTCCTTGTGCGCCCCTGGCCAAGGATGCGAGTGAATATGGAATGGTGCATTCGTTCGATGTTGGTCAAAGGGTCGAAGCATTCGGGGGCGTCGCGGAGTGTGGAGAGGCGGAGAACAACCAGGCTGCTGTCTTCTGGCTTCTGGTGGTCAAACCAATCTGCTTCAAGGTTAGTAAGATGCGGTTGCTTCTTTGAATCGAGGGTAGACTCACCATCCATGAGAAAGCCCAAGAGCAACAGCTCGCAAGCCAGTTTGACTCGCTCAGAGTCGCCGGTAGCAAACATGCGAAGAGCGGTATCACTCAGCTTCCAGCTCAAGAAGCCCAGCTTGGCTCTCGTGGAAGGCCATTCCCATGTGTCGCTGAGATATTTATTCACGCAGGCTTCAATTTCTTCGTGCTGTGGGTGGAGGATGGACTTGGAAAGAGTTGTCGGTGCCCCAAGTGAGCGGAGAGGATGGCTGAAGGAGGTGTCCATGGTGAGTTGATGGTGAGTTGATGTTGATGTTGATGGTGGTCTCTTGGTTTGAAGTTGTAGAAGTTGCTTTGGCTTGTTCCTGCCTTTTCAGATAATATTCATGACATGGGAGCGCCCAATATTTATACAAGTTTGTACGTTGGTGCGCGAACCCTCTCCCACACAGAGGTCAAGGGATGTAACGGGGCTCGCCGTTGCCTCGGGCTTCAACAACACAAACTATCAAAGCAAAAACATACATGAGTCGACATGTTGCAAATACTGGAAGCACTAGAGACTATTCGCCGGTGAGGCTATCGCGACCTACTGCAACGTAGCGGAGTGTCTCAGCCGTCTGGAGAGGCGCCGCGGCCATCCCGATAGTTTGGGCGCAGCACGTCGATAAAGCCAATTGAGACCCCCACAACGGCCATTGGCCACCCTATTGCATGGTTACATTCACTTTCAGCCGCCCCTCGTGCTCTCTGCAGACCCCGGGTTGCCCAAGAATAGGAGCGGGACCTAAACGACACACATGGCGGTAACGGGCTTCATGTGGGGCATGAGTCGATAGATGCTCCGGCTAGCTTGACATACCCGGGCAAAGGCGCCCGTATTTTGGACATGGCGTTCCGCTTACGACCGCATCCCACTCTCGGGCTGCGGGTTTTCAGCTCTAGTGCCCTGCAACAGCCAGCCACGGCGTCGGGCTGGTTCCTGGAAACAACCAGTGATGGTTCACGCTGCACCGTCCACTCGCGCCAATTGGATACCCATGTGGCAAAAGGCGCTGTATGTCGTGCCAGTGACGTGGTTATGGTCAAAATCTTTGTTCGTAAAAGTTTCGCACGCGGCTCTGAAACATTGAATCACCGTATCGAGGCCGACTGGATCAACGTCAACGGCGCCTGGTATCAGAGTAAGACGGGTTTGCCGAGACGGCCCTCGCTTGTTGCGATGGGGGATGGGGCCTCCCGCATTCAATAGTGACTGGAAGGTTGCGCGTCATGTGGATTTACTTTAAGAATTATCAATTCGATAGTTTGCTCCATGGGACCCTTGCAAGATGATTGCGCAACTCAGCATTCTAGCTCAAGTAAACAAATAAAACACAACACCTGAACGAGTAAGTGTATTGGGCTAAAAAATCATTTCCCGGTGTTTTTTTAAGAATTATTTTTTATTTTTGCATACATCATCATTATCTTGGCTGCAAGCGATCTTGTGCAGTGGCCATGGTGAAGTACCAGTTGTTAGAATATTCTAGGGTTGGGTCTATAATCAAGGCCCTAGTTATTTTAGTCCAATATTCCCCTAGTTCGTTTTGGGCTCATGCAACCTGGAGGCTCCCTTGGTCAAAACCAGTCAAGATGCAACGCAGGTATGGTCCGTTGGTCGAAGACTCATGGTGACTTTTTTTAACCTTTTTGTTTGTGCATGAATAATTCGCATTCACTCATGTCCAAATGCCATTTGTTGCACAAAGAACAAACATAAGGTCATGCTGCACGCTCTACAGGGTGCCAAATGCGAAGAAGTGAATCACAGCATGCCATTCCTTTGATGGGCAAAAATACTTAAGCAGCCATATCGAAACCACAATTTCGTCTTCTATTTCTCCTCTCCAACATGTGGTCCTGATGCATCATCACCGGGTCCAGCCTTGTGAAGTCGCATCCCTGAAACAGCATCGTAGATCATCTCGTCTACCTTGCTTCGCCCCCACTCCCAGTCCGGAATGGCTCCCAACACGCCGGCCGGACCCCGGTTCCCAAATGAAGTAAGAGGCCGCCCAGTTCCAATATCCAATATCCCTAGCTCAATCAGGCTAACGGCATGATAGATTTTCCACGCAATCATAGCTGAACTCCCTACTGACGAGGTCATTCGTTTACGTACAGTCAGCAAAGCATTCTACGCTTCGGCCGTCGCCATAATTCACCACCGCGTTGTCAGAGGCCCTCCTAACCCCATAATTAATCTGGCCTGCGAACTTGTTCAGCCCCCTTATCAAACTTTCCCGACCCTTGAGTGCGACTTTGAGGGAGTGGTTCCACTTGGAAGCCCCGACTTTGACAACAACAATCCGCAGTCTTTCGAGGATCTTGAGAAGCTTTATTCCGTCTTCAAAATCCGCCACCAAGGTGCTTCGGCGCAAGAACACGTCACTGCTGGGTTCCTATTCAGGCGTGAAAATGAACCCGTTGTATTCGATATCACCCAAGACATCTTCGAGATGGACGTGGAGTCGACCATGACCTATCCCCACTGGAAACATGCAATTGTTCTGGGAAGGATGTGCCTTGCACGTAAAAACTCATGGCTCGCTCGCAAGGCTAGAGAGGACCATGTCGGTACCATTTTGTGGCTCGATTCGTACCGCGATAAGGGCATTCGTGTCAACGTAATAGAACCAGCCCCGTCAGATCCAGAATCTAACCCAGCGAATGTCCTTACAGCCAAGTATAGCATTGTATTCAAAGGTAAATCAGCTTTTATCGCCTCAAGGAAGAAAAAAGGTTGAGTATCGTATAAAATACTAACTTATATTACCAGAGTTCCTCGCTCGCACTGTCGCTCTCTCTCTCTGGCGTAAGAGTGAAACAAAGACTTTGCTAGAATACTACACGAAGTAGGAACCTTATGAAGGAGGTGTAGCTATCTAGCTATGCACTAGTTAGAGCAGAAGGCTCTTCAAGCTAGGATGACACGATAAACTACCCAATCTTCATCCCTTTACGCTATTTTGAGGCCGTGAAAAAGATTCAAGCCTGCTGAACGTTCCTCTCAATAAATTATTCATCACGGTTGATCCACCATGTCAAACGCTTTATGTAGGGGTCTTTCGACGCAGATAGCATCGAAAATACAAAAAGAAAACCACTAAAACACCTTTTCTTGTCCCCTTGAAACCCAAACCCGCAAAATGAAGACAAAAACGTCGTAGATCCGTCACAAACTGACTGCTCTTTTGCCAGGAGACTCGGCCATCCGTCGAAGTTCAACGTCGCTCCCAGACTCAGTATCATCCAAGAAACTCACTCCTCCCGCCAAGCGAATGTCCGTACTCCCTGATCTCTCCATCCCAGTCTCGGCCATGTCCCCGGACCGTTCTAGGTTCCTATTCTCCCAGGAATCGCGCAGCGCTCGGTGGCTAGTGATAAAGAAGATGGTGGCGTTCCATAGCCCCTGCAGCGGCAGCACGGCGGCAGTAGCGACGTGATACTCGTAGGGCGAATCGCCGACAAGCCAGCTGTGGATTCGGTTCAGGCTGCTGGGAATCCAAGTTGCCAAAACGCTTAGCGCAAAAAGAAGGCTGGTGCGCAGGTATGCTCGCTTGATTGGGTCTTCTACAACAAACTTGGATACCACTCTTCTCATCGACATTTTCATTCTGCGCAATGGGTGCTTCCGGGTGGGAGTATTAGTGGGGGAGCAAGTAACGGTTGAGTAGTTCATGTAGTGAGAGGCAACAGGGTGCATCTGCAAAGTCGACGATCCATCCAAAGGATCAATTGATGATGGGTTTATATGAGCGGCCTTGGGCTCCATCGGGAAAGAATTCGGACAAACAGTCGATTGTACGACTTGAACTTCGGTGATAATCCTCCCGTAAAAACAGTCAGCTGGGACGTGCAGGTCGACGCGAGGTTTCTGGTTAGGCAAACATATGTTAGTGAACCGAAATTGACCAGCTCCCTCTTAGGCAACTCACTTGATCGTAAATCCCAGTATCTGCAGTCTGAGAAGCGGAAATACTCTTCAGTCGATTTCTCGAGTGAAAGACTTGGTACCCCACCAAGGTGTAGAATAACAACGACCCAACAATGCAAATCCAGACCAACATGTAATACGAATAGATGCGAATATTTTCCCAATCCTTGTCCACCCAACACCAAATCTAGCCAAACAGTCAGCTTCCAATTTCTGTCAAAGGTAGTATGGAACTCTCACAGTTGCCTGTCCAAAAATCCTTCCGCGCCCCGGGTGTCTAACCAAGAGCAGCGTAAGTGCGATTATAAAAGGACCGCCGTAGCAGACCACGCAGTAAAGCCACCACCACCTGCGAAAGGCGTCGGGGCTGGTCCGGAAGAAGAATACGAGAAAGACGTTGAACGCCATTGCGAGCGACCACCAAGGGTCGGACTGCATGAACCTATGGCATTCTAATTAGCAACCGCTGCAGGCATGGGTCCCAAGGACCGACGCGGGCGAATCAAGGAGCATAGATGAACAACTCACATCTGGAATAAGAAGCCCTGCCCCTGGCAGAGCGCCGAGTCAACTCCCTTGTACAGGCCATCGAGGGCGATGATGCTAGCCACGCTTGCACCCACGTTGGCGACGCTCGCAAAAACGATAAAGGTGTTTTGGACATTTCGCACGCGCGGCGCCAGGGCGTATGCAACAAATATCAGAAGCACAGCCACCAAGCTGACAGAGCCTCCTATGCGCTCCAGCAGCATGAGCGTGTTCATCTGAGCTGGCGTCAGGGCCTCGGCTCGTGGGGCGAGCAGCGTCCGCACCGTCATTGCATTCGGCGACGATGTAAATGAAAGATGACAGAAGCTGTATCACCCGAGGCCTGACCGAGCGTCTATTTCCGGCGCTCGTCTTTTCTCTTCTCCAGATTCTGTCTCCCCGAATCCCTGAGGCCAGGGAATCGCGGGGAGTGCGCGGGAAATAGCTGGTGAGGAATCGATGGCGAGAGCTGTGGATGAGCGAAACCCCCCTCCCCTAGTCAGCTTAGTATCAGAGACAGAGAGAGAGAGAGCAAAGAAGAAAGGATCAAGATTTCAGAGACCTGACGGCCAGAGAAGGAGGAGGTAAGCGAGGCACAAAACGACCAAAAAGAGAAGACAGCTCGAGGAAATGGATTGGGTCTGAACAAGCGAGAGCGTGTGTTGTGCGAGAGGAAGAAGTTTGCACAAGATGGGCAGCAAGTGAGACTCGACAAAAAAACAGGAAGGTAAAGGCGGATGAGAATGCGGGCGGCCGCGGGCTGGCAAAGCCATTGAATCACACAATGTAGCTTCGTCTCGCACCGTATCCGTCGAGTGCGGCGAGGCGGGCGAAGGCTACGCGAAGGATGGTGATGCTGTACTACCGTCACCAACTGCACGCAGCCGCAAAGTCGGCGAGCGAGGAGGACCAAACGGGAATGGGAGCGAGGAGGGAGGGAGGGAGGGAGCGATGGATAGGATCATTTGAACCTCTTCTCTCTCTTCTCCCTGTATGTGCCATGCACACATGTGCACATGCAATCAGCTTTTTTAATTATCATCTCTGCTCATGTCACTTTTCACCTGCGCCGGTCGCCCTGTCGGGCTGTGATGGGTGGTATTCTCCAGCAGGAAAGAATGGTTGCAGTCGCTAATACATCATACGCCATCATCAAGTGGCCTGCTTTTGCAGGGTCTCTCCAAGTCGCCTCAACACTTGGCTCCTTGTCACTTGCCGTCAGCCGCCGCTCGTCTGCCGTTCCCTTGCCTTGCCCGCTTGCTACCCAAGGCTGTTTGCATGTTTGCACAATTCACTGCCCACCAACTCGCCCACGTGCCCAATCAGGCCCCGTCATGGCCCCTCCCTCACTCTGTCTGACATGCTTCCAACGGCGTCTTCCACGATGCCAGCGCTGGCAGATTGGCCCCTTGATATGCTCCAGCTGGTTACGTAGGCAGACACACCTGCCGATCAGCATTGGGGGGAGGGGGGATCATCTTGTTGCCATGACTGCGCCCCTCCTCCTTCGAATCTAGATCCGTCCTTTTGGAAAACTGCCATATCTACTGCAGTCATGGTTCGAATCGAAATAACGCGAACAAGGCTTCAGAATTAATCCGCAAATCAATTCTCGGGACGAAAAGCAAAGAAGAAAAAAATGCCATGTCACAAAGTCAGCCACACGAAGAGACTCGACAACAAAGCAACCCCTGCCGACCCCCCACAAGAGTGACAGTCTCGACCACAGCATCAGTTCTCACAAAACCTCATCCCCCACCGCGGTCGGGAGAAGACAACCCCTGGTTGAGCCCTGACCAGGTTCCTTCTTCCCTCCCGAAACACTCCAAAAAAACGCCAATCTGAGCTGAGGCGCAAATCGATAGGCTATTGGGCCGATGTGGCTGCGGCTGGTCGCGCAAAATGCTACACGTCTTGGCCCCCCTTGGCCCCCCCCTGCCCTGATTCAAAAGAAAAGAAAGATTCGCAAGGAGCACGACTCTGGGCACTGCGCCAACATACGCACGGAAAAACAACCGACATGCGTCCGGGTCTGCGTCCGGGCCCAGACAAAGACAAAGGATTGGAGGGTTCGCAGCAGGCTTGCAGCGCCCACGTCTCAGATCGCCCAGATCCCCAATAAGACAAGTTCGTGCCAAAATTAACATCCTTCGCAACCAAACGTGCACAACCAACGCGCAGCAGCCACTTCGTGACCGAGCCTCCATTGCATCCTCCCAATTTGCACCGATTGCCCAAGGAAGCGATCCTCTCGTATAGGCCAGCCACGGCGAAGGCAGAGGCAAGACGCCACAGGAACTGGCGTCATCAACTGCGGATGGGAATTGGCCCACCCCGCCAGAGGCCGGGTCGCAAATGGGCACCCAACGGAGAGAGCGCCCAGCGCACACCACGGAGCCTTATTCTAGTGCGGGGGCTAGGCAACGTGCCGGCCCGTTCTTGATCGTCGTTATTGCCGGCACACCCGAAACCATGGACTAGTGGCCTGGGGCGAAACTTCGCCCGGCCAAGGTGAAGGGGATGGGAAACGGCATTATGATACATACATTCAGCTCAAACATTTTTATGCAAGGTCAATAGAACCCCATTTCATCCCTTGTCGTCATTGGCGTAGATGCCAGATGACTCGGAACACATTGATAGGCCATTGCCAGCATTGTATATCAAACTTGTAGCACAGCATGTCATTTCACGTCGCATCAGCATTCCTGAAAAATGTGTATGGCAGACAATATTCAAAATGTTCATTCTAGTGCCTGTGTTACAAATCCTATACGCTGAGCTTCAAAACAACAAAAACCCATCCGCCCAGATAGTGTATATACCAATTCTCATATTTACTGAGTGTACAAAAAGTCTGGTCTCATGTCACCCATCTCGTGGATTGCCTCGGGCGACTTGCCCTCCACCAGATGATCCCGCTCTCCATTGAGGCGCTTCTTATTCTCTCGTCCAAGCATCACGTGCATGATGGCGCTGCCGCAGAAGATGCCGAAGAACATGTAGCCAAGAACGGTTCCGTGTCCCTCGTAAAAGCGGGGTGAGTTGAAGTAAACGTTGCTGCTAACAACGCCGTTCAGGTTGCCCCATCCAATGACGAAACCTAGAACGATGCCACGCTTGTACACGCCCTCGACGTTGTTCGCAACCCAGGTAATGGTAATGGGGATCGCCGGGTAGATGCCGAGTGCTCCCAGGTAGGTGCCGCAGTACTGTACAGCGGGGTTGGTCGAAGCAGTCAACATGATGAATCCAGCCATGCCAATGGGCGCAAAGATGAGGTTGAAAATACCACGCTTCTGGATGCGGTCAGAGTATATACCCATACAGACAGTCACAATGGCTGCCAGAGCGTACGGAGGGACGCTCAGGAGCTGGTTCTTGACGACAGCTGTCTTGTCCGTAAAGGACATGTTCTGGATGATGGTGGGCAGGAACACGCTGAAGGAGTACAGAGGCATCAGAGGACCCATATAGATGAGCATGCCGCAGTACGTCTTCCAGTCGGTAATAGCCTGCCAAAAGTATTTCATCTTGAATTCTTCGTGCTGAGCCGAAGCCTGTTGGTCACGCTGAAGTCGGAGAATCACACGGCGGCGATCCTCGTCTGACAAGAATTTGGCCTGGTCGGGAAAGTCGTGGACCATCCAGAAGGAAACGACGCCGACAATGATGGTGAGGAGACCCTCGAGGATGAAAATCCAAGCCCAACCGGCAATGCCTTGAATACCGTCCATCTTCTCAATAGCAGCCGCGAGCAAGCCACCAAACGAACCGGCCAGAGCAGCCGCAGAGAAGAACCAAGCAGCGCGTGCACCAAATTCGGATCGCCTATACCAACAAGAGAGGTAGTAGTTGATTCCCGGGAAGAGACCGGCTTCAGTGACGCCGAGAAACCAACGAGCAGCCATGAGGCCAGACCAGTTCTTCACAAATCCCATTCCCAACATGGTAGCTCCCCATAGAATCCTGGAACGGAATTAGTCCACTGGGTGGATATCATGGCCAAGCAAAAGCTACTTACATAATTATGGGGATGAAAACAGAGGGACGGGTCTTCTTGAGCAGGATGTTGGCCAAGACTTCGAAAAGAGCATACGAGATGTAGAAAATGGTCAAGGTCGCATTAAACTTGGTTGTTGACATTGGGATGTCCGTGAGAAGGCCCGCAATCTTGGCATTTCCAATATTGGTTCGATCGAGGAAACAAACAAGGTACAGAAAGCAAAGCTATCATTGGTTAGTCATGCGATTCTATTTGAAAGACTTCCATGACAACATACCCATGGGACTAGATACAAGTCAAGCTTGCGCACAAGTTTGCGATCCTATGTTATATTTAGCATTTGTCTTTTTTTTTCATCACGTAGGGGAATTGCGTACCACTTCCTTCCTCTCTTCTTCGGAGAGTCCTGCATCAGGATCATTCACCAGGTCGAGTTGCTGAGTCGAAACCTTCTCTTCAAAGGCGTCGCTCCGGTCCACGTCGTCGCTCATGATTGCTGAGTCGACAATGGTCGTTGGAGGACTTTGATTTCAACGGCCTTGTATGATGCGAGCTCTCTAGAATAATAGAGGTGTCTCTCGGTTACGTTGACGGGAAAACGTGGGAAGATAACCTAAGAGGGCAACAATGCCGCAGCCAGCCGAGCCAAAGAACAATGGATTGGCAGGGTGAACCAAGACAAGAAGTTCCCAGCCGTCGACAATGCAAGACAAGAGTCTCCAAATATCGGGTGTGATGGTGCAACACAGCCGCGTGTGAAGCGGGATGGGATGGGTGAGGGGCGTGTGCGATGGATAGTAACAAGAGGATGAGAAGGATCAGAGATGAAAGACGAAGCAAAAAACTTTCAATTGAAACAGACGACCAACAGAGGTTTGAGACTGCTGCTGCTGCTATGTTTCTTTTTTTCTTTCTTATTTTGTGATCGCCGTCCTTGACGTAAACATGAGTGCCGATCAGAGAAAAGGAAAAGCAGAAGCGGCCCGCCGACTTTAATAGAAAAGCTTGACCAGACTTTGGCTCTCGCCTGTCAATGCTCCCACGACGGGAGAATGCAACCCCGAGCAGATGAGGAGCAGTGTGGAGAGGCACTGTCCCCTTCTCCGCCAAGACACGTCCTCCTATCTCTTTCCATGAGGAGTTAGGCTGGGGGAATGGGGGGAAACCGAGGGAAGGGGAGGGTGCACGTTGCGCTGGATGTCGTCTCTGCAGCTTCCATTCTCATCCATCCGCCTGTCCGCCTCCAACGCAGGCGGGGGAGCCCCCACCCAGGTGAGCTTGTGAACGAACCATAGTCGAGACAACGCAGCTATGTCATTATTATTTCTCTCTTTCTATCCATCCAGGGGGGGGGCGTGTGGAGCGCAACAAGCACCCGAGAAGGTTTTACTGATTGTGACGGGATGGATGTGATGGGGAGGAGTTGACGACCTGGGGGGGTTGGATACTAGCTGGGCGGGGTGGGCAACCAAACGACCCGCCTGCAGCACCTAGGTCTGGGACGGCACGTCCACGGGCGTGCAGCAGTTGGGCCACGGGCATCCTAGACAAGAAAGATTTGCCTGCCCTGCCGAGCTTAGGGTCCCGGATCTGTCGATCTCTTGCGGTCGTTTGGGCTTCGTCTGCGGGGTCCGGTGCGTAAACAGAGGGCACTCATCCATCCATCTGCTATGTATCCATCCATCCATCCATCCAATAGACCTGACGGGGTCCGCTGCCCGCACCCTTGCGCTAGGCCCCAGGTGCTTGTAGGCACGTCCCCGGCAGATGACAATGTAACGCTACGCATGGAGACGGACCATGGGCTCTGTGCGCTTTTGAGGCGGCCACGCGAGATGGCGCTCGGGGAGGGAGGAGTCAAGACCGGGTGTCTTTTATCCCCCAAGGTCCAGGCCTCTTTGGTAACTTTTGGTGGTGTGTGTACGTGTGCTGCGCTGTGAAAGTGTGGTACGGCGCGCGCGCGGGAAGGGGGGTGGGCAACGCGGCTCGGGGTTCATCAAGCTTCCCCGGCCGTCAAAAGGCGATCAACAAGCCGAATGTTCCCTCGTTTTTTTCGCCGGCCCAGCAGATATTATGTAAGTGCGCCGACGCCGTAGGCCACCGCATCCGATATTGCGTAAAGGAAAATGTCCGACTGGGGAGTTATGGCCGATGAATGCATGGAATATTCTCATCTAGAAAGAAGCCGAGCTCCATGCACAGCGCCGGTTTGTCCCCAGTATGCGCTTTTCAAATCTCGATGAGATCCATTTCCCCAGAGTCGGATATCTGAACAACCCCGTGGGGAGAATCTGGCCAGGAATCATAAGATCGGTGACCGAGGTCCTTTTTTTTGTTCCTTTCCAGTTGGCCGAGTGGTCTGCTCAACCCTGCTTCGCTCGGTCGGCTCGCCTCGTCAGCCCACAGCGCACTTCCGCTTCCGCATCCACAACCGCATCTGTTTCTCGCTCCGAGAACCGTCAACCAACGGCTTGAATCAAGCCACACGACGGCTGCGACGGCCTTGGGCCTCCATCCTCGACCCCAGCATTGTGCATCCTCGCAACTCTAATAGCACGGACGTGGATGCAATTCGCGGTTCTACACCAAACTTGCCAGGTTCAGATATAAGCCACACGACTCCTTCGGCCCAATCGCCTGCCGCACTACCAAGTCGCCGGTGGCGGAGCTCGGACGGCATCCATCCTCCTGTCAATGAAAATCCGGTCGCCAGTTTAGGCCCTTCCTCGGTTGAATAGATGCATCTCCAAAGAGCCACCGCAGTCGTTATTTCTAAATTGATGCCACGGCTTGGCTCGCGGTCGATTTAGGAGCGATGCCAAGAGAGCTAGTCTGAAGATCGGGTCAAACTCTCAGCCCTGAGGGCAGCCGCAAATCTGCACGTCGGGGCTTAGCACAAAGCCACAACATCAATTATCGGATTTGCCCTGCCGCGCAACCTTGACTGTGATCGCCAGGCACACACCACGCCAGTACACCGTGATTCGCATCGTAAAAATAAGTTTTAAAAAATAGAAACCTGTTGGTAGCAATTCCTATGTGTTGGCTCTCTATTTTTCCCGCACGGACAAGAAAACAGCATGTTGGTCCTGTTCATATTCGTAACCAACAACCCTTGACTAACCAGTCAGGGATATCAAACCTTCTCTTACCCGAAGGAGTCTACGGATAAAGATCAACAGATTCGATGACAACGAAGACATCAAGGACAATAATCCTCGTGCGCATTTGCAGAAAGCTAAAGAGGGACGGCATTAGCTTCATTGACCGGTTTCCAATAATGGATTGTCAAGTGTTTGGGCCCCATCTCCGCCAATGTTGCACCCTTCTGCCATGTCATTCCCTACACGTTTCCTGTTACACAACCGTCAACCGAAATAACGCTACGGATGAAAAACGACCCGTTAATAATAAAAAACAACGCATTCTAGCCTGCAGATGCATGAGCAAGTTGCAAAGCTTCAAGAAAAAACGAGCAGGTCCCTGTTCTTGCGCGTAGCGTGACGCTCTCCCCAATAGCCAGCAGGGGACAAGGTTCGAGCCAGAAGCGCACAAGAAACACCAGGGGGAACATAATGAGTATCATCCGATGCCGCGGGTCTCCGTAGTGCCAGTGTACACATTTCAGGGACTTCAGGATGAAATGAAATGGAGGCTCAAGTCCGTCTAGGCTGGTTTTTTTTTTTTTTTTTTTTCGTATGGCCAAATCAATTGCCATCCCATCAATGGTTCCCTTAGCTTACGCCACAGCCCGAACCCCATCCTCCCCCGCAAACCCCAGCTGTTCTTTTCCCCGCGCCGCGAGGGTCCCCTTCTCCGCAGATTTCGTGGATGCGATCTCACTCAGCGGCCAACACTAAGAAGCATGGGGTAAGAAAGGGAAAAAAACGAACGGCGTCATCAAACCGCCTCGCCACTAATAAGCGCTCCCGCCTTTACAATGGCGCAACGGAGGACAAAAGCCGTCATGTTCCCTCGTTGCTCTCAATCCGGGGGACCATCCCCAAATTGCCCGGCCAGCGGCAGCCTGGGTCTCCCCACTCGCCCGACAGGCACCTCGGTGGTAACCAGGATACGGGCGGCGGCAGCTGACAAGCTTGACCCTCCAAGAAGCCAAGACTTTGTAAGCGTGGTGAGGGACTTGGCCATCCTTGCTGGAGCTTGCAGGTTGACGAATACCTCCGAGGAAGCTCGCTGTGAACGGTCAGATTAAGCATAATGTTCTCGTCCTAGCATTCGTCGATATTCCTTGCCCATCGTTGCCAGCCACGCGGGGTTTCAACGCCGCTGCTCACAACACCATCCCATCACCACCACCACCACGGCTTCATTCCAACTCGCCGCCTTCCTCAGCGCGCCCGGCACCCCTCGTACACCCTCACGGATGGCCACGCGGGTGCATGGCTGCGGTTCCGCATTCCAAATAGTCCCTTTTTGGTGGTCTTGGGTTTCATCACTGCCCACCAAAGGCGTGCCAGGGTGAGAGATTCCACTTCCATGCGTCCAGACGCTTGTGGTGTCGCGCTCCATGAGTCGACTTGGGCCGATACCCAATGTAAGGATAAACTCTGTTCGATTCAGCGGTGGGCTCCGGGAATTTCACTCAAGACCCCCTCCCCGCCTCTCTTGCAGCATTGGGGAATCCTCATCGGTCGTGTCGGATTTAGGTGCTGTTTTCGTAACGGCTCGCGTACCCTCGTCGGACCTGTCCAGCCCCCCATCCCGCAAATCCCCAAGTCGAAACAGCTCGCAGGGTATTTCTTTCCTCGAGGTTGCAAGGCCTGATCATTGTGGCGAGCATGGTCGGCGTCCAAGATCCCTGACAAGCACATCTTCTATAACAATCCAATTCGTCCTTTGGAAAATTGCCGTAGCCTAATTACTAAATCATCACCCTTCCAAAGTGGCAAGAAGAAGTTTCTCCAAATCCTGCTCTGTCACTGTCCGATGCAACCTCGCTCCTCCCACCATCACCGCCCCGGCACTGCTTACTTCGGCTTACTTACCGATGCCATGTGCCGCATACGGCACAGCAGAACAAAGCTCCAGTTTCCAAAACACGAGCGGAGCACACACGACTCACACAACGAAAGTACAGTCACAACGAACCGGCTGCAATGAAACACCCTTGCACACCAAAGCACCATGGTGGGGAAGCACAAAATCTTTGGGGTAATCTCGTGCAAACGGCATAGGCCATTTATTTGCTTAAATTCTCCATGTAGAAAATACATGCAGTCGCCATGCTCAACACATCAGCCCAAGACTTCTTGGCCATTTCGCCATCTAGAAATTCCACGTCCAGCGCCATCTCTGTGCTTCTTAACGGCTAATTCTACTCATAGCAGCTCCTCACGATGATGGAGTAAGTCCAAGCTCCTTATAGAACGATTCCGAGCTTGGCTCTCTGCCCAAGAACTCCTTCAAAAATTCCATCTCATCAATGCTACCACCCCTCTCCAAGACAGTGTGTCGGTATCTGCGACCTTGAGTGCCATCCATGGGGTTCTTTGCAAAGAACGAGTGGAACATGTCGAGGGAGAAGACCTCAGAGTAGAGGTAGCCATAGTATCCGGCATCGTAACCTCCAATGAAGTGGCCAATACCGGCATGGCGGTTACCCCATTCACTACATTCATATTAGTATCAGATCATAAATTAGAGGAGCCCATTTGCACTTACAATCCCTCTCCGAGATCCTCGGGGCCCTTGGTTCCGGAAATATCATGTCGCAGAGTGTTCCAGAGTCGGCCAGCGTTCAGCTTCTTAACAGCCTCGTGGGACTCAGGGGTGTGAACGGTCATGTCAAAGGTACCGATGACAATCTGGCCAAGAGCACCAATGGCAGAGTTAAGGCGCTTTGTTGAAATCAGCTTCTCAATCAGATCATCAGGGATCTGCTGGTCTGTCTCCCAGTGCTTAGACAGGGACTTGAGAACGCTTGGGGTCCAGCACCAGTTCTCCAACATCTGTGAAGGAGCCTCGACAAAATCCAGCACCGTGGAAGTGCCGTGGAAGTAGCTGTAGCGAGTGCGACCAGCCAGGTCATGAATACCGTGTCCCAGCTCATGGAAGAGTGTTACGACTTCGTGGTGCTTGAGCAACGATGGCTTCTTGGGGGAAGGCTTGCTAAAGTTGCAAACCAGGGCCGTAGCAGGGTAGTGCTTCTTTCCATCCTTGTCAATGTAACCAGGCTCGAGGTTGAAGTTGGCGTTGTGGCCATATTTGTTATCACGAGGATGAAGATCAAGGTACAGGTAGCCACAGAAGGCGCCGCCGGAAGCCTCATCGTCCCAAACGGTGTAAACCAGAACATCCTCGTGCCAGGTAATGTCCTTGGCTTTTCCTGTGGGGCTCAGTCGAGCGCGCTCATCTTCCTTCAGTTCTACAAAGACAAATCCAAAAATCTCCTCAAAGATCTTCAGCATGCTAGCAAAAGTAGGCCCAACAGGGAAGTACTGGGAGATGGCGGTCTCGTCGACGCTGTACTCCTTCTCCTTCTGAATTCTTGAGTAGAAAGATGTGTCCCACATGTAAAAGCTGTCGTCAAACTCAAGACCACGCTCTGCGTAGTCCTTCTTCTTGTACTCCTTGAGAGCGTTAATTTCAGCTTCTCCGCCGGGAGCAAGGCGAACCCGCAAATCGTCCAAAAAGGCCTTGACAGACTCGGGGTCCTTGGCCATCTTCTCTTCGATTCGCAGATCGGCGTGGTTCGCATATCCGAGAAGTCGAGCTGCTTCGTCTCGGAGCGTGATGATTTCTTCGAAAATGGGGACGTTGATGTTGGCCTGAACATGTGTCAATCAAAGAACCATTTTGTAAGCTTAGGTGTCAGCAGCGGCTTACCTTGTTGGATTCAGCAATCGTGTACTTGCGACGAGTCTCGGCATTGACGGCATGCTTGATGAGGGGGAAGTAGTGGTTGTACTTGAAGGACAGTTTCACCTTGCCTTCATTTGCGCCAGTTCCCTTTTCCAAGGTATCCACGTCAATGTCGTCAACCGGAACGCCCTTGAGCTCCTCGGGGGTGAACCAGATCTCGCCCTTCTCCTCGTTGAGGTTTGTCTGAGCCTTGATCTCAAGCTCACTCAGGCGCTTCTGGATTTCCTTGAAGCGGTCTCGCTCGGTTCCAGCTGGCAAGCGGAGACCGTTGCGAATGTACTTTTGGCGCTCCTTCTCTAGCACGTGCAGGCGCTCCTTGTCGAGACCTTCCTGAGCTCGCTGAGCAAAGGCAGCATCGACAACCTTGAAGATGTCCTCTCGCATGTTGCACTCAATGCCGAAGTCGTTGAAGACCTTTTCGGACTCGGTGGAAGCATCTCTCAAGCTCTTGTCGGTTGAGACATGGTGGTAGAAGGTCAAGATGCGACGTTTAGACGCAGCCAAGTTCTCGTCTAGCAGGATTGGCTCGAGGACGTTGGCAAAGGTGGCCTTGTCTGCAGAAACACCGGCAGCCACCAAGTCCAAAACATTCTTGGTCTCGTCACAGATCTTCTTGGTCTCGGCCGCAATCGACTCGGGCGTGGCGGTGAATAGCGGCGGCGCCTGGGGAGGATTGCGGTACCTGTCGGGAACCATGGTGCTAGTCATCAGCGAACGTCGCGGGATCGAGGACCGGGAGGACTGGAATCTGAAGTGGTGGACAAGCGAGCTTATCCGGGAAAAGGCACGTGAAGAAGCCAGAGTGGCGGCAAGGAGGAGGATGAGGAGGGAAAGAAAGAGGAGGAGGGGCTTGAGAGCAGGACGTCGGTCCAGCTTGAAGGAGGAGTGGGAGCGAAGTGGGAAGGTCCCAAAGTGCCGATTGGCCTGATGCGATCAGAATGAGGCGGGTGCAAGCTCGCCAGACAAGGTCGCGGCAGTGAGGGGCAGAGAAGCAACGAGAAAAGAGGGGCGCGACAAGGGACAGCTTGATTTGGGGGAGACGGTGAATCAAGATGCAGGCAGCTCGGGTTTATAGGCGTCACAAGGCGGCTATGGAGATGCACGAGGATGGGGCGAGGAGCAGGTTGAAGCTTCGGCGCTGGGCAGGTTAGCTGCGAGTGCGCTTGTGCCGTGCCACTGAGCAAACGCGGGGCACCCATGATACCTCAGGTACATTGCTTGTCGTCATGAACAATGAGGCCTGACACCGCCTGAAGCTCCGAGCGGGCGCATGCTGCTCCTTCACGCTCCAGAAATCCCTGGGAAGCTTTTTAACCCCAAACACAATGCACGGAAGCTCGGCAGGACTCAGGCTTTGGCATTTCCATTGTTCGTCATCAAAGGCTGTCGCCCGCCAAGGCCAGGTTTGGCATAAAATTGACCCCGCTGCAGACACCCGAGGCGCCCGGATCAACAGCAATGAGGTGTGGCCCAACAAACAAACACAGGGCAACCAATCGAAATTAAGAGGCAAAACAGATCAATTCTCTACTCCCTGCTGGCCTCCCAAAAAAGTAATTATCTACCAGAAACCCATACACAAAGGCCCTGCGAATGCACGGCGAGCAATTCCTCATACCGGTTTAGCCAAATCATGTCCCTAATCAAACACTCAAGCAACGCCTTTCCAATCCACGTAGATGCATAATCTTGGGTCTGCCAGAAACCCGAGCCACTTAGTTGGCGAGAATGGTTCGCACGAGATCTGCATGTAGCACGTTAGCATTCGCTCTTTCGATTGCGGATCGCATAGCTCTGGGGTTGTACGCACCAGTGTAGTTGACCTGGCCGGAGCTGGTGTCCACGGCCTTGAGGAGCTCATCCACCTCCTCCTCGGTCATCTTCTCGCCCAAGTTGGTCAGGATGTACTTGAGCTGGCCGACGCCAATGAATCCCGTCATGTCCTTGTCAAACACCTGGAATCCACGGCAGTACTCCTCAGGCTCGCCGGGGTCGCGGAAGCCGCCGGGGCGGTTGAGGATTCGCTGGAAGGTCTCGAAGTCGACTGCGGGTCGCAAATGTTAGGCGCTGTCCTTTGCGCAAAGAAATGCACTCGGTGCGGGATGGGGGCACTCACATTCGCCTCCGACGCTCTTCTCAAGGTCCTGAATCTCGGCGAGGGTAGGGTTCTGGCCGCAGGCGCGGAGCAGGTCACCGAGGCTGTCAATAGGAACACGGCCGTTGCCGCGCTTGTCGAAAAGGGCGAAAGCCTCCTTGTAGTTGGTAGAAGCCTGGGCGTCGTTAGACATGGTTGCAAATGGAGCTGACAATGCCTCGCGAGTGCAAAAAAAAAATTCGAGGTGATGCTGAAGATGCGCAGGATGCGGAATCAAATGCGATGATGGCAGCGAAAAAAAGGAGATTGATTCGGAGCGCAAAATATGATGCAATAAAACCAGCGTCCTGGCAGCTGGTGGGTGGCCGTCGAATCAGATGCATCAAATGCACTCGCGGGCCGTTTGTTTACACTGGTGCCGGGGCAACTCACCATTTTGGGTTCGAATCTGAGGGGGTGCTGATCAGCTGAGAGGGGGAGACAGGCACACAAGAGCACGGAGACGAGGGTGGTCGAGTAAGCTGGCGAGAACCGGGCAGATGCTGGATGGCGATGATGTTTGCAAGAGGAGCAGAGTGGTGTTGAGGTTGGGAGATGGAAAAGAAATCAGAAGCGAAAGCAAATGCACACACTCCTTGTGCATGTCATAACCTTTCACGCTCTGGCCTCCATGCTGGCCTTTTTGTCCCTGGACCTGACGGGGCAACCGTGTCAGTGTCTCCAGCTAAGCGACGGCTCAGCCAATTGACGAGCGCCTCCTATTTCCAATGTGCAATGCCACAAGCTTTGTTATCTAGGGGGGCTCAAAGGATCCATGCAATGGCCCCGTGTACAAAATGCACAAGTCATTTTGAGGCGCTTGCCTGCCGTTCATAAAAGAGTCCAGGCCCATTTGTGGTCCTGACCGCCAGATCACTGTGGTGTTGGAGCATCCAGGCCGCCTCATTCCCGCCCCACACTGTCTCTGCGCTACGCAATCCGCCAGAAAGCCCGTCTGTTGTCGAAAAGGAGCGTTTGTCAAACGCCATTCATAATGATGCCTGAGTGATAAGGGTAGCAAACAGGGGATTTCTTTAATTGATTTTGTGCCGTCTTGACCTAATTACATGCACCTTGCTCCGAATCAGACACCCCGCCCCCTCTGGCTCCTGTGAAACATCACCGCCGCCTCTTGTCTCGAAGCAGCCTCAAGAACACAACTTGGTATCTGCACAAACCCAGACATCGGTGACTGACGTCACGAAGCAGCTTTTGCGTCCGCAGTCGATTGAGCTGCCATGCTGCTTGTAACATGTAGCCAGCTTCTTCCCGGGATTCGCATTGTGCTTCCAAACTTCAAGGTTTCCGCCGTTGTTAGTCACCCAAAAGTCGACAGATCCCGAACCACAAATGTCGGGAAAGTTGTAGCCATTCCAGTTCAGCTCCTGGCCCCATTAAGGCAGAACAGCCGGGAAATATCTGTCGTTTTTGAAAGAATCGCAATTGTACTGCGACGATGGTACAGCTCCGACTCGCCACTCCACATAATGTTTAGGGTAGCAAACGCCTGATTTTTTGTTGCACTCAATATCACAGAGGTTTTGATAGCGAAGGAAAATGTGAAATTCTGCCACGGCCGGAGCAGCCAAGGTCAGAAAATAAAGTAAAGAGGAGCTTGTGGAAATACGCATGTTGTCTTGCTGTTTGGAGAATTAAGAATGATACAAACCATCGATTTATACGAAAACTGACGATTCTTTTCCACTGAGATCGCTTAGCAGACTTTAAGCCACAATTTCTTGGCATCTAGAACAGGACTCGCCGCTTATTTTTATCTCCTTTAGCCTCGATTGTCTTCCAATCCGCGTCCAATGTCACTTATGTTTCAAAAGTTCCATGTAAGCTGACTGGATGAGATCCATCTGCTTGAGAATGATGCCGAACGGGCATACATTGGTGTATAATATAACCTTCGAATGGTTGTAACCGAGGCACTTCACCGTGGTCACTGCGCAACACGAATCCTAGCTAAAATAATCCTGAAAAATCCTAAGATATTATCTGGAGGTAAATTATTTTTATTTTGGCCAGAGGTACGGAAATGTTCGGTCTTTTTGAAGGGTCCTACGCAGCAAAGTGTCTGACTAACAATCATTCCAGAAGCGTATTGCATTACTAGTGACTGTGATATGACTTGAGATATTACTTTTAATGCGAATAATGAAGAAAAATATATACATAAACGAGCTAGCTTGCGCGAAATTATGGAAAACGAACTAAACGCTATCCGGTCGTGAAAACATCCCCTACCCTACGGCTCACAATGCTCCCATTTCCGTCTAGCTAGTAATGTATAGGTTTCCCAAACTGTCCCAACCTTTTTGTCACACCAGCGCATCCTGATCAGACCAGCCGCGCACAAGGGGGCAGCGGCGATATTGCTGACTTCATGTTTGATGAAATTCTCCAAGCAGAGCTAGAGTGGAAGGCCCTGGGGGAGCGCATCCATCCATCCATCCTCGGTACGAGCTGAATGATCGTACATACGCCTCGAATTGACCTAAGTTGAGCCTTTTTCTTAGCCAAACTGTACTTGGACCGGAAATTTCAGTAGTGTCCTTGCCGACACCGTACACAATTCTTTTTGCATCATGCCATTCTAATGTTGGTGGTTTGACATCACGTATCAAGTCAAATAGGATATTTCTCCCAGGTCGCTCCCAATACTTGTTCATTCCTTCTAGCTGTGGGATTACCTCCTCGTTTATGTGGCTGAACCTGTCGAATACTTTGTTCGTGACGGGCTAGCTAATTATTATATTATCCTTGTACCCTCAAAAAAGCGAGGGACCCGCCTGGTTTCACGACCCTGGATAGCTCTGGCCAGGTTTTGGTGTAGTCAAAGCAGAGCGCAGCCTGAGCCGAGACTACGAGATCGATGGATCTGTCGGATAAAGATGGTAAATCTTCCGAGCTGCCAATTCGGAACGCGATCCTGGGGTCCGTGGTGGATTCCGATGCTTGTTTAATCATACTGGCGCTAGGATCAAGAGCAATGGCCTCCGCAAAGTGGGATGCCAATTCTTTAATTGCGACCCCATGCCCACATCTGAGATCTAAGATTGCGCTCTTTGACGAATCTGGGTTAGAGTATTCTAGCACGATTATGAAGAGGGTTTCTGGGCAGTTCGCACGGACGACTGTATATCCAGCTGCCGAAAATGTAGCTTTGCTGATTGCTGTCAGTTGGGCTTTATGAAAACAGGAGGGATGTATGTATCCATTTTCGTAATAACACGACTGCAATGTGACGTTGGCCCGCTACATGTATATAAGTGATGGAGCATTTAAGCCGTTGGAAGACACTGGCATGAGTGAGTTGTTTTAAGCTTTCCTACCTAGGTAGATGTCGTAATGAGTGTGATTGACGACGACAGGGCGTAGACTTAACCCCGCAGCCGGCTCCGGCTCTAGCTCTATCAGATCTTGTTCTTACAATACCTGCCCTCGTAATCAAACCAGCACCATTGCAAATAAATCTTTCATCGCAACGCAATGAAAATGACGACCGAAGCTAGCGTCCGGAAGTTTTTTGCCTCCACAGCTTATGCTGTCGCTGGTGCAAGCTCTAACCCCGTCAAGTTTGGGCACAAAGGTTCGCCTCGACTCGTTCGCCATGCCGAGGGCTGTATTGGAACCCCTGCTTACTTCGGCTTACAGTATTTGTCTGGTATTTGTCTTATGGACTCCCGGTTACGCCTATTAACCCTCAATCGAAAACCATCACTGCTGCGGGCAAAGAGCATGTCACCGTGCCTGACGTGACGGCTCTTCCCAATCCCAAGCAGACCTCGCTCTCTGTCATCACACCGCCATGGGTGACGATCGAATTGTTGAGGGAGGCGAGGAAAGTGGGTATCCCCTCCATCTGGCTCCAGCCAGGGACCTTTGATGACGAGGTCATGGCATTTGCCAACGAAGATGGAGCATTTGAGTCTGTGGTTGCCGGCGACGGTGGCCGCGGCTCCGAGGGCTGGTGTGTCTTAGTGGATGGTGAGCGTGGATTAAAGGATGTTGGAAAGCTGTAAGGGCGCAGGCAGATGGATGCACCGCACTAATCATGCTGATGGCTTGCGGTTTACTACGAATTTGGACCTGGAGTGCATCGTGATAGAATTGCAATATGCGCCATGTCTTATAATATTCCATCTCTGCCAGCAGATAGTTATGCTATAAATCTATGCTATGGCTGCAATGCGCTAGCCGGGCGGCTGCTTATTCTTCCACCAAGGCCAAATATTTTGGCGCTCCTCGGTCAACCAGCCTTCGGACGAGGGCGTTGACCGCTCCTTATGATGCAAGTTGAGTGGCCACCGACAAAACCCAGTGCCCCACTTCCCCCGGGGAAAGTAAACAAACGCGCCCAGACCCACATATACACATGTTGAACACCAGGGCGTCCTGTCTTTCACGATAACCTGCATCTCGCATTCTCGCCAACAGCACAACCTTGCAATTCACGGCTTTCCGGTCGCGTAATTGACGCGCGCTGCCGCACTCGACACCGCTTCACGACTGAAATGAGTGTGAATTTTTTCTGACAGCCAACACCCACCGCACTCCGCGCCGCTGCCATTTTCGACACCGCGACCCGCGATTGAAGATAATAAAGACAATTCAACCACGGGTTGCACACGTGCAGCCGCCGCAATCATGACTCCCGAGGAAATCACCGACGAGTACATCACATACGAGACTCGCCTGGCCTCGTTCCACATTAAGAAGCGCACCTCGGGTGCCAATGGCCGGATCAAGAACCTAGCCTGGCCGCACAAGAGCATTGCGCCTGCAAGCGTATGCGCTTTCCCACTTTGTGGCCTTTTCCACCCATGCTGATGTGTCCTGATAGCTCGCCCGTGCCGGATTCTTCTTCAACCCTAGCGTCGAAAACCCCGATAATGTCAGCTGCTTTCTATGTCACAAAGGCCTTGACGGCTGGGAAGCAGGTGACGATCCCCTCCTCGAGCACCTCAAGCACGCGTCGGATTGTGGTTGGGCTATTGTTGCCGCCATCGAAGCCGAGCTGGGAGACTACGCGAGGGAAGATCCTAGCCAGCCTTACATGAAGGACGCACGAAAAGCAACATTTGCTGGACGGTGGCCCCACGACTCGAAGAAGGGTTGGAAGTGCAAGACTAAGCAGGTGGGTTTGGCTACTGTGCGAAATTCAACGAGCCACGACTAACTCTAGGTAGCTCGCCGATGCCGGTTGGAAATACACCCCCACGACAGATTCGGACGATATGGCAACCTGTGTCTACTGCCAGCTGGCACTGGATGGCTGGGAGCCCAATGACAAGCCTCTGTATGTTTCTCATTGCTCAGGAGCTCTGATTGCACTGCTAACCTATTGAAGCGACGAACATTATAACAGATCTCCAAACTGCGCCTTCTTCATTTTATTAGAACAAACCCAGGGCACGAAGAAAACGGGCCGAGGCAAGGGTAGCCGCACATCTAAAGCGTCGCGACTCTCTGTTCAATCTGTGGCTACAATGACATCAGAAGCACCATCAGTCTCTGAGATGATGACAAATCCTGAGGACAGCATATTGACAACCGCTTCCAACACGACTCAAAGCACGAAGAAGGGCAAGGCACGGAAGACCACCACCAAGGGAAAGAAGACCAAAGCGAAGAAAGAAGAACCTACTGAGGAGGAGGAGGAGGGTCCTGTTGAGGAAGAGGCAGCCGTGCCTGTGAAACCTAAACGTGGGAAGAAGCGAGATAGCACTGCTATCAACGACTCCACCATGACAACATCGGAAGCTCCAGCTTCAAAGAAACGGGCAACCCGAAAGCAAGACAGCACCATGCTTAGCTCCTCCGTTGAACCGCAAGATGATACTGAAATGAGCGAAATGCTTGGTTTGAAGAAGGCGTCTGGTCGAAAGAAGGCAACAACAAAGTCAGCCCACGACGTTTCGGCTCTTTCAATCACCTCACCCCGATCTGTGCCTGGAGCTTTCCCTGATGACGATGAGATTGAGCGTCAACTAGAGGCAGACCTTGACCGACCACTTAGTGATGACGAAGATATCACTGTAGATTCCGATTCTGAGCGTTTGAAGGCCTCTAGAGGGAAAGGGGACAGGGCGTCTCAGGGTGATCGTGCAGCTGAGCGACGGTCATCACACTATGCCATGTTCAACCCGACACCAGCTGAAGCCAATGACGAAGACGTCGAGGATGAATTGAAGGCGCTCCAGGCAGAAATGGAGGTCGATGAGCATGAGGTTCAGTCTGAGCCAGAGCAGGAGCCAGAGCAAGAACCAGAAGAGGAGCCGGAGCAAGAGCCGGAGCCAGAGCCAGAGCCTCAAGAACTTTACATTCCTAAGAAGGTGAAGAAGACTGCCGGCACTGGAAAAGTCTCAAAACAGTCCAAATCGAAAAAGGCCAAGACCCCTACTCCGGAGCCTCCTGAGGAAGAAGTGGTGGCCCCCGAAGTTGAGCCCGAGGCTGAAGAGGATGATGTTCAGGACGAAAGTCTCCATAGCACGGGCACCACAGACACCACAAACACCACAGGCACCGTGATTAAGAAGTCGGTTTCACTAAGGGAGAGTATGGGAAAGCGCGGGCGTGGACGGCCATCAAAGGCATCTCTCGCATCCCGCGAGTCCACAGGAGCAGTCGATCTTGTTGAAGGCCCTGACGAGACCCCCGCCGAATCCCCAGTCGAGCCACCTGCTGAGCCTGCACAGCCTGTTAAGCGTGGGCGCGGTCGCCCATCCAAGGCATCTATTGCCTCCCGGGCGTCACTTGGCATTGACGAGAGCCAGCTTTCTGAGGCCCCACCAAAGCGCGGTCGAGGCAGGCCGTCCAAGAAGTCTCTCGAAGCTCGCCAGTCAATAGATGTTGGCCAGAGCCAAGAGACAGTAGAAGAAGAGGCGGGTGAGCCTATAGGTGATGCTCAAGCCCCAGGGGTTTCTTTCGAGGACCCTCAACGGTCACCCGAAGCCCGGACCAGCGCCGACCACCTAACAAATCCTCCCTCTACGCCAGGCGGAGTCATCTCGCCAGCACCCTCAGCTCGACAAGCCGCGATTTCGCCATCTCAGTCCCCACAATCGTCAGATGCCGAGAACCAACCTCCTTCATCTAAGCCTGCAGTCAGCACGAAGAGAGTGGCATTGGCGCCGGTTGCTGCTACACCCATGCGTGGCTCGCCTTCAAAGCGAAATGTTATTGCCGGACTTCGAAGCACGGCTCCATGGACGGAACTGGATGTTGAGCTGGTCCTTGGATCCCCACGACCCAAGGGCGACAAGGAGAACACAGCTGAACGATTCCTTAAGCAGGGCAAGACACTCACATCGCCCGAGAAGCAGATGACGGTCGAAGAGTGGATTTATCACAACGCGAGCGAAGCAGAGAAGAAGCTCAAAGATGAGTGCGAAGCTATGGTCAGTCGATTTGAGAGCGAAGGCAGCAAGGCCATGCGCGTGCTAGAGGGGTTGGTTGTTGAGTAAACACATGACGCTGGAACGGTGGCTCCGAAGCAAATGACATAATGCATGGGATTCATATATTGGGTTAAAACGCGGAATGAGAACGGCTTAATGACATGGTCGCGTACAGATGGGATACAAGGTCGGTGTTTTGGGATAATGACTTGCGGCATTGAATCTGGATGAAGGCTACTAGACTCGCTTCTAAGTCGAACTTTGTGTGTTTCTCTCTTCTCTTGTTAAGAAATTGTCTTTTTCCTATCGATTAAAAAAGTTGGCGCTGTCTGGTGTGGCGGCCGTGTAGCTTGATACTGAATTATGACGTTTCAGTGCGAGCGTGTTAACACGAGGCCAGGGTCGGCAGTGCTAAACCAAGCGCAAACATGATGGTGTGTGTTTTTATTTTTGGGTTTCATGTGGCACCCTTGAAACATGTGTAAAAAAAGGCAGAGCCTTGAGATTATTATCATTAGTGGTGAAGAGAGAAATGGATTCCACCTCGTGTGGGAGATGATGATATCTGGAGTCAATTGGAATCATGTGTGTTTTGTGCATGTACGTGTATTGAAACGATGGGGTAGGGACCCCAACAACCATGATGCCGGTATCGTCCACCCACACACACCCACACACACACACATACACACACTTTCTTGTTCTCGACCAGCTGTAGTTCTTTTTTCTTCTTTCCCTTCCCCGCGCCCTCCAGAATCTAGAACGAGTGGGTTGGCTCCCACGTCGGCGCCACCCAATCAATTTGGCTTTGGCGGCGCGGCAACTTCCATGCCGCCACCTTGTGACGCCGTCAATGCTACGCCTGATGCAGTCCATGTCGCTGCGAGAGCAACGAGTGTGCACCACGTTTTCCTATTGCGTCTCGGTCGTCGAGACGGAGGGGAGAGGGAAGGAGGGGTTGGTTAGTTGGTTGGTTGGTGGTTATAAATGCGGAGGGGGTGCCCCAGACGCCTATCGCCTTGTAACTTGACATGCCTTGATCATTTTGGCAATTAATCAATCGATTCCAATCGCAAATCGAGCAAGAATTCGATATTCGTCACATACACCCGTCGTACAAAGACGTTGAAGAAAAAAAAAGAAAATACAAAACAACCACCAAATACATCCCCGCAACCATGCTCGGCTTCACCTTCTCCACATTCGTCGTCCCCATGCCCAAGGCCGATCGCATGTCCGACTTTTGGAGCACCCTCAGATCCCCGCGCCGCCGCTCGAGCGCAGAGAGTGCCGACATGGCGGCTCTCGAGGCAGCAGTTGAGGCGTCTCGGTCGGCGGACCGGCAGGCTCAGCAAGACAAGCAGAAGCAGAGAAGGGACAGCATTTGAATGGACCATGGGTATGTGCGATTGATCAAGCGCCTTGAGGCACGGCCGGATGAGTGCTGACGAGAAGCATTAGCAACAATAACGTGGGTCAAAGAATCGAGCTGTAATATAATATAAAAAAGACAGGAAGGAAATGCTAAGCACATTCACAAATGCACAAAGTAGTTCAAGGTCGCCTCAAACCGCCCCGTGGGGCAGATTTCATCATTCAAAATATAGCTAATATATCAACAATTTCTGTCCAAACATATCCACCCTTGGAAATGCCATTAAATTCCAATCATTTTCCCCAGTGCCTTTCTACAACTTCAAAAACTTCGTACAACCATTCTTTCCTGTCTGCAAGAACCATCATGCATGATCATAAATGAGTGTTCGAGGGTATCATACCAGGATAACCATCCTGTATCCAAAAATTGCGCCGTGTAATGAGTGTCGTGGCCAAGTGCCAACATGAGCAGGTGTATCAAAAAATGCAGAAAAAAGTTCATCCCTCGGCTTTCTAAATGCGTATAATGAGTGTCGTGGTGAGCGTCAAAGCGGTATATATCATGCGTCATGATAGACATTATGTAAAGGAGTGTCGTGAAAAATATATAGCAAAAAGAAAATCATTCTAGCAGTCGAAGATTAAATGAAGATGACTGCTAGAGAAACCAGCAACGTGATGAAGCTGGCGAATCCGGCTGTGAGGCGAGAGGCCGAGCCTGTGACAGTAGAGGGCGTGGACGTGCCTTCAGCACCGGAAGAAGTGCGAGTGAGCAAGCTGTTGGAGCTGGCAGCAGAGGAATCGCTGCCGCTTCCGCCACCACCACCGCCGCCGCCGCCGCCGCCGCCACCACTGCCTGAAGTAGACGCAGCGGATGCTGTCTCAGTGGCAGTGATGGTCGCAGATCCAGATCGACCTCGGGTTGCGGTTGCTTCTGCTGAAGAATCCTTTGAACCGGCAGACTCTGTCTCCTTGGAGCCCGAGCTCTTAGTTTCTGTGGAACCCGAACCATTGGTTTCGGAGGCGGAAACAATGGTAAAGGTTTGCTCAGCCTCGGTCGTCTCTGCAGAGTCCGAGGTGGGGCTAATGTCCTCTGCAGTGGAGCTAGCAACCTGGCTTTCGAGGTTGTCGGCCTTTGCATCGGCTTTCTTGGTGCTTGTCTTGGCCTTGGACTTGGTAGAGGTTGAGAGAGCAGCAAAGCCCTCGCTGGTAACTGAGGCTTGAGCCTTGGTGGTCTGCTCAGCCTCGCTAGCGACTTGGGATTCTAGGCTGGCGCCGCTGGAGGCAGACGTGGCATCCCGCCCATCACACCAGTCAATGAATTGAGCGAACTCAGGCTCAACATAATCCTTGATGGTGCCCTTGGTGCTGGACTTCCAACCGGTGATACACTTGGCGCATATGTTGTAAGCGTTCTTGAACGACGAGCCAGTCTTGCAAAGCTTCGAAGTCTTGCCAACAGATTGAGCAATCTTGTAGGCAGTGTTGCAAGGACTATAGCAGACGGCGGGCGTTACTCCGTCACGCTTGTCAAAAGCGTGGAGCTCACGCTCACGAACCGCCCTGTACTTAGGTGCTGCAGTGGTTGTGGTAATAGGCCAATCTGCCAAGCTTGTCTGGGATTCCCAGGTTCCAGTAGTGATTGTCTTGACCTTGCCGTGCTTATCAATCTTCTGAATCACTTCCTTTTCAAAAATGCCGTAAGTGAGACCGAAGGCCTCCGGATTGAGATTGAAGTAGCCAGGAGTGGGCGGATAGTATCCGGTGTGGTTCGTCTTCCAGGTGACATTCTTGAATGAAGGAGCAATCTCACAGTATTGAGGCTCACAAAGGTAGTCATCCTTTGGAGGCTCAGGCCAGAAGTTACAGTTGTTAGGCTTGGGTGGGTTGCAGACGAATCCGGGCCCACAACCCCAGGTGAGATCCGAGTCTTGTGCCAGAGGAGCGGAGCTGCCAGTCACCGCCGGGCAGAGGCTGACCGTGCTGATCTCAGTCTGAGTAACAGTGGAAGCAGGGGGGGTGTATGTGACGGGGCCAAGAGTAAGTGTGGTTGTGATGATGTTGGTGGTTCCTGGGAGCACAGAAGTGATAGTTTGCCCTTGCTGGGTGATTGTCACGGTCTGTGGAGGCACCTCTCTTGTGATTGTTTGGACAACCGTCTGTCCAGGAGCGGTAACAATCTCTGTCTGGCCAGGGCGGGTAATTGTTTGCCCAGGAAGCGTAATGACAGAAGTTGTTCCAGGAAGCGTAACTGTGGTCTTTTCACCAGAAATCGTGAGAGTGCGAGTCTCAGCAGGGAGCGTAATGGTCGTCGACTGGCCGGGAAGTGTTACAGTGACAACTTCTGTGATAACATTTGTCACTACCGTGCGCTCTCCCGACAGAGTAAGTGTTCGCTCCTCTCCAGAGATAGTTGTGACAATAGTCTTGCCGGGGCCGGTAACAGTAACGGGAGGGGCAGTCTCTGTGTAGACCTGAGTCAGGGTCGATCCGGGAAGCTCAATAGTGGTTCGTTCTCCAGAAATCGTCACCACCTTGGTAGTGCCTGGTTGAGTAACATATCGGGTGCCAACTTGGGTGACAGTAGGGCCAACTTGAGTGACAGTAGGGCCAACGGCAGTTTCTGTGTAGACCTGAGTCAGGGTTGATCCGGGAAGCTCAATAGTGGTTCGCTCTCCAGAAATAGTTACTACTTTGGTAGTGCCCGGCTGAGTAACATATTTTGTGCCAACTTGGGTAACAGTAGGGCCAACTTGAGTAACAGTAGGGCCAACGGCAGTTTCTGTGTAGACCTGAGTCAGGGTCGATCCAGGAAGCTCAATGGTAGTTCGTTCCCCAGAAATAGTCACCACCTGGGTAGTGCCTGGTTGGGTGATATATCTTGTGCCAACTTGGGTGACAGTAACGCCGGGGGCAGTTTGCGTGTAAACCTGGGTCAGGGTCGATCCAGGAAGCTCAATGGTGGTTCGTTCTCCAGAAATAGTCACCACCTGGGTAGTGCCAGGTTGGGTGATATATCTGGTGCCAACTTGGGTGACGGTAACGCCAGGGGCAGTTTGCGTGTAGACCTGAGTCAGCGTTGATCCAGGCAGCTCAATGGTGGTTCGCTCTCCGGAAATGGTCACCACCTGGGTAGTGCCTGGCTGGGTGATGTATCTCGTGCCAATTTGAGTTACTGTAGGACCTTCTCGAGTGATGGTTGATCCCGGAAGAACAATTGTTGAACCTTCCTGGGTGTAAGTAGTTCCCGGAAGGACAACGGTCGTGACGGATCCAGAAATGGTCACCGTCTTCGTCTCAGGAGGCTGTACAATTGTGGTTCCTTGTCCAGTAATTGTAACAGTTTCATCTTTGCCAGGAACTGTCACCGTGTGTGTGCTTCCCTGTCCGGTTTGCGTGACCGTGATGGTTTCATTATGGCCGCCTTCCGTGACTGTAACCTGGAGAGAGTTAGCACCTGAGCTTGAAGAGCAATTGATGAAATGCTTACCGTAGTTGGCTTGGGGATATACTTGGTGCTGACTACAGTAGTAGTAGGACCCGGCTTCCACTTGATTTTGGTTATGGTCACAGTTTGGGGGTAGCACGGCTTCGAGTCTCCTTTTTTCCAGCTTGTTACAACTTGACTGGAGCCGAGTTAGCCATGTATAATTGAACAGGTTTTCGATAGAGTTGCTTACGTGACGATAACCGTTTCTGCAGGACCACTGGGTTAATTAGCATAAGGTCTGGTCTTGCTGGGGAATATTCATACCATGATCCTGTCCCAGTAATGATGTGGGTTGAAGGAGTCACTACAGGGGTGCTACTGTCGCCTGGGACATCATAAATCGGGCTCGTGGTGGTTGGGGGAACCTCAACCACAGTTTCGGAGGTGCTTGGGGGAACCTCAACCACAGTCTCGGAGGTGCTTGGGGGGACCTCAACCACAGTTTCTGAGGTGCTGGAGGCAGGTCCAGGGTAGGCTGGATACCCTTGGACAACGACTGAAGTTGAGGAAGGATCGTTTGCTGGAGGGGTGTAATCTCCTCTGGCCTGAACTTGAGGCACGTTGGGGTTCCTGTGCGCAGAGCCGCCCTGGGCGGCTAGGGCACCCAGGATGGATAGAGGTGCCAAGAAGCGCATGTTTGTCCGGTGTCGCAGGACACACAGCGAATGGATAGGACAACTACGCCGAGGCTTGGGTGACGAGAGCAAGCGAAGGTGAGAGAAAGAGCTTCTCTTTCGTGCCCGGTTCTTTGTTGCGTCAGAAAGGACGTCTGAGAGAGCAGAGAAGGAAACCAGCCGGCGTACCTAGACGGGCATATGTACGAAGGACGGGTAGGCTAGCCTGGGGAGAGCCGGGTGGCTGAGCTGGGGGAGCCCTACGAACTACCGACCACAAGAGACTCGCGCCACTCAGTAGGCCTCGATCGATGCGCCAATTGTCTTCTCCCTAAGCCACTGAACGGGACCAGGGGTGTGACTAGGACTTAGGCAGGTACGTGGGCCAGGGACAACGTGGTGCTGATGCCGTTTACCAAAGTCTTGACTGATGACGGCGGGACGACGAAGGATGGAGACGGACAGGGGAGGCCCGAGTAATATGCCCTCATGAGATGTAGGCAAGAAGCGGGCGGAGACGGGCTACGTTAGAGGGGACGAGGGTAGTTATTGGTGATATCTCGAAGGGTTATGGACCAGGGCCAGGAGGAGGGCAGCACGAGGCTAAATGGCATCCATAATGTGTGCTTTCTAGTGGAGACCTTCATCACGACCATCTCACAGCTCGAGCTACAATGCAGCTGGAGCACATGCAGACACACTACCAGGGGTATGGGTAGAACTGACGGGACGGCGGGCTAGCGCTGTAGGCACGTACGACGACGTCCAAATGGAGGAAGCTGCACGAAGCAGAGGGTGGTCTCGGAGCGAGAAACACGACTCTCTTTGGGCAGAAGGCAGCCAAGACCTGCAGGTGCCTGTCGATGGGCGCCGGGAGGGTGTGTTAATGGAATGGCGGGTATGTGAGTTGACCCGGGAGACTGAGAACCGAGAGAGGTACCAGAGGCAGCTCTCGGCGGGCGGGAGGTACGGAGCGGCATAGCGCAGTGGGTGTCCAGGCCACCATCAACACGGCCCAGGGTTGCTTGTGCTTGTGATGGAGGATGTCCAGGCCCCCCGTTTGGCTTTTGTGCCCAGCGGGGCTGTGAACCCGGGTCGATCTGACATGCACCGGGACATCATGTTGATTGGGAAACGTTCGGTGGCCATCCTGGTCGGCTGTAAGCCATTAGGCTCGGAATGGTCCAGTCAAGCGACAACGGTGACATGGGGTAGGGATGGAGTCTTGAGTCAAAATTCGGGCTGTGAGGCCCTCGACGTCTGCGACTTGCACATCTCTTGAGTTTTCTGATCAGTCATCCGGCGCGGTGACGGCACGAGTTGACCCTTCTCGGCGCTGAGCAGCTGCCAAGATGCTCGTGTTTGAGCCGCGAGGCGTTCGACAGACCAATGAGGGACGCGGTTAATTGCGAGCACGCGTAGGTGGGGGGATAAGCCGCAGAAAGCAGGCTGGCTCTCTCAGTCTCCGAAACCCAGAAGCCCGCCGGCCCCGAGGAGGGGGGAATCGACCTGAATGGCGGAAATGATGACAATGACATTGGGGGAGAAACATCTGCGCCAAGGATGTGGAAGCGGAAGCGGAGGCGGCATGGGGATGGAGCAACTGAGGCTTGTCGCCTGTCTGTAGGGACAGCAGTGGCGGTGGGCAAGCGAGACGGGAGTTCCCTGCGTGTGAAGGCTTGTTGGAAAGAGCGAAACGAAGGCATACGGTACCCGAGGTGTGGGTTGACGTGCCAGCGCCCCAGCTCGGCCAGCGGGCAGCAGCTTTCAAGCTCCATGATTGGCTGCAGCGTGTTCTAGCTTCGCCCCCAAGGCCATGCACCCCCGGGCGGTTTCAGAGCACTTTAGTGGTGGGGTCTTCTGCAGTATCGCAGAATCGACCTCAGCCCAGCCTTGCGGCAGCGGGGGGTGCGCCAGGGGACCCCTGTCCCGCCTAATCTCTCTAAGCCCTAAGCTCGCAAGGCAACGTGGTGCGCCGTCGGCGGGCATTAGCACACTAGCAGCACAACGTTCACGGTCCGCCCAGCTGCGGAGCTCTGGCCAGCCCTTTTTTTTTTTTTCTTCTTCCCATCTTCCCCTCAGTGGATGGATCCTTTGATCGAGTTCACGCGCCCCAAGACCTTCTGTGCGCTATACTGATACATACATGGTTTAGGCTCATTTTTCTCTTTGTGCTTTCCAGACGCTTCTGCGCCTATTCATCTATTCTTTCTCACCGTCTCCACCGATCTGCAGTCATTGTTGTGCCATGTATCCCTTGCTTCGTCCATCAAGCCATGGCGACCGTGTGTGCGCGACTTTTGCCTTTTTTCCTTCCTTTTATCGTGCCGTACATGAACTTTTTGCATTTCGTGGCGGCCATCCATCCCGTCGTTGTCGATGGCGACCAGAGAAGTTACGTCCGTTGCGCAGCGAAACAAACGGCCAACTCACCCTCCAAGACGCTGATCCCTCATCCCTGCGGGCCACGACGAGCGCCCATTTGACAGCCACATGTTCTGGAGGGTCGGCCGGTATCTAAATCGGGACCAACGCGGATTTGCGCAAAAAGAGGGGCCTTGCTCGTTGTCCATCAAGGATGGTGAGATCGGCCTCTATCCCGGTCCATGCCCCAGCCTGCCAGCCGTTTGTTTATTCCTTCAGCCCACTGCCTGCCCAAAAGTTCGCTTGTCAGTTGATCTTTTGGGGAGGGTTCATTCCTCGGCCAGTTAGTTGTGAGCATTTAGTGCGAGTAATTTCGCTCTCCCTGGATCAACATGGTTAAACAGTTAACTCTCACCGTTGTGAGCTTACATTTGTTTTTTCGTCGTTTTTACCGGGGGTTGCCATTGCGCCGGTCGGCGAGGCTGTACTCCGTACCAGGTGCTTGATTCACCCAGATAAACTCGCCCGCCAATGCGCCCAGACCAGAAAGTGGCGGTCCGACTGCAAGGAATCGAGACATCGTTACCCATTTTTAGCGACTGCTGGCTGTTGGTCGAACCTCTCTCCGCCGCCACCAGCTTCTCATGGGCCGCGTCGGCTCCGCCCAACAACACAATACCTCATCGTTATTCAGGGACATCCCATGTGAAATCTTTGCCTTCTTTTGTTACATCTAGTGTATCTAACGTATCTCATGTATGCACCCGACCGCCGCCCGGGCCCGCTTTGACAGCAGTTCTGGGACCTGCTTCTGATCGTCATCGAGGCAACCTCGTTTGACACGGCGGTGACACCGTCTCGCCATATCCGGGTGTCGGGCTATCTGATGTCAGCACTCTTTCGTATCCGCGAGAGCAATGGCTATCCGACGGTGATTTGATCTGGGCCAGCCTATTGTGCCGTCGATGTCGTCCTCATGGCACCATCCAGCACACACTCGCCCACCATCAACACCTGCCAGGCGTGCCCATCACTACGTTACAGTTGCTGGCCATTTGCGGCTGAGCGACAGACAGGGTCCCGACTATTCGCGTAGAACTCTTTCCGCTCAAGCCCAATTCTGGGTCGAGCCCAGCCATGGAGTCCCAGTAGCCAATCGCCAATGCCACCACATGCTGCGCATTCGGTTGCCAAAAGTAGCGTCCTGGGAGACTGGGCGGTGCAAGGCCCCCCCAGCACAAGCACCCAGCACCCAAGCACCACCACCAGGATGTTTCTCACGTCGGGAGCAGGCAGCTGATCACTCAGCCCTACATCTTCCCCCGTCCCCGATTCTTGTGTGGCAAATCCCCAGGTCTCAAAGTTCGCCTGGGCCGGTCCGTTTTTTCTGCTTCCCCTCTTGATCGTGTCTCGCTTCCCATTTGCGGCTCGTTGCGGGGGTTCGGCCGTCGATGCTGACTCTTCTGACTCTTGTCTGACCGTCTAATACCACTCACCCATTTTCATTTCCACATTGAACTGACCCGCCGGGATCGCTGAGCCGCTTGGGGTTCGATTCAGCGCTACATCCGTCTTGGATCCATTTGCCTGGTCTGTCAGATACCTTCCCGAAGGAGACATATCTCGCTGCAGCCGACTTTGTTGCCCTCGGCAAACCCATCAACGCTGCCCGTCTGTCGCTCCCCGTTTCTGCTGACAGAACCCGTGCGACCAACCCTTCAGGCCATTAGGATTGCCATTATCATGGTTTACTAGCATCTCCCTGCATCTAATTTCCCACTGACGGACGTTTCGTTTCATTCCGTTCCGTTTGCTTTTTGTGGCTGCCAAAAAGCTGCCAATCCATCTGGCTGTTTGCCCAACGAGCCACCATGGTCCGCTTGAGTGTGCCGTGGGCTCTGCTGGCCGTGGCCGCTGGCACCGCCAAAGCCCAGTTTTCCAACTGGGTAAAGAACCAGATCAGCACAGAAATATGTACTTGGGAACAGCCAAGAGGTAATTGGAGTGCCATAGCATTAAATCATGTCGCTGACTCGTCGTAGCCGCTATAATTCGGGACATGATCTATCTCGATGGTGGTAACATCTTGTGGTTGCCACGACTGAAGGATGGCACAACAGGCGCTGTCGCCGACAATGGTACGTTGGCGTTTCCATCCAGACTCCGTGCCTCGTCTAACAGCGAACAGGAAATAACGAAGGACTTATTCTCAACTACAACCTCAGCACGTCATACGACAAAAATACTAATGTCACCGCCATCCTCCTCAAAGATGCCATGTCCAAGTCTCGAGGAGGAAAGGGAAACAGCAATGGCGCCGCTCCAAACTATGTCGATGGGGGCATGCTCGCAAACGATGCCGAGTTCTTTCTCTATGGTGGCGTTCTTATTCAAAATACCGACCTCTACCAAGATCCTGCCGGCGACGAGGTCCTTGCTTACCAAGCCTATCAGTACGGCGTTGACAAACCCAGCTGGAATGCTGGCTTCATCGACGGTGTGCTATCGACGAACGTCACTCGCTATGTTGCCTACGGTGCCACAGTCAATGCCCCATCTGAGAACAAGGCTTGGTACTTCTCCGGTTTACAATCAGAAGACCACGGTACCATCTACAGTAATGGTGAAAATGACACAACTCTGGCTACCAATGTAACCAACGACTTCATCGAATTGAACATGAGCGAACAGCTAAGTGAAACCTGGACCAACAAGACACTCCCAAAGTCTGTCAAGGGCCGCTCAAATGCCGAAGTCGTCTGGGTTCCCGTTGGCAAAGAAGGTATCCTCGTCGTGCTGGGAGGTGCTACTTATCCGTACTGGGCGAGTGATATCAGCCAGTCGCCAAACGAAACCGCGAGCGTAAGTTATCCATGGCGGCTTCGTCACATCAAAGTTAAGCATGCTAACACACTCTCAGACAGAAGAAAGCCCTACCTTTATGAGTACCATTGATATCTATGACATCGCCAACGACAAATGGTACAAGCAAACGACAGAAGATGGTCCCAAGGCCCGCGCCCGAGGATGCGCTGTTGTCGCCCCCGCATCCGATCGTTCGAGCTTCAACATCTTCTACTATGGAGGCATGGACGGTATTCATGTTACAGAGGCGTTTAGTGACGAAGTTTGGGTTCTCTCTCTTCCGTCATTCACTTGGACCAAGATCAATGCGGGCGATAGTCTGCATGCTCGTGCTGGCCACAAATGCTTCATGCCCTACCCCGACCAAATGATGATCCTGGGCGGATACACCCCGCCGGCCGGAAGTGCCATCACATGCCTCAAGGACGGTCCGGTGGTCATGTTCAACCTCTCGAGCGGCGAATGGATGGAGTCGTATGACCCAGCTAAGCATGCGGATTACGGTGTGAATTCGAAAATCCAATCCAAGATTGGAGGCAGTTCGGCCGGTGGCGCGACAGCCACAACTCCCTTGCCGTCTGGCTGGGCCACATCAGCCCTCGCTCAAGTCTTTGAGACGAGCTATACCAAGAAGATTTCTACATACTACCCCTATGCCACTGAAGCATCCTCGACCGGCTCAGGCGGCAATGGCACCAGTGGGGGAAGCAACAACAAAGGCGGCGGCTCCAGCCTCCCGAAGTGGGTAGCGCCTGTTCTGGGAGTTGTTCTTGGTCTTGTGTTTGTTACTGGCGCCTTGGTCGTCTTCTGTCTCTGGCGCCGTCGCAAGGTGCTCCGAACCCGATCCAGCGACGATGGCACCGAGGACACTGGCATGCGTATCATCTCCTGGATGCGAGGCCACCAGCCTGAAAAGGCACCGACGGTTACAACATCCGATGAAACACCTACCAGCCCGGATATGGAGATTGCTCGAGCCGTAGGAACAACGCCTTCGAACAACGCACGTCTGGGTCCTCCAGCTGAAATGGCTGATACTCAGGTAGCTGAGCTTGCTGGTAAGTCGCTACTCCTGAATCCTCAACTTGTTCTCCCAACGCTAACAAACGCAGACACGTCGCCTCTGGTAGAGCTCCACGATACGGGTTTATCTCCCATGGAAATCATTCAGAAACACACCCACTTTGCCGAAACCAAAACGCGCTCTCCAACAGACCCATCGTACAGCTCCTTCACCACGGGCCAAGACCAGGCCAGCTCCATCTCCCGTCCGTCCGGGGTTCCGAGCAGCGGTGTTGTCAACCCAATCGGAGACGACACATCACCAAGGGTGGCGTCTGACGTGTCCGGCGTCTCTGACACGGACGCCGCCAACCTCCGACGTCTGTCTGCTGTCGTCCCCGTGAGCCCAAGGAGCGAGTCTGGCGACCTTGCCGTGAAGGAAAAGAGCACCGATGTGTCCCCCGGGCCGGCATCTCCAACTCCGGTATCCCCTCCCACCGCCGGCGAGGACGCTTCCCAGGATTACCTATCGGCAAAGCCCACCATAAGCCCGCTTCGAAAAAGCATATTCAAAGAGCATGATGAAGATATGGATAAACAGCAATGAGTATTATTCTAAGCAACACGGCGTTGGTGGATCTTTTGTGACTATGGGTTCATGATTGGCGGATGTTTGATGATTCATCCTCCAGTAGGATAGTATGGCGGCCCTTTGTCGGTTCTGACGATGTAATTGAACGGATGTAATGATGGTATTCGGTCCTTAGACAAGATAGTCCAGATTTTAAATGTAGTGGTCTATGTGCCTGCTTTCTTTTTTCTTCCAAAGCCTCAATGTGCTGCCCTTGGGATATGTATCACCCCGTCCCATATTCCTTTTACCTCCTATGTTCACTCATTTCCATATCCCTCTAACTGCAACCATGACTCGTTTCCCCTTTTCTAAATCCCAACAAGGGCTCAGTCCAATTTCCCCGCAACTTAAACCTCGACAAGCTGGTCCTCGTCGTCTTCCAGCTCCTCTACTCGGGTTTCGGGGTCCTTCTTGGCCTCCTCAGCCCCGTCAGTCTCATCACGCGCCACCACCTGAACCAGTCGCTCGCACGCCTCTTGGACACCCTCATCGTTGACACGGCTATGAGTCTCTCGGACAATGGGGTACACTTTGACCTTGCGCAGGTATTCACGGCATGGGCGCGTCGTCGTCAACAGTGTCAGAGTCTCAACGTGCGTTTGCACGATGGCGTTGTCTGGGTCGCGCTTCTTGTCGGACGGTAGCAGCTGCAAATCCGGCAGCATGTCCATGCTGTCATCGTCGTCATACTCCTCGCTTCCCATAATTGGGAGGAGAACATAAGGAAGGATATTGATTTCGTCCTCGGCAATCAGGGATGGATGGGCTGCGGTGTCAAAGGCGACGTTCTTGATCGTACTGGCAACACCTCTGCGGCGGATATCGGATTTGTGCTCGGTAAAGACTCTAATCTTGGTAAGGGGAATAACTTCATCGTACTTTTGCACCTCGAGAAAGTATTTGCGGATTTCGGTGTGCTTGGAAAGATCGGCAAAAACATAGGCAAGGTAGTCGTAGTCGGCCTTTTCGTTGTAGGCTCCGTCCTGGCCCTTGACAAAGAGATCCATAAGTTGGTTCAATACGCTGTCATCTGAACCCAGTTCTTCTGGTGCCGTTTGCTTCCTCTTGAGGACTTCTTTCATACCGTCCCACTTGGTCAGGTTGGCTAGCAGCATTGACAGCAGATTTGCGCTTGGCTCCTTGGGGTGCTTTTCTCGAGTCAGCTCGGTCTCGTATCCTCAGGAAGATGTCCAGTACTTACCACAATACGAGCGAATACAGTGTCCAAAAACTTTTCATCGGTCGCCAAACTCTCCAGGACCTCCTGGTCTCCAGAAAGGTTGAGCAAGATGTTTATGGCATGTTCAGAGACGCCCTGGTGTCTCATGAGCTAAAAGCGCATGTCTCGGTTTCCACGCGTTGCCTTACCGGATGGTCCTTAACTAGAATCTTCAAGTTCTTTATTGGCTGGAGACTCTCTGCCTTGAAGAGAGCCGGGTCGGTTGTTGAATAAGGCACACAATTCACGATTGCGACCTGTCGAATCTGGGGATTGGGATGAGCAATGAAGCCCACGAGCTGGAACGATGTCCTGGTCAGCGAGTGTGTCAAATCAGTGTCCCATGAGGGTCGCGTACCTCTTCTAGTTCGGTCGGCATCTTTTTCTGCGTGTATCACGGCTCTGGGGGGTGGTTATGATGCAAGCGACACAATGGAAAGAATTTTGAAGATGACGATGGAGGGGCATTTCGACAGTGGGGTCCCCGCCTGAAGTCATCGCTGCTTCAGCGGGCTCAGCATCCCTTAGGGGATTGGGTCGCCGAGTGACTCTCTCAGCGAAGACCCACCCTATGCCCTGCAGTTTGGGCATCATGGTGGCGGGGCAAATTTGCACTGAGGATGTTCATGGATAGCCATCGAATAAATTGATCAAATTGGAACATGGATAATTCTAATGTGGCAAGTCGGTAATACTTTGTGATTGTCATAGAACATATTTTTACATAACGTTTGTCTACCCTGGATTGCTTGGCCAATCGTCTCAAAAATGGCCATGGCTGTATTTTGCACATAAAAAAATCTGCACCGAAAATGTTGCTCACGTGGGAAACCCAAAAACCATCAAACATGATGCTTCACTCTCAATTACAGCTCAAAAAATCACGTTTTCTATGCGCTACGGCGTGTTTTGATAAAAGCAGCAATGTTAGAATAAAAAGTGCAGCTCATAAAACCCATAAATGTGCCATGTAGTATTATTAAGACATTTGTGCAAACCATCTTATCTTATTGACTTCATAGGTACAAGCCTATGTCAATCAAATTTTCTACTGTTGAATGGGACCGCTAAAAATGGCACGATGTAGTCTCAAGACATGTTTTATTCGGAAAAAAGGCGGTACAATAGCCAAGGCGGTCAGCCACAATTTTACGTTTTGACGGGCGCACTAGCCATGTGGAAAGAGGGGTGGCTTATCGATAAGCACAAAATTTTGAAAATCTACCGTGATTCTATCACCACCCACATTGTGTGCATCCTCACATTGACAATAAGCCCAAAATGCCCAAAGCCACCACTCCCACCTCTGGGCGGTCGTTCCGACGCCACAATCCCCTCGAGGATGATATCGTGGCTACTGGAGTTCTCCGCAACAAGCCCTCCAAGAGAAAGTCGACATCTAGCGACAAGGACGAGGAAAATTTTGTCGATGCGCGGGCTTCTAGAACCATTCTCCGGATAGGTCGAGAGCTGGCCGAGGAGGAATCCGGAGAGCGCGCCGTCCCCAAGCAAACCATCGACAACTTTGGTTACGACTCGCGATTCGACGACGAGCAAGATGAGAACCCAATCTACGACGAGGACGAGGCTTGGGGCGAGGAGGAAGAAGAGGTTGAAGAGATTGAGGTCGACCCCAATGACCTCGAGACCTACAAGAAATTTATGCCTGACGAGGAAGATGACCTCCTCAAGCACGGATGGGACCTCAAGCCCTCTGGCGAGCCAGAAGGCGAATCTGTCAACCTCGCGGATTTGATTTTGGAGAAAATTGCTGCCCATGAGGCTGCTGGTATGAGAGGAGAACCCATGCCCGCCCCCGATGATGACTATGAGCTTCCCCCCAAGGTTGTCGAAGTCTACACCAAGTAAGATTGATCCTTCAGAACGACTAGCCGTGATCTAACAGAGCGCAGGGTTGGACAAATTCTTTCCCGATACAAGTCAGGCCCCTTGCCCAAACCCTTCAAGATCCTCCCTACCATTCCCCACTGGGAGGACATTCTTGAGGTTACCAAACCAGAGAGCTGGTCCCCCAATGCATGCTACCAGGCGACAAGGATTTTCGTCTCCAGCAAGCCGCACGTCGTCCAGCGATTCCTCGAGATGGTCATCCTTGACCGAGTCCGCGAGGACATTTACGAGAACAAGAAGCTCAACGTGCACTTGTTCAACTCCCTGAAGAAGGGTCTTTACAAGCCTGCCGCTTTCTTCAAGGGATTCCTCTTCCCTCTTATCGGCAGCGGAACCTGCACTCTGCGCGAAGCCCATATTGTATCAGCTGTTCTTGTCAGGATATCCATTCCCGTTTTGCACTCGGCTGCTGCTCTGAAGGGATTATGCGACATTGCTGCCCAGGAAGCTTCTCAGGGCACTGAGGGCGGCGGTGCGACCAACATTTTCATCAAGGCACTCCTCGAGAAGAAGTACGCTTTGCCCTTCCAGGTCATTGACGCCCTCGTTTTCCATTTCCTCCGATTCCGCAACGAAGACCCGGCCTCCGTGCAACACGGTGATGCCATGGCTGGCATTTCTGGCGATGGCGACGTCAAGACCAAACTCCCTGTCATCTGGCACCAGAGTCTTTTGGCGTTTGCTCAACGCTACAAGGGAGATATTACTGAGGATCAGCGAGAGGCTCTGTTGGATCTTCTCTTGACCCACGGCCACTCAGCCATTGGACCAGAAGTCAGGAGGGAACTGTTGGCTGGACGAGGTCGCGGTGTGCCTCTGGAGCCTCAAGGGCCCGCTCTAGACGGTGACGATACCATGGTCATCGACTCGTGAGGACTGGCCAAGGTATCCGGACGAAATCGGTTTAATGAATAAGGACACAGATGGCGTTTGGCGCACTGGCTGGTTATTTGAGACCCGTTCGACTTGAGTCCATGTATAGAATGCTCCGTTGGCAATGGGGTAAATTCAATTCGATACCATGATTTACAAGGGTTATTTAAAAGTTGATAAAAAATTGAAGCATATACATTGAAAAATTACCTGTCGATGTTTTCCTAACCCGTTTAAACAAGTGCTTCCCGTCATGAGCCAGAATTCCCGACTGGCCTCCCACCTTCCCAAATCCATTTGGTGATTTCCTTTGGAGCCCCCACAGAAGACATGCCATTTCCACCTAACGCGCTTAAATATTCCTGACTTCACTTCTTCTCGGTCACATATCATCACCCTCTTTGCGCATTTATTCGGCCAACCTTGCCGTATGAGCGCCGAAGCTCATGGCGTGGCTAGATAAACACCATGTCCAGGAGGGCAAGGTCTTTTTCGGAAATATCCTTCGTCGCAGATTCGACTGACATCAAGTAAAACCCCCGGAAGACACTCAGAGTATCAATACTTATTCTTTGCAGCTATTTTGATCTCTCTTATCGATCCCTGACACCTCCTCTCGCCCGTACATCCACTACCACCCCTAGATTTGGAAGCACCCCCTCTCGCAATACAGCCACCCGAACCGTGACAGGAGACGGCGATTCAGACTGCTCAACTCCGATTTCCCAACTACCAAGACTTCGCCCATCCAATTTCGGCATCGATCCGCCACGACCTGCCCGCGATGGATTCGAGTAGGTCTGGTTTCCACAGGGATACTGGGCAGAGCGGCAACTCTTTGCCCAGCGCAAGAGCAACTCTAGCAGCCGGTTTTGGAGATGGCGCACCTGTTCCAATAAATCAGCCAGCGGGTCAGAAGCGCGCGAGTTCTCATTCGTATCGCCAGGCACATCGCTGCCTGGCGTCAACGCACTCCCAAAAGTTCATGAGCAACAGCAACAAATCCCTTCCAGCCCTTATATTTCTGAATCAGCCCACGTCCTGTCGTTACAGCAACCCTCCACCAGCGCTGGATTAGAATTACCATATACCAAGTCAATATCCCTCGGAGCACTTTCGAAAAGAATTTCTATGGCTCCATCAAAGCCAGTTCAAGTTCCATCAAGCAACATAAGTTCAACTATTGTCCCGCTTGAAAGGGGGAGCCATGGAAAAGCTAAGAAAGGATTGAGGCATAAACTTAGGCTCAAGAAATACAAAGAGGCAAGCTTTCCGGTTTTACTTTTCATAAGAAAGTTCTAATAAATGTCAGGCTCACAATAATCCTCCTATACCCGAATACGATGACATCCCAATTGCACAAAATAAACCTAGAAATAACATTGGCGTACATCAAGTGGCTAAAGCTGGAGTCTGGCATAAGGACGAGTCCGACAAAGGGAAATTGAAACGCATACTCTTTGGCAAGGTTTTTTGGCATCGCAAGGAGCCAATAGAGTCATCCAGTAGTGTTGCGAGTTCTATGTTGGATATTCTCAAAGGATTGACGCCACCTTCGACACCAATTTCTGACCAGTCTCTTCCTTGTATATTCCAGTCACTCTGTGTTCCCAGGAATCATGAGGCTAACGGTGGCCACAGCTAGTGCAGATCTTGCAGATAGTCAATATCCAGGAGGTGTGAGTCAGTCTTCGTGCACATCACCTTCTCGTTCGCACATTCATCAAGTATATCCTTCCTCCGATAAATTAGCTGACATTTGGCAAAGGAAGCAAGTCGAGTCAGGACTCCACCGGGTGGCGAATACACGGTGGACAGCCCACATAGCGACCCCTTAGCTTCATCAACACCGCCTAACCTGGATGATACCACGCAATCCTCAGCCATGCCTCTCTCGGCCAGTTCTCAGTATATCGAACATTATCGAGTCTCAGCACCTAAACAGCGCGAATGGTGGGATCAGCTACCACAAAATCCCGCAAGCCAAGCTCGTCGCAAATCGGGTGTGAGCTTCGAGTTTCGCGTTCCAGAGCACCTGGCGGACAGCTCTTTGTGTCCCGCGAACAAAAAGCATATTAATGGGGGTTCTGGGGTTTGCGTTTATCATGGACGAAAGAAAGCAGCGCCTGCCTAAAATGGTGTCGCTCCTTTCAGTAGTATCACGGATGGGCACAATATTAACTCGGATGAGGGCTTTGGAGCCGGGTTCATTTTTCTTCATTCTCCTAACACCACTTGAATATCAATCAGTTCCTGGCATAAATAGATTCGCATGAATCTTTTCTTCGCTTCTTGTAACTCAAACGGGTATATGCTAATCATCCACGACTGCCGCGAGGCAGTCTCCTTGTTCCATTTCCTCAAGTCCTTGCGTAAGTAACCCAACCCGTCTATGCTTGAGCCATCAAGCCCTTTGCCTCCTTGTTTTCCTCCGAACCATCAGTTCGGTTAACAGAGTCATAGGTTTGCTTAGACTTGATAAAGAAAGACTGTCTACGCTTGAAGAACAATGGAGGTGGGTCCCTAATATGAGTGAGAACCAGGACAACAAACCAAACGATGCAAATCGTAGGTAATAGCATAGGGCTGTTCTTGTAGTCCCAGGCTCTTTTCTCATTCAGGGCGAGGAGTGAGATGAAAGCCATCGCAATACCGAGGCCAATGAATAGCATCGTGCGAATGAAGCTCCATTTACCCCATGGCTTAGTTCGAGAAACGATAGTGAGGACGGCCATGAGGATGAGGGTGACACCAGCAGCAATGTAGGCATACTCAAACTGCAAACTATTTTAGCATATGATGGCAAACAACGAAGTCGGAAAGTTACTTACCACAAGGTCGAACCGGTCCCACATTCTATCGTTGACGGTATTCTCAAGGTCCGTCTCGGTTATTGTCTTGTTCGCATCGGTGATTTCTTCCACAAGGTCGATACCATAGGTCTCCAACAAAGAATTCTCCATAGAAATGCTCATTTGAAGAAATGAATGGATGAAGGTGTTGTAATCAGTCTCGTTTAGACCAGCCGTGTCGAGGTCAGCATCAGTGTATAGATACGTGGACAGCGGAGACCAAAAGCTATCGGGAAGGCTGGATACATTCCCAACAGCCCAATCAAGACTATCCCAGGTTGAAGAATACTTTGGTGGGTAGTCCTTGACGAAATTATTGATAAGGTCGACCATGCTGTTGGTCACTTCCTCAGTGGTGGACTTGGCGAGCTTCACAGAGTCATCGAATACGGACTTCAAGGAGAGGTGATTGATTGCATCCAGGATCTTAGACCAGATGATAAACTGGGTGAAACCTTGCATGAACAACACCATGGCAACGTGGAAGGGGAAGTGCAGAATGGTCCAAAGCTGCTGGCGGAAGGTTGGGAGATAGGATGTCTTCATCCAATCAAAGTAAGTCAGGAAGACACAGTAAATTGTGGCGGCGGCAGCGGTAACGATTCCGATTGTTTGAGAGTCTAATCACTTGTTAGCCTTCATAGCCATCAGTCATCATGCAGGCGTGGCTTACCCCAAGAGTCTGGGCTCTTTACAATGGTGACAACGCTCTGAGCCACAATGACGACACCATCACCCAGGAAGAGCACCGTCATAGTACTCATGCGCTTCATCAAGTGAGTGCCAGAGAAGCTGAGCACGTCGAAGATGGCGGCAAAGGAGAAGGTGAGGACGACCTCGAGAGCCGAAATAATATACCAAATGATGTACACACGGCTGTTTCCCTCCTTGAACCTGAAGGCGACTCCAAGATAAATCATGGAAGCAACAAAGTTTATTCCAATTTGTAGCAACATTGGTAGTCTGGGTTTCTTGTATTGTCGAACGTGCCAAAAGATGCTGGAGTATTCGACCGTCAAGCAAAATCGTGAGACGCAGAGAATAAGGGCTGGTCTAGTCGTTAGCGTTTACATCATCACACAGAGGAATGCGTGTCAACCATCACTTACACATAGTTCTCATGGTCTGCGCGTTTTGGTCGGTGGGCTTAAAGTTGGGGGCAACAACAGCAAAACCAATCATGACACCAAGGTGGACAGCTCGAGCAACACGTTCTACACATTAATTAGAGAATACCCAATTGAAGTTTGGCTGTATTTTTCGTACCGAAAATGCTGTCCGTGACGAAGCGGACATCGTACAAGCTGACCACCAACCACGTAATCCACAGGACGCTATTCGCAAAAGGTAAGCTGAGGGGCCGCGGCAGTGGTGGTATGGCCGTAAGCGTACCTGAAATAACCAACATATGCCTTGAAGCGGTCGTGGCTGTTGACTCCCTGCGTCTGGGAGAAGACTGTGTAATTGGCGGCAAAGAGGAGGTCGAAGAAGAGCTCGAGTAGACTGGCATCCTCGTGCTGGTGGCGAGCATCAGCATTCTGACAGAAACGGGCATAAATCTCGAGCTTCACTTGAATCTCACCTTTTGGAACTGGGGTGTGTCGCTGGCGAAACGATCACCGAAGAGACTAAGATCCGGATCGGGTGTCTGCCCTCCCCTTGCGAGAGGCAGAGAATCAGTTCGCTGGTTGACGAGGAGCGGACTCTTGAAGAGCTGCAGCTTCTGCTGCGTCGCGGTCTCTTCGGACGTCTTGGGGGTTTCTTCAGTGTTGGCCATTTTGACTGGAGAAGACGACCAGCAGGTCTTTTACAACAGAATACACAAGTGAGACACGAGGACACTATGCTTAAGCCGAAGGAGATGGGACATGTTTATAACCTGAGAGCGTCCGGCTTCCCACTGCCTGGTCCATGGGAAGGGCATTGACTAGTTAGCAAACACAGCACGCCCCAATGGATCCCTGACTAGGATCAGCCATGGATCGTCCTCGCTTGTCAAGACGGCGCCGTTGGGGGCTGGAGCCGATTACCGTTGGACTAGTCTAGATAGAAGCCCAGCAGCCTTGGCAGAGTGCCGGCTACGATTCAACCCAGCGCGATGAGCCCAGTGTGCTGAGTTAGCTTGCGCCCAAGCGGGCCCCAACTATCCCAAGACGAGTGCAAATTTTGGGACATTTTCTTTCTCTCTGACGTGAGGATACCAGTGTTCAAGGGAAATCCCAGGCCAAGAGCGACCCCCTCGTTACAGCTTGCGAGAGGGTATGACTCGGCTCCGCGTTTGGGTTTAGAGGCATGCTGGTGAGATAGCACTAAAAAAGCAGCGGCCCACAAGGCTGGATGAGCTGGTCCTTGACTTAATGAGCTGAAACCACCCAGTTGAAGTACCGATGCATCCTGCAGCCAGGGTTGTCACCAAAGTCCCTAAATGTGGGTTGTTGACTACTTTGGAAGCGCGGCTAGCTAACCCAAACCGGTATTATTCTTCATTTCTTTATTTATTTTTTCACCCGGCGCCTCATGGCAGTTCCCACACCAGAAAACCCTGCTGACCGCAGTTACGCGGATGCCCGGCACGGGCTGAGGCTAGCTACAATACGTGTGTAGACCAGCATGGCGGCGCCTCGACAACACAGAGAGCCATGGGCAGCTTCATCACGGCTCCTCGACGTGGCGTATCCCTTCCGTGCTGCCGTCGCCGCGGTCGAAAAATCATTCCCAATACGGGCATCCGTCTCCGAAGAGCAACACCCTAAAACAATGGTTCGTTGATGGCGCTCACAGGGCTGGCTTAAACTTAGGATTAATCATAACCACAACGTTAAGAGCAACGCCAAGGATAATTGTCCCCACCCTTGCATTCGGCACAAGTCTCGTGACTTCGTGACTTCGTGACACAAAGTGCTAAAAATAGAGGACGTAATATGTATGCACGTAGCCACGCTCATGCAATTATCGGTGCGTTTTAGCTCGTCGCGTCTAACGCGTCTCACTAAGCTCCGACGGCTGCGTCGATCGAAAGTTAGTGACTGGCTGTGGCGACGTGAAGGAAACTGAACCTACGGCAAACCCCAACGCGATGCTCATGTCCGCGAACTGACAGCCGTGCCTGTCTGTGTTCAACCCTTCGCCATGGACCCCGAGGACACCCCCAACTCCCTGAAACGGGACCATTCGGGGATTGAGAATGTTCCCCCTACACCTTCGCCGATGAAGAGGCGCCGTCTCGATGATCTCTCTATCGCATCACCATCGACCCCAAAGGCCCTCAATGCCATCGCCTCAGCTATCGGCGGCGTCTTTGGCTTCGGACAGAAATCCAAAGCTTCTTCCAATGGCGTCAACGGAGACGCTGTCCCGAATCACCAAAACCAAACTCAGGAGTCCCAATACCCAGATCCACCCCAATCACAACCACCGCCGCCAGCACCAGCGCAGCCTGCAGCGGCCAGCGCTTTCCGTCCTGCCATCAAGCTGACTGCGCTGAGAGGCACAAAATGGGATACCGGCGATGCACCTAAGATGGCCTTGCCGAAAAAGACTGCTCCCGCCCGACCACCGAAAGCGCCGACACCGAAGAAACCAAGAGGCAGGCCACGAAAGCGCAAGGTCGAGGATGAGGAAAACAATGGAGATGCGCTTGGAATGTCCCCGATTAAGGAGCAGACAGGTACAGGTACAGGTCTCGAATCCAACGACGAATTGGCGCCGCCTTCGGCTCAGAAGCCAATGCCCAAGGGAATCCTAAGTCCGACAAAGAAACGAGGCCGTGGCCGACCCAAGAACGTGACGTTTGGCGCCGGCAAAGATCTCAACGGCGAGGTCTTCTTCGAAGATTTGCCAAAGAAGCCACGAGGACGGAAACCTGCCGCGCCGGTCGTGGATGAGATTGTTTGCGAAATCTGCTCGAAACCCGACTCGAAAGCGCCCAACCAGATTATTCTATGCGACAACTGCGATTTTGCCGTCCACCAGGAATGCTACGAAGTTCCAGACATCCCAGAGGGAGATTGGCTTTGCAAGTCGTGTGCGCAGGAAGATGTCCTTAAAACGCCAAAGAAGACAGGGGAACCGGAACAGGCTGTCGTTGCTGTGCCTGTGACTGTGGAAGTGCCAGATATTCCGAATCTTGATCAACATGTCAGGTCATTACAAAGAGTCCTCCTCGATAGGTGCACGGGGCGAAGACGGATCAAAATTTTTGGGCAGCAGGAGGCACGCGAAAAGGTTCATCAACTTGTCGAACAAACTGTTGTTGCTGGAGAAGGAAACTCAATGCTGTTAATCGGTGCCAGGGGTTGTGGAAAAACAACAGTAAGTCTACCAGACCCAACAGTAGCCACCTTCGGCCTAACAAACCTCACAGCTCCTGGAAAATATCATCGACGAACTCAAGCCCGCCCATCTTAACGACTTCCATGTGGTCCGACTCAATGGCTTTATCCACACTGATGACAAGCTCGCTCTAAAGGAGATTTGGCGGCAGCTTGGCAAAGAGATGAATGTCGAAGATGACCTTGTAAACAGGGTGGGTGCATATTTCGCACGTCCTTGGTTACTTTTGCTAACTAAAATGAACAGACAAACTACGCAGACACCATGGCATCGCTACTCGCTCTCCTGTCACACCCGTCCGAGATCTTGGGCACAGATGCAGGTGTCACGTCACAGTCAATTGTCTTCATTATCGATGAATTCGACATGTTTGCATCGCACCCTCGGCAAACGCTCTTGTACAACTTGTTCGACATTGCGCAATCCCGAAAGGCCCCAATCGCAGTGATTGGCTGTACGACTAGGTTGGATGTTGTGGAGATGCTTGAGAAGCGAGTCAAGAGTCGGTTTAGCCACCGCTACGTATATCTCTCTCAGCCAAGAACACACCTAAACTACTGGCAAACATGCAAGCAAGGCTTGATGGTCGAGGGTGAGGATGCCGAGAAGGAAGGCATCGATACGAGCCTGGAGGGATACGACGAGTTCCAAAAGCACTGGAGCCATAAAATCGAGGCAAGTTTGCAGAATCTAGCATCAAGTATACCGGCTCTAACAATGAACACAGGCGCTATACAAGGAGCGAGCTTTCCAGGATTTGCTCCAGTATCACTACCACTCGACCAAATCCGTTTCGGCTTTCTTTACTGAATGGATTTTGGCTCTCGCATCTCTCTCAGGAAAGGACATCACACTTAACATTCCCCCTTGCAATGGGGAGGCCGACTCCCTCGCATCTCCAGACTCTCGCCTACATCTACTGTCGACCCTGTCAGAGCTTGACTTGGGGCTACTTATTGCAGCAGCTCGATTAGATATTGTAGCACACACAGATACTGTCAACCTGGCAATGGCGTACGACGAGTACAGCTCGCTTATGGGTCGGCAGCGAGTGCAATCAGCGACGTCAGGTATGCTCGCTCTTGGTGGGGGCGTCCGCGTTTGGAGCCGTGGGGTCGCCGGCATTTCTTGGGAACGCCTCATCTCACTAGGGTTGCTCGTGCCGGCAGGGATTGGAGGAGCCCGCTCACTGGGCCATGGCGGGTTGGAGGGCAAGATGTGGAAGGTCGATGTGGACCTATCAGAGATTCCGGCCGCAGTGAAGTTGAGCACCATGCTTGCAAGATGGTGCAGGGAGATATAAGCGTCTGCAGTAATCTGACACGACGAGTGACGATATATAGAAGGGCTGACTATGCGGAGTCAGTCCGAACACGACATGGGTACGGCTCATCCCTGTATGAATAAGAAGTAGATATAAACATGAGCGTCCCGCGGGATGCAGAATACTAATTTTTGGGTAAATAATAATATGGCACACACATGCAATCTTCAATACTTTGGCTCGCGCCATCTTGTAGGAGCGAAAGCGAGTCAGCGAGCGCCAAGCACATCCACACACCATGTTCGGAAACAAAGACATCCGGTATCAGCCAGCCACAGTACAAACAACGTGACGGGCAGCCAGCCCTCCCGGAAGTAATGGAATGCAATGCCACCCTGCGGCTGCTGCAGATGCTGTGGCCAGCGGCAAATGACGTTCCAGCCTTGACGCAATAGCGTCGCGGGGTGGCGGGTCTGCACAGCCACAGGTCGGCTTCGCTCCCTCCCGGCGGGCCTGCTTCAGCCAGCTTTCTGCGTCCTGGCGGCCTAACGGCTGGGCGGGAAAGCTTGGCTGAGTCTCACCCGCCCAGAATAGCAACTAAAATCTCACACAAGGCGAGCTAGCAGCAGAGTCTACCCTGGACACCGCCGCCGGGGGGGCAGCAGGGGACTGCTTTTATTTGTCAGGATCCCGCTCGCAGGCGGATCTCGGACTGTTTTACAATGCATTTCATCAACTCGCCTTCGCCTTCTCGATTCCTTTCCCGGCCCTGTCCTCTTCTCTCTCAAACATCGAGGGCGGACGCGATAGGCCACCCTTCAGCTGGCGAATTGGTGGCGCTGCCGGTTCACATGCTGTCACGACCAGAATCGCAAGTGCGCTGGCTTAAGACTCATGCGGCTTAGATTGTCGCAACAACAATACGACTGGTTGCTTGTTTAGCATTGCTGCTTTTCGCCTGCAGCCCAAATACCACGGTTTTCCCTCCTCGTGCCCCTCCTCAAGCCTTCTTTTCGTGCTCTGCCCGTGCTTTCTCGCCGACGCCTTCGATTCGCATCACCTCCACTCGGACGCCTGACGTCAACTACACCAGAGACGCTAGAGCATCGCCGTTCCATCCTGACCACAAAATGGGGAGAACAACCTTCACCAACATAACGCCGCTACCGGCCAGCATCACGCGCGAGATCGTGATCGAGTTTCTCCATGACCACCAAGAAATGATCGATCTCAACCCGCTCATCATTGAGCGCCACCGCATCGAGCCACCCCCGCACGCCGCCGCCGAGGAGCACCGATGCATCTGGTACTCGCTGACTGACCGCATCGACTATATGCCCGGTGTCTCGGGCAAGGTCTCGTACACGTGTGCCTTCCACGACTTGCCCAAGGGCCTCCAAACCCACTGCTTTGCCGCTATGGGCCTCGAGATTCGAGACCACTGGTCCATCGGCGGCTCCCTGCCCGGCGAGCCTGCCGAGCCCGTCGAGCTGGGTATCAATGCGCCAATGACTGGTCTCTATTTGAGGGAGGACGTCGATCTAAGATGCAATTCTCTCATGATCGGCTTTGTCAAGAAGACGCTCAAAAAAGCACATGGCTCACTAGTCAACCGCCTAGCCCAAAAAGCAGGCATCATGTCCGTCAACCAGTCGAGACAGAGCATGCCCCCTAGCACTTTAGGCACACCCTCCATTATACCCTCCCCGTCGCCAATTACGCCAGATTCAGAGAGCTCGGGTGTGCCTTCAAGGGGCCCCTTTCTTCCTCCCATCAACGTAAATCACCAAAGTCTTATCCCAGGCCTATTGACACCACCGGCTCACCAGCAACAGGACCAAGAGCAGCAGCAAACATGGCAGCAACGCATGTCTGGATCAAATTACGGATTACCCGGTAGCGGGGGCCTGGATCTCCCAGGACAGACATCGGTGGATAGAAATTCGAAACACTCCGGGCCGGTGTATCACGATGACAGTAGCCCCGAGGACTATGTCAGATTTTCCAACCTAAGCTCGTACGAGAAGATGGGTGCAGAGACCAGCCAGGACACGGTACCGGGTGCGAATGCCACGCATCGGCCCCCGCTCGAAGCCCACCGTGATAGACGAGTCAGACAGTTCGAACTCGAATAGCGGGCCTTCGTACGATTTTTTTTTTCATTTCATGATTACTATTCGGTAGGTGAGACATCTGTATGTTTCATTCACGCACAGGCGATCCCATTGCGTATGGCATGATTTTTATCGGAGCAGAATCATTTTTTCGGGCAAACCATCACATAATGTCAGACATTGCACAAGCGAGATAATCTGAGGACATGTCTTTGAGTGAAATTCGACTTTTTTGTTTGGCTCCTGATGCATATCTACAAGATCGAGATAGACATACATCATCCCCCAAGCAGCCTGCCCGCCCAGATCTTCCCGCGGAAAGGATTATTACAAGATTAAAAAAAGCAAACTAGCAAAAAGCAACTCCAACCCCTCCGGACTGATGATCCCCTCGCTCCCCTCCCCCCTTCTCCCACACCCCTCGTTCCCCATAGTGATACAAGACACCAAGGGGTTGGAAGACTTCGGCTAGGGTTACCTCGTCCATCTCAGTGCGATTGGGGTCCTCTTCGTTCGTATATTAAGGATATTAGTTCTTAAGGACGCCGCGGCAATCAAACATTTCATGGCGTGCGCTCATCACGACAAAGGGCCGTGTATGCATCGGTCTATTAGGCGGGTGATGCAGGGCTAGTGGGCAATGCTGCTCTTGCGTATGCTGTCTTGCCTCTAGCTGTGAAACATGGGCAACCAACTGGCTGGAGGCAGCCCCCCGAACGGCCGGACCAATGGCCGCTTACAGGGCAAGGAAAGCGAGGGCAGCGGCGAGACCAACGCTGACTTGGAAGGCATTGGCGCCGGAAGCGATCGCAACAGGGGTGGAAGCACCCCCCTGGCCACCCTCGGTGTTGGAGGAGCCGCCCTCGACGTAGGGCTGCTCAGAGGGGTGCTCTCCTCCGGACTCTCCACCGGTGGCGACGGTCTTGCCGCCGGAGCCCCAGCCGGACTGGGCAGTGGGAGCGGCGGGACCAGACGTCTCCTCGACGGTGCAGGGGCAGTCGGTGATGGTAAGGGTGGTGGCCTCAGAGACGGTGTACTGGTGACCGTTGAACTCGAACTGGGTAGGTTCGGGGCAGACAGTGGTGTAGGCCGTGTAGACCTTGGTGACGATAACGACGGTGCCGTTGTGGGGGACGGCCGCGGTCTCAAAGGCGCCGGGAGTGGGCGTCTGGGCGGCGACGAGGCCGGCGAGAGCGAGGAAGAAGGCGTTGCGGGTGAACATGTTGAAGGTTGATGTGAGGAGCTTGTGTGGAGAGTGGCTTGGTGTTGTTGTCCGAGGGAGTCTGGATGCTGTCTTTATGTGGAAGCCAAGCGAATAGAGTTCTGCTGTGTGCGGCCGAAAGCAATTGCCTGGGAGCGAGCGACTGGGGCGAGTTGGTTCCGGAGAGCGAAGACGATGGTGGAAAAGCCTAAAGCGTGATGGACTGGTGAAGATAGATACCCCCTCCTGGTCGAAGACGTCGTCTTTTTATCCTCAGATCTGCCCCAAACCTGCCCATGCCATCACGCAAACGCATGATCACCTCATCTCGATGCCATTCTTTGCCAGAGACATGACGCAGCCGTGGACGAAACCAAAGAATGGACAAGTAACAGTGTCCGCCCTCGGTTCATTCCTCTCCCATCGTCGTGAGATGACGTCTCGTTCCAACACAGGCCGCCGTGGACAGCACGAGGCCTCTCCGCTCCCAAGCAACGCGCCATGCTTGGAAATGTGCATTCCCGCTCGCCGCCAATTGCTCCCTCGGCTCATTTTCCAATATCACACAACCATCACATTCGTTACCGTGGCACAGATTTGCTAAGGCTTTTCAGTCTCTTTGCTGGAATTGTTGCGGAGGCTGCCCAAGATTTCTTTCTATGTACAAGTGTATGAGCGCTCCCGCCGTGTAACCGACTCCTTTTCGATGCAATGCATTACTTCGGCCCGAGTGACGCAACATGTCCTTTGGCCGTGTCCGTGAATAACAACAAGATGCCGCCGATTTTTTCCTGTCCCTCCTGATCCTCAATCACACTGCTTATCCACCCCAGTCGCTCTCCCTTCCGTCCGTATTGTTCGTCATACCCATCCACCCGATTGTTCTGGCCATTAAGCCCCTTTGACTCGGCCAATTGATGTCCCGGTTTGCTTTAGGGACAAGGCCGGTCAAGTCCATTCCCATTCCCTCATTTTTCTCCTTCGAATCTACACACGCCGCGTTTGATGATATCGTCTGCTCGCAGCCCAAGTATCTCAACTTGACCTCATCGTCATGGGTATGACAAAGGTGTGTGCATACATGAAAAAAAGGCACAGCGAAGAGCCGTCCGTCATCTAGCCTAGCCCCTGGGAGGGACTACCGCGGCAGTTGGCTGGGGGTGGTCTCATGGTCGGGATATAGCCACCAAGGAACCGGTGTGAAAATAGGTGGTAGAGATAAAAAAAGAAAAAGAAGAAAAATGGTGAGCCAGAAGAAAAAAGAAGCAACCAAAAAAACACCGAATATGCATGGGATGGTGTGGCTCTAGGTGGTATCGTTTCAATTGTGCCGTGAAAAAAAAAAGCACGTGGTAGCCAAAATTCAATCAAAAGGCCGTATATGCAAATGACTCGTGAAATGTGATGATGGTATGGGTGAATGATTCAGGCCATGAGAAGCCGCTGCCGACCACCTACAGCCATCATGGGCATTTTTGGCGTCAATTACGTCACTTGCGGTTAGATCGGCTTTGACTTCGCTCAGGGATTCTGGCGCTCAGGTCGAACTCATAATTGCGCAGTTGCTGCTCGTACTTGGGGCTGCGAAGGAACTTGGGTACCGAATCCTAATAGTGTGTGGTTAGCGCCGGTCGGCAAGGCCGAGATTGAAGGTAAAGCATTAGCCTAAAACTTACACTAGCCATAAGCTTGAAGACGGCGTTTTGAGCATCCTCAAAGAGCGCCGTCACTTCTTGGAGCGTGTCAATCATGGCCACGTCCTGTCCGACAGCCTTTGTCATCCGGGTGGCAAGGTTGTTGCGGAGCTGGTGGTCGATGTTGAGCTCGCAGGGGGATCCCGGAGCGAGGAAGGCGTTATAGATTCCGTAAGCTTGGGCCATGATCTCCTTGACTCCATCCATTGACGTGCTATTGGGGTTCTTCTGTGCGGTGCGGGTCACGGACTTGCAGCTGCGAACAAATTCGTCTACATCCTGGTAGAATGACAGGTTTTCCTCGCAGTGAGTGTCGCGGAGGTTTTCGCGGAAGAGCAGGCGCAGGGCAGGGTCATTGAGAATCTTGTCCAGTCTCTGGGTGTTGGAGTCGCGGGTGATGCCATTGCGCTGAGAAGCGGCGCCGCCTTCGCTTTCTGATGCTCGGCCCCTTGATCCAGTGCCGTTCAGGAGATCCTTTCCGCGTTGGGAAAACTGGTAAATGGCATATTTGGTGGGCTGGAAAACGTTGCAGCCAGGGTTCTGCGACATATAGGCTCGGTCTTGAGCAACAACCTCAATTAGGTCGTACTCGACGAAGAGAGCAGCAACTTCAACAGTCTCACGTCGGTCGACGATGGTAGAGCAGTCCATGAGCCAGTCGGTGGCGGCCTTGCCGGTAAAGGTATCACGGTACGTCTTTCCGTTGACCTTTCGCTCAGCAGCCATCTTGACACCGGTTAGACCATCCTTGTAGTCGTGCAGCGAGTCAGAATCAGCGGCGTTAACGCTCTGCTTAATGTTTCGGCCTTCGGAGCCGACAAATCGACGGAAAATGACCTCAATGGTGCCCTGGTCCTGGAGAAGCTTGTCGGTCTGAGGATCTCTCTCGAGGAGCACCAGCTGGGTCGCACCCAGGTTGACCAGCTCTGTCACCTGCTTCTGCTGAATACCGTTTCTTGAGCAGAACCTGTCGAGCACGGTAACTCCCTTAGGTGTCAATTGCCAGACAGATCCCTTCATATTGTACACCTGCTGATACTTGCCGTCGGCGGACTCAATGAAGCGGGCCTCGACAAAGCGCTGGCAAATGGAGCGGGCCATGTCCTTGGCCATGGAGAAGGTGGTGGTGGTGGTGGTTGTGACAATGCGGGAAGGGTCTTTGGGATCGGGCATGCGGTTGGACTGGGAGAATTTGAGGGAGCCAAGGTTGTTGATAGCATCCTCAGAGAGGAAGGTATACTCAACCTTGGTCAATCGCACGCGATGAGCCGACAGCGGCAGCAAACTAACGATAAGAGTGGAGAACAGATCCTTGAAGTCCTATTGTGCAACAGTCAGCCAATGCCTTTGAGAGAACAAGACAAATTTGGGAGGTGAGCGTTTCATGGTGTGGCGTTTGGTCACTCCGCGGAAAGCTGCAGACCGAGCGGCGCACAAAGAAACGGCGAGGCAGATGTGCGCATTGTTGAACCAAAGTACATACCCGAGTGAATGGCCGGTCATCATCGGTCATGCGCAACAAGCGCGATGATGTCTGATGCATCTTGCTTGCTGCGGAAAGCGACTTGACAGGAGGGGGAAGGGTAGGGTCGGTGGTCGAGTAGGGCAGAGACGGCGGGGCGTTCGCCGTGGGCGCCTGCGAGGCGATTGCGCTGTCCAGGTTGGCGCTGGATAGAAGAGATTGGTTCGAGGCGCTCTTTAGGCGGTACTTCCTGTCCGGGCTGGAGGGCTCCGAGATTGAGTTGGAGCTGGACAAGAGAGAGAGCCTGGAGAGGGTTCCGTTGGACTGGCGAGGGCGAATCGAGGTCGAGGGCTCCGAGATGGTCGCGATTGCGTTCTGGGTCCTGTCCAAGGCGGCGGCGGCGAGTGCGAAGATGCTGGTCGAGGATCGCTGGCTGAATCTCGAGACGGAGACTGTGTGGCGGTGGGAATGAGGGTGGGCGGGAGGTGCGGCAAGCGGTGCAGCAGCGGTGACAAAGTCCTGGTGGAGAGGCGAGTGCGAGGAGCAGCGATCCGATAGAGAGGAGCGGGAGGCAGCGTCGGAGGGGAGGTCCGGCGTGTGAGTGGGGGAAGCTGGATTGGTGGAAGAGGCAGAGGCAGACTGAGAATCCGTGGGCCGAGGAGGAGGATGCGACAGAGTGGCCATCTAACGGGAACAAGAGAGGGTCAGAAGGAGGAGGCTTGGTGGTGACGAGCGGGAAGGTTCAAATAAGAAGTAGATGGATGAGCGAGAGCGAGTGGGAGTGGGACGTGGGACACCAGACCAGAGATATGGTACGGCAGGCCAAAGGTAAGGTCGGTAGGTGGACAGACAAGGAAGACCAGACCAAAAGGCCCCAAAGCCAAGACCCAAAACCCAAGTACTGCAAGAAAAGACCGGGCCTGTGGTGGATGGCGCGCCGGAGAGGTGTGTGAAAAGGGGGGTGGCTGCAGAGAGGGTCCCACTGGGAACCGGGTGTGGGAACTTGGGTGGGCCCTGGGAGCGCTGAGACGAGCGAGCGGGCCAGGCAAGGCTCAGGGCAGACCAAATATCGCCAGGGCAGGACAACAAGGGCAAGGCCCCCCGAAGCTCCAAGACACAGGCCTAGCAAGCGCGCACGCACGCACGACCTGCACTGCAGGTACTGCCAGGACTCTGGTCCAGCAAGATGTACCCAGGCGGTCCCTAAAGCCTGCGATGCGCTGCACTGCGCCTCCACTTTTTGCGCCCTGCTGCTGTCCAAAGGCAGGTAGCGGGTACTTGCGCAGGTGGTGCAGCAGGGGTCGTGTGGTTGCGTCCAGTGTCAAAGTGAAGGTGTTCTGATTGCTGAGGGGGAGGTTCTGGAGGGGGCCGGTCGAGGGAGGGGGCTGTTAGGGGGGGCTTGGTGGTGAGGGGGCGCCGTACGCTGACTGAGCGAGTGGGGCGGGTGGACTGCCACCAGCCGTATCAGGTACCTGCTCTTCCCAAAGATGAAAGCACGAGAGTGCAGGGGTCCTGGCCTCTGTCGCCTAGTGGTCTCCCCAGATGGCTGTGGTACGTAGCGAGCCCGGCTCCAGTGTGAGTCGCGAGCGTGAAAGTGAGCACGAGAGGCTGCGAACGACCCTGGGCAGTGGGCGGATGGGGTGGGAAGAGAGGGGAGCCCAGAGACGAGTCGGGGCGATGTAAAGTGAACTGAGGTGAGGTGAGAGAAGAGGAGACAATGCCATTTCCAATTAACCAGACATCATCTCAGCAGTGGCTCTGATGGGCCTAGCCCTGGCTTGAGTTATTGGGCGAGCGTCCGGCGATAGTCATCAACGGCAAAAGGGCAAAAAACGCCAGGACTCCATGGCTGCCTCTTTTGTGCGCCTCTCGTCTCGGATCACCGATTGACACTGGCGGAAGCGCCAACACCCCAAAAAAAGAACGACCTCAGTACAAGGCCGGGAGTGTACCCGAGCGCTTCGACGACGCACCAGCAGTTGAGCCAAATGGCACAGACCGAGGTACTCAGGCCGTACCTCAGTTAGTACATTTACACGCATCCCGCAGCGCTGGGGACGCCGGGGCCCTCAAGCCGCTTTCGGGGCTACCTGCACTAAGGTATGCCACTGATTAGAGCAGAATGGGTGCTGAGGGTTCATGGGCTAGAGCCACCCAGACTCGCAGCATAGCAGGTGGCAGAATCGCTGATCGTGAGGGGGCCGCGGAACAGCATCCACTGGCAGCATCCACTGGCAGCGGGCGGTCTAAAGAGTTAGAGGCTACCTGGGGCTTGTACTCTTCAGTAGTTGGCTTGGCCCGACTGAGTTTCCCCAGCCTTTCAGTCTCTTTGGCTTTGGAGCCAAACCCGGCCCCGAAAAACACCACGGCCGACTTGGCACCACGGCCGCCGCCATCGCCATCTTCTCGGTACAGTGCTGGATCTGAGCCATTGAGACGTGTGGTGTGGTGGGCCAGCCCGCCTGCCTGCGCGCGGTTACCTGCTCCCTCTTCCCACACCAACTCGCAAGCGCAGCAGTGCAACCCCGGGAACCGCTGGGCGTTGTGTGCGCTGTAGGTCAAAGTCGGGTAGTTTTGGAGCCTGCAGTGGTGAGATGCGAGCACCGGGGTGGATGTGGTGGTCCGTGGACAGTGACTTCTGGTGCCTCAGTGGGGCTTCTGTAACCTCCAACGGATGGAATGTTCACTCGAGGCAGATGGCAAAAAGTTGAGTTGGGAGACGGGGAAGGGCGATAGTCTCCGAAAAGTGGCTATCATGCCGTCCGACGACAACGAAGACCAAGATTTGTGTAGGATTGGGAGCAAGCAAGGCAAGGACAACACGGTCCAAGTCGTAATGGGGGCAATAATACGGAGATATCGCGGGCAATGCAACCCGCGAGAACTCCTGCTGTGCATTGCGATGCTGTGTCGTTCTGGTGAGATAACAGCAAGGCCAGAGAGGCACAGCAGGAGGATTCCAATGGGTTGTGGTGCTCGATGGAGGTTCCGTCCCGAACATCCCATCCTCAAGGTTGCACCAAGACAGCATAAGAGGCTACCTCTGGATCCGTCCCACGCTTGGAGTCCCCTCTCGCCCCTAGCCTCCTTGGAGGCGCGTGGCTCCAGGGATTCTGCCCACCACCTATACCTCTTTCGGACAACGGACTTCCCTGCAGCCACGCTCTACGCTCATCCACAGCGTCACGTTGCGGCCACGCAGAGAAATCCTGGCTCCCATGCTTCCAATGCAACTATTGGAACCATGCCCTGGGCCGACCCACCCCACCTAAGCCCACGCACCATCTTTTGCTTTCTTTGATGTCTCCCCTCGTGGTGGCGGCTTCTGTTTGGTCACCAAGATGGCATCTCAGCAGAGGCGCTGGCGCGCGGGGTGGTGCGGCTAAGGCCACGGTCAAGGAACGGGACAGTCACTGCATTCTGAGCTACGCACTGTGTAGTCCACATGGCGCTCGTTTGCCTGACTCTTTCGCTCCCGTTCATGTCCGGCCCATTCGGCGTCATGATGCAGGAATAGCCTCAACAATCTTGATTCTGCCTCTGGGCCTGATCCTGGGAAGGGACCGAGATGGGGCCCGAGATTGACATTGGGATTCCGATATTCGCCCCGCTTGGAACGGAGATGACGGAGCTGTCTTGCTGAAACGACTCTTTGAAACGGCTGGAGCGGGCGGTCCCTTGTGGCCGAGACCAGGACTTGACACATGGCCGACCCTGTCTCTTACGCTGATGCTTGCTTGATGCTTGGTTTCGTCATGCCAGGCCAGGTTTTACCGTGCCTCGCTCATCGCCGTACTTCATGCCTCTTGTCTCATGCCTCATGCAGCCTTGCCTTGCCTTGCCTCGCCTAGTCATGACATGTTGGGATATGGTCCCGAATGACTCTGACCCTTGGTCGACTGGGTGATGAACTTGGTCTGCCTCCGCTTGGGCCAGCACTTGCCGACGCAGCATCCCGAGAGGGGGGCGAGGGAGAGCAAAAAAAAAATTTTGAATTGACTGACAATCAGGAAACAGGACGGACATACCTGAAGGGTTTGACCCACTGGCTCAATGCCCAGCGACGTGGAGGTCACCGATGGTCGCTGACCTGATTCGTGATGTTGCGCCATGGCCCGTCTATTCGTGGTGGCTTCAATTCTGACCAGATGGGAGGTCACTAGCTGTCGACGCCACTTGCTAGGTTTGCTGCCAGCACCGCCTCGCTTGGTTTCCCCGGTGCAGAATCGTTGATGCGCTACAGCAACGCTACTTGAGTAGTGTCACAGTGATTCCCACCAAGGTCCTGACAAAATCGGATGTGATGAGCAGCCGGGGAGCTTGGCTCGGTGCGAATGCCTTGTGCAATCTGTCGGCACCTGTTAGCGTCCTCTGGGATCGTGCCATGCTCTTGAGCTCAGAACGGTTCGATTTCATCGAGGCGAGATTGAGATTTACACAGAATGGCATGTCCCTGTACCAGCTTCTAGAAGCACTTGTGGAAACCGGGCCGTGACCAGGGGGGGGAGGGGTCAGGTCGGTCCACCTACTTAGGCGGGCTCTGCAATTCAACTCGACTCAATTTCACGGCGACGAGCCACGCGACCACGACTCGCGGGTGACAGCAGGTGGCGAGCGGGTGACGGGCCTTGTGAGCCTATGGTGAAGCCGTAATACAGGTTTCATGAAGAGGAAATAAGGGAGGGATAGCAATGCATAAGACGAGAAGAAAGGAAATTAACCCAATTACTTGAGAGAGCCCTGAATTTTTAGAATTCCAACCGGATTAAGGCGAAATCCTGGGGAAATTCGTAACCCGGTTTCGGATTTTCGGTTGCTGAAGGGAGTATCCTAGCTGCGAGTCGTCGCTGCGTCCGGCTTTTTGCGCTTGGAATCGTAAAAGGAGCCGACCCGTGTGGTTGTGTTGAGCCCCGTCAAGCGCTGGTGACAACACACGTACAGTAGGTAGGTGCAGGTTTACTGAGATGTGGAACACGGGAAGTTGTCGAATAGAGTGGGTAGGCGCGACCGCAGATGCGACGACGCCAACGTTGGGTCGATGAAGAGGCAGATGCAGATGGCTAAGAGAAAGGCCCAGCCTCCGACTGGCCAGAGGGGGACCCGCGCGCTTTTACGCCCACAAGATGCGTAGAGTTTGAAGCTTCTTCGCAAGCCAAGCCCTCGAGGGCGGCAGTGTGGTCGCATTACACGCGGCACGCGCACTCAACTTGGGCGCCATAAGCAGGCATCTTGACCGTATTAGTGCCCGGCAGAGTGCCATCACGAGGATTCCTGCAGAACCAACCAAGCAGAAAAGAGATGCTGGGCCAGCGCGGTGGTGATACCGCCAGCTGCGCGCATCCGCACTTGCCATCTGGAGCCACCACTGCCGGATCTCAGCTTCAGGTGAGTGGCTGCTGCAGAGCGCCCCGGGCCCTGCCATGCGAATGCCTACACCCGCTGAACAAGAATGGAGCCACAACAGCCAAAAAAGCACAGGCGGAAGATCTACAATACATTTATTCGGTCGCCCGCTGCTCGACCCCTGTACCTGGGAGCCCCAGACCGGATGCATCGCTGCGCGGGCCAAGCGAGGGTTGAAAGTCTGCAAGTCCAGGGTAGCCGAAGAGGCAAGTTGCATTGAGCTCCACGATTCCCTCCCAGAACGGCTCGATAAGGAAGTGAATTCCCACCACGTATTGCGAGCGCCAAGGCGACGCCTGCTAGCTGCGAATTGCCTTTGGAAGGATTTTCCATTGGGTCCTTCGGAGAATTGGGCACCATTAGCATCGACAAGTCAGACCACCAAGATCCGGCAGCACGGTACTGGATAACCGGGCGACCCCCCCTTGGTATTCGGACGGATATACCGTCGCCCAGAAAGACTATTGTCGGTCCGACTCAGGGGGACTGCCGACCGACATTCGAAAAGCTTAGGTTCATTCTAGAATACGATATTCGAAAGGGGAGGTCGACTTGTCACTTTCCCCCCCTTCCCTTTTGACCCCCACAGCCTCGTCAATCAGTTTCTCAAAATAAAATACAGCCCTGTGTGACGTCGAAATGCCAAAAGCAAATATGGCGATCCAATCGGACAGGGAATAACCGGGTATTGCACATGGCCTGTCCATGTGCAAATGGCTCGAACTGGAAATTGACCTCAAGGCCAACGTTCCAACAGGAAGCCACGGGCCTCAGATCGCACTGCGAGTCACCTGAGACGGCAGCGGAAACTTTGCAGAGCACGGCATGGAAGCAGACAGAGTTCGGGCCAGCAGCGCTGACTTCTCATGTGCAATCGACTACGTCGTTACGGGCCAATTGGGGTCGATGGCCGTGACAGGATGCACCCGGTTCAAGCCTCGGCATGACTGGTCACTTTTCTCCGTCGCTCGGCACTCCCACGTGGCTGCTCGCACTTTGGGGCCATGTCACTTTTTTTTTTTGTTGCCCTTCTTATTTTCTTCTTCTGTCTCAATCCGCACTGCGGAAAACGTTGGGTCGGTCTCGCCTAGCGACCCTTGCGAACTCCCCCATTCAGTGCCTGCAATGATCCGCCCTATGGGGCAACACGACATTGTTGCGACCTCATCTTTAGTCAGGTTATCAGATCAGTTAGCGACAAGATGGCAAAGGACATAGCCGCGGGGTGGATCACGGTACAGAATTTTGTTGGTGGCTGCCCCATCGCCAGTGCCACACAGATTTAGTTCAACGACAGCTTGGGGTCGGGGTTGGTCATGAATAATTACCAATCCATCAGGAGATTGGCCCTCTGCTGGACCGTGATGATCAAGGGCTAGTGAGAAAACTTGGAGTGTTCGGCGCAAGCCACCAAGGGTCCAACCACGCTCGTCCAATTCGTTCATGGAAAAATCTAGCACAGCCTCTTCTTCCCTTCCGCTGCCTGCCACGCGAAATCCACTAGCCGTGGGGGTGGTCTGAGACAAGCTCGGAGTGAAGCTAGCAGAACCACCCCGGGCTAGCCCCGGCTTGCCATTGTCGCAATGGTGGATCTCGCCACGTGGGTTTGAGGGAGCCACGCGTTTGCAAACACGAGCGGTGGAGACGCTTGACGGGCGTTGCTGCCGGTCTAGTCCTGTCACGGCAGCATCGGGACCCGTTCACTACGCTCAACTATGAAAATGCTGCCTATACTTGGGCCAGGAGGATTTTGGCAGCTGTCCCATGAGGGGTGCACCCCAATAATCGCCGCGAAAAAAGAAAAAGAAAACGAAGATCAGTTCGCTTCAGACGGTGAAGCCGTCGTGGCTCCCCTGCCCTATTCTTCTTCCCCACCCCGCGCTGCCGAGATGACAGAATGGCATGAAATCAAACAGCGCCCCTCTTACAGGCCGAGCCCTTCCCAAGTTCCACCGAGGGGCTGAAGCTATCGCTCGGCATTGACGATTTTAAATGGCTATGAGACGTCATCATCTCGGCCAGCCATGTGGCATGGCTTGTGGCAGGGCCCGGGTCAGATGGTTGACGTGCGCACACCGTTACTGCCGCCGTGGCTCGCGACACTAGCCAACTATTTACACATGGCCGAGTAAACCTGACGGACTATCGGCAGCTACGCGCCATGATGCTGACCAGCGCCAACTTGAGCCCAGGCGGAGTATCTACTACGAGATAACTGCACAACTCCGGGAGAATGGTGCGAGGCTGGCCTAGAACACTGCGGCGAGCTGTTCGTGTTGTTTTCCCCTGTCATGTTTGTGAGTGGTGGTTCCTCGGGTGTTTAGGCGCAGACCTCATCTCTTGGCATACCATGACGCTGCGGCATCTGCGTCAGTCAAACACCACTTGTCATCCAAATGGAGCCAAACCCGCAGTGACCACGGCACGGGCTTCTTCGGCAGTTGAGGGTTTGAACCAAGACACTGAGTCACTCTACGCACGTTACGTCTGCTGGCAGCTGTCAAATCCACAATTTGATGTAGCAAGGCCTACCTAGAGCCGGCCGTATTCGACTAGTTTGAGACCCAAATGCTACCTATAGGCAGCTCGCCACAACTAAGCGAGCGTAAGATGAAGGGCGCGTCGGAGTAGCGCTGCATGAATAAGTTGAAGGCTCCAAGGCTTCCTATGATAGCTTTCAAGAATGGGCGTCTCACTTAAGGGGCCGGGAGCCGGGAGCCGGGAGAGGCGGTGGCCGGAAGGAGGCCACGCCCTGTCGCGGGATTGTCTCATCAAAGAGAGGTTAAACTCATGACCACGTGCAGCATCTGCCGAACAGTCCGAAACATGCCCACTATCGGCCCATGGTTGACGCTGACTTGTCGGGCATGTTGGAGAATTGGGCGGTGGAAGGACGGCTCCGACCAGGGTGAGCGATGTGATTGATCATGCCGTGCCGATCCACCTCGGGCCAACTGACTTGTTGCAGACACTTTCTCCCAGGATCTCCATTATCTTCACCAAAATAAGCTTGCAAGACGTCAGCCCGGCCTACCTTCAGTGAATATGCTTCTAAGGTTTCGCTCATCCCTGCTGGTGGCGTGGTTCTCACGTGGGACGGCAATTGGGACTTGGCCCCTTTGAGCAGTTGACGCTCTCGTAATTGAAACTGGATAAGCAAGCAACCACCTCTGGCGGCCGAAAAATCCATTTCAGACCGTCTAGTACCCCATCTCCGCACGTAGTCGCAATTGCGCATTTCTTTTTTAGCACCCTAAATGCCACGCGACAAACTCCGGGGTGGCCACCAGATGGTGATTAGCTTGCGTCGGCGCCACAGACGCAGGGAACAGCGCTCAAGCACCCTGGCAGGGAGCTTTCATTGACGGCGGGCGGGAAAAGGGGGCTTTGAGCTGGCCGGGAGAGGCCATGAGATAGCTCCCAGTCGTGGCGGCCGACGGACTCGCTGAACCACGTGGAATAGCTTCGCAACAGACCTGCCTGCTTGGTTTGACACCTACCCAAGGCCAGCCGGACTATGTATCCGTCCTTTTCCTTAGCCCTGGCGCCCGGGCCTGAGCACAAGCAGCACCTCGCGTTGCTCGGGGGGTCCTGTGCGTCAGGGAGCCCCAATGCATGGCCGCGGTCAGCTACGGAGAATTCCCTGAAGCTATCGCAAAGAGCTGGTAACCCGGCCCCAACCGCGGCAGCCTTTGAGACAACGGGTTTCCGTTACTTTCACCGCCAGTGAGCAAACATCAACGTCCGCCGTCTATACACCCTGGTCTTTGGCTACAATGCTGCGTTGCGCTGCCGGCATTCCCCACTGGCGCCCTCTCTTTCGCTCTCTCTTTCGCCCCCCTATTTTTTTTTCTGTCACCCTCTTGGCCCTCTGCTTGGACTGAGAAACGTGCTGTTGAGGGCCCTGGAGGCTCCTCCCCCCACAGTGATTGCACATCCTCGACCCCCTTGGCAACCCATGGTACCACTTCGTTCTTCGACGGCGTTTCATCCCGCCGGCCGCCAAGTGGGCATGGCGTCGGCGCCGTTCCTTTCAGTGACCTGTTGACATGCAGTTGTCTGCTCCGGCCCATGTGGTGCAACCCACACCGTCTGGGCCTGACAAAGCTTGCCACAGCTTGACTGGGCAGCCGCAGACAGAACCTGCATCGGAACAGCTCGACGGAAGCTCGTCAGGCCGTTCTGAAACGGCATGAAGGTGGATATGTGGCAAAAATTGAGGGATTGTCCCTTCTCCAGGCCGTGTATCGGCGATACACAAGGGAAAACCTACGGAACCGCACTTTGGGGGGGAAATACTCGTCTCGCAATTAGTTACGACGAGCACAAATCTATTCGATTACCCGAAGTACGTGCTGCTGTCGACTCTTGGACGGTGAGGGAAGCGGAGTCATGCTAACTCACTTGAACCCCGGTCCACGTGTCTGGGGATCTTCAAGCACCCCCACTCGCAGCTTGGCTCTCTCTCAGCTTTGCGGTCGACCTAAAGTATGTGCTACGAATGTAGTAAAGCTGGGCAGGGTTGGGGCATAGCACCAGCGAATGGCGCCTCGTTTGGTCGGATCCCTTAACCGGAGTCAGCACAGATCTCGGCGGAACGAGTCCTGGGCCCCAGGGACATGGGACGCCAACTTCGTCTATCCTTGGCAAAGAGAGAGAAAAAAACACTTACCGGGGGTATGCTTGTTTTTGCTATCCGTCTCCAGCGGGCAATCTATGTGTAACTCTGGGGCGAAACAATAGGGCTATGTGTCATCCGTTACCAATACAAGCTCTCTATGGACGGAAATACAGATGCCCGTGGGAAGCTCTTATCTGCGGGCGTTGTTTCACGGCTCGTGATTGATTGCCCTTATTCATGGGCAACATGTCGTGCTCTGCTTTCTTTCTTTCTTTCTTTCTTTCTTTCTTTCTTTCCCTCTTCTGGCCCCAACACCTGCTCGGTACCGGAGGTGTGTTCGAAACTCCTCAATGGGGCTAGGCTGAAGTTGCGATGCCGCGAGGAACGTGCCAAGTATTCCTCCCAACGAAGCCTTCTATTTGCAGCCCAAAACTGCCATAGCGTCTGACCAACAGATCCGGTTGGTAGGAAAGCAATATAGGAGGCAGAGAGACAGACTAGGGATTAAAAAAACGTACGAGAGGAATATGTGACGACTCTACGTCTAATTTAGCTATGTAACCTGCTTGACTTATCGATGGCCACAGTCTGGCTCGTCCGCGCCGCTAAAAACGGTCAGCGTGGTGGTCTCCCTCTCTTGGGGTCCGTCAACCCCCATGCCCGCATTCCCATTCCTTCGCGTCGAGTCTGTGCCACTTTTTACACCTGCAAGCGACATCCAGCCTGCCTAGCACACGCACGCCGTCGTGCGTTGGGCAGATCCCATCCCCATCCCCTCTCTTTTCCCCCTTCCCCCCCCCTCCCTCTCCCTCCGCACTCCCACCCCCTCCCCGGCAGGCTGGGGAAGCTTGTTGGTTGTCCCACGCATATACGCTTTGTTAGTCTGGTCTCGCCTAACGACCGCGGAGGCGCGCGGTGAGCCGATGATCTAAGCTGGGGGGGGGGGGGTTGGCGGGAGGAGGCTGCGTCGGTGAGGCAGAGCTGTCCGTGATCGACTCATACTATCTAAACATCATGCCCATTTCCTCGGGCCGTGGATGCGGGAGGGGGTCCGTGAACATCGAGACAGGTCCTAGTTCGTTGGTGATGTGATGATGATCGACAACTTGCCAAGTTTTTTTTCTTCTTTCTTTCTTCCTGTAACTGGGAATTGTGCAATCACATGTTGTATGCCATGTTATGCCGTCGTGAATTATCCGTGTATCGATCAGTAACGACATGTCAAATCTTTCAGATCGGTTGAGCTGGTGAAGATCACATACACAGCGTTGCACGCTAGTAGTATCACACTCCCTTACACACTGGATCGGTACCGAAAGCATGCCTTTTATATATATATATATATATAATCTTTCTACTTTGCCCTTGATTTCTTTTCTTCCCAACCTCCACATATAAGTAGATATATAGACACATTATAAAGAACCATTCAACGCCATCGCTTTTACAGCCCAGAGACCACTTCGGGCCTGAATCTAATACAAGCTACCCATGGGGAGATTTGGCATGAACAACCGCATGAACAACCTCACCCCTATGAGTGTCTTTCTCGGCTGGTTTTCCCAAGTCCGTTTCCTAGTTTGCCATTTCCAGGGTCCCGTTTAGATGGACGATGGGGCCGCGTCCTTCCTCCAGCCGCGAGACCGCATGTTGTCCTCAACAGACTTCCAGATCTGTTCCACAATCTCCTTGTCACGGAATCGAGAGGCATCATGACCCTCGCCACGCCATCGGTCAACGCCCGTCGACAGAACTCGGTGACCCCAGCCTTGGATATTATCCGGGGCCTGGTCACCTCGCCAGCCGACGTAGATTCCAAGCGTGTGCTTGAACAGCTCGTTGGGGTCGCTCCACTTGTAGTTCTTGAACTGCCAGGTCTGTCCCGTGGTGAAGACAGCAACGACACGGTTCCAGTACTCGGGCTTGAACTGCTCAGAGCCCTCGACAAGAATGAAACGCAGAGGGCGGTTCGGATCGACAGCCTTGATTACACGCTGGACGTGAAGCATTGTGGCTGTCGAGTCACCAGCCGCAGCGGGGATGAACTTGCCGTCCTCCAGGAAGGATCTCGCATTGGAGAGGCGCAAGAGTGACGAGGCCGAGGGGGAAAGCAGGATGATAGGATCCGGTCTTCTAGACGGAGCCTTCTGGTTGAGGGCGAGCGACGGGTTGGAGCTGATATTAGTCGAGCCCGACTGAGACTTCTTCTGGATGAAAGGGGCAGCGAGCTTGCGCACGTGGGAAAAGTCCTGCATGTGGTCAGTTTGCGTGCCGAAATTTTTATCCACACATATAAATACTCACTGTAGGCTTAATACCCCGGAGGACAGTGTTGCGATCACCCATCTTTCGCTCGCCGTTGTAGATGCTTGCCAGCCGCGGGTCCATTGTGCCCTTGCCCGACCTCGCTTGCGCGGACGAGGACACGGCGCCAGCCTTGGCTGCCGCTGCCGCACCAGATCCTGAGGCGTCCTTCTCACCCGCGAGGGGCTTGATGTACTCGCTTTCCTCGCTGGCACCCTCGAGCCAGGTGATGAGATCCAGGCGTTCGATGAAACCCAGGTTCTGGACCTTGCCCTTGGCGCCGGCGGCAGCCAGCTCATCGTTCAGCTTCGTCGCGGAGGCATTGTATTCGGGGATGGCGACCTCGCGGTTCAGCCAGGCAAAGTAGATGCTGCGCAGGTCGACCGGCTTGTCGTTGGACACAAAGCGCGTTGCGCTGTCGATGGCGACGGACGCGGGGCCGGTCGCGTGTTCGGGGAAGAGCAGGTGGGTTGCCTGCGCCAGAGGAACCTCGGACGAGGAGGGGTCCGCGGAAGCGCTGGGGATGAAGGGCTTGGAGGAGGAGATGGCCTGGCGCAGAAGGACGAGGCCGTCTTGGGCGGCCGGCGGCGCCATGGTGAGAGAGGTCGCGGGGAGGTGGTTGGAGAAGGAGTTTTTTGGTGGTGGTTTTGCGCAATTGGCGAGGAAGACGCGGGGCTCGTAGATGCACGGGGTGCGACGAAGCGGTAAGGTCGCGAAGGTGGCGGGCCCGGCGTGCTGGGCGCGGTTGTTGCGATGGAAGAGCCTGGCGTTTGATGAGGTGAAGCTGCAGTTGAAAGGCTGAGGCTGTAATTTTGGAGGAGCTCTGCTGGGGTCTGCAACTAGGGGCGCGGCAGCCAATCAGCAACAAGGTGGCCCAACCTCGTATCCTCAGCTACCCTACTCCCAAATGAATAGCTTCAGTTGCGCATTCTACTTTTTTTATTTTGACGAATCCATTTTTGTATTTTGTTTTGCTCAATCATCATTATGTATCATGTACGTATTCTTTTTTTCTGTTGAGATAGAAACTGTCGAAGGTAGGTTTATTGCCGATTTCGTTCAAGCTCACTCAATCTGTTCAAATGAATTCGGCCATCATACGGATCGTAATGACAGAGAATGACAATATATGTGTAAAAACCAAAACAAATAAACCTAAACTCAAAAACCCAAAACCATAACCAAAAGTGCCGTCAATTCTTGCACATCAGCTGCCACTATATCCCCGAGTTCTGGGTGGATGCACCACTCCACCCGAGTGAAGATCTGGAAAACCTTCGCAACACCGAGCTAACGACGCATGGTATCGCCATCGGATCCATGGAATCTTGTATCTGGTACCTCGAGCGCAAGTACCGAAAGTCTAACACTTAAAGTGTCACCATGCAGGTGCACAGCAACGAGGCACCTTGTCTAGCTGGTCGCCACCGCATATTCCCACCAGGGGCGTACGTTAGCACACACACAACATCTTCGCTATCAACTGCCAAAGTGTCCTGTTGCAGCACTCGCCTTTCCCAAAGCGCCATTTCTGGAAGGTCGGGAAGAAAGAGTCCTTGGCCACCCCCACAATGGCTATCAGGTCTCGCCAACGGCCTTGGTTGATGGCGCCCATGGCGGTGTCGATCCCCAACCTCAGAGGGTTTAGTTACAACCAGCGCCATGCCTCGATGGCGTTTGGTCTGTGGCTAAGCAACCCTACACGGCATGGCAATAACGCGGCAGTTGTGACTGATTACAAAATCAGGCCATTTCAGCCATTAGCACAGTAAATAGTCCATCTTGTTAACAGGGGAGTCGGTCCTTTTGATATGTGGCGTTGAGATATCACAATTTTTCTTCTTCACCGGCCAACACCATGGGCCTATCATTGGGCGCAGATATGTCGATACTTAGCATATAGATGACTACGAATTTTCTTACTCATTTGTCATTCCAGATAAAGACACAAAAAGCCTCTAGTCTCTATGTACATCTAGTTGTGGCGTTCCTCCCACCTGGCCTTACGGCTTCATAGAATCACAAACTCATATCATGTACCTGAATAACGCTCAACGCCAGTTATACAAAACCCGGACGACAACCGCTCCATAACGAACACGTCTAAATACCGAATGCTAGCTTCATTCGCTCGTATGTGTAAAAGCTGACGGCTGCCATTGGGATTATTTTGACGTATCCGATGGTCAAGCCGATAAAGAATCCAGGAATACCTCTTTCGCGGAAGATCATGCCGGCCGTCTCGCTGATCCGCAGACGACGACCGTCGCCGACGGCCCCGCCAACCTGCATTCGGCGCCGGATCACCTCAAGCGGGTATGAAACTGTTTGCGAGATCAAGCCGGCAATGCCGCCGGAGAAGAGCTCCGCCCATGATTTCAGAGCCGCGGGCTTTCCGGGAGGATGGTCTTTCTTAAGTGGGAGAGTTGTGTATTTTGCAACAGAGGGGAGGCGCAACATGTCACTAACGGTGTCGTGAGTTAGGAAGGACATGCCGGCGTACGGAAGCATTCCGAGAACGGTCGGAGTGAAGCCGCGATAAAAGTTTACAATTCCCGAGCTGGGCGTTGCTGCTGCGGCCACGCCTGCAGCCCCCGACGCCTGTGAAGGAGCGGGTGTTCGGTGTTCTTGGTAGATCTGCCGACAGATCTGAGACAAAGTAGAACGGCCTTCGCGCTTGGTCTCAAACGCAAGGCGAACTCGAATAACTTCTAAAGGATACGTAAAGAAAACGGAAGTGACACCAGCAAGGCTTCCACTAAGTAGACGCCGCATGGGAGTTTCGTGGGAACGGTTGGGTATAATGATTGCTCGGATTTGCTCATAGGCCAGGAATTTAATACCGGCGTATGGAAAGATTCGGAGGAGTGTCGCAGAGTGACCTCGGTATAAACCCAGAGGGCCCTCATGGCTGTAGATATCCTTCATGGCGGTTGCGACACCGAACCAGGAACCAGTGTATTTGGCGAACAGAGGGTTGCGCGCCTGGAATAGAATCTTGACTCGGTCGAGGGGCGCAACAACTGTTTTGGCCTGAATTGAGCCGTTAGCGGCATGCCGCGCAATATTGCTGAGACAGCGCAATCTCTACTTACGGCGCATCCTGCCAAACCGCCAGCGACACCAGATCTCCAGACATAGTCGAGGGTCTGTGTTTTGCGCTTGGGGGCAGTGTCTTCGTGTGCGGGAGACAGGGCGGCGTCCTTGACCTGGAGGCTGTCCCTGTCCTTCCTGGCCCGGGTCAGGGCATCGGCGCCGCTGAGCTGCCGGGGATTGTTTTCGCGTGCAATATCGGTCATGGAGGCATGGTCCATGAGAACGGCGTCGGCGGAGGGCATTCGATGTTGGCCAGGGATTGGCTGCGGTTGAAGATTGGTGTTTCCGAGAGCCTACGGACGTGACATTCCGCGGCGAGGGAGGAACGGGTGGTTGCAAGCTGGCTAGGTGAAAGCCTAGGGTCTGGGACGAGTCGACAGGAGCAGGATCAAGGGTTTCGTGGGGGACGGACGGGAGGGAGAGGGATTGTTAATAATGTGGATGAGATCGGGTCCAGGTTTTGGAGATGCGGGAGAATTATCCCCGGCAGTCAGCGCGGCAAGGACGTCATTGGGCCGATGCTCACTGGTCACACACGACATCGGCGGGCGCTGTGGTCACGCCCGCAACCAAAAGAAAAAAAAGGACCTGGATCTAGGGGATGGATCCCAGAATCCGGGGCGCTGCGGCACGTTTACAGTGGGTTCGGTAGGGCGCCAACCGCTCTGCGATGGTGCTCATGGCAAATGGGTTTCCCCCGGGAGCGGCAACAGCACCCAAGTTGCCGGCAACCAATGACCGAGCCGAGGTTTACCGAGTCTCGGCCCTGCATCTGGAAGCCGCCGCATGCCTCCGCTTAATTCCAGAGCACGCCGGGGACGACGACGGGCCACTGCCATGAGGGACGAGCGTGTAATACTAGGCGACGGCGACGGCGAGAGTGGAAAGGGGGAAACCAAGAGCCCATCGCGGCCCACGTCTATCCTGTTCGAAAGCGACGACAAGGCTCTGGTGGTCGTCGACATCCCCCGGTCTCTTGAAGAAGCCCAGGTCCTCCCCTCACAAGCCCCCGTCCTCCGCATCATCTCCGCCGAAGCCCCCGCAGCACCCTACTCAACTCCAGAGCCGCGACATGGTACAGCCGATCCCCCTCGGGCCTCGCCTGCAGCCCAGCTCGCTGAGCTCATGACCGGCGCCACAGTGCAAACGGCCCTGCAGAATCTCACTTCCCTGTGCCTAGGGCCGTTGTCCCTCCCACGTGAGCTTGAGCCGCAGCAAGCGCCGTCGATACCCGCTCTGCCGCCACATCTACCTCCTAAAGCCGAATTGCTGAATGGCTCTATTGAGGCGCTGAGAGATACCTTTGCCGCCACTGCCCCCAGCTTCGACCTTGTTGTCTTGGACCCTCCATGGCCGAACCGCTCGGCCAGAAGAAGGACCAACAAGTATGCCACCGTCTCCAATCTCCATGAGATGCGGCGTCTTTTGCTAAACATTCCCATCAACCCCCACCTCAATCCGGACGGCCTAGTTGCCGTCTGGATCACTAACAAACACAGCATTCACGACTTCTTGGTTTCCCCCACAGGCTTATTCGCTGCATGGGGCCTGGAAGTTGCTGCTGAATGGATTTGGCTAAAGGTCACCACCTCAGGCGAGCCAATATTTGACATTGAGTCGGCGTGGAGGAAACCGTGGGAGAAGCTCATCATTGCGAAACGTATAGGAAGCAAACTTCCTGACTCTCTCAAATCAAGGGTTATAGTAGCTGTCCCCGATGTGCACTCGAGAAAACCTAATCTCAGAGGCCTCTTCCAAGACGGTCTGGGAGAGAATTTCCTTGGTCTCGAGATATTTGCACGCAACTTGACAGCAGGCTGGTGGTGCTGGGGCAACGAGGTGCTGTACTTTCAAGGACCAGAGCACTGGAGCTCGAACGAAAACCCATAGATGCGCAAAATTTCTCGTTGGGAGTGTATTCCGTTTATTTTCGACGTTGTCAACGTGCATATATCGTCCATACAGGTTGGTTACAGTAACGTACATCGCTGTGCCAGCTAATCCTACAGAGGATGCCCCCTCAATCCGATAATCATCTCATAGGAAAACCGTCTGGTTCATTAAACGGTCCCCTGTCGTCTAGGTCCATATCCTACTTTCCCCATCTCATTGACCCAATTTTAATTGCTGTTTAAGCATCCTGCTTAGCCTTGGCCTTCTTTGCTTCCTGCTCTTCTACTATCTTGTCCCACTTGGGATCCAGGGCGACGCCGTTGGACCACTGCACTTCACCCGATAGCATCTTCTTAGCAAGCTCCGACAGCTCCTCGCGATCCTTTGACATGGGCTCTTTGCTCTTCAAAGGGATCTGGAATCTCTGTTGATGGACGTGCTCGTTGTTGCGCTTTTCCATGAGCTCCTCACGCATTGACCACAGCTGGTTGCTCCAAGGCTCCTTATCTTGCGGCACCTCGGGCCATTGGAAAGGTTTCGCCAACTCAACCGTCATAATCTTCAGAGGTTGCGGGCGGTACCACGAGCGAGAGTACGAGTTGCGCTGAGTGAGGGGTTGCTGCTTGACGAATGATCGGACCTTGGTGACCTCAACGTTGTAGAGATTCCATAAGTAGTCTCGGAGATCGAATTTGGTGAAGCGGATAGGCACCTTGAAGCAGGCCTCGTTGGGAGGGAGGTGCTCTTTTCGGAGAAAGGTGATGACATGGTTTGGCCTGAGGAGAAAAAAATGAGGTTAGCGAGCGAATCCGGGTGGCAGAGGGAGCCATGGCGCCGTGACGATACTTACAGGAAAACCTGCTTCTGACCCAGCTTGAAGCCGGGCAATTGGCGTGCGACCTTCTTTGCTGCCTCGGCCATGGTTGTGGTTATGCCTGCTGAAATCCTCGCGACGGTCAATCTGAGGATGTGAAGAATTTCGGCCGCCTGACGTCTGATTGGCCTTAGCGGCGAAAGAGAACTTCCGAGGGGTGTGTCGTGTGCACGGCTCATTCAAAATTGATAGGTGCACCCCACTCTTGCTCAGTTACCACCACCATTGTTTGCACATGTGCCTTTCTTTTTTCAAGTTTATTCTTAAAAATATCGACAATGACGTTCCAATAAACAAAGGAAGCCTTGTTCCCAGATTTATTTCTGGTTATTGTTGTGGTTCCAAGTCGATTCTGCCTTCCTTTAGTCTATTACCTAGTATGAACAGCGGTTCACTATGATGCGAACAGGCACGAAGAACACCTCTCATTCTTTTTCAACTTCGCCAAAAAAGAAGACGACCGAAGTCGATAAAAAAGCAGAGCACTTAAATATGGAGGACCCAGCTCCCGCAATAGGCTCATCGAGCCCTTGCTCGAGCCGCTCAACCCCAGTTCCAAGCGTTGGTACACGAGCAGTAAGAGCGTCTAAATCCCCGACAAGTGTTCTGCGCAAGAATATTCGACAAACTCCAGAGGGAATAGAGAGATCTCTAGAAATCAGCATCGCAGAGGAGATGGAAGAGGAGAAGAAGCGGTATCCAGGAGCCAGTCGTTGGGCTCGAGACGAGGAACGTCTCTTCGAGATACTCTATCGGCGCCAAGATCTCCCAATATTGCCTCCAACTTGGGACATGGATTTAAGCGGCGTGCCCATTTCTGATACGATATTCAAAACATCCAATGAATTCCCCCCAATAATTTACGCACATGGGAAGGATTTTCGAGGTGAGCATCTTGTTGAGGATTCAATACACACAAACTGACCACAGATATGCAGCAACGACATCATTGATGCGACTGATCGACCTGACCTCTAGAGTCAGATCCAATATACAAACTGGCCATGCAAAAAAAGCCCCTGGCCTTATAAAACGCGAGCTGGACAAGTTTTTGGGTTGGGCTGCCCAAGACGGTGATTATGCCCACTTGCGTATTGTCCCCAATACTCTGACCGAGGTTATCGATACGACAATGGAAGAAAAGAACATCACGGAGTATATCGAAAGCCGGATGCGAGCCCTCGCAAAGTTGCAGCGCGAATTCCTCAAGGTAGACGAAGACCCCGAATTTTGGGATGTAGTGAAGCCAAGCATTCTCATCTCCCCGATAGTCAAGATTGAGTCAGAGGACGAATCCCCAGGCTTAGGACGATGGCCCAGAGTTATGAAGAGAAAATACGGTGCCGATGCGGATATTGACGAGCTGTCGAACGAGGACCTCAGCCCCAAGAGAGCCAAGAGGGATACTGGACTTGTGAGACGTCGTCTGTTCTCACGCTCTATGGAGGCTGAAAACGTCGAGTTCGCCCGAAGTCAACTCCCTAAGGAACCAGACAAGTCCGTCCAATCTTCTTGCACAAGAGAGATCAACATTAAAAGAGAAATGGAGAATGGCTCTTCAGGGTTACCATCGCCCCCGCATGTCCTGGGCGACACAGATGCCACTCCACGGCGTCCGGCTTACCGTCGACATCCGCCCGTAGTCTACGGACTCTTCATCCTCAATACCTCGGTTCTGATTCTCACGACGGATTCCTCTCAAGGAGACGATGGCTACGTCAGCTTCCAGGTTCAGATCAATTTCCAGGATCAGCACCAGAGCGTTTGGAATGCCTTGACTGTCGCCATTGTCATTTGCCTAGCCCGTGATAAGCTCATGGCTCGTACGTCTGACTTTGAGAAATTGCCCGTTGTTAAGGACAGCGATCCCGACGCATGACGACCGAGCAATGGAGGGCTTTCATTTTACGAGAGTGGACAGACACACAGAGTGGTCTATGATTTTTGGAGTTGTGTTCCAACTCGTCTGAGTGGCATTTGTTTTGTTTTGGGGTGCAACCTCGATCCTGTCCGAGCCAATGTAGATACCACCTTTCACTGCCATGAGTGGCCGATGTAGTAAATACCCTTATTTAGTGCGGAGCATGATTGTTTCCCGCTGCTGTCCTTTGGCAGCTGCTCGAATTCATATACAACTTCATGAAACCAAATGAAATGACGAGTTTCCGCAAGATTCCAAAATATTAGAGAGTATCTATCTTCATTGCTCTCTTTCTATGATCGTGTGCTAAAATGTCTGATCGGATGATCCCCTTCTATCCTCAACGCCCAACAATGACGGGTGTCCACTGCCTACACCTCTCTATCTGTACATACATGATCATCGCAATCATCTACCAGGGGAGGATTCTCTTTTGTGACGACATAAAAACAAGTCGAGTGTGGGGATTTTGTTTGAATCGTGAGACCTGGCGCAAGAAATGAGACATGAAAAAAAAAAGAATTGGTACATAACACAAAAAATGTAAAAGGGAGATGGTCTAAATGTTCTCATGTTCCACGGGCATCAAAACTTCGAGTTGGCGAAGTAGTCGTTGGTACAAGAACAGCATGCAGCCGCTCTGGATAAAGGTCCACACTCCTCGGGGACCGACGCCCCGGAACCATCCGGCAACACCCTCGGCTCGGTAGATGACCTTGAGACCGGTAATGACAGACGAGGCCTCGAGGGCGACAGCCCCGGGCTTAGGTCGGTGGGTGTTGGGAGACGACGTGGAAATGTGGCGGATTTGAGGGTTGGGGTCTTTCGGAACTCGCGTCTCGGCGGGAGGGTTCACCTGCGTCTGGAGCCTCGTCTTGACGACATCTAGAGGGCAGGTGATGACGCCTGCAAGACCGCCGGCGCTGGCTCCTGTGATCAATTCGAGGGGGACACCAATGTCGCGGCTCTGCTTGTACTTGCGAGCCCAGGTGGTGAACTGCTCCCAGAACATGAATTGCAGGGCCGAGAAGGGGAGATCTCGGTAGAGGGTGGCCTTGTACCCGTAGAAGAGGGCAGAGGCACCCTCGGTGCGGACAATGGTTCGCGCGGCGTCTATTGTTCCACGGTAGTTGTAACCGGAATGGAAGTGAGGGTTGTTGAATCGACCCTGAAGTTGCAATCGGGTCTTCAGGACCTCTGATGGCACATAGACAATGGATGAAGCTAGATCTCCGAGGAAACCTATGTTTAACCGGTTAGCACTTGAAACAGCGATGAATTGGCAACCAAGGAGAACTTGCCTGCTGAAAGGTAAGCGAGGTGCTGCTGGAGACCATGATCGATCAAGAAGCGCTTGCTCCATTCGTATGTTCCAAAGAAGAGGACCGTTCCTGGGAATGAACCACTTAGTGCGGGGATCCACCCGCCGTAGAGACCTCTTCGAATTCCCTCTTGCCTCCAAATTGTGTAGTAGGACTGTCCGAGGGACGTATATTTGGGGGGGATGTGAGGATCGCCCTGTTGTCTGGTTTTGACAGTGTCCAGCGAGTGCATCAATAAATCGCCCGTGGACCCTCCAATGCCTCCCGCAATCATGGCCTGCCATTGAGATCTTGTTAGCGCATTTTGGCACAATGCTGATTTGGCTCGCTGATTAGACAGGGCCGCGGATCAACGCACATGGAGGTAGGGCGGTCGTCCTTCCGACTCGACATCCTCGTTGGTCATGTTCTGGTTGAAAGAGATTCCGGCACTGTTACTTTCCAAGCGACGGCCCGTCTGACTGGCATGGCGATGCTCCAAAGGAGGCTCGTATCCGCTGGAACCAGCCGCAGCTGCTGTCGTCGTCGTCGTCGTCGTTCCGGGGGCGAAGACGAGGGTCGAGTCCTGGAGACCTAGGGGCATTCTCCGGGGAGAAAAAAAAAAGGGAACGGCGCTCCGGACAGCGGACGAAGCTTAAACAGGGCTGTGGCGCAGCAGGTAGGGTCGCGGAGGAGAGGAGGAGCACGAGGAGGACCCTGAGTATGTCGCTAGGATGCCGGCGAGCGACGAAGGAAGAAGAGGGAGGGGGGAGAGAGGGTCGGCGGCGGTGGAAATCGGGTCGCGTGGCGGGCCAAGATATGGCGATAAATCATGTCGAGAATTTTGTTGGTTTGCTTGGAGATGCGCTTACCATGGCGGGCAGCTCTGTGGCTAGTGCCTCCGACCCAGTGGATCTCAACTCCTTTCAGTGGCCAACGGGGCCCGGCTGCTACCGGGGGTCGCTGGGGCTAGGCACCGCCGGGGCACTCTAATGATTGCAGCCCAGCAGCGCCTGTTTGGCAATTTCTCGGTGAATTCGGACCCGGAGTATTTCCATTGTGGCCTGTCGGTCCCGAGCCCCGACGGCGTGGGAGGACAATGAGATGGCCGAGAAAGCGAGAGGCGGATTGGCTGCAATGACGGATGGATAATGGTGTTCATGTAGTTGATTGGTGATTTCATACACGGGTGCTCGCTCTATCATGTCCTGTATTATACATCGGCTACCCTTTTTTCTTACTCATACACCTTTTGTCATGATTCATCATGCCGAAAATTCACTTCGCTACACTCTATCCGCCGCGGCTGGATGCTCCCACCACCTCAATGATCCAAACTTGCGAAGTGGATACACGACATGCGTCACTCTTCCTGTTAAGAGCTGTTTCGAAACAGGCCCATACGTGTTGCTATCCAGACTGGAGCCTGGCGGCCCGTCGCCCTCTACCCAGACGTGGCCCTGGGGCACCCTCACGGTTGTTAGCGGATGCGGTGCCTTGGTCCGCACTACGTCATTCTCCAATGCGACCACTCTCTTGATGGCGATTTTTTCTGGATGTGTAGGGCTCCTTTATACCCAATCAGTTAGTCTTGCCTGGCAGCTCTTGTGTGTGAAAACGTACCGGAGAGTCACTATCATTCCCCTCTCAAGCTTCTCCTGGGGTGACCACTTGTAGTTGAAGATCACATCCCTCCTTAGACTTGAGTCTTTCTCATCATTGAGGGTCGGATACATTGAGTTGCCGTCCACGACGGTCAATTCGGCCACATGAAGATTGAACATGGCTATGACTGGGATCCAGGTCGCGAACCCAGCCAGCTTCCATGCCGTGGCCCGGAAAATGCCAGGTTGACCGCCAGGCCCTAACCGGCTCCAGATTGAACTAGTAGCCATCTGGGATTTGATCTGCCGCTTTCCTCTTATTGTTGTCGTTGAGAAGTGGCACTGTCGAATACTGCTTATGAATTGAGCACAATGAGGGCTGAGGCTTTGCAGGTGGCATGGCATGTCTAAGCTTTTCTCGGCTAGTCCCGCCGCCCACTATAAATCATCCTTGGTCAATGGTCGCATGCCCCCCATGCCTCAACCCGGCAATGCGGTTCTGCCATCCTGATACGCAAACTGGTATCTCCCCAGTTACATGTAGCCTTCCTCGTTGAACACACTGGTGCAGGCAAAAACCAATCAATATTAGGCCAATCTCATTCAACATGCCGCCGCGCCCACACTCCCACTCATCCGCACATACCTCACTCAAATGTGTCTTGCTCAGAGATATTGAATCGCGAAAAAGCCGTGTTAGACGCCACTTCCTACTTGAAAACTACATAAATGTCGAACTTTTGTGATGCTATTGCAGCCCGGACAGGCACCGTCCGCCCATCTCCCAAACCGCTCTAATGACACCGTTTTTCGTCCGAAGCCCTAATCCAAGGGCGCATCCGGGGCTGCTCGGACAGACCAGCCGATTCAGTCGGCCCCGGTTTGTTTTTGGTCCCGCTCACTTTTTAAATGGTCTCGGGGATGTTGTCGTCACTGTCGCTCATACTCTCGTCACCGCTGACCTCGGCGTTCTCGCGCTCGCGCTTCTCCATGAGAGCCTGGAGCTCAGCATCATCGCTTTCTGTAACGGCCTTGGGCTCCATCTTGACGACAAGGTTGCCGCCTGCTGCCTCGATGTTCTTCTTAATGTCGATGATGGCCTCTTCCAAGCGGCTAATACCCAGGCTCTTGTCCAGGCAGGTGTTGGTGAGGACGTACAGGGGAGGGGACACTAGCTTGACCTTGACCTGGGTCTCCTCCGTGTTCTTGGCCTCAGCAGTGCGCAGGGCGCTCTTGACGGCATCGATACCCTCATAACCGAAGCAAGTGACCTCAATATCGGCTCGGACCTTGGTGGGCTGGGGAGTGAGACGCTTGCTGATGTAGAGCTTGATCTCGTCGCCAACGGGCTGAGTGGGGAAGCTGGTGTCGTTCCAGACCTCGGGGTTACTTTATAAGCTGTTAATAATTTTCCGTCATCCAAGAAGAGGGGATTACTGACGTGATGGAGAGCTTGAAAGCATCAAGAGCATGGCCGTATTTCTTGTTCAGAGGCCAAGCTATGCTCTCATAAAGGGTCTCGATGGGAGTCTGAGTCTTCTCGGCGACGTGTCGCATAATGGAGTGAACCATCTTGCTCTTGTTGTATCGCTCCTCGCACTTCACAATATCCTCGGGAGAAACTCGTCGCTTCGACAAATCGATATATCCTGACAACCGCGTGAGTTCCTAGCTGAAATCACTCAGGCCCTATTAGGCTTACCCTTCTCCTTGTCTACTCGGAGTACCACGACGACTTCATTGCGACCGACACGGATAAGCTTCTGGATACTTCGGATACGTCGTCGCGAAAGTTCGGAAAGAAGAATCATGCCATCAATGTTGTCGTACTCGAGCAGCTTGACGTAGGCACCCATTTCGGCGATCTGGAGTGGGTCAGAATGGGCATATCCAAACAGACCATTTTCCGACGAACCTGCTTCACATTGACCATGACGAAGCTATCGATCTCCGGGTACTTCTCCTCGTAAAAACGGCAGTTTGTTAACGACATCTTGGCGGTATTGTCGAGGAATCAGAGGTTTGGTCGGGTTTGGAGAGAGGTGGGGTTGGGATTCTCGAGATGTCCCGTTTAATGTACGTATCGAGCTTGAAAAATTGCCGAAAATTTCGATGGGGAGGGTTCGTTCGGGAGTGGAAAATTCGAACCGTCGTTTGTCGATTTTCTCGAAGTCGGGTCGCAAACCGTTTCTCTTGGAGGGGAAATTCAAGGATGAGGAGTCATAATAATTTTGACATTTTAGACGGCGATGGGTGATGGTGGGGTGTGGCGGGGTGTGGCTGATCGGTGGGCGGTGTCCTGCGGCAAATCATGAGCTCACACGAAGCTATCTCCACGTGACTACGCATCTAAACATACAAAGCTTCACCTGCGATTCGTGATTCTCCGCAAGCGCGCATTCAGTCATGGCTCCTGGTAAGTTTTGGGCGGGCCTATCTCTAATATTCGTGGATTAAGTGCTAATCGACTGATAGCGACGCAATACGAACTGTCCCCGCCTCCGGGCGACGCGGTCTCCTCAATCGCCTTCGCGCCAGACTCAGCCACCAAGCTTCTTGTCTCGTCATGGGACAAGAAGGTCTACTTTTATGATATCGCCGGTGGCGCAGGCGAGACGAATCTGATAAACACATATGAACATCGCGCCCCTGTTCTGGACGTTTGCTTTGGCGCCAACGACAGCGAGGCTTTCACCGCGGGTATGGACTGGGCTGTCAGCAGGGTCGATCTTGAGACGGGAGAGAAGACGGTTCTGAGCAAACATGCCGCGCCTGTACGCTGTGTGGTTTACAGCCGGGATTTTTCCATCCTTGTATCTGCATCATGGGACTGCAGTCTCAATCTTCATAACCTCAAGGACCCTTCAAGCACGCCAATTCGAATTGCCCTGCCAGGAAAACCCCACGCGCTAGCGTCTAGTCCTACCAAAGTTGTTGTCGCAATGACTGGCCGTGTCATCAACATTTACGATATCAATGCGATTGCTGACCTCTTTGCCTCCGGCTCCACTGAGCTAAAGCCGTGGCAGCAACGTGAATCTTCCCTTCGATACCTCACAAGGGCTGTGGCTTGCATGCCAAACGATGCCGGATATGCTACCAGCAGCATTGAGGGCCGAGTTGCTGTCGAGTGGTTTGAGGATACAGCAGAATCACAGGCCAGAAAGTATGCTTTCAAGTGCCACCGACAAGCAGCCCCAGATGGGGACGGAGATATCGTGTATCCTGTGAATGCGTTGGCATTCCACCCAGTTCATGGAACTTTTGCATCGGGAGGTGGAGATGGTACCGCAGCACTGTGGGATGCTGAAGCAAAGCGAAGGCTGAAGCAGTACCAAAAATTCCCCAACAGCGTCGCGGCGCTATCATTTTCCAGCGACGGCAAGTATCTGGCTGTTGGAGTGTGTCCAGGTTTCGAGACAGGGCAGGAGGACTACAACGGAGCAGGCCAGACGTCAGTGTTGATTCGAGAGCTTGGCGAGAATGAAGCAAAGGGCAAAGGAGCCAAGTAAGATCTAGTGTACAAGAGAGGGCGGCCTCATCCGAATAGGCGTTCGGCGGGTGACAGGATCTCGGTTAAGTTTAATTGAAGTTGTATTCTTGAATCGAGGGGTTCGTTGACATGTAGATACCCCTCCAATGGATTGGATATTAAGACCAGCTCTATTTCGTCTTCTACTCCAGTTTTTTTTTTTCTCAAAAAAAATCATACATGAATCCTTCTTTTAGCAGTGCGATTTGCCTCACTGGTCCAGATTATCTACTGTACCGAGGGAAGGACTTGGGCTAGCATAATCATACAAGCCAGTCTCTGCAACCTGCGGTAGGGAGAAAGGCTCTTGTTGGGGTACTTTTAGAATCTCGCTCCGTGTCGCAGAAGAAAAGGCTAAGCCACGAGAAATTTCGACTAGATCGAATCCATCCCGGCACTGAAACTCCGGACTGCTTGGTGCCAAATAATTAGACAACAAGTTGCTCTTCGGCATTTTATAATCCCTGATTCTAACACCATTCCGAAATGTGTATCTTCCTTTCGTAATCCGGTCGCGCGGTGCGCCTCGAGGGACAGGCCTCAGTTTATTTTCCTGCGATGCCCCGAAGACAGAACTCGGCGGTGTTGGGCCCTTCTGAGTAGAAGCGCCTGAGACATCGTGTATTTGGAGAGCACCTTTGATTCAGTTAGCAACTTGACCGCAAGACCTGTAGGAAAAAGACTAGCATACGCGCAAGACGCCTTGCAAAAACTGCTTCATGGTCGTCAATCGAGCGAATCGACTCATTGCGCTTCCTTTTAGTCCTAGCAGATGTTCGTAACCATAAGTCGCTGTCATGCTGGAAGTGAGGGTGAACTTCTCCCCTCTCCTGGTCGTCTTCACTTGGAGGCTCTGTTTCTGGTATGCTGCTTCATGTCAGTCTCGAAATAGACTGGAAACATAATGGCACACACATGTCAATATATGTGAGTTCATGTGGTGTCGAAGAAACCACAGTGGGTTCGGCAGTGTCATCTACATACACCCGGAACGCTGGTGCTAGGCTGTGTCTGGAGCAAGAATCCGAATAATCCCCGTAAGGCTCGGGACAAGGTACGCTTTTTGCGCGTTCGCTGGGATGAAAACTCGTGTGCTGTTTCATAGTGCTCGAAAAACGTGCAGTGTTGCTTATTGGGAGGGTTTTCAATGCGGTTGTATGGATAGGTCACCGAATTGGCCAGTCCAGAGATACTACTGGACAATCAGCCAGGGTCTCGCCTTACATGCCAGGTATCAACGACAGAATATCAACCAAGGCAAGAGCGCCCACCAAGCCCCAACAAGGTTATAACAGAAACACAGAAACTTTGATACCGAGGAGCACGACAAAATGCTTGATAGCCAGGAAACATCACTGTATTGTATAGTTGGATGCAATACAAATACATTCCTACATGTACTCTGAGTTCATTTTATTTGGCCCCTCAAAGTATCATTATACAGGCTATTCTTTGGCTTCAATTGTCAAATCAAGTCTCATTTTTGCTCTTTCCCAAACATCCATCATCTCACCGGCGACTGAATCAAGGCCTTCGCGGCCACCATCGCCAATAATGGGACCTGAAGCGGAAGCTCTACTCCCCTCCTTTGGATGCTGCAATTGGCTGTATACTGTTAGGAGATATATCTTTTAAGATTTCTGGAGTCGGTCCAAGCTCACCTTCACATCAGGGACGTAGTCAAAGTGACCTCCCATCTTCAACAGCCAAACATCCTGACTGTTGCCGCTGTTCCCTGGTCGGAAGAGAAGGTTGTGGGGGAATCCAAGATCAAAAACCACCGCATTATCGATCTCTTTGATATCCTCCTCGCTTAATTCCAGGCTGAGAGCTTCAATATTGCCCTTGATATGATCCACCTTTCGGCCACCAACAATGGGAAATACATAAGGGGTCTTGTGCATCACATAGGCAAGCGCGACACTGGTGATGATGGTATTTTTGCGAGAAGCGATCGCCTCCAGCACCTTGCTGGCCTTGATCTCCGCTTCGGTGGCCTCGACCTGTCGCCCTTCTGCGGCCTTGCGCTGCTCCTCGGTCTTGAACTTACCTCCTCCGAGTGCACCCCAGGGAGCAATGCCCATGCCCTCAGCTCTGCACATCGGAATAATGTCTCGCTCGAAATCACGCGATGCTGCGGACCAGCGGCCCTGGTAGACAGAGAATTGACGGAGACCGTTGTTCCGGGCGTACTCATTTGCTTTGCTGTGTAGTGAATTAGTGGATGATGACCCGACCTTGACTGTAGTTCTCACCTAACCACCCAAGCAGGGGTGTCACTGATTCCGAGATGCAAAACTTTGCCGGAGGCAACAAGATGGTTGAGAGACTGCATCAACTCGGGGATTGACGTGCTGTAGTCCCACCAATGAACATAGAGCAGATCAATGTAGTCGGTTTGCAGGCTCTTCAGGCTATTGTTAACAGAGACTGTAAGACTCTTGGTACCATTTCCCTGAAAATTCGACATAACATTGACCGTACTAGGGCCGCTGTGGAAGTTGGTGGTGAATTTAGTCGCAATAACTTTCAACCGTTAGCTATTATCAAGACAGGAATTTGGATCAGTGAAAACTAACCCATTTCATCGCGGACTCCGCGTTTCTTCATCCATTCACCAATCCATTTTTCTGACTCTCCGAACTGGTAGTTGTTCGAGGTATCAATAAAGTTGCCTGTCTACAGTCAGCTTAAGACAAAGCATGCAATGGACTGAAGCAACTAACCTCCCTAAATAAGTTAGTATTGGAATACTTGTAGAATGAGATGTGCAATTATTTACCTGCTCATAAAAGAAGTCAAGAATAGATTCAGTGGTACTCTTGTCGCACTCGCCCATGTAATTCTTCCTATCCGAGAGTGAGTTGCAGGCATATATGCACCTTGTGTGGATATTTACCAAGCATCACCAAAGTTCATTCCACCAAGGCAGAGAGGGCTCACTCGGATGCTAGCAGTGGGCGATAAAAGTCGGTGCCGAGCCAGAGGACTCTTGGGAGCGGGTGCAAGAGGAAGAGCCATTGTGGTGAGTGGTGCTGTAGCCGAGGTACAGAGAGCGGAGTGGTTTGAGGGGTAGTTGAGACGGAAATACAATATCGAGACGGGAGCGGGAGAACTTTATGCGCAAGCAAGTGAAAGCAATGAAGGCAATGACGTTGGCTAAAGCTTTGCGAAGATTCTGGGCTGTTTGGTTGGAAGGTTCAACCGATTAAAGTATGAAGGATGTTGATGGAGACACTCTTCAGCCCATTCCTCTGCCTGATATTTATCATTGGTGATTCAATAATGCATTCACACGCGGAATCCATTACCTGTTCGTCGTTTGTCTAATCTCCGATCCAAAAACCGACCGAGACAATGCATATGTAAAGCTATCCTAGGCGCATACGACAAGTAGGGTGCTTACCATCAACGGGGAAAGCTCTGAGTGGCCCAGGGTGCAAGTCGATTACGCCAATGCGGATGCACGGCCCCAAATCCATCTCGATGATGGTGTCTAGGTCTGCCTGAAGCGCGGGGGTTGCATCGTAGATTGACTATGACTCCACGTCGGATTACAAATGCCACAATAATATACCAGATTTGGTAGGCTTGTTACAACCCATTCGACGATGGCCTGGCAGAATCTGCCAAGGGCATCAACAGACAATGGAGTTAACGGGATTAAGTCTACGAATTGCCCGTTTATGTCTGCAGGTGTCCCACCAATTCATCCAGCATCAGCCAGGTTATGAAGGGCTGAGTTCTGCAGTCTCCAACACCACTCCACCCATCCACAAACTCGGTCAGAATGGGCCGCTAGACGCTAGACGGGGGAGCAAAAAGTTGCCAGGGGACAACAGAAAGACCGTGATATTTGGACTCCAGGGGGTGGGATGGGGCGGGCCCTCAAACCAGTCCCGTCTAAGAGTCGCGAAGACACAAGAACTTCCCAAACTAACATTCGACTACAGGACCGATTCGACTGGTGAGATGAAAGAAACGATGCAGTAGAGCCATCCCTTTTGATCAAATCTCCCCTAGAATGGGATGTTAAAATTACAGTCCTGTTCTCGTCCAACTTAGACTCCTCCGGACTCCCCCGCCGGCCGCCGCCCATGCCCAACTAGTTCGCCCCGGAGTTTTTCCATCACCTGATCTGACCCAACGTGCAAATGGCTCTCAAACCACCAGTCAGAATCACACGATTCCACACCACGCCAAATTTCTGAGCGACATTGCAACACAACCACCACACGAATTGCGATTTACAGCCCCAGGTCTCTTCCCAGATAAGCCGTTTCAAAGCACCAGCGGCCCGAGTCCCGACAATGGCTGCCTAAGATGGCGTCTCCAAACCACGTCCCATCCAGGACTGCCATCAATGCCCTCCGCGGTGTTCTTCTGACCACATCCTGCTCCGTCATCCTCCTTGCGGAAGAACGCCGCCAGCGACTAAAGATTGCCCGAGCCGCCTATGAAAACGCCAGAAAACTGCACACGGCTCGTGTCGATCGGGGCTCGGTTGCATTGAGCGAGAGCTTCGGGCGACGGGAGACCTACCCGGCCGAACTTGGTGACCTCTCGACGACAAAGACCCCGAACCCAATCCGCCGACGACGACGAAATGGAGAGCTTTGCAACAGATCATTGGCTCCAGCGGCCACCAAGCCAAGCCCCTCTTCTCAACGAACGGAATCTCAGACCTTTTTGAGCCCCGACTCGCCCGAAATACGACAAAAAAGCTGGGAAGAGTGGGACACGGCGCGAAAAGAACTATCGCGCCTGTCCCCTCTTTCTCCCTTCGCCCATAATGATCTATTCCTTCGCATTTCAACCGATGAAATTCCAACCACTCTGAGACGCATGCGACAGGCACGCAAACACGAAGAAGTGAGCCTTCGGAGCCCACCAGACGTATCATCAGCGACCCAACCATCAAATTCCCCTCGCGAAACCCCGGCGCTCACACAAAAAGCCCAGCACACACCCACTTTCAGTAATGATCTAAGAAAGAGCGCGCTCCTCAAGGCGGCCTTCGTGGGCGAGGATGTGGAGGGTGCCACTGATTCCTTTGATCAGGAATCTATAGCCGATTCAACTACAACTTTGGTCGAAAGTATCGCTCAGCAAGAGGAAACGGAATCACAGGTGCCGCTGGTCCAGCTGGATCGATTGGTGGCGGAGCTGGAGTCTCCTAAGATCGGTCAAGCCACGGTTCCTGAGCAACAGGAATCAGCAATCCACATACTAGAAGACCTGATATCATCCAAGTCCGTGGAACCTCGGCTAGCTATGGCCAGAGGGGTTCGAGTCCTTGAGTCTGTGGTGCGCTCACAGGAGCACAGCAAATTGCCGGCCATTTTAGACGTTCTCCATCCCATTTGTAACGAAGTCTGCCTATTAGCGGTGCCAGCCATGGACAGTTTATGTGAGAGACACGATATTGAAGGTACTCGTCAGCTTTTGCAACATTTATCCAATTCGGAAGTCTGGAAATCAGAAGAAACTCCCTTCAACCTGCGCAATCCGTGGATCACACGAACACTCATGCACTACTGGAGGAAGACGCAGAACTTCGGCTCTATCAAGGGTGTTTACGGTCTATTACAGGATGCGGGTCTGTTTGACGATGGCTTCCTATCCACCATAACCCAGTATGCCATCAGGCGGAGAGTTGCCTTGATTGCTCTTGATGCAGGCGATGACGCCACAGCTAGGGCAGAGATGCAGACTCTTCGTTCTCTCAGACCTCAGGCTGCGGAACATGATGTCAAACTTCGGGGAAGATTTGCTATACGAGATGCATCATTGGGTAACTGGGAAGCTGTGTGGCCACAGCTTCAGATTATCAAAACTAAAAGCAAGGGCAAGGGCGAGTATTATCAAAATACCTTGTCCTGGCTAACAAAGTTGTATTGCAAGGACCATTCTCCTGAAGAAATCGACATTTTTGTTCGAGATCTCGTCAGCAGCTATGAGATGGCCTTGAATGAAACATTAGCCTTCCTCGTCATCGACAAACATGGCCGGGATCGCGATCTTCAAGCCCTCGTTAACTGGCTTCAATTCTGCCATGACAGTGGGCTTGAGATGAACCAAATCTTCTTCAACGAAATTGTTGAAAAGTGCTGCAAGTATTGGAATCTCTCGAGAGCAGATATCCTTCACATGCTGCGGGGTGTGCAGAGTTGTATACCTTCGATGCATGACCCCCATGTTGCCAAGTACTCTGTCCATGGCGGTTTAAATGAACTTCATAAGCCATTGCCAGGAGAGAAACTGGATAACAAATTACCAAACGTATCAAAGTTGCCCGAGACCACTGGCGATTCAGTCGTGGTCTTTGAACGGATAGCTTTCCGATGTATGAATACCTGGGCCCAGAAAAAGGACTGGGAGCAGGTGTACAGTGCTTTCAAAGAAGCATTGGGACAAGGCATAGGGTTCTCATCCAGATGTCTCCGATTAGCTGTTATTGCAAACATCAATATAGAGGGACCGCACTCGCGAACGGCAACAGAACTGGTCAGCGAAGCACACGCCGAGGGTCATGATGTCAGCGGTGCTTTGGTGCCCTTACTAGTCGCAAGGTTAGAGTCTGGTGATAACGTAGGCGCCGTGCTCCAAGCAGCACTCAGCCAAGGAGAACGTGTTCACGACAGTGTCTACAACAAAGCCGCACGCATCTTGACACAGAAGGGTCTCAATGAGGGAGCAATCCGAGTGTGCGAGTTGGCGGCGCAACAAAATGGAAACGGCGAGCTGGCATACTCTCAGTTCAACTTTGCAAGTCTTGTTTTCGCATACACTGGCCAGCAACAATATACTGCGCTCGAGGCCCTCATTAGGAGCTTCAACGCGAAGTCTGAGTGGTGGCAAGGTAGCAAAGAATGCAAAGAGTCCCTCAAACGGGCCATGAAGGCGGTAGCGGCAAGAGCAATTCGGGGGCCCATGACGGAAAAGGAGGCGCATGAACAGGTGCTTGCGTACCTGGGCGAAGCGCTAGAGCATATCAAAACGCTCCGAGCCACGGTCCGTGAGGATCGAGCGGCCCTAACAACAGGCATTGTCAACGTCTTCAAGGGAGTTGAAGCTACGCATGACTTGCAAGTTGATGGAGTTGAGAAGGAAAATTCACAAATCCTCGAGGCCAGGATGACATGGGATGCGCCAACCACCAAGGCCCGGGAATGGGACCAAGCCGATCAAAGCAAGCATACAGTTATGGGGACTGCGAAAGCAGATGCAATACAGAAGCCTGGGCGAGAAAAAGCCCGGGCTGAGGAACTGCATAGTGAGCGGGATGACATATTCATGGCCAGGCAAAACTTGGCTGGCGCATTCTTTTAAACGGATAACATTTCAGCGAATACATTTTTCTTGGAGTACCGATTGGCATACAGCGGATGTTTATATAGAGGGTCACCTTGCGGTGTGCATTGGTGGATGAAATAGTGAGGATATGAAACTGATCCAGAAGAAGGATCCTGTCTACAACGATTTACCTATGTACTTTGTCAAGATCTAGATTATGTATGTATAGAATCCCATTGGATGAATGACCAAAAAAGCAGAAGCAGGTCGGGCGAGACCAAAATGGCGGGTCATGATGAAAGCAGAGTTAAAGTGGGCATGGGGCGGGCGATGCGATTGCGGGACAGCTCGTTAAATTAATCGTATTCGTTTCGATAGAGTGTGAAACTCGGTTTTGCCTGTGCGGGAGGTGAGGCGGCAGACAAATCAGATCACATGCCACTCACATGGCGGCGTCGCGACAAGTGGGATGGGCTGCAGGATCGACCAGCTAGTGCTCCTAGTTCACATGAAAAAGCGACTGGAATCTCATCAGCACCGCGGTCATTGGGCAGCGCAGGGCACGTCGAAGCAGCGCAGGAACAAATCCCGAATGCGAAATGCCGGATTCGACGAGGAACAGACCGGGACGCCGCAGAAGGCAGAGTCAGATAGGGTGACGTTGGAGCCGTACGATTGTTCCCCAACGCTTTGCTCTCACTTTCACATGCCAGCGCGCCGACGAAAACAACCGGATCCCTGTGAGCCCATACATCGAACCATGGACGGCGGATGGCGGGGGCACCCATTGGCGTGTTGGCCAGGCGGTCAAGCACGCTACGGGGCATTGTGGTGCCATTTTTGGCCTTCGACCCTCTAAAGTTATAGCACTTGGGAGGTTGGTCCAGGGGGGTTAGCCTGGACGGTAGATTTTTTCCCTCCCAGTTCAGGGTCCTCTCCTCCATCAGGGCCTGCTTCAGAGCCCTTCAGGTGCTATACCAGTGCAGATCGCATGGTGCGCCACCCTTGTCCCAGGCCAGTCTGTGCCTGGCAAATCTGATGTCTACTGACTCTGGCTTTGCGTCTCGGGACATGGCCCGTGAAATCCATGGCAATTGCAGCGGCGCAGCCATGATGGCACGCCAGAATAGCGAATCCATGACATGCCATAGGCTAGTTCCTTCTTGTCGGGCTGGCCCGCCTATCCAGGGGAATGCACTGAACGCGGTCAATAGCAGACCACGCGTGAGGAGAGGAAAGGAGCAGTGCCGAAGACAATAATGTGTCAAATGAAATAAAAAGTACTTAAAGACAAGACGATTCCGGTCAATTGGCGCGAGCAGTAAAGTAGAAAAACGGAAAGAGGTTTTTCTGGTGTTAATAACAGGTGATTTGAGACGTCAATTGCTCTGGTTCAATCAGATGTCAAGCATCACTGTGGCCTACCTGACCTAAATATTCACCCCCCGGAACGGCATTCCCCGACGGCCGATCATCAAGTCTCAACGACACCGCTCGATTTTATATTGAACCTCCCTATTTCACCCCATCGTGCCCCGTCACTTTTTCCTCCCCTATCCCTTATCCCGTCTTGCCTTTAGCCTCTCTTCTTTCCTCCTTGACGGGCATTGAGGTAATCTCTCTCCTATTCGCTCGCGGCAAATCATTTTTGCACCCACCCGCTACGCCAATTGCATCCAATCTAATCTCCCCCCAACCGAACTGCAATTGACATCCGTCCCTCGCACTCCTCGAACTCGTTCGATACTCGACATCACACCATGGCGCCGACTCTTACCACGGGCGAGTCCCAAGCTCGTCGCCGCGACACATACCACGAGGCCGATGTAGTTGTCGTCGGCGCTGGCGTCTTTGGCTGCGCCGCCGCCTTCGCCCTCGCCAACCAGGGCCGCTCCGTTCTGCTCCTCGAGCGTTCGCTCAAGGAACCCGATCGCATCGTCGGTGAGCTGCTCCAGCCCGGCGGTATTGCCTCGCTACAGAAGCTCGGCCTCGGCCACTGCATCGACGATATTGACGGCATCCCCTGCTACGGCTACAACGTTCTCTACCACGGCCAGCGAGCCCTCATCCCCTACCCAAACCTCGACGAGAGTGGCCAGGTCCCTCGCGCATGGGGAGGCAGCGCCAAGCTGGGCACCAAGAAGCAGGTCGGTCGCGGATTCCACCACGGCCGCTTCATCACACAGCTGCGCAAGTCGTGCCAGGGCCACAAGAACATCACGGTGGTCGAGACTGAAGTGGTCAAGACGCTCAAGGGTGAGCACTCAGACCTGATTCTCGGTGTTGAGAGCCGCACCACCAACAAAGAGACTGGCGCCAAGGAGCCCGATTACTACTTTGGCCAGCTGACCATCATTGCTGATGGTTACGACTCCAAGTGGCGAAAGGACGTTCTGGGAACCAAGCCAGACGTGCGCTCCAAGTTCTACGCCCTCGAACTTATCGACTGCAAGCTCCCCGACCCCGGCTACGGCCATGTCATCATCGGCAACGCCTTCCCCATCCTCCTCTACCAGATCGGCACCCACGAGACTCGCGCCCTTATCGATGTGCCCGTGGGCCTACCAGAGGCTTCTCCCGCAAATGGCGGTGTTCGTGGCTACATTGAGAAACACGTCCTCCCTGCCTTGCCAGATTCTATCCGCCCTTCTGCTGAGAAGGCTCTGTCCGATGGCAAGATCCCTCGCAGCATGCCCAACAGCTGGCTTCCTCCCAAGCGCCAGGTCACCAACGGTATGATTCTCATTGGTGACGCCATGAACATGCGCCACCCCTTGACTGGCGGTGGCATGACTGTTGCTTTCAACGACGTTATTCTTCTGGCTGAGGCTCTGCACCCTGACAACCTGCAAAGCCTCGACGACCCCAAGGCCGTCAACAAGGCCATGGAAGTTCTCTACGCTCGCCGCAAGTCCCTGACCGGCATCATCAACGTTCTCGCACAAGCTCTCTACTCCCTCTTCGCCGCCAACGACCGCCAGCTGCGAGCTCTCCAGCTTGGCTGCTTCGACTACTTCCGCCGTGGTATCATCGACGGCCCTTGTGGTCTCCTTGCCGGCATCATCCACCGCCCTGCCGTTCTCTTTTACCACTTCTTCTCTGTCGCCTTCCTCGCCATCTGGCTCAACGCCTGCGCTGTCATGAGCGGAAGCATCTTTGGATTCCTATGGGCACCTCTTGCTCTCATTGATGCTGTGCTGATCCTCTGGAAGGCCTGTATCGTCTTCCTCCCCATCATGTGGCGCGAGACTTTCTGGTAAAGGAGCATTCACATGGCGAAGCTCCCGCAATCCTAATCAGGGACGTTTTGAGATGACACAATGACGCAAAAAAAAAGAGAGAGAAAAGAGAAGAAAAAAAGGAATCGTGCGAGCTACGGCGTTTGGGAGGGGCTCGGTTGGCTTTTCTACATGACGAAAAAAAGACCAGAAACTTGAACAAGATTTTCTACATGTCTCACTCTTCTTGCGGACTCTTACAGCTTGTTCAGAGGGAGTTGAAGAGGGGGGGGAGGGGGAAGATTGCCTTTTCAGCTCTCCCGTATATATCCATTTTAGTTGTTTCATGATGCCAGGTTTTCAGACTCGGAAAAGCAAAGAGCTAGAGGAGTATGCATGGGAAGCGTTTCTTTGTTTGTTTTTTCTATTCCATGTGGTGTGTATATTTTATTTTATTTGGATAGGTATATTCTTGTGAGAAAGGGGGTCCGGCCGTAATTTACGGATATATAATCATAATGCAAGAGCATTCAACAGTCTACACTTCACGCCTCGTTGCAAATTAAATCACGGTGAAAATCATGCGGAGGGAGCTTGACGTGTTTCGTTTGGAGGTAGTGTATTAGTTTCGTTTTGTTTTACATGATACATGGTGCCATTCTAGGACCATCTGATTTTCCATGACACCCACCTTCCTGGTCTTGCATGACAAAAAGAAAAGTCACCCCGCCTAGGTCAATCGTCTGCGGTAAACTCCCATCATCCAGCTGGCCCGCAGCACGGCGAGGCCAATAGCCATCTTGATGCTGTCCTGGATGACATTGAGCTTGCTTCCGCCGACCTCGTGCCACTCAATTGGCACCTCCGCAACCTTGATGCCAGCGCTGGTGCCAATAACACTGCCGTCGCTGCCGAGGATAGGGGTCGCGGGGGCCGATTCGGCAAGCATGAGCATTTCAATGTCAAAGATCCAGCCTTCGGTGTGCATGTAGGGGATGATGTGCGGCAGAGAAGCTCGGGAAAAGAGCTTGAAACCGCATTGGGTATCGCGGATGCGCGAGGTGGCCGGTGGCGTGAGGATCATCAGGACGAGATGGAAAGACCGCATCAAAAAGTTACGCAAGGCCGAGCGCTGGAAGCAATTGAATTAGTCGCGGTGCGTAAAAAGTGACGACGGGTGAGATGATGACATACCTTGACAACGGCCTCACTGCCAACAAGATGAGCTCGGCTGCCAATGGCTACACCGCGCTGAGATCCATCAACCACTTCCTCGCAGCCTTCAATAAGCCTTCCCAGGTCACTGAATCGCGAAGCTCCATCCGCATCCGCAAAAAGGATGTACTCGCCCCGGGCGTGACGGAAACCATGAGTAACACCGCCTCCTTTGCCCCGGTTCCTCTCCAGCGACACGACCCTGAGGATGTCATGCAAGCCATTGTCCTCGGCAAACTTGAGTACGACATCCACCGTCTTGTCACGGCTTCCGTCGTTAACCAGGATAATCTCATAGCCACTCAATTCCTCCTTGGGCGCACTGCGAACATGTCGCTTTGGCGGGGGACTCGTCACGCCGGTCTTGCCCTGCGCAGGACGGCCAAAGTGCTCATCCAGATAGGCGACGGCTTCCTCGAGGGTCGGGATAACTCGCTCCTCTTCATTGTAGGCGGGAAACACAACAGTGAGTCGCAGCTCGGCGGGCTCAATAGACCCTACATCGGGTGTGGGTTCGGCATTCTGAGCTTTGGCGCGTTCTTCGCTGATACGTCGTTCGGCGAGCCAGCGATCGTACCAGCAGGGGAGCTGGCGAGGTTGACTTCGGCCGGTAGAAGGGTGACTAGTGATGTATGTCTTCTCGGAGGGTAGGACGGGGCGGGGCTTGGGCGCGACGAGATGGAGGAGGACAAAGAGCTGTGCGGGATGAGATTAGGATTTGCCCTCATGCACCAGGAATTTTGGGGGAGGGGGGGAGGGGGAGGTTAGACTTACGGCGAAGAGAGCAAAGAGCACAATGGCGACGACGAGAACCAACAGGATGTGAACGGGCGTCGCCTTCACCCACGCACAGAGTGGGCGCAGGAAGACGGCGGGCAGCTCAAGAAGCGAGGCCATGGTTGCTAGCTGCAGAGGGTCGCTGCAGAAGCGCGGAGGAGAAAAAGGAAAAAGGCGAGACGAGCACGGCGCCTGGCTTTCAGCTGGCGCGCATGCGAAAGAAACAAACACAGAAGAGAAAAGCAAAGGGAGGGTGAGAGGGTTGAGGTTGGCTAAGATTGGTTGTTGCACCTCGTACGCATCGCCATACGCAGCTACATACGTAATTGAGGCCACGGAGTCCGTTAAGCTACGGCACCTAAGGACAGCTGGGGGGAAAGGCGCCCCTGTACCTGGCGAGGCCGGCCAATCAGCCGCTGCGCCCGAGCGCTGGGCGGCCGGCTGTCTTAGGTCCCGCTCCCCTACAACTCCACTGTCGAACAGTCCCTGTGGCAGCTGGCGGCAGTTGACGTATAGTGGCGGCCAGTGCCAAGTGCACGGAATAGTGGGCTCTGTTCGGGGAAAGCGGCGGGGAGGGGGGGGGCCGCGGGGCTTGCGAGGACAACTACCCGGGGGACTGGCGCCTTCTGCTGAGCAAGAATCTACCCTGCAACTGTAACTGAAAGTGAAGCTTGTGCTCTGGAAGTATTCATCTTGGTAAATTAACAAGCGTCATGCCCTGCTCTCTTCCAGTAGTTTCAGTATTAAGATTGGCTCGCTTTCGCTGGCATGTAATTGCCAATCCTGCATTGAAAAATGGAATTGTTGATCCCTCCAAAATCTCGCTGATTCATTTACACCAATGTTTTGGGGGGTTACCACACCAATGGGGACCATCATCACCAGCAGTCAGGGAATTTATCGTTCAAGATCATTTGAGAATCAATTTTCATTATTTACTTTTCCTTGGCCATATTTCCTATATACCAAAACCAAACAAAACGCCATTGGGTCTCTCGCCGAGCCCGTTCATGCCATGCTGGGTACAAAGGAAATGGAATGTGAAAATATTTACAAAAAGAGACAAGGCGTTGCTAGCCAAGCTCGAAGCTTTTGTTAGCCGTGGGGCTTTTTAACCTGTGACGTGCTCGCCCCTGGTTTTTCGGTCCCCCCGCAACACATGAGGATGGTGCGCTCGTGTCCAGCACTTAGCGCCCGAAATCGTCTCGAATAAGTCGTTAGAAACACATGCACGTCATCGCCAACGTCCCCCCCGCCACCTCCGGTCCCGGGAAATGTCCCTAAATGGTCATTTTGGAGTCACCCCTCCGATGGTTCTTGCGCAGGAGCTTGCTGCCCGCTTTGGTAAATGTCCATGACCGAGCTCTTGGTGTGGGTGTGGGTGGTGTTACTGGTTCTGGGAACGTGTTGATGATTTGTCCAGGCTTTAGAGATGGTGCCGTATGTCGGTTGTTGCGGGGGAGGCCAAAGTCCAGTAGGCCAACACTGGGATCAATGATTTCCTTCTCTTGGTACCGTGACCGGGATGCTCGTCGTTGTTCGTTCTTCTCATCCATCTCCAAACTGCTGCAGTGCAAGGATGTGCCATCAAACTGGAAGTTAAAGTCGAGTAGGGGTGAATGGGGTGCGGGTTCCATAGACTGCCTGGTGGCACATCTTTGAGGCGTCAAAGGTCCCGACGAGTAGTGCTTGGCAGAGGTGGGTGTAAGTGCAGGGAGGGATGAAACAGACCCTTGCCGCGAATGTCGCTCCCAGAAGCTGGAGTGCCCGCCAGGGTTCAGAGACTGAGAATAGGGGGGTGAAATGTACGGACTTGTCGAGATGCAAACGATTGGCCTGGTTGGGGTTTGCGGAAGCGGCGGCCCGGTCGACGGGATTCGAGTTCGTTCAGCGATCGGTGTACTGGCAAGTTTGGCGACTTGTGCGAGTCGATTGATGGACACATCTGAAACGCTTCGGGCACTTGGATGTAAACGATGAGGGCGGCCAACTTCGCCATTCAGCTGGGGGATGTTGATAGGCTTAATTGTCGGAGCCATACGGCTTCGCTTCGACTTTTGTTGGTTTAGGGAATCTCCCAGGCTCTCGGAAGAGAGAACTCCTCCTGATAGGTAACATGTTAGACTTAGATAAAATTCATGTCTAACATGGTTTGTTCAGTATTGAACGAACCTTTGCTCGGTGCGCGGCTATGGTAGGGGCTGCAATCTGCCTCCTTGCCTTTGTACGAGACACCATAGGAGGACGATGCCATCGAAGAGCCGGTAACACTGGAACCACGCGGACCACGCGAAGAATCGCTTGTAGAGTATGTGGTTGTGGACAAGCTGCTGCCCATGCGCGGGATACCCGGAACATTTATTTGCTGTTCTTGGGACCCGGCCGCGCCACGCCGTAGACGGTTTGTCTCTCGCACATGGGATTGCCCAGAAATGCGGGCATCCATAGGCGCCGTGGAGAAGGCATCACTGGCAGCATGGTTGGGAACGTGGTGATATGGCGTAGCCAAGGCAGCGCTATTGTCCTCGGTGGTCTTTGTAGTGTGGTCCTTGGCTTGCTGGCGACCACGCCGAATGCGCGAGATGATCGACATGACTGATAATGGTTGGTAGTTGATCGCAAAAGGTTTTTAAAGCAAAGAATAATTGTGGCTTGCGGTGAGAGCAGGGGCGGTGAGGTGTAAATGATGCAAGTGAGATTGGAGTGTTATTTGTTGAGAGGCGCCAACCAAGAGACAAATTTGTAGTATGTTTTGGTGGAATAGATGTGTATGTGTGATAAGGCGAAGCAGGGGGGATGTTGATTGTGCAGATATAATGATAGACCAGCTACCAGGGAGAGAGCTTGAGAGTTTGTGTGTAGAATTGTGATTGTCGGTGCAGAAAGAACTCAAACCGAGCAGGAAGCGGACAAGAGATATATACGTGCGCGCACAACGGGCTATGTGATGGCGTAGACGGGAGAAAGGGAGCTTGATACTCACATGCTGGAGCGCAGCGTCTAAGTGACGCGGGATCGAGATGGCCACCCAACGGTGTGGGCGAGGGCGTCGCGGCTAGTGGTGGTCTGACTCGTTCTGTTCCTGGATCGAACGCCAATTGCCTGGAAGAGGATTAGAATGGACCGATTGCGCCGCCACCGACAACAATGGCAACCTGGAGAAGCGTTAGAGGGGTAAAAGGAGAAAAAAAAAAAGAAGTTGGAGGTGTGACGAGAAATGGCCCAAACCCGGCAATGGGCCAGCCCTGGCGATGCTGGGCTTTTGTACAGTATGACGAAAAAGCAGTATGCGGCAGCTAGACAGAGGCACGATTGGTGCATTTCCACCATACATACGCAGCCAATAGAAGCAAAAGAGCACCGCTAGCCAACCCGAGCCAACTCATCAAGACCCAGCTAGAGCACCCGAGCAGGGGGAAGGGATCATTCTGCGACACGCCAAACGGGACCCGCTCCAAGGTTACCGGGACAAGACTCATGCGCCCTGCTGTGAGAGGTGTCGCAGTGCGCGGGACGCCCAGCCACTTGCTACTGTGCCGCCGCCCTGCCTGAACTGGCGTCACACAGTGCGCGCCGGCCGAGGGCTGCAGTGCGCATCCCGGGCCAAGTCCAGTGTGGCTTCGTATTCACAGGCCGCCATCTCCATGCATCGCAGCGCGCCAGGTACCCGACCCATCTCCACCGGAAGAACCTTGCTCGCTCGCCCTGCTTGGACGTCTATGAATTACTTGCATAGCGCTGCTCCATGCCGGTGTTGGACCGCAGGAGTTGAGCTTGGCTTGCACCCTCAACCAAAGAAGGCTGCCAGCGCCGGCTCCACGCTCCACCCTCACTCGCGCCGGATGCTAGAGGCGTTCGGCCTCGATCCCGGCCGTCTGGGATGGCGCGCATGTGCTTGGTCCAGCGGCTTTGTTCGCAAGCTCGCGCGCGCCGGGCGGGGAACCTGGTCGAGACGGGTCTGGCCGTTGGAGGGAGCCCTGGCGACGCCATCACGGCCCACGGCAAGCGCCTCCTGTCACAAGATGGACGCCGGCCCTTACAAATCCTTCCACCGGCCCCGAATATATTCTTCCTATCTCCCAGCGCCGAGCTGCTCCGTGCTCTCGCCTGCGGAGACCATCTGTTCCCCCGAGCGATAGCTTGCATGATCCGCTCCTTGGCTGGTTTCCGGATCGTCTGCCGCTGGATCCGACGGCCGCCTAACCAGTTTCTCCGTAAGGCTTCGGGTGCCTGTATGCATGTCAGACGATGAGGCTGCTTGCGGGGCTCGCTGCTAATATGAACGTTGAATTTTCCTGAGGCTGTTTCGTGTTACGCGTACCAAGCTCGTTTGGAGCCAGCCCTGATTTGTTCAAAGTCTCAACATCGTCTACACGACCAGGTAAATCCTTCAGGTGACGGAGAGCGGCCCATCAAGCGCTCCCATGTACGCGGACCATTCGCATTGTGGCACTAGCCGTTGCAATTACAAGGTAATCAGGAACATGGTGTCATTCGCATCACCCGTTCTGGGTACCAGTATACTAACTACCGTGGTGCCCAGGCCTCGTGGTGTACTCACTATGTCAATTGGCGCCACTGTTTCGGTTACGCGATGATTCGGCTTATTTTTAAAAAGCCCTGCAGGTTTTTTTTTTAAGCTTTAGAACGGTTATTTTTCGTGGTTCATCGATGTCCAAACCGAGTCCAGCCCCCCTGCGGATCTACATCAGGGATAGATTGTCTCTCCCCTCAAGCCACATCGACCAGCGCTGCCGCGACCCGGCTCGTGCTTCTACAACTATTGTTTCGCACAGCAGCATGGCCATGCATGCATGGAACCCTGATGCATCTGAGGGTCCCGGATTCATTGTGGTCAATTTTCCACGTGTGAGAAATCTCGGCGCAATATACTTGAAAGAAGTGAAATGTAAAATGGCAGGAAAAGAATGCATCATCACCCAGTCATTAAATGTGCTGGGGTGCTCTCACTTGCCAACGTCCCACCCACACAACTGGGGAGCCCGATCCGACGCATTTCGGAGCGTTTTTTTTCACCGCAACGCTAGAACCTTTGGAAATTCTCCCAGAAGAGTCAAAAGTTACAGCCTCAGCTGTGCACTAATCTCGGGACCGGCCTAGGCCACCTCGGACCTGAACGGAGTTTTGGGAAATCCTTACACCCGTCAGAGTTCTTAGAATTTGGAATTGGTTGCCTCTTCTCCTAGCTTAACGCCACAGGGACCCAAAAGGGTTGTCCGTGATAGCTGGTTGCCTTGTTCGGCCTTCCCAACGTTCCATCACGTCGTGTCGATCGGTCTAGCCGGGCTGTGGCTGTTTCTGCCCTGCGTAACGAGTTCATGATTACTCACATCTCCGCGCGCCAACCTCACCGGACCGCCGGCTGGGTGGGAGGGAGCCTCCTGGTTCCTGAACTATTCCTGTTGCGTGTCAAATACCACTGCACCGGTGTTTGTAATTGGGTGGTGCCGTGGCTTCGTTGACGTTATTCTGTGTTTGGAGGCTTTATTAGGTTTACCGCTCGAGTAATAGCACCCCCTGAAGCCTGGACGCGGAAACGGGAGGCAGAGCGACCTGTCATAAAAGAAGTAGATGCCGCCCAACTGGAGCTACTTGGTCATCTAATGTTGGCCCGTCTTGTCTAATCCGTCGAGACCAAGTCGACGCACTCACTGTGGGTTTAGCTGCAGCGGGTATCGTGCACGGGATCGTTTCTTGGCCCAAGATACCTGTTCACTAAGGCCGGGACCTTTTTCTTGGCGTGAACGACTAACATCATCTCAATTGACGGGAGCATGGCAAGTGCCGTGCTTGATCGATATTGATGGTTGATGTGAAACCCTCTCCCTGCTGCTCTGGACCCTTTGAGGGCCCATAGACTTTACAACATTGTAATGGGCAATACCTAATGCCATTGGTATTCACACATTTTACAATAAACATCATATTGAATAAATATGCGGATGGTTAAGTATGTTTACTCCTCAAAGTGGGCATCTCTCCCAACGCGTGTCTTGGCTGGGTGGCTAAGAGAGATGATGTGCATCATCTATTTATGTCACTGGCGCTATAAATACCTAGCACTGGAGTTCTGAAGGGATGGAAACATGTCTGAAAAAATTCGAGGTCATCCGGATACCTGCATTCGTTCAGGGTCTCCGACATATTCTCTTTTTGCTGAGACATTGACTGGGGTCATATTAAGGGACATTCTTGACTGACGGGCCGCGAGTGGGGTTTTTCCCTGGACGAATTTTTTTCTTTGGGAAAGGGCGAGATGGAAGAGAACTATTGTGCACAGACACATTTTAGGAGGCAAAACGGATTAGCTGCGATGATGATGCGATGACCGTCCGCTTTGTGCGTTGTGCGAGCCTGAGCTGCTCGGATGGGCGCCCGACTGTCTTGGTTGGGATGCATTACATCACGATCCGCAATCGCACATGAGATGCAACCACGAGTGGACAGCGGACGGAAAGCTTTTCCTTCCAGCGTCATGCCCGATCGGGCCAAGGGGGCGCAGGATGACGGCGGCAAGGCGGCAATGTGGCCGGAGCCAGAAGCACGTGACCTGGCCATGCGAAAACTGGGGCTTGATTGGACGATAAGGGGACCCAGCCACAGTTCATCGCGTGGCTCCCTGAGGAAGGAGGCCGAAAATTGGGAAGAAGGGGCCCCCCTCGACTTAGTACCCCCCAAGCCCCCAAGACCCCAAACCCAACACCATCTGGCAGCCTGGTCACGCGCATTGCCCACTTCATCCGCAATCCTCGACAGCCTCAAAAGTCCTCACTTCTCGGAGCCCGATCGCTCACCCGCCCCCATCTCCACCTAGCCGCTCCAGGCCCTCTCTGCGTCTGCCGTCGCCGCAGCAGCCGTTCCGTCGCGCCTTGCAGCACCCTGCTGTCGCTGTCCGCCTCATCCCGACACCTCGGCCCTCGCCCATCCTCCGGATTCGTGGCGTGCCATCCTCTCCGACGCCCGCGCCGGCCCTCTCTCTTCGCCCTTGATTGTATGGCGCATTGATAGGTGTTCGCTCGACACGCTACTTGACACGCTGTGTCGTCGCGCAGCTCCTCACCGGCCCTCCACCCAAACTCGATCTCCGCCGCGCCGTGTCCGCGCGCACCTCAATCAACCGTGGCGGCGCTTACGATCCTGAGTCACAACGAAACCTCCGAGCTGTCCCTGCAGCAGCACCTAGAACTCACACCGGATTTGGCAGCGTATACCAACCTCGCCGTCGAGGGGGAACCCGAGCCTTTGATGATGGCACAACCCGTGCCTCATCAGCCCACCGACAAGAAGCGCGTCAAGGTCTACGAGCTGCGCAACAATGACTGGTTCGACCGAGGCACCGGATTCTGCACGGCATCCTTTACGACTGTATGCTCTGCCCCCGCGATTATCTCCTGTCGCGCCCGATCTATGCCGCTAACCTGGTGTTCCAATGATAGACTGAAGATGGCCGCAAAGACCCCCGGGTCATCGTCGAGTCGGAAGACCAACCTGAGCGCCTGCTCCTAGAAACTAAGATCCAAAAGGAGGATGGATTTCAGAAGCAGCAAGGTATGTTATTGCCACCTTTAACTGCTTTCGACGTTCCATATCTGACCTATTTGCTGCAGAAACGCTCATTGTTTGGCAAGAGCCTGGAAGTGGTGTAGACATGGCACTGAGCTTTCAGGAGCCAGAAGGCTGTGCAATGATATGGTTTGTCACTACTCCAGCGGCATGCGGAAGTGTATTGAGGCGATGCTAATTTTCGACAGGCGATTCGTTAGCAGTGTTCAGCAGTCATTCCACAACAACCTTGGTGGCGCTGGTACGGGCAATCACGCTCTTTCTGCACGTATTTTTCTCTTACTGACATCTTTCTAGACGACCTCTCGGACGACCTTGCCATTGAAGTACCTGCCACTATCAGCCTGCCCGCTGCGGAGCTTGGAAATCTCCCGGAAATCGAGACGAATATGCGAATTATGAGTTCGACGGCAAATGGTCGCGATGCCCTTGCTAAAGCCATCATGGCCGAGGATTATATTGGCCGGTTGATTCCCCTTGTTGAGATTGCTGAGGACCTGGAGAGCTTGCAAGATTTGCATCGCCTATGCAACATTATGAAGACGATTATTCTTCTCAACGACACATCGATTATCGAGCATGCGGTATCGGACGAGTGCGTCCTCGGAGTGGTCGGCGCCCTGGAGTACGACCCGGATTTCCCGAGCCACAAGGCTAACCACCGTCACTGGCTGGATAACCAAGGCCGATACAAGGAGGTAGTGCCCATCGAGGACGAGCCGACAAGGAGAAAAATCCACCAGACCTACCGCCTTCAGTATCTTAAGGATGTTGTCCTTGCGCGAATCCTCGATGATCCTACGTTTTCCGTTCTCAACTCGCTCATCTTTTTCAACCAAGTCGATATTGTCCAGCATCTTCAATCGAACGCAGCATTTCTTAACGAGCTTTTTGGTATCTTTACCTCGCCGGTTCCGGATCAGAAGAGAAAGAAGGAAGCGGTTTTGTTTATCCAGCAGTGCTGCGCGATTGCCAAGAACATTCAGCCGCCGGCTCGACAAACTTTGTACAACAACTTCATTGCGCATGGGCTTCTTCAGGTTATCCATTTTGGGCTGCGACACGGCGACGTCGGTGTTCGGGTTGGAGCCACAGATATCCTGATCTCAATTATCGACCACGATCCCCAGATGATTCGCCAAACAATCTACCGCCAAATGCACGAAAACCAGGCGCCTTTGACCGACTCCTTGATCGATCTTCTCCTCGTAGAGGTTGACCTCGGAGTGAAGTCTCAAATCTCAGAAGCTCTCAAGGTTCTTTTAGATCCGGGCCCACCGGTGCAAGGAGCAGAGGCTTTTGTGAAAGCTAATGGTGACTTTGCGGGCCGGCCTCGGCCGCAGCCGAACATTGATCCTCAGCAAGATGTGTTCCTGACGCGTTTTTACGAGCGATCAGCCCTCAGACTCTTCAAGCCATTGCTGGAACTTGAGAAGAGGACGGATATGAAGTTTCCAGTACAGCAAGCCTCCATGTTCACATACTTGATTGAGATTCTTTGCTTTTTTATTCGCCAACACAACCTGCGCTGCAAGTTCTTCGTCATGACGAACAACATTTGCCAGCGTGTTGCACAACTTCTCGAGTGCCCAGAGAAGTACTTGCGACTTGGTATGAATTTCTCAACTTGCGTAGATTTTTTCATCTGCTAACTACTCGCTAGTCGCTATTCGATTCTTTAGAGCTTTGATTACACTCCAGGATGAGTTTTATATCAAGCATTTGACCGAGAAGCAGGTTTTGGGCCCTATTCTCGACGTATTGGTTGAGACGATGCCCCGAGATAACCTCTTGAGCTCGGCATCGCTCGAGTTTTTTGAGTACATTAAGAAAGAAAACTTGAAGGATTTGGTGAAGCATCTTGTCGTTAACTTCCGCGAACGATTACTGGGCTTGAACTACATGCCCACGTTCCGAGATATCATTCTTCGTTATGATCAGACACAGGGTTACACAGCTAACATGGACTACTTCCTGGAGGCCGAGGATGACATGGGCCGGAGACCACCCGCGAACTCTAGGCTCATGGAGCAAATCACTGTCGATCAAGAGCAAGAAGATTACTGGGCCGCTTCGGATCCCGAGGATGAAGATGAGCAGGCCAAGGATGCCGAGAAGGCAGCTTCTGCAACCAACGGTTCCGCAACCTCCAAACTGCTTGTCGATTATGCCTCGGACGAAGAAGCAGACGAAAACGCTGATCCTGAAGCTTCGTCAGAAGTCCAGTCAAGCGAGGGCGAGTCGGAGTCGGACGCGAGGAGTGACGGGGCTCTGAGTAATTCGGTACCGCCTCCCGAGCGACTATCGGAGAAACGTCGACGTGAAGAGGATGAGGACGAGGACGAGCTGGGCAAGTTGCTGCACAGCAAGCGACGCAACAGCAGTGGCTCCGTGACTACTTCGTCAGGCACTCCACACGGTCCACTCCGACGACGCAAGAGCTTCACGGCTGGCTCAGGTAATAGTGCGCCTAAGAAGATGACCATCAGTCTCTCGCCGAGTATCCGGACTGGTGGGGGCCCAGGATCTGAGGACGAACCATGATCAAGCTTTACCCATTTCTTTCGGCGATGGCGCAAGGGGATATTCGGATATTTATTTGTTTTGGGTTATCACCGGGTACGATGTCAGGAGGAACGTGGCTGATGAGGCTCCTAACCTGGACGGACTTGGTTGGCAAGGGCGGATCAGGATGGCAAGGGGAGAGGACCGGCGTTGTGTTTACTTGATTGTGTTTTGCGTCAGGTGCCTTTTTGGTTCTCTGGATTTCGTTTCATCGGCCTCGCTGCGATGGAGAACATCCGAGGACTGATCCGTGGCACTCGGTCTAATGGGTTTGTCAGGACTAGAGCCAACCCTCTAGGTGATAGAGTCGTCGAGAATCGGCGGCATGGCATGACACGGCATTATTCTATGTGTGTTCTTTTTATTTTATTTTTGGAGGGGGGACGAGGGTTCTCCCTTGGAGGGAGACCAGGACGAGAGAATGGCAAGATGGCGAGGGGAGAGAGGAAGCGAACAGTCACAGCGGAGGGAGAGAAAAACAGCGCATCGCAGTCGTGGGTGCGCCATCGACGGGTATTTGCTGCTTGTCTGTTGTATCATACATACATATATCATGTTTTTGCCCTGAGCTTGCCCCAGGAGAGGGGACAAGCCAAGGCTAAGGGACCAGGTTCAGTTGGACTGGTTCTGGGCGAAAAATCTCCATGACGGAAATGAACTAAAGGCCGATTTTGGACGACCAATTTCTTGATTCCATGCTTTTGTGAGGGTGAAGCTGGCGGCCTCATGTTCAATATAATTCCTATGTTTTCAAGTCCTAAAATAAAAATATACAAGATAGATCCTATGCTAAATTAAGGTCCCAGGGCTTAGCCAGCAGGGCTAAGGTACCTTGACATACTGACTGAGGCGACCCTGTAATCGCAGAGACGGTAATTATTGCTACATCTTTTCTCGCAGGGGGTAGCTGTGATGGTAACTGGTCTTTCATCTTTGCTGTAAGCCTCCAGCCCTGTGACATTGATTATTATATTATAATAAACTAAAAGTACTTAGCCTAATAATGATGCTAAATATTATTTTCTAAGATGATGATAATACTAATAATACTAAGCTTTGGAAACTTATTTAATAATATTCCGATCAGGTCTGCCTCTTTTAGTATTATCATAAGAGTTAGGAATGTGGGTTTATAGGGGCTCATGGCACTGTCCATTAGAAATTTGCACTGAATTAACTCTATTCTTTTTATCATAACGCATGAAACCCCCGTCAAAGACACCTCCCCCTATCCCGTCCTCCGTCTCTAGATTCGCCTGAACTGTTTGGACCACTTTTCATAGCCGTCAATCATTGACTTCGTTATATTTCGGGGCATGCGCTCTAGGGCACCCTCGAGGTCAGCCATTGTCACTTGCGGCTTGGTACCCTCCGCCTCGGTGCCCCCAAAGTTCTCCTCAAAGGCATCCTGCGCCCGGATGCAGGCCTCGTTGCAGGCGGCCTTGATCTCGGCACCGGAGTGACCCTCTGCGCGGACGGCCAGCTTTGGAATGTCAACATCGGCGGCGAGAGGCAGTCCGCGCGTATGCACAGCGAAGACGGTCTCACGGGCAGTCTGATCCGGGGGACCGACGTATAAGACCTGGTCGAAACGGCCGGGTCGCATGAGGGCTGGATCAATGGCCTCAGGCCGGTTGGTGGCAGCGAGAATGAGAACACCCGTTAGCGTCTCGAAGCCGTCCATCTCGGTGAGCAGGGTGGTAAGCATGTTGACGGCACCAGAGCTGCGGGAGGCGGAACCCCCTGAGCCGGTGCGTTGGCCACCGATAGAGTCGATCTCGTCAAAGAAGATGATGGATGGGGAGGCGGCGCGGGCTCGCTCGAAGAGTGTTCGTACAGCACGCTCAGATTCACCGACATACATGTTGAGCAGTTCGGCACCTTTGACGGCGAAGAAGTTGAAGCCCGACTCGGTGGCCGTGGCCTGGGCCGAGAGCGTCTTGGAGCAACCAGGGGGACCATAGAGCAAGATGCCTTTTCCGGGGGAGCGGAGGAAACTTTCGGGGTTCTTATGGCAGGGTCAGCAAGTTGTAAATGAACTGGGTAAAAGGCTGGGGGGGCATACCTTGTTATATCTAATCATGCGGTTTAGTGCCTTCTTGAGAGGCTCCTGGCCACCAATGTCTTGCCAGTGGATGGACGGGGGGTTCAGGTTGATATCGTTCATGGCAGTCGGCTGGGTGTTGCGCAGGGCCTTTTCGAGATCGGCTCTGACGAGGTGCTGTTCCACTCCTGAGGTGGCATCGACGCCGGAGGCTCTGAGTCGCTTGCCAAAGAGGCGCATCGCGTTGGACACCAGCCTGCTGATATCATACGGGTTGAAGGCGTGTGTCCTCTCGGCCACGCTGTGAAGCACCTGGTCCTTCTCCTCTGGTCTAACAGGGGGATCCATATGCTTGAGAATCTCGAGGCGCTCCTGTGTTCGTGGAATGGGCAGGGCAATGTTCTCAGCAAAGCGAGCTAGCTTCTGCAGTTTGGGGGGCACATCGGTGAAGAAATCCGTGCAGGTAGCAACGACAACGACCTTGGGGAGGGCATTGTTCGTGGCGGCTAAGGCAGAAAGGCCATCGAGCTCGTCACCGATGGCCTCGATGACCGAGTCACGGTTGGAGCGGTCTTTGTTGATGAGGCCATCCAGCTCGTCGATAAGAACCATGCTGGGTTGCTGGCTCTGGGCTAGTTTGAAGATTTCTCGGATAGTCGTCAGTTTATCGGAGGGCTTAATCCAGTGCGCCCGACCCCATTTGGTCTCTGCAATCCGCTGTAGAATAAATGTCTTTCCAGTTCCATGGCCGCCGTGGATAACCAGTCCGCATGACTGCCGCTCTTTCTTGGCATAAAAGGGGCGACAGAAACCGTCGAGGAAATCGTTGATGGCTTCGACCTGGGTGGCCATTCCAGGAACACCAGTGATGGCGAGGTCGCCGCCGGGTTCAGCTACACTGGGACCGGCCTCCTCGCCGGGCTGAACAATCAGGATGCTGGACGACTTCGCTTGGAAGCGGGCAACGCTGGTGGTTTGCGAGTTGACTGATAGAACCTTGAAGTTTCGGCGTAGCTTGTTGAGCGCCACTCCTTCAAATACCATGCCAGGGAAGATGAGTTCAGCACGATCTGAAATTCGTTAGCTTCTTCTTTTGCAACATCTAATAGTCTATGGGCAACTAACCGAGAGAGATGCTTAACGTGGGCTCCCAGACAATGGGGTACTTTGCCGTCTTTTCCAGTTCAGACTTTTCGCCCGAGAGATCCTCAACGACGACCTCTTCCACATCAGGCGTCGCCCCTGCGAGCGCAATGCGAACCTGGTCGCCGAGCTTGAATCCAGTGGCCTCCTGGAAGGCGCGGGTCATCATAACAACGTTGGGGCTGAGGTTCTTCTCCGGCAGAATCCATAGCGAAGCCTCGCGCTGGATTTCCTCCTGAGGCTGCTCCTCCTGGGGTGTTGTCTTTTGGGCGCTATCGAGGCGCGTGACGAGGCAGTGCTTGCCATTCTCGAGGGTCCCTGTCAGGGAAAGCAGCGAGTCCTTGCTCACATAGATGCGGGCGGCGCCGAGCAGGCTCGATTTTTCGAGGCTCGTGTTGGCCAGAGGCCGGACCTTTGCGTCAATGCTCGCAACGAGCATTTTTGGAGGCTTTTTTCTCCCGTACTTTTGGGTCTCGGGGTGTTGTGGTTCCCAAAATGTACCCAAAGAACCTGAGGTGGAAGGTCCGTTGCGAGATGCAGGTTGCGCGGTGGATTTAGTGGGCGTGAAAGTTTTGTGCTTTTTCACCTCAATCCTCTGTCCATCTTGGTGTGATTGTGTGGGTGCCAGGGGATTTTATAATATTCGCAAGCCACTCAAATGGCTAAAAAAAACGTCTTTTCTCTCTCCAAAGTTTATAATCCAAGGGAAGAATTTAAGTTGATTTTTCTTTTGGCCAGGGCGAAAAGATTTACACAACCTATTCTTAAACACCACTTTTTGTATGCCACCACTGTCGCCTGGTTCCTGAGTCACCCAGTTGAGTCTACCACTTGCTTTTTTTTTTATTACTAGAAGTTAATTTTTTCATTTTCTTTCTTTTTTCACATTCAACCAAAAAGAGCGAGAATGATGGTCACCTCTGCTACGGATGAAAATAAAAAAATAATCTTCTTTTTCCAGTTCCCTCTCATCCCTACGTACTTGTGAGTATCGAAATTTTGAAAGCATGTGAGGAGTGCGCTTGTGAACGAGGTGCAAGCTGAAGCTGGTATATATACACTGTGATAATAAAAATAAAATAGAAAAAGAACATTTTATAAAAAATTCATATAAAATCCCAAATATATGACTCAGGCAAATTAACATTGTCAAAATGATTCATTGTCAAACCCATTTGATACTTTTCGTCTCCCAGGGCCCCGTCAATCAATTTTGCGGGTCCCCGAGACTCCAGGGTCCCCCATCCCCGAAAAAAAAACAACTGCCGCTAAGCCACATCGGATCATGCGCCCGGCGCAAAAACACCAAGCGAGAGCTTCCGATTCTTTGGTATCATAACAACTCCTCCCCCACCAAACAAAGAAGCAAAAAAAAAAAAAAAAAGGTCCCCCCCTTCATCGGGGAGCGCCTCTCGTTTTTTGTTTTCTTTTTCTTCTTCTTCTTCTCCTCATGTCACCCTCATACCCGCCGCCCACATGATCCGGCCCAGATGGTTTGCCCACGCCACGGCGCCCCTCGCCCGCCCGCGAGCTCCTCTTAGACTGCTGTCCTCCCGCGCTTCGCCTCCCGCTCCCGGCTCCGATGGCGATGCCAATGGCAACGGCGCACAACAACAAGACGACAAGAGAAAACCGGGCGAACCGCGAACCGAGAAGAGCTCGCCAAAACCCGAACTTGCATCATGGTGGAAGCTGAAGCCGTCCGTCTCCGTCGCCCACCTCCTCCCCCACGAGCGCCGCGGCCGCGAGTTCGTCGCCCATGACTTCACCAAGAAGAAGGGCCAGCACCAGCTCATCATCAGCGGCGCCAACCCGAACCTCCAGGCGAGCGACTTTGCCCGCATCGCGGCCCAGGACCTCTCCGAGTGGCAGTCTGCCATTACCGAAGGTGCGTTTCTTTGCTCGCCCGCCCCATCCATCATCCGTTTGTTTCCCATGACATGACATGACATGACATGACATGACATGACATGGCATGGCGACAAACAACCACTTTCTATGTACACTTTTTTTCTCTCTCTCGAGCTTTGGAGCTCACCCCCCTCCTCCAGTCAGCCAGGAACGCGACCCTTGGACCTTTGAGCCGCTCGGCAACTTCGTCCTGACCTTCCCGTCCCACGACGCCGCCACCATGTACCAGGCCAAGCTCGACCGGCTCGTCCGCCTCGCCCGGCACAAGGAGGGCTCGGCGTCGGGCCTCTGGTCCAACACGGTGCCGGACCACCTCCGCGGCCACGAGCACCCGGAGGACGAGCTGGCCGCCTTCGCCATCGCCCCCGGCTCCCTCGCCGCGCCCCTGGCCACCAAGATCGGCCGCGTCACCGGCAAGTGGCCCTGGCAGCTCCTCGCCGCCCAGCTGATCCAGGACTCGGGCTACACCCTCGACCCGGCCCTCGTCCTCGTCGACCTGCACCACTCGTCGCTGACCGCCGCCGACCTGCAGGCTTTCATCACCCAGGACGGCGAGCTGCGCAACCAGCCGTGGGCCGTCCGCAACCTCTACAACCTGTCCTCTGCCATCGAGGATGGCAAGACGCTGTTCAAGGGGCTCAAGAGGCGACCCCTTGAGGAAGACCCAGCTTTCCGCAAGAAGATTCGGAACCGCTTTATCCTGGTGTGTAAATCACCGGGCGTCGCCTGGCGCTTCATTCGTAGCTGGAACCAGCGAGTTCTCACAAAAGAAGTGGATGAAGGCAAAACTCTCAAAACGGTGCTCACCGCATCTTACATTGAGGTGTAATGATAGAACTAGTAAACAACCAACTAAGAAAAAAAAGTGTAATAACAGCGGGAAAAAATAAGACAACATCTCCCCCCAATGCATGCCTGGTTCTTCTTCTCCTCCCAAGGGCGACCTCACATGCGAGAAAGCCTCATAAACCTGGCGACCCGTTTCCTCCTCCCCGTCTTTCCTCATCCTGTATGCAGCCCTCCTCTCCCAGTGGATCATTTCCATGCAGGTATCAAGACTCTTTGCATCATCGAAGCCGCATAAAAAAAAACAGGCACACAACGGTAGCAACGTGTATTAGACCCAGATCAAAAACCGAAACTCCAGACCATATTTGCTCTCTAAGGGATTGGGGAAGGCTGGCCGGGGTGAATAGATATGACCATAGCCTCCCTTGTGTGACTGAATGTCCTTCTTCCTCGCGATGGAGGGTTGCCGTGCTCTGATATCTCTCGCCTTCTCTCGTCCGCTCAATCAAGACTCGTTTCTCTCGGAACCTGCCCGCCGCTACCGACTCTCTTTATTCTCTCGCCTCCTCTCCCCTTCTCTGATCTTTGTCGGTCATCAAAAAGACACGGTAGCTGATACACGCAGCGCATCAAGGTAGCAAAAGCACGCAAAATATAAGGAGCAAGAGACGAAACGACAGTTACAAGTTGCCCTGTTCCCGGGCGAACATCTAACAGCACTTGCCACCGCCGACGTCGCTCTTCTCGTTAACGTTCACACCGCCTGCAGATGGCTGCTCGTTCTTCTGGTTGTCGATCAAACGCTTCTTGATGTCGGCCGCCAAGCTGTAGAAGGCCTTGTCGATGTTGATGTTGCTCTTGGCAGAGACTTCGAGGAAGGGGATGCCCAGCTCGTCGGCAAGAGCTTGGCCTTGTTCGGTTGAAACAACACGCTTCTCCTCCCAGTCGCACTTGTTGCCAATCAGAATCTTGTTGACACCTTCGGTAGCGTGCTGCTCCACGTTTGCGAACCAGGTGCGAATGTCTAATAGTAAAGCTGGGTTAGCATCTGATCGCAGCTGGGGTGGTAGGGATCCCTTGGCGGCAACGTATAAACTTGTGGTGGGCTGACGGGGGACAAGGGCGCAGCTGGCAAGCAATGATGCAGAGGGAGGTGCATGATGACAACGCCCAAGCGCCGCATGAGTACACTCAACCACTAGGCGGCCCAATACAAAGAAGCAAGAAAAAAGAGCAAGAAAAAAAAGCCTGCATGAGCAGACAAAACACAAAAAACGTACTGTTGAAAGATCGCTCGTCGGTGACGTCGTATACGAGAAGAATGCCCATGGCACCGCGGTAGTAGGCGGTGGTGATAGTGCGGAAGCGCTCCTGGCCGGCGGTATCCCAAATCTGTAGCTTCACGCGCTTTCCATCGAGCTCAATGGTCCTGATCTTGAAGTCGATGCCGATGGTGGTGATGAAGGACGGGGTAAACGAGTCTTCGCTGAACCGCAGCAGACAGCATGACTTGCCGACGCCGGAGTCGCCTATCAGCAGCAGCTTGATCTATTCACATGGTTCCGGGTTAGCGGGTCGAAGCTGCAGGCGCCAGAGCAGGAAGGAAGGAAGGAAGGAAGGGAGGGAGGTAGGGCAGCGAGGCGAGCGCCTTTGCGATGTGACACCTCGCACCAGCACCTGGGCGCGATGCGATGAACATCTCTCGCAGAAGGCAGGGGGTCGGGGGGCAGACGGCGGGCAGTGGACGGGCGGGCGGTGGGGGGAGGAGGCATCGTACCAAGAAGTCGTAGTTGCGATTACTCGACATTGTGACGGTTGGATGGAAGCGACGACGGGTGTGATGGCGGCGACGGCAGAAGCGACGGGGTGTCGAAGGAGTGGCGGGTTGAGGGAGTGAGGTGGTGAAGTCGTCTCGGCTGAACTGTCTGAAGTGTCGTCGGAGAGGATGGAGATGGGACAAGCCAAGTAGGTGAGTTAAGTCGCGGGTTAGGGACGGTACAGTACAGCAGTAGGCCCAGGTAGGTAGGTAGGTCGGTACAGTACGGCGGTGCAGCAGCACGGGTGGTAAGTGGCCATAAAGTGGGTTGGGTTAATAGGTGGTCAGTGGCAGGGTGGCAGGTGACGAAGCGGCGGCATGTCTGAATGTACATGTACCTGTACCTGTGCCTGAACCCTGACCGTGACCTGGAGGGGGGGAAAGTAGGTAGGAACACGTCTTTACTGCGGTACGGTGCGGTGCTGTGCTACCCACTTTGCGCCAGGTGCCGTACCAGAATAGGCTACCCTCCGCATTGCAGGAGTGGGAAGCGGCGGTCACTGAGGTCCGCTATCTGGGGGGCGTTTTTGGAGGGAGGCGCCTGAGTGTCCCGGCGAGTGTTGGGGCCTAGGCAGGTTAGAGAAAACGGCCACGCCGGTTACTGGCCTAGGCTCCTCTTGGGGAGGGGCAGGCCAGAGGCGCCGTCAGGATGAGTGCAGTTGACAATGCATTGCCGTTCGTTCCCTTGGTTCCCTTGGTCTACTTGCAAACGAACTTGGCTTTGCTGCCGACGATTATTCGGCAGCCTGGTCAGCAGGAACCGGCCCGAGGAACACTTGTCGAGGCCAAGGCAGCAGAAAAGAGAATGGTCCAAAGAGGCAAGTCGCGCAGCAGAGGTGGGTTAACTCGCAATGTTAGCGGCATGTGGATTGGATCATGGTGGTGGTCATGGCCGCCCTGGTGGTGGTGAGACTTGGATGGACGCATCGACTAGTCAATCAGTCGCCAATGCTCCAGAAAAAAGAACCCCCCCGTGAACTCTTGAACCCGAATGCAACATTGACGATTAATCGATTGATGCCTTGAAGCTTTCCACGTGCCTAACGCACAGGGCCTTTTTTTTCTTCCTCTTTTTTTTTTTTTTGCTTCTTTGTCCCGTTTCCCGTGCCACGGCCAACTAACTAATGATTGGGTGCCAATGTTCCTCCTCCCGCCTTTCTTTCTTGCATGAAGAAATGCTTGCTGATGATACCTGTTTGTCGCAAGAGTTGCCCAACCGCTAACCTCCGTATTTAATTCCTGGCAAACGTTAAACGCGTCGTGCCTGCCTTCCCTTCCGCGGGAATTATTTTTGGTCAAAACGCCAAACCTTGTAGAAAACCTCATGCCAGAAGTCAGGCTTGCTTGCTAATTAACATGACGCAGCTCGCTCTGCAAAGCCGCAGATCTCGAGGCGGCGGTCCAACACACACGCGCTCCCTCCAATCCAGACGTCGGCTCACACCCAAACCCAGCCCAGCAGCATGCACAACCTTTTTATTTTTATTTTTTATCCCGCCATTGAGTCGTGGCACCCCAGCCGGCCCAGCATTCCAAACCCCTGAGGCGGCCAGCAGCCGCATAGACGTGGCCTGGCCGTTGTGGCGCCTCCCCTCTGCTCCCTCCTAGTGCCGTTTTCTTTTACCCGTTCCATCCATCGCCCTCCTTCTCTGCGGACTTTCGGGACCTCGAAAGCAGCCCGGGTCTCTTTGGGCGGCTTCCCCCAACGTCATCGTCGCCACTTGGACGGGCCGTCAGAATACTTGGCTCCGAGCCAAATCGACCGGGCCCTGTTTTTGACATCATCACCAAACGGGGGGCTCAGCCACAATCCAAGACGCTTGCCCTGGATATACGCGCATAGCATTGCGCCCCTTCTCATCTGCTCCTCTGCTTCGAATACATCCGTAGCTCCCGAGGCTTTCCCTTGGTTTTTTCTTTGGTCCCTCCCATCGGGCGACGTCTCAATCAATGTGCCACACGGCCACCCCATTGGAGCTACCACCATGTGCCGTGCCAGCTCCACGATAATGCCGCAGCCTCACCTTACATTCCTCCTTGATCCACTCTCGCCGTCTACTTCAAGCTTGTTTGCACATGTAAATTAAATCACGAACGGGGAATGCACATGGTGAGGTTGTAAAATTCCTCTTGTTTCTGAGACAATTGCTCTCGTGGTCGTTAAGTAACTCTTTGCTCATTTTTTTACTTTTACAAAAATGTGTGACCCAGCCGTATTGCTCCAAAGTCCAGATCGCCTTTCCACAGAAGGAATTCAAGTCATCATAAAAAATCCATATCCAATTGTACATGAGTCGAAGTGAAGTGAAGTGAAGCCCCAATCCCTAGTAATAAAAAAAAACTCGTTTCCATTTTTCGTACGCTGTTGAGAACGCCTGCACTTTAGTTGCAGGTGCCAAAGGCAGACTGGCAGCCGCAGCTGCAGTGGCGAGTCTTGCGGCCGCAGCGGCCCTTCTTGGAGCAGCAGTCGCCAAAAGCGCTGCCCTGGCAGGTCTGGCCAGTGGAGCCACCGCAGCGGCCGTCCAGGGAAACGGTGAGGCCGCTGTTGTCGCTGGCGGAGCTGGTCTCCTCGGGCACGGAAGAGTAGCTGGGGGTAGGGGTTTCGGTGTTTTGGGGTACGACGTACACAGTGGTCTCTTCGGTAGAGGAAGAGTCACCAGTAACGGAAGGCTGCGCGTAAGCGGTGGTCTGGCCTTCAGAGGATGAGTCGTCGCTGGATGCGGCAGGCTGCTCGTAAGCAGAAGAAGTCTTGGAGGAGCCGGAAGTCTTGGTAGCGGAGGAAGAGCTGCCGGAGTTGCCGCCGGAGCTGCTACCATCGATAGGGGTGGTGTTGAAGGAGCCGTAGGGAGTGGGCCAAGGACCAGAAACCTCAGCAAAGATCTCGGCCAGGTCGAAGGAGGGGAGGCCGGAGAAGAGTCCACCGTTGCACTTGTCGTCGATGGTGTTGCAGTAGTTGTTCCACTGCGTGCAGCCTGCGGAACCGGTAGGAGGAACATTGTCCCAGCAAGTCTGGGACTGGTTCCAGCACTCCTTGGAAGCAGCCCAGCAAGCCGTCTCGTCAGAGTAGTCAGGCAGGGCCTGGCCACACCAGTTGGCGTTCTTGGCCAGGCAGTTATCGGGGCAGACACCGCTCTTCTGGGTTTGGTTGGTGCCAGCTTCGTTGGAGGTAGGGATATAAACGGCGGGACCAGGCATGGTGTACTCGCCCAGAGGGGAGTCGTAGAGGTTGTAAGTCAGACCAGGGTCGTCCTTGCTCACGTAGCCGGGAATGCTGACTCTGTACTCGTCGGGAATCGAGAGCTCAACATCAGGACCATCGGTGATGAAGATCTGGGCGCAGCTGGTGTAGAACTGGGGGTCACCGTTGTTGGCGTTGTGGAGGGCAAGGACCTCAGGGCGGACGAGGTAGTAACCGGAGGGAAGACCGGTGGGCAGATCAACAGCGAGATGGCCGTTGTTGGCGATGAGCGTATCAACGCACCAGGTGTCGGTCTCGACGTTGTATCCGTCCTCCCAGATCTTGAACCAGCCATCGCCAGAGGGAGTGTTGGTGAAGGGGTCATCAACCTTCTTGATGTAAACAGAGCAGGGACCCAAGTGGCGAGGGTCAATGGCACCAGTCCTGACGTACTCAGGAGACTCGCGGAACTCGAAGGTCAGCTGAGCACCACCAGCGGCAGGGCAGACAAAGTCGACAGAGGTCGATCCGTCAGTACCTACAAATCTGTGTTAGTCATTGAAACAAGAGTTTGGGGGGAGAAGCCTGTTCAGCTTGTTAAAACAGAATACCACTTACCACAAGCCATGACATCGCCAGTAAGGGGGTAGATAGGGCTGTTGGATGTGGCAGCATCCTTGGGCAGACGGATACAGGTTCCGTCACCCTGGTTGACTCCATTGATGTGGAGGTTGGAAAAGAGAGTGTGGGCGCTCGCAACGGAGGCGAGGCCGAGGGTGGAGGCGAGGAACTTCATGGTGAAGAGTGTTGTTATTGCAGTTGTTTGTTGTTTGTTGAGTCGATGAGTGTGAGTCGGGCAGAAAGACCAGTTTCTGCAGGCAAAAGGATGGGTTGCTTGCTTTGATTGTTCTGAGAAAAAGGAGCGGATAGGCCTTTTCTGATAGCACGCAAAGGAGTGTGAATCAAATGATTTGACTGAAGGAGTGAAGAAATGAAGGAATGAATCTCTGCTAGAGAGAAAAAAGCGAGGAAAGAAGGAAAGTAGTAACACAAGAACAACTTCTCAACACCAGATTGAGAGAGGGTGACGAGGAAACAGAAACGAGCGCATCACGGAGCGGGCAGACAATCCCTATATAGTGAGGGTCTCCCCCCTCTCCCCCTTGAAAAGTCAGACGGGAACTAATTACTGGGCAAACAAACGAGGGCCATGGGTCCGATGCAGCTCAGATCCAACGACATGGGTCGATGCCATCGGATCCGTTGGGCGCTATAGCACAGGCCTTGGCAGGAGAGCAAACGCGCACACCGGCCTGAAGAGGCCCTTGGCGACCAGCTGGGCCGGCGTTTAAAGTTGTCACAGGCCACAGGGAGCCTCCGACTTGCGGGGTCCGCTGCACCTCAAACCAGTGGCTGGCAGCTTAGTTCCATCCTTAATCCGGTGCGGCTCCTCCCAAAATGCTACTTCGGGGGTGCCTGTGCGCCTGTGTGCGTGGTGCGGCGTAGTTGCGAGGTGTGGATGTGCCTCTGGGATCATGACGTTTTCTCCCCTGTTCTTCTTCATCCCCCCTCCCCTCCCCATCTCTCCGGCTGCGCACAAACGGAGTAGGTACCTCGCCCACACCGTTAGTTGACCTGGGTTTTAGCCTTTTTTTCTCTTTTCCTCCGTCCGTCCTGCGAGAATGATTTGCGACGCAGCTGGAGTCGTGCGTGGGACGATGATCCTCCCGCTTGAGATTGGCGGATGGTTGCTTGCGCTGCCAAGAAGCGCGACCATTCAACGTGAAACAAGCAGTAAGCAGAGGCCAAGGAATTGCCGCCGCCTAGCCCAAAGCAAAGTGCTTACTCGCGCGCGTTTGCTTGCATACAGCCCTCCCCGTTTGTGCCACTGTAGTACGGGAGTGGTTTTTGGCTCAACCCTCTCGGTGGCATTCCGACCAATTGGCGCCCGCGGATCTGAAACGGGTGGGCTGCATGTCAACGGGGCATTCGCTGGTTGGGAGGCGCACGGCAAAGGCAAAAAAAAAAAAGAAGGAATACAATATGCAAGGTACAGAAGGGCGCCTGTTGGTTGGATGACCGGCAGCTCGCGCCGCACCGCAGCCCGCACGGGGTCTTGAACCGTAATTGTGAATACGGGCAGCGGAAAAAAGCAAATATTTCTTCCATGGATCAGCCATCCATGATCGATCAGGGCTTCTCTCGCTTGGCCGAGGTCCCGCCCGGTCTGTGCCTGGAGTGGTGCGACTCTGCTCAGCTAGGCCAACCGAAACGGCGTCTGCGGCCTACCGCATGGCCCACGCGCGCATTCGCACACTTTTGACCAAGGCATCAGTCATTGACGGTGCATCGGAGAAAAAGGTTGCTTAGAGCCTTCCATTGCTGACGCTGATCATCTGCCTCCGTGGCACCATCATGACTCGCCAAGGACTGCAATAATTGCCCGGGTCCCGACAACCCCGTTACTACACAACCACGAGGGTCATCCCACCGCCAAGCCAATCTGCGGAAGGACCTGGTAGGCGCATTTTGCAAAACAGCAAACGTCAGGGATCAGGCCCAAAAGTCTATCGAATCTGCCAGATGCATCCCTTCTTCCCGCCTTTGGTGAGTGAAAGTCAGGGGCCGCCCAGGTTCCCCATCGCTCCTCCGTGTGTCATCCTTCCCCTCGCCCCTCGATCCCAGCATCAAGAGCCTGGCTCATTTCGCAGCATCGACACAGGGAAAACTTGCCACGCTCGTCCCGCTTTCATCCCATCTCCGTGACAGCCATACCTTGCCCTCAGCTCGGCTTTGTTTGCAAGTTCCCCTCCTCGGATCCTACCCAGGTCCCGACAAGACGTAAGCCTAGCAAGGTTTCCTGTATGATGGGCAAAACATATCGGGGGCTAGGTCGATCAGACTTGTGTTAGGCTCCCCATCTGCATTGTGTCGTCCTGCGCTATATACCGAGCGTTGGCCTCGTCATCACAATTGATCTCATGTGCTATGACCATTGACATGACTCCGTCCCCTCTTCTGTGGGCATTTCCATCTTTCACTTCCGACCCTCGTCTCGCTTCGTATTCCGCCATTTCTTCTCGGCATTACCACCGTTGAGGGACCAGGGCAACACGAGATCTCAAATTGGTACAAGTCCCGCACAGCCGCCGCCAAGTGCTTCGCCGGTCGTGGCCGTCCAGCAAACAAAGTAAACTTGTTTAAATCAGAAACATTTCCTGCTTGGCTGCTTGGCCTACTTGGCCTACTTGGCCTGCTGCATATCGGCCATGCCGTTTGCCGCCGTGGCTGGCCCTGTTGTTCAGCGGCCCACAGAAGGCCGGTTTCCGCTTGCCGAGCCGCGGGCTGTCTGTATTTAGACTTATTATCAAGCGCCTGGGTTGAGCATGCATGTTTGCTTAACACCGATGAAGGGTCCGATGAAGCGGCACGCTTATCCGGCTGAGAGAGAGATTTGATCCAATGCAATTTCCATGGTCAAGTGTTCGTCTTCAACCAACCGTGCACATCTAATCCCCATGCGAAAAATGAAGAGGGCGCAAGGGCCATACGAGTGAGTGTAACGGTCACGCATGTAAATTTGGATCAGCTAAAACTTTCGGTGCCCGAGATGTGGAACTAGAACAAACCCGCTCTAAATCTATCACGTCGCTATAGTCGCGCCGTGCTCCTTCTATTGAGATCGAGGAGAAAGTGACAGTTTAGGGTCTTCTCTGTTCTCTTTTTACAAGAGCTTTTGTTTGCTGCATGCCTGTGTTCCTGATTTCAGTATTCTTTTTTCAGTTTCATGCATTGGGCCTAAGCAGGTGTTGTTTAGTAGGCGTCTCCTCCAAAAATCAAATTAATCGACATGTAAGCCAGTCGCAATTTCAACTCCACATCTCAGAACCTGGGGCATTTCTGTGGCCCATGAGATCTGCACATCATGTCGGTCCATTGCTGATTTGTCGCTAATCCATGCCCACCATCGGACAGGTGGTGGCTGCCCCAGCTATGACTCTGCATACCATGTCGGAGAAACGGCCGCGACCGCCTCCACGAGGCCCCGTTGCACATCACCAAACCTGACCGCGGCTTGTAAGCCAATGGATGTTTGGTCCCCCCAGCATCTTTGCCGAGCGCCAACGTCTCTACTCCTGTCAGCCACGCTCATATTGCCGTTAGTCCCCCAGCTAAACAGATGCGGGCTTCGTTCGGCCGGCTCGGGTCTGTGTTGTTCTTTTAGCCTTTGCTTACATATACGCGCACGGCATCGTTTTGCGAAAAAACGACGACAGCACTGGCTCGTACATCACTTCTCAGAACCCAATGGATAGTCAAGTAGTTGAATGGCAAACTGTAAGAGTGGAGATTGAATCGAGCTTCTTTCGCTCGACTGGTACGAGAACCCTGCAGCCAAGCAAGGGCTCGTCTCCATACTTTTTTCTTTATTTTCTAAATCGTCATGTCGTTTCCGGCATAACTGGTCCAATTCCCGTTTACTTTACATTCACATGATCAATCATCCCATCTCCTACGACATCTGCCTGTTTGCTATGGTACAGTATGGTACACTTTGGCTTCATGCGGATTGGGGGTATCTTATTCGTTGATCTTGGCCAGGATCCTGCAGGGCAATTCGTTAGCATCGTGACCGCCAATTGGATATCGGCATGACCGCTACTTACTCGCTGTCGCGGAAGAGCTGGTACTCCTCATCACCGGCCTTGACGGGAGATCCACCGAACTATGAACATGTTAGACTATCGTCTTGCGACTTGCCTTTTTTTTTTTTGGCATCAAGGTTGCTTTGTCATCATACCTGAGGGATCAGAACTCGGTCACCGACAGCAACACCCATGGGGATGCGGCTGCCGGCCTTGTCGAGGGCACCAGGGCCGACGGCGAGGACCTTGGCCTCGTTGAGCTTCTCGACGCTGGACTCGGGCAGGAAGATGCCGCTGGCAGTCTTGGTCTCAGCCTTGACTCGCTGGACCAGGACGCGGTCCAGGAGGGGAACAAGGCTTCGGATGGAGCGAATTGAGGTGGCCTGTAACGAGCAACATTGTTAGCGACCAATGCTTTCTTCCTTTGCTTTCCATTCCCAGGCGCAAGCTCTCCGCTCGTTTCCCTCCGTTATCAAGCAATTGAATTGCCGGCATGAAGCGGGAGCTTTATCCGAGGTAGACAGCTCTCGGCAATTCCAGTCGAGGCGGATTGCGACAATTCAGACAGCATGCGGCCGCACGTACCATTGTGATTAAAATGTGGAAAGTCGAGGGGGCACAGGAATAGGTCGTAAAGTCGTGAAAAGTACTGAAGAGGAGGAAGGTTCGGTGCGGACGAATGTTATTGTCACTGGGGATCAAATCGGGGGTGGACCTCGCATTTCCAACAGCTTCCAGAAGAAGGCCAGCAATTTTTTCCCCAAGCTCGGCGCTGGATTTCCCCGGCTCCGAGCCCGGCATCCGGCATCATATCCCGACGTCACCCGCACGTGCCTCCCTGGGACTCGGCCAAAACAGCCAATCCGTGTTCAGTATTTCCAATCACAGTACACGCAGAACATAGCATTTGCTTGGTAATTCTTGCAATTCAAAGGTCATTTATCAAATCTACAAACCGTCTGCTGCCTATCGCTACCCTTCTCAATTGCTGGTCCAACATCTATCTGTCTGTAGTTGTAAAAGCGCTGCTCCAAAACAATGTCAAGTCTGTCAATGTACGAATGCGCTTCCCATCCCTAACCCCAATTTGATGCCCATCAATCACTCTCTAACGCCAATTTCTTGTAACTTCGTTTACCAAACCCCAACCATCCTCGTATTCTCATCCAAAACATTTCCTACTTCGCATTTGGCTGCTGATTAGCTGGCGGTTCCAGTGTATGCTCATGATCATCCGCCGGCACAACTTCGCCATGGTCGAGCTGTTGGCAAATTACCGTGTCAGCAACCCAGGGTTCCTGCAAGATCTCATCCATGGTCGCTCGCGCCCTGGGATCTATCTCAAGCATTCGGCTGACAATGTGTCGGCTCTCTCTTGGTAGCAAGCGCAGGATGCGCCATGGGCCCTTGATTGTCTCCCTCTTATCGGTTGCCGTGCCGCTGGTCGATGTTGTCTGCTGAGAGCTGGCCTGGGTAGGTTGCTTCTCAGACACGGCTTCTTTCTGTTCATTCTTCTCCTTCTCAGGGTGAGACTGGTGGTGCTGCTTGTGGTTTCCACTATCCTCGGGCAGAAAGTCGCGGGCCGGGGTGGTGTTGAGGTCATTGGTTGACCGAGATGATGGCATAATGAGCTTCTTCGGGTCATGGCCAGGTGTTGGATCAGCAGCAAAGAGCTTGAAGGAGTTGTCTGTCATGCGTGGGATCTTCCAGGGGAAACGGCGCAGTGTCATGCAACAAAATATGATAGCAAGAGACCAGATATCCACAGCAACAGCGTCATACTCTTTGGAGTCGTATACCTCTGGCGCAAGATAAGGATCAGAACCGACAATGCCTAGTGAAACATGTTAGCTTTTTTTCTTCTTGATTTCCATTAGAATGCTCAGCCTACCCTTAGCAGGAACGGTCTCGGTTTCAAAGGGATACTTGAAGACATGGGCGCTGCCAAAGTCGATAATTTTCATGATGCCCTTATCGCTCACGACCACATTATCCAACTTCAAATCTCGATGAGCGAGACCCACGCTGTGCAAGTATGTAACTCCGTTCAGAATCTGCAAGAAACAGCATGTGATCTCCTCCCGTGACATCTTGCCAGTCATGACGATAGCAAAGAGGTCAAAAGGTGCGTACTCCATAACTTCATACCACCGACCCTTTTCTTGCAATATGTCCAATGTCTCGATAATATTGCCATGATGAAGTGTAGATCCAACGCAGAACTCCGCAGTAACCTTCTTGTTGTATTCCTTCTCTGTTTCGTAGGTGTGTCTGGCACGGAACTCCTTGACAGCGAAGACAGTTCCGTCATCCTTGCGCTTCATTAAGCGGACTGAGCCACCAGCGCCTGATCCCAAAAATTTCCCAAGCTTGCCGTATCGAGAAGAAAGCCCATGGTCGTCTCCAAAAGGTAACTGGTGGGTCGACCTGGAACTGGGAGGTGTCTTGGTCCCGGTAGGCGCAGGTACCGGTGAGGAGTCCCTCTTCTTGTGGTGATGGCCGTGTGGCTTTCTGAAAAAGCGCTTCAAGTCTGCCATGGAACCGTGAGGACCTGGGCCATGGCTGGTATTGGTGCTATCATTTCGAGAAAGATCATCGGTGCTATTCTTGGCGCTACCAAAGAAGGCGGAAGAACGCTTCTCAGATAAGCTTGCTTTTGATCCATGTGGAGAGCTGTGCTTCTTCTTCCTAGAAAAGATAAATCTCGGGTCAATCGAGTGCTTGGTCGCAGCTTGCGGGGGAGGTGGACGGCGGCCCTTGGCATATGGGTCATTGAGATCGCCGCCAGGGGTGGCAGGTTTCGAGTAGAAGTTGGAGGCAGAGCTTCGGGATGGGCTAGATTCCCGAGAACCAGGCACAGATCCGGGGCCAACTCCAAACATTCCTCGCCGGTGGGACTTCTGTTGCTCCTCAGCGGATGAGGCCCTTCGAACGCTGTGGTCCGAGGTAGCTCGCTGAGCAGGCGGCCTTCTGTCAGGAGCGGGGGAGGGTTTGTCTTGAGAGGAGGACGGTTGAGGGGTAATCGTTGGTGGTTCTTGAACAGTGGGTACACTGCTCTCCTTCGTCACCTTGTCGAGGTTTGCATGGCCAGATCCAGATGGTGTAAGGGGAGGAGAGGCCAAAGCTGACAGGCGCGGGCTGCCATGCGGAGATTGAAAGTGGGCGGAGGTGGGAGTGGTTAATCTGGACGAAGGACCAGACTCATCTTCGTTTGAGGGAACCTTGAGGGCAAGACAGTCAGCGTCAGCACTTATAGAATTATGTGAGAAGCCTATGATTCAGCAGGTCCAAATAATGGATGAGTGAATCGGGGCCAGTTACACAAAAAGTCAATGATTCATCAATGGTAGCTGGTGTTAAATCCAATACTGTATGTGGAGGCTACCAAACCAAACATCGTCGTGACTAAAAGAGGGGGATGATGCACATACTCTTGAAGGAGGAAGCGAAAAGGCTTCGAAGTGGCGGGTATTCATGCGAAGCTCCTGAAGAGATCGACCGTGAAGAGATTTTGTGAAAGCATGGAGCTGGTCGGCGGCGACTTCGGTGAAGGCTGTCGACTGTGGCCGTTCGGCCGAGTCGTGGGAGGGTTCGTTGACGATGGTCGCGGCAGACACGGCGGGGGTTATCTCCTCCACGGCGGAGGAGAAGCGAACGCCAGGGATATCGATATTGGTGCCCTCTTGGATGGTAGGTGCCTCTGTAAGCTGGTCGGTAGGTTCAGATACTGCATGGTTTGAAAAGTCAGCCATTGCGATCATGTCGAGCGTGAAGCATCGAGCGTGAAGCGTCAAGTGTCGAGAGCCGATGCGCCAGTATGAGAGTCAAGGTGGGGCAGTTAACAAAGCCGGCATGGCCGGAAGACAAACTCACCAGAGACATCCGGTGCGGGCAAGCGCTCGGCGGAGGAAGATGGAGCAGCCATCGGGTGTGAGTTGATGCTCTCGACGGGGAGGCGTTCCCAGGGCGTGTGCGCAGGCGCAAACAAAGGCGCAGGCGAATAATGGGTAGGGAGGGTTTTGGAGGAGAAGCGAAGATGACCTGGACTTGCGACGAACGATGATAAAAGCTGCTGCCCGTGGCCGTGGTGGGGCATCACATTCTCCAACTCCCACCTTCCATGGAGTGAGGACGCTTGTTGCAGGGGAAAAGAAAAAAGGACCTGCACGTACCACTGGGGTACCCGACGGTACGAGGCAGAGGCTAGGGCCCACGCTAGGCGGTACCTCGATGTACCTGGAATCAGCTCGCGTCGGTTCGGCAGCTACTGCCAGCCAGCCAACACTGCCCATCCAGCGGCATTCACATGGTTCACGGCGGCCTCACTAGCCCTGCAACAGGGCGGCTGTGGCATAGTTCTATAATGCTTCCATCCGCGGTCAGCTCCCGCGTTGCAAGCAGGTGGGTTGAGAGCACATGTTTCATCGTGCACGATGCTGCTGCGATCGAAGGGTACCTTGTTTCGGTTCTAGATGCTGGGTACGACACGACGCACTGCCAGGTACATGACGCTGCTCACACGGGACGTCCCTTGCTTCTCTTACTCGTACGCACATCGATCCCAGCGCTCTTGGCCTAGCAAGGGCTCCTTGCAGCAAATTTTTTTTCCCAAGAAGCAAGCGGCCAGGTTGATGGACCAGCATTTCTTTTTTGGGGTATGGAGTAGATGACTCGTCGGCTTCTAATCTCAACTCCATCTCCATTCGCGGGGCTGCCATTCACGGCCCAAGGTTGGGTACACATGAGACTCGACCTGAGCAATGCTTGAGGGTTGTGAGACTCCCATTTTCATGCTCCGTCCCCGCCCGTCCCCAAGACAATACCAAACTTTCAGCACGGCCAGCCGCGGAATCTGCCCCGACTCCCTCCATCGGCTTGCCCGATTTGGGACGTCCTTGTCCCCGGTCGATCACAGACGCCAGATGCAGCACCCTCGCAACTGCTGGGTAGTACTGCTGTCCAACCAACACTCTGTGTCGCTCCCCCGGCAAGCTAGGCCACCCAGGCTGCCAAAACAGTACTTTACTTTTCTCAGCATCAATCTAATCTCACATGTCTCGCTCCCAGACAGCCACCATCTTGGCGTGATTGGGTATAAACCGGGTACCAAGCATGAGACTTGCATACGTGTTTATGTGTGTCAGGGTCGCCTTGAAGCTCGTCCCTGCTTTAAAAAAAAAAATCTTCAAGTGTGTCATACAGGTGTACACTCCATCAAGAATGACGGGTCGTAATTAATTAGTGGCTGTGCCTAAAAGAGCTCCAGTGGCCAAAATCCGGCTGAGTCCGGGTCGAATTTGGCATCTGAGCGTGGCAGCAGAGCCCCACCAATTGATAGGTGCTCTACAAATGCATTCACCCGAACATTCGGCAGGCAAGACGAAGACAGATTGCGACGTTGTGTTTGCATGTGCGGTATCCGATGCAATGCATGTAATCATCGGTTGGGTAAAGCTCGATCAGCAAGAAGGGAGATAATACCCCGAGCGCCCCCCTCTTCTCGGCTTGTTGGCCGGTGTAGCCAAAGCGGAAAGCTTCTAGACTACCTGGGAGAGGCGCCAGGTCATAAGGCTGTCTCAATTCTCATCCATGTTCCGATCACGGACTAGCTCAAGGGTTCTGTCGGCCATTGATCGGGGGCGCCGCGAAATCGAAGCACGATCGCTCGGCAAGTCAACTTAACCGGCGTTGCTCGGCCCATCTTCCTCTCAGCATGCTCCAGACTCGTCCGACCGGGCTAGTGGGCCGCCCGCTTCCCGGCCTTTGGACACTACTTGCTTCCGCATTGGTACAGTTACGCACCATAAGTCTAGAATCGCCACTGAATGTCCCCACCTCAGGTTGAAGTTGTTACGCTTTTCAAGCAGTGTAGGATATAGGATCGAGAAAATTAATTGCATAAATTAATTTAAATAAACGTATTGATTAACATTTAAAGGTAAAAAGAAGAAAATGGACGCTATTGGCACAAGATGGTGAATTGCGTGGTTCCAAGCTGTGACCTATAACTGTGTTATAGTTATATTGGAGCTTCTCAGTCCAATTCCCGGTTCACAACACTGAATATTAATCAACGCTCCCATGGTTGCCGGAGATCAATGTCGTTGATTAAATTAGTCACTCAATAAATTCAAACCTCTGTATTCAAGAGAAGAGCTTTCTCATTCACTTCTTGCTCCTTGGCTTATGAGCGACCATTCAAGCTTCAATTTCTTGCATTTGCGCACCCGAGGGCTCCCTGTATGCCACGCGTAAAGTGGGCCGTGGGGGCGTTAAGTACAGACATGTATTCTTTACCTCGCCCGGCGACTTTGTCATTTATAGATTTGTATTTGCCATCAGTCTCCTGATGCTAGAATAAACCGCAAAGCAGCTCACGTGCCCAGCTGCAAATGTTCGGGACTTTCGGCGAATACATGCACACATGCATAGAGGCACCTGGATAAACCCCTCTTGTGAAGGCGGACAACCGGAAAGAATAAAATGCGGACACATGCATGTTTGCCAAAAGAGAATTCATAGAGTAGATCATTTCTTGTACATGTCTTCTAGCCTCTTGATCCCAGTTCATGCTCTGTTGTACATATCGACATTTGGTCGCAGATAGTTGCTATACACGCCCATGGTTTACAATCCCAACTCCATCCTTTTCCAAGCTCATAAATCAGGCCACTACATTAAGACCTATCGACTTCGCTTGGTAGATGATGGACCTGCACAGCGACTCAAGGGACAGACCAGATAGACGCAGCTCGCTCTGCTTAATCTTGGCAATCTCGTAGACGTGCTTGAGGCTGACGCTTCCAACGGTTTCGTGACCTGGGTTACTAGCACCCTTTCTCTTTCCCTTCTTTCCCATCGGTGCTTGAGCAGCGTTCAGAAGAAGCCATGATGTGTGTGGTGTGCGGAGATCGAAGTGGAATGATCGGTCGGGGCGGACGACAATCTTGCAAGGCATTGGGGTTCCCACAATCATGTTGGCGGTGCGAGCATTGAACTCCTGCGGAAAAGGTTAGCCATTGGTCTCTATATTCACACGCAAGACTCCTTCAGGAGCCGGCAATGAGGCTGCGCACCTTGCAAAAGTCCATTGACTTGACACCTTTGCTACCAAGCGCAGGACCGACAGGGGGACTGGGACTGGCCTGTCCAGCTCCCACGATCAGCTTGACGATCTGATCCACTCCTCCGGCTGCGCGACCCTTGGACATTTTGGCGGTTGTTGTGGGATTCGACGGGATTGAGCTCTGCACACAAAGCTTCAGTGTCGTTGGTGGTGCAAACTGAAGAATTTCATGACCTCGACCGCCTAGCGCCATGATTGGCCCACGCCTGGGGTCCTCTCAGTCCCCCACACTAGCCTCGCCCCACCTCCCAAGCAACCCAGCGTCTTCTTTGCATCCTCTCAAAAAAAAAAAATCTTGGAACCGCTGCCAGCCGTTTGAACTGCCATCGCTCAACCCGACAGGCGCTCCAGCAACACCGGCACAATGCCCTCCACGCACGATCAGCCGAAGCCGTGGGACACGGACGACATCGACAAGTGGAAGATCGATACCTTCACTCCCAAGGACAATGTCGGCGGCACCTTTACCGAAGAGTCTTCCTTTGCGACCCTCTTCCCCAAGTATCGAGAAGTTTACCTGAAGGAGGCCTGGCCTCTTGTCACCCGAGCCCTCGAGAAGAACGGAATCGCTTGCACCCTGGATTTAGTCGAGGGTTCCATGACCGTCAAGACGACACGAAAAACTTTTGACCCCGCCGCTATTCTCAACGCACGCGACCTCATTAAGTTGTTGGCTCGAAGCGTCCCTGCGCCCCAGGCCCTCAAGATCCTCGACGATGGCGTCGCCTGCGACGTCATCAAGATCCGAAGTCTTGTCCGAAATAAGGACCGGTTCGTCAAGCGAAGACAGCGTATTCTGGGCCCGAACGGTTCCACCCTCAAGGCTCTCGAGCTGCTTACCGGAACCTACATTCTCGTCCACGGCAACACCGTGTCGGCCATGGGTCCCTACAAGGGTCTGAAGGAGATGCGAAGGGTTGTCGAGGACTGCATGGCCAATATCCACCCCATCTACCACATCAAGGAGCTCATGATCAAGCGCGAGCTTGCAAAGGATCCTGAACTCGCCAACGAGAGCTGGGACCGCTTCCTTCCTAACTTCAAGAGGAAGACTCTGAGCCACCGACGAGCACCTCTCAACGTCACCGACAAGACCAAGAAGGTGTACACGCCATTCCCGCCTGCGCCTGAGAAGAGCAAGGTCGACATGCAGATCGAGAGCGGCGAGTACTTCCTGGGCAAGCAGGCCAAGGACCGCGCAGCACAGTCTGAGCGCCAGGAGAAGCAGAAAGTGCGCAAGAATGAAAAGGCCAAGGAGCGGGAAGCAGAGTTTGTGCCTCCCGAAGAGGGCGACCGACCAAAGAAGAAGCGTAAGAAGTCGGCGGAATGAGCGTGGGATGAGCATGTGTCAAAAAAAGGATAGGCAACCGGAACCAATTACGGGCTCACCTGCTCATGGGCTCACGAGGTGTTTGATACCCTTAAAAATGGACTTTGATTTGGCGTTTTCGAGAACTATTAGTTGTTGGTTATAATGTAAAAGTATCCTTCACATTGCAAAGCAGTCATGAATGCTATGTTATAACATGTCAAGCTTCCATTCAATCTCTACAGTCATCTCAGTTAGGGCTTGCAATGTGAAAGAACAAAAATAGAGCGAGCATTATATCACAATATTTCGCTGACACATACACGCTGAGAACTATAAACGCCTCAAGTTCGCATTTCAATTTAAAATCATAAGTCATCAACTATAATGGTCAGAGGTGATATCACGCTCAACCAATAGCCTCGCAACTGTGCTTACACTCCTGTGATATTACTCCCCTTCACAACTTTGACGGAGACTCGTTCCCCACCCCAAAGTCAATGACCAGCTTTCCAAACTGCTTTCCTTGGTCCATATCGTTGAACAGGCTATCAATGTCAGTCAGGTTGTCCAATCCCTTGACCACCCGGCTCACGACGGGGTGAATCTTTTTCTCGTTGACAAAGGCAACCATGTCTCGGAACTCCTTGCGCGAACCCATTGTCGATCCCTTGAGCTCGATATTGTTCAGCACCGCACTCATGAGCCAGTCCATCTTTGGTGCCACGGTCATGCCGTACTGAGCAATGACGCCTCCGGGCTTGAGAATCTTGACTGTCTTGGCCACCACGGGTCCTCCGGCGCCGTCAATCACGGCGTCCAGGTACGGTCGATCCGCCGGAAGCTGCCCCCGAAGTTCCTTCTCCCAGCCATCGTTGCGGTAGATGACGCCCCCCTTGGCGCCCAGCGCTTTTGCTTTGGCAATCTTTGCCTCGTCGCCCGATGTCACAAAGACATTGCAGCCGAAAGCAACGGCAAACTGAAGCACCTGCAAGGCAACGCCGCCGCCGATTCCTGTGATTAGAACGTTGGCACCGGGGAAAGCGGCGTTGCTCTTGGTGACAAAAGCACGCCAGCCGGTGAGGCCAACGAGGGGCAGAGCCGCGCCCTCGGCAGCGGTGAGGTGCTCTGGCGCAGGCTCAACCTCATCCTCGTGAACGGCAATGAAGTCCTGAGCGGCGCCAGCCTCTGTGAGCTTTGAGCCGCCAGTAACGCTAAAGTTGCGGCCGTTTTCGGGCGCAGCTGGGTCTGAATCCCAGCCACGCATGGGAGTGAGGAGGACGGGCTTGTTGAGCAGGTTCTTCCGCGTCACGGCGGAGCCGACCGCAACGACTGTGCCGTATCCATCGGCCAAGATGGGATTGGTAAAAGAGATGGCCGGGTAAAGATGGCGACGCATAAAAAGGTCTCGGTGGTTCAGGGCCGCGGCCGAGATGCGGACAAGAACCTCATTGGGGCCTGGGGTCGGCCTGGGAACCTCTTTGATTTGAAGCCTATCTTTTCGGTTAATTCCATTGGGAAGACAGTTTATGATTGACCTGGGATCTTACGGATAATAGACCTGGCCAGGCTTGCCGCCTTCGATATGCTGGAGGGTAAGAGCTCGGGGCATCTTGAACAATCTGGGCTTTTCAACTAAATCAACGAGATTGCGAGCCCCTGCTGATTGGCAAATTGACGCTTATCTCGGAACAAGTACAAGACTAACACAATGGTGATGATGATGATGGCGATGCAGGATGTCCCCTTTCTTTATAAAAGATGGACGTTTACTAATGCATCGGCCTTTGGTAAGACGGCATCGGACCTCAACACGGCCAGGGTTGGTCCGACCCCAGCGGCCCCGCATCACCACCGTCTAGGCGGACCTCGGCTTTCTGAGTTAGGTGAAGTGTAAATTTCCACAAGCGGCGATACCACGCGAAACTCGGTGCTCTGCGTATTCATTTTCAACCCGGAATTTTAGACAATGTATTTTGCAGATAGCATTTGCTATTATAAGAAAATCGCTACACATCTGTCTATCGCTCAACCAAAATCAAGCGCCTCATTGGGTAGCAAACTAAGCGGATGGTGCGGAGGTGATGTGTTTTACCGACATTCTAACCAAGGTAATAACATCGCCGGGTGTCCCAAAAGCCCATACAAGTTTAGCACATCTGTCATAAAAGTCCGACCGGGAAATATCTGAGATATCTTTGGTTGATGATCTCATCGCCCTAGACAAAATGCACGCCCGTCATCGAAGAGGTTTTGGTTTCTAGAAAGGGAGACAACCCTCTCGGGAGAGTACCCGACATCACCGCCTTTGAGAATTCAACCACCACCACCACTCTCCAGCCACACTCCTGAAAGAGTATCTACATTCACTATTCTTCACTCAATCTCCAATCCCAATTTGGACGACCATAAAACGCCTTCTTCTAAAGCCCTCCACTTCTGGAGCAAATACATGTACCACCAGTGTGGCTCAGTTTGTTTATGTACCAGCCTTGATCAGTTTGGCTTCCCGGCCAAAAAAAAACAATCAAGTGGGACAAATAAGAAGGGCAGATGGGCAGCCGGTAATGAGCCAACTGCCGCCGTCTCTTCCAACAAGCCAAACTGGCACCCACTCGGGGTTGTTCCTGTTCCTGCAGGGTGGCGCAGTCACTGCACCGTTGCAAGGGACTAAGACATGGTTTAGAACATGCCCTTCAATGTTGACTTTGGGTGCTGTGTGGTGTTCCGGGTGAGAAGGTTGGTATCACACTGCCCAACGTATGCATGCTTTTTGCTGTAGTCCATATCTAGTGTTCTTCTTGTCAATGTCCTGGGGCTGGTGCCCTCTTTCAAGGTATGCGAGAAGTGAACGGCGTTGCCCAACTGCTCGCTCTCGATTTGCATGTTAGTAGCCACAACAAAACTAAAACCGGATTCAATACCTAGCATACACCAACGGAACCGGCGAGAACTAAAGAAGGCTGTGTGTGAGGTAGGTAAATCCAGTTTGATTCCCGCTTAGAACACTGGCAACTGTGGCGCTCTGCTTAGCCTCGCGGTTAACAACGAACCTCTCCAGCAGGGCAACAGCCACACCACACACCCATCGCCAATGTCCTCACTCAGAACTCTTTCATATCAGTTGATTCTAGCAGATTTTCTACGCCATAGTTGGCTTCGGCCATTTTGCCCGCGCTACTTTAGTCCTGTAATTCTACATATTTAAACCATTTCTTCCCTCATTCATGATACTGGTCAGACTCACAGACACAATCCGAGTCAGCTGAGCAACGCTGTTCATCCCCACATCCACCAAGAACAACATGACTATTACCGTCCCTTGTGCCAATCTTATTCAATCTATCGATTCCGCATCTTTTCACATCTTACACCTCATCGATGGCTGTTATGATGCCTTGAGGGAAGTATCCATGGTTCGCCATGAACTCTTCAAGCTCAAGGCTATTTCAGAGTTTCTCGGAGACGAACTCGAACAGAGCGTTGGCCATTCCTGGATTCAGCTGCTGGGAAACTCGGCTTGGCCTATTGCTGAAAACTACATCGGTGTTGCGGACGGAATCACGCAAATTCCAATGGAGTGTGAGGAAACTGCCACCTCAATCAGTTGGAATCTTGACGTCAAGAAAGAACTTGTGCGACTACAAGCCGAACTCAGACATCATCGAAAATTGCCAACATACACTGTTGATGTGCTGTCTTTGTATGTACCCTACCCTATACCATGCAGTCAAGCCTGTGCATTTTTGCTTACATCACTCTATGGCATAGCAATACAGTCAATCAGTCGATAAATCAGTCAAAGCGATGAAATTACTCTGAGGACGGAAATGACAATTCTTTGGGGAAAACTCCAAGAACTCAAGTCCATGTTGACTGCCAACCAAACAATTTTTATGGAACGGCATCGACGAAACCCCGGAGAGTTGGCACGGCATGCTTACGGATCTGTCCACGTTCGAGACGTTGCGACATTTTGGGAGAAATGAAAGGTTTTATTTTGTTGACAACTATTCCGTCATGACCGGATCATTGGCAGAGTCGAATACGGGACGGTACCGGGTGGAAGTACAGAACATCGTGAGGGAGGTGCAGGTCAGGTCCAGCTGGTATTGAAGATGATTGTAAAATAATGTACGAGTATATCCATTGGTATTATTTTTAGATTCATGTATCATTATTGCATATAGATTACGTCACAGCCATGCCAATTAAGAACTGTTTGAAACGAAGTCGAGATCTTTCCCACCAACGCGTTTACGGTGCTTGCTTGCCGCCGGGGCCCAATATTCCGCAACCCGTACTCCCCGAGAAGATGATGCAATAATTCTCCGGAGCAATCGAGAGAGAAAAAAACGCATAAATTAGCAATGCTAACAGCTCACTGATAATGAGTTCGTGCAAAGGTTTGGCCCATCTCGAAGCATTCGAAGGTTTTCTTTTCGGGGACCTCACCCACGCAGATCTCCAGATCTCGGCGGGTACCTTGCGCATGGATGGTCCCCGAGGTGCCCGACGACCCGACGACGCCGGCACGAACCGCGACGCCGGCGAACCGTGCCGTCCGGGGATGCCCTGTGTCGGAAGCCGCTAATTTGACAAAAAACGGGCTTTGCGGGCAAAGCATGCAACGACGCGCACATGCATGGGCCTCGAAACGGACTCGATTGCGTGGTTGCGACTGCACAAGAGATGCAAAGACGCGCGTTCACCTTTGAAAACCAGCACGACTCTCGCTCAGTATGTCTAGCTCAAGAAAATGCGAATGCCCCGGCAGCGGCGCGGCGCCTTGCGATGTCTCGGCCCTCAAACAAGGAGCCAATTAGAGAGGGCGTGCGTGCGCAACTCGCAGTCCCATTAAACTCTCGATGCAAATGGCATCAGTTTATTCTCCTGTGACGCGAGTGGGGACCGTGTGCGCATCAACCAGGCCCGGGTTCCTTGGTCGTCCTCGTCCTCCACCATACCCTTGCTTCGAGATTGACTTGCTTCGGCGACCCAGATGCCAGCTTTGATAATAACTCTGCCCCCTTGATTAGTGAGCACCTTGTACCCGAGTGCCGTCAAAGCACAGTTTTTTCCTGTTCGCCGGAAATCCTCTTAAAAAGATTGTTCGTCCTGCTGCTGTTGCCGGCCATCGACAAACGCCCACAAATCCTCCCCTCTCTCTCCACAATCCCCTCAGGATCAACCATGGCTACTCTGTTCTCGGGTGCAGTCTTTGGCGCCGCTACTGTGGCTGCCGGGGTCTACTCCCCGTCTGTCATCATATCTCAGTTCAAGTTCGAGGACTTTCACATGCTACAAACCTTTCTTGGGGCGTCAGCAAGCAGCGCGTGAGTTTCACTTTTTTCCAACATGACCTGTTGCCGTTTCGTGCTTTTGCTAAAAGTCAACTCTGTAGTCTCATTTACAAGGTTGCTGAAGGCCTTGGATACATTTCCTTGAAGCCTCGCAGCTCGTCTCCCATTGGTATCTTTGGGCAGTATGACGGCAACATCATCGGAGGTGCTCTCCTTGGCGCCGGCATGGCCATCTCCGGGTCCTGCCCCGGTACAATCTTCGCACAGGCCGGAGCCGGGCTCCAGACCGGATTTTACGCACTGGGCGGCGCCATCCTGGGAGGAATCATCTACACCGGGGTTGTTTCCAAGCTCATCAAGTGGCAGAAGGAGAAATCAGAGGTGAAGCCTGAAGTGGTGACGCTTCACGAGCAGGCCGGCCTCTCCAACAACACTGTTTTCCTCCTCTGGGAGACCATCACCCTGTCTGCCATCGCCGCCTCGGTTGCTCTCAGCAACGGCGCCTCGGGCTGGAGCCTGTTCTCGGCGGGGAGCGGCCTCTTCCTGGGATTCGCCCAGCTCTTCTCCATCCTCACTCGCAAGAGCATGCTGGGCATCTCCACCGCGTACGAGGAAATCGGCAACCACTTCTGGTGGCTGGCCAAGGGCGCCAAAGCGAGCGCGTGGCCCAGCAGCCGCCAGAATCTGCTTTTCGCCTCGGGCGCTGCCATTGGCGCCTGGCTCATCGCCCAGAACGCCCCCGGGGTGCTCGCCGACAACATTGTCGAAGCGGCCCCAGGCTTGGCCGTCGTTGGCGGTTTCCTCATGGCTGTCGGATCAAGAGTGGCGGGAGGTTGCACATCCGGCCACGGCCTCAGCGGATTGGCCCTGTTCTCCACTTCGAGCTTGATCACCGTTGCATGCATGTTCATGGCAGGAGGCCTGCTCGCTCCTCTGGTTCACAAATAGACGATAGAACGTCTGAACGGTTTTTTGTAACACCCACTTATATGTTTTGATAATGCGGCATAGACTGCTTGCGACGGAGGACGTTTCAACTCCCATGTTCTACTACACTGATCGATATAAATTCCCCAGTCACTCAATTTGACACTTTAAAAACAGCAACACGTTAAAACACCAATACCTGGTCGTCTATTTCCTTACACAGTTAGTTAAATAAACCTGAAGACAGATGAATGGTTTTATTTGCGCTATTGCTCCTTCTTTGCCGTGACCTCGATCTCAATCTTCATCTCATCCTTCATCAGCCCCGATTGCACCATCGTGGCCGCTGGCCGGACATCACCAAACCACTTCTGCAGAACAGGCCACGTCTTGGGGAAATCGTCACGATCAGGCAGAATATACCGAACGCGGACGACGTCGCTCATGGAGGCACCTGCTTCCTCGAGAGCGGCAGAAATGTTCTTGAGTGTCTGGTCTGCCTGCTCGGCGACATCATGTGAGATGGCCCCGGTCTTGTAATCGTACCTTTGTTTTTTGATCAAACAAGAGTTAGAACTGAGCCAGAGAATCAAGCAGTCAACATCCGAGTGCACTTACCCAGTGGTGCCGCTCACAAAGATCCATTCGCCGCTAACAACGGCCCGGGAGTAGCCAATCTCAGCCTCAAAGGCTGATCCGGAGCTGATGTTCCGACGCGGCATGGCGAACTGTAATGTGAAAGCTTATCTCGAGACGCGGGACAGAGCGAGATGGATGAGCATCAATGGAGCTCAGCTATAGATGAGGGTAATATTTCAGCTGCTTGAGCTGCAGTGTGAGTCACGCATGCACGCAAAAGTCCGATCAGCCTCCACCGGTGGAGTTGAGGAATGACTCGTTCGGCTAACCATCCACGCATCTTGAGATATAGTCTAGTTTGTCTTAACGCGGGGTCGAGCAGAACCCCGCGAATCGCGACTGTCCTGGGAATATGACAAATGCTAGACTCATCAATTCTCTGAAACGGGAACGGCGCTTGTTTTAGCCCAATCCTCGTATATGGCGTGATGAAACTTATATCCCAGGGTGAGCAAATGGACACGCATGCATTGAGATATGTGTGTGAATATGTATTTTCTATTCGTTAACTCTTGGTGAGTTTTGGCATCAGCGCATCAGGACGTGATAATGATCGAGAGGAGGTCAAAGTATCCGGTCGACTGCCACCATGGCAATAATAATGTACACTAGTTTACAATCCCACGCTTCCTAGTTTATTCAGTAGTGAGCTTCTTGACCATGCCAGCCAGCTCCTTCTTGTCCACATCCTTGCCCTCCAGAGCGCTGCCAAGACGCTTCATGACGTCTCCCATGATGGCCTTGGACTGGATTCCGGCAGCTTTGGCCGCCGCGACGGCTTCTTGCACCAGCGCCTCGAGCTCGGCCCCGCTAAGCGACTGGACGCCGCTGTTGTTGATGTACTCCTCAAGGATCTTGACCTGCCCCTGCTCAGTCTCAACAATGTCCTCTCGGCCGGCAGCCTTGGCCTCGGCGATAGCATCGAGCGATGCCTTCTCAATCTTGCGGATCAGGGCGACGAGCTGGACGTCGGTGCGGATGGGGCTCGCCGTCTTGGAGGCGTTAAGGTTGGCAGAGGTGATGGCACGCAGGACGTTGAGGCGGGCCTTATCCTTGGCGCGCATGGCAGTCTTGAGATCAGCCTTGAGCTTGGACAGCAGCGGCGGCGGTGGGATATCACCGGCCGGCGTCGAGTAGAAGCGGCAGACGTGGTTGGCGGCGATGCGAGGGCGCGGGGCCCGCAGAGCTCGAAGGAGTTGAGTGGAAGGCGTGAAGGACATGGTGATTGACTGGGCCGGCTTAGCGGATGGCGTTTGCGTGGGCTGGGTCGAGAGGGTCGAGGGGGTCAAGATGCTGTCAAGATCAAATCACGAGGTGAGTGTGGATGATGTGTGACAATTCTGAAGCTCAAGCTTGAGGCTGGAGCTCCAGATTTCCCACGCCAATCAGCGCCTCCAATTGGGCCCTCGCCCGCTGGTGGGTTCACACCAAGAGGTCAAGGGTAGGTCGGCTGGCAGAAGAAGCCCATAACCGCAAATCGGGACATCAACAGGAATATTATCCTCTTGACTAGGACTAGTGTATTTTAAGACATGTCACGAGTAATGTAGCTCTCTTCCTTATCTTAGGGGGTTTTCCCCAGCTTTCGTGACTGGCTAACCACCCACCGGGCACAGTTGGTGTTGCACTGCCTTGATGATTCCATGCCTTTTGGTCCAAGCTCCTAGCCGTTGGTTTCTTGGGTGATAAACCAACGTCAACCTCATCACGTCAATACGAAAATGGCCTGGAGATGACCATGTCTCGTGGTCACTTCCTGAACCTAAAATTTGCGGCATTTACCGTCCCGTTCCTGTGGGTGCGCACTCTAGATCAGGATGGGGGTCATGTACGCAAGAGGATGTGAGGTTCGGGTATGGGCGACGGCTCGCGCAATTGGCTGTCAGCAGTTGAGGAGGTTCTCATTTCCAACTGCCGGTGGTAGCGGTGTAGGAAGCAACTGCACATAATGAGGCAGAGTGGTTGGAGCCAGCCATGCTTTTTATTGCCTCCAAACGCGATGCAGCGCATGGCATGGTGTGTCTGGGGCCATCTGGGGCAGTTGAGATGACAGCGGGCTGGTACGTATCCGTCAGCCAAACTCCAGAGGAAACATGTGGGCAAAGAGAACTTATCATCTCCGCGATCCGGTAGCGCTTCTGGTTTATCATTGGCCTCGACGTTGGACGGATCGACAACGTTCTAATAGCGCTAAATCACCTGATCGATTTGGCACCTGCGATCCATGCGAGGAAATGACGAGGGCCAGGGTCGGGGATGGTTCCGTCGATAATTTCGACTTGCAAGGGGGCACGCTAGCTGACCGGCTTGCCAGCCAGGAACCGATTTGAGCGATTGCATCGATTGGAAACACAGTGGGGGATCAAATGGTGGCTGAACTACGAGACCCGGCAGTCTTACAGGCGGGTGGCCTGGACCATCTGGCGTCTCGGCCCCGGTTTTGGTTGTATCAGTGGCTTTGCAGGATTCTTGTTGGTTTCTATGCCGTTTGCGACGGCAACAACACCGGACGGCGGGGGGACTCGTACTGCCCCGGATCAGAGAGGCCGGTTGCCCTGTCATCACGGCTTCGCGGCAGACCAGTATGTAAATGCAACTGCCTGTACTGTATAGGTTGTATGTTGCGACTCCCCATGGATGGCCGCCAACCAGGATAGGTGTGTGGTGGATTCAGAAACGGGAGGGACCCGCGTATCCCATGTTCCCTCCCCCCCCCCTTTGCCGTTTGGAGATGCGCCTCGACGAATGGGGACTATCCCAAGCAGGAATCGAGCGGCACGGCTGGCCTCCAAGCTGCGCGGAACTGCTACACCACCGGGTCCCAGCGTGTCGGTAGCGAGGCTCCCAGGACCAGTCAATGCTGGTCCAGGCCCTGACGGCAATAAGACAGGAACAGCAGCCACCAGGAAGAGGAGGAGGGTCGCTGGTTTTTTCACACGCCCCCTTTGCTTGTGTTATTTCAAATTCCAAACTTTGGTTTCTCCCTAAGCCCTACTGGACATACCTGCATGTCTAGTTCCTATGACCCTATGTGCGACCCTTGGGTATTGTTTCGTCGTGATTGCCAATCCAGGTTCACCCTCGTCCTTGCCACCTCCTGTCAATACCTCCTGTGAGCCCGCACCTGCCTGACCACGCATCCACATCCGCCCACCACCTTGTTGCCCAACTCGTCGACGGCGCCACATGTGCTTTGCTCCCGCCAAAACCTTCTTTCAACTTCACATCAAGAGCAGGCCTGAGACCCGTCGCTTATCCTTACCGTTTCCTCGACCCTCAGCGCCATGCTAGGCGCAGCCATCCTTGGCAAGTCCCAAAATCTTGGCCCTATTCCTCGCCATCTTCGATGCCTGCTGCCTTTCGGCAGCGTTGGGCCCCGCAGTGAACCACACCAACTGGTTTTGCAAAATGCTCATCGACGTGGCTTCCTGCCGATACACACATAACTATGGTTTCCTTCTCATCAGCATCCCGTCCTTGACCGAGTTTGTGGGACCCTTGACGATGATATCACTTACAGGGGAAAATATGGCTGGGGCTCCGGGGTCATATTCCCTTGCGTCAGCCTCTCCTCTCTCGCCTGTGCCATTGACACTCGAATAGATACTGGGGGGCCCTTCCTCACCTTGAATGCAGGATTGCTCGCCTCGCTTCTCGCCTGTGTTATGAGCAGCTGGAAGTCCGTCATTGTCATTCTGTTCCTCCTAGTCAGCGCATGCAACCCGTCAGGCACCAACACTTTTCCTACCCGAGAAATTGGGTAAAGGGGTACAATGCTAGTGACGACAGCATTTCGTTCACGTTCTCATTGTTCGCAGAGCCGATATTATGGTCCCGGGCCTCTGAGTCGTTTCCTTCCATCAGCGTCAATGTCATCATTAGCCATGTTGGTGCAGCCTCACCGTTCGACCAGGCGCACATCGGCAACGTCAAAAGTCTCGATTCGATCTCAGTGAAGCCAGCGCTCCTCATCCAGCCCGCCATCTGTAATGGAGCCCGGGGGTCCTTGTAGGGCTGTGCGCTCTGCAAATATTGCCTGGACCATCTCGACAGCGCATGGCCTTGGGTATCGACTCTATCAGCACGGTCCTCCAAGGTTGATCGCCAAGTTTGCTTGCCTTCAGTTAGGGTCCCGTTGTCGGATTGCGCATTAAAATATATTTCGACCATTTGGCACCAGCCTCCAGGACGCAGTACTCGATAAATATCCCGAATGTAACTTCGCCATCGATCCGCATGGATACCTCCTGCCACCATCTGGCTATGGACAACATCGAAATAGTTGGAGTCGAATGTGAACCTAAATGACCACCCACTTAGCCGCTTGATTCCAATTCGAATATTTTGGCCATCTTACCTTCTGTTGAGATCATCCACTTGGAACATCAGGTTTTCCGGAGGATTCTCAGGGACCATCATGTCTGGGCTTACGTCGATACCCAAAACCTACCCAACTCTTGTCAGCGAGATATTGAAGCGTCGTGCATACGCCCAGGAAGATGGGTTTTTGGTTGCATCACGGTCGTGAAGCTTGTTGGGGTTTGACTGCTGGAAGGTCCTCTGGTTGACGAGCGGGTCGGCATCGTGGCCGAGTAACTTTGGTACTATGCCATGTCCCTCATCGATGACCTAACCAGTTACGCTCGCGCCTGAAGGAACCCAACATTCTCGAAAGGATCAAGAAATCTATGGTGCTGTGTGTTGGGGGATGGGGGTCAAGCCGAGAGCATTAACCTACCTCTGCCTCTGGATATTGTGCAGCGACATCCACGGCCCAGTCTGCCGACCCACAGCCGCAGTCAAGAATTCTCCTTGGAGACCTGATGGGCGGGAATATTAACCTGCCATCAAACAAAGTGTTTAGAACGCCGTGCATCATCTCGAGGCGCGCGATTTCGTCCTGTGCCAACTTGTTAGGCTGCCTTGACGGACGTTGGTTTGGCATAACGGGTAGATACCACCCCTTACCTCATCGATCGGTACAAAATATGCACCATTTGTAAGGGCGTATTGCTGATAACTTCGGCCATGGTACTCGACGATTTCGGTAAACTCCGGGTCAAGAGGAACTGTTCCGTCCCTTCAAGGGGGCTTAGCGACACACAGCGACTGCGACGAAATGTTTGTCTTACTCCGCATCCATAGCGATGACTTGGACTCTGAACCTCTGGAAATGAAAGAGGGCTCACGGGTACGAGAAATGGACTTGCATATATCTAAACGACATAAAACAGTCTGGATTTGTTTCTGCTCAGCGCGATTTAGGTTACTATCCGTTACTAAGAAGTCAGGTGGTACCCTGAACGTGGCCCCAGTCCACATCAAGAGCCGCCCTGGCGCCGGGATCAAATTCATATCTGGGCCTAAACAAGTTCTTGCATACGGCGGCCTTGGGTCAGACTCACAAAGCACGATAAAGCCTCCTCGAATGAGGTAGAGGTGGCACCAAGTTGGGCAGACTGGCTGCGGAAGGCTCTGAATTCTCAGATATCGCGCCGATCTTGGGTCTCGAGCGTGGTCTTTCCTTTCTAGCATTTGCTTGCAGCTCTGCCACCTCAACCCGTAGCCCACTTCGCCTCAGGGATCAGCCGAAGACCTTCGGCCGGGGCCTAGTCTATATGAGCAATGGCTCCAGATGGATATGGTAAAATAGGTCTCGGTGAGGGGCAATTTCCGAGGCCTGTGGGATACCGTGAGATTTTGATGGGTACGCTGCTTGAATGCCGCCGGGCTCGATTTCCAACGCGTTGGGTGCTCAGTTCGCCTTGGACGAGACTGTTTGTGCATTCTTGGCCTCGGTCTGAACATGGGGGCAGCAGATCGCCGTAGGGTGAAATCAGACGAAGCTCACTGGAACACATTGAACGCCTTGTTTACCACCCTGTTCCATGCCTGGAAGATGGCATTGGTTCCACCCTTCCACCCCAAGTGGAGGGGTTGGTGTGCGGCATGCCCAGACAGCCCAGACATGACTGCGGCCGACTATAGATGCATCGCTGGCTCCAGGGTTTACCTCCCGTTGCGCCCCATTGGAGCCACCTAATGGATCCGGCCTCCAACAGAAATCTTCCCACAATCTTGGATGCCTGCAAGGGTACCAATACTAGCTGAATGAACTGGCGACCTGAGCTTGTATCTACAGGAGGAGAGTGACGAATACGAGCCATTTCCAAGGCAGAGACAGGACAATCACCGCCATTCACATTCTGTCTTATTTTTCACAACGTGGGGCTTCTCGAGAAGCTGGGTGATACAGCATAAAGAGGGGCACTGATTGTTTGATGACGTCTTGCAGGGGACAAGACAGGGCCTCTTGGCCAACAAGAGACTCATTAGTGGAGGAGACCGCGACGAGCCGCCCAAGTACCGAGGACATGGACTTGGGATTCGGGGGACTGAGGTGGGCTGAAGTTTGTGTCATCCTTATGATGCCGGTTGGGAGTGGCGAGGTGTTGTGGATGACGATGGAGCGACATTGCTCCATGGCTCAGAGACATGCACCAGCCTATTCGAGGGGCGGAAGCGGAATCTAGAGGAACAACCGAAGGCTGAGCCTAAAAGTATGTCACCGCGGAAGTTGACATCGCCAGTGCTCAGGGGTACGGGGTCGATCCACATTCTGGAAAAGGCCCCCTCCCCAATTCCATACTGAACATGGGAAATTCCAGGACCATGATCCAAAGCTTCAACTCTTCACCGCCTCCCGAGTCCACTTCATGGCCGGTGACAGGCCTTTCGGACAGAAAGCGGCATATTATGCACCACTCAAAGACAGGAGGGCATCTAGTGGTAGGGGCTGACGAGAAGAAGACCTTATGGCCACATTGGTGTTGGGAATGGGTCACTAAGTCGCATCGGGCTGCGGCCTCTCGCAGCAGCTGCAGATTGCTTCTGTGCCGCCCGCCAGTTGGCCCTTAGCCTTTCCGTCCGTGGTAATATCATGCCACTAGCTTACTACGCAATGTTGCCGGGCCTCGAAGCCTCTGCCCTGGGAATAAGAAGGGTGACACACACACACACACACACACACACACACACACAGAGACGGAGAGAGAGAGCGAGAGAGCTGGTGAGTCTAGGCAGTTCGTTATTAGGCGCGTCAACAAGGTCATTTGATGGCTCGGCAACCGCGACTCAATTACGGCGCCCTGTTTTTTGGGATCACTCTATATGTAACGTTCACCATCCTCCACCAAGCACGCCAGCTGGGCGCACCTTCGAACCAGGTATCTGGCGCAGCTCAGGGTTGGCGTTGGCAGTGGGTTCTCTGACAACTATCCCCTACCCCTACTCCCGCATCCCCCACAAGGGACCTCCTTCTCCCGAGTCCCATCCTTCATCTAACGTTTGGCACTAATATTCTGAGCGGCCATGTTTCTAATTAGCTGCAGAGAACCTGGACCACGAGTAAGAATGTACAGAGCAAGTCCGGCGAGGGGATCCTTTGCTTGAAAATCCACCTCGGTATGGACTGATCATCTGATGGCGAGCGAGGCAAGCCAGGTGAAGCCGGACGGCAAGCATTTTATCGGCCATGGCGGGCCAACAATAGCACGCCAAAGTCAAACCTAGCAGCGCCCCTCGCTGGAAGGGAACACGCGCATAAGATCAGCAAATGATTACGAGATAGTATTGCATTAGATGGCAGGCAGAATGGCGTAAACTTCTGCTACGTTATCATCGTCCGTCGCGTCCCAAAGCTGTGGTATCCACACCCAATCTTGTACGGCCGCTACGGCCCGCTAGGATAGAGTGGTGTGGGGGAGAGGACACCGAACTCTGCACAAGGCTGCACGCCAGGATGCGAGAGCGAGTGCAGCTGCCTGTCAAAACATTTCAGGGGACTGATAGGCTGTGATATCGCTAGAAACCCTTGTGAGGTTTGATGAGATCAACCGCGGTCTCCCTTGACAAAAAAAGTTGTCATGGGCTTCCAGAACGGAGTCGCCATGAGGCGAGGATTCTGGACGCATTTTTCCGTCAGCATTCGCGGAGCTGGTGGTACCAACCGAGACAGGGGAGCCTGGCTCGTACCACCGTTTGCCGACCCAAGCTCTCGGGATTGGGACCAGAGAGTCGGGAAACGGTGGGCTGTGCTCTGAGAGAGACGGCGACGACGCGACGGCTAGTTTGGTTCACTTGTGTCGTCTCTGACACACCCACACAGTGAGCTGAATCCCTCAACCAACCACGTGTGGCGCCTATCTCCGTTCCAGATGCTCGTCTAATGGCAAACTGCATGGAGCTGCAATTGATGACAGGATCGTCCCATGTTGGCATATCGTGAAAACAAGGATCCGAAAAAAACCAGGTCCATATCTATTTTGCTGTCCTTTCATAACACCCGACATTTTGTCTACACCCATCGTAATGCATCCCTGGTCCCTCGGCAAACGAGGGCTCCCTAAAAAAAAACCAAGTAAGAAAAAAACAAAAAAATATGCAGTATTGTACAACATGACAGGTCAAGTCCTTTTGCATCCCCCCGCACTGGTTCTGTGCCCCCTCTTCGCGTCTTCTACTCTATGCGATCAGCGTGGTTCTGGTCACCCCTGCCCTGCGCGCTGACCCCCCTTTTAACCCTACTTCACCGCATTCTAGACTCGAGCAGGAGAAGCGACTGGCTTTCTTAGGAGCAGGCGAGATGGGTTGTGCGATACGCGAGCCCAAAACGTCTTTGCAGACATGCGTCATGCAGGGTTTCTGTCGAGAATGTTGGGTTAGGGCTGTCTCGGAAGAAAAAAAATATGAATCAACCAAAAAATGGGTAGTATGCCGGGGCTTTCCCAAAAAAGAAACCAAAAAAAGCCCAAGGCGCAATGCTACCCTCACCTCCCATCCCAACCAGAGATGGCGTTCAGAGAGATTGATTTGGACCACGGCACTCATGCAAGAGGCAACCATGCCCGTCGGCCGTGTATCCGGGCGGGCCGGTGTTCAAGAGGCCGAGACCGTCTCAAGTGCTTTCCAATAAAGATAGGACGACGACATTTTTAACACCATGTGAACACGGGGTTTCTGCTTTTGACGGCCTCGAGGCGCTCCACAATGACCTTGCGTTGGTTGCCCATTTGACCCTCTGCCGCGGCGTAGCCGAGATCGCCCTCTCCGTCGTCATCGTAGGCATCATACATGGGGCCGTAGAATTGTTGGGCAATATTGTTGCTGCTCCGACGGGCTGCCGCTGTGGCGAACGAGTATCGTCGCTGTTGGTGCGGTGCTTGGCGTTGGGGATCATACATGTTAAGGGCACGAGGTGCGCCTTGGAAGCTAAGTCTGCTGTTGCCGGGCTGAGGCAGCGAGGGACGTTCGGCTATGTCGGTTGTGCGCGATTGATGTGCCTCGGGACTTAAAAGGTTAGGTTCGCTGAGATGCGTCTCCTCAGGCGAGCGGGCGACTTCGCTTGTCGGGGAGGCCAGCTCGAAGCGACCAGGATGGGGCATATCTGCGGGTGTGCTGTTGAGGCCGAGTAGATCCTCGACTGGGACCTTGGACGCCGGCACAGAGCTGGCGATGTCCGCCTCATCCATGGACTGGCGGACATTGGGGTTCCGACGAACCTCGGAGGGGGTTGCTTGCATGGGAACAGCAACGGGCACGTCAACGAGATCATCCCAAACACAGACCTTGGCGCGACGTGTTAGCTCAAGAGGCCCATGGTCGGGCGTTTTGAGCGTTTCGACAACATTCCAGGCCTGGCCTTTCATAACAGCGATCTGTTTGGCAAACATGCGCTCCTGGAAGTCCTCATCCATCTGGAATACCCTTTTGAGAGCGAGTGTTGTCTGGGACCACCAAGCGGTAGAGGTAAGGAGAGGAAGGAAGTGGTCTCGAGTCTTCTGCGAGAAAGGCCTGCCAATAAGATCTACGGGGAGGAAGAGCCAACCGAAGGGGAAACTACATGTGAGTTAGCATGTCCGCTCCGTTGGAAGTTCTTTGGGCAACTGTACCTTCTCCAAGCATCGGGGTGCTTCCAAGGCCAGGAGAGCGAGTTGTCGATGGCTCCAAGGGTCATGGCGGGTTCCTTTCCGGCGTGTCGCCGGCTTGTTGCGTCCATGGGCTTTTGTACCTTGTAAGGATACGAGGCGCGAGTTGCACGCGCAGGCTGCTGAGCTAGATCAACAGGTCGGGGACCCTCCTCCTCCACTACGGTTTCCATATTCAACTGAATAGGATCAGACGCAATCGAGACGTTGCCGGACTCCCAATCAACCTTGACCATCCAGTTGTCCAACCCTCTATCCGTATTTCTCATAATATAGTCTAGGATAACGAGCTTCTCCAGCTCCTCCCGAAATGACTCCTTCAGATTCTCGGTCCAAACAAAATTATCCGGGCCGAGAAGAACCTCTTCTTGGTGTCCCTGTTCATCGTCGCTGCCGTAGCCGTTGTCTGGCGATGCTGCGCTCGACGGCCGGCAACTTTCGGTCCATCTTCTTCGCTTCTTCTTCTTGTCGTTTGCTCGGAAACCAGACCAATACTGGTCGGGCCAGGGGTGTTCGCGTAGGAAGACATTAGCATCCTTGAAGCCCTTTAGGAAAACCTGGAAACTCCCGGGCTTCTCGGGCAGGGCCCTCTTCTTGCGGTTGAACTTGCGGCGATCCCAGAAGGGGTAATGGAAAGACTTGGACGAGAGATATACAACATCGGTGTATGGAACGAGGTGTGTTCGCAATTGGCAGTCAAGAACGTAGGCGGCGGCTTCGCTGACGTAGGAGAGATTGGGAATTAAGCTGCAAGAATGTTAGTTTGAGCTTCGGATAGCAAGGAATTGTCCGACATACCAGGCTCGGCCGAAGCAGCAGGGGAATAGATTTCGGTGAATCCACTTGTTCCATTTGGGATTTCCTGCTGCATATGGCTCCTCGTCCTTGGGCTTGAAGACACCAACAATCTTGCCGTCCGGATTCCTGGCAAAATAACTACCGGAGCTGCCTTGGGAGATCATGCTAGGGTGTACTTCTTGACGGATGGCCGTTCGTACGCTTTCGACAATGACCTCGAACTCAGCCTTTGTCATGACACCCTCCTGGGGCATGGCAATACTCTCGGCTGTGACGGGGCGCACGCCTTCAGGGGCTTGAAAGACCGAATAGTGAATCTCGAGGCGCTCCTCCTCTCCAGCATGGTGTTTGCCCCTTCGCTTGAAGCGCGAGGCAATCTCGTCGGCCCAGCGCTCTAGGCGGGCATTGATGGCTTTGATATCGACACCGGCGTTGCTACCGACGCGTTGGCGAAACTTGGGTCGGACGGCCTTGGGGCTCGTCATGCCAGAGCGATGCCGGGGTTGGGTGACATGATGGTATTGGGGCGCGGCAGGATGCTGCAGAGAGACGGCGGAGCGGGAGAGGGGATCTTCGTCGGACTCATCACTGAAGTCGTCGGCCTGAGCAAGGCGTTCGTAGCCCGTTGTGGGTGGACGGGACGCTCGAGGCATGGCTAGGGATGGGATGGGAGCTGGAGGAGAAGAGGGCGAGTGCGAGGGCGAGGAGGGCGACGGGGATGTCGGTAATCAGGACCGGGCGCAACGGATCGGATCTCAAGACGCTGGTAGGGCCATTACTTGCACATGGAAAACAGGTAGTGTGAATTGTGCAAAGACAGACGGCGCTGAAGATGGATGGCAGGGGACGAAGGTGACGTCGATATTCGCGACGTGGTAGGCAAGCAGCAGACGAACCCCCTGACGGCAGCAGAGCAGAGCAGTGGAGCGAGCCTGGTCCGCGATGAGACGCGTGTGCCCAGGTACCAAAATAAGTGCGTAGATAGCTATTGGTAGGGGTTGTGATTTGCTGCGCCGTGGAAGCAAAATGGAAGCGAGGACGGAAGAAAGAAAGAAAAAAACGAACAAGTCACCGCTAGGCCATGAATCAGAAACAAGGAAGGAATCGTCAGATGAGATTATCGTGATGGGCCGGTGAGAAAAATGTCTTGATTCAGATGCTGTCTGTCATCTCTGCGGCTCTGGCTCTCATGGCCTGGCGCCAAGCTTACATTAAGCAAGCAGCCGGCTTGCTTGTGACAGCTACCCGCTCCCTTACTAGGTACTAGGTAGGTGCACACTATCCCGGTAGGTAGCGCTGCTACGCGGATACGTATCGTGTGCAAACCAAGCACTACCATGAGGTACCACCATGAGGCTAGATAGCCGACACCAAGAGTAAGCATCATAGGTGGAACTGCCGAAGCCGAAGCCCGCAGTCACGTCTTCGTCGGGGCCTACGGTTGCTACACCAGTCATTTGCCCATGTGCCTGGGTTTCATCGACACGGGTGATGCTACCTCTGTTGCGTCAAGGGCAGCACGGGAGCCTGCAGATTTCATCACTGCATGGCGCAATCTTCTGCCCCGGAACCTTGTGTCTTGGATGCTGCCACGTTGGGTGCTGGCTGAGGCAGCCGGCGGGTGGATGAGCAGGCAGGCATCCCGGCATATGGACAGACAGAGCGAGAGACACGATGACTGTTGCTGACGATGTGATGATGGAGTGGGTGCGGTCTTCGTCTCAGTTCCTCACTCTTTTTATTATTTATTCCCACGTTGTTGTGATTCACCCCGAACAGAGGGAAGAAAGAAAGAACAAGACCAATGGAATGATCTCGACTACTTGACGCTTAGTTGCCGAATTTAGGAGCAAAGCGAGTCTGGCCTTGTTCCCTTCGTCCTTCATCGCCCCCGCCACCACAAGACTCGATGAACTGAGACAGAGTTTCTTGGTTGACGATGATAGCCGGGAGGGCTGAGCTGCAGCGGCTCTGCTGCAATGCTGGGAAACTAAACTGGCGCCAGCATGGCAAAAGCATGTTCGGCTGTCTAGGCACATCACACATTGTTTGGTGGCTTGGATTTAGCACTAGCCCCCGGCTACGTGTGGTAGCGTCGCTTCTACATACGAGAGAGCCCATAGTTTTTTTTTACAATTGCGGGGGGGATGAAGAGAAGAAAGAGAAAGAAAAAAAAAGAGTCTTCCTTGGGTGCCGCTCGCCTCACTTTGGCATTCGCTCCCCAGTCGAAGGTTCATTCGGTCTTTGATTGCCCTGCGGCGATGCCAGGAGAGTTGTGTCCCAAATAGCATTGGCGTGGCTCCCGTCGAGGTTGCCTCGGTGTTAGTCGGTCGATTGGTGGTGGTGCGGCCAGTGTGACTCCCACCTTTTTCCCCCTTCCCCTCAAACCCGTCATCTATCGCGTGTGTTCCTCCGGCACACAGGCAGCGCAGTCGGCAGATGCTACGTCATGAAACCCGCTGGCCAATCTCGCCGGGCTGCGCATGGTGGTGATCTGCCACCCTCCTCTCCGTCGACGGCGGGCGAGCTGGGGTAGCCCGCGACGGGGAAGACGGCCGACGGTGCTAGTGCCTTGCCCATGATTTATTAGCACTGGTGGTTGCGAAAGCCAAAAATGCCATGGCCAACGGCCTTTCGGATGCGGTTCGTTCGCATCATTGTCCCCCTCCCCGTCCTCCTCGCGGAGCTTGGCCTGGTTCCGCTGAACTGAACTCGATCAGCGCCCGCGTGCTCGTCAATCAAGGTTTAGGCCGGTTGGTGGCTGATGCGTAGTCGACACACATGCCAAAACACAGGCAGACAGGCACGCTCCCCAGGGGATCCCGAATGACAGGTCCCCGTCTTGGGCCCTGGCACCGGCGCTGGCACACGCACAAGCAGAGCCGTGGCTCATTGCAGAGTAATTCCATCATGCGAGTGTGGGAACATTCGCGAGACTTCGAGCGCGATGCATGGATCATGGCTGGCCACCCCTCCCCCCATCATCATGCTTGACCCCATGGCCCTCCCATTTCCCTTGCTCGCATGCATTCCCCCCCTTTCTCCTGCGCTTCCCTTTGTTCTGGGCCAATCGTCTATAATAAGTGGACGGGGTGCACCTCTGCCTTTCTGATGCTCAGGCCCTGAAGACCTTGTCTGCATTTCCGTCACCTTGGGCGACTTGTTGTACAACGCCAACGCTGTCTCACTCCCGCATCTGCTGCGTCTTTGATTTGTCCACCTCGATCCGACCCCAATACAGACGACTACTCTCCCTTGACTTTCCATTTCCTAGTTGTATCTTGTACATGTATTAGTCCTGCATTCCCCCACATCGATTCCTACCTACTTTGTTTTGTTTCCGTCCCCCCTCCAAGAACCGCTCCTCCCCATCGATATCAGCAAGTCGGCCGTAAGCAAGACGGCCCAAACCAAGGCAATCATGACGGCGGGAGTTATCCATGTCCACGGCGGCGCACCATTTGCCGAGCCCACCATCATTCTCACTTCCCCTACTTCCGACCACGATACCATGAGAGGCCGCAAAAGAGATCGCAGCATGACCCGGGGCAACGTCCGACCCGTCCGAGGCGCTCCTTCGGAAGAGTGCAGCACCCTCCGGGGCCGCTCCCGCCGCCGGGCCACATCGCCGTCCATGGGCTACTCCTCGCGAGCAACCTCCCCAAGAGTTCCTTCACCCACCCGAAGGCGCCTGCTCCACGCCCGCATCCGCCGCGAGCACTGCCCCTCACGAGTCGCCTCGCCCGTTGAGCACCAGCAAGTCTTTCGACGCCGCCAGCGCACCCGGAGCCGAAGTCGAGGACCTCGGCTGGACCTGGAACCCGAACCCCCGAGGCTGGCCGACGTCCTCTCCGGGTTACGGAACGAACTTATTGCAAGCTCCGACGAAGACGATGCCATGAAGCCGGAAAGCGGTTAACAACGGCTTGGCTCTATCTGTCTGTGTCTTGCTAGTTATACAGCGGACAACAGAACAGAGACAACGGACACACGATCCAGAATATCCACCCTACAATACCCCATGCATGGTACAAAATGCATGACCTCTACTTTTTTTCTTTCTTTTTCAAAATCTTCACTCTGTGGAATCTTCAGAACCAACCGCGGGAACGAGAATGGGAATAGGAACAGGAACAGGAACGGAAACCGGGAATATGGCGTTTTTGTCGGCTTCATCATTCTGAAACTTGCAACTGTTTAGTCAAGGAAAGCATGGCGTTGGTTGTAACGGGAAATTGGCCAAAATTGAACCAATCGTGTACGATATATATTATATTGCCTCTGGTTCACGGAGAATCAGACGCAGAGAAATAATAATTTTTTTTCCCTTTGCGAATCTATTCTCACCCGTTCGTATTGCATGTATGTTTCGTTTCACTGAGGTGGAAGTGGGCTGATCCCCCTCATCTGATTATTTAATCGTCCGTGTGCGAGGACACGAAAAAAAGAAGAAGAAAAAAGCAACGAGGAACCGGCCGTTTGGAACGTCGACATAAGACCCTGCTCTCCTGGGCATTACAAAGCGCCCTACCGGGCTGGGTTCCTGGTTCCTGGTTCATGCTTCAGGGTGTTGTCCGTCATCTCAGGGCCAGCATTACTCCCAAGGTGGTATTCTGGGGCATGGATGGGCATGAACGGGCCGGCTCCGCTATGGGGCCACGCTCATTGGCCACAGCGGTTCATAGCTCATGGATTTTTTGGAACATGGACTGATTGTGATAAAACTGATTACCGACTTCTTCAACGTCCGACTTGCGGATTGCGGCGTCCTCCCTCGCAATTTTTCTCCTCTGCTCGCTGGTTCCCGGAGGTTGCTTCTCTCAACCTGTTCCATTCGGCAGACCCGGGACTCGCGGTGCTCAATTTCCAATTGCACCGGTACCGCACGCTCTCGTCCCCTCCCAATTCGTCTCCAACAGGGCATCCTCGCCACTTGCATCCTGCCAATTTTTGCTGCGTCCAGCCAAGCATGCCGATGGTTCTGGTCGTCGCTGTGGCCTAGCACCAAACACCTCGACCAAATGCTCGAGAGAACGGCAGCCAGCCTGGAATCATGCAGTCTCCAGCGCGTTCTCCCCAAGCCCACCAAGAGCTGTCGCCGACTGCATACAGCTTTCTGGCAGCATGGAGCCTCTGCTCTTGAGCTTTCCAGCAACTGGCCTGGCCCGCCGCGAGTCGCCGACGTCGAGGTCGCCGACGCCGACTCGTCCTCCTCCCCGCAGCAGGCCAACCTGATGGCCTCGGCCTTTGTGCTCGACTTCCTATACCCCACCAACACCCTCCCGCTCTTGCGTCGAATATACCCCAAGCTACCCCGGACCGAAGATGCCCAATCAATACCCATTGCGCCGCGGAGACGGTACTTCTCGTCTTCAACTACGGACCCGACCCCCGAAACCAAATCGACAGAACCGGAAAATGACGAGGCCTCGCCAGCAAACGACCCAAAGGCAGCCTTGAGACGCCTGGACCAGCTCTTGTCGGACGAGCGCGGCGATAACTACGCTGAGGTCTGGGACCTTTACCACCACCTCGATTTCGACAGCCAAGTCGCCGTGCGGCCCGACATCGTCATGTACCTTGTCCAATCGCATGGAATAGTTGAGAACGGGAGAGCGCTTTCAGTCTTTAAGCAAATCCCCACCGAGGAATTGGATAACGACCTTCAGACCTCGGGGATTCTCCTCTTCCTGCGCGCAAGCGACCCCACCTCTGCGGTCAAGGAGTTTAAGAGTGGCCTCGAGACCAAGGGCCTAACAGGTGGTCTTGAATACCTAGTGGCCGATGCAATCACCTCAAGGAAGTGGGCCAACGCATTGGATGTCTGGGAAGCGTACTGTGCCGCAGAGGCCAAAGCCGAACGGGAACCCAACGTCCAGCGGCTGAGAGAACTGAGGGGCATTCCCAATCAAGGTACCCTGTACTTTGCTTTTCGCAGCTTCTTGGTAACGGACGGCGCCGAATACAACAAACGGGTGAAACAGGATGAGGTTGCTTATGCCAGTTTCCGATTGTTTCGAAGACACTTTGCTTCAATGGCACTGATGCAGCCCTGTACACCCGACCAAGCTTCGTTGATCCTCGAAACCCTGGGTGACGCCAAGCTCTATGTGAAATATTTTGAGCTGATGTTTAACCGGTTGAAGGCGAACTTGGAAAGCAGGCAGAACATCAACAAACTCCCCAAAATGTATGAAAAATTCCGACAGTTGCCTGATGCTGTTCCCAGCCTGGAAATGCTGCACGGCATGTTCAAGATTTGCTACCCCAAAAACATGGCTGGCCTGGAGCAAGTGTATCAGGACTGGACTAGTACCCGCGGGGGCCTGAGCAAATGGGGCTACGAAAAGTTTCTCAAGCTCTATGCGACCAAGGGTGAAGTTGCCATTGTGGAAAAGCTTTGGGCCGAATACGTGGAAAAGTATCCGGACATGCTCAAGACGCCGCGCGGATTCAGAAGCATCTTGAATGTGTACGCTCAGGTTTCCAATGCGGCTCAGGCAGAGAAGGTGCTGGACGACATGATTAACAAACACGGCGCGGAGCCCGATATCGATAGCTACAACGTGCTTCTCAAGGCATATGTGAGGGCGAACAACTATGAAAAGGTGCTGGAGATTTTCGACAACATTTCCCAGACCCATGAGCCTGATTCCTGGACGTATACGCATGCCATGGCTATGACATCGAAGAAGGGTGATCTGGAGACCACCCTAGACTTGTTCAATCGGTCCCAGCAGGCTAATGTCGAGGTCACCAAAGAGATGTCGCTTGCATTGATCGTGGCGTATTGTCAAAATGAGCTTCTGGACGAAGCCGAGTCACTCTGCATAGAGCTGGCGCAGCGAAATCTCACGCATACCACAATCTGGAACCAGCTGATCAACTTTAATGGCGAAGCCCGCAATATCATGAAATGCCAACAACTACTGGGTCGCATGAAAGAATTCAACATTGATTGGGACGAGGACACCTACCGATTCCTGCTCCAAGGCTTAGTCAATGTTGACCAAATCCATGCAGCATACTCTCTTCTCAAGGCAGCCCAAGAGGAAAACATGTTCATCCTTTCCCCCGAACATTATGCCATCGTCATGGCGGGTGCCGCTCGATGTGAACAGCACAAGGTGGTAGATGCTCTTCATCTACGGCTGCAGAGGTCCGATATGCGAATCAATTTCAGCGCCCTGGTGGCCGTCGTCGAGTCCGCGGCACGACAGAAGCCAGGCGTGGAGCGCACGTCGAAAATGGGCAAGGAGTTTGTTAAGCATTTCCGCGAAGCCATCATGACTTCACGAGAGGAGGTGGCCGGCCAAACGACGACTCAAAACGCCGCCGGCAAGGAGAACGAGGTTACTACAATACCAAGAACTGGGTTCCAATCCGTCGGTCGAGCGATAGCCCTTTTGGTACAGATGCGCGAGTTTGGAACTGCCGAAGATCTCATGACTGTCTTCAACGAAATGTTCCCTCAATTCCAAGAGGCTGGCCAGTACCCCCCCAACATTGTGTCCGCCCTAATGCTGGCACACTACAAGGACGGCAACCTGGACAAGGTTACGGATCTTTGGCAGAAGTCATGGCAGCACGCCCTGAAAACGAGCAAGAAGAGCAGTGGCGAGGGCATCTACGCCGGCCACGAGTATGACCTTTCTCGAGTGTTCAATGTCGCGATCAGGACGTTCCGTGACAAGAACGACGCTCAGGGGCTCTCCGAGTGCATCGACAACGTAACCGGCGAAGGGTTCAGGCTTACAAACGCCAACTGGTCGCTTGCTGTCCGGTATCTGGCTGAAATGGGTCGCTGGGACCGGGCCATGCACTGGTGCGAGACCATGCTCATGCCCGGTTGGCAAGGCTGGAACTGGGGAAGGACAAACAAGGACAGGGCGGCTTTCCGAAACACTCGCGCGCTGAGAGCACCCAAGAACGTTGTCTTTAGGCTTATGCAGGAGTGGCTCAAGCTACGCAAGATTGCCGCTTGGGACGGAGCAGTGTCACGCCAGCTTGAAAACGTGGCGGAGAAATATCCCCGCCTCTATCAAGCCTTCACCACCTCGGATATTGAGACGCTGCAGATGATGCACCAGGTCGACCAGGAACGTGAGAACATCCGAGATCTCGACAAGATTCTGCGCAGCATGCCATACGAGGAGCTCATGAAGGCCAAGGAGGCCTTGCTCAAGCAGCTGATGAAGGAGCAGCGGCGCGAGAAGCGCCTGGGCATCGAGAACACCACCCCCAAGAGCCCGGAAGAGCATCAGAAGTGGAAGAATGAGCTTCACAAGCGCATCAGACGCTACGCCGCCGACTGGGCGGAGCGACGCCAGAAGCACTTGGCCGAGAAGAAGGGTGCTTCGCCCAAAGAGAGCTCTGAGGTCGCTGCTGAGGTCTCTGTGGAGGACCCCGAAAAAGTTGTTGCCCAGGAGCGCACCTCTTACTGGAACAGCTTCTTCGATCGATACGACCAGCGCCCTCACGGCGATACCAGACCTGCGCTCACCCCCCGCAGCTCTCGAAAGCCAAGCCGAAGACAAAACCCTCGCGCGAAGCGAACGGCGTCTGATGAGCAATGAATTGGGCACAGGACAACAAAAGACAAAAAGAAAAAAAACATACCAGAAAAAAAAAGCACTCCTGTTGCCCCCCCTGTTTTGTTAATGGATAAAACGTGGTAAGGTCCCATAACGCATGTACGATGAAGCGATATAGAGCATGGCGCATGTTAGATTAAGGTTGGATAGACTAGACTGCTTTGCTCATAGCGACGACGACGTGGACGGCAAGATGAGATGAGATGTGTATTCATATTTGTACCAAACACTCTACTGAGCATTTGCACTTTGTACTCTGTATAATAAAAAAAAGAAGCTTGTTATTTTACATCTCTATCGGACCCCTGAATTCGCGCGGTCGACCTCTCCTCCCTCTGGGCCGGTTCCAAAATCCTTCCAAGCTATCTTTCTCTGATTCCCTGTTTCCTCGGGTGTTGGTATCGAATAACGCCGTTTCCCAAAGCCCAAAACTTGTCCATCTCAGAGCCATGCTGAGACTAGAAGCAAAAATAAAACAAAAAAAAAAAGGCAGAAAACTCCTTGATCCACTATATGGCCGGTCTATGACGCAAGGAAAAAGGACTCCTGACCCTTCTCGGTCCAAGTGATTGCTGGTGCGAGAAGGGAGAGGGAGAGTTAAAAGATCTATTTACAAAATGCATATGGTGACGATTATGTCAAGGATTTGTTTGTGTTCAAATGTGCAGCTAGGGACTTGTGTCTTCGCCCGGCGCATTAGGTGGAGGCGGCGGCTTCACTCCCAAAGAACGCAACCGCTGAGAGAGCAAACCTTCTGTACCGGGGGAGCCGTTCCCGATGATGTGAAAGGCATTGCCTCCGTAGCCCAAGTCACCCTTGTTGAGCTTCTCGTATAGGGTTGGGCTCCACGGCCTGGAGGGGTTTGCATTCGAGTCCTTGGTTGATGGGCGGCTGGCCTGGGATGAGTCAGGCGAACAAACACCCAAGGGAGCTGTTGCAGAGTCCGTAGCATCACTGGCATCGCTGCCCATGGGGTCGCGGCCGGGGAGAGAGAAGGGAATGGGCTCAATGGGACGCGTGTTGCCGGCAGCAAACGAGCCGGATGAGCCGTTGCCATAGAGGCCATCCATCATGTCAAAGGTCTGGCTGGATGACCCAATAGGGAACCCTGCGCTTCGTCTGCGCCACGCCTTGTCGGCGGCGAGCATGGCACCGGGGCCCGAGGGCGCCGGCGTCGGTGGGTGCATGACGCGGATGGGCTTATACGGGGTGAAGCGTGGCTCGGGCCAGGTGGTCTCGTTGCGCAGCTTTTCCTTGCCGTCGGGGACACGGTTGGCAAATACAATGCGGATGCTCTTGTACAGGTAGAAGCGGCCTCGGGCAGGCGAGCAGATGTGCAGGTGAACGAGATATCGCAAGATGGGCCTATCCATCGAGTCTAGCTCGGACTTGGCAGGGATGTTGTCTATGATGGGGCCTGCCGAGTAGCTGCGCTGGCGAATGAAGGTCTTGGTTCCAGGCTCCATGCCCGTTAGGTCGTAGGGCACCAAGAACAGCTTAACCGCCGTTTTGTTCTGGTTCTTGATGATGATTTGAATCTGCCCCTTTTCCGGGATTCTGTAGCTTCCTCCAGGTGGGGCTTTGAGGCCACCGGACTTGCGCTTTGCCCTTGAGTTCCGGCGCATGTCTCGATCAGGACTTTGGTTGGGCATCAAGTCCATATCGTCCTCGATCAGCTTCCTCTCTGCATACCGGCTTTGCGCCTTCCTTTTTGCCCTCTGTTCGTCATCTGGATTGGAGAGTCCATTTTCCAGGTCTATTTGGCCAACATAGGGACTGGGCCCATCATCTGTGCTGGATCGCCCATGCGATGTATTGCTATAGCTGTAATAGACGGCCGGGAACGACAAAGTGACGTGAGGTGGGCACCTAAGGCTGGATTTGCACTTTCCCTTCCCCAGTACGCCGATCTGGGCTAGAAACTCCAGCGGTTTTGAGGGAGTAGTGGACATACGACCTCGCAGAATGCTCTCCTCATAGGACCCGACCATCGAGGCATGGTGAAGCGGGGAAGAGTCCGAAACAAGAGACGAACGACGAGAGCGCAGAAAGGCAGGCGTTTGAGGCGAGTTTCCACTCTGATGACTTTGCATGAAACTTGGGGTCGAAGTCAGGGATCTTCTAGGCTGATGAGCTTGGTAGGGGAGTGATTCTCTTCGATACGACGATACCCGAGGGGGCAGAGAATGCCTCGGGGAAGGCGATACGAAGGGCGATGACGCGGCCGAGTTGGAAGTGTAGCGTCGCGAGTTTAATCGGCTCGAGAAGTCAATGCCATCCATAGATAGGTCGAATTCGTCATAGCTCTCGGACTGCACCAGGGGGCTAGTGGGCGGTTTGTAGACAAAGCTCGAGGCGAAAGAAGACGACAAAGGCGAGGTAGCCGACGGGAAGCTCGAGGCGCTCTCAGAATACGGAATGGACCGGTCTATGTGGAACGGCGCAAAATCTCTTGGGGGCGAGGTGGCGATCCATGGGTTTTCCGCAGGGGCAGCGCCGCCGTCGATGTGAGCTCGACTCACTGGCCTCACTGGCTTATCTGATCCCTTCTCCTCCTCTGTAAAATCACCACTGTGTAGCGCGGACCTTGGTCGCTCGATGCTGAGGCCATCTCGAAGTCTTTCGTCAGGACTGTCATGTCTATCGGGTTTATCGGGTGTTATTTGGGCCGGAGGAAGGAGACCCGAGGGATCGGACGGGGTTTGGGGTCTTTTTGGGGTGTTGGGAGAGCTGGTATGCTGCAATATGGACTCAATCTGGGGGAAGACTATCAGCACGTGGGAACAAGACACACGGGGCACAAGACGGCATACATGGCGGTTTGCGATCCAGGTTGGTGACTGGGCTCGCTTCAACCTCTCAATGAGGGCAGCACGGTCGGATATTGCAGGTTCATTATCGGGCTTGGGAGTCTGGGGCGGGCGCGGGCTATCGAGGACTGGGCCTTCGCAGAGGTGGGTGCGGATGCTCTCTTCGGAGAGGCGCCTCCGGTTGATTTCAATGGGCTCTGGGTCGACCAGCGGATCGTGGTGATCGAGGTCGTCCTGGAAGATGGGCATGTTGGAGGTGGACGCGGTAGCAGTGCTGGGGCGTGGGAGTCACAGCGAGGCTGTCGACTCGGGCTTGGTTCGTCATGAATGTGAAGAGGCACGTTTGGGTAGGTAGCAGAAGACGGAAGCCGAGCTTGCGCTTGCGCCCTGCGCCTTCAGCTACCTTTTGAAAATCGGGCGAGAAAGGGAACTTCAAGGTGAGTCCGCGGTGGATATCATGCCATGCAGGTGGCTGCCAGGGCACCCCGTGGGTCTGGAGATGGGGATCTGGGATCTTGGGACGTCATCCACGGATCCGATGACGATGGGCCAGCCGAGGGACGTGAGGCGTGCTTCCGAGATTCTCTCTTTTTTAATTTTTTTTTGATGCGGGTGATTTCGAGTTGGTGCGTGGTGGAAGGAAGCGAAGCGGAAGAGCAGGATGCAGAATTCATAAAATAATGTCCAGGGACAAAGAGGACTAGTCGAAAGGCGGGCATGGACTTGTTATGAGACGACGTCCGACATCAAGGTATCCCGAGAGTGAGGCTGGGCTTGGCGACAGCAGCAGCAGCGGCGTCGGCCAGTAGCAGTGGTCTCAGCGGCAGCGGACAAGCAGAACAGCGGCACTCGCGGCGCCGATGGCGGTGAAAGTGAATCAATCATTCCCCCAGAGAAGGCCCAGGGTCAAGCAAAGCCAAGCTGTCTTGGGTAAAGCTGTCGGACGGCGGGCCAGTGGAGAGTGGAGAGTGGGAAGTGGAGAGATCAAAGTGGAGCGAGACTTGTGACCTGCAAATGTGACGGTGACTGTACCATGATGTGTGAGGTGTTGGAGTTTGCACATGGATGGAGTCTGGCCGGGCCCAGAGCAGGCGAGAAAATGCCACCCAAAAACTGGAATCAATGCTTCCCAATCCAAGGGCCCAGCCGGAAAGGGGAAGGGATGGGAAGCTGGACGTAAAACCCCCTCACAAAAGCCGGAATTGTCGGGACCGCCATCAGGCACAAACCGGATGCGATCGTCGTCGTTCGACCATACTTTTGCCTCACACCACGACGCCTCGTGCCATTCGTGCGTGCGTACATGGCCATGGCTTCTTCCGCAAACAAAGCCCAAGCCTCGGGCACCCAGTGGGTTTGTCTAGCGCTTCGCGCCACCGGCCGTTGGGACCAGCCCACTAAACCAGACCCTCCCGCCACTGCTGACGGGATTTGTATAGGAACGGCGTCAGGCGCCTAGATATGAACAGAGGGATGTGCATGGGCAGGATGATACAGCTTGGATAACGTCGCAATTCAGCGGTATTAGAGTTTTGCAATGCTGTTCACATTATGAATTTATATTTCCCTCATCTCACTTGATCTGTTTTCCCCCATGACTGCATATCCATCGCCAGTGCTTGCGTATTGTGTCATGCATTCTCCCAACCGCTAGCCCCCCTACTAGACGTCGTGTCGTGTTCCAGGAGGTCCCAGGAGCAGCCCAGCAGGCGTTTCCGTATGGCCCCGCCGGCGGCAAGCAGAGAGATTAGCGGCCCAGACGCAGACAGAGGTGCGCTAACACGGGACACCACAGCGGCCATCACCTACTAGCGGGTTGATCCCCTAGAAAAACGAAGAAAAATCTCCGTGTTAAACTCGTCTTGCCAGTCCGTGACGTGGGCTTGTAAGAGAAGGGCCGGCGGTGTGACCGATGCATACTCCAATAGCAAAAAAAAAAAAAAAAAAAAAAAAGAACGAAACAATCAACTCGGTTGGGCATTTCTCCTCCTCCTCGTCACATCTGACGGTTCCCTTCCGCCGTCTTCCGGGGCTTTGCACCCAACCTGCCTCTTACACCAGCCTGTCATGGCTCGCCATCATCCACTGTAACCACCATGACCTGGCAGAATACGTAGCCCAAGCCAGTCAGACCACTGCCAGCGCTCTGTTCCCGCACATTCCGTCCTCGGACATGGTCCATCCCGCGCCCGTCAGCTCATCCTCGCGCACCCGATATGGCGAGAAGGGGAAAAGCAATAATAAACAACAAAAGAAGCGCCGATGTTGCACCCAGTAATACCACCCCGCTGTGCTTCCGACATTCGCCCTCACCTCCGTCTGCGAGGCTGCCGTGCCCCGGGTCCACCCTCCGGTTCCGACGTGCACACGGTGGTGAGCAAACCATGGCGCTAAGACGCACGCCCCCCGGGAAAAGGGTCCCACTTTGGACACCTTCAACTCACCGAGAGTCTCAATTCTCAGTGAAGCGTGTCGACGTCCTCAAACCGGCGGATACCCTCATCGCATTCGTCCACCATGGCCTCGAAACGCCCCGTAGACACATCTGACGCTGACACGGCCGCGAAGAAGCCCAAGCATGGCTTCCGAGTCGGCCCTGAGAATTTGCCCGACGGTCCCTGGCGCCGAAAAGGTTGGTGGTCCCTTGGCTCGCTTTCAGATTTTTTTTTTCATCTCTGCCCCCATGGCCGCCCTCTCTATACCCACCACGACGTGAACAGATCAAGGCTAACAACACACCACCTTAGTCACAAAAATCAAGAAGGAGCTGATTCACAAGGCAAAGGTCAAGAAGGCCTACGCCAAGATCAAGGCTCGCGAGCAGGATTCCGCCGCGGCGAAACCTGCGCGCGATGGCGCCGGTGGTGAGGATGAGGCTCAGGGCGATGACGGTCAGACCGGCGAGGCTGAAGAGCAGATCCATCCCACTCGCCAGCTGATGCTGGCCGACGAGGACAAGGCGCAGACCAACGCCGAGCAGGAGTCGGATGGCGAGCACCAGGGCGACGGAAGGCGGCGCAGAACAAGGCGCCCAGGGTACTACGACAAGCAGCTGAAGAAGGCTGATGAGCGACGAACGCAGGCTGAGGAGAGGGACAAGGAGTTTCAGCGACGAAGGGAGGAGCGTGAGCAGAAGCTGGCAGAGCGAGACCGCTTCAAGAGGGCCATGGCCAAGACCCGAGACCGCAACGGCAACAAGAAGCTGGGACGAGAGAGCTCTCTGCTACTGGACAAGGTCAAGAAGATGATGGCTGACAAATAATGGGCAAGGGAGTGACATGTTGAAACGAGGAATCAGCAAAGGGTTTTGAGTGAGCCGGATGTGAAGGACATGCGCTGGTGATGAGCATCAGAAGAGTTAACCTGATGCCTTCACAGTCCCCAAATCATGGCCAAGGTTAAAATTAGGACACTAGGATGTTGATGTTTTTTCTTCTTCCGAGAATGATACCATCGTATTTGCGACTTATAGTTTCAACGTCCATACAATCCCGCCATTGAATGATTGCAACGGAGGTACTTCTCCGTTGGTAGCCAGCTATGCAATATTCAGGGTAGCCAAAATAATTACAATACTCATGGCCAAAGGAATTCTACATAAACCCAAGGGATAATACCTGGATAAGTATAATTATGTAGGCATCATCGTTTATTTATCTTGGTCAAAAATGCCAAGATGAGATATATGCTGTGGCAATTCTTTTCGCAAAGGCCCCATGTCGCAAAGTGCCAAACTGACAATCATTCAAGGGTTGTATTGTATCCGGGGTTTAATCTATGTGTTACCGGAGCTGACCGTCTGACGGCAATGTCGGTGAGCAAAATGCCGAGTCGTATTCGACTTGTCGACGTGGATCTGCTCCACGGCACACTGGGGTCTCTGGTTCTTTTGCTCCCCCGGGGTTAATTGCCAACGTGCAACGGGCCAATGTAGATGTTCATGGTTGCAACCTCGACCCTGATTGATGCGAGCTCAAGGCCCACTACGAAAGACCCTGCTTAACCGCCCACAAGACTTTGGCGCCGTGTATTTCCTTTTTGTCGGGTGCGGCTTTGTTTGTGAGACCATGTGATGGCTGGTATTCGATTGGGTGTACAGCTAGCTGTACGATGATGCAGTGTTGGGGCCGAGGAAGCAAGCCAAGTGCATGTTTCAGATCTAAGCTGAGTAATGATAGCTTTTGCACAACAACAACAATAACAACATGACTGTGATTTGGTATGAAGGATCAAGAGGCTTGACGGGATCACTGTGCAGTGGCTTCACACATCCTAATCTGGCGGGATGCATAAGCTGGAGGCGACGGACTAGGTTTAGACGACGTGTAACCTCAGCTTTTCGTGCGCACGGCTAGGAATGGCCTTGCATGTTGAGTTGTGGCTAGTCACTTTCCCCAGTGCCAGCCGCACGGCAATGCAAAGAGAGGGAGATAATAACAGCTACCTATATACAGCAGATGGGTCAAGCTTTTGTGTCGTGCCATGCGGGAACATGACGCATCATCTTGAGCACAGCCTGGAATCTTTTGGTGAAACAAGGCGGCTCCTAGCTTCGCACGATAGACAGCGCTTCCTTTCCTAGCCATCTTTTTTTGTTGTGCCACTATCGTATCTCACCCAGGGGGGGCCAGTGAGCGTAGTCGGTCGGGCAATACGGATATTCCAAAGCGCCCGCACCCAGCTTGACAGACAAGGGGACTGGGGATTATGGGAGCACTGATCGACATTTGACAGGTGCCCTTGTTTGCCTGGTGCTGGGGTTTTCCCCTAATGGTGCCGATGCAGCAGCATGTGGGTCATCAAGATGCAGCAAGGAACACAAGATGCTACCGGCCATGCCGGACGCGAGCCAGGATGAGTGGGAGGCAGCCTCGTGAGTTCCGGTGTTGAGGTGTTTCCGAGAGGATGAGACCGGGATGAGACTCTCCCCGACGCGGATTAGCGAGTGAGTTGGCATTGAAGCGCCCAGGGTGGGTTTGCGTGGACAGCAACTCTGACACCTTAACATGGCGTATAAGCGTGGCGACTGCAAGGAACGAGCAGTATCTGGATCGACAGCCGACGCGATCGTGTGAGCACCCGGCCTGCGCGCTGCACCTGCGCCGTGATGCACTAGGGGATTTACTGGAGCAGAGGCCACGATCCGCGGCGGCGGACGTTGGCGCACATCATCAACTGTCGTCACCGTTGATGTCATGCCCTGTACCGCCACTCTGTCAATTTGCGACGTTGGGACAGATCACCAGCGGGCCAAAACTTGCGCAACCAGACAGAAGAAGTTCAAGACACGAGATTGCGGCTGAGAAAGGCGGGAACTAAGAATTCTGGTTCTATGTCGCACGGCAAGTAAATTTTCCGTGGCGGCCGCACGCAGCGAGTACAGGAAGTTGAAACAGGGCTTGGCAAGCTTTGATCATGATGGATGGATGCAGTGCGTGGTGCATGTGCACGTGCATTTGAGCGAGCGAGTGTGTGTATGTAAAATGTGTGTGTGTGTGTGTGTGTGGGAAAAAAAGGTACAGTAGGGTCGCCTATGCGTACATACAGTATAGAACTGCATCCTTCTGCAATGCAGTAGCGTAGCAACGGGTTATACCTTGTCGAGGCAAAATATCTCAGCCCTGGGTAGCATCTAGGTCGGGGTAGGGCAGGTTGCAATAGCGAGCATGGCAAGACCAACACTCTCCAGTTGGTAAATGCAACGAGGATGGGTGAACTAGGCGCTGACCGCCGGAAATCATCCCCGGAAGAGGATGGAGGCGTGGCCAGTTTTTTTTGCAATCAGTGTGGTGGAAATTTGCTCCAGAGGGGCAAAATTGGATGCGGGAGGATGCCGTCTTGAAACAAAACGAAGATGAGAATGGAGTTTTTGGTGGGTTGGTTTGTTTTGGGGGTACCCTCGTCGGGCGATTACAGTCCATCCCTCGGGATGCCTGCCAACAATCCTCCGCGGACGTTGGGCTTATACATTGGTTGCGATTAGTTTTCAAAGTTCCCAAGGGCTCTGGATCCGGGGTAGCATATGCTGTATCCGTACCGGGGCGACATGTTTAATTCCAGGGACGAGCTTCTGGGGCCTGCGAGCGGGACTGGCACGTTTGAGGCTTGTACAACAACGTTTGGTTAGCATTAACAAATTGCCGACTGCATTCATGCGAGCTTCTTGAGTGCGCAAGGAAACCCCCGTTCTCGTCGAACAAGCCGACTATGCCGTTTCGGGCTGCTCAAGGTGCATCGCGTGGCCAGGGGTAGCTCTTCAGTGGAAGAAACGTGGTTTCATCATGCTGAGTAACGCCACTCGCGGCCATGGTGCGCCGCCGCCGGGTTGCTAGGACGAAGGCTAACACCCGTTCGTCGATTTTGACGGTATTATCCATGGGAGGCCGTCGACAGGCCACGAAAGCCAACATGTTTAGTCATGCAAAGAAGCATCAAGAAGAACAGACTTGGAATGTAGGGGCAGGCACAGCGAAGGTTAAGGACAAGGGCAGGGGCAAGGACGAGGGTCTGGGCAGGGAGGCGCTGTGAATCCAATCGTGAGCTGGCAACGACCCTTTCTGCGGTCTGTTTCGCGTTTGGGGGTTTCATCATTTGCGAGAGCAAGGGAACTACTGTAGATGAAACAACGGAGCAGCCATGGTCACTCAATGCTTGAATTTCCCATGGCCAAAGCCACGACACAGTGGCACATGCTTCTTGAGCCAAAAAAGGGCACAGGGCCAGGGGCACTTCGCGGCCACGCCTGGATCGCTAGGTGCAGCCGGCTCCAGCCGGCCGAGATGCAGCAAGCCTGCAGAAGCAAAACCCACTGTGAGAAACAAAGCAAAAAAGAAAGAAAAGAAAAAAAAAAACCTGGAGTGGTGAAAGGTGTGGGAAAATGGAGGCAGAAGCGAACAACAGAGACAGTACGATTCAACAACCATCACACAAAGCAATATAATGGGAAATAATTTCGGATGCTTTTGTTCATCACTAGGAGACTCGGAACCTCCGAGAACCCATCTTAGACATCGAATCAACAATAATCAAATGGTGAGCTTAGATGTGTCGCTGTTAAGCGAAGTCAGCATAACACGAGTTGACGAGATACCTAAAGCAGACCGTTGATATTAGCGCATTTGGAGATCAACCTATGATGTTGCGATATTCATCATCACTGGCTGGCCGGGCTAATGACGGTTTCTTGTCTGATCTTGGCTCATCATCTCACCTGCCGGATAAGACCGAGTAATAGATGCCGGCCCCCTTTTTAACGCAGAAACCCAGCAATGCTGACGCTCCAGTCGTTTTCCTCAGTTCCTCTCTCCTGGGTATTGTTGAAGGGGGCGGTCTGCACAAGGCAGAGTCGTGGCGGATGGCATCGCATTACAGTGGAGAACGGACGCTAAGGTCCCCTGTGAGCTAGTGGCTATCGAACAGACACACCACACCCAGACACGACGACATCTGACAAGGCTCCCCTATCACTACATATGTTGAGATGGCGAAAAGAAAACTGGGACGTTGCGTTACAGAGGAGTCGTAAGCGTTGCTACCGCTTCATTGGTCACTGTTCGCGTAGCAATGATCTGACGAGAAACGGCAGAGGGCTGAGCCTACACAGCAGGTCTAGTTGTGCCATGGCATTCTAAAAAAGAAAAAGATTAAAAAATATGCCTGATGTCAGCGGAGTAATTTGCTGGCCGCTGCTCGACTCGGCGTCCAGCCACAACAAGCCCAATGTCTCTGGCTGACAGTGTCTCGGGCAGGTCTCCCTGAAGAGTCTAAGCCTGCTCGGATGCTTCGAGAACCCCCGTTGACAAATTCGTCCTGGATGGCGGAGGATGACTATGCTCAAACAACCGCCACCTGGCATCCACGACCGCCTCAAGCGCAGCTGTTGGTCGGGGCTGGTTCGTTAAACCGCCCGAGCGTCCTTCTTGAACCCCCCTGGACATGGACCGGTCCGACACCAAGAAGGCACCTGCATATGGGCGCTGGTTTAGCCTCACGACCGGTTCTGTTGACATTGTTGTTGTGTGGCCGTGGCGGCAGTTTTGTTGGATGGAGAGCGACGATTGCCAGAGATTGGCCTAATTAGTTGTGCCTTGTCGCAGTTGGGCCCGGGAGATCAGCATAACATGGGTGTGGTGGTGGAGGGAGAAGACATTGCTTTATCCCTAGTGTAGATCTAGAAAGAAGAAAAAAAAAAGGGAATAAAAAGAAGCATAAGGGTCTACAATGGGATCGTTACGGGGGTGCGGAACGGATACGGCGGCGGCGCTGTCGACTTTTTCCTTGCTTTGTTCTTCCCTGTCTTCCATGAATGTCTCCAAGCCTCCGTTGTGTCGCCGGGACGGGAACCATCACAGACGTCAAGCAACTGAAGCTGCGCGCGCGCACACACTGGCCATATGTTGTACTGTACCTTGCCTTAGCAGTATCTAAGAAATCCACCGTCGCTCAGATCACAGGCACAATGCACTCAGCTACAGGGAATGGCCCAGCGGCGGGGGTCCCACTGTTGGTGCTTCCCCCAGAGAAGCCCAGGAGCCGACGTCTCCACTGCGAACTTGGCTAAGGGCCATGCACAGGAACGGGAGCTACCATTCGTCGTCGCTATCGTCAAGGCACCAAGGACGGATAGTCAGCTCTCGCAAGCAGCGTACGGTACAGTATGGAACCACAGCACACAGTCCCATCGTCCTCGTTTAATCCGGATCCTGCGTCCAGCCCGGTATTTGCTGGAGCCACATTCTGCGCCGCTCGAAACCCACACCCAAGGGGCGGCGGCTACCACGGGCCACAGGGTTGGGCATACTTGCGTGGGGATGGATGGTAGCTAGCATTCCAGTGCACCCAGAGATGCGCGAAACAGTGACCGACGCCAGTGCCGTTGTTGTCGTCGTCGTTGCCGGGCCTGGATGAGGTGATGCCCTGCAAAGGGGGACCGCAGTCACAGGGCGCCAGAAGCAAAAAAAAAAAAAAAAAAAAAGAATTATACAGGGGACTCGTGTCTCTGTTCTGGGCTGAGCGTGCAGGGGGTGTGTGTGCCTGTCCTTTTTTTAGTGAATGCGTGCGTCCAGAAGGGTCTTGGGGGTTTCTTCCTACACGCATCCATCCATCTGCTGCAACGCAACAGCCCTGCCAGCCAGCTCCAGCTACGAAACCACCCCCCTCACGCTCCCCCCCTTCCCCTCCACACACCACAAGCACAAGCTCTCCTCGCCTCTCGCCCACCAGATTGGATTCCTGCAGCCCACCAAGGGGGTGCGGCAACCAAATGGTAATGGAGTGATCAAGGCCGTAGGTTTGTTAGTCGATGTTTCCAATTAGCACGGCATTGGCACTGTAGCAAGCGACCCGTCCCATAAGGCACGTAGGTATGCTCCATTCGGTGGGCAGTGCGCCCCCTCTCTCGCAGACTCCCCCTAACTAATCCCTAATTCACATCCCCCCATGCCACCTCTAACCCTGTTGCTGTTCATCCCGTCCCATCCCCATCCCCATCCACGCCTCCGTTTCCGTTTCCATTCCTCTCTGACACTCCCAGACAGACTCTCTTTTTTCTCTTTCTTTTCTTGTCTGGCACTGGCACTGGGACCGGCGACGTCAACCTTTTCCCTATCCATTTTGCATTCTCCCATCATCAACCCTCCATCTGCTATCCCGGTGGCCCATCTGCTCATCATCCATCCGCCTCCCACCGCCACACTCGCACACATCCACCACCGTCGCCGCTTATTCCCCTCCGCCAACGACGACTCTCTCATCGCTCTCACCTCCTCGCAGAGGCGCATCGTACATCGCTGTCGCTCCCATTGTCCACCCGCCCGCTCACTCACTGGCTGTATTTTCTGCGCAGGCGCTGCCCACGCCCCTCCTTGCAACACAGCATCCCCCCCGGTCCTGTTCCACGGGCCCAAGAGTCCTGGACCCTCGCCCTCATCAAACCTCCACCCACCCCCTGGCCTGACCTGGTCTGGGCTTGCCCGCTGCTCCCATCTAGTCGGCCGTTTGCCCCTCGAGCAACACTTCCCACGTCGCAGCATCCCGAGACCTTCGGTTGCCAAACCTCCGACGGACGCTCGCTTCCTATCGGTTACGGCTGCACCTTCTCGCCGTCTTCATCCTCGCGCCAAGCCCTGCGGGCATACCTACACCGATCACGATTCGAACCTCTCGCTGCTGTCTTCGCTCCCGTCCATGACGTTAGCTCAATAGCCTCGACCGTTCCCCTGCTTCCCTGGGCTGCAGCACCCTCCATGAGCATCACCATCAACGCCACCCCCCGTTGACTTGACCTGTGTCCACGACCTTGAAACAATATTTGACATACCGACTGCCCACCATGAGTACCATAGTAGACGAATACATGGACAGTCCTATGGACCACGACCACGAGACGGACGATGTTTTCCCTTGCAAGGGCTGTGGAGAGGTGCGCTTATCTGCCTCCCCTTTCTACTTATACGCGCACGGTTGGCTGACAGACATGAATTGCTTCAGATTCTCGAGGAAGGAAAGGCATTTGAACTTGGTATGTTTGCCTATATAGCTTCATCTCCCTAGGTGTACTCGCTGTCGATATTCGCGAGACACTTTGGGTCGGAAGGCTGTCTAAGCCTACTTTGGTGAAACCCCCAGAACAGTGAGCTGACTTCATTCGCAGCTGGCAACAGATGGCATCTCGATTGCTTCCGATGCAACACTTGCGGCACCCTCCTAGACTCCGATGCGAACCTGCTCCTCCTTGGCGATGGATCTCTCATCTGCAACAACTGCACATACAGCTGCAGCGCCTGCGGCAACAAGATTGAGGATCTGGCTATCCTTACGGGGGACCAGGCCTTCTGTGCTACCTGCTTCCGCTGCCGGAACTGCAAACGCAAGATTGATAACCTCAGATATGCCAGGACCTCTCAGGGCATCTTCTGTATGGGCTGTCACGAGACTCTAATGGCTAGACGTAGGAAAAAATCAAAAGCAGCGGCGGCTGCAAAAGCAAGAGAGAAAGAGCATTCGCCGATGATTACGGAGAAGTCACTTCCTGCTCTTCCTCCAAACGCCATCCCTCCAAACGCTTTTTCCAATGACCGTGTCGATCCCGATTCTGACACAGCAACCGAGCTCTCTCCGCGACCGCGGACTGGCCATGATCAGACCGAATCCTCTTCACGAAGCAACTCTAGGCCAGCTCACTCGCCTGACCAGAAACCCGAGGGCTTGGGCTTGCCAGCATCCACATATCGAAGCAATCGCAACTCGACCATTGTCTCGCGGGCCGAGCAGGGTTCTAACGATGGTTCCGATAGTTTCTTTATCTCCGTTGCTCTGGATCCAAGCCCGGGCCCGACCCCTCGATCCGCCACCGCAGAGAGCGTACCGGACTCTGGAGGGAAGAAAGAAAAGGATTATTTCAACGCGAAACAACCCACGTCAGAGAAACGAAGCGACTCCCACAACACAACACCCCATATTGCCTTCCAGGAGAAGGGTCGCCAACCATCGTCGGCCTCTGATTACGAGACTCCTCCTCCCAAGCTGCCAGCGAGAAAATTGTCCAAGTCCGGCAGAGATGCGGCTCGCCGCTCTCAGCCTGAAGAGAAGCTGCAGAAGCAGCCGCCGCCTGCTCGCCGCCCGCAAGCTTCTCAGGAAGATTTCAAGCTGCAAGATGCCCCCAAGACTAAAAAGATGATGTCAAGGAGCAGTTCCGGTTCCTCAGGTATTCCGGCCGAAAACAACACCCCGTCTCATAATGGAACCGCACGAAAAGATGTTCCAGCAAGTGTGCCCCCTTCAGATGCAAACATCACCACGCCCCCTTCAAGAACATCTGTGGAATCGAAGCCGCTTGATGACGAGGATCTCCGTGCCTCTATGGACTCTTCCACCAGGACCTCATCTAGACCAGATAACGCCAAACCCATTTCTCGGAAGGAGGTGCCCAGCAGCAACTCAAGAACGAATGGTATGCAATTTTGTGCTGAGACTTTGTACGAAACAGAAAGCAGTTTGCTAACGATGATTCAGTTAACGGCAAGCCTCGACAGCCCGCCAGGCAAGACACGACCGAAGATACGCCCGTGCGAGGAACCCCCTCCCGTCCCAACGCTCCGAGCACTCAGGAACCGAGCAATAAGGGCGATAACCACGCACAGCCTCGACCGGCTCAGCCGCCCGCTCCCTCTGGCCAGGGCCACCCTGCCGGAAAGGAAGCAGCGAATGCGAAAGATGGATCAGGGTCCCCCAAGGTTTCACCGAAACTACCTAGGTGGAGTAGCGGTGCTGACTTTAGCTTGGATGAGGACATGGCCCGGATTCTGGGCACTGATGAAGGATCCACCTCTATATTGCGTCGTGTTTCAAACGCCGTTCGACATGGACGTACAAACAGTGTCGAGTCGCCGACCCAGAATGCTTCGAGAACCGGCCACGCCCGAAGCATCAGCGAAACCACTCGCACCGGATCACCGCGATGGCCAAGAACACCTGGTGCTGAGGACTATGGCCAAGGAAACGAAATCAGCAGCCCTGTTTCGCTTACTGCGGGTGATGATCCTGCGTTCCTCAAGAGACAGCTACGCAACTCGGAACAGCGTGTTGCCGAGCTGGAGAGGCAGTTTACTACAGAGAAGGACCTGAAGAATCTGAACAGGAAGCTGATCGAGAAGCGCAAGACGGTATCCGTTTTGGACACCCAGACTGAAATCATGATTCGGCAGCTTGAGGTTCTTGCTGGATACGTTGAGCGGGCCAAGGAGACAAAGACGCCTGTTGATCCTCGCGACCTTGAGGAGTCTGCACTCAAAGAGTTTGTTCAGAAATTGGAGAAGCTGAAATTGGTCATGTCTGCCGCCATTGAGCAGCTCCACGAGGAGCGTGATCAGCTCATTGATGAGAAGAACCAGGCCATGGCTGACCGAGACCGAGCTCTTCTCGAGTTTGAGCAGCTCTCGTCGAAGAATGCACAGCTTGCTGACATGAACAACGACCTGACCCACCAGATCCAGGAGCGATTCAAGTCACAGATCGGCACCGATGGCAAGCCTCCCGCTGGCCTGGGCATTTACAGCCAGACCAAGAGCATGAACAACTCATCGCTCAACTTGGATGCTGCCAGCATGACGACTGGCGCTACGCTTGTCCACGGGGAAGAAGAGGCTATTCTGGAGGCTGGCCCAACCGTTGTGCAAGTTCGCAAGGGTCAAGCTAAGAAGTTCAACTGGAAGAAGGGCTCCAAGGGTCTCGCCCAGGTTGCTAGAGGTGTCAACAAAGCTGTGGTTGCTTTCCAGAACGACCGAGAAAGGCAGCAGCACCAGCAGGGCGGTCTCAACAACGATAACATCGGTATGCCTTACAACATGACGACTATCGCCCAAGAGCCGAGCAACCCCGTCAACCTCAACGGATCTACTGGAAGCGCTCAACAGGGCCGACAGCAAATTGACCCAGGTCGACAGGGTTTCGGTTTCTTCAGCAGCAAGAAGACGGCGCCCATGCCCAAGTCTGGGTCTACCAACAATGTCCCCTCAGCAGTCGCAGCAGAGCCTCCCTCGGTTCTGTTTGGATCCGATCTCAGTGAACGAGCCGATCACGAGCGTCGGCAGATCCCTAGTGTCGTGACACGTTGTATCGAGGAGGTCGAGTTGCGTGGTATGGACCAGGAGGGTATCTACCGAAAAACCGGTGGCAACTCTCAGGTCAATATGATCAAAGATGGTTTCAGCAAAGATGAGAATTTCGACATCTCAGACCCCGATCTGGATATTACTGCCGTTACCAGTGTACTGAAGCAGTATTTCCGAAAGCTACCTATTCCCCTGCTCACATTCGATGTGTATGAGCGTGTTCTAGAATCAACTGGTATGTGCTATAGTGTGGCTTGTTTGCGAACCCATTACTGACAAGGTGTAGCCATTATGGACGAAGCAGAACGCTGCGCCCACTTGAATAAGGCGTTCGCCACCATGCCCCAGAGGCACCGTGACTGCCTCGAGTTTCTGATGTTCCATCTCTCGCGTGTTGCAAAGCGCGAGGGAGAGAATTTGGTACGTCACTATCGATATATCTATGCATGTTCTCAGTTGCTAACTATTGATAGATGTCCCCTAAGAATTTGGCCGTCGTTTTTGCACCAACCATTATGCGAGACACAAGTCTCGAGCGTGAGATGACCGACATGCATGCCAAGAATATCGCTATCCAATTCGTCATTGAGAACAGTGGCACTATCTTTGAGGACGCTTAATCCAGCATCAACAAGATGGGGATGTGCTCATCATAGAGCTAACGACATCCCTTCTCGCCACATGATTCTTTGCGTGTCATCTCTCCGATTTAGCACCTTGGATTTGAAACGAACCTTTCATTTTGAAGAGTGCCCGCTTGACAATGGGGGCGTTTGTGCTAGGACATTTAATGATATCCACTTCTATTTTTTTTTGATGCGCTCTTCTTGCTTGACGTGTGAAATGGGCGACAGACTGGTGCGGCAAAGGAATGGAGCAAGGGGGAGTATTAGTTAGGTCCGTCGTCGCCGTTTTGCGCTGCCAGGATTTTTTTTTTCTTGATGGAACTGGGTGCATCATCACTTGTTTCTCTTTCTTCTCCCTTTTTGCAGAGCTTGACCCGAAGGGGTTTTCATCTTGCGATACATAACCCCCTTTTGTTCCTCTTTGGCCCTTTCCACTTAAGTGAAGGGGTAACGCATTCAGCTTGCACGAAAACCTATCAACAGAAAATTTTGGACATTGTTACGGAGTTTGACATCACCTTTCCCCTCTTCTGATCCGCCTTCTTTTTCAGTCGGTCGCTGTCTTTGGGTGAATGGGCAGGATAATGGCTCGAGGCGAAGCGAGAGAGCCAACTGTATGTACAATGAGTATGGGCTTCCCTGAAAGGGAATACTGGATGGGATCCCTTTGGCGTTTCTTTTCTGGGGAGATGCTGCAGCAGCTTTTTTAGTCAGGCTAGGGTGTAAGTCTTGGAGATGAGAAGAAAATGAAACCCGGAGATGGTTTGGTTCGTCCCTGAAACTTCAATTCCCATCATATGTGAAAGCTATGTGCCGTGCAAGGCTTGTACAATGTGACTCTTGAATGATTGCCAGTCTAATACTTTCCTGCATATGGAGGGCCCTGGCCATGAGTCTGATCATGTTTTTCGCCAGAACAAATAAAAAACCAACACATGGATCAATATATTCTCTCAAAGACGATCTCTTCGGTTCCTTCGGGATTGGTTGAACTCGGCTTCCTTGTGTAGTGACCGTAGCGGAGAAGCAGCTTCATTTAATGGCCACTATATGTTTTGGGCATGTGTGCTCCTCCAACGTTGAAAATTCATCAGGCATGCCCACTCACTATTCCTTGTTTGATGTTGTTTTGCGTATGCACCAACTCGTGCATGTCATCGAAACGCGAGAGCAATTGAATCATGTCTAGATTGGATTACAAAGCTACTAAGGTTACAGGTACAAAAAAAGCGTAGACTCGGTACAGTGACGGGGAGGTATTTCGCAACAACTAAGCCGGACGACAAAAGAAAGAAAAAGGAGACGGACGCAATGACAAGCCCCCCGTATACATGGCCAGACAATCCACGAATAAGCGAAAATGCAGCCCCAAGACCAGGCGCAAAGAAGTCGAGCCCTTTTTCTACGCAAAAAAAAAAAGCTCTTTTTCCTTTTCCCGGGCGCCGTTCCCTAGACTTTTTCTTCTGCCAGAATACAAAACAGGTAATCTCTAAATCAAAAACAATCGGAAAAAAAACAACACAATACAGTTCAAGTTCCCACTTCTCACCCAAACTCCAACATCCAACGCCCTAGTGGTTTGATTTTGGGTATTTCTTTTTCAGTTATTCCTTAACGTACCTTGGCGCCCATTGATGTTACACTTGCTCCGGGGTTCACGTCACTCAAGCAGCGGCGGTGGAGCCCTGCTCACGCTGCCGCTTGACAATGTAGTAGGTAATAAGGCTCTTTGGGTCGTCCTTGACATCCTTCAGAGCAGGCCAGAAAGCACCCTCACCCACGCGGGAGTGAATGGCAACGCAGAGCTGGACAGCATCCATGCGGACGCCGGAGTCGGCTGAGTTGAGACAGCGGCTTGCAAGGGCGGTTAGTTGACCGAGTTCTGGCTCAGATGGGATGAAGTCCGATCGCTTGTCGAGCATAGAACGCAAGACATGCAGTCCTGTGCTCAGAATGCGATTGTCCTCGGCGGCAGCACCATCGCATGCCTCCAGGCGCTTAGTCAGGACAACAACCATCTCGGAGCCATCGCCAATGGTAACTAGCTCATCGGCCAGAACCTCAAGGCCGCTGACAATGTGTGCCCGGGTTTCATACGCGCTACGTGTCTCCAGGATAGACTCGAGCCCCTTGGATACGTGAGGGTGGAAGTTATCGCGCTCCTTGCGGAGAAGGAGCTTGATGGTAGCAAGGATCTGAGCCTTGACATCCTGAGCCTTCTCGGGTGGAACAGCGGACAGGGGGTCTTCGAGAAACTCGAATAGACCAACTAGCAGGGCCTGAAACTTGTCATCCGTCATGACTCCCTTGCTCTCGCGGAGTAGGGACTGAAGTTTGCGGAAGCCATGAACATCGAGCGTCCGGGACTGAATTCTTGCGATGCCGCTATCAAGCAGGCGCAAGCTCTGCTTGAACTTATCAGGGGATTCGCGGCCCTCTCCGGACATGAGATCCTGTCCATTGACACTAGGCAAGTTTGCCGCATCAGCATTCACAGGCTTGTCCTCCAACACGGGGACGCTAAAGGTTGGCTGGGGTGCTGGCTGTTGCTCCTCAACAAAGGGGTCTTCGTACACTTGAAGGATGGGCACTTGGACGGGGGCGGGGGTTGCGGGAGCTGATACAAGCTCAGCAACCACGGGCTCAGGGTTGGCCGCCAATGGTTCAGGGTCGGTAGCCATGGGTTCGGGCTCGGGAATGGTTTCGGGCTCAGGAATAATCTCGGGCTCAGGAATAGCCTCGGGCTCGCGCACGGGCTCACTCGTTGGGGACTCAAGAGGTTCTTCTGGAGCGGGCGACGCCTTTCTGCTGCTCACACTTGGGACTACAATGGAGAAACTCTCGTTGGCCCGGGCGGGGCTGCTCAGGGGCAGCACATTGGATTGCGATTGCTTCAACTTGGCAGGGCTCACAAGGGGCGATGCGGTAGGTTTAGCGGCGGATCGACTGGCAGAAGGGGATGGCAAGCTCGACTCGCTGGCGTGGGACATGTGGCCGGGTCGTGTTCGGGGGCCTGTCCTCCTGGGCGTCGTCTCCTTGCGCTTTGGGGTCACGTTCTTGGATCGGGTGCTCTCCGGGCTGCCAAGTTCCGTCGAGGACTGGCCTCCTCGCACCGAGTAGGGACCAGCAGTCGCTGGGCGAGCAGGAATGTCTCCTCGCTTCCTTGTCGGCCGCATCGGGGCTCCGGACATGCCCCCTGCATTCACGGAGATGGATGACTCCGGGCGGGTTCGTGTTGTGGAAGGTTTGGTGGTTGCTGTGCCTGCGCCAGACGTCGTTTTCACTGGGGAGAAATGAGACATGGCAGATCCAGGTCGTGGGGGGATGTTCTTGGTCGCAAGATTGGCCTTCCGCTGCGCCATCATCGCTTCCCTCAGGCTCGGCTTGCTTGTGCCCATTGTGCTCTTAGACAACCCAAGACCCGGGCGAGCAACCGGTTCTTCCTTCTTAGGGCCTTTGGGGTTACTGGGGTCCTTGTTCAGCAACTTTTGGGCTGTTCCGTCGAGATCTTCCATGATACTGAGTCCAGTTAGCCAAATCAACCACCCTGCAGTCGGCAATAGTTACTTACGCTTCTGCTCGTGCAGGCCAAACCGCGGCAAATGCCCAATACGCTGATCGCGTCTTTTCTCTAACGGCTGGGTTGGCATCACCCAGACCCTTTCTGAGACACTTCTCCATCAAATCCACGCCACCGGTGTGTTCAACATGGCCCTTGTGCTGGGCCTCCTTTTTCAAAATGGTTTTCAGCCAGCCGGTTCCATACGTCCTAGGTGCGACGTTCTTGTCCTGGAACGCACCCCAAATATGTTGCATGAGTCGAGGAGTGTACGATACTCTGCTCAAAATGATATCAACAGTGACATTGGCAAGCTGGGAGCTGATCTTCTTGGTGCCGGCGGAAAGCTTGATGAGCGTCTGCATGAGAAGCTCCACCATGGGGTCCATAGCAGGTCCAAAAGTGGCTGCCATGTCTTGTACCAATGCGCAACCCTCCTTGGACAGACTGGTTCGCAAAGAGGTGATAGACTTGATGATACCGTCCAACATGCCTCGAAGTCCAGAGAGAAATGTCTCGGCAAAATCGTTTGGTGCGTTGCCAACGTTCAGCCGTCGCAGCTTGCCCACGTACTCCTCTCGCTTGAGCCAGTTTTGCTCACTCTCTCTGCCCTCGAAGAACCACGCCATTTCCTTAAACATGTCGTCGAGTTCTCGGTTGGTGTTGACAAAGAGAGGTTCAAGGTTTTCCGGCTTGCTGTCGACACTCGGGGTAGTTGGACGATCGTGCGCAGAGGAAACACTTGCTGAGAGACCTGCTGGGCGAGATGCAGCTGCCGGTGCTGGAGCCGCTGCCACGGGTGCGGGGGCGGCTTCAGCTGCTGGTGTTACGGCGCGACCAGATGGGGCGAGTTCCTTAACGATAGCCTGTTCGATAGCTGGCCGGACCTTGAAGTTCTTCAATTGTCTCTTGAGGTCAGATTTGGCAGTATTGGGCGCATTCCTAGACAAAGGTTAGACATCTCGCCGCCGCAGCAGACAATTGATCAATTCAGCATACCTGAAGAGTTCTATAACAGTCAGCTTAGCAGCATCGCGAACCATGCCATCCGCGTCCTCCAGGAGTTCCATCAGCGTGGGGACGTAAGCGCGGAACGGTAGGCCCTGCTCATTGTGCATCTAATAATTCTCAGTCAATACGCAAGTCCAGTCCAATGGCATCAGGACCCAATAGCGTACCTGTAAAAGCCAGGACATGGCAGCCTCCTTGGCCCTGGGGTTCTTGCCACCCATGGCCGTGGTCCTGATGAACCGCTCTACATCGGCGGGCGCAACCGCATACAGGGTGATGAGGGAGTGGTTTGCGAGCGAGCGGAACTTGTCCTTCTGGTCTCCGAGCTTTTCAATGATGAGGGGCAGCGTGCGGTTCGCTTCCTTTGCGAGGTGCTTGGGTTCCTGGCGCGAGAGGCGGGTCAGGAGGTGGTTGAGGGCTGTGAAGCCGGCGTTGACGAGGGCGGCATGCTGCGAGGAGGACGCGGTGCGCAGGCCCTCAAAGAGCAGGGGGACGGATGCGTCGGGGACATTGTGCTGCTTGATGCCCGATTTGATGGTGGTGACGAACTGGACCTTGCTGTCGAGGCTGCCGTCGCCGCGCAGGGCGGCTAACAGGTCGGCGACCTGCTGGTCGGTAAGCTTGATGTCGGCCATGAGCTTGTGCAACGAATCTGCAGCTTGGAGAAAGGCCGTGGTCAGCGAACAGGGACGGGACAGCGGAAGCAAGGGAAGATTGGGCGCATCGACGCGATGAGACAGGGACGCTTCGCCCTCATCTCGGTCATCGAGGCAAGGAGACGGGGGGTGTATGTGTGTGTGTGCGATGCGGAGATGAGGGGGTTCGAAAACGCGAAAGGGAACAAAGCAAGAGGAGGGCGAAGACGACGTACCTATTCGCGGATGCGAATCTGAGCAGGTTGCAGGTGGGAAACTCGGCAGACGGCGGAGCGAAGCAGTGGGAGCGCTGTTGCTAGCGGGCGCATCGAGAGGGTTTCGCGATAGGTGTGGTGTGTTGTTTGTTGATGCTTAGCAAGCTTTAGTTTATCTCTCTGGCAGCGGGGGGGCAAAGAAGGGACTTGCTGGCGTCTGATGATGCCGGGCAGCTCAGCCAGGGTTGCCATAGTAGCCTCAGGGGGGTGTGGGTGCCCCCGAGTGCCGTTTTTTGCTGCAGCCTACCCGTTGTGTGGTGCAGAGCTCCAGCCCCTGCTCCCCACTGGCGGAGCTACAATTGCAGGGCCAAATGTTTGGAGCCGCCACCTCGGATCGATGCCGCAGGTCCTGTTTGTTTTATGCTGTCAATCCAGCAATTGTATTTATTTACTCCCGTAGACCACCTACCTTAAGGTCTTGTATTTTTTGCTTTCTTTTTTTACATATTTCATTTCTTGTTTGAATCCCACAAACCCTTTTGCCAAAGGCAGATGGTGCCACTGCGGGTGATTCCAGACTTGCGGCGCCTAATTGTTTTTTGGCGGGGGGGCAACGGGGATAAGGCGCCTGGCGGGGCATGTGGAGGGCCGCGATGGACGCAGAACTCGGAGCGGCCCATGCGCGCTCTTTGTCGATGAGGTGGCATGTATTGCTGGCAGCCCAATGTGAATCAATTCCATGCAAGTCACCGGTCCGCAAGATGTGCTGAAGAATGGGCCATTGCTTGGGATCGCATACAGGGCTGAATGGCTCTCAAACCTTTAGCGCCGGGGTGGTTTCCAAGGCGCTCTCACCGAGCCGGAGGAATGTAAACAATCAATAGCTACTCCACAGTTAACGGGTGCAGATGGTCTCAACCACGAGAACAGCTGCTTTCAGTTGCAACATGTCGCGTGTCTTCATCTCAGCATTGTAGGCATATATTCTGTTACTCATCCTCAGTCATCACCGGTCTTCAACTCCCTTAGCTTGCTGCCCCTCCATTCCCTTTCTCACGGGCCACACACACCCCCGTCCTGTCTCGCGACAAAGCCACACTCCTTTTAGCATTGACCGACTCAGGCACGGAGCCGACGACCTTCAACGCTCCCTTGTTGCCTAACCCATGTTCAAACTCCCTTCTCCCCCAACTCGCTCCTCACCTCGGAAGATCGTCCTCAGCCTCGCATGTCTCACCCTCCCCCTACAACTCCCAATCCCTCCCCCGCCGACCTCCTCGCCATGACCATAACCCCCGCCTCCGTCTCCCGGCCGGCGCACCAGGCCACATCGTCGCCTCTGCCCCGGCGAGACAAGGGCGACGCCGAGCCCGAGGCCGGGTCAGGCAGCGAGCAGCAGGGGAAGAAGCTGCCGGTCGCCCCCGTCTTCAAGCTGCCCAAGCTCCGCCTTGAGATCCGCGATCTGAGCCATCCGGGTGCGAAGCATTTCCTCGACTCCATCAACACGGCCGAGTGCCTCGCCCAGGCCACTCAAAACGTCCTCTCCCTGCTCTACAACTCTCCGGACTGCCCCACCACCACCCTTCCCCCTACCCGGTCCGTAACCCTGATCCTCCGGGACATGCCCGGCGTTGCCTACACCACGGGCTCCGATTTGGACGACGACCACAAGGAAGTCCACTTCTCCCTCGGCTACATCGACCGCATCAGCCCTCCTTCGCGCCGCCCCGAGGAAGTCACCGGCGTCATCACGCACGAGCTTGTTCACTGCTACCAGCGCAACGGCTTCGGGACCTGCCCCGGCGGGCTCATCGAGGGCATTGCCGACTGGGTCCGCCTGAACTGCCGCCTCAGCCCTCCCCACTGGAAGCGCGAAGCTGACGGGAAGTGGGACGCCGGCTACCAGCACACGGCCTACTTCCTCGACTACCTTGAGCGGCGCTTTGGGGCGGGCACCATCCGTCGCATGAATGAGAAGCTGAGAATTCAGCGATACGATGAGGAGACTTTCTGGGTGGAGCTGATTGGGCTACCAGTGAACCAGCTTTGGGACGAATACGGAGCCAAGCTCAAGGAAGGTGACAATGGCGACTTGTAATGTAATGTGCATGCCTAGGCCCACATCGTGAGAGCATCCGATATGAATACAATACAACCCTTGAATGATTACCCGTTGGACACATTGAAGAAGAACACGAATCTTGACATTTCTAGCTAAAAGAAATAGCTACAATACAAAAATAGGTATGTTCACGAAAGATAATCTCTAGCTTCTATTATGATTGTTTTTCCTTGGGGCATTGTAGCAGTGTAGCTAGGATCAATATTGTGCAGTGGCCACAATCAAGTACGTTTATGACAATCATTCAAAGAGGCAGATCATAGATGAGAGATAATGTAGTGGATATATATATGGAACTGTTTACTAAAGACCTAAAGACCTAAACTCCATCCTTACAAGAAACTTACAAATTGAAAAGACTTGACCTGACCCAATGTAATGTTATTCCCGTACCAGATTTAGACTCCTGCAAAAGAAATGCCACATTTTAGAAATGAAGACGAAAGCAATCCCATCAAGAGGACTTCTATGAGCGCACGGGAACGGGGGCATCGCTCTCGCTGATGACGCTGCCAACCTCGGACCAGCTGGCGGGAGTGGCCATGCCGGAGCTCTCGCTCATAACGTCGTAGTATCGGCTAGCCTCGTCGCCATGCGACGATTGGGCGTCGTGGGCGACATCTTCAGTAGAGCCGATCACAGAAACAGAGTCGGTAGGAGTCAGCTGGCCCTCGCTAATGATTTCAGGCTCGGAGACGGGAGCGGTGGGAGTGATGGGAAGCGGAGAGTAAAAGTCGTGACCGGAGTTCTCAGCCCAGGCCTGGATAGAAGCGTATGCCTCGTTGCGGTCCTCTTGGCCAGCAGTCATGAACTCATCAGGGCCAAGTTCACGGTCAAGGGTAGCAGTGGAGGCAACTTCGGAGCGGGCAGGAGTGGACTCAACGTGAGGCACGGCAGGAGCGGTTTCGGGGGTCAGAGGGGTCTTCTCATCTTGCTGAGTGGTGGCACTGTAGATGTCGGAGATCTCGTCCTTGGCAGGGGAAATGCTGCTGGTCTCGACATCATCCAGTTCTTGGGATCCAATGTGATACTCGTCGGCGAAGGGGTTGGCGTAGGTTGAGGAGATGCCTCGTGATGCATCACCGCCACGGTGTCGAAGGCCTTCGTTGTTGGCGTGGGCATTGGCACCGGTGTTGAAAACAAAGGTTCCTTGCTCGGCATTCTCGTCTTGTCGAAGGAAGTCATCGAAAGAAGAGCCTCGTGACTTGGTTTCCAAATAGGCGGACTTTTCAGAACCCTCCGAGTATTCCTGCTTCTCCTTCTCTTTCTCCATACGAACCGAGTTCCAGTACAGCAATTCGTCACGCTGTCTTCGGCGCGTCTCCTCGTCGGCGTCGACGCCAGCTTCAGCACCGGCACCACGTCGGGACTCGAGAAAGCCGTTGGCGTCCTCGGGCCTGTTGTAGAGCGGCTCGCGGTGGGAGGGGTTGATGTTGTCGCCCATGGCGTGCAAGGCGACACTTATCCTGCGGCGGACATCGTCGGCGTATCGTCGCACCTCGGGCGACTCATATATGGCCACGGCTGTCGCAACGGCCACGGAGACGGCAACTACGGCGCCTGAGGCGATGACAACATGGTTAGGCATCTCGTGTCTCGCGGGCGGTCAAGGAGAAAGGACAAGCGCGAAGAGCAAAGAGGGGAGATCAATGACAGGGACTTGAGAAAGCAGGTGAAAGCCAAAGTGGGGCGAGGAATGGGCCTCAGAAGACAGCGGATGATGAAGGTCAGGGAAAAGAGGGATCGCGACCAAGAGCGATGCAGAAGGGGAGCTGCATCGGTGGGTAAACAGCTAGCAATATGGGAACGTGAGAGGCAAAGCAGCAGATCAAGCTTGCGTAGACCTCTGGTGGATGGGATTTGCCACCAGAGCGCTTGTGAAGGTAGCAGGTGAGCGAGGGGCTCTGGGACTGTGGGATCGCAGGCGAGTCCAGGCAGAACTTTAGCGACCTGGCTGGGCATGGGGCGACCAGGTCAGTGATTCGCAAGCCTCCCGCTGAAGCGCGGGGTACCTGTGACGCTGGCACCAGACGAGGCAGTCCAGATCAACGCCCCCAAAAAAGCCCAAGGCGCACAATGGAGGGTGTAACAGAAGCAAGAGGCGGGCAGGTGGTTGTGCTACAATCATCTTGTGGTGACTTACCTGCAGCTACCACTGGGTGCGGCATCTTGATGGCAGTGCAGTTGGGGTCGAGGGTCGTGGTTCGAGGTTCGAGGTTCGAACTCCGGGGTTCGCGCAGTGGCTAGCGGGGGGCGGCTTCGAGAGGCGAACACTGCCAGCGAGTTTGGGGAACGCAGGATGCTCGTGACCCCCCGTCGTTTTGTTGTGGGATGATCGACCAGACAGCAACAAGGAGCGGTCGAAGACGGCGAGGGAACGGATAAAAAGGGAGCAGAAAAGTACACGCAGCCTGGGTCTTAGATTTTTTTTAAAAGAAGGGAAATCCAGTCCGGAGATAGCTGACGGTTCCCTCGGGTTCCCGCTGACCTTACTGGCCTGGCTGTGCACGCCTTACACGGAGCAAGCTGCGGAAACTCGGAGGCTAATGAAAGCTACCTGAGTACCCATCCGTATCCTCCTTGCAGTCGTCACCAGCCCCAACGAGGCCGTATGCACCGCTGCATGCGGCTGGCGCGTGACGTACGCATGTCACACTCTCTCCCAGTCTGCCGTCGTCAACCACATAGCCACCAGCCACAATTGTTAGAAGTGGTAAAAGCCCGCGTGTACGGCGCGAGGGAAAAGGGAAAAGGGACCTCGCATTCGTCATCCGTTTAGCCTCGCCCACGGATATCCCAGCTTCCCTTAACAGGCAATGGACCCTGGATGGCGCAATCCATCGTGCGGCAGTTGATGGCCCCAGGTAGACAGAGAGGACTCATGGGAACACTGTAGGTTTGCTGGTTAGGTCCAGCCTGTCTGCCCTGTGCGCCAAAGTGACACGAGGTGAGACACGAGCCATTCTGCGTCCTGTTGCTCCATGGCGGCATCTGGGAGAATAGTACAGACGTACATTGGCGTCCCACTGACGTAGTCTGTCAGCTAGGCCGGGCGATCGATACGCGGGTCAACAATCGGCCGGTCTTGGGCAGCTGATTGACGGACGGCATTCGATGAAATTTTGCAATGCCAATGACAAAGAGCAACAGCCAACAATCAATCCAATTGTCAGTCCTTAATCGCCTCCCATTCTGAGCCGGCCGCCAATGCCGCTAGATGGGTCTGGGAATAAGAGACACGACAGGTTGCACACCACCCATTGGCCCACACTTACAAACGCCTGCCGCTCCCTCCCTTTGTTATCTCTTCCCCGTCGCCGCCACTGAGGCAACATCCCGTTCCACATCGGTGCAATCGGAGACAATGCGACGCGAGCGCCGACGCGAGCCTAAGTGCCTTGACCGACGTGGACAAACGAGGCATACCGAGACCGAACCGGGATGGATCGATCCCGAGTGGGCCAAAGCGTCCAGTGTGCCTCAACGTGCCTTTGGACCCTAGGTTCCCATGGCATAATAAGGTGGAGCAGCTTGACACTCGGTCATCAAGAAGACAATAACAAGCAAACTTGGCGCTCTAGCCTGCAAAGAAAATCGGTTCGACCGGGTAAGCTACCGGGAGAGCCCCCAACTTACCTTCACATTTTCAACCCAACCTCTGTTGAACATTGAGTGCGTCCTGCTGGGTTCATGCATTTTTAAACTTTCGTCATGAATACCTCTCCCTTATTGAGGTTTCTTTTTTTGTGGCATATATGCAGACGCGTGAGCCGTGGGACAAAAAAGTAAAACGGGTGCAGTGCGTGTAAGAGAAATGTAAATCAATTCTTCGGAGCGCCAATGCCCCGTGCTATACCGTCGCTAATGCCGATGCTGCTAAGTGATATCAATGAACCCGATCCAATCCTGTTCCTGGGCTAGACACCAGGTCCCCTTTTTAGTTTCCCATCCCAAACGTTGCATCCCATATGCGTGGGGAAAGTGAGACACCACACTACGGAATTACCCAATTCGCCGCTTCGATCTCTCATATGTTTGGTACGCATCATTTAGACGCACATGAGAGCTTTAGTGGGACTGGTTGGTGCTGGTGGAAGCGCTGGAGCTGACCGAGTCGGTCGAGTTCTGGCGCGCAGCCTTGGATTTCTCGCTGGAAAGGTCCGTTAGCATCGAGGTCTGGCAGTGCCAACACGCTGACACTCACTACTGGCTGCGGTCCTGGAGGACACACTGGTACTTGGCGTTACCAGTCTTGATATTGAACTTGATGCCACGGTTGTCACCGAAGGTAGTGGGGGCGGGAGCGCTCTCAGGCATGTTGAAGATTGGTTTGAGAGAAGGAGACTTGGTGTAAGTGGTGCAAGAAAGCGTACTGCTTGATACTGAGCAAGAGAGGAGAGAATTGAGAGATGAGATTGAGTGAAGATTTCAGAGGAGGGCAAAGGTCCCTTAATATAGCTGACGATACAGGCGAGATACGTATCTCATCATTTCCCAATACCCCCTCCTGGGCCCCTCCAGACATAGATTGTCTTGAGGCTAAAGGAGTGAGCCATTTTCTTGACTGTGCAACCTCAGCTCGCCCCACGATCTGAATGCTGCTAGGTCACCCCCCAGCGGCACCGTGCTCCGTCCCCACGGGTCCGGGCCTGTAACAGAGCAAGCCATGTCGCCACAGCGAGTGAGTGTCGGCCGGCGACAACGTCCAGGTCCCATCTAGGGCCGACAGGGGGGGTGAGATATCGCACGGCTGGAACGGAATTGAACCTGCAGGCTAAGGCGTGTGGGTCGGCACGCCTTCTAGAAGACGCCGACGGACATCGCTCGAGCCAATCTCCGTCGCCGATCCCGCACAATTCGGTCCACCACTGGTCAACCGCACAACAAAAAAAGGCGCGAGGCCGATGTTAATCGCCCTCCCCTCCGAATTCAACGGGGATTACTTGGGGCGATTGTCATTGGTACGCAGCGAAAGGTACAGGTATCGCGATCCGTCTTTCCCGGGCTCTCCCACTTTTTTCGACCGCTAGCATTGGTTGGTAGGCTAACATGGCCTCGGACTTCATGGCGACTCGACGATGGCATCAAATAGCTAATTAATCATGCGTCGTTCCCAGGCAACTTCCGTGATTCCGGGCGACACCTCTTCACACATCCTCGGCCAACACGTTCGTCGGCTGACTCCTGAACCAGGTGAGAGGATGCACACCAGCCAAGAAACAAGGGAGAAAATGTGGTTGGGTCCCGATCATCGCGATGGAAAGTCCTTCCTTGTTGAGACAGGCTCGCCATGTAGGTTGGAGATATTTTTTCACCCAGCCAGTAGCCTACCGCGCAGACAATTGACGCGATACTAGCCGCCGTCCAAGGTGGCCCGTTAGTGGGTTTCCAATCCTGATGACGTTGAGGCGTGTACCGACTTCCCAACAGAGCATCGCAGACAGCAGCGATCCCCGCATTCGGGATCCACGATGGCCGCATGGGTGATTGGTTTGTCCCACGAGGGGCCCCTGGCTTGCCCTCACCGCATGTCCCTGAGGATTTCATGGGCATGCAGCAACTTGGCAACGTTAGGATGAAGCTTGATCATGAGGCTTTTATGAGGGCATCTCGAGGCGAGCCTTATTGGACCCGGCACAATTCGTAAGGATTAATTGCATGATTGTCACGTGGCCATTTGACGAGGTCATATACGTGATGTTTTCGCGCCAACTGCTGCCAAGATCATACCGTCCCGCCGTCGCCCACGCATCCCATTGTGAGCCTCGTTGTGGTGAATTAAATACGAAGTAGTTGGGGTGATGAAAGCTTATGCACATGCACGATGTGTCGCCAAGTCAAGAATCTCACTTTGGAAAGCTTCGTTGTCGTATGCGACGTCTTGGCTTTTTGAGCCATCACTTCACATTGGTTTCCTTCTTCATCTTGTCGCGGCTTGGCAGCATTCAAGCTACTGCAGTTTAGGCGTGCGTGCGTGGCCCACACTCATTGCCATCCCCTCGGTGTCCTAATGGTCGATTCTGCACTCTTGGGCTCTCTCCTTGCCGTGGAATGTGGCCTGATGCTCAGGATATCTCCCTTTGCAAGAGTCTGAGTACCAAGACGATGCGCACTATCAGGTCATCCGCCATGTCTTGGCTGGGGTCAAAATGTGGTTTGGCTGGGGTCAAGATAGGACCGAATCGATCATGAGCAGACAGCGGCATCCAGCATGCGGAATCGAGGCGCAACGAGCCATTCGAAAAGGGACGGCATGCCTACCTTTTGTCCATCATGTCCATGATGCGCTGCTCCTCGTCAATTTCTGTGGCACCATTGCCAGCATGCAGCCCCCTCTTATGCATCTCGTCCTCCACAGAGGCTCGTGTAAGCATTCCTCGAGTGAGCTGAGGCAGCTCCTCCTTTTGCTTGCGCATGTAGTTCTCCACGCTGCGCATGGCTACTACCAGGAACCCCAACTCTTCCCTATCGACGTCAAACACCTCCCACCATGCACATTCAGGCATCTTTGCGCCCACATCTCGCGCCGCATTGTAGATGGCAGAGGTTGCTAGGGCATTAGGTTGGTGTGTGAGGTACACCATCTGTGGCGACAGCAATGCAGCATTCAGGTACTGAACCGTTCGAAGAGAAATTGTAGATTTAGGCTGTGCGAGAAAATCGAGAGTCTGGAGGTAGGTGATGGCGAGAGCATGGGGAAGGGCGACATGGGTGTCGAAGGAGAGCGTGTACAGTATTCGGGCTTCGATCGCTATGATCCGGTTCTGGAAGGCGAAGTAGTCGGCTTCCGATACGTAATAGGATTTGGGATCGTTGGCCGGCGCGTCTCGGGGAAGCGGAAACGACGAGTTGTCCGAGAGCAGGTAGGCGTAGACATTGGATAGGTCGCGGGGAGACCGAGGCTCGGGGCCCATCTTGGCGACGAGGTAGAGGGCGGCAGCGGAGGTGTCCTAAGCGTTATCAGTACCGTAATAGGAGAAGGGTGGTCTACAGATTGCGACATGGTGTACCGTACACTAAACTCGTTGGTCATTGGAGAGTCGATGAGCCAATACCGCGCGAGGATGACATTTGCCTGGGCCGTCACGGACTGAGGAAGCTCGAGCAGTCGGCCAGCAGCTTGGGTGAGACATTGAGAGGCAACGAAAACGGCATCCTGTAGATCCTGGGGCAGACTTGAAAAGGAGGCCCGATGGTATAGCTGGGAAGCCGTGGCTAGAGGGTTTCGAAGATGTGACATTTGGTTGCGTGGTGGTGAGGCGAGGTGACAATGTGGATGAGCGGTTGTTTGGGTACTGGAGACGTGAAGTTTTGCAAGGCTGCGCTTTGGCCGGCAGCTCTGCGCTGATCGTTTACAGTGGGGTGGCTGGTCTTCCCCACTGGGTTTGCAACTTGCATGGATGGTCAGCGCGAACGTCTAAGAACCGTCAACATTTCAATACTGACCATATTATCTATCAATTAGTTTCCGAATGTTCTCTGGGTGTCTCCGTACGACCGCGACGTCTCCAATGCAAGCTCAACAGGTTTCATTTTGCTTTCTTGTTGGTGGCTCCGACGGGAACAGACAGTCGTAAGTGCTCATTGGAAATTTGAGAGAGGAGGCAGAAGAGAGAAAATGACAGTATTTTCCTTTTCTTTCCATAATGAATAGTTAAGATTTTCAAACTGAACTTTGTTCTTCGGGCCCTACTTTCAACGTGGCCGATCAAATGGCAAAGTAACGGCAAGTGTCCTGGATACAATATTCTCATGCAAGTGAAAATAGCACGAAGGGAAAGGGGCTGGCGAACAAACCCATACCAGCCTCATTCGTTAAGCTTGAAATGAGAGGGGGCATTTGTATGTCCAGCTGTCTGTATTTTCTCTAACAGCCTCAAGGGCAAAAAATAATATCTTAAAAGTCAATGGCATACAACTGCCAAATATGGAAATAATCTTAGTAGAATATGACAGTGGATTTCTTAACCAAACTCTTCACGGTGAAGTTCCTTTAAATCCTCTCCTCGACGCATAGGGAGGGAAATACAACAGCTCAAATATGAGTCTCGACACCAATATGACACTCGTATTCCACATGGAAGGAAAGCCACCGACCAGTGCTACGTGGGTCGGATTAGCTTAATGCTCCCACAAGTCCGAGTTGATCATTTTTCGAGCAAAAATTCAAGCAGCTTTGGGAATTATACGAGGTGCCAATCTGCAAATGCGAAAGGATCGTTCTTGGAGGGGTATTTAAAGATTGTCAGTGCGTAGAAAGTAGTTTGTCATGATTGGCAACACATCATGCTTAGAACCCATATTGAAAATCTAGGAACGGCAATCAAGCACGTGTAACAAGAAAATGAACAAAAGGGATAAAATATTGATGACAAGGTGATGTCACCCAATAAATCGATCTTGACTGCCTGCCCCCACCTTACCAACAGCCAGCCCGGCTTGAAATGGCATCTTTATGGCATAGCCTATGGCAGCAAATTGCTGGTGAATGGCCATGAAATTTCTCTTTTACATTTTACCCTTATGCATCCAATTTATTCGTTCTGTCCCAACGCTGCCCCAATGGCTTGCATGTCATGTTGATCATCATGATCATTAACTGAAATCCGTCATTTACCGCGGGGCAATGTGACTGTATCTGCACTGACAGGGGTACGTAGCTTGAGCCGCAGTGGAGCACACCAAGGTACCTCCAACAACACACCACCCATCGCCAAACCGAAATCGCAGTAAACCGCCATCTCGAGTGCGAAACGGTGCGGCGACAGGCTTCCTTCACCGCCAACAACCCGCACATTGTCGCTGTCGCACGCATATACCACATACTCCGCGACACTCGGCTCGATCCCCTTTCTCACTCGGCTCGTCGCGCCGTCCCTCACCGACTATGGCCTCCACCTCCATCCCCCCTTCGCCCAACGAAGAGAAGCCAAGCTTCGATCTCAACTTCCAGCACGGCCACAAGGACCTCGTCCAAGCTGTCGCATTCAATACATACGGGGACCGCTGCGCCACTGGCTCCGTCGATGGAAAGATCCGCGTCTTCAATCGCCACAAGGACGGCACTTGGCGCCTGTGCGATACATGGACCGCTCACGGCGGCGAGGTTTTAGAGGTAAATACAGATCCTGCGCATGCAATCGCAACCCTGCCGCTGCATCCTTCAACGTCACATCCATTTGTCCCACATGGCTCATGTCTCTCTTGATGTCTCTGCTGGTATCATCTGCGTCGTACACACGTGTCGCTGACTCTCAATCCCAGCTGCAATGGCTCCCCTCCACCGTCTACCCCAACCTCATCGCCTCTCTCGGCATTGAGGGCTGGTTCCGCCTCTGGGCAGAAGATCCCTCTGCTGCCCCTGGTCGCCGCTTCTGTACGGGTCGTTCTGGCAACGGCAAGCCTGCCTACGATACTCGATCAAACAAAGCACCCTATCGATCATTTTCTATGAAACACAACGAAGAGACTCGCCACACATATCTCGCCCTCCTCGCAACTGACGGTCGTCTAACTATCCAAGAGAACGATCAGCCCGAAAATCTGACAGAATATCTCGCAATAGATGAATTCACCGTCGTCCCCAAACCTAGCCGCGGAGAGGAACTTGCCTTCCGTGTCAGATTCGACCCCAACCCAGAGCCCTGCTATGCCGCCTTGCGTGCTGGTGTGCCTACCGATTCTCTTGGCCTTGTTGTGGCGGCAATGAACACCGTCAAGATCTACCGATCCCGTGATGTTGTTGCAACATCAATGGGCGTCCAACAGACGATAAAGGAATTTTATCTTGCTGTAGAGATATCTGGCCATCGAGGCTTGGTTCGTGACGTAGCTTGGGCACCAGGGAATATCAGAGGTTACGATATCATAGCGACTGCATGCCAAGACGGCTATGCTCGTGTGTTCCGAGTAGAGACGCCCTACTCAGAAGATGATGGCAAAACATGGTCTGCTGCAGACCTACTCAAGTCGACACCCTATCTCAGCTCCAGAGACACATCTCAAGCTAAATCTAATGGCGGCAACAATCCTGCCGAAAAGTCGCAGCCACAAACCCCCCAGTACCCCCCTCAACAACCCCAGCAGCAACACCAATCCCATCAACACCATCCGTCCAGCCTCAGCGCCAGTCTCGCCAAATCGGGTAATCCTGGCGATCGTCACTGGGCGGGGGAGCCTGGCCAGGTGCAGCACACTGTTCAAGAAATCTCTCGCCTGGACAACCATCGAACGCCTGTGTGGCGCGTTGGCTTTGATGACGATGGCCAGATTCTCGGCAGCACAGGCGACGACGGCCGGCTGTTATGCTATCGTCAAAAACCTGATGGGGCTTGGGCCAAGAGTTCAGAGCTGGCAATGATTAAGCAGCGCATGGCAGCGCCATAAAGCAAAAAACACGCAAACTGCAAAATCAATCAATTCAAGCCCAAGAGCTTCGCTGGACGCCGTCACAGGTCCTCGGGAAACTGTCCAGTAGATATCATCCTGCGCTGTTCGACCATGGCGACGCTTGCATCGGAGCCTATGATATTCTTGCGCTCCAACGGGGCTGAGGATCGCTCTACGAAAGTCTTCCGCAAGTCTATCGCCCGAGCCAACACGGCAATGGCAGTTTCGGGGATCTAAACGGAAGATGTGGGTGATTATTGTGAAGCATTACAGCCCAACTGGGTTACAATCAATTCAGGATTTCGTAAGTTTAAGCTTTTCAAGACGCTGGAATAAACAATCTGCGCCGAATGGCAGTATTGTCCCGAATCAGGCTGTGTATCGGAAACCCAACCGTTTTGGATGGAGCATTACAATCCAACCTTTGAATGATTGCAACACGGTGGCAACTGCACAACATTTATTCTAGCCAAAACAACCACAGTATCCATGGCCCAAAGGGATCATAAACAAAGCTAAGAAATAATATGTAGATAAATACAATTATTTAGGTTATTTTTTTTTATTTTTTTAAAAAAAAAAATCATCTTGGCTAAAATCTTAAGACTTGTGGCCTTTTTGCGTGGGCCCCATGCAACATAATGTCAAACTAACAATTAATCCAAGGCTGTATTTTACGTTTGTCATTTGCTATAGGTCTATTATTGTGATGTAATCGAACCAAACTTGGTGAACATGATGGTTGCTTGGTACGAATTCATTAGCACAAGGCAGGATATTGGACACGCAGATTGACATTCACAATGGATTGGAACTCGGCCTCAAGATATCATGAATACTTCAATGTTATTTCGTTATCTTTAAGTATCTAGTGGGACAGCGATCGGTGTCCATTTCTGCCATGGACCAATAAGGGTACATCTCCTCTTTTAACGCCCAATCTTGTTTTGGCGTATGGAAAATAGTAAAACAAAAAAAAACGCATGCCAACCCCAAACGCCATTCGTGAAGCAAATATTTTGGTCTCGAGTTAACATGCCGTAGCTTCAAACTAGAGGGGAGTGGGCATAGCTCTTTCAGACGCCACCGTCCCAACTTCACATGTCAGCAGCTCGCATTGGTGGAGCTGACCAAAATGCTCCCCTCCTCTTCATTCTCCGGTTAATGTAAACTGGTCGATTATCCGTTCATTCTGTTTGTCGTTATACATTTCTCAAGTCGCTTAAGCGGCGTCGGCGCTGGCGACAGGCTGAACGATCTTAGTAGCCTGGCTACCAGCACGGACGATGCGCTGGCCAGCAGAGTCGTTCATGTAAGTCACATCCTTGTTCTCAAACTGAGCACGCTTCCAGATCTCAACCTCGCAGCCTCCTCGAAGGACACCGACACGCATGGTGGAGAGCAGGTTGTGGGCAGCGTTGGAGTGGTTGTAGACACCACCGTTGAAGATGGCAGTGGCGTCCTTTCCGATGGCAGAGTTGATCAGGGCCTTGCCACCAGGGTGGTCCTTGATGAAGTCAGTGACATCATGGATAACACCGGCGATAGCGACAAGTCCCTTGCCAGCCTTGGCCTCGGCAACAAAGTCATCCCAGTTGACAACAGGCAGCTGCTCCAGAGGAATACCCCAGTCAAGAGTAGCACGCTTCTGGTCAAGCTTCTTCTGGAGCTGCTGGACACGACCCTTCTCAATCTCGTTCTCACGGAACTGCTTCAGATCGTAGGCAAGACCAAGCTGCTTCCAGACCCAGATGCTCCACTTGGTAGGATCGTACTGGTACCACTCGATGGCGTTGCGGTAGTCTGAGGGGAACTCGTGGTGGAAGTTGTGGTAGCCCTCGCCAAGGGTAAGGAGAGCAGTGAAGACGTGATCACGAGGAGAGTTGCGGTCATCGAAAGGCTGGTCACCGAGCCAGTGGGCAATGGAGTTGATGCAGAAGGTAGCTTGCTGGACGAAGCAAACACGGAGAATACCAGCATAGACGAAACCGCCAAGCCAGTCACCCCAGCCGAAACCAGCAACAAGAGTAGGGAAGACGAGGGCCATGCCAAGAGCGCACTTGATGAAGTGCTTGTGCTGCCAAACAACAATAGGATCCTCGTTGAGGTCGGTAATATCGGTTCGTCCCTGCTTCTTGGGGTTCTGCTTGAAAACCATCCAGCCAAGGTGAGAGTAGAGGAGACCCTTGCGAACGGAGTAGGGGTCCTTCTCGGTATCGGTGTATCGGTGGTGAACACGGTGACCGTACGACCACCATCGGATAGAGCCCTCGATGGCACCGGAACCAACGGCAGCGAGGTAGATCTTGAGAAGGGTAGTGCCCTTGTAGGCGGAGTGAGACCACATACGATGGTATCCTGCAAGCTTAAGTCAGAATTTGTTTCTACGTTGTCGCAAAACCGCAAGCGTTCTCAAGGTACTTACCAGCAGTAATGCCCAGACCGGTGTTGAAGTAGTAGATGACGGCCCAGAGAGCAGTGTAGCGGTGGAGAGGAACCCAGTAGGCGGAGATGAAGCCAATGATGGGGATGAAGACGACAAGAGTGGTGTTGAGCCAGTTGACGTGCTGGTACCAGTTGGACCAGGTCATGGGAAGGTCGGAGATGTGAGGCTTGTTCGACTTGTTGGCCTCAACCTTGGCCGATGTGCTGCCTCGCAGAGGGACATAGTCCTTGGTGCCATCCGGGAAGGCGGCGGCAGCCTTCTTGACGTCCACGGAGGACGACGACATCGTGATGTCGGTTTTTGGTGGTGTCTTCGACAAGTTGTTGGAGACCGGGGTGGATGGCCCGTACACAGTGAAGTGTCAAGGCAAGTGCAGGACGAGACTCTTCAATGGAAAAGAGACTCTCGTCAAGGAGATATAAGGAAGAGGAGAATGGTTTGAGGGGCTTGTCGAAGAGAGCGGTTGGGGCGGAGGCGCCAAAAGACCTTTATACAAACAGAGGCGACCCGGACCCGGGCGAGGTGGATAGGGAAGGGAACGGGAAACAGAAGGGAGAAAGCAGACAGGGGAGGGGTGTGTGGAGTGAAGGATTGAGAGCGGGCGGCGCACAACAAGACGACGAGAAGCGCACAAGCAGGCCAAAGATGATCTGGAGCAACTTGTAGGGGCCCCTGGTTCGTCTTTGTTGGACGCGGCCTTGTGTCTCTACGTCTGGCTTTGGCCACCAATTGAGGTGTGCGAATAAGAATGGGAAATGCGGCGAGGCAGTGAGGGCAAGTGCGTTCGCTGTTTGGGATGGAGAAGTTCAGCCGCGGTGATAACGTCGATTCGGCAATCACATGTGCACATTTCTTCCAACATGTTGATACACGGGATACTTCAATGGGCGATTCGGTCAAAAAGACTGATATTCACACACATAATCACTGCTGGGCATCACAAGCACGCAGGCCCTGTCGCAGTGTAACCGTCGGATGTAGAGCTGTTGGTTTTTCCACCATCCACCCCCCATTGGCCACACACCCTCAGCAACAAAAAAAAATCCTTTGGGGAAGGACGGACGGAAGGCAACCCTGGTTCAGTCGTCGCCTTCAGGTACCTTGTCTTCTGTGCTCGGCATGGCGAACTCAGCAGTCCCCCGACTACTTCCCGGTACATGACCGAAACGGATACCTGTCGGGTACTTGAGGAAACCTAGTCTCCAGGCTAAAATGCAAAGGCTGGTGCTGTGGAACGCATCCAAGATTTGGTGAGCAGCAGCCCTGCCATGTGGCGATTCTTGTTCCCCATACCAGAGCATCGCTGGTACTCCAGAGGTACCGTATGCGTACATTGAATTGCCTTTACGCGCTTGTCAACGCAATCAAGCCTCCTCTGGGGCCACGGTGCACTTGGCGATAGTACCCTCACGCGCACAATCACCTTGCCTATCCAATTATTGACCCAGAAAACTTGTTGGCTTGTCGTGGGCTTTCAGCAGATACCGTGTTCTCCTCCCGGCCGATCCTCATGCGCGCCCCTATGACTGATCTTGGAACTGCTCTACCCCATGCCTCGACCATCTAGATGTATCGTATCTAGATAGCAACCCGAGATGGCCCCAAGAATGATGCCAGAAAATCAGCCCACGATTGCGAAATCCGCTGTCTGGCATTCGACAATCGAGGGTCCCCAGGTAGCCCTGGAGGCTGGGCTGGCGGGGAACGTGGTGCAGACCCAGTCGGTACACAATTTTTTTCCTCTTCTTTTGCCTCTTTTTCGAGGTGGAACCCCAAGTTTGTCCGTGGTTCTCAACATCTTGCAACAGGTCCCCCCCCCACCCCTTCCCCAACAACTTTTTTTTTCCTTCAAGGGTCCCCACTGGTCAGTGCTTGCTCCCGGTCTCCAGCGAGGAACCAATCAGCGCGAGGGTCGGACGCCCTCCCGGCTGCCGTTTGGGGCCAGGCACGGGAACGATGGCAATTTTTTTCGACTCAGCAGGTACCTTGTCGCTGAAACTCGGCTGGCAAGGTACTTTGCATGGCTTTTCATGCTCAGGGAGGCGCTGACGCCAACTACAATGTTTGAAGAGCCGGCGCGTGCCTTGCAGCTCCAAGGCTCAAGAGCAGCAGGGGTGTAGCTCCGCAAGCTCCGGCCCTTTGGCAGGACATTCGCTCGGAGCTCCGTTCATCCCAAGCATTCCGCCCTGCGAGTCTCAGACACAGCGGCACACACACGACACAATTGCGATCAGGATGCGACAAACCCAGCATGAAATCGGTGCGCTGTGATTGCTCGCCCCATGAAGCAGGGCAGGTCTCTATAGCGTAACCTCCCTGGGCTGGCAATAGTGCACTTTAACTCTGTAGCAATTTGGTGGAGGTTGAAATCATCCCATTCAAGCTCTCGCCTGGACATGGCTTAGATCCGGCGATGCCGAATCCGACTTCCAGGATATCAGACAGTTTAGCTGTCACAGAGCAAGCATCAGGAACGCAAGTAATCACACATCCTGCACATGACGTCTTGAGGGGAACAAACGTCATCCAAGTATCATTCACCAAAACCAGCCTGCCCAGGAGGGTGACATTAGAGAATGCGAATTTCCCCGCCATCTTTTCGTGATGCCTCCAACACTGCTTTCTGTCACCCGTCTGTTGTTGCAGGTGGCTGTCAACATGGTTCAATTGCCGTGTGCCCCATAACTCAATGCAGTCGGTCCTAAGGATGAAGTACCTCGCCTTAGATAACACCCGTCCATTCCATGCTCTCGGTGACATCTGATATCATAAGACAGCCATCAAATAGGTTCCCCACGTGTCAATGCTACACCGGCCTCTTGGGTCTGGATGCCTTCAGGCGCTCAGGTGTTCAGGTATTCACCTCTGAGTCTAAGCCTTGGGGCTCTCTCAACAACCCACTATGACCAAGCAGCACCGAGTGTGACCAAGTTCCCTCGGGTGTAAACTGGGTCCCCCAACCCAACCTACCAAAATAAAACCCCAACCTTGGCTTCACCAAACCCACGGCTATAAAATCCACCCAACCATCTATGGTGCAACCAAAGATGCCTCGGCTGGTTTCCAAGGCTTGTGACACGATACACAATACGCGAGATTGTTAGGGCAGATGCATCGATCAGCCAGAACATTGTCTTTCCCCCAGCTTTTCCCCAACAGAAACGCATAGATCGGCTGCGCCAAGCCCAGCGGCGAATCGGCGCTTGGGCCCTCCCACCTCGGTTCTGTCTATCTCCTTTGCCTGACAAGGGGGGGGGGGGGGGGCCAATGACGCCCAAAAGGCAAGGCAGTAAAAAAACCCAACCCGCAAGGGACATCAAAGCAATGGCCGTATCACGTGCCAACTACCCTTTCTAGAACGTTTCTGTACGGGCCTGCCCGCATGGCGCCAGCCATCCCTTTTTCGGATCTGCCAAAGATAAGATATCAAGCTTTCAAAATGACCAACTCACTGAGACTCCTTTCACATTTCACAATCTCTCTCCATTTAGTCTTCCCAAGTATTATTCATGAGTGATGCTCAAAATTCTTTAAATCAAAGATGCCAAATTACAGAACAGAACTGGGTTGCCGAAAATGTCTTTTTTTTCTCTTGAATTGTCCTGGCCCTGGGGGACGATATTTCCTTTTAAATCCGTAACTCATTAATGAACCCCATGATATCCATGCCCACCTTTTGCTATGCAAATCCCATTCCAGTTACTAACCCAAAGAAAACAATCGGTTACAAGTATACATGCCATGTTGAACTTTCAACAGGAATGGAGAACAAAATAAACTGTAAATGCATTAAAGGGTTGTTAGATCGTTTTCGTCGGTATCCTTTTCTTCGTCTTCATCATGTCTGGTGACTCCGATCCCACCATTCTCAAATCATCGTCAATATCATTTTTCAGTCGTTTCGCATCGCCGTCTTTATTCATTAGATGCGCAGCGCCGATCCCAGTCAGTGAACCATGGCCTTCAGTTTTGGCAGTTTCTGTTTCGCTTGCCAAGTTGTCTCTGGCCACCTTCGTCACCTTCGTTGGCTGGCACTGTTCCGAAATCTGAACCGGGATGGTTTTCTCCTCTCCGCCCTGGAACCCTTTGGAGGGAGTCACCGTTCTTGAAGACGCTTCTGTCGCGATTTGTTGAAATTCAGGTGCTGTCATGCCCTGTACTTCGACTCCGTGCTCTGATTCCACCTTCAATCCACGTCTGCTCGAACTATCCATCCCCGTGGCGGGAGGCCTCTCCGAAGCCTGTTCCTTGGTTATGGATTCCATCCGGCTTGATTGGTTCTGCCTCTTTCCGTCGCCTTGCGTAGTATTTTCAGTTTGCTGAGTGGGTTTTGCCTTCAGCAACAACTCGTCTTCTATGATGCGTGACACCTCCTTCAAAGCCTCAACCGGCGGCATCACAACATCACAAGCACTGTCAGCCTTCATGGAGGTATAGTCCTTGTCGTCCTCATTAGAGTTTGTGGTGGTGACGTTTTTGGAAATCGAATTCAACTCTTCCCCTACCAACTCCACAGCTTTTACCAACGTTGAGTTGGCAGCAGGTACTTCCAAGAGATACTCCACTTCCGGCTGCTCCACGAGTTTGACGTGACCTGGTTCAACGAATTCAGTCATCAAAGCAGCCCTACCCTGATTCTCTCCAGATCTATCCGCACTCAAGATTGCGTTCTCTTTTGGTGCTTCGCCATCCTCTCTTGACACTGGGTGCTCTGTCGTTTTATCAACAAGCGCATCCGGTGTCGTGACAGCGCTTGGTTCAAGAAGTGCAGTTTTGTTCGCTATTGGCGTCTCGTCTGGTGATAGGTCATCATGACCTACGTCACTATACGAGGATGGAATATCCCTATTCGCCGCCCAAGCAGCCACATCATGCATACGGCGAGGAGAGTCGCACCGGTCGTAGTTGCTTGGCAGCGGGCTAGGTGGCGAACGGCCTCGTGTGTAATAATAAGGTTCTTGGGTTATTGGGCTCAGTTCCGTGTATGGCCGGGCCACATATGACCAGTCGCTAGGCGGTTCAACTGTTCTGATCTGAGGTTGCACCTCGGGGTGGAAGTCATCCACGAGGTACTGATTCAACGTATAATCCTCGTCAACCGACATCGGGGGTGGGTTGAGTCTGCTATCCCTGTCGTGATCTGATGGCGAAGGAAACATATGAAGCAGTGATTGTGCCTGGGGTCGCATTCGAGGGTCGTCATTGAGGCAGCTTTCGGCCATGCGTCGGTACCAATCAGGAATAGCAACTTCGGGCCCAAGGATCAGAGGTCGGCCTTGAGCTTCCGGTTCATCTTCTTGCATTGCAAGAGCCCACAAAACCATCCCCAACTGGTACAAGTCCGACTTGACGCCAATGTACATTGAAATCCGCTGGTTGCATTCGATGAGCGGTGTTGCCTCAGGAGGCTCCCATCCCACTGGGCAGCCTCTCCTATTGATATCAATAATTTTTGCGTCATTGTTCTCGTCAATAACGATGTTGGACAAGGTGAAATCACCTTGAACAAAGCCGGATTCGTGAATATCAGAGAGGCCTTCCACAATCTGGCGCGCCCATCTCTCCCGTGTTGACCAAGGGATATCGTACTCGCTATCCTTGCAATTTTCGTAAATGATGTCGATAAGAGCACCCTGCTCAGCATAACTAATGAGTAGGCCCTTGACATGCTCGTCGTGGTCATCCACGACCACACCATGAAAACTGATGACATTGTGCGAATACCGCAGCCTATTAAGGGCGTTGACTTCGTATAGAAATTCATCAACTGTGTCAGGGCTAGGAATTTCCTTTTTTATGAGGGTCTGGCCGTTGACGTGCACCTTGTACACAAACCCCGACATGTGCGAGTCAAAAACAATTTCCTTTTCTCGCACTCGCCTGCAACCAAGGTGCTTTATCTGGGCGACAGTAGGATATTGAATAATTTCCTGCAGAACGGATTGTCAGATTCAAATCGAGCATGTTCATAATTCATACTAACATTTCCGTCCTCAACAACATGAACATGAAGCCTCCCGTCCGTGGTCTGAAGCTTCAGGTTGGTGACAGTGTCGTAAAATTGGATATCTCGGAGGCTCTCGCGAATAGCCTCATAGATCTTTGCGCTCTTATCTCTCTGGTAGTGAGTGTGTATCAAATCCATCTCTAACGAGTTAGGTGGGGCATTTCGATAATCCAGAGAGATCGTGACACGCCGCCAAAGATGCTCCTGTTCTCGGTAGGTCACGAAAAACTTTTCCCTTCTAGATCGATCGCGAAAGTGCATGCTAAGGTTGAGAATCCAGATCTTCTCAAGCTCTTCATGGATCATGACTTCGTACTGTGAGTTTGTTACAGAATGAGCATCCGCGTCTTGGACAGCACACTCATCAGCGAGCACAATTTTATCGTTCATGGATCCTGCATGATCTAACTGAGCATCCCCCAGAGCATTTTCAACGGCGCTTATGGACACAGCTGGGGCCTGGGGCGTATCCTGGGGAGCTTCATCGAGTGCGGAACCGAGAATACCTGGTGCGCTGATGCGGGGGTCTGTCTGACGCTGGGACGTGAACGAAGTTCGGGATTCGCGGGAGCGATGGTCAACAGAGAGAGCTCTACGCTCATCTGCTGAAGGATCAATAGGAGCCAGATTGACCCTCTGCTCTGATTGTTGGCGCTTGAAGGTCTGGGCACGAGGCAGACCAGGTACCACTCTCCGGGACATTCGGCGGATCAAACCGTCCTTTTCGGGATCGTTCAGGCTGGTGGTCTGCTCTGTATCCGACATTTTCTCAGCCGCAACAGGTGCGGGGATGCAACCGTTCTGTCGGCTAAAGAGTTTGCGAAAAAATCCCTGGGGCGTTGTGGGTGTTGGTGGTTGTTGAGGTGGTGATGGCCTTGAGGCAGTGACTTCTGCCTGAGCCATTCTCTAAGCAACGCAACCTCGTTTTAATAAAAAAAATAGCCGTTTCAATGTAGATCGTTGGGGTCGCCGGATAGTTAAGGGGTCGAGAACAGAGAAATAATAGAACAGGGTGTTGATTAGGATGAGCTAGGTTGGCGAAGAATGGGATATCAACCGAGATGACAATATAAGGACGGTGGCGATAAATGATGCGGGCACATACGTGAGTACGGAGGCCTGCGGGTCTTTTTCTATTGATGAAAGCTGAAGTCTGACAAGAAAAGAGACGACCTGAAGCTGCGAAAAGAGTAGAAACCCAAAAAATGCACGCCGGCACCTGATGATGGAAATGTGATTATAGTAGCATTGACGACAACCGGCGAGATCAAACCACGCAAACCCTCGATTAAACAAGCGAGCTTCTGACGTGAGTTGAACGAGAAAGAAAGACTATGTCTTGCCCGCAGAGAGCAAGATCGAGCAATGGTGAGCGGCGATTGTCGTTTTAGGCGTTGTGGCAGCGCCGAGGAGGCTGGGTGACGGCTCGGTCGAAGCGGGTCCTCAGGATGAGCGGTCTTGGAGCGAAGCCGGCCGAGGCGGGGACAGATGCGGCTGAGTGGTAAGACGAGCGGTGATGAACAAGATGAGGCGCAATAAGGCCAAAGGCAATTGATGATGACGTCTCTGGGAGGGTTATGAATTGGAAAGCCAGGGCCCAAAACCCAGATCGTGGAAATGTGGACGGGCGATGAGCTGCAAGACGAGCTGCTATTAACGTCTGCCTACTTGGGACGGGGGACCGGCATCGAAGCGGGTATGAGAAACAGACGTGAGTGGGTTTATTAGTGTGAGTGGGTAGGTGGGCTTGGTGCTTGGTGGATGAATGGTACAGCGGGAAAAGGCGGACGTGGAGGCGGCGCCCTGGAAGCCGGGGCGGTACTCCTGGGCCGTTTGAAGAGCATAGGCCAACCATATGGCGACCAAGTTGGCCCCGCGGATGCTTGACTTGGACGCCTGGAGGACCAAAGAAGGCCCTGGCCCTGCTTCCGGGGACAACGGGGCTGGGTTCCAGACGCACAAAGATTTACCAGGGGCCACAGGGCAGAGGGCGACCAGCATCATTGAGTGGCCAGCAAAGCCACCACCCTCCAGCGTACGCGCAGGGCTGTGGCCACCCGACCTCAGCGATGGCCCAGCAGGCAAAGGGCCCGGGCAGCGCGTCTGACCCGACTGGCGACTGGCCTCGGGCGCAAAGAAGAAGCAAAAACAGACCCTGTCATCTGTAACCTATCGCCCGTTTCCTGACGTCCGTCGTCTGTCGCCTGCTGCTGCAGCCGCAGTCATCGAGAGGTGACGCTCATCTGGTGGGGAACCATCGATGAGCTGGCCCCTCTGAAGTCCCTGTCCTCGTCCCATTTCGTCCACGCTAAAGCAGATGTCGGGGTCCAAAGAGGTCAAGAGGTGGCGGCGGTGATGCGTCAGGCAGGGTCGGGCACTGAGGCTGTCGATATTCAGAGACAAGGATTGTTTAGTGGAATCACCAAGGCAAAACATGGCCAGCTCACTGCTGGTATCAATTGCAGAGTCATGTGGTTGGAAAGAGAGACATGCTCGAAAAGGAATTGAAAGAGGAAAGAGCAAAGAGACCCAGGAGAAACCTGGGAGCGAATCGAAGCAGGAGACACCAAAAACAAAAAGTCGCACGCACATGCATGTAACAGCCTCCAACATCATGACCTACCGTCGACTTGCTCCTTCCTGCCGAGAGGCTCAGTGCGTGGATGCTGCCCAAGACACCAATCCCCAATCCTTGGCTGCCTGAGGAGCTGGGTCGGTTTCACCATGGCCGGCGTACCTAGTCATTCAGCTCAAGCTCAGCATCAGCATCGGCATCAGCATCAAACTCGACGACCGGTACATGCCCAACACAAAGCGAGGCGCACAACCGCGCACCAGAGAATCCGTCATTGTGGAGGACACACGACCTGACAAACCAGTCTGTCGGTGTCGCCAGCAAGGGAACCTGGCCAACCAAAAGCTTACCGCCAAACCCAAGTGTGCACGTCCGTAGCATATTTCATCCGAGTCGGCCACCCTTGGGCTCTGGTCCTTCCAGGGCTCGAACCACCGGGCGATCCCATCTTTTTCGCACTGCTAACCATCCACGCGAGCAATTCAAGTTGGGCATCTGCTCATGTCCATCTAATGGCTGTCACCGCCCAACCAGCATCACTGAACCCATGACTCTTTGCTAGCTTCGGCATCGGCCCCAGCAACCATGTCGTAGCTTATGATGAGGCGGTCCAGCCCCCGTTGACGACGACAATCAAAGCCCTGCCGAATCGCCTATCGGAGGGATTACAGGCTCAGCCATGTCATCGCGGCACGCTTCTCACTGACCAGCTACTGCTTGACCCATAGACTGGCCGCCATGGAATAGCTTCCAAGAACATGCCCCATTTTAAGTGCATTCTCACTCACGCACGCACGCCTGCTTTGCATTCAAGGTGTCTTAGAGGCTGGCCTGAGGAACTGCAGCCAAAAAGCACACTCAGTGAGTCGCATGATCGACCATACAGCCATAGTGTCCCTGTCGCATTTTATAGCAGTCAACTGCTATTTTCGCTTTTCTTTCCTGCCTTTCGTCTGTGTTTTCCAGCTCAAAAGCGCCAGTTTGTATATTTCTGCCTCACCTTATCCGTGTCTCATGGCTTCGGTCAATGCACACTAATATAAATATTATTCGCCCAACGCTAAGCGTTTTGAGCCGGTTTGAGGCCTAACCAAGGAGGACACGAGCAACCCTACTAATTGCTTGAGTTGTGTTGTACGCCTTGCTGACTTCAGCACACACCACCACTACCACGGGCGACTCTGTATTTGGAAAGTTTCCTCCAAGCGCACTACACTCTTTAGGACATCACACTAATTTCCCTTGTCATCAACCCAAACCCGTAGCGTTGCACAACGCCGGGGATTTTCCACGAACCGTTATATCAGCCCAATGAAGGGATTCAATCGAGAAAGGTCGGTTCCAATCCAGGCCTCTCCGGAAGAAACGTGTGGGGTCAGGCATGAGTGCAGCATTCCAATTGTTCATTCTCATCCAGTGAGGCAGCCTGGCTTTCTGACAGGCTGTCAGCTCGCCATGCAAGCAATGGAACTGCATCCCACTTCCCTCAGCGTCACGATGCTAAATGCATCCGTCATCATCTATTGGATATAACGTCGCTCTCGCTTCTCCTGCTTCGTTGCATCAGAGCGGGGCCTTCCGGTCAACCCGCCTATGTCACTCCCACCACCAGACTCATTGTCCAACCGCTCTGAATTCAGGTGCCATCGGTATCCGAAAACCTCACTCCCGCGCAGATATAGCCAATAATTACATTGAAGACACATGCTCCCGCACATGTGCACATAATCACACCGACGGACACTGGGATTTCACAAAGTCCAATCCCACAAACTAGGCTCGTCCCGCCCTAAGGCCCCACCGATCCCGCAGCCCGGATCAACCGAAACCTCACATGAACCAGGTTCAGGTCCTGGCGCGATTAGCACTCCAGACTCTGTTGGCTCACTGCGTTGTAAAAAGCCGCCTCTGCGCTCGTTTCCTATCGATTGGGCCACGACATGACCACATGGCCCCCTAGATCGCCCTACAGGCACTAAATTGGCAGTCCTTGCATCCTGCTGCGGAGGCCCAATCGCCGGCTTCGGAATGTGACTAGCCAGCGTGTGTCGTTTTGTCTCAACGATCGACTCAATGCCGTCATTGCTATCTGCAGCTTAATATTGTGCAGATCAAGTCAAATAGCTTAGATGCAGCCCAGATGGCAACGTGTATGTCTCCAGGACTGTCTGAGCTTTATGGGCCGACGTGTCATGACATCAACAAAATCTGAGAAATGAGATATGCAGGCAGAGATTTCTTCATTGCTTGTCCAATATGTACAATTATACACGGAGGCATCATCGGCGCGCTGGCATCTAATGCTGCCGCTGTCGCCGTTGCTCTATCCCATCCTCCCACCGAAACCACTTCTACTCTTTTGGACGTGCTTCTAAAAATACAAGGATCAACATGTTAGTAATAACAGGAGTGGGAGTCTTGATAGTCGTTTCCATCTAGGTTTCTTGCCCAGTGCCCAAACGCCCCGCAAATGCCTTTCAACGTTCCTCCATCTTCCCTCTCTCTCGTCGTGTCACTCCCTGCGGAGCTAGATGCTTTGCTGCACATACGACGGCGGGTAACCCAAGCCGGAGCGGTTGGTGCGCCTCACTGAAGCTGGCATAAACTACGAGTGGGACGCAGCGTTTAAATCCTCAAGAGTGCGCTTAGTCTTCCTCCTCGGCGGCGTCGGACTCGCTCTTCTTCTTCTTGGGGATTCTGCACTGGTTGGCCTGCTCGCGATCCAGCTCGGGAAAGACGAGGTTAAAGACCTCTGGATACCAGGCCACCGGGTGACCCTCGAGGCCCTCCTTAATGTTCTATCATGAATCGGTTAGTAAGGGTCCTGACAGCAAGGGGAAACGTGTGCGATGCGTGGGGGAATGCTGGGGGGCATAGCCCCTGTGGGGGATTAGCACGTACCTCAGGGAGTTCCAGCCAGTCAGACATGTTGTCCTTGGGGAAGATTATAGTTTTACAGCCTGCGCGTCGAGCGGCAACGGTCTTCTCGCGCAGACCACCGATACGAAGCACCTTACCGGTCAGTGTGATCTCGCCAGTCATAGCGACGGTAGGGTTGACCGGGGTGTCGAGAGCCAGAGAGAGCAGAGAGGTGGTCATCGTAATTCCGGCCGAGGGGCCATCCTTGGGGACAGCTCCATCAGGCACGTGGAGGTGCATCTTGGCATTATCAAAGAATTGGTTCTCGGGGAATTCCTTGACCATGAAAGACTTGGCAAAGGAGTAGGCAATGGTGGTCGACTCCTTCATAACCGTCTTCAGGTTACCTGTAATGTCCAAGTGTGGCCGGGTTGTGGAGAGCAGGGGAGCCTGCAAAATAGACTCGATGTACATGGCAGCGCCACCCAGCTGGGTCCAAGCTAGACCCATGGAGACACCCGGTGGGCTCACTTCATAGAGACGATCCGACGTAAAAACGGGGGGGCCAACATAGTCGGTGAGGTTGTCCTTGCCGATCACGACATGGACAGAGTCGGGCACCTTGAGCGGCTTTCGGGGCTTCTCGGTGGTTTTGACCTCGCCTGACTCGGCCGAGGCCTCCGGATCCGATTTCTTGACTTCTTCAGCCTTCTGCTCAGCTTCAAGAGCAGACTTGCCCTCTTCGGTAAGAGCATCTTCCTCAGGGAGAACCTCCTCACCAAACTCCTGGACGATCTTGAGGGCAGATTTCCTGTAAACCTTCTCAATCTGCTTCTTGAGGTTTCGGACACCAGATTCCCGGCAGTATGACTTAATCAGCTCCTCAACAGCCTCCTCGCTCAGCAGGACATCAGCTTCCTTGAGACCTGCAGCTTCCTTGGCAGCGGGGGCTAGGTATCGTTGAGCAATGGCCATCTTCTCATCCGCGACATATCCAGACAGTTGGATAAGCTCCATTCGGTCGAGAAGAGGTCGGGGGATAGTGTCAGTCATGTTGGCTGTGCAGACGAAAAGAACCTTAGACAAGTCCACAGGAACATCCATGTAGTGGTCCAAGAAAGAGCTGTTCTGCTCAGGGTCAAGCAGTTCAAGGAGAGCAGACGAAGGGTCGCCCTGGTATCCGCGGCCAATCTTGTCAATCTCATCTATCAGGATGAGTGGGTTCTCAGTCTGACACTTCTTCAGGGCCTGGATAATACGACCAGGCAGAGCGCCGACATAAGTTCTCCGGTGACCCTTGATCTCAGCAACATCCGTCAAACCTCCAACGCTGAAACGGTAGTACTCTCGGTTCAGTGCTCGAGCAATTGACTTGCCAATACTGGTCTTTCCCACGCCTGGTGGTCCAACAAAGCAGAGAATCTTGCCTTCAACAGTTCCTCGAAGCTTGCCCACGGCAATGAATTCGAGGATCCTGTCCTTGACATCCTTCAGGCCATGGTGGTCCTCATCCAAAACCTTGACAGCATTGGGGATACCAAAGTTCTCAGGACTCCTCTGACCCCAGGGGATCTGAGTAAGCCAGTCAAGATAGTTTCTTGTTACATTGAACTCGGAAGCGGCCGTCTCAAGGTGAGCAAGCTTATTAAGCTCTTCATCAAACACCTTGCGAACGGCGTCAGGCATTGCCAGCTTACCGGCCTTCTCCTTGAATTTTTCAATAAGCTTGTCTTTGCCATCGGACTCGAGGCCAAGCTCTCTGCGGATTCCCTTCATCTGCTCCATAAGCCAGTATTCTCGTTGCCTCTTGCTAATCTTATTTTCCACGTCTTTGCTGATCTTGGACTGCAACTGGGCATTCATGAGCTCCTTCTTGAGCACCACAAGAGCCTTTTGCATCCTCTCTTCCACGTTGAGACAACCCAACACCTCCTGGAGCTCCTTCTGTTCGCCAGATGACACAGCGGCGGCAAAGTCAGCAAGCTTGGCAGGTTCTGATGTTACATTTCCAGTTGACTGGCTCATGGAGAAGGTGGAGATTTGGTCACGGAAGAGGTTGTTCATCGTGGCAACCTCCTTGAAGACATTGACGATCTCGTTTGTTACAGCTCGAATGACGGGGCTCTTGGGGTCATAGGGCTCATCGGCAAGGTTCTCCACATTGACAAGGCTGACGGGGTACTTCTTGAGGAACGAGGTGGGCTCGTACTTCTCCGTTGCCTGTTCGGGTTTCTTCTCCACGGCGCTCTCTTCAAAGCTGGCAACAACATCACCCTTCTTTTCCTGGGTAGCATCTTCCTCAGCAGGCTTTTGAGGGATAGGTTCAGCGGTAGGCTCGGTTTTAGAGTCGGACTTCTTTGGGTCTTGGCCACCGGGAGGAAGCAAACTGGATAATCGGATACGACGATGGGGGTAAAGGATAGCTGTCAAGGCACCCTCCTGGCCATGAATGGGGAAAGCGCTTGTAATTTGAGCAAATACACCAACATCATACACATCATCCGGGTTGCGGATGACATCTTCGTCCTCGTTTTCGTCTTTGAATAAGAAAGCACCAACATACGGCTGACCACGCTTAATCGATTCGGTAATAGCAGTGGCAACGTCGGGGTCCTTAATGGTGATGGCCTTGTAAAATCCAGGGAAGAGTGGTCGCCGGGCAATGGGGATGGCCAGAACCTGAGGATATACCTCGGGGACGACGGGCTTCTGGAGAGCCTTCTCGGCAGACTTGCGACCGCGCTTGCCGCCATCACCTCCAGAACCATCGTTCCCAGATCCAGCACCACCTGCCGCACTTCCCGCCTTGTTATCCTTTCCAGCCGGAGCTGAGTCAGAGCCCGAGTTCTTCGCTTCGGCCGAGAGCTCATCCTTCCTTCGGTTCTCCAAGTTCGCCTTGGCCTCTTCCTCTGACAGAGGTTCCGTCGCAGGCTCTATCGCAGAGTCGAAGAAGCTCTTGTCACTCTCATCCTTCTTACTAAGCCGAGCAGAAGTGGTGAAAGCGGCGCTTAGTAACCGAGGCTGGAGAGCTGGCAGCCTGCGACGGCAGATGTGAGGGGTCCGGTAGGCAGGGGAGGAAGCCCATCTACGAGCAGCAGCTTCGGGTGAAGCTCGAGAAGCTTGGGCGGCGGAGCGCTCGAGGATGAGACGTCCGGAAAGTCGTGAACGGGGAATCATGGTGGGCGGGAGCTGTCGGGAAGCTGTCGCAGGACTAGAAAGTGGGAGAGAATGCAGATACGGAAGCCCCCCGCGCTGGGCAACTCGGAAGTGAAGAAGCAATTAAGAGAGAAACAGATAGAAGTGGGTAGAGAGGGTAGGAAGAATTAGTGTTTTACACGGGTAGGTCGAGAAGAGGGTGGTTGGATGCAATTGTGCGCATCGCCGCTGGTGGAGGCGACTTAATAATATGGCGACCTCGGACTAGCCTTCGACATCATAAATTGTCACCATGAGATTCTATCGGCTGAATGTCGGCAGTGGGGAGAACCGGCCAGTCCTGATTTCGGTCCTGATGCTTATCAGATTGCTAGATAGATATTCACTTAGCGGGGCTCGCGTGCCTTTTGTGAAGATGGATCTCAATTCATTGATGAGATGGACATGGGATGAAACATGTGTAAGTAGCTAATTTTATTCAACGCTTGGCTGGTTTCTTCATTGGGGCGTTCTGGGTTATTTACCATGTCCTTTTCATTAAACATCAAAGCTAGAGGTAACTCAGACTATATTTAAGTGCTTATGTCAACACCACCAATGTCCAGACTCAGAAAGAGAGGGCCAAGAGTTGATAATTAATGATGCAACAAGTTATATGAAACCAAGTCGCAGAATAGCAAAAGCTTTAATGAATGAGACCCAGTTTACCCACATAATATTTACATGCGTATTCAAGTGGCAAGGCGCATAAACTTCATTCCTGTTCTTCATATTCATGCGCGGACGCTACCCTACACACACACACACACCCACCTTGTGAGGGGATCTCGGTCTTATAGGTCAGATTCACTTCGGGCAGCGAGCACCACCACAACAGTCACTGTTTTCATCTCCAGCACAGCTTCATATCAAACAGATAATCCTTGGACCTGCCCAGAGTGAATATTATTTTCAACCAGACGGCTGGATATTTCGCCTGCAGTCCCGCATTCCACTTCCTTTTGCCGGGCTATTACTCCCAGACAGCCCCTCACCATGTCGCCGACCCCTCATGACAGCGATGTCTCAGCTTCCCTCACCAAGCTCTCAATCGACAACCCCAAGGGCTCAGAGAAGCCCGCCAAGAAGAAGTCAAAGAAGGTCGTCGCGGACTCCTGGGAGGACGAGGACCTGTCGGAGTCGGAGCCAGAGCCGGAGCCAGAGCCCAGCACCAATCACAACGACGGTGAGGAGGATGACGACACCGCGCCATCTACGCCCAGGCAGCCCGTGGCTCCTCCTCCAACGCCCTTATCCCCAGCCGGCGCGGCGTGGCCCCCGTTTGCAGACCCGTCTTCCTCTTCTGCCTCCGCGGGCCCTGCTGATTCGTCTCGCCGACCGGAGAAGACGGACGCCGTGGCGCGGCGAATGATTGCCGCCAGCCTGGGCCTCAAGGCCCCCAAGCAGACGGAGGAGCAGCGCGCGTACCAAAAGTCGGTTCGCGAGCAGGAAAAGAGGCGCCGGGAGCAGGAAAAGGCCGCAGAGAAGAAGGCGCAGGAGGATGCTCAAAAGGCCAAGGCAGCCGTGTGGGACGACTAATATACGGTTTACTGTGGTCTATGGTCACGCCGATGGAGGACAAGCAAGCAAGCAGGCGAGAAGGGAAAAGGGACGGGAGAAAACGGTTACTCAAAGTGTCGATGTATTCGACTTTTATATACATACACATACTCAATCAAGTAAGGGAAAGAAAACTAGAAAAGAGCAGGCCCGCGCCGTACAATACACGACCACGATCCATTTTTTGGCTTCACCAGCTTCCATCTAGACAAATCTAGGCAAAGTCCGCCAGACCCTTCTTGACGCCGGGACGAGCCAGCAAGCGCTGGTGCCACGCGTAGAAGTTCTTGTACTTTTCGTCGATCTGGTACTTGTCCCAGGTGTCGCCGATGACGGGGATGAGAGTGTTCCAGGGGACGAAGGCGAGGTCAGCGTATGTGCTGGAGCACTGCATGTTAGCTATCGGATCGAAGGGGGAGGGTATGGTAACGGGGGGAGAGCCACTTACCACTTGTCGCCGACGAGGTACTCCTTGCCCTCGAGGATCTTGTCCAAGACCTCTACAACACGGATGGTCTGCTCCTTGTAGCGGTCCTTGGCCGTAGGAAGATCCTCCGGGTGGTAGACATGGAACCAGACTCCTTGTCCGTAGTAAGGGCCCTGAGTGTGAGGTTAGCTGGTGTTTTCTTTTGCCTTGTCTGATGCAGAGAGCTATGCATTCATACCTGTCCAGACATTTGGAAGTGAAGATACTGCTTCAAGAGCCACTTCTCGGGAGCATTGGGGTATGAGAGCTTGTGCTCCTTGTCGTATGTTTCAATGAGGTACTCAATGATGGCACCCGACTCCCACAGAGTCAGACCGGTGTTGGGGTCAACGATGGTAGGCAGGCGGCCGTTGGGGTTTATCTTGGTATACCATTCTTCCTTGGGATTGGGGACGGGAATCTGGAAGGGAAGGGTGATGTGTTAGACGGCTGAAGCCTTTGGTCTGGCGAGAATGCACACTCACAGCCTTATAAGGGATACCAAGCTCTTCGAGAACAATGGCAACCTTCTTCGGGTTGGGTCCCTTGCCTAAACACATGTTAGATTTGAGATGGAAGAAGCATCTGATGGGGTTGTGTACTGTGGACGTAGACGTCGATGGTCTTCAAGTCGGCAGACATGGCGAACGATGTAAATGGGATTAGGCGAAAGTGCTAGGTAGGTAGGCTTGGTACTTTGTTTCTTAATGTTGATGGTGAGGTGTGAGTGATGATGCTCTTCACCGTCCACGACTGCTCGTGGTTTATATGCATTTTGAACCAGCCCCCCCTGGTTCCCCAACATACACAATACCACGGTTGGATATGATTGCTAAGCTCGGGACATCCTATCCCGCTCGAGATGCCTGAACTCGTGGCGTCCTAAATCTTGGTGGTGCCATGCATTCTACTGCACATCCTAAAATGTATGCATATGCTCTCCTGGATAGGTTAGATTATTTATAAGCAGCTAACAACTCCAGCTCCGATGTAACGGGACTCAGTTAAGCGTAATGTGATAGGATTCAACGCACACTCGACTCGACAGGGTTTTCGCATACCCCTCAAGATAAAATTCCATAAAAAAACGAATATGATTTAGAAATAAAATTGGAACTGATTTTATATTGGCTGAATCCGGATACTTGTTATACATGGCTTGGTCTGTTGGGTTTTCCATCTCATCCAAGCTCTTTGCTCTTTTGGTACATGATGCTCTCTGTCGCCCGCGCCCTAGATCCCTTTAGTTGAGCGAAGCAACAGGATGCAAGCGCGCGAGTAATGACTAAGTAGCCGCCATCATATTGGAAACCAGCGCCACAAACATGGATGGAGCGCTGAAGTCGGCCATTTGTTTAGTAACTGTGTTTCCATCGTCGCCGTCGGGAGCGGACTCCGGGCCCTGCATTTGGACATGCTGACGAGGCCCGAATTAGTCAGGCGCTGCTCAATAAGCGGCCATGTCTCACCTTTGGACGACGCATACCTAGTTATGCATGGCGGAGTTTCACGGCGGACTTGCATCGCTCGCGTCGCCGTACTTGCTACTCATGACAGCAGCTCCCACCCGAGGCGCACCCTCTTTTACAGCCTTTCCACTTCGGGGCTCTCAATAGCCTCCAGCAACGGCAGCATCTTGGCTCCCCTCATCAACACCAGCTTCTTCTTTAGCCCATCCCCTTGATATTTGACACCCACCGTCACATCCTCCAGCCCAATCTTCTGTGCCTCGTGGTTCCACACCAGCTGCACCAGCTCGCCCTCCTTTGAGCAGCACACATACCCGAGCCCAACGGTTGTTCTGAGTTCCTCCTGCACGCCTCGCGTAGCCGGCTTCTCGCCCACCAACAATCCAAGCACCTTGTTTCCTCGCCAGCCCGGCGGTGCTTCTGCCATTGCGCCTTTGAGCTCTCGCACATGCATGGGGCTTGGGTTGCGGGAACCGGCCTTGCATTGCACAATGACCCTGATTGCGTGTGCTGTTGTAGGCACCGTCCATGTTCCAAGAAGATCTAGACCACGGTCTGACGCCCCACCGACGCGCTTGAGAAAGAACCCATATTGCGAGAGTGCCTCTGATACTGTATACTCGTAGTGTGTACCTCTGTACACCGTTGACTTCTTATCTAGTTTTGTGCGTTCTGCATAGGCAAGGAATGTTGTGAGATCTGAGTGCTCCTTGGTTGGGGCGTTGGGATAGATCAGTTTTGGAGACAGGGTTGAGTTTGCTCTATGCTTGACGCCGATGAGTCTTTGTGTCTCAAGTGCAGCCGAGCCGCGCAATGAAGGGTGGCCTAATCGATAAAAAACTTCTATTGCTCTGCTGCGCGGAAACAACATCATTTTTCTTGGAGTAATAGGTGAACTAAGTTGCGGATGCATCCAGTGCATGCATAGAGTGAAATCATCAATTTGCGATCATCATGGTATGCATAAACCTGGCATAGCCAATTAACCGAACACCAGCTTTGTTTTCACCATGCCTCAGGTACCGATGAACGCCCTAATGCCCGCCTTTGAAATTACACTAAACCATACGAAATGCTGTTGAGACTGTCTATTATATCCGAATGTTTTGTTATTCCAGTACCCCATTTACACGCCAAAGAATACGGCTCATTATGCACTGATATGCTTCAAGGTGTCTCCTTCACCTTGTGCCAGCATTCATACATGCTCATCATACAATTATCATAGCAATTTTGAATATTATACCAGGATTTCAGGTCTTGGTCCAACTAAAACCTCATGTTTCTTTCCATCACAGCATGTCCCCTGGGCTTGCCAAGTTTGGCGGCAAGATGTTGTTTGCCATGCGTGTTGTTGGCTGGGGTGGTGGCTTGATCCCCAATCGGTCGTCTCGGGATCGACTCTGTCCAATCCGCCGTATTTTTGCCGGTTGCCTTCGCGTGGGAGCACTAATCATATTCTCCAGGAAGAAAGCGCTTTCAGTATGACCTGTGCTGGGCCGTTCATCATCGGCATCAGAAAACCCCCCAATGTACTCGTCGTCGGACGCAAAGTCACCCGCCAGCGGATGGTGAGATGCTGGCGCTGACGGCGAGGTGATAGACCGTGCGTGAAGGCCAGGTCGCGACTGCGGAGGAGCTACTGCGCTGAAAGCGCCAGGAGTCATCGTGTTGGAATTCACTTCTCGGGGGATGACTGGCGATCGATCGGCGAACCCATTCTGAAAAGCCGTGTTGTTTGATGCTTCGTGCAATATTGGTAAGATTTGCTCATCATACAACTCAGCCCCGGACTCAAAGGACTCTGGTGTGAACTCGGTAATGGTTCTTGACGATCTCCCGTCCTCATCCGTGGTTGGACTGGATGGCTCGTCAAAGAAATCGTCGAGGCTGTCAAGTTTGGTGACAAGGTCGCCGACGGCAGCTTCACCGCGACCTTCATCGGACATCATCGTCTCAGTTCGCTCAGATGTGCCAAAGTACCCATATGGGAAATCGTCGTTGTGGAATTCAACCTCCGGTGTTGGCCCCGGATCGGGTTCCGCGCCTTCTGACCCTTGGCATATGTAGAAGACAGCGTGAATATTCCCGCGAGTGGCGTCCGTTTTCTTTGCAGGAACAGGAATTGCCCAGCCGGATGCCTCTGGTATCCCGAAGAGACTCTGGGTTCGCTCATATTCTTTGCGAATGGCCTTCGATGTCGACCTAGTCATACTCATCCTCAAATGATGCTTGTCCATATGGTTACCAGACATGGTCATGATGTTGTCCAGCACCTCCAATGCTTCCATGCAGAACTCAGTTTGCAAGAGACGAAGGAGAGGCGAGATGAGATCGGAGCCATGCCCAGCGAGTTCTGGTTTCCGCATATCCACTTCAGGAAGTACCACGCAGAGAATTTTCATTGTCTGTACCTTGACCCATGACAAGGAGTTGGTGAGTAACCCAATCAGGAACGTTACCATTTGGAAGTCTAGATGGGGAAGGTAGTACTCTCTTAGCGCTCCCCATACTTCAACCATGAAGTCTTTTGGTGAGCTTTGGGCTTTGCCTGAAAGGAAGCTGACAAGAGCCCGGCTGATGCTTGTAAGGCCTTGCTGGTCACTTTCCTCCGCCAGAAGTCTCGCAGTTCGAAGCACATCGTCACTTGGACTGCTCTGCTCTAATTCATGCAAGAATCGGGGGAAATTCGCCAACAGCGAGAAAAAAAGGCGATTGTCATCACCAATTAAGTCATCACTGGGTAGTTGCACCAGCTTATCCATAGTGTCCAGAGTGGTTTGCCAGCATAGAGAAGATCTTAGTCCCTTGTGCAGTAAAGGCTGGAGGCCATCAAAGATACCATCCCAACGGTCCGGTTGACCCTCAGCCAAAAGCATCCTCACATTTGGTGATTTGAGGTCCACTTTGCTGAGGAACTTGTTGAGCATCTCCACTGCCTCCAAGAATTCTCGCTCATTAATTGATTCTAAACAAGCACAAGTTGTCCAGAATAATTGGGGGAAGCTGACCAGACTCTCAGCATCCAACTTCACAATCACAGTCTTAAGCGTGGTCAGAATCTCCATGGCAAAAGATTGAATCTCGGGATCCTCGTCGGCAATCGTATTGGACAAGCGGGCGAGCATATCGCCAAGCATGTATTGATCGACACACGTGAGGACACATCTGAAAATTTGGAATGATCGGCAGGCTAGGTGTCGGACGGGACAAGACGTAGCCCATGTAAGGGATAGCCTTCCCCATTGCTCCTTGATTCCAGGGAATGCGATCTCGAACGTCCTTACAACCTCTGATGTGACGAATTCCATGCCTTGCGGCACTTTATTGTCTTGATCGTCCACCTTTCCGTTGCTATCTTCATACCCCCAGACTACGGAACGGTCGTGTCGGCGAATAAGGTCAATGAGATCCTCAATTGGCTTCTTGTCAACATCATGCGTGTGATCGTCGATCTGGGAAATGACTAATTCGTGGATCAAGTGCACAAGCATTTCGCGAGCTTGTTCCTGAACAAGAGGGGTGTAGTGATCCCACAGAACGGTGACCACGTGAAGCAGAAGCGGGACATTGTCCACAGTTAGATTCACTGGAGACACCATTAAGTCCACAAGTAAGATGAGCGACAGCTGTCCCAGAGAGAAACCGGCTTGCTTCGTTCCCACTGGAAGAGCCTCGGCTAGGTCTGCGCAATAGGGGAGATTGATATCCGGCGGTGGCGGAATTGCGTCTCTCTTCTCATTAGGAACCATGGCCTTGGGCGTGATTTGCATCAGCAGGAACTCAACCACTTTGATGCCTGGTCCACTGTTGGTGGTGGATAAAAACACAACGATTTGCTTTGCATATTCGACAAAATTCTGTTCTCGACGTTCAAGACATAGCTGCATGATAAAATCGAGAACAAGACGAACGTTTCCGGGATGTGGCCCTGTTGCAAGAGCTTGCCAAAGCGCTTGAACCTCATTATGAAGAGCACCGCTGGATTTGATGGTAATTTCGAGCAGGTTGGCTAGAAGCACGTATGACTGAGCAGTGGGCCCACCATTTGGATCTAGCTTGAGCTCGATTGACTGGATCCATGGCAGCACAACAGCAACCATGTTGCGCTGGGCAGCTGGCTGCAAGTCTTTGAAGTATAACGTGAACTCAGAGAAGATATGAAATGCAAGCTCCGTATGTTGTTTCGCCAGGCGCTTCGATATCTCGAATTGCGCCAACTTGTAGACCGCTTGTGTCTTGTCAGAAATGCTAATGTCAAAGTCCTGAACCTTCGAGTTGCGCTGTTGTCGGATTTCAAGCGATCTTAACACGCTGGCAGATTTCGATCGAATTTCGCTTTGGTCATTTCCAAGGGTGAAGAGGCAAAGACCAAGGAGTTTCCAGAAGGGACAGGGGTAGTCAATCTGATCTTGCAGCACTTGAGTGACGACCGCAAAATAACTCTCGAGGACTTTGGCAGCATCTGCGAGGTAACATCGGGCAATGCAGTGCTCCAACAAGTAGGGGTACTCTTGGTTGTGAATGATGAGATTTTTTAAAGCTCTCCTCCCAATCACGTTCATCCGGTCGCTTCCCGAGTTAAATATAGCCTCTATCCAGGCCAACATGCGCCGGATATCGAATTGGAGAATAACGCCACTTTCAGTCGTGACACTGATGGGTCCTCCACAGAGGGCAGACATTGAACTCAAGGCCGCAGTTCTTAGGTTCCTTTTTTCGATTTCCATGGCTGCCGTGACCGTCCCTCGTTCACCTAGCGTCTGCTGGTCGATGAGGGATTGGCGCATGGTGTCCTCTCGGACTCGAATCTGGGTTTGATTAGGCGAGAAGCCACACCAGTCCTCCATCAAAGAGAAGGCCGATTTTCGAGATTCAAAAGTCATCCACCGGGATGGATCCCTGGTTCGGTTGATGCCTTCAAAAAGGGCCTCCATTAGGCCACAATAGTGACGACGTAATTTCTGGAATTCCCAATCCATCTGCACTTCTCCATCCATTAGGAAGAGCTTCAGGTCTTTGGTATATGAGGTCAGAGTAGTGAGGAAAAACTCGGAATTATAGACCTCAGCCTCCTGGAGAAAATGGGACGTCAATTTGAAGACGTGGGTAATTTCAGTTCGCAGGAGGTCCATTTTGCGGTTTCTTCGTGGACTGCTGTTGGTGCGCTGGTGCATCCGAGCCCGTGCCTCGTCGTTGCATCGCGACACCTGACCTTGAAGCTCCTCGAGCAGAGTTCGGTATATGTGAATATTGATAGATCCCATCGCGGTTGTCACCGCATCACGGACGGATCCCGATGAAACGGAGAGCAAGGGGATCAAATACTTGAACAGCATTCGTGCCGTCACAATTTTGTCCTTGGACGTTGCCTTTGAGCCCTTTCGAACATGCTGGGGATCTTGGGCGGCTGGTGCCGCCCCAGGGTCCGCGAGCGTAGTGCAAGCGAAAATCAGGTACAACTTCCACTGTTCGACCATGACTTCTGGGTGCGCTGTCGTGGGTCTTGGCGCCAACCGTGCGCTGCCAGGGTCGTTGACGTAATAAAGCCCCCGAGATGGTTCAGAAAGCAAGACAATTGCTTTGTACATTTGCAAAATACGGTTACAGATCAGGTCTCGGCAGATGGTAACAGTGAAAGGGCATTTGTCGTAGGCTATTCGGATAAGATTAGGGAAAACCTTGAACCATAGAGTTGTGTCGTACGAAACGTCACTGGCACAAAGCTCAACCAATGCTCCTTTGTTGGTATTCTGTAAACCTCGCTGCAGTCTGCTTCGCTCTGCCACCGAGAGTTGCTCATCGTTGAAGTCCATGACATTGATGGAATCATTCTCAAGAATGTCAATAAGCCTCGTGGTGTCCCTTTCTTCCGAGACTTCTTTCCTGAGAGCGATTTCAAACTCAACAATAAGTCTGAGAACTGTGACGGCGAAATGGCGAACCCGTCGCGACTGTGAGCAGAGAAAAAACAGACCATGAGCTTCTGCTTGGTCAACTTCTGCCCACACACTAGAGAGATCGAGCTTAAGCGCTCTCTTATCTGACGCAGTTGCGTCAGCTTGATCCATTGCAGCGTCTCTTGACTTTTGTCTAATTGCTTCAATCCATATCTGCAGCAGTTCGACATATAACCTCAGCGTGTTCTCGATATGGCTGTGACCAAGCATGCCACCATCAGACATTGTCGAATACCGATCATCAAAGTTGAAGATAAACCGGGCAAACCCCATCGTGACTTGTTGCGCATGCGAATGGCGAGCAATGGCCTTCAGGGAGTTTGCCGATGATTCAGCAATGTTGTACTGTACATGCGCCGTACCGGTACACAGCAGATTGATCAATGAGTTAAAGGGTATATCGACTGACAGGCACCGAGGCAAAGCCTGAACTGCGACATGGAGTAGCTCATAGAATGCTTGTTTCTGATCCGCGGCGTTTTGGTGGTCATCCTTGCGGGAGAAAGTGAAAGTATCGGTGATCGGGGTTTTGGGGCCAGGGCTGCTGAACTTCTCGTCTAGAGCTGCCTGGCCTCCAAAAGTATTATCGCAAATGATAGTAATCTTCCCAAGGATTTCACAGAATTTGAGATAGTATTCGCGAACGCTATCACTCAGAACATGGGTCAAGACTGGGCGCGTGACGTACTCTTCCTTGGTCGCACCCACACCATTCGGCGAGTGAGGGGGGCGAGGCGACGAGACTGCAGGGGAGAGGGGTATCCGATCAGGTGTGGTAGGGGGCGATATTTCATAAGCTTGGGGGAAGGGCGGCTGTCCCTGCTCTCCCTTCTCCAAGTCTGACATTATGTAGAGAAAAGCTCTGATACCGATGACGATCCTGTCAGGGTCTAGTTGTTCGACCTTCAATTCTTTGTTGGAGGTGAACAGCTCGGCGTTGATGAGAGGAAATACAATGTTTCGAAAGCAGTATTCAGGGTATTTAAAGCCAATTAAGCGGATGATCTGAATTAGGGGCTCGGTGCAGACGGTATCAGAAGCCACCAAGCTACGTTTTGATGAGGGTATGACCAGTTTCATAATCTCTTCAATCTTCCGCATAGCACTTTGAAGGCCGTCATTTGTGCGATATAAATATGTCCATAACAACCTAGAGATGACCTGAAGGCAGAGAGGCTTCGTAAAGCGATCTTTGACTTTGGTTTGCAAAGGAAGAATTAACTGGAGCCATTGGGATCCAAAGTTATCTGGGGGTGAAACGCAGAGCAAGGTAGCAGTAAGTGGAAATGCAAAGTTCCAATGCCGTGGTTTCATGAACATTTGCGCGAGTCGAGGCCCAATGGCAGAGAGAACCTCGGCCCATTTTGGGTGCATGAAGTGGCTATTGCTGGCCTTGGCGGCAATTGGCAACAAAAGCATGTCGAGGACCTGGCAAAAGGCGGTCTTAACCCTCTGTCCATGGGATTTGGTAAACAAGCGGCCCAAGGAAACGAGGAAGTCACAGGAGTGCTCCCAAGAGTCCTCGGGCGAAATCTTCACTCGGAGATGCTTCATACCACCCAAGACAAGTTCGACCTTGCCTTCAGCATCCCGGCTCGATGATGAGGTTGGACTCTTTGCTACTCGTTCCTGCAGTGAACCATCTAAATCTTCGATAAACCGCTTAGTGACACCAACAAAGTTAATGTCACTCATATAACCCAGAAGCTGAGCAAACAAATTCCAGTTGGCCAGTTTCAAGGGAGATGTCATCAGGTGTTCGGTGTCCGCAATCTTGAGTTGGCCAAATATGATGCTCTCTAATTTATCCTCCATTTCGGGGGTGATGCAACTCAGGTTGCTTTGACTGATGACCTCCAGTAAAACTCGACATAGTATATAAATTGAAACAGTCGATCTGCGCTCGGCTTGGGCAACGAATTCTTGCTTCGCGGCCAGGGTGGGGGGGCCATTGGGGAAGACGTCGGTGCCAGCCCCAGCCTGCACAGGCTCCGTGTTCCTTCGCAGAAGAGGGGTACCGGGCATTGCGCCTCGTGACTGTTGAAGATGGCTGCGGGCTTCGTTGGCTGCGTCGCTCTTGCTTTTTCTCCATAGCATCATCGAATCGATCAGGGCTTTGGGTTTGGGACTCGCGATATGGCCGAGGGCGACGATTAATTGATCGAAGGCGGGATCTACGCCAGGTCCGCAGATTTGATCGATGTGAGGTTCGGGGTCGAAGGGTACAGTGACACATTCTGTGAGCTTCTCCTCGGCTTGCGCAATGAACTAGATGGGTTAGCTAGGGATACGTATACATGGGTGCGTATTCGATACGAACCGATGTGAACAGGACGTGCAAGGCATATTCGCCAACCGTTTTCTGGTCATCTTTGTGATGGCGTGACGAGTGGGAATGGTGAGGGGCATGATCGCGTCTCGATTTGCTGTGCATGCGTTCGAGCTTGCGTTGGGTTGCGCTATGAGCCGACATATCGGTGGCCGAGGGGACACGGTCTATCTGAACAGCCGTGCTCCCGGAGAGTGCTGTAGGCGGGCGCGAGGGATAGCCGCCATCGCCATCGTGACGACCAGGAACTGGCTGCATGTCTGGTCGATCAAAGCCAGCACCGGCGGCAGCAATTATTTGCGGACTGAGGGGGCTAGACTTGGAGCTTGCCCGACTGCCATTTCTCGAGTGTTGGATGCCGTGGACTATGGACGTCTGGCGGTGGTGTCCGTAGGTGGCACTTTTGGGGTCGACGAGTCGTTCGACGACGCCCCCAACGGCTGCTCTCGAGTGCGGTACGTGGATGCGCGGAGACGTCAGAGTCGGTGGTGGGAGGAAGTTCTTTTCGGCGGAGGAGTCTCGCGAGTGTGAAGGGCGACTGGGCGGGTCGAGAGCGGGACGCAGGGTTCGGTCCCAACTGGCTTCGTCCTCATTCTCTTCGTCGAGTCTTGAAACGGACCGGGGCGAGAACCTGAGCGGATCCTGCAGGTGGTCCGGCAGCGGCTGCGACGGCACTACTCGGTGTCACCAGGGGCTGTCAGTGATTATTCTATGGAGGCCGGGAGCCTTGTTTCTGGTTGCGAAATTTGAGGTGCAGGTAGAGGCGGTCGTGGAGCTAGCCTTGGCTGCAGACGCATTCGGGTTGTAGCTGAAACCGGACGGCAGCGCTGAGCATTGCTGAGCGGCAGCGAAGGCATTCCCGCGGTGCAACACGACGCCTCAACGTAGGGGAAGAAGAAGGAGGGGCGGGAAGCCAAAGATGGCGGGCACGCTTATTACTGATTACTCACCCATTTCAACTTGGATTCAATCGTAAGCTCATGATCTAAGGCCGATCCTGAAGGTTCCCGTCGAGCTTCGTCGCCGAACTAAACGTAAAGAAAGAGAGGGGAAAGAAAACAAGCGAACGACCCTGCGGGTTTGAGTTCAGTTTCCCAATTGGGACGGAACAAAGGGTAACCACACCGCGAGCTTGCAAGCAGCAAGACGACAACCGAAATCAACAATGACCAAAGCGAGGCAGCGAGTATGTCGACCACCAACCACCGACTTGGGCGGCTGGATGAACAATGACGCTACTGCCTGAGCGCCGAGATTGGTGCTTGGTGGGCTTTTGGCAGCGAAAACCCCAAACTCTATCTCTTCTCTTCTCTCAATCAGAGGCCAAACTGGGGACCAAGGGATGGAGACGCCTACGTAGGAACGGTCCGTGTTCGACGACAGGACGGGGGGCATTCGGCCGTTCTGCGACTACTACGGTGCGGGTGCGAGTGCCACCAGCCATAAATTTTGGGCTTCCATTTCCCATCTCCATCGCATCCATGTAAATCTGCAAGGGCACGACCTATCAGCCGCTCGCCGCCTGACATGGGCATAAGAGGCGCCACCGCTGCTGGTCGATTGGCCAGAAGGAAAGGGGCCAGCCTGGGGTTAAGATCTTATCTAATGATGCCATGCTGTGAAGGGCGAGTCAGAAGGGGCCAGAGGGCACTGGGAAGGATAGGGAGCGATGTGAGATGGAGCATGGCGTCCGAGAATGATTGCTGGGCCTTTTTTTAGTGTCATGTCACCCACCCACTCGCTGCATATATCGACATAGTCAGAGGCAGCCGACAGCGCGCGGAGTCCACGGAGCCTCAGATTGGGTGTCCGTGATACTTTTTTTTTCTGGCCCGAGACTCAGCCTTCGGGTCTCGTTCGTGTGTGAAACATGGCCACACTGGGTGGCCTAGACTTATATAGATTGCCATCAATGGAATGCCATCCTTGTGCCCTTGCCGCGGAGAATATCCAAAAATAAGGGTCCTTTGGGTCGCTTATGCAAAGTTAATGGAGAGTTACCATGGTATAATTAATTACCACCTAAAAAAGCACCGACATTCGTACGATACATGGCCAGAGATCGCCAGCCGGTAGGCCGGGGTGCCGGCACCACGTAGCATCCTCAGCCTGCGCTCTGACAAGCCAGCCACGCCAAACCCAACCTAACCCACCATGACAGCTGCACTGGCCCCGCGTTTCATAAAGACAGCTGTACTCAATTCTCTCCTCGAGAACAAGGATGACGTCAAACTGGATACAGGTCGTTTCGCGGCAGTCACTGCAGGCCACTCCACAGCACTGAATCAGTCGGGAGTCGTCATCACCGTACCACAGTCGAAGCCTACGATTCTAGATGCCTTACATCCCAGTCCAGGCAAACGTCTATTGCGATCTTGATCAAAACGGCAATAGCCACTTGTCCCCCTGACCAGTACGTGGCAAAAGCACTTGGACCGTCTCGCCGCCGTCCCCGCATTATACCCTAGAGAGAAACAAACGGTTGCTCCTGGAGACTAGGAAACGCACTAAACAAAGGAGCCTTCTCCCTTGAGTCGTTCATGTGATGAATTGTCGGAGAATGAGGGAGACTGCTAGAGTACCAGCGTGCCGAAAATGTGATGTGCGAAATTACACCTTTAGGTTTGGTGAACAGGCTCTCCTTTACCCTACCCACCGGCCGGACAATTCACCCGTATCCTTCGCCTCCCAAGTCAATAGTGGGGATAAAAATAGGAAAAGTAACCCACATGAAACGCAGAGAACAGGTCCATTTGACTTCCATTTGAATTCTACAATGCAGTCTAGGTTGCGCTGCGTATTACGATTAAACTTTCCAGTGTCGGGAACTGGGACTTTGAGAATCCGGATGAATTGGATTGGGTGGTGGCGTCTAGAAAGACCCTCTGTTTGAAGAGGACCTGCCGACAAGGTCCGATAGGCCGGCCGATCTCTATCAGTCGGTAACCGGACACCGGCGGGATTTTGGTGGGGATGGTTTACATACATTCTACACTAAGCGGCCCGGAGCCGGACTGTAAGGACGCCGTCAACCAGGTTGCAACTTCACAGATTGAGAGGAGAGAGAAGAGAGGGGAGTTGCTGGCAATGGGCTTGGACTCTTGGGACCAATTTTCGCTTCCGTCGGGCTCGGGTTTACGGGAGGTGACATTGGCTGAACCAAGACCACAGACCTGGGGATGCGCAATGCGCTCTGACTCGTGGCCTTGAAGTGAATTCTGGCAATCCGGCACTTGATAGAGTGTACTGGCAGTGTGCGGCGACGATCAGGCGCAGAGCTATTTACCGAGACGGACGGCTCACACCGAGAAAGCGAGACCGATTTTTCTACGGGTTGACTGGGTATTGCCTGCTGCTGCCTGTTGCAGGATTCGTACCGTACGATTCGATCACAGGCAATCTCACATGGGATCTAATTGTGGCACATCTCCAAATTCCCCTTTTATCCCGCGCATCTCAGCCAGATAAGATATGCAAGTCGGGACCCAGATCCAAGTGCGCCACGTGAGCCCCAGGGAAGTCCATGGAAGCGGCATGAAGCATGTCCCCGAATTTACCGCAGAAATCCATGGGGACGAGATCATGGGACCGATACCGAGTCCGAATACTCCGGGGTTGCATTGTTTACCACATTCAAAAGCTGCAGCGGGCGGAATTGTGTGGGCGATTCCGACGGCTGTGGGGGGTGGGAGGCAGGCGTTTTCGTTTTCGGACCGGCCGACCAAGCCGCTCCGGCCAAGTTGCAAGGCCATGGCTTGGGGTCAGTCGGAGGAAAAAACAAAAATCCATTGCCCTATGACACCATGCAACGATGGCTTTCGCGGCCAGATCCGACGCCCGCGGGGCCCGGATCCCACTGGAAAAATAAAAGAGAATATTGCGAATAGGGAATATGGTGCGCGGTTTGAATGCAAGGTCAGCACTCAGCATGGATTTTCCCCGAGGCACGGTTATGTAAGTTGGGTGGGAGGCCAGGCAAGTCGCGGTGTGCTGGTCCCCCAACGTTGGAGACAACCGCCGGTATAAGGCACTGCCCACAACCCACCGCCCCACGCGAGGCTCTGAACAGTGGGGAAAGGCACCTGGCGGTTCCCTGGAGCCCTGCCCGCGCTGAAGCGAAGTTGCCCTCAACGCAACGGCCGATTTCGCCTGATAAATGTCCCGGTCCCGTTCGGTGCGAACAAGATTCAATGTGGCCTTTACTGGGTTGGGTATCATCTATAGATAGCCATCTGCCACCCCCATCTCCATCTTCCCTCCCTCGGGACCCTCTCGTCTGAATTGCTTGCTGAAAGCTCCACCGGACGACTGTGTCACAGCGTCTCAACCCACGGCCGGTAAGTCTTAAAAACATTACTCCGAGGCCGAATTGCCGGAGACCCTTACCGACCACGTTACTGAATCTTTTGCAATGAATTAGCGCCACATCCCGCGTGCGCTCTCCCCCCGCCTCCTTTCCGATTGCCGATATATGGGCGAATCTCACACTTCCCGGAAGCGACCTTGCATCACACGAAGTGCTTGACTTCGCATTTGCCCGTCCAATAGCGGCTGGCCGGTAACCCTCGGCTCCATTGACGGCAGTTGGCGCCTCAAATCCAACTTTATCATCCACCGTTATCCACCCCGACAGCGCGCGCATCTTCAGGTGCCCGCACGCCTTCCCACCGAGACATCATGGCCGAACTCGATACTCTGGACATTATTGTCCTGGGGGTAATCTTCCTCGGAACGCTCGCATACTTCACTAAAGGCAAGGTATGGGGTGTTACCAAGGACCCCTACGCCAACGCCTTCGCCGCTACCAATGGCGCCAAGGCCGGCAAGACCAGGAACATTATTGAGAAGATGGAGGAGACTGGCAAGAACTGCGTCGTCTTCTATGGCTCTCAGACCGGTACCGCTGAAGATTACGCCTCTCGCCTTGCCAAGGAGGGCAAGAGCCGTTTCGGTCTCGAGACAATGGTCGCCGATCTCGAGGAGTACGACTTCGAGAACCTTGACACTCTCCCCGATGATAAGATCGCTATGTTTGTCCTGGCCACCTACGGTGAGGGCGAGCCTACCGACAACGCTGTTGACTTCTACGAATTCCTTTCCGGTGACGACGTCGCTTTCTCCGAGAGCAAAGATACTCCTCTTGAGAACCTGAACTACGTGGCTTTCGGTCTCGGTAACAACACATACGAACACTACAACTCCATGGTCCGTAATGTCGACAAGACGTTGCAGAAGCTTGGTGCTCACCGCATTGGCGAGGCCGGAGAGGGTGACGACGGTGCTGGTACCATGGAAGAGGATTTCTTGGCCTGGAAGGACCCCATGTGGGCGGCTCTCGCTGCCAAGTTCGGCCTGGAGGAGCGCGAGGCTGTGTACGAGCCTACCTTTGCCATTGTTGACCGTGATACTCTGACCAACGAATCGGCCGAAGTCTACGTTGGAGAGCCCAACAAGATGCACCTCGAAGGCACCGCCAAGGGTCCTTTCAATGCCCACAACCCTTACATTGCCCCCATCCCCGAAACCCGTGAACTGTTCAACACCAAGGACCGAAACTGCCTCCACCTCGAGATTGACATTTCCGACTCCAACCTCAAGTACGAGACCGGTGACCACGTCGCTATCTGGCCTTCCAACGCTGGTGAAGAAGTTGACCGCTTCCTCGATGTCCTCGATCTGAAGGACAAGAAGCACAGTGTCATCGGTGTAAAGGCTCTGGAGCCCACTGCCAAGGTCCCCTTCCCTACTCCTACCACTTACGATGCCATTTTGCGATACCACCTCGAGATCTGTGCTCCTCTTTCCCGTCAGTTCATCTCTACCCTCGCCGCTTTCGCTCCCACCGAGGAGATTAAGGCTGAGATGACTCGCCTCGGTAATGACAAGGACTACTTCCAAGAGAAGACTGGCCCCCACTACTTCAACATTGCTCGCTTCCTGTCTGTTATCGGCAAGGGTGAGAAGTGGACCAAGATCCCTTTCTCTGCCTTTATTGAAGGTCTTACCAAGCTCCAGCCTCGTTACTACTCCATCTCGTCGTCATCCCTGGTCCAGCCCAAGAAGATTTCCGTTACCGCTGTCGTTGAGTCGCAGGCTATCCCTGGACGTGATGATCCTTTCCGAGGCGTTTCTACCAACTATCTTTTGGCCTTGAAGCAGAAGCAGCACGGAGACACCGCCACTGTCTTTGGTCAGACGTACGAAATCGATGGTCCTCGAAACAAGTACGAGGGAATCCGTGTTCCTGTTCACGTTCGCCACTCCAACTTCAAGCTTCCTTCGGACCCCAGCAAGCCCGTCATCATGGTCGGACCTGGAACCGGTGTTGCCCCCTTCCGTGCTTTCGTTCAGGAGCGTGCCAAGCAGGCCGAGAATGGCATCGAGGTTGGACCTACTGTTCTATTCTTTGGTTGCCGAAAGTCGACCGAGGATTTCATGTACCAATCTGAGTGGGAGGTAAGTTTTTTTTCTTTTCTTCAACAGCCCGTCTGCGGTTGAGATACTGACCAATTCACGTAGCAATACAAGAAGGTTCTTGGTGACAAGTTCGAGCTCGTTACTGCCTTTTCTCGAGAGGGTTCTAAGAAGGTCTACGTCCAGCACCGACTCAAGGAGCGATCAAAGCAGATCGGCGAGCTTCTGTCCAACAAGGCCTACTTCTACGTTTGCGGTGACGCCGCAAGCATGGCACGTGAGGTGAACTCTGTTCTGGCGCAGATCGTTGCCGAGTCTCGCGGGGTTCCGGAAGCCAAGGGCGAAGAGATTGTCAAGAACATGAGATCATCCAACCAATATCAGGTACGTTGCAATACCCAAACATCCTGTGGCCATCTTTCCGCATTGGTGACGGTGCGAATGCTCGAGGCCACTCACACTCTAAGGAAATCAGCTGCTGACCGATTGATGTACAGGAGGATGTGTGGTAATAAAGGAGCGGTAAGCATGCGGAGCTGCATTTGGGATAGTCGGCACGTTGGGTGCCTGTTAGGTTTCACGACCGACCCAGGGCGAGCCCTGCTCCCCCAGGTAAACTAAGATGACCGTATATGAACTAGAACTTGGTTTTTATTAGAGGAGAATAGTCGGGTCTGTTCGTGGCATCTGGGTATCTTTCTGAATGATGGATACCCGTCCCGTTGGACTTTTTTTTTAGTGTATTGTATTGCAGTCTCGTTATGAAGAACATTATTGGATACATATTACAATAAAAAAAGATAAACTGAAATTGAACCCGGTGATTAGAAACCACCACTGTGTCGAGTTAAAAAGGTACGGTACTGGGGGTGTGTTGCCGCCAAGCGGGCCAGGACCGGGCAGATTCGCGATGAGGGACGAAAAGGGAAAATATCATATATGACCGCTAGTTTTGGGAGCATGGGTATAAATCGACTGAAGGGGTCGTGCTGTTCCAACCTGGCTTTATATGGCTCGCAAGGATGCCCTAAGATGAATGTATACTTTGCTTGATACGTGATGATCTGCGACTTTGAGGGCCAAGGAGCGTGGGAGTGCAGGGCTCCAGTCTCGATCCTTTTCCATCTTGTCCTATCAAGACGTGTTGATTGCCTCCTCTGAGTTGCAATTTTTCTTTCAGTGCATTCAGTTAGGGCTAGTCCATGCATGCATGATTTTTTCTTTTTTGCTTTCCCTTTTCACCTTGCTGCAGGGTGCAGTGTAGCCAGTTTACGTGCCGCTCTCTCGATACTGTATGTACGGTCAAGCCGCTTCTAATGGTGCATCCTGTCAAGCCGCAGGTTGCTTTTGTTGTCAGACGTACCCTTGACTGCTCTAATCGCCTTGTCGCCCCCCCGGACGCCCCAGGATCTCGCCGGAGTATCTCGTGCCCTATGCCCGTAAGCATTCCCCTTAGCAGCCGATTCGGATACCCTTGTAGGATGTCGCATGAAAGCCCCCTCTCGGCACGAGGAGCTACCCTTTTTTTTTCCCTTGTCGCAAGACGGATGATCGACCTTTGAAGTGAATCGGAAACCATGGAAGACACTTCCGGACTTCCATTGTCTTGGGCCTCCACCATGAAAGCGTGCAAATGGGTGGTGACAAGTGGACTGCATGCTTGGTGACTTTGGCGGGCACTGTGCCACACGCCTGCGCTCTGGCAGACGAAGCACTAAGACAGGACGTACCGTGGTATTGGGTCTCCGACTAGAGCACTGGACAGGACGCATCTCACATCGCGGTTACGGGGAGGCGGCTGAGCGTTGAGCAGTGGCGCTGTGGAGACGGCAAGTCCCAACGTCATTTACACCTAGCTCGCCATCTCGCCTGCATGCGTAGGCGACCTGGTTTGTACTTTTCTCGAGACAACTTCCTGCCCACATGAACACGAGAAAGGCGCTGTGGCGGTTAACCTGAAAACAAGGAAGAAAGTCTCAGAGGCGGGCTGGCCAACGCGCCTGCATTTGGCCCAAAAGAAAAGACCGTCTCCCGTCCTGCACGTTGTTGCTTTTGACTCGGAGCTCGGATGATGGGGCCATCTGGGCACGGATGTGGGAACCCTGTGCCTCTAGTTCGCGTCCCAGCAAGGGATGAACTTGCGACCGGGATATACGTGGGGATGTGTTATCTGGGGATGTGATGGCAACAGTTCGATGGCCTTTATGAGCTTTTGCGGGCTTTGGTGGTCCAGCTTGCAACTGGAGCTATTCGGGGTCAGATGCCTGACAGTCCGAGCGAGACACGTGAGACATGCTGGACCAATGCCTCCTGTGTTCTGTTTTTTTCTTTCTTTCTGGGCGGGCAACCACCGGGGATCAGGTCGGATGAGAAAAGAACAGATGCAAGCCACCAACCTGGCCTAAGATCATGGATTGTGTCATTGGCGGCGAATCCAAGGGGATGTGGGCGGGCAGTTCAACTACGGTTTCAGGCGGATCAGCTAAAAAAGCAATTAGAGACCTGATGGGCAGAGGCAACTGGGCCGACTAGGCGAACGTCGCAACCGGGCCCGGGGCCATTGGATGTCCTCAGTGAAAAAGACCGCCCTTTCCAACCGCAGGAACCGGTATGCCCGTGATCAATAACAGCCAGAGCTGGGTTGGGCTGTCACAAATCGATTGTGGCCCGCTACATCCACATCAGCTCGCACACCAGAACGCCCACACCAGATGTTCACTCGGGCAAGACGATTGGCTTCTCATGAGGCTCTAATCCTTGTACTGCTGATGCCCACACCATCCACACGCATGTATTTGATTGAGGGGCGCAAAAAAATTTGCCTGGGAGGCATGGGAAATCAGAGCTGCCAAGCCAGACCCGTGGGGTGCTGTGTCTCTTGCATGTCTGAGAAGACCTCGAAACCAAAGCAAATCCTCCGGCGCCTGCATGAGGTCCATATACGCTCCGATAGCTAGGAACAGGGCAGAAGCTCAGAGAGGTACCGCTGTCCCATTGCGCACAGAATATGATAAGAGGGGCAATAATTCCTCCTGGAGTCCACTGAGTTCTCCTTTGTCCCGTGTTCCAAGATATATATGACTCGATATTTTGCTCCCTGTTCACATATTCCTCTCGTGTTTTGAATATCCTTACAAAGAGAGAGGTTTTACTCTACATCCTTAGCCGTCTTTATCACCCTGACTATCTGCTGCGTCTTTGCATCTATATCTTGTTTTTGCTCATCCCCAGAAAGTGGCCGCCATCGACGACGAGAGGGCCCTGACTGTCCTGCCTGTGCAAAAACAATAAAAACGACCCCATACCTACATCAAGGAACGGATATATTCGCATTTTTCACCTTGTTTTTGACCCCCTATACTGAAAGAAGTTGGGCAAGTGAGGTGTTGAGCCGTCGAAATCTGTCGTCCTGGTCACTCCTCAACCCCTTAATACCACCACCATCACATACTTTTCTTGCACTGATACCCGCATTCTTATCCCCCCGTCTTGCAAATAATCAAATAGCTACTTCAAAGGCAGAGGAGTCTGTGCTCGGTGCGTCATAGACTACAGATACCCCTTCGGCACGTTGAAGAAGCAGCTGGATCGCGATCCTTTCAGCTCCAGGTCGCTCAACATCGAACTCTCCGCTACCTTGGTGGCCAATCTTCCTGTCTAGAGAAAGCGCTGCGGCCGCCCTGACGTGACGCATATAGCAAAGAGTGACTCGCGATTGTGAAAGCCATCCTGGTGTTCATGCCCACCTAAACGCTTTCGCATCAGTGAATCATTGCCAACCAGCCCACTCGCTGCGAGTCACTTGGCAGCGGCTGTTGATCGAGTGCAATCGCTACCAACCACTGCTGCCCATACCACTTTGCCAGCTGCCCGCTTTCCATCTCTGCCCGACCGCCTCATCCCCAATTCCTCTTTCTCTTTCTTTCACCCTTCTTCCCAACGCAGACACTTCTCTCTCTCCTTCACCTTCTTTCCGCTCTGTCTAGAGTAGACAGCGCCTTCACGGTTTGAGACGAGCCGCCGGTTTTTGCCCTCTGCACACCTACCTCATTAATTGACGCTTACCTTTCTTGATAATCCTGCCATCCTTCTTGCCCCTCGCTCTTTTGGAGTCTGTGCACTATTTGCTGCCAGAATTGCGACCAGCGACGCCTTCCTCTAATACCATAATTACAAGCTTTAGGTAAGTGATACTCGAACCAACCCTTCTGCATCTGTCTGTCAGTCTTCTATGATTTATTCATGTTCCTTTTCCTCCTCGTCTTCTCTCCCCCCTCACTTCTCTCATCTCCCCACATCTTGTTCGCGGCTCAGCTTCACACTCGTTCGACACATCCTCCGCCCCGTGGCAGATCCGGTTCTGGACCTTCATCTTGCTCAACAGCCTGTCCTATCTTACTTACTCTCGCTTCATCTCAGAGTCTTGGTACCTCGGGATTTACCGTCGTTGGTATTCTCACAGAAATTCCTTGTGTCGCTAGGAGTCGGCATTCAGTCAATAGTGAGTCGACCCAACTCCATATCCCCATATTCAGGACTCGGGCCTGCTATCTGTTGCACGTATGGCTTGCAATCACTCCGACTGGGCAAGATTTCTTGTACCCATGAGGAACTTGCCCTGGACAGACCAGCCTTCTTCACCTAGATTTTGCACACGACTTTCTCTGAGCTCTTAGCCTTAGACTAACATATTGGTACAGTAGAGGCTTTGTACAGTTTGGTACTTTCACCCACCAGCTCCGGAAGAGCTTATTTGTCGCTTTCGAGGTATGTACTAATCGTTTTGGACGTCTGGACAGTATCACAGAATCCTCACCGAATCACGGCATCCTTTGATGCCATATTGCTACCGCTCTTTCTGTTGTGTTCCGTACTCTTGTTTTCGATCTGATTGATTTGCTGACCCTTTCATCGTACCAGGCACACTTAAAGTTCTCTTCTCTGCTTGAACCAAACATGGAAACCGGTGGTGTTGCCGCGCCTTATCTCCCCGGCCAGTCCCGGTCGTCCCACTCCCACCTGGCGATCCCCGGATCCAATGACCACAATGGAATTATGAATCAGTTTCAAGGAATGTCGCTGGGTGGCATGAATATGGCAAACGGACCGGCGCCTCTTCCGATGAGCCCCTCATATATGCTTGGCCCGGATGGACTTGTTCTGGCTCCCATGCCTGCGTCGCAGTCTATGAATCTGGCCCATACGACCGAGAATGGATATGGCGCCTTTTCACTCAACAATTCCTATGGAAACCATTATATCAACGTGCCCGTTCCCCTCATGCCCTTCACCCCCGGCCGATCAAGCGCGGCTCATCCACGAATTGATCGTGCCCACTCAGATGTCCCTGGTCTTGAGAATCGTCGTGGTTCTTACTCTACCACTGAATCAACTCCTGCCACCCCATTCTACACCGGCGTTTCTCATCGCGAGAATGGACCTCGCGTTGCGAGCCTTGACAGGTCTGCTTATACTACTCCGTCCCCTCAGCAGATTGGCTTGACGGCTTTGCACGTGGACATCCCTGCCAAACCGGCCCTGCCTCCCGTTTCCGACCACGTTTTGGATGAACTTATCAAGAGGAGCCCAGCTATTCCGAAGGCTGTTCCAGCGGTGTTTACTCCCCCCGGTCAGATGAAGAGCCTTGAACAGAGCCTCGAAAACCGCATCCCCGGAAATCGTAATGTCTACATTCGTGGCCTCCATCCCACAACTGATGACGAGTTGCTGTTTCAATTCGCGTCTCGATTTGGCGGTGTCGAGACGTCCAAGGCAATCATTGATACAGGCACAGGCGCATGCAAGGGGTAGGATCTGCCTATTGATACATCTCGCAGTATTTTTGCTCACATTTCTCTAGTTTCGGTTTTGCTAAATTTTTCGATGGTGCTGATTCGGAGATGTGTATTCGTGGGTTTTATCGTCTTGGTTACGAAGTTGGCTTTGCTCGAGTGAGTACAATCTCCAACCCTTATTCTATGGCGGCTCTTAACTTGTTCTACAGGAGTCATTTAACTCTCGCTTGAAGGCGGAGGGTGACGAGGGGTCCACTAATCTCTACATTTCCAATCTTCCGAAGGCTCTGACCGAGGTTGTAAGTTTAGGCACCCGTTCTGGAAAGGTTCAAAGCAATACTGACCGTGTAGGAACTGGGCGCCATCTTCATGGGTTACACTATCTTGTCCAGCAAGATCCTTCGGGACAGCATGGGCAATAGCCGCGGTGTTGGTTTTGCGCGGTAAGTACTGATTTTTCCTTTCGAAGACGAACACGCCATCTGATGCACCAAAAGTTTTGAAACTCGTGATGTTTGCGACGATGTTATCCGGAAATTTAATGGCCTTGGCATCGGCGAAGAAGGCCTTCTCATGAACATTCGATATGCCGACACACCCGCCCAGAAGGAGCTCAAGCGCGTGACTGCAGAACGCCGACAGTTTCGTACCAATGAATACAATATTGGCGCCTACGGTACCCCCCTTGTTGGCCTGAACCCAACTTTGTATAGTTCTCAGCAGCAACCTTGGCGGCGATCCTCTCAACCTGGCCTTGATCTCGCCAGAAATGGACAGCCAGAAGCTGCTGGCTTGTCTGACTTGAGATCACGCTCCTCTCGAAAGTAAGACATTCAAACCACACTCATTTTAAACCTGTCGCTAACGTTCTTGCAGCATTGCCAGTTCTGTTAATGCGCCAGCGGCCCGGGCGGCTTCGGCGACTTCTGCCTCCTCTGACGGAAGCAACGGAGCCAAATCTTCGGGGTCTCAGCGAGGATCTTTTCAGTATGGTTTGTCGAATCACTCTCGGGGCCCTTTCTAACCTCTTGACTAGGACGGCTACGAGTTCGAGCGCGGAGGAAGCAATCAGCACACCTACGTCATCCGAGTGCGATAAGAGTGTCACCATTCACGCAGATACCATTGTTAACGCTTCTCTCGACTCGTCTCCGTCCGTCAAGAAGGAGACTTCTATGAAGAGGGAAATTCAGTGATCACAACGTATTGATTGTTAGACAATCTGGAGTCTGCGCCATTCGTTACCCCTATTTCTTTTGTCCTTTTCTTAATCATGGTCTCTTGGAGCTGTCTATTTAACATGTCTAGTCAGTGTTATGAGGTTGCGGAACATGTTATGGTCTCAGGTAGTTGGTGCAGTTGATGACTTCTGCTATGCCCTATTTTATGAGCTGCTGTACTTTAGATTTTAAAGAGGACAGTCTTGTCATGAAAGTCTGCAATGTTGGCAAATTGCCTCAATGAAATAAATCACCATTGTTTTAATTCTAAACTCATCTAATGCGATTGTCTTGTGTGGTCAATCATTAAGGCACAGTCTGGAAGAGCCTTGAAATACTAGGCAGTTAATGAATGTCACATCACACTTTGTGTACATTCTTCATGGGTATCATTGCATTTTCTTTTGTTAAACTGTTAGTTTAGACATGGGTTCCTCGACTGGGAGTTCTGCGTCTCGAGCATCATCCCCTAGAAGCCCTCCTGATGTATTCTCGACGTCCCCGTCCTCTTCCTCCTCGTTCTCTTCATCACTTTCTTCTTCGCTTTCATCGTCATCATCTTCACCCTGGGGTTTTAGCTCTTCCTTGTCCTTGATGGCGGCCTCCAAATCCTTCAACATCTTCTTGGTGAAACCGGACGCTTCGACTGTAGCATCTAGTCTTTTCGCACCATCTTTTCCAACACTTTTCTTCGCATGCTTGAAGAAGGGGCCAGGTGCAGTGGTTACAAAGTGAAAGCGCCTCTCGAAGAATCGCTTTATGCAGTTGACATCGCGGTCAAAGTACATCTCCGCGTTTTGGTGCTCCATTGAAACCATTTGCGGGAAGTCGATGATGACAGGCTCCAACACGACCGTTTCCTGGCCGTCTTCTGACTTGACTTTGTTTTCCTTGATAAGAATATTGAACTCGTTATAGTCGCCATGAATCAGTCCGTGCTTGGCAAGCTGGAGAATCAACCCAATCAATTCAGCGTAGAGAGCTGCTGGATCCGGGACTTCGGCGATTTGGCGTAGAGGAAAAGCATCAACGAGGCTCATGACGATAGTGTGTCGAGAATGCGCCATCGGCTCCGGAACAGGGAATCCTTCTTCGCGAAGGGCTTTCATAAAAGCAAACTCCTTCATAGCTGCTAGTCTTGAAAGGTACATCCATGAGCCGGAAGCTCGGTTCTTGAGGTAGTCTCGGTTTGATTTGACGGTTCGGAAAGAAATTCGACCTAGTCTGTGGATTTTCAGTACCCGCTGTGTTCCGGTCTCGTCGGCAACCACCATGATGTCGCTTTCTTTTCCCACGCCGATTCGGTTTCCGACACTGTAGACCTCTCTTCGCTTCGCATGGGTATGAAGGGCGAGGTAATCGAGGCCGCCATAGGTCAATCTGTAGCCATCGTACTTGGCTTCCTTGACTCGCGCAATCAAGCCGACTTTGGCGAGAGCAGAGATGCTCCTGTGAACACCACTAGCACCGCCACGGAGGCGGGAAAGCTTTTCGATCAAGGTTGTTGGCACAATTTCGTGATTTTTACTCCCCATCTCAACCTGAATTTCCTGTGTTAGACTTGTCCAGTGGGAAACCCTGATGGGTCGCGTGAACTTACTGCAGTAAGAACTCGCCAGTCCTCGGCGACGAGGTAGCGCATGGCTTTGGTGTCTAACTTCATGGTGGCTTAGATTTTGGAGATGGCGACAAAAAAAAATTAGAACAAGAATCGCCAGTTTCAATAATCCGCCTCGAGTTTGTCTGACCGCGGGGTTGATTCACGAGATGTTGTCGCATGGTGGGGTTATCCTGGAAATTTTGACGATAAGATCTAATCAGCGATAAGAGATAGTCTACTATCTCGGAGAGAGCTCGGGTAATTGGTAGCAGCACGTGATTACGAGGCTGGCTCGGACCCGTTCTGCAGGCGGCAGCGCCTGGCGTAACCAGAGCTACCTGCCTGGGTACAGCACAGCACCTTGAGCTTGACCAAGCAGGCTCCATCACCTTCCATCACCAGCGACGAATACCCACGACCACATCAAGACCACAACATCTTTTGCGAGGATACTAGCGACAACAACTGAGAAGCTCTACCAATATTGCGCTACGACTTTCATTCCCCCCTAATCTGTTCTTTAGAGCTGCCCACAGTCGTCTAAGCCGTCGACGTCAACATGGCTCAGGACAGCGAACTGCCCAAGGCGGTTGACAAGGGCAAGGGCAAGGCCGTCGAGGATTCGAAGAAGGACAAGCCCCTGGCAAATGGAAAGAATGAAGATGACAAAGTTGAGAGTATGAATGCCCCGCCCGCATGGCGATGCGAGCTGATGCTGATCCGGACATAGCTGCGGAGGAGGAGCTCAATGAGGAGGACCAGCAACTCAAGAACGAGCTTGACATGATGGTCGAGCGTTTGACGGTTAGTATCCTTTGGTAAATTGTGGAATGCGCGCCTGAACCGATGTCTGATGATTTTCTAGGAGTCAAACAAGGACCTCTACAAGCCCGCCCTTGAAGCGATGAAGACCTCCATCAAGACCTCCACATCATCCATGACCGCAGTACCGAAGCCGCTCAAGTTTTTGCGACCACACTACGAGACTTTGACCAAGTTGTATGACGAGTGGCCACAATGTGACGACAAGACCTCCCTGGCGGACGTTCTATCTGTCATTGGTATGACATTCTCAGACGATGACCGACAAGACACCCTCAAGTTTCGACTCTTAGCACCGACCTCTGATATCGGCTCATGGGGACATGAGTATGTCAGGCACTTGGCCCTGCAAATTGGTGAAGTGTATGGAAAGCGAATCACAACGGACGAACCCACCAAGGATCTGGTTGACCTCGCCCTTCTCTTGATCCCCCTCTTCCTCAAGAGCAACGCCGAGGCCGATGCTGTGGATCTCATGAGCGAGCTCGAAATTATTGAGCAGATTCCCAATTTCGTCGACGAAAACACGTATGCGCGAGTTTGTCTGTACATGGTCAGCATGGTGAACCTCCTCACTTACCCTGACAACGAGACGTTTCTCAGGACAGCTCATGACATCTATATCGAGTACAAACAATTTACCCAGGCCACGGTCTTGGCTATTCGACTTCACGATTTCGACCTGATCAAGGCCGACTTTGACAAGGCGGAGGACCCCGCCCTTAAGAAGCAGCTGGCATTCTTGATGGCTCGCCAAAGAATAGTCTTGAACCTAGACAACGATGAGGATGATGAGGATGGAATCGCCTCGGATTGCTTGTCGAGCCTCAAGCTGTCAGAGCATTTCAAGGCCCTCGGCAAAGAACTCAACATCCTGGACCCCAAGTCTACAGAAGATATCTACAAGAGTCATCTTGAGAGCAGTCGTGTTGCTGGAATGACCAACCTCGACTCGGCCCGACACAACCTCGCGGCTGCATTTGTCAATGCCTTCGTCAACGCTGGTTTTGGCAACGACAAGATGATGCTTGTGGATGGCGAGAAGGAGACTTGGGTATGGAAGACAAAGGCTGACGGCATGATGTCAACCGTTGCTTCTTTGGGTACTCTTGTCCTTTGGGATGTTGAGAGCGGTCTTGACAAGATTGATCGATACACTTACTCTAACGAGCCTGAAATTACGGCCGGTGCCATGCTTGCTATTGGTATCATGAACTCTGGTGTGCGAATCGATTCGGATCCTGCTTTGGCTCTTCTGGGCGATACTGACAAGTTGAACCACGCTAACCCCCTGATTCGAACTGCTTGTATTATGGGTCTGGGACTATCCTATGCGGGTTCCAACAAGGAAGAGGCTCTTGAGCTTCTTTTGCCCTTCATCTCGGACTCTTCTCAGGACATGCAAGTCTCAGCCATGGCTGCGCTGGCTTGCGGTCTCATCTTTGTCGGCTCATCTCACCCAGACGTCAGCGAGGCTATTGTTACCACTTTGATGGATGAGGATCGCCAGAACCAGCTGACTGACAAGTGGACGCGATTCCTGGCTCTCGGCCTCGGCTTGCTTTTCTTTGGAAGACAGGAGGAGGTCGATGTTATTCTCGAGACCCTCAAGGCCATTGACCACCCAATGGCAAAGGCCACTGCGGTCCTCGCTGAGATTTGCGCCTGGGCTGGCACCGGTGCTGTGTTGAAGATCCAGGAGCTTCTACACATCTGCAACGAGCACAAAGAGGATTCCGACGAGAAGAAGGGCGATGAGCTTCTCCAGGCATATGCCGTCATCGGTATTGCACTGGTGGCCATGGGCGAGGACGTGGGCCAGGAGATGGTCCTCCGACAGTTTGGCCATCTTATGCACTATGGTGAAGCCAACATTCGCAAGGCTGTACCTCTGGCGATGGGTCTCATCAGCCCCAGTAACCCCCAGATGAAGGTCTACGACACTCTGTCGAGATACAGCCACGACACTGACCCCGAGGTCGCTATCAATGCCATCTTTGCCATGGGTCTACTTGGTGCTGGTACCAACAACGCCCGTCTGGCGCAGCTGCTTCGCCAGCTTGCCAGCTACTACCACCGCGACCAGGATGCCTTGTTCATGGTCCGCATTGCCCAGGGTCTCCTCCACATGGGCAAGGGCACCCTGTCTCTTAGCCCCTTCCACACTGATCGCCAGGTCCTCTCTCGTGTTTCGGCGGCCGGCCTCCTGGCCACCCTGGTTGCCATGATCGAACCCAAGGAGTTCATCACTTCCAACTCTCACTACCTCCTTTACTTCCTTGTCACCGCCATGCACCCACGTTTCCTCGTCACTCTCGACGAGAACCTCAAGCCCCTCAAGGTCAACGTTCGCGTGGGTCAGGCCGTCGACGTTGTGGGCCAGGCTGGTCGACCAAAGACCATTACTGGTTGGCAGACTCAGAGCACACCCGTTGTTCTTGCATACGGCGAGCGTGCAGAGCTGGAAGATGAGGAGTATATCAGCTTGAACAGCACACTGGAAGGCCTAGTGATTCTACGAAAGGTAAGCTGACGCACGCAATACTCGAACTGTACCCTTGTGAACACAATGCTAACCGCTGTATTTAGAATCCTGAATGGGAAGAAGAGAAATAGAAAATGAACGATTATGTGAGCGAGCGTTGGGGTTGGTCCGGGTCCAGGATTGGAAGGCCACACACAGGCCAGGCCTCGTTACACTGTATAGTAATCTGCTGTAAAGGCGAACACGCGGGAGGATTCAAATGCATTGATAGACGGTCAAAATCTATTGCAATTTCGTGTCTTCCTTCCAGAAATGCGTCATATCCGATGAAACAGCCCTGTACTTAACTCCTGGAAATAGCCCCAGTGCAACATAACATTGACCCGGAGGAACAAAATTGGATATCCTAGTCCTGTAACACCAATTGCCTTAACCATGCAGTAGATATCTATGCCTTAATGCCCAAGTTCCCGGAGAAAGAAATATCAAGCCAGTTCTATAATGCGTGTTTCTTGCTTCTCAAAATCACAGATTTAACACCAATACGCCTAAACCGAAAAAACAACAGAATCACCAAGTGTTCGGCCCAAAGTGCTCGCCTTCTGGGACGGATTTGTATGGGCAGGCCTGCCAATCACACCCCTGCTTGTAAATCTCAGTGCCCCACCACTTGAAGCCATCCATCCACCCGGGATAGATAAATCCAAAGAAGACAACGACAATGCCAAATGCGAGACCCGAGTCGAGGGCAGCGCTGAGGGTCATAGTATATTTGCTCCACCAGGCATTGTGGCGGTTCTTAATGACGTAGTTGAAGACGTAGCAGACAAGAACCCAAACGGAAAAGTTCAGACCAGTGGCCGGGGGGATCCACGACATTGCGCCAAAGATGACGGGGAGGTTAACCTTGCGGAGGATACTGCCGCGATGGCGGCGGCTATAGAGCCAGAGAGGGATAGGAAGAAGGGCGCCAAGAGGGAAAAACCAGACCAGGGCGCGGTAGATGGCCTTGGGCCCAAAGAACTCGTCAGGACCAACCACGCCCCAAAGAATAGAACCATTGAAGTGAACACGAGCAATGGGGCACGTGAATCCGTTGACAGCCTCCGAAGTGCATATGCCCTTGATGTTTGCGAACATCCAATTCAGCACGCCAATTTGGGTAAGGGAGGAAACGATGGTCGCGACGAGCTGAACCGAGAAGAGGATGCGGGGCGGGATCTTCATGTAGTGGCCGAGTTTAAGATCCGAGGCAAATTTGATACCCTGGGCCGATGAAATGTATCCATAGGTCACGAAGACCATGTTCGCGATGGGGCGGCCAGGGAACACGACGCCGCAAATCAACTGGCAAATCAAATAAATGCTGCTGTGCTGGTTTGTCACAGCCATGATGATGCCGTTGGGGATGAAGAAGAGGGCGCCGAGACCGAGGGCAAGTAGAAGCCCATACCATGGCAAGTGAACAGGATAGCTAGAAAGGCATCGTTAGAAGATCCAAGACAATTAATCCAAAACAGGTAGGCAACTCACTATTCGACCACGAAAATCCCGACAACGGTCATGCTCAGGAACGTAATCAAGTACCAACTCAGGGGCGCATCTTTGTAGCGCTTCATCAGGCGGCTATGAATGTCTTCATGGCTGATCAAACCCTCAAGGTTCGACGAAGACGATGACCTCCGCCCATGATCCTCCTCGGTTGAACGTCGCAACGGTGAAGACCTGGTACCATCTGGAACTGGCTGGTATTCCGGCTTCCCATCCTGTCGAGCCTCTGCCAATGCCTTTTTCCAAGTCCTCCATATGTCTTGGCCATGCCAGCACGCAGTGTGAGTGAGCAATGCAGCCAGACCAGCAAACTGCACGCCGTAGCTGAGAACATACGTAATCGGGAGAAACACCCGGCTGTAACTCTGGTACGCATCCCTGTCAAACAAAAATTCCGGTGTGAGGATTCTGGTAACGTTATAAACAGATCCGGTGTTGTCAAAGACGGCAGCAGAGAGGATTGGCATATAGCTGGCGAAGAGAACGTTGCAATAGTAGAGGATTGGGGCAATTATCCACATCACAATCGCCAGTCCTCCAATGACATTCATGGCGGCCCAGAATGGCACCAGCAAGGGAGAACCAACGTATGTGATCTGGGCCCAATCAAAGGTCAGGGGGAAGAGACCAAGACCAGAGGATACACCAAACAAGTTGGCGACAACGACATTCTTTGGAGCAAACCAAGTTATGACGTTGAAATAGCTCAGTGCAGGCATCAGTAGACCTGGAAGGAAGTAAAAGATGAAGGACACAGCCCAAACAATGTAGAAAAAGTTCCACCTGCTGATGGTCCAGCCTCCAGCAGGCTTGTTCTCCTGTTTGTGAAGAGTCGAGAACATGGCAGCGGACATAAGGGTTCCGGGCCAGATCATACCGCTCGGCCGGACGAGGAACCGCCGTGTTAACCCAGCAAATCCATAGCCAAGGACCTGTGTGGAGATGGTCAAGAGGAGCTGGTACACAATGGGAGCGTCCTGCTTGTAGAATTGAGTTTGCTCGACAATCACGTCTGTGGCGAAGGCGAAGCCAAAAGCGACATTGCTACTAACGTAGACACAGGTGTGCTCCTTTTCATTCCACCGCCCCTGAGCTAGCCATAGTCGCCAAGCAGTGATTCTGCTTTGTTTGCTGGGAGCCTGGGAGTCTCTAGAAATCGACGGGCTCTTGGATCCATCGACAAATGACTCCTCAGGGTCAAAAGGTCGTTTGAGCAAAAAGTCCCAGAGATGACCAAGTGGGTGGACCATGAGTAGAGCGATAACGGGCGTGATAGCAACGCTGGGGTATCTCAAAGAGAAAAACAAGTTGGTCGATGACCCAAGAATAGAGAAAAGAACAGAAAGACACCACATGCGCGGGGTGTTAATGGAAAGGGTAATGTCGTCTGTAGGTGGAACGGAGGCGCGGACTGCCTCGTGAGGAGAGTTCTCGGGTTCGACGTCGGCGCCGTTGGAGGAGGTATCGTCATCGTCGTCTTCGAGTAAACGGCCATTCTCCGATACATCACTTTTCATGCTATCCTCGAGAACACCACTGGCGTTTGTCTCGGTAAACCGACTCTCCAAACCAGAAACAAGGCCAGCGCCATCGTCCTCGGACAACCTCGCAGACTGCTTGGACAAAGTAGATCGTCGAGAGGCATCACTCAGTATCGTGTCGGTAACATGTCGCAATTGGTGTGCATTTGGCCCTTGGCATTCGCTTCCCGTCGGCGAATTATTACGACTGGGTGTCAGTGAAACAGAGCCATACGGGGCAGAGTCCGGGCGTGAAGCGGCTGAGCGCAGAAAGGGTGTTTTCTTGGAGGCCATGTCTTCGGCGCCCTCGTGGGAGGGATTCGTATCGCAGTCAGGGTCAGAAGCATCTATGTCCCCGCCGTATTCGCCAGTATCAGAGTCGGGCTCAAGCTCGGAGACTACGTTGTCGACAGTGTCAGGAGGCTCAAGGATAGACGAGGACAACCGTGCATGGTGGTCTTGATCGAGAGTAATGGAGGGAGGTGCGGGAGCGGCTGGGGCAGGGCCAGTAGTTAACAGATCTGGATCGTCAGCATCTGGAGTCCGAGACGGCAGCACATGGCCTTGGCTCAGATTCGGGTCGGGCGGGATAGACGTCCAGGCGTGGGATACTGAGACAGCGGCAGTGGACCGGGTGGTGGAGGAGGCGGAGGCAGACGTAGACGTGGATGGGGATGTTAGGGGCTGAAGGGGGACAGCGTGCTGCAGCTGCAGATGGGAGTCATCTGCATCCACATTCACATCCAAGCCAAGAACCCTGCCCTTGAACGAAGATGATGACGGTTTCCTGCGGGTGGTGCTGTGGGTGGTGTCTCTGTTGGAATTCGAACCGTTGGCGTGTCGTCCCATTGCCATGGTGGGGCGTGCAGCCAAACGTCGGCGCCGGTGGTGTGCAGCGGAGGCGCCTAAGGTCTAGAGGTACGTACAAAAGAAAGCAAGCAAGGCACTATTACAGGACTTGAGACTTGAAAGCACCTGGGCCGGGTCTTTTTTTCGCGTAGCGATAGGTGATACGTTGCCGATGGAACGGGCAGATGGGGTGGGCCGGGGCGAAGGTCCACCAGACAGCCGGGTTTGTCGCGCAGGCGCGGGGGGACGCAGTGCGGTAACTGTAACGCGACGACAGAAAAGCTGGGCAGGCTGCTAGCGGGCACTGCATTGTATGCACAGGTCAACAGCCTAGGCAGCCCTGTTCTGCCATGGGCACGGCGTGGAGAGTTGGACCCCTGTGTGTGGATAACGATGAGTTGTGGGCTGGCGGTCGCGAAGATCAATCGGAGCACGGAGGTCGATTGAAGGCGAGTCGGTGACGCCCGGTGAACGGGGCGACGGGATGACGACACAAAATCCGGAGAGATGCAACCTGGTGTCCAGCAGACCTCTGCCTGCGCCCTGCTAGGGAATGCGTGCGTACAGTCACGCCGCCGTTACAGTGCACACGGCCGGCTAAGAGAAGATTCGGCCTCTGCGATGCTGCGTGTGCCCTGCGGCACCCAGGGTACACAGTACGGCATCTTCATGTTGCGACCCTCCCAAAACGGCATGAGGAGAGCGGTAATTAGGGCCAAGATGCATGTGTGCAATGTTGTGGTCATCGCCAATGCATGCCATGTAACTGGTCCGACCCCAGCCATGGCAGGTCAGCCACAGCGATAAACGACTGGCCCGCTCAAGGGCCACGGGAACAAGGGGCAGGATAGACAAGGGAATTGAACAGGGGTTTGGCCCTCCCACAGCAAACAAGTGGGTAGGAATCAAATCATGCAGTTGGTATGGCGTGGGATGCGTACATACATCGCAGGAGTGGATGCTGGACGTGGGATGCGTGGTCCGTGAGAAGCGAGAGGCGGCAGGATGAGGAGTGAGCGAAAGAACAGGGCCGGGAGCGAGGCCTGTCAGGCAGCACAGCCAATCACGGAGAGACGTGGGCTCCCTCTAAGTTTGGTGCGGAAACAAGGCTGCAATTCTTGACCTGGCGAACAAGTTGACGGGTGGCTTGCCAACGCCAGCTGGCGCCCTCTAAACGGGGATCAGGCCTCCTTGCATAAGGGCCAATTACCCAAAGGCATTGGTGCAGTCAGGTTTGGATCAAAGTTCCATCGTTCAATGCTCCCAACCTCACCCGAACCGTGGAGGGCCTCAAATGAACGGTAGATGACAAGCACCCAATAATGCACGGTGGATGCCACAGCTCGCACTCTTGGGGGCTGAGGTTCCAGGAATGGCAACACGGCCGCACACACCTCATGCTCCCTTGTCAGGTGTGGGTGGTGAGGCCATGTTTGTATCCTGTCGCTGAGGTACTTCAAAGTGTTTAGATCATCTAGGTAGGCCAGCCGTAAGGGATCAACGCGCGCACCCCTCAAACGAGCGCGCCGGGGGCCTGAGACATGCGACTTGCTAGAAGATGGATATATCCCACCTTCGCCAATCGGACGCCTCCCAGCGGAGAGGCCTCACAGGAGTCGAGATGGACAGAAAAGTGCCTATTGCTCAGCATGGCGCATCGCGTACATGAGCAAAAGCGCATGTGAACGTGAGGTACGTACTCGGCCGCTGGGCGGAGGCGATTTAGCGAACAAGGGCTGGTGTTCAAGCCGGGGTTCAGGGACAGGCATGCTGTGACGCTGCAAGCTGCGACGCCCTGACGCAGGTTCCGATGCATCTGATTAGATAAGTCCCGCCAACCTTCTCACGACGCCAGCGAGAGCCAAGACGGGCTCGCTGGCCAAACAGACCCCAGTCTCTGCCCCTGCGGTTCCCCCTTTTTTCCCACACTTGCTTGCCATGACACCTCTTTGACGCCTTCGCGCTTCTGCAGTTGCAGTCTGCATTGCATTCTGCACTCGCCCGCGCCTAGCCCTGCGGCCAAGCTGAGAACTTCCATCATGTGTTGCATTCCTGACGGCACGCTACACACCTTTTTCTATCTTTCTTTTTTTAATCAATACCACCTGCGCCCTTTTCTCCATTATTTCATATCGACTTCTAAAATAGCCAACTGGAAACTATACATATTGTGATGACCACCCATGTACCTCGTAATTAAGACGTACGGCTCAGCCGGGGGTTCTGCACATCCTACGAGCTTACGTCCTCGTCCCCTGCTAGACTAGGCACACACGAGCAGCCAACGCCTCATATCCTAATCTGGCTTGCCGCAGCAGATGCCTGACCTGTCGTCTTACGCTGCTCTCGTCTTTTTCTGGAAATCAAATTTGATGATCCAGGTTTCCGGGTAACTGTTTTAGCATACCCCTGTCGCAACTTGGAGCAAGGTACGTAGGAGCAAGGTATCATCTGCAGGGTCCTCATTCCCTATGTTCAATAGCTTTCTCGCCATTTCAAATGCCATCTGTCGCATTTGCTATTGGCTTATTGTTTTCCATTTACCTCACTTCCAACTTGAGGGGAAACAAGAGAGCTGAGGGTGCAACCGCACCCCCTAAAGACCCCGACTCTTTACCCGATACTCCCTCAAGCTAACCCAAATTATTGGCATGGATGAACTATTGGTGCTCTCGTAACCAGAAGTAAAGTGTAGAGTGACCCGTGCCAGCTACGAGCATATTGATATGCTTCATTTTTGCGAGAGCCTATTTTCATCCATCCGGTATGTATACATCGGAATCTCATAAACTTAAAGCACATCCGAAAGAAATGCGATCTAATTGTTTGCAAGCCCCGAAGAAGGCAATTTGCAAAAAACAGTCCTCGTCTTTTCTACTTGGTGACTCGTTTTGAACTCGTCACAATGTCACAATTCATATGGCTTCGGACATATAAACTGGTGCGCCATTCCGAGACCCTGCCCTTTCGGCTGGTATCTTCTCATACAACCTTGGCCAAACTGTGAGCTTCACCTCGGTGACCTAGACCAAAAAACCAATTCAAGGGTCCCATGTATTTAGTTTACTACTTTTAGATATCAACTAAGCCAAGATTTCAAGTTGCATGTTTTCAGCCAAGTGCATAGTGACGAGTGATCTGGCAGGCAAACTCGGCTATGTCTAGTTTCGGCCGCACTAGACCGATGGGCGATCTTTTTAGGCTACTCGATTAAAAAAAAAATCCAGAACAAAAGTGCGGCCAACATCCGCCGCTATTGATAGCGTGTTTTCGCTGGTCCCGAGGATTTGGCTCGTCTGGCTTCACCGCCGCCTTTCAGCTCGCAACGGCGTTGTTTTACTTGGTGCACCTGACGAGACCGGTGGGTTTGGCCGGAGCCGACCCACTGCGTCGGGCACGGAGGGCGAGGCCGAACGAGCAAGACATGTGGGAAAATCGTCCGAAATGCGCACACCAGTGTTAAGCTAGCGGTTCCGCCGCAGCCCAAACCTCTCACCACGACCACAAATGTGACAGGGCAACCTACCCCTCCGACACTTAGTCTCGACCTCAGCTATGGCGTCACCGTTGACGGCTGCCAAGCAGCAGCTACGGGCACTTGTGAAGCAGAGGTTATCTAGCCTCGCGCCTGATTCTATCAATACCCAAAGTATGACCACTAAGCGCTTACCATTCCGCCGAGCCAAACTGCCATCTGACACAGTCATCACAGGTCGTCAAATATTTGAAGCCCTAAAGGAGTTCAAGCCTTACAAAGATGCCAATCGCATAGGCGTGTATCTGTCCATGCCCTCTGCCGAGGTCCAAACCGACGCTATCGTGCGTCACGCACTAGCAGCTGGTAAACAGGTTTTTGTGCCATATCTCTACAAACCCGCTCTGCAAATCCCTGGCACACCTTCCCGGGTGATGGATATGGTGCATCTTCAGAGCCTGCAAGATTACGAGAGTCTCAAGCCTGACCGCTGGGGCATTCCAAGTATTGACTCAGCCACGGTTGATGAACGAAACCGCATCCTCGAAGACAAAAGCTCCGACGGTGCGATCCAGAACACCTTGGATTTCATCGTGGTTCCCGGAGTTGCATTTGACTTTGATCAAAACGGCGCTGTGAGGCGACTCGGGCACGGAAAAGGCTTTTATGACTACTTCCTCAACAGGTATTTTTCCAGGCTGGAGCTCAACGGCCCTGGCAAAGAGACGCCGCTCCTCCTCTATGGGCTGGCTTTAAACGAGCAGATGATTCCGGCGTCGCTGAACCAGCCAGTTCCCACTGCCCCTCATGACCACCCCCTCCATGGCCTTGTTATCGGTAGCGGGGAGATTAAAAACTCACCAACTAGTCCAGCTAATAGTTGATATGTCTGTATGGTATTTTCTAGCTGCGACTGCAAAAACCATTGCTGAGGGTAATCGAGGTTCGATTTCTGCTAATGCAACATGGCGAAAGCCAATTCATGTGATGAAATCGAGGGCATTCCATGGTGAAAAATGTGACCAGGAGATTTAGTTCCCAAGACCAAGTCTCCTGCCCTAAAGGTATGGATTGAGCAACGTTCAGCACTGTGGCTTTTTCGCGCCCGCGCTGCCGAGTAAAAGAGATTCCACTCATAGAACCAGGTGTTTGGGTCTTTTTCTTCCTTTTTCCTGCTCACTGGTGAAGTATTGCCTAGAATTGCATGTGACTCAAACAAGGATATGGAGTGTTGTCAATCTGCACTGGGCGGAGTCTGGCTCGAACAGAAGCTCAGACGAGTTGTTAAGTGAGACAAGAGGGAAAGGCTTTCTCTCCGCTCAAATCAAGCTACCGCACAAGGCATGCATGGTCTCCCACTCTGTCTGGAATTTGCTCATGTCGAGAATTACAAACAAGGCAATATTTTACTCGCGTGTCGTTTATTTAGGCTGCCTTTACCCAGACCTTGGAAGGGGACCGCGGGCCGGAAAAACTACGGAATGTCATCCAGGCAGATTGCCCCGCCAAGGTTCTCTCCACTGCAACCCATGTATCGCTCAAAACCGGTCTGAGCTGGGCTTTGTGTTTTGCCTTCGAGTGATATCCCACCTTTCATCGTTGATCACGTACCTCTTCCTTCACGCCTGGGTTTTCGGCCTCCCCTTCGGCACCCACGTTGTTCTGCTGCCCGAACCTGCCGCCGGTCGATACCGATTTCCATTCTCTGAAACCACGCTCCCTTTCGACGAACCCCTGAAGGCCCGACTTTCGGCCACATCATATGCGCCGCGCCTCTTCCCGATCGCGCTGAAGCTTGCGAACGCCCTTATAGCCCGCCACGATCCCTTAGGTCTTGGTCGCCCGTCTGTCGGTCTGCCGAATAATAAATAATGGCTACGAACGGAGCCCCGGAGGCTTTTACGCCTTCAGACGTCTTAGCCGCCGTCATGACGATGAGAAGCGGGGAGCAAGACACCAAGAAGCAGGCCCACGAGTACTTGGAGAGGTTTCAGAAATCAGTTAGTCGCGCATGTTCTCGGTACCATGAGCGAATGAGATATGCTAATGCTGCGGATATATAGAAGGATTCTTGGGCCACCATAGTAGGCATTCTGCAGTCGAGTGCCGAGCCAGAGGCAACGCTGTTCGCTGCCATCACTCTGCGTGGGAAGGTAGGGGCGTTGGAGGTGTTGCTCCCGAGAAGTTGTGTCTAACATGTCCTAGATCACATATGACTTGTCTACCCAGGTCCCCCCGAACGAGCTTCCCGCTCTCCGAAACCAGATTCTCCTCCTCCTCAAACACTTCGCTTCCGGGCCCAAGCCCATCCGAGTACAGCTCTGCGTGTGCCTGGCCATTCTGGCGATCCAGATGAAGGATTGGAACGATGTCCTCGAAACCGTCGTCGCGTCACTGAGCGACAGCCCCCAAAGCCATGCCTGCATTTTGGATTTCCTCCGGGTTCTTCCTGAGGAGGTCACCGAGGGTCGAAAGATCACCTTGTCTGTATGTGGATCGCACAACCAAAGACCGAGCGCCTATTCTTTTCGAAATCGTCTCCGCCGGTCGACCTCAGCACGAGTTAAAGTCTAATTGTCTGGAATTAGGAAGAAGATTTGGCGGCGCGGACGCAAGCCTTATTGGGAGATAATGCGGACCGGGTTATCGGACTCCTGATCAACTACTCTCAGTCATCCCGTAAGTGAGAAAATGATACAATCGTGGGAAATGTTGCTGACATGTCATTCTTAGCTACCGCCGCTCAAGACCCACAGCTTATGGAATGCATCACCTCCTGGCTTAGAGAGGTACCGGTCGCCAATGTTGTCAAATCTCCTCTGTTGGACGTGATCTTCAACGGTGTCACCAGTGATGGTTGCAGCCCGGAGGCTGCCGAATGCCTCTGCACGATGCTGCGGGAGACCTCTGATGTAGACGAGAGCCAGGACATTATTGAGATCCTATTCCCCAGGATCATCGGCCTCAAGCCCCAAGTTGCCAAGGCCGCAGACGACGAGGACGCCGAGACCCTCAAGGCTTTGACCAAGGTGTTTGCTACTGCCGCGGAGAGCTGGGTGGTTGGCATTGCCCGCCAAGCCGTTCACTTCCGACCCCTGGTTGACGCCGTCCTCGAGTGCGCCCTCCGAGACAAGGAACGTGAGGTGATCGAGCACACTTTCAACTTCTGGTATGAGCTTAAGCTCTATATCGTGTTGGAGCGATACATCCAGAGCCGACTGGAGTTGGTGGATGTATACTCGAAGCTGGTGGATATTCTTCTGAAGCACCTGGAGTACCCCCTTTTGGAATCTGGCAACGAGGCCGATCTTTTTGAAGGAGACCGCGAGCAAGAGGAGAAGTTCAGGGAGTTCCGTCACCAGATGGGTGACACCCTTAAGGACTCATGCGAAGTTATGGGCGTGACGGACTGTTTGACTAAAGTCCTCCAAGCCATCCAAGTGTGGATGTCAAAGTACGCTAGCCAGGTTACTGACACGTCGGTTCCTCACTGGCAGGAGCTTGAAGCACCCCTCTTTGCTATGAGAGCTCTTGGCCGAATGGTTGATAAGGATGAGAATATTGTTCTCCCCCAGTTGATGCCTCTGCTTGTACAAATCCCCAGTCACGAGAAGCTCCGCTTTGCTACCATCATGGTCCTTGGACGATACACGGAATGGACTGCCGCGCACCCAGATTACCTGGAGCCGCAGTTCAACTACATTGTTAACTCGTTCCAGTCAGACTCAAAGGAGATCATCCGTGCTGCTGCGCTTTCTATCAAATTCTTCTGCACCGATTGCAAGCACCTTCTCAGCGGCCAGGTTTTGCAACTTCAGTCGTTCTACGACCAGGTCCTTGACAAGTTGCCAGATATCAGCAAAGAGGAGATCACCGAGGGCGTTGCCAATGTCGTGGCCGTGCAGCCCCAGGAAGAAATCTTCCGCCTCCTCAAAACGTACTGTGATCCCCTGGTACAGCGTCTAATGGCCAAGGCAAACAACGCCACCAACGAGGAAGGCAAGCTGGCTTTAGCTGGTAAGTTGAGGTAGAGCATGAACACAAGAAGGCGCTTGCTAACTGTTGATACAGATCATCTCCAGCTGATCACCATCTTTGTGCAAAATGTTGTGCCGCCCAGCAACCCAGGACAAGAAAACCCTGCAGTCAAGTACTGGCAAGAGGTGTTCCCGATCCTCTCGACCGTTTTGGAAAATTTCCTAAACTTCACGCCAATTTGTGAGAGGGTGTGCAGGTGCTGGCGGAACATGGTCATCTCGTACCGCACTGCCATGACCCCAATGCTTCCCGAGATGGCAAACAAGCTTGCGGGTGGTTTCAACAACTCTCGTGAGGGATGCTTCCTTTGGGTCACTTCGGCCATTCTGCGAGAGTTTTCCGAGGCCAGAGAGCATGTGGACCAGGCAACGACGGAGAACATTTACAACTTCTTTGAAGCCCAGACAACGACGTTCCTGAGAGTGATGACACAGCTTCAGCCCAAGGAGCTCCCTGATGTCATTGATGACTTCTTCCGCCTCCTGATTGACGCTTTGTTGTATTATCCCCAGCGACTCGTCCCTTCTCATCTCCTGCGCCCAATCTTCGAGGCGGCAGTCTACGCACTCACCCTGGAACAGCGAGATCCCCTTTCCTCGACGCTGCACTTCCTTCGGGATCTCCTTTCGTACGGAGGAGAGAACCCTGCTTCTAGTGATGGCCTTCCCGAGTCTGCGGCCCTCGAGATCCGAAACACGATCCGAACACTGCTGTCCAGCCATGGTGAGGGTCTCGTTAAACAGGTCTTGGCAGGCATGATGATTACTTTCCCGCGTGATTGCTTTGCCGATGGCAGCGGTGTTCTGCTGGCTCTGTTTGAGATGATCCCCTCCGAGACGACCGAGTGGGTTTCTCGAACCATCCAACTGCTCCCACAGGGTACCGTGACTCCTGTGGAAGCTGAGCGATTGATTGGCAAAATCAAGGAGAGACTCCAATCGGGCGACCCTGGTGCCATGAGAAACGTGCGCGCCCTGCTGCAGGATTTCACCAACACATACAGACGCCGCAATGTGGCTCCCCGAGATGGTCTTGGTCTATTGGAGGCGACCCGCTTTGAATTTTCAGGTTGATAATGTATGAGTGGAAGGAGATAGATGGGCGAAAATTTGAGGACGATGTCACGACTGGGATAGAGAAATCAGCATACCGATAACCAAGGCAGTTGCATTACCTGGAAAGAGTGAAGCGTGTTGTCTTGTATGAAACAGTGGTGAGAGGGATTATTCGGAGAGAGTTTGGGAGTTGAGGTGAAGACAGGAAGGATATGCGCGGAAGTGTAGTGTGAGGACACGGGCATCCTTGGCCTGGCGGCGACAGCGTGACAGTACGCCACGACGACATTGGTCCCTTAGTTGTAAAGAGGAATATGGATTCGACGAGTGCACCGGCCGTATTGACCTGCCCAGGGTATCGGCATGCTGAGATGCAGTGAAGGGAATCTGGTCAAGGTGGGAATCGGTGTAGATTTGGATCACGGACAGAGACGGAGAGCCAACATGTCCAAGAAAGAAAAATAAACCACCAGATAAAACAAGCCGAGTCAAACAGCAAAGGCCCCCGCCGCCCCGGGTGTGCGTACCCAAAGAGGAAAATACGCCAGACAAAGAAGGATGAATTCCAGTTGTCCGAGTAGACTCCCGTGATGTCTTTGATGCAGCCAGCATGCCGTGCTAAAGCATGTTCCAGCCAGGCTAAGGCGAGTGCCACCTCCAAACTGGGTAGTTCCAAGACGCTGGTCCGAAGAGGCTTCTATTCATTCATTCATCTACACTAGCTGGGTGTTGCGTGGCAGAAGACGCTGAGAGGGCTGCCTTTAGCGCGCGAGGTGTAGTAGGACAGGTGGATCTGAGAGTGATAGAACATGACCCAAGCTCAGTATGAGCTCAATCACTTGTGGTGCCATACAACAGATCTCCTATATGCCGACAGCAAACTGTATGCACGTGTGTGCTTTGGGAACCATTACCTCGGCATTCTCAACACATGCATCTCAGTATATCATGCCGCTTCCAAGCCAATTAATACGTATTCTGTGTTTCACGGAGCTCACATGATAGTCCGTAGGTACATGTTCAATACTGTAATATTCAGGAAAGTCAATAATACGGCTTGGCGGGTGGGGCGTAGCAAGAAGCACCATGCTGCATTTCCATAGTTGTGAGGGGCGTTGGCTTTACTGATATACGAATGACTCTATTGTCTCGCTACTGACAAGTGATGCGAAACGAAACGAAAGTGCAATGTACTTGCAGAATATCAAGAAAGTGGAACCCTGGCTTATATATAGGTGATGGCCAGAGAGAAGACATTCTTCATCCTAAATCATGATGAGTGCCAAAATCCCACGACAATACTCAGAGTTCCAATGATCTTGATTAGTAGAACTAAGCACGTTCATATGATTGTGCGAGTATCATCATGTGTCGTCTTTGTTTCGAAGCCTTTATCCAGGAACAAAGCAATCTCTGTGCGGATGTCAAGGGGCGACCACACCAAATGAATCATCGAACAAAGACAAGGTGAAATATTTAAATGTATCCATATACACGCAATGAAACACCAAGGCCAAAACAACCATTTTCCGTTCCCGTAAAGTATAATTCTGTAAAGATGTCTTCCAATCCGCATTTTCTAGAAGAGGAGGAGCAGCCGATCTTCAACTTTGATCCGATGAGTTTTGACTTCGGTATGCTTGCGGCATACAATGCAGGGGACCTTAGTTACGACCACATCCGCTTCGATCCCCCACCGGAAACATTTGGCCAGGAAAATCCGAGCAACTTGATTCCTGGCAGTGACAACGTTGGCGAACCCAGCGCTTCCGCCGCCCAAAGAAGAGAAAAGCGCCGTGCCACGGACGACGAATTAGACGGCAGTTTGAGCAGGAAGAGGGCCAGAACCGACCCAGCCGCTAGCAATGATGGTGTTGAGTTTCAAGCAGCCAGTGGAAGCGAGCAGAGAGCCCCGGAACCAAACCCGCCATTGATCCTCCCCAGCCCCGGCGAGCCTCCCGGCGACCAGTTGCCAAATACAGCGTCCACTGGTGGTGGTGATCATGATGATAATGGGGGAGGCAGCAGGGGAGACAACGACCAACAAACCAGCCACGCTCAAGCACACCCCCAAGCCCGTCCCAACCAGCGAGCAGCAACACCATCCTCGTCGAGCCACGCGGAAACCGAGGAGGAAAAGAGGAAACGGCTCCGGAGAGAAAAGGATCGGGAAAGGCGAGAGGAGCATTGGAGAAGAGAAGAGGCGGGGATGCGGCCCGACAACGTCTGTGAATTCTGCAAAAAGGATCCCATTGGCATCCAGGCCCACGCCCAGCAGCGCTGCAACTTCATCTGGAACAACGACATGACGGTTGAATGCCAAAACTGCGCAGATCACCGCTCAAGAAATCCGGGTCTGGAAGTGAAATGCAAAGTGCAGCATCAGGAGATGGCGTTGGTCCGCTACGGCGTCGACGATCCAGTCGCGCCATCTGTGTCTGCGTGTGATAGGTGCACCCGGCTCGGAACTGAAAACACCTGCGACGTTGATGCCTATGTAGGCATGGCGTGCAGGAATTGCAAGACAATGTGTCTAGTTGGGGGCACGGCGCAGAAGGCTCGTCTAGATGAGAAGATCGCCGGAAGGCCGTGGTATCGACATGCGTGCGAACGGTGTACTGTCGGGCCCAACAGAGTCCAGGACAGCCAGAAGTGTTCATGGCTCTCGGATCGTTCGACATGGGACAGAGGTTGCAACCGGTGCCTCGACGATGGTACTGGCTGCCTCAAGTCGGGATGCCTGATCCACGAGCCAGACGAAGCCCGGCTTGCTGCATCCAACACCTGGGCCGTCCCATCCATGCGGGAGATTGAGGCGGAAACGACCGAGCTCAAGCTCAACTCGACCCCCTGGCGCAGGATGTGCACTGCTTGCCAGGAATTCAGGAGCAAAAATGTCTGCCGCGTCCCGTTCAATCAGCTGTGGGTCGCGTGCACTCGCTGCACTCAGCTCGGGATTGATTGCGTCAACGGGGCGAGGGACGATGATACCGACTTGAGCAACGAGGACGAGGACGAGGAAGAGGTCCCGCAGCCAAAGAAACGAGGTCGTCCAAAGAAGAAACGGCCCAAAAGGCGACGTTCAGTCGAACGGGTGTTTCCCATAGCAAACTTGAGTCGAGTTGGTTTTGGGAGAAACATGCCCTTTGAGATTTGCAAGCGATGCCTTGAAAAGAACCGCCCCTGCGATCGCCAGCGCCCATGCGACTCTTGCGTCAACAGCCAGGAGCAGAACAAATGCGACAAGTTCGAGCGCGCAAAGAGCAAGGCGAGAAAACTGTACAACTGCATGATCCGCTCCAAGAATCCCCTGGGGCCTTTGTACTATCTCGCGCTGGGATACGGCCCCGGAGGTGTCAACACGGCAAAGGAAGGGTCCAGGCCGCTTGACTGGATCGGCCCTATAGCACCCAAATACGGCGCCGAGGATATAAAGGGTCACGGCACCACTGTGAAGCCATTTGCGGAGGCCGTTGCTACTGAAGCCGGGCGATTACGCCCTGGGGGGGCACCACCCCATGGAGGTCCTGGTGGGAGCCTGCGAGACGTGAAACCGTCCACGTTGACTGAGGAGATGTTGGACAGCATGCTCATGGAGCATGGCATCCATGAGGGGCCCAATACCGCCTGGAGATACCGCCAGGTAGTTCAGCTTATGACCAGTTCACACTGGCCGAAGGGATGGAAGGGAGTGCAGCTGCCGCCTCCAGGCCCTACAGCAAAGCCGGGAGCGAGAAATGCAAGGCCTGTGACACAGGAAACGCAGAATCCCGCTCCCGCTACCGCTCCCGCTTCTGCTTCTAGCCGTGCTCCTCAGGCTTCTCAGGCTAATGCCCCAGGTCATCAACCTCAAGCGCCAGAGAGTCACTTTGACAACATGGTTCGGGCCGCCGCCACCGCCCACCAACTCGGTCATCCAGGTCAGGGAGCGCCTTCAAATGCCTTCTCTGACTACTTGAACCAGACAGCAATTGAGCGCGGAATGATCCAAAGCGGTCCTCCGCGGACCACCAGTAGAGATCCCAACACTCAGGGGGCACCTCCAACACTACCCACCTCTCAGACTTCGAGCGCAAACAAGTCGCAGGATACCGACTTGCAGCAACCTTCTCGAGCCGCCAGAAGCAAGCCAGCAAGCCCAGTATTATCCGATTTGCAATCCCCAAGATCCACGCAGCGCAGCATCGATAATGCAGTGCCATCACAAACACAAGCGCCAGTCCAACCACAGATGCAGGCACAGCAGGAGCAAGCACAAGCACAGCCGCCAGTACAACCGCAAACATCTGCAGGTGCCCAGCAGCCAGGTAACCAGGTACCGAGAGGTTATAATAACCAGGGCCGCTCCGACCCGGGATACACGTTTCTTGATCACCTCAACGACGACGGCATGGGGTTTGACAGCTGGTTGCTCGATCGATTACGCGCTGAGTCTCAACAGGATTTGCTGGGAGCGCCTGTTCCGGACGACAGAATGCCTCGCAACGCTCCGGACAACCTCTTGGAGGCCGAGCAAGCCGCCCGTGTGACCTTCAACCCCTTCCTCGGCACCAGCGCCGACCTGCTTCCCCCAGATCGCAGGGCACGCCAGCTCATCTCTCAGCGCTGGGAGCCCTACAACTATCTCGAGGGCATCGCCATGGAGCACTGGCAGGAGCAGCAGCAGAAAGGTATGCAGGATACGTCTCACCCTGGCATATTTCGACTCTTTGGCCTTTGCGGGAACAAGTTCATCGCCGACAACCCTGCCCGCGACGTCCTCGCCGAAGCTGAGCTCCAGCACCCCGTAAACGGCCTCCCCGGTTCGTGCATGGAGCCTGTGCAGGCCGGCGGGATCGGCGTGTGTGGCCGGCCTGTGGCCGATCAGGTCGGGTGCCGGAGCCTCACCCATCGTGACAACAACCCGGAGCACTTCCTCGTGTGCGAGCAGTGCCAGGGTGAGAGCGCTCAGGTTCTCGTCAACCGGGAGGGTAGTGCCATCTCCCGACGCGAGATCTTGGCCATGCGCGCCTACACGTGCGATGAGTGCGCCGAGATGATTGTTCGCAGCGACGACGTAGCCGCGACCCTGCCAAACGACGGCACCCGCCGCATCTGGGGCTTGCTCAACAGCCGCCCCGTCCCGGGCGTCATCCACGGCCAGTCCCAGGCCGGCGACCTCCTGCAACGCTCCATCCAGTACGAAGCGGGAACCATGCCCGCTACGGGCTGCACCTGCGCCACCAAGCTGCTGGAGCAGCCGCTCTGCCGCTACCACCGCCTCTTCTACGCAGACCTGGCCATGCGGCAGGTTGCTCTGATGAAGGAGTTCCGTCTGCTTCGCTTTTACAAGCACGCGTGCCCGAGGTGCTTGAACGTCAAGGGAACGAGGAACGCCAACCCGTCAGCCGATAGTGAAGAGTTCCGGAACACGGCCGGGAGGCCCACGGCATGGGTGTGCCTGGCGTGCAACGACTGGGTCGTCAACCAGCGCAACGACGCCAGCAACAAACCACAGCTCGTGCCAGGGCAGCTGGGCTCTATTGATGTCAACCAGTGGTTCCCCGGAACAGATGCGAGTTGAAAGGGGGACGCTAAAGAGACACTGCACAAAGGATGGATAAAAATATTAGTTAGATAGAAATACTAGAGACATTAATCTAGAAGGACACTTGCATTTCCGCACTTGACCTAGATGTTTAATAGATGTGACCAGACATGGGAAATCGGGGAACCCTCACGTGAAGTTATGTGTACACTGCCCACTGCCATAGATATCCACACAATGCAAGACTCCAGAGATGCTTTAGAAAAGGTAGTTGAATTTTTTCTGACTGTGACCACTGCTGCCGGAGAGAAGGAAACCTCATAAAGAAAAGAAATTACAGGTATGAAATAATGGATATAAGAGAAAAACGCAGAACCCATATTTAGTCTTCGAAATTCATCCTCCCCGATGACACAAAACATAAAAAAAAATTGGGGGTCTCTCGCGAGGTCCTGGGGGCCAGCATTTTGCTTGCACGGCATCGGCAGCACAAGCTTCCCCGTCTTTGTCTTTCTCTCCGGTCAATAGTTGGCCCTCTTTTTATCCACGAGGTGCAAAATGTAGCACTCCAAACAGGGATTAGCATGCGATGTACCATATACCATCATCCATGATGGCCCATCCCACTTCGAGATCTTATGTGGTACCGCCAGCCGCCATTGCCGTATCGCTGCGACATAACCGTGGGCTGCGTCGAAAAGTCCAAGTGCGTGTGGAATAAAGCCAGAACCCGACTCCCCATCCGATGCAAATCAACATTTTGATCCCTAGATCCTCCCAAGGAAATCTCACTGTTGCATAGGAATCGATAACATGACGTGCGGGCAAGGGCGCCCCAAACATGGCGAGTTCCTCGGGCGCCAATCGCCAATCACCATGTTCAGTCGCGCCTCGAGATGCAAAATCATCTCCCATCGCCTTCACAGAGACAGAGCACCTTCTTTACATCACCACACACTTGGCACAGCATCCGGCCTCTTGCTCTCCGTTATCGACGTCAATGGGCTTGGGTGGGCCGTTAGCACCGGTGGTACCACCGCTGCCAGTTGAGTATCCCTGCATCTCGCGGTTGTACCTTCGGATCTCTCGCACAATGTCGTAAAAGGCCTTGTCCACGTTGATTCGCGACTTGGCGGATGTCTCGATGAATTTGCAGCCGAAGGATCTTGCGAGCGCCTCACCCTCTGCGAATCAGTTAGTCGTGCTCAATTGTCTAGAAAGCGCGGTGTGACGTACCTTGGCGCGTAACCTCTCGCTCGTTCTCCAAATCACACTTGTTGCCAACAACAACCATGGGGAAGTAGTCCTTATCCTTGACACGCAGAATCTGTTGCTGGAAGGTGGCAATTTCCTCGAAGCTCTGTCGGGAGTTGATGGAGTAAACTAGCAGGAAACCCTCGCCGGTTCGCATGTACTGCTCTCGCATGGCGCTGTACTCCTCCTGACCAGCGGTATCGAGAACATCGAGAAGGGCGACCTCATCGTCGATAACGCATTGCTTTCGGTACGAATCTGTGATTGGGGCAGAGCGTTAGCAGACCGAGCGACGCGAAATGGCGGCGTGGCTGGCGGGTAGCGACGAACCTTCAATTGTAGGGTCATATTCATCGACGAAATGGCTCTGAATCAGCTGAATGGTCAAGCAAGATTTACCGACACCACCACCGCCAACAACAACGAGCTTATACTCTCGCAAAAACTAAGACAGGCGCCGTGTTAGCCAGAGGAGCGGAAGGAGAGGCGAGGGCGCTGTGCAGCGGGTGCCGCAATGAGGCCACCGCGGTTCAGCGTGGATTGCCAGCAGATTGGCAACGCGTAGGAGCGAGCATACCTTAGTGGACGCAGCCATTGTATCTGATGAGGATTGAAAAAACTGGCAGAAGAGCTCAAGTCGGGGTGGCGCTGAAAATTGACTCGCGCAGGGGGGCTGGTCGTCGCAGAAGCGTCGGGTTTTCAAAGGCCGGTGACGAGAATGGTGACGGACGGAGTCGTCGTGGTCCGGTGGAAGAGAAGTGAGGCCAAGGGGACGAATATGTCGGGCTGGAGATGGACAAAGAAAGGGAGTATTCCTCGCAGAGGTGAAAGAGGGAGAGATGGATGGGATGGAGGATGAATGCAAATGGGCCAAGGTTCGAGGTCAAAGCAGAGGAAAAGAGAAGGGAAGGGGAGGAGGCAAGGAAGGGGGGGGCGTGTATGGATTGAGGGGGCAGGAGAGAGGAATGGGTACCGGGTGGAGGGTGTGGGCGTGGGAGTGGATTTGAGGTACTGCAGTTTGCCCACTAAGGCAAGGTACCTTGGATTTTAGGTCCTTGGGCCTAGGTTCTTGGCCCCCTGATGAAAGAGTGCGAGAGTGTGTAAAGGCATGGAGAGAGTGTGTGCAGGAGTCCCAGTCCCGGTCGCAGTCCCAGTCAAGCAGGGTCGCCAGTCACAGGTTGACTGCAGAAGAGCAATTGGATGTGGAGAACCGAAGAAGAAGAAAAAAAGAGTTGAAGGCACAAGGAGCCGAAGGAGTGCAGCACGAGGACGCGCTCGGAAGAGATGACTGACGACGACAGCTGCCTCGGCCGAATCGCCACGGCCCAGAACCGTCCATGGCCATTGTCGAATGCATCCTGAATCCTGAATCCTGATCGCCCTCTGGCCGCGGGAGCCCCATCCATTCCACACGGCCGCAGTTGTTCGCGTCGATGCTATCTATCCATCATCCATGCCATGCCCAGACCAAAGAAGCTATGGGCTACTGTATGTGCAGTAGATCCGGGGGTAACCTGAAGAGCACGCCTCGCCTAGCTCACTGGTTCATTTGGCCTCCGTATCTGGTCTAGCATTAATAACGCCCTCCTCCAGACAGCTTCTAGCCAAGAAAAAGTGACGACCCGGGCGCTGATGGGCGCTCGACAGCAGATTGCCCGGACCCGGGAGTCGAGATGGCTTATTGGCTTAGGTCGTGCTCCGTCGTGCTGCTGGAGACTCCCGTCCCGCCACTGGGAGCTGGGACCATTTTCGACCGCTCCCGGGGGGGCCAACCTGTACTGGACCACTAAAGCCTAACCTGGTCATTGGCCACGCCCCTAAGACAGGCCTAGCTCGACCACCACACGTACAGAGGGCAATGTACCCGCCCGGGGGGAGGGCGATGGGATCGGATTGGACATGGGCGGCGGTTCCATGGGGCTATCATGGGCTCATGAGCTCATAGGACATGGGGAGAAGCTCGTCTGCTTTTGCTGCAAGGTGAATTGTGACAGGAATTTAAATTCCCCGTGCAAAGACGTTGGACGGCTTCCGGGAGCAAGGAAGCACCACGGGCGAGAATTACACGGCGCGACTGGGGGAGAACGGCTACATTTCGGGCCCTCAAAAAACAAGTTCCCATAGCTCCCCATGGCTGCGAACGGCCAAAGGCAGCGGTCCGCCGGCGGGATTGGTTGGGCCACAGATGGGCTGTTTTAGCTCGCGCCCAGTCTCGTTCTGAAGGTGCTTGACAAGCCAAAGACAGTATCAAGCTGCCGGCGAAGATTCTCACACCTGGCCACTCGTTGATTCGCGTTTGACGCAGCCTGCGTCAACCCGGCCCAAGAGTTCTGGACCCACAGAAATCCCTATTTTCTGGGTCCCATGGCAAGCAGCGAAAATGAGCGTCCACGCAACCTTAAGCCAACCGAAATCAAGAAGCTCACGGGTCCCCGTCACCACCGTCCTATTCCGTGTACCATGCCTCGTCCGTGGCGAGATGGAGGAGAGCTGACGGGAGCGGCTGCACGTAGGACAGTGCTCCAGCGCTGCAGTGGATCAGCCAAGGTCTCCAGGGCATCCAGTGGATGGACCACGCCCTAAGAAACCCCCCCGGAGGCAGACTGGGGGCGTCGGGTGGGCCGCTACTGCTCAGGGCCCTCCTCAGTAGACGGCCCCTGTCATCGCAGTGGGCTTCTGCTTCCCAGTCACCATCACGGCCAGCGGGGTGGGAGAGTTGGCCGCCCGCCTGGGCTCTCTGGCGACTGCCCCCCTGCGAAGGCGATTGCAGCGCAGTGATCCCCCGATGGCCAACCCAAGGGGGGCGTGCGTGGCTGGTCAACAGCGGCTCCTGGTTTTGCCTCAGTGAGCTGGAAGGGATTCGATGTCTTCCAAGAGGTCCAGTTCTGCAAGGGCAGTGGCTGGTCGCGTTCGTTTGCGCCTTTTCTCCATTGGTCCTCGCACTGTATCCCAATTCGCCGCTCCGAAGAATGCATACTACATACATGCGCCTCTTGTCCAACCGCGTCCAGTTTACATGAAGTAAGGTGCGGACGGATGCTGCCTCTAGGTAACCTTGCGGCAGCCCGTCCGTATCCGCTTAACTCTAGTAGTGCAGAGATAACGCAAGGCGAGAGGATGCGAAGCAAATCTTCAAAATTGTCAACAAATTATGGCTGGCGTCCCGGGATGCAGGGAGGGGTGGACAAAAAGGGGGGCCCGATGGGGATGGGGATGGGGATGGGCTGTCTGCCTGCCAGGGTCTTCAACTCGTCACTGCACCGAGGAAGCCATAGACACACGAAATGGGCATGGTACTCTTCGGGGATGAAGGCAGGCGAGACAATTCAGACCGGGGGGCGGCGGCGGACCCTAGGTTGGCATCAACTAGCAAAACCGTCCGTCTGTTCTGCTAACGGCTTGCCGCCCAAAATCGCCCAGAGGTGTGGGATTGGGATGCGTGGCCGTGGACATGGTCCTGGGAAGCGCGTGTGCAGCTGCTGTGTGGATTGTTGCGGAACACACCCGTAGCCAAGATGGCGACACCAACACACAATCGGCCCAGGTGGCCAAGCCCTATGGGTCTCAAGCATCGAGCATCTGCGCGTAGCCTCTCGAGTAGCTGTCCAAACATGACAGTTGCTCGAGCTCTGGAAATGAGATTCCCATATTTCGCACCAGCATTGTCATATTTGCTAACCCCGGTCTTCGTCCGGCACGCAAGCCAGGCGCTCGCAGGCGTGGTATTGGGCCGTTGAACCTTAGCCGGAGAGAAAGCTGAGGGAAGCAGCCACCGCCAGCTTGTGCGGCGCAAGGGGTCGCATCCGCCCATCACCAGCAACAACGACATCACCACCACCTACGCTCCTTATTGGACTACTTTTACGCCTCTGAGCAAGCCGCACTTGTGTCACCTTCCGGTAACCCTCGTGCGGTGCGTGCGGTGCGCTCGATGGACGGCTTTGCATGGGTGCGATGTCTTGGTCGCTGTTGCACTCGGCCCTCCTCTCTCATCCTTTCCCAAGCAACAGAGAAGTATTGCTGTTGTCTCTCATCTCATCGCATCTCATTATCTCAGTGTCATCCCACACTACGGTCAGTTCTCAATTTCATTGGCCGTCCGTCCCCTCACCTGAGATCTCACCCGCCTTCTGCTGCCATGCATTGCATCGCGTTGCGCTGCCCACTGGAGCCTTGGCGAATAACGGGGCATGGCAGACCAAGTTGATGTGACTTAGACGAATAGGTCGGTAGGTCGAAGGTTGGAGACCGGAGGGCGACAAGGCCCAGGGTATCTCGTTGGGCCAGCAATCACGACTCGCTAAAAAATCCGCCCTTGGATGGAATTGGGTTGGGCTCGGTTCGACGAGGCGTCGGGAAGCCAGGCAATCCAGGCCATTTCGAAATCGGCAGTGTTACACGGCCTTCGATAACGTCTTGAAGTTGCTACCTGGTGGAATAATTGGAACGGTACTATCCGTATCACCGCCCGGGATAACCAACGAGATATGGCAATCACCCTCGGCCATCATCCGCCTTCAATTGGCATTACGTTGCGATATTGTCCCATTCCATGACCAATATGCAACCACCTTCCGAAATAACCATCTTGCTATCTCCGCGAAGGAAAAAAAAAATCCAAGACAGCGACTGGTGTCCACCATGAAAGTATCGAGAGCCGCACCTCAAAGGCGCAGCCCCCGGATCCCAAACCCAGCCGTCACAAACAGTTCTGGGGCGACCGTCTCAGATCCCAATCCCCTCCGTTGAGCAACCCTGCCGCATCTCCTCGACGCAAAGACAAAGTCTCACCACCGCCATCCAGACACACTTTGTAATCCCTCCGCACAAAGCACAGCTTAGCGGGCCATCCACACCCTCTCAGGGTGCCCATGCCCCCCTGCCCGGCAGCGTGCAGGCCACGGCACCACCCCACGCCCCACGACGGCAGCACCATGCAATTGCAGGGTGCTGAGGTGAATGGTCGCCTTGTTGCGTGTTGGTGTGTTGCTCTGCAGTGGCGCCTATCCTCCGAACGGAGGTGGGCGCCAAGCAGTCACATATTCGCCAGCATCCAGCGCGTAGCAAAACTCGACCCACGAGGGGATCCATTGTCTCATCGCTGAAGGCAAAGACCAAAAAAAATGATGCCGCTCTAGAGACGCAAGCCAATACTTGCCCGAAACTGCTTCCACAGTGGTCAACACTGTATCCGAGCGTCCCATGGTTGAGCCGGCTCATCGCCACTAGTTGACTTAATTTCGCCCTGGTTACAAGCTATGGAGCTCTGTTCGGTGCCGCTTCACTCTACGTAGGTCCACTTTAGCATCGGTATACTAAAGTATTACATGCTCTATGTAAAACGCGGCTATCGAAATTCAGCTTGCATGTTTTGTGCTAGACAAGATTGTTTGCCACGATCCCGCCAGGTTGTTCGTGGTTCCCGTTTTTTTGGGGGGACAACACAAAACATCCACATGCCAGAGCCTAGATCTCCCGTCTCACCCGACAATATGAACACACCAATTGTATGTGTGAATGACATCAATAATCCAACCAAGGGTAAACTAAAACACAATGGATCGTCTCGAAATCATATCCCAAACCCCTATAGTCAAGCATCTCATCGGCGATTGATTCAGACAAATGAAGAAACAAACAGAAAACGCGGAATGTGCCAGTAGAAACGTACGTGCAATGATATACGAACTCGAGCTCCTGTCGGGTTGAAGGAGAGTCCGTGAGAAATCCGAGACGCCTGCGTGGCAGCACAGACGACGGAAACTCTTCATGACCGGGTTCCCCATACTGTTGGAACCATCAAAATCTCCAAGCAAGGACCACGAGTCTAATTCGTGACCGTTTCACCCAATCAAGGCAACACTCGACTAGCTCAGGCTAATATCTGATTCATTAGCAGAAGTTTCAACGGCGATCCAACGAGGTCCCTTCCCTGCCCAGATGCCGCCAACACGCGCGGGAAGATAAGGACATTCGGTGGTCCGAGCCAACTATGGTTTGTATTGCTTCTTGAGGCTCGAGGGCATACAGATGCCGCTGGGGATAAGCAAAATAGCGAACTTGGCTTTGCAGATCTCGTGGGGATTATGCCATAGCGCAAGCCACATCGTCCATCCCACTCACTGTAGGGCCGACCAAGATATCCCGCGGCAGATCATACAAAAATACTACCGGCAGGAAACTACCTGCATCATCTCAACGAGCTTCCCTGAGTATCGTATATTCAATGTGATAAACATGATACCGGCATCGTACGTGCTGGGTGGCGCTGAACTCTGACGGCTCGCCCCGTCCGTCTGACAAGGAGGGTCTGGGTATTGGTGCGCATGTAGCAGCAATACCGTTTTCTGGCACACGCTTGGTCAGAGACGCACATGGAAAGTTACCCAAAGATAGAGTTACAGAGGGTGGTATCCTACTTGTGCTGGGCGTTTGCGGGTAGTATCGAATGCGACCCAGAAAACACGGCATAGGGAATCTTGTGTCTGAGTGGCTGCCGAAGCTGACGCACTGAGGCCACAGGGCGGGTACGAAATTCAACGCCAACGGGCTCTCTGATTAGAGCCTTAGATCTTTACCACTTACATGTGACATTGTATGATTTTCCCGCCTCACTGTCATAATTCATCTTCACATCACTAATCAATGATAAAGCTCTTGGAACAAAGTTGTACAAGTTTAAGGTCTGTGTGACGGCAAACCACGTGACGAAAATTTACATTTCTCGGACTCCCCAAACTAGGCAGGTCCCCCAGTGATTTCCTGCTACACTGGGTAAACCACATCACGACATGCTTTGGGCCTTCAACGCGCCCCATATGTGCTGTCAGTTGGGCATCCACAGTTCAGCTGACTCGTTACTGCTGGTATATCTGCAACAGCGACATCTCAAGCCAGCCAGATTCACCCACCTTTTTTTCTTATCCACCTTCTAGAACGAAATGGCGTTCTGGGGGCCACACGCCGGCGGCCCCCACTCGGCTCGCCCTGGTTCCACATGGATCATCCATTATTGTCACCGGCCTGATGAGCTCTCGCCAAGGTCAACCCCCCTAGCAACAATCCCACAAACCCCCTATTCGGCAGATTGCCTTCAGCGTTAGCTCCTCCGTTCATCTGGAGCTTGAATGGCCCTCGCCCCTTCTGCCCATCTCTAGCTATCATGTTCGTCCTTGTCGCCGATCATGCCTCGGAACAACAGTGATCGCGGCCACAATTTGCTGTTTCCGACTACGCCTCCGTCCCTCGTGATGTGCTTTTCCCTGGGGGGGCGTGTCTTTTATCCAACGCTCCGAGCAATGTTCCGCGGATCGTTGTCAACCATCCATCCTTTCAAGCTTCCAGCTCAGCATCGCGCCCATTCGGCACCGCGCACCCGTGAAGCGGCATTTGCTCTGCGAAAATCAAATTATTGACAATCGCCCTCGTGACATGCAGTGCAAGAAATCCAGCCACCATCTAATCTAGCCTTACACCGAGCGGGATCGTACGATAAAAACATATGCCCAGCGACCCCCATCCCGTCGCCTCATATCCAAGGGAAATGAGGTCTAGACTTCGGGTGCTCAGTTAGTCACAAGATGGGTGCGGTGTCGCCCAATGGTTGATCGCCATCACGTCAACGTTGTATAGCTGGGTTCATCCTTCCAGTTCGTCAATCGCGCAGGGGTTTGTCGCCAGTTTTTCTCCGATCTTACTGTATCCATCCAGCGAGCGAGCGACCTTCACAATTTGCTTTTTTTCTTGTTGAGCTGAACCGAGACCGAATACCCTAAACTCATGGCATTGAGCTAAAATACCTTTGAAATATCAAGGATACATGAACACGGGATAAAGATTCGGGTAGAGATGAGCAAAAACTGTCATGAAATCAAAAAAGTATACTAGAGGAAGGTAAAATACTCAAGTGTATTTTATGTTTTGACTTTTTTTGCCCATTTTGGCTTAACACGCCGAACCTCTCTAGTTTCAATGAGGTAGGTCGTGAAAAGCCAACCCCCCCGGTACCAACTTTGCTTCTTGGCCTAGAACTAAGCACGACGATGTTCCATGTAGCTGCATTAGGGCTGGGAAAGAAGAAATATCACTGCAACCTCTCTAATAACGGTTCTAAATGTCGACTGATGCACGATGCGTTTCGGGTTCGCTGTTTCATCCAATGGCAATGTCGCAGCTCTTGCGAAACTCCGTGTTCCTGCAAAAAGGCACCCCACGTGTCGTTGCTAAAGCAGCGTAATGGGTACAGACTGCACAAACTCGGTGTCCGTTTGAGGATCAAGCATCAAATCCGTCTAAAAAGCCATTTATTTTTCACCTTGCTTTCCGGCTGCTTCCTCCTTGGCCTCCTCACCTTCATTGGTCGTCTCGTCATCGTCCTCGCCCTCCTGGGACACCCTGATACCCTGGACGCCCTTTTCTACTTCGTCTACGAGGCTCTCAAGGTAATCATGATCCCTGCAAAAAAAATAAGTGTCAGTAGACATCCCACCCCGTTTATACCCTAAATCACAGCGTACGTACTTTCCAACGAGGGTAACTGTGTTGCGACTTTTGCCCCAGCGGGGATAGCTGCCGACCTTGACGCCACGAGGTTCAACCTTTGATGCCAGCTCGGTAAGGAATGCAGCGACGCCACTTTCCGGGAGCGGGGTCGAGATGAGGATCCTGTGCGTGCTCTGGTTTTCAAGTCGCGGAAGAATGCTAGGCTTGATTCCATCGAGAAGCTTTGTGACTGTTCCGTTCAGCGTTAACGCACTAAACAACACGGCGTGGGGGGAAGAGGAAGGGGGTGGTTCAGCCGAGCTTACATAGCCTAGGGATGCCGGGCAAAATGTGTACGTTTCCGTTGACGATGGAGACTGGTACCCAAAGTTCTTCATGCGGAAAGATGGCTTGCTTCTTCAGGTCTCGAGACTCGTCGATCGGGAGCTGCGCCATGCGGAGCTTGGCTCTGAGGGCTGGTGAGTCGACATCCCAGTCAAACTCGGGCTGGGAGGGGTGAGGTTTGGAAAGCTTCTTCATCTTTTCGTAAGTTTCTTGGTGTAGCACCAATGGGAGATTGAAGGCCTTGGCAATCGATTGGTAGGTGATATCGTCGTGTCTAGATAATCAAATCAATGCTCAGCTCAGCTTGCGTCATGAAGTGCACGCGTACGTAGGACCAATACCACCGCTGGTAACAGTCAGTCAATATTCCAAGATAACTGCTCGGGCTCGAACAATGTTACCTTGTCACGACAAAGTCGTATCGGTCGCTCATCCTGCGCACCGCCTCGATAATCTCACTTTCATCGTCCTCGATGACCTCGACACGTTTCAAGTTCTGAAGTGACAGATCAGAACTCGGGAACCCCATTGCGGCAAGGCCATTGCACTTACGATTCCGAGAGAAAAGCACCATTTCGCGAAAAATGCCGAGTTGGTCTAGGTCAATATCGTCAACAATAGCCGATCCGCGAGCTGCATCTGACAAAGGCCGTCTGGTCCGGAAGTGAAGCCCAGCACCTCACTCACATCAACAGTCTACACCGCGCCGTTAGCCCATGACGCGCTGACAACCCAATCGCAACGACTGCGCGGCACACAAACCTTTCCGCCCAGAACCTCATCGCCAATGATCAGGCATGCGGCCGTGTGGATCGTGCGCGCATTGCGCTCATCGGCGGAAACCATCCTTCCGAGTGTGAATCGCCGCGTTGAAGCTGCTACTGCGGGAGCTGAGAGATGTCGAGTGATCTGAGACAGGCGTGAGAACATTGACGGCAACAGAGACTCCCACCGTGGCTTGCAAAAGAGGGCCGCTGAGAAATGAATGCGTTTCCGGGGCCGCTGGGGAAGATGGATTGATGAACCGGGCTCGCAGGCGGATCACGTTTGGCTTGCAGAGCGATGGCGGCACAGCCGAAAAGGCGGAGGTGGGGACTTCTCTGCGAGCGAGTGCGGCAAAGGCGCCGGGATTCGCTATGGTTTTTGGCGGGGCTCATGGTGGCCTGCGACCTCCCACCACGAACGACGTGCCACTATCTGACATACCACCTCGCCGCCAGATCCAGCCTCGCGATAGCTTCGGAAGCAAGCTGCACCCTCGAAAGACGCCTCTGTTTCCAGTTCCTATTCATCTGCCACCAGCTTCTACAACCGCCAACATGGTAAACATTGCCGTTCCCATCTACCCCGCGCCGCCCCTCGCAGAGGAAGCTCCCCCGCTAACATACAATGCGCCTCATGACAAGGCTTCAGAGTCCCGGCTGTACACCTTCTCCGGTGAATCCAAGGAGCACCTCCGCAAGTTTCGCCTCACTACGTCTCGGGCTAAGGGCCCCCAAGCAGTTATTTGTACGCGCGCTACTCCTGCCGCTCCCACATTCCTTTATTTCCCTCTTCACTCTCGTCATGGCCACCTCCGCGACGACGCCGACTGATGATGTCCCTCTTTTTCGCGGCCTACAGACATGATTGATAAGAACACGCACGAGATCCGTCAAGACGAAGACAAGACTGTCTACACATCGCTCGACGAAATCGCCGACGACCTTCCTGACCATGCTCCTCGATTCGTCCTCCTGAGCTACCCGCTCACCAAGGTACGTCCTGCTATTCGATATGAACACTCTATATATGCTGTATTGCTGCAGCTTCCATGTCAACAGCTTCTGACCGGACAACACACAGTCTGACGGACGTCTATCCGTGCCATATGTGCTCTTGTACTACCTCCCTATCACCTGCAATGCGGAAATTCGAATGCTCTACGCTGGTGCCAAGGAGCTGATGCGCAACACGAGCGAGGTTAACCGTATCATCGACATAGAGTCTGCTGAAGACTTGGAGGAGATCCCCGACAAGTTGAAAGCCGATTAAAATGTTCACATGATGTCCGAACGCCATATGAGGAAGTTTAAAAAAAAATGTGTAATTCAGGGCAGCGGAGGAAAGGATGGCGTGAAAGCAAATGGGCAAAAGAATCATGTCAGAATTATCTGTTCTCAGGTATTCGCTATACTTTGGCTAAATGTTTTGACCCTGTGTCTAAGTTATTGATTGCTTCTCAAGAAAGAAGCTGCCCTCCATGAGAGAGGATAGATTAAATACTAGTCCATCTATGGCACCTCATTCCGGAAACACGCTCTGTGCATCTAATCCCAACTGCTCCACCAACTTGTTTACTATCCCCTGGAAAGCTTTAGTTGCGGGGCTATCGGGGAAGTTGTCGAGGTAACTCTCTCCGTAGTCGCACGACTGTCGAATTCGCGGGTCAATGGGCACGGCGCCCAAGAATGGGATACCCATCTCTTCAGCCAACCCTTTACCACCGCCAGTGGTGGGCTTGAAAATCTTGCTCTCTCCGTTGCAGGAGGGGCAGATAAAGGCGCTCATGTTTTCGGCGAGCCCCAGAATCCTAATGCCGGCCTTGCGGCAGAAATCAATCTCTTTGCGCACGTCGAGGAGAGATACTTCCTGAGGTGTAGTGATGACAACGGCACCATCGATGCCGCTCTCCTTCAGCAGCGTGTTGACGCTGAGATGCTCGTCGCTGGTGCCAGGCGGCGTGTCAACCAACAGGAAATCCATGTCACCCCATTCGACATCCTTGAGGAACTGCTTAATAAGACCGTTCTTCTTGGGGCCGCGCCAGATGATGGCGTCGTCCCTGTTGGGCAGCATAAACTGGATGCTCATGACGGCGAGGTTGTCCATGACCCACACAGGCTCCCACCCGGTGCTGCTGGTGTGAATCTTTTCGTCCTCGACACCCATGATCTTAGGGATACTGGGTCCGCAGATGTCCGTGTCCATGATACCAACCGTATTGTCTGGGTTGCCGGCGAACGCATGCGCCAGCAGCGACGAGAATGTGCTCTTCCCCACTCCTCCCTTGCCGCTCAGTACAAGAATCTTGTGCTTGACATTCTCAAGGCGCGCCGAGATGATGGGAATATCTGCATCTGGGCCCTTGGGCATAGACGCACAGACGGCCTGGTTGGGACATCCCGCACAAGAATCAGCCTTGCCGGCCTGTTGTGATTCCGGTCCAGGACAGTGCTCGGGCTCTGGGGCGACAAGCTCAGGCTTGCTCGGGTTGGCGATGACGTCCTCCGCAGAATCTGCTGAAGGCGCCATGGTTTATTTGTTAATTATTTGAGTGCTTGTCAGGGTAATGGAGGGGAGGAGTGGTCGGTGGTCTTGGTAGCCCGATTAATAATGACGGTCGCCGCGAGAGTTTAGGGTAGGTAAGCAAGAGACTTGATTCGTCCACAAATTTTGCTCTTAACCTTCGGATAAGACAAGAGAGGAATTAGCGTAGGATTATGCAATTCGGCTAGGTTTATTTAGGTATCTTTGTGTATTTTATTTCCGCCTGCCGTGTGAAACATCATCATGCAGTAACGTCCCGTTATTACTCGCATACTACCCCTGCCTGACTATGTGGTAAGCCAATTGAATGTTTGTAGCCACATGCATCTAATCTGGATTGTCTAATGCTTTTCAACCAAACGCCATCTGAGTTGTAGATAAGGAAGATTTGCAACTTTCTTCTGCATTCGAACAACAACTTGGCTATTCGTTAGCAAAACATGAAGTGTTTTTTTCTTCCGGCGGGGTGATGCTGGCGCTTCACGTCGCGCATCGTGGTTCTAGATACCCGTCGAACTAAATTCGAGGCTCCCCCAGTAAGTAATTCTATTAGTTCCGGAAGAAATATATACAATGTCATTATTCTTGTTTAACAATCAAATTGGCCTGGACCACGCTTTATCTTTTCTGCATTTGCATTGCTTGATTCTCATGACTACTCACCAGATATATCAGATAAAAAATGGACGTCACTTTCACAAGCAAGTTCATGAATGCAACCCATGGGCTAAGAAGAATGAGGGGAACCCAACTGCATGTCATACACATGGTGTCGTGTGAAAGATGGGCTGGAATAAAAAGGAAGGTCCCAGGGGGAGTCGAACCCCCGCTGGCGGAATCAGAATCCGCAGTCATAACCGTTAGACCATGGAACCAATCGGAGCTTGTTGCTCCTGATGGCTGATTGTTTCGACCGGCTGAGATTTTCACCTATAGCTTTGCCTGGTTGTGCCCAAGTCCTAAAAATTTCTCCAACTACTGAATGTCCGGCCGGCGATCGGCGGGGTTATCGCAGATAACGATAAGGCGAGGACCCCGCGTAAATTTTTCTTTCTGAGTTGAGTGTGTCCCGCAGTCATTCGAGATTCTTGCGCTTGCGACCGATCACGCTTACACTCTCCAACCTAAATACGTTCATTCACAATGGCGCCCTCTGCTGATATCCCCGAGTCCACCCCCAGGGGCGATGCCACCATCCTGAGCCTCCGAAAGAGCCTTTGTGCTGAGGATACCCCTCTTCCCATCCGTTTCCGCGCCCTCTTCTCCCTCAAGCACCTTGCCAAGAACTCGACCGAGGAGGACAATGTTGTCGGCGCCATCGATGCCATCGCTGCCGCCTTCGCCTCCCCCTCGGCCCTGTTGAAGCACGAGCTTGCATACTGCCTTGGTCAGGTCACCCACACTGCCACCGTCAAGCCCCTGCGCGAGGTCCTCTCCGATCTCGAGCAGGACCCCATGGTTCGACACGAGGCTGCAGAGGCCCTCGGCGCTCTGGGCTGGGCCGATAACCTCGACATCCTCAAGGAGTATCGCGACCGTACCGGTGAGGATGTCAGCATTGTTGAGACCTGTGAGATCGCTATCGATCGCATTGAGTGGGAGAACTCGGAGGAGCGCAAGAAGGAGAAGCTGCGTCAGAGGTTCGTGAATTCTTTTATTTTGCACTGTTGGGTTGCCCCGTGACTGACTGATCTAGTGATTTTTCTTCGATCGACCCTGCTCCCCCAATGCCTGAGTCCGAGAAAGAGGTCGATGTCAAGGAGCTTGGCAAGACGCTCATGGACACGAGCCTCCCCCTCTTCCTTCGCTACCGTGCCATGTTTGCTCTTCGCGACTTGGCCTCCCCTCCCGATTTGCCCACAGCAACACCAGCAGTTCTCGCGCTCGCAGAGGGCCTCGCTGATTCGTCTGCCTTATTCCGTCATGAAATCGCATTCGTTTTCGGTCAGCTGTCCCACCCGGCTTCCATTCCTGCTCTCACTGCTGCACTGAGTGATGTCAATGAGGCTAGCATGGTCCGACATGAGGCAGCCGAGGCGCTGGGAGGTCTCGGCGAGGAGGAGGGCGTCGAGGCGACACTGAGGAAGTTCTTGCATGACAAGGAGAAGGTCGTACGAGAGAGTTGTATTGTCGCTTTGGATATTGCCGAGTATGAGAACAGCGGAGAGACGGAATATGCACTGATCCCCGAAGTCGGCGGTGCTACTGCATGAATGCGATCATCGTTGGCAAATGTTAAGCCACATGGTTTCTAGTTATTTTCATGCCAACTAACAAACGTTAGTAAAAATAAAAAAAGGTCGGTTAGTGAATAAATATGAATATTTCTTACGAGTATCCACATTTGCAGCTGTAAATCACTGTTGATCCTTCATCGGCACTGCGTAATTGCACAGTAGTGTATGTGACGTCGGTCTCACTGCCACAAGCAGAGCATTTTTCTCCGTGAGCAGCACTGTCGGTCTTCAGCTGGTGCTTCTCGACGGCCTGGACGTTGGACTGCAGTTTCTGTCTCAAGAATGAGGGAAAGTCAGATGGCTTTGTTTCCGTGAGAATGGTCTTGGAACCGGTATCTATTTTGTAACAGGTAAGAGAATATTCTTAGAGATTGTCCTCGCTAGTCAGTATAAACCAACCTCGATTCTCGGCGCCACAGCACTCGCAGCGCAGGACGTTGCGCTCAGTACCCTGTGTAGCGGGAAGCAAGTTGCCGCAGTCAGTGCAGAAGACAAGGGTTCCAATTGCCGACATGGTGTGTGTGGGAGCTCGGTCGGCCTGGTTTGCGGATTGTTGCAGACGATATTTGCTGAACAAATTCGAGACAAAAAAATTGGCCCTGCCATCATAGGCCAAAGCCAAAGTGGAGACACCGATCGGAAAAACTATGGCACTAAAGACAAGGCGGCGAGTCGAATATCGGATCAAACGCCGATTGGACATAAATAAAAAGCACGGACCACTGTTCATCAATCAATCTTCAGGAAGCTCGCGAGGCTGTCGTTTCCCTAGGCTTCAACCTCGCCTGTTTGACTTTAATCTTTTGGCATCCACGAGGGTCGACAATGCCTTGAGCGACATTCCTTTTTCAACCTGCCCGAACGGCACCGTATCCGATTTCCACACGGGCGCCTTCCTATTGTTTGAACGAGCGTGCGCCTCGAAAGCACGACCCGCAATCAACCACTGCGCCGAGCTCCCAAAGTCCCCGATGCCGCGTTGCCCGTTTGCTCCTTCCCCCGGCAATGTCTGAAGCGCACCTATTGTGACGACCAAAACAATGGACAACATGAACCCGAATAGCGGTGGAGGCCCTCAGAATGGGCTTTATGCCCACCAGGGGATGTCAAACACCCGACCCACCATCCACCGACCATTCACTCTTCAAGAATCACTCCCGTATTCGCCGCAGACGTCGACGATCCCATTCATTTCAGGTTCGAAGAGATGCCGGCATATTGGCATGTTTGTCCTATTGTCTAACCCTCAATAGATATCATTCCCGACCCCAGCCTGGGCTCAGGCACACCAGCGCTGCCCATATCCGACCTTTTCCATACCCAAGAGTTCGACAGCTTAAATAGGGACGCTCATGGACAGGCGCAAATGCCAAGAAACGTAAAACAGGCGGTCGATCATGTTCTCCAGGACATGAAGCCTAGCCAGCGCACTCACTTGTAAGGAGAGCTATTTTCTCTCGCGAAACGCGTGATACTGACCGTCATCAGCAAGTTCAGCGCTGTCCCGAGAGGGCCATCCAACACCGCTCCTGGAAAGGGCATCGCCGACGATCTATCTCCGATTGCTAAAGCTGTTTATGAAAAGGTGGGAGGCTATTTCAAGGCAACAAAAGCAAACGTTTCCGACGGCAAACTCTCCAATGGCCAACCGGGTGGTTTCCCCAATGTGAAGCGAGCCTCTTCGTCCTCTTCGCTCAACTCTCCGAGTGCGCAGCACACACCTTCATTCCCGCCTCAGAACTTCCAGTCGCACAGGTCAAATTCTGTTGTTAAGATCGAAGTGGCCATCCCTTCTAAGCAATTTGATGGATCGCAGTATATCGACGCGAGAAACCTTGCGCAGCACGAAGATACCTCATCTATTGCCGCCCAACCACTGCTGCCACCGATACCTCCAGTCCCTCAGTCTTTGGCCCCCCCGCCTCCGTTTCCCATTTCTTTAGAGGATGCACAGAACGCGTCTATTTCGATCGAATTACCTCGCGTCAACATCAACAGAGAAGAATACTTAGAAGTTGAAGAGCCGCCAGAGGAACCTTTGAACCTCTCAGTTCGACGGCAGGGATTTGCGGATAGCCAAGAAGTCCTAGGCGAAAGTCTTGATCAACGCCAACGGGGAGAGGCTGCTCTTGATGCCCTCGATAGGCTTGTGCGAACTGTTTTTGCATCGGTCGGGAGTGTTCTTGCGATGGAACCCGGATATGATCACATCGTAAGCATGACCCCAGAACAGGAGGTGGCGATGACTGCAGCCACTCAGCAAAAGATGCACACGGCAATCCAGAAGACGATTGGTTTAAAGTGCTTCGACCAAGTACCAGTAGAACATCTGGTTCATATTCTAAAGCTTAGCGAAACGAGCTTGAAGCAAGCCGAGGGTATGGAAATGCGAGTTGATGACAGCTGGTCCGAGGACGCGGTTGAGTCTTGGGTACAAAAGCTTTCGGAAGTTGATACAATCCTGAAGGCAGCGCGAACTTGCCTTCGGATACTTTCTGGCGGCAGGGAAGACAAGCAACTTTACTCAGAGGCTGTCATTCAAAAAAGTGTCGACATTTTCAAAGCGGTCACTGAAGACATTGTGATGCCCTTGGTGGAGCTTCGCCCGTCAGGGAATTCCGGGGATGTCTTCAAGTCGCTCTCAAAGCACAAGAAGGCCATCACTTCGACCTTTCTTTGTTGCCAGAAATTATTTGCTCTTCTGGCTGAATTGGTGACAAAGATTGAACTCTCAGACACTGTCATTAACTCACTCGAATTCACTGCATCGCGTTTAATCTTCATCGAGAACGCTCACTTTGAGAAGGACTCTGCTGTTGGAGTCCAGAAGTTTGATGGTATTCGCTCCGTCGCAATGGACATGCTGTGCCAAATTTTCTTAATCAAGCCAGAGCAGCGACAGGGTATTATTGACGAGATTCTTACATCGCTGGAAAAACTCCCTGTCGGCAAGCAAAGTGCGCGACAGTTTAAGCTGTCTGAGGGAGGGAGTATCCAACCTGTCTCAGCCCTCCTCATGCGGCTGGTACAGGCCAGCTCTGGCAGGGTGGATAACAGCAAGGAGCGAAATCGCAGCAGCTTACTCAAAGGGATTGCTGGAGATGAAGGAGCAGATGACGAAGATGAGCTTCTAACAGAGCCTAAGCAACCAGCATCCTCCATCAAGAGTGAAGAGCACGGTGCCCAGCAACATGCTGTTTCCATCAAGGATCTTGATACTGCAGTTACTCCGTTGACAGATAATGTCCAGCGCAACGCGTCGTACATTATCAACTTCATTGTCAAACGAGCCATTGGGTCGACCAAATCGGGCGACACCCCTTACCGCAACCTCTTTGATCTTTTTGTAGAGGATTTTACGACCTGTCTCGACTTGCCAGATTGGCCGTCTGCTGAGCTCCTCCTTCGCTTGTTGATGGTCATGATGGTGCAATTATTTGAAGCTCCAAAGACAGCTGCGCCAGCGAAAAACATGGCATTGGAGTTGTTGGGCGGAATGAGTGCGGCAATCTCCCGTCTTCGGTCCCATGTGAAGAGGATGGCTGGTGTATCAGAGGGTAACGACTCCGATGAACTGTCTCGATATCTTGCGGAACTTGCAAATCATGCACTTGAACAAAAGACACGTCCAGAACAAATTGCAGCTTGGACCGGGCCATATCGAGCCACGCTTGAATATCTTCAGCATCGCTGCACCGATGATCCGCATCTATCGAGCGCGATTTCATTCTTGATTGCAGATTGGGCTTACCATGTCCATACTGGCTATGACTCTTTCCAAGAAGGCTATGATGAAAGAGACCAAGAGTTTGGGCGTCTGGGATATCGTCTACGCATGATGCTTGAGAACCGTCGATGGCTTGCGAGCGAGTATACCTTCAAAACTGTGTCTGTGAACCAGGCTAAACTGTCATACTCGATACTCCTGCTTCGTTCGCCGCTGTGTGAATCATTTGGGAAAATTCTGAACATCCTGCTGAGCTCGATGGCGAGTGACCAGGCCACTGTTCGAAGCAAAAGTCTCAAGAGTGTCAACCAAGTGTTGGAAACAGATCCATCCATCTTGGATGGCGACTCAGCTGTCATTCAATTAATCCTGGAGTGCGCTGGTGACTCATCGACCCAAGTTCGAGACTCGGCTCTGGGCTTGCTTGGTAGCTGTATCACAATGCGACCAGCGCTGGAGACGTCATTGACGCCTAGAATCATTGATCGATTCCAGGATAGTGGTGTTGGTGTTAGAAAGCGAGCCATGAAGCTTGCTCGCGACATCTATCTTCGTAACCGGAGCAAGCCGCTGCGCAGCACCATTGCAAACGGCTTGCTCCGTAGAGTCCAAGACCCTGACGAGGGTGTTAGAGACCTTGCTCGTCAGATGATTGAGGAAGTTTGGTTCACGCCCTTTTATCGGGATGATGGCACAGCTGTTTACCAAACATCCTTGACAGAGCATGTCGCTCTTGTCATTCAAACCGTCAAGTCTGGCACAGTCACCGAAATCCTGGACAAAGTTTTTCAGACTATCCTCAAACCGCAAAACAAGTCTTTGGAGGGCCCCTTTTCTGTTTGCTCTAAACTTGTTGCCAGCATGTTTGGCCTCATTGATAATTTGGACTCGGATGACCCGGCTGTTCCCTCTGGCCGGGATGCGCTACAAGTGCTCACTATTTTTGCCAAAGCCGACCCTAAGCTTTTCAATTTTGAACAGATCCGTCTTCTCAAGCCCCATCTCGCGACATTCTCAGGTACCGACGAGCTGGCCGCTTTTCGAGCCGTTACGGTCATCTACAAGCGTGTGTTGCCACGGCTGACAACAGTTCACAACGATTTTCTGTCAGAGGTGCGCCTCAACCTGCTGAAGGCCATTGGTAAAATTGCGTCTCGAGGCGCCGTTGATGATTTAATTGCCTGCACTCGAGTTGTCTGCGAGCTTCTGCAATCTTTTCAGCCCCTGGCCAACCTTGTCGTATCAAGTCTACTGGGTATCCAAAAGCTCCGAGCTGGTTCTTTGGATGCGAAGAAATTACAGTTCCTCTCTGCGTACTCTATCATTGTTGGCATGGTGGGCAAGCACTGCGACTTGGACAAACATCTCCCGATTTTCAAGGCCAAATTCCCGAAGTGGCAGGGAGATTCGGTCCCTAGGCTAGTGGTCGACATGTTGATCCCCTTTGCCTCACCATCGCAACCCTTGGACGCTCGCAAAGCATCTTTGGAAGCAATTGGCCTCGTTTGTCAGTCTTGGCCCCGCAACTACGTTCTTGCTAAGGTCTACACGTCGTTCCAGCAAGTCTTTGACGACCAGGTGCCCATTTTGGAAACAATGATATTGAAATCATTCAGGGAATTTCTTGTTACTGAAGAGAAACGGTCTGAGACAGCTGCAGCTGAAGGCCCTGCAAAGCAGCAGAAGAAGGAATTAACAGTAATGGGCGGAACCAGTTTCGACGATGTCGCAAGCGCTACAACTCAACGATTTCTCAAAGACTTTACCCGGATTGCTCTCGCCTCACAAGATGAGCACGCGTTCCTCGCCATGGAAGTGTTGGGTAGCATCAATCGGCAAGGTCTTACCCATCCAAAGGAAACTGGAATCACTTTGATTACCCTTGAAACATCGGCGAACCGGAAGATAGCGGAGCTTGCTTTTGCCGAGCACCGAGCATTACACGAGAAGCACGAGACTGTACTGGAACGAGAGTACGCTAAGGCGGTGCAGTCAGCGTATGCTTACCAACGAGATGTCGTGAATGATTCACATGGCGCAACAATGAATCCCTTCCAGTCCAAATTGCATTTCCTAATGGAAGTCCAGAAAATCAGCAAAATGAAAAATCGTTGCCGATTCCTGGAAAAGCTCTGTGGCCAGGTGGATTTTGATCTTTCCAAGCTGGATGCGATTCCCGAACTCCCGCCACATGTTGACTTCGCGCGTTTCATCATTGAGAATCTGGCCTTTTTTGAGTATCAGACAGTCGGAGAGTTACAGACAACGGTTAACTCAATCGAGAAGATGGTGACTAGCACGGGCGCTACAGTGGCGCAAGCCATCGAGTCGGAGGTCTTCAATGTCCGGATGGATGTTGATCAGTCAGCTCCACCCCAGCCAGCCTTTGCCCCTGTTCCTGGACCAGACGGGCAATTCATGGACATGTCGGTCCCGGGCATGGCGCCAATGCCGACTCCTGTCCCAGCTCCAAAGATGATGAGCTTATCTGTAGACCCAAAACGGCTCCGTCAGCTGACGGCAGGCTCAGTTATCTTGTTGTCGCTCTGGGAAGCGCGTACGCATTTGCGTCGACTCTACGGAATGGGAACCAATCGAAATGATAGCAAGGCAAAGGCGTTGGCAAAGGATCTCAACAAGACGCCGACCAAAGTTCAAGGTGTTCATGGAGAGAGGTTCTGGGACGAGGTGACGTCGCATGTGAACGGATTGCTCTCACAAGAACAAATGGTTCAGAAGTGCAACGCCTTTGTGGAACTCCTCAACGTGGACAAAGAGTTCAAGGTGGTAGATGAGGATGAGGGACAGATGGAAAACCCGTCAACGCCTAGTGGCGATGAAGAAGACGACGGAGACGTAATGATGGACAGAGGCCGCAAGCGGAAGGGGGTCATGACACCTGGAGGGCGAAAGAAACGAGCTCGATCAGGATCTCAGCCTCGAAAACGGGGACGACCACGCAAGCAGAGCGCAGATAATGAACTAGAGGCCGATCTTGAGGCGGAATGGGCATAATTTAGCTGGAGAGAGGCGCGCGCTGGTTTCTGGGGTGCTTAGGTTGGGCAGACTTTGGTGTTGGCGTCGAATATGGAGCGGGATTGGGGCTGTGGCTGGGCCTCCCACGACGTTGAAGCGGGTACATGTGTGGCTTGGGCTTGCTCTGGGTTTCCGGGGGAGAGAAGACCAGGGATAACGGACAACGGATGAAATGACGTATATTCAAGATTTGGAATGGACAAGGTGGCGGAGGGGGCTTTGCTCTACTCGCAAAGGAGCTGATGAAGAGGGAAGGCGTTTTTGGGAGCGACGTTTTTCTTTGATGATACCTGAGCGCGCATAGATGGCTCACCTTGACAGCGAATTTAGGGACAAGAATAAAGGGGAGGAGAGAAGTCTCTTGACGCAATACAGAAAATACAGAACATACAATGAAGATATCAAGACTACGGATTGTGGGCCCTGTAGGGCGCTGTGAATGGTGACGATTAACTGATTGATTAAGCAGTTGGTTGGTGAAGCCAAGACGCAAGACTTGGCATCGAAGGTTCGAAAAAACAAGAATCAGGGGATTTGTGGAGACTGAGGGACAACGCGAGAGCGAGGGAGGCAGCACGGACGATCTCGGCATCTCTTGGCCGTCTTGGCAAGGAGCGACAGGCCTTGGCAGGACTGGGATGGACCCGACAAGCTAACGACATGTCAATCAACGACGTGGATTCAGGCGGCTTCTGATCTCCCCACCCACGTTTCAGTTGGGGAGAGTGCCAGCTATGAAGCCGGGAGTTGGTTGGTGTGTGGTGAAGCTGGATCAGTGAATCAGTCGGATGATGCCGTCATGGAGAGTGTCATCGTCATGGTTTGGCACGAAGCGGTCGGGCCTTGGAGCGTCTAGGCTCGCATGAGTTTTCCCAAAGCAGCGCACTCTCAGCTCTGAAGGCCTGGGAGGGCCGCTACTAAATTGCCCGATCACAGTCGGAGGTCCACGTCCAATTCCCGCTCCCTGCCAACGACCCATCTGGGCCCCTGCTGGTGCCAGTCCGCAGCTCCCATCCGCGTACATGGCGCGTCACCCGCAACAGATGTGTAAAAACGGGGAGTGAGATATTGGCGGCTACGCATTGGCCGACGAGCCAGATAGAGTAAGGGAGTGTATTCCATACCTTATTTTGCAAGGGAGGGGAGGCCTCCGCTGGGGTTTGCTCTGCCTCTGCTGCGAATGCTGCTGCGCACACTTACGTACACGACAGCTTGGTAGGGGGAGGGGGACACGATATGCACGCTCGAGCAAGCGTGGGCGTGGCCAGCGCATCTAGTAAGGCACATTGGACTTTGGTACTGCGTATTTATCCAGTAAGAGCCCACGGCGGCCACCCACGGTCCTGGTATTTGAGAGGCTGCATTAAGTATACCAGCGCATACGCCCGTCATACGCCAGGCGCCAATTCTACGCCGCCATTTTGCGCATCCAAGCAGGGTCACGAAAGCTCCTAATCTTGTTTCACGAAAGTCCATTTCATTTCTTGCTGGACTGTGTGGAAATACGTCAGTACCGGAGCTCTGCAACCAAATCTCTTGTCCTCCTCCTCCTCCGTCCTCTTCCCCTTCTTCCTCTTTCTCCTCCTACATTCGTCAATCCTTTGCAATTCGTTTTCGCTTTTACAAACGCCCCTCCTATCAGGTCTCGACCTTCAAATTAAGACGCCGAGCTGCTCCACCCACACTCAGAACCGATCCGTCCCGTGCTCGCGTTCACGTCTACGTGCCAAGGCCTTGGCAATGGCTGCTTCCTGTGAGCTTTCATCCCACCCACACACTCATTCGCACATTCATCTGCACTTTTCCCATCCCACAGGGCCTCAAGTCGTCCCTTTTGAGTTTCTTTTTAACCCGTTCCCTCCTTTTGCCGGGCGCCACCTACAATTGCTGCCTTGCGCTTTGCCTCGTGCTCGCGCCCGTGCCCATGTTACCTTCTCTTTCACTCATTCCCCCTTTCTTATAATTCCCACCCACTAATCTTGTCTGCTTGCCATGTCTCAAGTCAACCACTTCAACCTCAAGCGCCAGGCGCATACGCTCAGTCGCACCAGCTCTGATCAATCATGGAATCCCTTCCGCCACGTCTCCCACTCGAAGAAGCGCAGCACATGGGACATTGAGCAGCAGGCCACTTTCCATGATGCCTCGGCCGGCGAGCAGCTTACTCAGGCCCGTACCGATCCCACGACCTCTCGCACCGTCCAAAGAGAATGGTCCAATGCCGACACCATGGCCCAGAATGGCGAGAATGACCAGTCATCAAGAGAGAGAAGCCTGAGCCATCCTACCGAACCCGGCACCGAACCTCCTGTTTCCCAGCGAGGCTTGATTGACCCAGAAAAGGACAGTGTTCTAAGAAACAGGAAGCCCGACGAAGACGAATCGCCCAAGCAGATCATCGAGGAAGAGGATGACAAGAGGAAGAAGGCGAAGGCAAGTGAGAAGAAGGGCTTCTTCCGCAAAGTTGAACCCAAGGAGCCATTCACTGTCGCCAACCAGCTCCAGCGAACTCTCCTCAACTCTTGGATCAACGTCCTTCTCGTCGCTGCCCCTGTCGGTATCGCCCTCAACTATATTCATTCCGTCAACCGCATCGCCGTCTTTGTTGTCAACTTCATCGCTATCATTCCTCTTGCCTCCATGCTGAGTTTCGCCACCGAAGAGATCGCATTGCGCACTGGTGAGGTGCTTGGTGGTCTGATCAATGCCACGTTCGGAAACGCCGTCGAACTTATCGTTGCCATTCTCGCCCTGGTTGATGGCAAGACTGTTATCGTCCAGACTTCGCTGATCGGTTCCATCCTGTCCAATCTTCTTCTTGTCATGGGCTTCTGTTTCTTCTTTGGTGGCTTGCGCCGCCAGCAGCAGTACTTTAACGAGACAGTTGCTCAGACAGCTGCGTCGCTCCTCGCTCTCGCCGTTGCCTCAGTCATCGTCCCCACTGTCTTCGACATCAACACTGACACACCTGTCAAGGACGTCGCCAATCTCTCCCGTGGTACCGCCGTTATCCTTCTCATCGTGTACGGCGCCTACTTGGTTTTCCAGCTCAAGACCCACCAGGACGTTTTCACCGAAGAGAGTCAAAAGGTTGCTGCTAAGCCATGGAGCCGCAACGGCCTTGGCTCCAGCGCCATCAAGAACGGTCTTGCCGCCCCCGGCGCTATCCTGGGGCGCAGTGTGGTTGACCGGGACGAGAATGAGCAAGTCACCCAGATGCTCAGGAACCCTCGCAGCTTCCAACACGACGAGGAAGAGGAAGAGGAGGAACCCCAGCTGAACTTCTTTGTCGCTGTTGCTACTCTTGCCATTTCCACCGTCATCATCGCCCTCTGCGCCGAGTTCATGGTCGATTCCATCGATGCAGTCACCCAGAATGGCGGCATTTCTGAAGAATTTGTCGGTCTAATTCTTCTCCCCATTGTCGGTAACGCAGCCGAGCACGCTACAGCCGTCACTGTCGCCATCAAGGACAAGATGGATCTGGCCATTGGTGTCGCTGTCGGTTCCAGCATGCAGGTCGCTCTGTTCCTGATTCCCCTTCTTGTCATCATTGGTTGGGGAATGGGCGATGAGAACATGAACCTCAGCTTCGATATTTTCCAAGTCGCCGTCATGTTCGTGGCTGTCCTTCTCACGAATTACCTGATTGCAGATGGCAAGAGCCACTGGCTCGAGGGATTCCTGCTAATCTGCCTATATGCTATCATTGCTGTTTGCTCTTGGTGTAAGTTGCTACTCAGCATTTCCGTATGCAGGTCAATATCTAACTCAATTTACAGGGTACACTGGCTAAATTCTAAAACATCTGCTGCCATATTGTTTGTTTTGAGTCAAATCCAGTCGTTTGAATCGGCGCCATACCTCTTGTAGTTCTCAAGTATATAGTTTTCATGACCTCGTATATAGCTGGGCGTCACTGTCGTCAGTCATTCTGTTTTTAGTTTGTTTTTAGCTGTTTCCTTTTGGGCTTTTTCTTTTATACACTCAGTCTCAGGGCGAATCTCTTCAGGGAATGGCGAATGGTTGATTTGCGCAATTGCGCAAGGTAGAAAATCATGTTGTTCCAATTTGACGGCTTATATTTTAATATATACCCGGCTATTGGAGAAAAAAAGAGGTTTTAGGATGGAAATGGCTTAGATTCTCTGCAGTCTACCTTTGAGCCGATACCAACACATGGTACCTTACACTTCATACGTTAAATAAAAGTCAAATGGTTCAACTTCTACCACTATATTATATACTACTCCTACTCTTATCCAACAAGCAGAAATTACTATGTAAGGACTCTCTGCACTATCAATATTGATTGCTTGCTATGTCACCAAAAAAAAAAAAAATAACTCAATTCTTTTTTTTCTTTCTCCTCATAGCCAACACTAAGTGAATGATTGTTTCTTTACCTTCCGCTCAAACCACCGCCCATATCGTACTGAACACTGCCTCTTCGCAAAAAGGACATGGGGCTGTTGAGCCGTTTGGCCGAGCCACCTCCATCGCTACCGGGCCCCGAGTTGCCCCCAAGCACTCCCGGCGGGAGGCCCAGGGATGGAATGCTGGATTCAGGGACAGCTTCAAGGGCGGAGGGCGCCATCGCCGTGGCCGGAGTTCCCTGGACGCCCTGGCCCTTCTCGAGAGCCTCCTTGTAGAATGTCTCGAGGCCGGCGGCATCGTGGCAGAAATGGAGAAGCTCGGCCTTGAGGAGCTCCGGGTGGAGCGAGGCGAGGGCCGATGTCTTACTACTGTCGATGGGCTTCATCGCCGGGGATTGGTAGAAGTAAGACGGCTTGATAAGCGGGGAAGAAATGGGTCCAGGGGACGAGTCGGAGGGCGGCATATTCCACGACGCATACGATATGCGGCCAGGCCGGTCCATGAGCTGCGGGGGCGGGTCGGCCGATGTGGTCGCATTATTAGTGATGCCGCGCATGTCCTTGTCACGCGGGTTGCTGGGCCGGTGCGTAAAAAGACGATTGGCGAGGAGGAGGAAATCGCCCTCGTCGGTGATTTGGGCAATGATGCCGCCCGAGCGATGAATGTATTGGGTATATCTAAAGTCGGGCTTTCCCCACGAGTAAGTAACGTCGACATTGCTGGAGAAGCTGGAGGCGGCCTCCATGTCCAGGACAAAATCAAAGCGCTTGAGGATGGCCACTTGGTAAAAGTGCTTGCTAGGTGCTGTTCGCGGGCCAAGTGAGTTAGGATCGATGTATGCCTCGGGCTTTTGCTCGGGAGGCGGCATAGCCAGCTTGACCTTGAAGGGTCTTCGGAAGGGGTTTGTTTCGGTGATGGCACACGCCTCCTTGATGGGCACCTCAACAAGTCGAAGGCCGTACTGGCTGGCCTCGCGAGCCCAACTTTCCACCGCATCCTCAACTAGTTTGGCTGTGATGTTCATCCAGTCGATCCTGATGTGGAAGCAGTTATCTGGGTTGTAAAGGCGATCGTAGTGCAGGTCGATGCGCTCTGGTCTATATGATCGTTTCCGGTGATCCACGTCGTACTTGATGACTCTGCTCAACATTACTCTCGGCTGCTTGCCACTATGAAATGTCATGGTAGGGGTGGTTGAAGTTGATGCCGGCGAGTCGCCCTCACTGACTGAAATGGGACGTCCCAGCGTTCGAGGCGAATCCTTATTTGAAGCCTCGAGCACAGGTGTCGCAGGAACGGCGGCGCGTCGCGAGTTGAACCAGCCAGGATGCGGCTTGGCGAACTCATTGGCAATCTGGTAAAAGTAATTGCCATCGCGGAACTGGTGTCTCTTTTCAACGTGGACGAACAAGTTCTTTTCCTTTTCGCTCTTGCCAGTCCCGTTCTTTTCATCGCACACCATGAGAGCATTGCCAAAGGCTTCGGCATCTTCACGCGTATCAATATCCTCAAAGTTGTCCAACAACCATGTGGTCATTTCTGAACCAATAAAGCACGAGTAATGAAGCCGAAGATGCCATCGTCGATTCTGCAGACGCACGCCTCCATTTTCCACAGGCTGTTGCATTGCGTCAGCCAGGGCAGAAAGGTTGAGGTTGGCCTTTTTGAAGCGCTCTTTGCTCGATACGAGGCCTTTGCGAACAGGCCCTTCGAGGCCTTCGACAAGAGGCAGCGTCTCCACTTCAGCAGCAATAACCATGGACGGATCCTCCGTCTTGTACACAATATCCAATGGGTTGGCATCCTGGCGCCGACGAGGACCTATCGAATGGTATCGCCGTTCCGAAGGAGGAATGTAGCGGTGCTTCTGCCACGATTGGGCTAGACGTTTGATTCCTTCGATGCGAACTTCTTCTGGATTATCCCCACTTGAATTTCGTGGGAAAGGTGTATTTGATATGACAGGAATGAGCACAAACCGTGCCCGCCAAAACCTCAAGGTTTCAATCATCTGGTCATGATGGCCTGCCAAGTAGGAATCAATAAAATTCCAATTACGGTCTTGACGGACATTGAAAATATCAATTTCCCGCGCCTCATAAGACTCGTCCAACAGGGTACGAATAGCTGGCTTGTACATTGCCGAGAAGCTCTGTGATGAGTAGGAAGAAGTATCTGTCGGTTTTCGTACGAAAATGTTCACTTCTACCTCTGTATCATTTACACATGATAATTGATGAATGGTGTTTCCGACTGACATGAAGATGCTGGTACCATCTTCCAGTGTTTGATTGCGAGAGAAGACATCGCCAACTTTGATGAGCTTTTGTCCCAGAGCTTTTGCGACCGCTGGGCCAACAACAATCTGAAATCCTTGCGAAAATCGTAGACTGATTAGCTCCTGCATAAACTGTTGGCGCGTTTTGGGTTCCTCAGCGAGTTCATCATCCATGTTCTGATCAATGGTGTAAGGATGCCTTTGGTACTCGGTATCAAATTGCGTCTTTGAAGGGAAATACTCGGTTGTCAATGGTACTGATGCAGGGCAACAAAGAGCCTTCCACTTTTGGACCTTCATTTGGGTAGTTTGGGGAAAGACGTGCTGCCACCTGCTATAAAGGATCGTGTCGTCGATAGTGTGGTTCTCGGGGTTGGAGGGGTTTAACAAGGTCAGCCATGGAGTGATGGCAGTGGTGGGAGACAGTGTTGTTGGAAGCTCGGTCACAACTCCCGCGCGGAGCTTGTTTGTGTATACCTTCTGGGCGTCATCTGCACGAAGCGCGTTTGAGTATCGCTGATCTCGATCTTCATGATACCGTTCATGGCGAGTACTAAATGGTGAAGGAACCATCATCGATGCGTTTCTGAGTTGTAACGCAGCGACGTCGCGATTCGAACTGTTCCTTTTTAAGATAGGGATGCTTGGTGTTGTTGGAATCCCCTCAATGATGGGTTCGGGAGTATCAAAACGCTGCTTCCGTGCAGATAATGTTGACGATTGACTCGTAATGGTTTGCGGAGAGCTTGGGCGCATCTCTGGGTTTAACCGGGGAGTGGATGGCGCTCTTTGAATTGCAGAAGAAACATCTGACGCGTTGACTGTCTCTGCTTTGATCTCGGCAACTGCGATTTTGGGCGCTGCGACACCAAAGCCCCGCTGGCCAAGACTGATTTGCCTCATGAATTTGGGTTGCTTTGGCACCGTTGTAGTAGCCTTGGAGAGTTTGGGTGGCACGTCAGTATTCTTTCTCATCATGAGTGGCTTTTCCACATCGGCTATGTTCATGGAGAGTTTTCTCGAAGAAGGACCCGCGATTCCAGCCTTCTTCTCGGGAAGCGATGTTCCATATAGACCAGAATCCTCAGCCAGCTGTCTTCGAGTAAACTCTTCCAGGTCTCTGGCATGCCGCGATGAGTGATGATGGCGCCGATTATTTGTGACTCGAGATTTGGCGTCGTCGAATTCCTGGAGTTGTTTCCAAACAGACTTCTCTCCCGGTCTAGCGAGCCTGTCAGGCATTGGCCTTCCGAACCCCTGAATAGGGTCAAAAAGTGCTTCTGGGACACGGCTACTGGGAATATACACAGTGTCGTTGAGGTTGGTAGGGCGGTTCTTCTGCGATGGAGGTTGCTCGCTCAAATTAGAGGGGTAATGTTGATCAGCTTGCAGGGGAGTTGTTTCGATTTCGTTCGTCTCTAGAAGACTCCTCATCTGCAAGTCATACATTCTGCATCGAATGTTGAAGTCTTTCTCATCATCTTGCTGGACCTTGTTGGACACTGACAATGCGATGCCATGGTATGAGAGGGCTTCGTCGTCAGCGCCAGTCCAATAAGACACGTGGAGCCATTGTGGAAGGGCGTAGCACCACTCATCACTTTTGGACACTGGTGGGTGAATTTCTCCTCTACGAGTCAAGCTATTTCCTTTGGATGGGGAATAAGATTCCGTCATTGACTGATAGCTGCCAATAATAGGTGTGGGATGATTTGGTGTGCTATCACGACTCTGGAAGGACCTTGATAGGCCAGAGTGGTGAGGAGTGTGCTGTGCATTGTTGCGATCATCCGAATATTGGGGGTTGCGATATTTGAATAGTGGAACGGAATGAAGCGGCATCTTAGGCAAGCAAATGAGATCGATGCCTATTCCATTTCCTACCAATGCTTCGGTGGTTCTCCTCAGTGTCTCATAATCAACCTCGAAGACACCTGATCCAGGGCTGATCACAGCAATGGAAATACCGGTTCTTGTCAGGTCTCTATCGATGTGATCGTGTGCGAATTGCGAGGATGCCAAGTTGATTGCCTCTAAAACGTTACCGTACATAGAAAGTGTCGATTCGGCTTTGATTCTGTTTGTAGGCGTGTCTGTAGGCACTTGGTCTCCGTCGCGTTTGGTTGGAGAAAAAAGCTTGTGGTGATGCAGGCTGATATCTCTCCTGAAAAAGTTGAATTCCTTCTTTAACTGGTGCAGAATCGTCGTCCATTCCCCGCTGCCCATTTCACTGACAACAACACGATAGAAGTCTTTGTAGGGCCGGCGGGGCCCCGAAGGTTGAACACCAGTATAGTAGTCGTTTTCCAGGGTATCAAACTCGGTTGACAAGCCCGTGTCGTATTCAACTCGTGCAAAAAGTACAATGCTGACGAGGTGTTTCGCCTTGAGCTTCGCCCATCGTTTGAACAACGCAGGCAAGAACCCGTTGACGACCTTGTTGAACATGATTTCACCGGAGCTTTCCGAGTCGAATCCCCACATTTCACGAGACATTTGAATGAATAGAACGTATCTAGCTGACTCGCTCCGGAAAATGGGCCGTGTATCACGAGAAAAGAATGCTGAGTGCACCTTGGAGCCATTGGAATAGATGGCGGTGACTTGGGCCTTGATGGTGCCCATGAATAAGATGGATTGGCCCTTGTAGACAGTTCTCTCTGTCAACTCCCCAACGGTCATCCTCCATATATCGGCCCTGGACAGATATTGGTCTTTGAATGACAACTCCACGTGAGACGCCTTTCTGACCGGGTTATCCTTATTCACCTACCCAAAGATTAGCGCAACTCGTAACCGGAACCGGATCGGTATCGTACCATCGTGAGGAGGACCTGCGAGCCCTTCTTCATTCCAAATGCGTCTGCTATGTGCTTCACCACATAAACCTCCACATCATGCTGACGCGCCTTCATATCCTGAGGCATGTCCTTGGCGAGAAACACGTAGCTCCTACCAGCACCATCATCGTTGGCCTGGTTTGCATTCGAGTTCTTCAAATCACCATTATGGTTCTGGCTTTGTTTGCTGCCAGAGCCATGACTTGCTTGCGTTTTCCTGGAATCATCCTTCACGGTTGTAATGCACATCAATGTGCCCGGCTTTACGTCATCTCCAACGAGGTCCAGGTTGAGCAATACCTCATCCTTCGAGTACCCCTCGTTGACGGCGACCGTGCACCGACGCTCTATCTTTGCTCGCTTCTCCTCTCTTACAGTGGAATGGGAATGTACTGAGGCGCTGGCGGGAGAGGGAGAAACTTCGGCGGGGATGCGCTCTAGGCTTGACCTGCTAAATTGCCGGAGATGCGACCATTGCGGAACCTTGCGCGAGGGCAGATTCTTTGCGACGTCATTTCGGGACATGGGAGCTCGATCGCTACTGCGGTGGGTTCGACGGGGAATGATGCGATCTCGGGGATCGCATGATTGTCGCGATAGCTTGGCGAGGAGGAATCAGGCTCCGAGGACAAGTGAGCTGGTAGCGAAGCACCGAAATTGTACAAGCAAACCCGTGATGTCTACGCAGCGATAGGGCGATGCGATCTGATCCCATGAGGTTGGGAGGGCGCGGCAGAATGAAGCTAGGGGTTCACCGCCTTCCGGATCCATCGACACCCTAGTGCATGGCCATGTCTCAATGCTGATAGTACATTCAATTGCGTCGAACTGTGGTGGCAAAAACAATCTGCAATAATTTCGAGTGCACCAAGAAATTAGACCTTTCATTTGCTTGATTTCAGGCTCGTACTAAATGTTTGACTTGCAAAGAGGTGTTGTTTGCAGCTCGACAAACGTGCTTGTATGCTTTGCTTAAAACCGCGTCGATCAGTCCATCATTAACATGACAAATTAATTGTCCTCTTTGCTTTTCAGACGTAAAAGCGAACCGGTTATAGAAGTGTATATGATGCCCTAGCATCATTGAGTGCATATGTCATCAGCTAAATTGATATATGATACCTTCAAAACTGACAGGTCGCACTGTCCTGATCTACCATGTTATAATATAGGCTACAATGCCAGCACCTTACAGTCGGGTCGGTTACTACAGCTTATTTACGCGTCAATTTGTGTAATATTACAGTATTCAATGCAAGGAACCTGGAAAGGCGAAACATTTGCGACTTTGTTTCTCGCCATGTGGATGTTAGCGCATACGCCCAGTACCTACACACCAGCATTAATTGTCCTCATTTCTGTTGTGACAAATCGTTTGATTTGGTGTTTGTGATTAAAATTCCACAAGAGGACAGCATTTGGCTGATTAAGTGACAGTGGCAGTGTATTGACAAGTTTGACATCCTGGTGACACACCCGACCGCTAAATACAAGCAGCAAACTGGTGATATCGAGCTGGCGACTTGTCAGACAAGGAATCTTTCATAAATCAAGGGATTGACTGGAATAATTCTATTTCCTCTTATTTTGATTTTGTTACTGATATGAAACCCAATTATTCACACAGTCATATTCAACACCATCAATGCATGTCAACCGCGCCAACTCTGGTTCTTGAGACTACGTGATGAACTAGAGCTTCAACACCTCGACTCACCACTTCTTCTCTTTGCTACTGTTGAAATTTTGGTATGGAATTGTATAAATTACACTATCCCCAAGCCTGGAATTTCCATGCAGGGCCTTATTTTTAGTGTCACCCATCAGGCTTGCGCAGTCGCTAACATCCACTTTAAGCTATTAAGCCGCGGCAGAAATATGACGATGCACAAATTTACCAGAAAGCAGCGTTTAATTCTGGCTATTGGGATCTCTTTTTCGTTTTTTATAACGGAACTTGCAGGTCTGTCGCCGTCAAACCCTATAGGTTATCCACGGAATTGCATTAACGATTTCCCTATAGTTGGTTTCTTCACAGACTCGTTTGCTTTAGTAGCAGATGCTTTTCACTACGTACGAAATCCAACATAAATTCAGCCAATCGCTAATCAAATAAAGTTGAGTGACTTGATCGGAGTCATTGTCGCCCTGGTGGCGTTAATGGTGAGTTGATATAGAAATCACACGTATCAATAACCAATCACTAAGATGGAAGAACAGATGTCAGAGCAAACTGAGCCTGCTCCTCGAAAGTATACCTTTGGTTGGCAAAGGGCTACTCTCTTGGGGGCTTTCTTCAATGGAGTATTTCTACTCGCTCTAGGAACTAGCATACTTGTGCAGGCAGTTGAACGATGCGTTCACCTTAATCGTAGGTTGCACTAAAAAAAAGAGTCGAAATAACGTAAAAGGCTGACAAAATACAGGCATAAAAAAGCCAGAGCTAGTTCTTATAGTTGGATGTGTTGGACTAGCCCTGAATATCCTCGTCATGTCATTTCTTCATGGTGAGTCGCCTTTTATTATGGCTTGATATCGAGCTTACATTACCCTAGAACATAGTCATAGCCATAGCCACGATAGTGGTTGCAAGGCCGAGGTTAGCTCATATCATGCTTCTCATAACTCTAGGGACATTGTAGATACAGATGAATCAGCTGCGGACGGCAGCCGACAAGCTTGCAGGGTACCAGTACGCCCCTGCATGAAACACCCAAGGTGTCAACTTCAGTATACTGACAATTTGACGCAGAAAAGAAACAACCATTATGGACATAAGCATGCTGTAGTTTTGCCAAGATCTTCTGGCCGAGATTTAGGCATGCTCGGCGTCTTCATCCACGTCATGGGAGACGCCATCAACAATATCGGCATCATCATTGCGGCAGCGATCATCTGGAAGACCAAAGGAGAGAACCGATATTATGCTGATCCTGCAGTTGGAATATTTATTTCACTCATGATTCTCATCTCGTCCATTCCCCTGATCAAGGGTAGTGGGGCCATCCTGTTGCAAATTGCACCTGGCGGAATCAAACCGGAAGATGTCAAGCATGATATCGAAAAGGTGATGGTCTATACTTTTCACCGTCCTCTGAAACCAAAGTACTGACGCGATCAGATCCCTGGCATTAAATCTGTCCATGAACTACATATATGGCGGTTGAATCAACAGAAATCGATTGCAACCGCTCACATAGTTGTGGATGACACCACCATCGAAAGCTTTGCGGAGAAGGCAAAGATCATCATGGGATACCTTCACGCTTACGGGATTCACTCTGCAACGCTCCAGCCGGAAATTTCTCCGGGATCTGCAGCTAGCAGAAGTACCTCTCAGAGCATTCACGCTGCAGTAGACGAATCAAATTTGGCCAGTCAGGGACCAGGTGAGCAGGAGCAATGCCAGCTGGTTTGTGGGAGTCTGTGCGGAGCAATAAGGTGCTGCACACACACTCAACCAGAGTGATCTACGTCTGCCGCACTAAGTTTGGAGGGGATAGTGACGGAAGAAGGGGGTTTGTGGATTGCACAGTGTTGGTTACGTTGCCGAACTGGACCCTTGGAGGTCAGCGATGCAGGATTTGGTGGATATATCCTTGTGAAGTGCCAAGATCGAAAATCCCTGAACTGAGAGGTTATTGAACTCTCAGATCACGAGACTTTTCCTCAGCTGCCAAGGGGATGATTCATTGCTTTGTTCAATATTTCGTGGTAATCATTAGAATAAGCTTTCTAATCAACGGATAAAGCCGGAGAATGGGTGGTCGGCATGGGATGTAACATGTCTACAGGATCCCCTTCCCAGGTATCCCAGCCGAGGCAGTGCTGCAGCCCAGGCGGGCTTCGTTACCTTTGGCAGTATACCCTGAGATGGGTGAAAAGAGGTGACATTGGCGTCAACTCGCAGCCAGCCTCATTCTGGGATATGTGGAAATGGGCCCATTCGTCTGAAAGTCCAAAAGGCACGGCAAAATGCTAGACTCAAAGCGGCAAGTCGGTGAGCCATGGGGCTGGAGATCTCAGGGCCGGCGATCATCCGATGGGGGGGTGCTCTTGGCTGGTGACGAGATCAAGGCTGGGGCCCTGGGAGATTCGCGTTACATTCAGCCAGTTGCTGGAAGGCTCTGGTACGAGATGGATGGAACCCGAAGCCGTTTCCCAGCCAAGAGAGTCGGCCTGGCCTAGGGAGATCCAGCCCGGCGGGCATGGCTTAATGACACGAAACTGAGGGACGGGCCGCTGGTGGCCACCCTAATAGTCGAGGGAATTATGTACGCGTCTGGAACCTGAAGCGGGATGACTTGCGGCGTTGGCGTATTGGAGCCGGGAGCTACACCCCAGGCAGGACGCGAAAAGAGAGAAGGCGAGGTTGCCGCAATAGTTACAACCGCCGAAACCGCGCAATGATTGGATTCTATCACAATCACAGAACCCCTCCCCCACGTCTTGGAGCACCTAACTTCGAGGGAACCAGTCGACGTTAAACCGTGCCTCTTGGCAACCCCAATGTGGTGCAGGCTAGCAGACGAATAGCCCGTTGCGAATAGGCAGCACGGGCGCGCTAGAGCGCCAAATGGAGCCTTTAAACTCGCCAGGGACGGGACGAAAGCCGAGTCCACGGCTCAGCAAGCCCCAAGTTGCGTTCGGTTCAGCTCACGCAATCTGGGTTCCAAGCAGTCGGAGGAGGCCAACAGCGCCGACCGAACAGGGGTGGCAGGGTTGGGCGGCATATTTGGGGAAAAAATGACATGTAACAGAGGCCGGGATTGGGGGGCAGCTCATGCGACCGCTCCACGCGCGCGACACTGGGGCGGCTCATTTCCAGGCAACGTCAGAGATCCAAGACAGTTTGATTTGGTACCCGGGGGGGTATTTCGCGAGTTGGTGAGTGGCTTGCTTCGTCCGGCTGTGGAGCGGTGAATGTGATTGAGCATCGCATGGAGCTGGAGCTGCCTGAAGCTACCCCAGCTCTGCGACACGTGATGGACGCCACGAACAAAGGCGGAAAGTCGGGACCGGGAGCATAGACATAAGGCCGTGGGGAGCGAGGTCCCTGCTCAACTCTGAGGTGCTCATGATGTATGAGCTACTAACCAACCAACCTACTCACTTGCTGGAGAACCCTTGGCAGTAAACCGGCGGGGTTTCTGCCGAGTAAATGCTAGTTGCGTGGTTGTTTTAAGAAAAGATTAAAGATGGTAGATTATGGTTCAGCCTACCTGGCACACGGCGACTTTGATCTTGCACACTTCTTGCGCATGCGTAGATCGCATATGGCATGGAACCGCAGCGATGCACGGCCCGGCTGGCTCAAAACCCTCAGCCGCAGACGAATTGACATTGACCGGGCCGGCCTATGTAGCTAGGCCCGTCTGCAATCTGCTGCAGTCGCTTGGCCATCAACTACCTGTCGTCGACGCGGACCCGCATGCAGTTGACTTGTGGCTTGTCTGCAGCGCTGCAGCCGCGCACAGGCGGAGGTCAGAGATGTGGGCGTAGAGCTAAGGCAAGGTCAACCGGTGACAAAACACATGGCCCACGGAGTCTAGCACACAAGGGTGCATTGATGAGGGGAGTTAATGTGATGTGGCGTTGCCGTCACCAGCTATTGTGCTAGGATGCATCGAGGCCATAGACAAGGCCCACCAACTACGTTGAGCTACGGTTGAAGAAGCATCATAGGAGCGAAGGGAGCGGGCGTAAGAGCAGAAAACAGGACTGCAGTCAACATGCTAGGCTGCCAATCTTCCAATAACAGGTACATGATCATCATGATCGCGGACATTTCCCCCGTAGTGAGACATGGTCTGCAGAGCTTAGCTCGATCTACTCGGCCGACGGCTGTGTGGGATGAAGATCGGCAATCTAGGCTGGTAGAGCAGAATGCCAAAGAAATGTCGTGGCAAGAGCATGCCTCGATACGGGGCATTGGTGATTGATAATTGCATTGATTGGCGTACGTATGAAACCACAGATTTGAGGTGCCTGCAGATCGATGCTGAAGTGGAAGCGCAGAGAAGCAAAGCGAGAGGGCGAAAAGGCGAGAAAACTCTCAACCTACGTTACGTAGGTGGTTGCGCGAGTGCTTTGATCGCGGGGTATCTGTGCCATAGCTGGTGGGTATAGACTGACGAAAAAAAAAAATCCCCACAAGGGTCTCGACATGGGATGGCCGCTGGCAGAGAGGCCTAGGCGTTCTTTTTTGCGTGTTTGAGAGATATCCGCCATCCTGGGGCAGTGAGCGGTGGCTTGCCTTGGAACATGAGTTGCCTGAAGCGAGGGCCTAGCTGGGGGAGAATCCCGAAGATGGCTCTGAACTTGGGTTAGTGAGAGATCCACTCCTCGCCGAAGCAGATGATTTGACCAAACACACGACGGACGTTGTGGCAAGTCGCATGCAAGTGGGAAGGGCAAGGCTAATAGGGCCCACTCAGCACGGTATCCATGTGCCATCGAGCCAGGGATCCAATATCCCCAGCTTGGCAACGACGCGCTTTGGACAGGGTAAAAGTTGGAAGAAACCCTCGCTTCGTCTCCAAAACAAATGCGGAAATTTGAATGCCGCATGCCTCAGGTAGATAACCTATAATATGATCGGCTTATAGGACCTGTCAAAAGGACAGGAACTGGTGGATGACAAATGGCAGCTCATTGACAGGCAAGGATGGATGGAAGCTTGAAAGAGCAATAATATACTTATCTTAAAATGTGCACAAAATGATTGCTTGTGCAGGGTTTAACTTTCCAAAACATTGGGGTAAACGTCTCGATAGGATAACTACCCTTACTTTTATTGCAGTTTGAGTTTTTGGAGATTTATTCCCTCCGCCATGCTGTGCCGTTGCCGTGACATGCGTGGCCCCTAAGAAAGCGATCAACGCCAAGTACGCCTTGACGAGTTAATGGGCCCTGTCTTTTACTCGGCGATAAATTAGTGCCTTGTATGTACGTATGTACACTGAATGAGCTGCGTGTGGGGAGGGGGCGAGAAGCGTTCCCGAGTTCCGGGTCTAATTGACAATGACAAATGTTATCCTTCATACGAAGCGCCGCGGTAATAAGGTTGGGGCTCTTTTTCCGGTTATGGCTCGGGCGCCGTTGGACTTAACTCGGAAATCCCAGGGCCACGCGATTCAAGTCGAAGCCCATTACGTACAATACGCCGGCACTTGGGCGTTCCCAGAGCACCGACAACAGTCTGAGAGGACTTTTTGCTTCCCACGGCACTTGCCAGTCCGGAACTTGTGGGTGTGGTGGATCCTCGGATGACGGTTGACCTACAGATCGAGGTTGCACATACAAGCGCACGCACACACACTGATACACTCGCTCTCACACAACGCGAGTCGAGTGTGCAGGTGGCGGAGCCCTTTTTTAGCAATTTATGCTGTGTGCTGCGAAGCTTGGCGACGGATGGGTTGTCTACAACGTTGCTATCTTCGTACAGTAGCGTCATGTGTGCGCTTCCCACTTGGACCACTCAGAGCAGAAGCCGCCCAGCAGGTAGCGAACAAATGAGGCTTGGGGCGGGCGGGACTCATCGACAAAAAGCAAGTGATGGTGGACAGGTGGGCAAATGCCATGCTGCAGCGACTGGGATGTTAGAGGCGAACGGCGATTGGGCCTCACTGCTAATCTAGTCGATTGCTGCCCTACCGGGGCTTACAGATGTGGTACAGCAGGTTGAAGCGGATACTCACTCGGTGCTTTTTGCAAGTCGAGAACCATGGATCGGAGATCACGAGTACGAGGTAAAGTATCCGTAACCCGGGCCCCGGCCACAGGCCAAGTCGAGGTCGAGGTCGAAGTGGACAGGGCGCGTGGAGAACATCCTCGGGGGCATCATTTTCCCGGACCACTCTTGTTCCCATCCTCAGCCAGCGTTGGACATTCGGCCTTGGCACAACTAACCTGGCCTGGCCTGGCGCTGGTGGTGGTAGCTCACAGCAGTCCCAGGGTTGGCCTGGGTGAGTGGTTGTGAGGCTGCTTTTTGGTGATCCACTTACGATGATGGAGGGCCCCATTTCTAGCCTGCGCCCTCGCGCCCACGCCGACGACCCAGCAGCAGCAGCACTCGTGGTGAGTGAGCATAGAGGCCAGAGGCCCGGACAGCGTCCCAAAGGAGAGCAATCCCAGCCAGAGCCGCTGGGAAGACCCTGGTCGAGCGACGTCGCTGAGGGGGGTCTTTCACCGCATTTTGGGGGCCAGCCCAACATGGCAATTGGCCTGTCCTGCAGGGCAAGGCGTTTTGGCCTGTGTATTTTGCTTGCTCCATTGACGCTGAGACTTGTGGCGCCGGGCTGGGGGAGCTGGAGGTTGGATCCTGTAAGCTGGGGCTGAAGGTTGATGACCATGCTCGTCGTCACCCTTTTGCAACCCTATCTGGCATCAAGACCTGTCCTGTGCTTCGTTTTTTTTTTTCGTCCTCGTTTCTTCTTTGACAGCTAACTATTCGCACTAACGGCACACGTCGTTGGGTAGGAAACAAAAGGGACCAAGGGCACGGCGCACTGTTAGCAGGGGGAACATGGCTGCCCCTAGCTTACTCCCGTCGAGCTATTGTGGAATGGGATTGCCCGTTCCAAGTGCTTGACCAAACAACACTATCTCGCATCCATCTCACTCGTTTAGCCCGCGTCATAGTGATTTGTTGTTGCCGGCCCCCGCCCGGGCGTCACCTGTGAAGCTCCTCACCTTTTTTTGGGGTACACGGATTGGATGGATATGTATGTCTGTTTGAGCACCCAGTTGCTGGTCTCGGCCCCAGTTTCAGTGCCGGCCGCCTCAGCCTGCCTGTCTGGCATCGTCGGCCCTGCGCCCGCACCCGCAGCATCAGCAACCGCATCAGCAGCAGCATCTGGAACATGCGGGCGTCATAATTACCTGGGCGGCAATGAGGAACCAGACTGACATCCACTCATTCCTAAGCAGGCACCCAAACGGGAGCAACGCCGCCCTTCAGGAGACAACACCAGAGGTAGACAAGATCCCGGTTTCCCTGGATGAAGATCATTCCCCGCCATCCCTCGTAGGTTGTCAAGTCTTGAGCATCTCGTCCATGTTATCGAGTTTTCCACGGACCAAAAAAGGCCGCTTGCACCCCCTCCCCCTCCCCTCGATCTGTTGTTCCCACTGAGCCAATCTCCACTCCTCTATCCATCCCATCCCCCGTCCATCTAGACGGACTCGCCAACCAGGAGCCCGCGAAGCGGCATTGCACCATGTTCTGCGTCCTCAGCTTGTACGGCCGTCGCTTGTATAGCTTGGCCACCTGCTTTCCCGGAGTGGTCTAGCTTCCGCCGAGCACAGGCATACATACATACATGCATACATACAGACTGCACACATACAAAGATGCGTACACACTCCTCAGAGTCTCGGACTGTTGCATTACACACACCCATCGGCCTAGCAGCAGGAAACCTGCAAGCACCGGCGCCAGCGCCAGCACCATCTGGGACTAGGCACGCGCCTCGACGATCCAGTATAAAAAGGTACCGACCCGCCTAAGGGACCCTGGGTTCTTTGGCCTAGCGCCTGTCCCCTCTCGTCCTCTCCGCCCGCCCCGCCGCCGCCGCCGGTGCTTTCTCGCTGGGGGTGGGGTACTGTACCATCTGCGAGGACGACGCCCACTGCACCCACCCGCTCTCTCATAGGCCCAAATAGCGCATCGAGTCAATCTCCAAGGGCTTGTCGACTGCACGGCCGGCCCTCCACTGCCCTGCCACCCACTGACGTTGCCCACTGCCACCCGCCCGAACCTGGCGCCGAACCGGCCATCTGGGTTTCCTTCAACCACCAAACACCCACCACCTGCGCCAGCGACATCTCCCAGGGCGACCTCACCATTACCTTGATTCAAACACCAGCACCATCGGACGGCCTCGAAACTCCTGCTTCCTGTGTGTGCGCCTCGTCTACGCCGTCTCCCTTTCTCTTCTCATCCTCCCTCCCTTGCTCCAGGTTTCCGGTTTCCAAGACATATGCCAACCTCTGACGCTGCGCTCTCTCTCTCTGTCTTATCTCACTCACCCACCATCACCTCTCACCCCCGATTGCAGTCGACCGCCCTTCCCTCAGCCACCCGGATCCTGAGCGCCGCCTGTCTCTCCACGATAACCTCGCCGTGTTGTTCCTGTCTCTCTTATCGCATCCATTTTACAAACGGCCACCACCAACCATTTCTCCCTCCCCGTAATTCTCCAGACACGCGACAGCTCCCAACACTCTTGTGTCCCGCACGCGCCAAACCTACAGCCATTTTGACGCCGCCACGTCTTCCAAGCATCACTCTGAAAACGACCTCGTGAGCTACAGCTGTCAGCGCTCCCGCCGGCCTTGCTGGCCCCTGTTGCCTGGGATCCTTCTCTTCCTTGTTCCTTGTGTCGCCATCTGAACCTGAAGCGCCGCCTCATCCCAGTTAGCCCTTGGCCGACCCTGGGCTCGTGTCGTCACCTTCACATGCCACTCGCAAAGGTTACTATGCACTTACGCCCAGCTCAAAATTCGTCGGCCAGTATTCTTATCATGGCCCGCCGCCTGCATTGAGTTTGACAACACCTCTCCTCCGTCTCCCTTGCGCCGCCCTCTGGCTCTTTGTGCGCCTCCGACATGCTCGGCCGGCTCTTGCACCTGGGCTCCGGCGGCACCTCCGCTCTGCCCTCTCAGATGACAACCAAGATGTCGAGGCCCGTCTCATCGCTCGAATCTGTCCAGGAAGACATCCACACCCGGAACCTTCTTTTCCCTGACGCCCAAGCCCTGTATCAACACCGCAATGATCAGGTCTTTCCTCTGTCCTCAACCCCCACTACCCCCGGCAGCTCGACTGCCAACGCTTTTGATTTCAGCGGCGACGTCGATCTAGATGTCCGCGATGTTCGTATAATCATCATGCAGGATGCGCTTGGTCCCTCCAACGCTTCGCTCCTCTTTGACAGCCACCCTGCTCCGCCAGCATCGCCAACTGAGCGAGCCCCTGGGTCCCAAGATTTCCGCAGAAACCCAACTTCACCGCGCAAGAGTAGTCTTGGTAGCATCCCTCGGCCCCTCGTTATTCAGCCTGACAGCTCTCAACCCACTCCTCGCCAAGGTGCCTTTGATCGCCGAGCATCCTTGCAAGGCCGGAGTCAGGCATATGGGGAAACTGATACTCAACGGGTTGCGCGCGAGTATCGAGAAGAGCTCGCAACTTTTTCGAGCTGTATTTTTGGAAACTCGGAGCTGATGTCATACAAGGGCACATCCACCAAGGTTCACGTCGTGCCTGGCGAAACTCGTCCCAATGACATCCCTGCTTCTATTATTGGCGATGGCCGTAGTTCCATTGGCCGCTCGAGTGGCCGCTCCAGCAGACTCTCACAGTCTTACTCGTCCCAGGCCATCTCGCCAACCAACCCATCAACACTGACAGGCCCACATTCTCGCCAGGGCGAGAAAAAGAAGGTTCTGATTACGAGACTTTTCCCCGTCAATCTCGTCGTAGATGACGCAGAGGCCGAGACTTCGCCCCCCGGCCGGTACTCGGATGAGAATACTGGCTTTCCTTTCCCAGCAACTGGCGATGACCCAGTACCCAAGAAGAAGAAGCCTCAACCAAAGCAGCGGCGCACTCCAATGTACGCAGTGGTTTTGGTCGTTCAGCTCCCGCCGGCACCCCACGCCCCAACCCGACTGCCCCCAGCAACCCAGCCAAAGTCCTCGCACCGTGAATCCAGCTCATACAACGATCAAGAGTTCTTCTCTTCATCTTTCAGCTCCGCTCGACCTTCAGGGTGGACAATGGTCGGTTCTAGCACATACGGCGATGCTACAGAGTCCTCATACTCAATCGATATGGAAGACAGAATCGATTCACTAACTCAGCATTGGGACATCATAATGAGGACCCTGACACACCTTCAATCTGTTGTTGCGACAACATTGGGAACGATGCTTAAGCAGGTCGATATCGCATCACCAGGTCCATTTAACAGCTCCTTTTCAATGAACTCTGGCGATCGAGCCCCTTCTTTGTCCGAACGACGCGGTGAACATCCTCGAGTCAAGCCTCCTAAAAGCACCACGAAGCTGGTGTCACTGTTGCCAAACTGCCTCGCGGATGACCAGGAAGTCTTGGGTCAGGTGGACGCAGCACGCCACAGAATCGTCATGGGGCTAAGTGCAGCAAGAGTTGTGACGGGCCAGGGACGATGGGGAATTTGGCGTGACGAAGCCCGTTGGACTTCGCGATGGGCTGGCAGCGTGGAACGAGGACAATTCTTTTACAACCTTCTAACAGGGTTTCTCGCAACGCACACCGATTGGCTACAGGCCCTGTGCCCTCCGACATACCGGAGGAGACTATACCAACAGCAGAAGAATCGCAGCGAAGAGGACCTGTCGCTCCCAGCACGTACGGTCATTGTATCCGAAGATAAAATGGCTGCTCGTCGCCTTATATTCCTTCTCTCGGCATTCTTACCTGCCAACCAGCATGTGCCAACAACTCGCGCACATCGACCTAGCACATCCACTTCTGTGGGAACATTTTCTAACTCACCTCCAACATTCGTAATTCCAGTTCTGCGAGAAGAATCCCTTCGTCGAAAAATTAACCGGCGAACCGGGCTCCGTCGAGCTTCTCACTCGAGGACGACGAGCCATAGCGCACGAGCCTCTGCAGTTCCGTCACAGCTCGCCCACTTGACGATGGATCGAAACCATGAACGGCGTGTCTCAGATGCTGCATCCATTCGCCCCTCGGATCTTCCCATCTCTGGCAATGATCTTGTCAGCAGAAAAAGCAGCGCCGCTACAACCACTACAATATTGCCAGAGACAACCGTGCCGCATTTCTCAACTGTCCAGCGGGTCGATAGCCATAGGAGGCCTCGCCCTAGTAGCAGTGGAAGTGTGGCAGCGGATGATTTGAAGCGATCCCTGAAGCGAGGTGAGAGCAGTGGTCATTTGAGCAATGCCAGCTCCGATTCGAGAAGTCAGGGTTCAAGATGGGGAAGCGTTATCAGTGGATTATGGAGCACCACCCGCCGCCGCGACTCTGGCACCATGAGCAGCTACAGTCAGGCTGATCCAAAGTCTCCCACCAAGTCTGGATTCAATAGGTCCGATAAACTGTCACAAATGGTCGAAGAAGCAGCCGACGTGGAGGATATGGTGAGTACCTCTCCTACAAAAAAGACACGCCCGTCTATGGACACGCGGGGGGCTGGCACGCCACGGGATTTCGAGAGTCGCATCCGGGAACCGTCGATCCGACCCGAACGAACACCAGACCCCAACGGAGCCTTCGAGTCCCCGGTCAAGACATCTATCAACGCAGATGATGGTGTCATCGATGTCGATATTCCTTTCCCTGATTACATGACCTCATTTGAGTCGGCCATAAGTTCTCCATCTAGCAGCGGCTATCTATCCACCCCTGGCATTCCGAACGGATTAGATTCTTTCGAGCAGGCTTCGCGAATGTGTGTTGATGGGGACTCTCCCTTGAATGCAGCTGGATGGTTGAACCGCTTTCATCCGGACTTTGCTGTGCAGGCAATCCCCCCGTCGGAGGACCTCTTGGAGCAAGTGAAAGCAGCCCTCAAGGCCGAACCAACCCCGGCCCCTCTCAACCCTCTGAGTAGTGATCTGAGCGAGCGATGGGTTGATGTTAGTTGCGCGATGATTGCAGACACTACCGCCAATTCGATCACCCGTATCCGCTACCGCCGATTGGTGAAGCCAAGATCCCCGGCGGACCGCCAGCCAACAGGGCAAGCTGGCCCCGGTTCTCATGGCGGCAACGTCTTGACGCCGTCTATTTTGCCGTATGAGACTCAGCTCGACGAAGAATGGATCAGCGACGAGATCATCCAGCCGGATGAGACTCTAACTGAAGCAGTGGAAAGAGTCATAAGCCTTACACAAGAAACAAGTAAAGATCACTCGTTGTCTTCCTCGCAGACCCATAGCGAGGTCCGCATGAGTACCGAGGGCGTGGAGCCCGTGTCTGTGACCGCACCAGAACCGCCTGTTTTGCCACAGGGACCTCTCGAAGTTCCTCGTATGCAATGCAAATCCGTCGTGCTCTCTGCCTTGGAGGATAACATTCGCGAGGCCATCGATATCCGAGAGAGAGGAGACTTGGGAACAAACGGCCATTCAAGAAGTCACCGATCTCAGCGAAACTTGTTAGAAGAAGCGATCAATTGTTGGTTGGACAACTTAGACACCACCGACGCTTAATCGGTCCATAGGGGAATGATTGCCCCTAGACCACACACACACCATTGACGATTATCACGATTTACCCATTTTTTTTTATTGCCTGACTGGACACTCAACATTGAAGTGATCCATCCATCGATGTACCACCACTTGTTTTGCCGTCAAAGACTATCAAATGATACCCCAGTGTGAATGCGCGCACACACGATACTTGGAAGTGGCTTTGATTGCGTGCGTTAAATGGAGGGCGACTATGCTTTGGTTTATCTTACATCTACCGTGCTCTCTGGTTCTCTCTCCATCCGTTCTGGTTTCCTTGTTTTTTTTCGTTTTTTTTTTTTGCATTTTTTGGGCGAAAGCATTGCCACCTTATGTGGCATTGACCTCTATTGGGAGTAACTGTTGGGGGACATATCTCGGGGCTTCCTGGCGAAGCCGGCCTGATTTTGTAGGTTGGCGTTACGCGTGAAGGAAAGGAAGCCGGGATCTAGCGAGATTCAACATGGCTAGTATTACAGAAACTAATAGACATTGAAATCTTGAAACCTAACATATGTGCCCTCGTCTTCGTAAATGATTTGATAGTGGTAGTTTGCAATGTTGCTTGACGTTGCAACAACCAAGGCTGTGTGTGACGGACTACATCAGAGATACTGATATGTCTGACCCTTATCTCGTCATTCTGGAGCAAAAGCCATAACTATCGACCCGACCCAATGACGTAGCGGGGCCGAATGATCGGTAAAGATGGATCGTCCCGGCATCTTGCATCTCGAACTGTATCGGGCGCAGGTGTCTTACATACGAATTAGGCTCAACGAAGCGTGGGGGTCGCAGCGCGCACACCACCTACCTTGACTGACGCAATGCGAGTTTCACACGTGAAAAAGAAAAGAAGAAAAAAAAGAATATACGACTCCAAAAAAAATCATTCGTGTTGGTATGCAATCCATTACTATATGACCCCCACGCCTGTGCCTGCGCCCGCGCCCACGCCCATGCCGCTCTACTTTCTCCTCGTGGGCCGAGCATTTTTGGCGAGCCGCCGCTCCTTTTCCTTTCTCGCCTTGCGAATGTCCTCGGCGCCCTTGAGTTCCTTCTTGCTGCCCATGCCGTCCTTGAAGCGGCCAACGCGCTTCTCGCGGGCCTCGGCCACGCGCTTCTTGCGAGCGTGGAAGTCGTCGCGGAACTTGTCGGCCTCCTTGGGGGCCCTCTCCTGCTTGTGCTTGTAGCGCACGCCCGAGGGCAGCTGGGTGGTGCTGCCGGGCTTCTCCGTCTCTCCCACGTGCGGGAGCTTGCCCATGCGGTTGGCGCGCTTCCACTTGTCGAATCTCCCGCTCTGGAAGCTGGCGGCAATCTTGACACCGCTCTCGCCGCGGATCAACTTGACGCCCTTGGAGCCGTCCTCGTCGTTCTCGCGCGCGACGTACTTTTTCGACTTCTTGTCCCATCGCATCTTGGAGCGGGTTGGGAGTCCAAAGGACTTTGCTGTGTCATCGTTGGTCAGGTCCATAGCCACATCTCGAGCTGCTTCCACGAAGTTGGTGCCTCCACCCGAATGAACACCGTAGCCACGCTCCTCTGCTGCATTGACCGTACGAGGCGTGTAGGACATGAACATCTCCGAATCTTGCCAGTTGGTTTGGCCCTTACTAGAGTTGCCCGTGTTCGATACCGTCACCTCCAAATCATCGTCGCTATCATCTGAGTTGTAAACTTGTGGCTCGACCACATCGTCGTCGTCGTCGCCAGAATCGACATCCATGTTTCCATCGGGTGCGTCGTCAATACCATCAAAGTCCTCCTCCTCGACGGCATCAGCTTGCTGTTGTCTTTTTGGTGTGATTCTCTTTCGCAACTGCTTCATCATCTCAGCAGCCCCTGAAGCAGACCCCTTGTCTTTATGGCCGACCTCAAAGATGGTTTCCTGCGGTCTAAAGCCACTAATTCTCGCCAGCATATCTGTACGGGCTTGCTCAAGTCCGTCCACGTCCTCTCCAAATAGGGGATGGAGTTGTGTCCAGGCCCGCGATGCTACTATTTCCCGAGATCTCTTCGCGCTGTGGCCTGCAGCTGAGTTTCTTGTCCTCAGGTACAGCTTTTCTGCCTTTACGGCAACGGCTCTTAGAGCTTCAAGGTCCGTGTCTTGCTGAATGGTCTTGTTGAACCATTCCACATTGGTCTCAACAGAATCTCGCTTCAATGCGCCTACCACCACGTCATCGGCATATGAGGGGCTAGTTGTTTCTTGGCCAATGACCAGCTTCTTTCCTAAGAACAGTTGCAAGTCGAGCAAGTAGGGTGCGTCCATGTCTCTTACGAGACTGTAACTCCAACCTCGTTGACCGGCACGAGCTGTTCGACCGACACGATGAACGAACACCTTCGGCTGTGAGGGAAAGTCGTAGTTGATCACATTGGCTAGCACAGGAATATCGATACCTCGTGCTGCAACATCTGTAACCACGAGAATGTTTGACATTCCATTCCTGAAGTTTTCGACTTGGATTCGTCGCGCGGTCTGGTCGAGAGAACCGTAGACATATGAAACAGCAAACCCTGCCAGTATGAGCAAGTTGGCTAGATATTCGACGTGATGTTTCGTTGCTGCAAAAATGATTGTCGAGTGCCCCGTTGGTTTCCCACCTTTGCTTTCGCCACCCCTTTTCCTCTTCTTCAAACCCTTTTCTCCATCTTGTTCTTCAGGAGTACCCATAGGCATCTTGATCACATCGTAGAGAATGTGCAAAAGAGATCCCTCTTTCTCGCCGCCTTTCACGGAGAAAAAGGCACTCTCTAAATCAGGGGAAATCTTGGTTTCCGCGTCGAGACGTACCAAGCTAGGATCTTGGAGACCTGCACGAGCAAATTCGACTAGAGATGTAGGTAGGGTTGCAGAAAAGAGCAAAGTCTGCCTCGAGGGGGGTAGCGCGTAAAGAATCTCTGTCAGTTGCTCCGCGAAACCCATTTCAAACAGTCGGTCAGCCTCATCAAACACAACATACTGAACAGATGAAAGGTCAAGCGACATTTCAACCTTGAGATGTAGGAATCGACCAGGGGTTGCGATGACAATATCTGGATTGGCAGTCATGTAGCCAAACTGTTCCTCCAAACTATCACCACCAACGAGCAAGACTGCCTTCAGATCAGTTCCACGGCCAAGCTCTTTAACGACCTTTAATGTTTGGATCGCAAGTTCTCGAGAGGGCGAAAGAATGATTGCGCGCATTCCGAATCGAGCGCTATGGGCGCGAAGTCGCTCAATCATAGGGATCACAAAGGCGGCCGTTTTACCGGAACCGGTTCGCGCCATTCCCACTACATCTTTTCGATCGAGAACCAGAGGGATCGTTTTTCGCTGAATTGGAGTGGGAACCGAAAAACCTTTTCGCGTGATGGCTTTGAGAAGGTGGCTGTTGAGACCTTGGTTAAGTTAGCATTGGCTGAAACCCAGTTGCGTTCATGCAGTTTTACCCATTGCTTGGAAACCGCCTCCCTTCTTGACTGATTTCCCTTTCAAATTGGAGGCTTTTCTAAAGGAAGCTGCCTGTTTAAGGGCAATAAAAGCCTCGTCGCCATCCTCGTTGCCGGGCTCAGTGCCATTCAAGAGACCGTCAAAATCGAAGTCGAGGCCAGAGGCACCCTCATCGCCGCCATTGTCGCCATCGCCGTGGTAGAGAGAGTCAAAGATATCCGCTTCCTGCTCTGAGGGAGCCGGGGAAGCTCCGCGCCTAGGCATCTTGACTGGTTCGATAAACCAAGTTGGATCTCGAACAGATTGCGAAGGAACAGAAGCTCGCATCCAAGATCCGCCAATTTTTTTTCTGGGGCCGGTTTTCTTATCTTATCGTCGCGGGGCAGGTGGGTCTGCGCCAGTCCCCAAAGCTCGTGCCTACACCCACCTACAACCGCTACTATGCCGTCGGGGCCAAACTGAACAGAAACGTCTTCTGCCCTTCTGTCCATCTACACACCACCAGGTCACTCACTAGCAGCCATCATCTTACGCGCGAACAATACGCACCATCCAGAGACTCAATTATGGCCAGCAAAGATGCAAAAGAGGACACGGAAGCGCTCGACGCTCTCGAGGCCGAGGCCAAGGAATTTGACAAGGTTCGCACGCGACCGTCGCCATTCCATCCCTCATCATTGCTGACGTGCCCCAGGATGCCGAAATAGACCGAATCCTCAAGGCGTTTCGCCTAGATGCGTAAGTTGCTTTTTTATCGTAGTCTTTGAATTTGCGACTAATCCAGTCACAGGTATGCTGTGCTCGATCTGCAGCCTGGTGTGCCAGACTCCGACATCAAGATCACATACCGTAAAAAGTCACTCCTTATCCATCCTGACAAGACAAAGAACCCACAGGCGCCCGACGCCTTTGACCGACTAAAGAAGGCGCAGACGGAATTAATGGATGAGAAACACCGCGCGCGCCTGGACGAGGCCATCGCTGACGCACGCATGCTCCTCATCCGCGAAAACAAGTGGACGGTAGACAGCGAGGAGCTCAAGACGGACGAGTTCCGCAAGATGTGGCGCAACAAGTCCCGCGAGGTGCTCATCGACAATGAGCACCGTCGCCGCCGTCAGATGAAGGCCCAGATGCAGGAAGAGGGTCGTGAACAGCGCCGTGTCGAGGCTGAGGCCGATGAGCGCAAGCGCAAGCGCCAACACGAGCAGGACTGGGAGGCCACCAGGGACGAGCGCATCAGCAGCTGGCGGCAGTTTCAGAAGGGGAAATCAGGCAGTGAGCCGGACAAGAAGAAGAAGAAGAAGCTCAAGCCTATTGGCTAAATAGGTGATTCCGGGTAACGACCAGAGAGTACTGATACCGCTACGTTCGACGACACGGACGGTCTGTGAGTTAAATAATGATTATGAATTGCTTGGACTCTAATCAAGGCAGACCAAAAGCCATGCTTTGGCAACCAATCTCCATCTATCCGTCGCATACACAAACCCGCTTCACTTTTCATCGGGTAAGTACACTACCGAAAAAGCGCTCGTGATCATATGTCGTAGATGTCCAAGTCTCTCCGTTTGCCTAGCAGTTCCACATTGATCACCAAGGAGTTTCAAGTTATGGAGCAATCATGGTACAATCTTATTGAGCAGAGTGGCCTCCGTTGGAGCTTTTCAACGCGCTCGTTCTATACTACAGTAATGTTATACAAGATCCGAAATGCTGGCAGATCTACATGAGTAGTCGGGTGTCGTTGACCCTCCACAGACGCCATATAAATAATATCAACCTTTTGAACACCAACCAATGCGCACCCCGCCCCCTCTAGTATTTTTTTTCGGTTTCAATGCATATGTTACAGGCCGTCAAGACATTCAGTTCTTCTTGTTCGAGTTCTCGTTAGGGTCGCTCGATTTGCCATCAGGCTTTGAGGATCCCGTGCTCTCGTTCCCATCCTCGGGCTTCTGGTGAGCCGGGTGGTTGGTGAAAGAGTGCCACATGGACTTCAGAAAGCCCTCGTTGGCGTGTGAATCGGCGTCATAGGCAGAACCTTGTTGAGAGCTACTCGTCGTTCAGCACAAGGTTCATGCTTAAGATCATCTCATGTTCTTACCTTGCATCCCTCGAGGCTGACGAGACATTCATAACACGCTTGGCGGTCTTGTCACCCATCTCGTCTGCAAGCATCTCGACAATCGTTCGCTGGTTTGCGCTGAGGTACTTGGGCATGGCAACGCGGAACTCAACCTTCAGGTCACCGCTGCCACCACGTCGGGAGCCAAGCTTCTTCATGCCCATGCCAGTGAGCGTCATTTTATCGCCAGTGTTGGTACCGGTGGCGACCTTGACGTTGACCGATCCATCCAGCGTAGGAATATTGACTTGGCCGCCAAGAAGAGCAGTCGTGAGAGGAAGGTTTGCCGTGTACAGAATATTTGAGCCTTCTCGTCGGAACTTGGGATCTTTTGCAACCCGGACAAAGACATACAGATCTCCAGTTTGACCTCGGACGTTGGGGTCAGCGGATTTTCCGGTAATGGGAGCATCACCAGATCCGTCCACTCTAAGTCGCATGCCATCCTCGATTCCGGCAGGTATATCAACCGTGATCGTCTTTCGTTCTCGTACAACACCGTTGCCTGAGCATGAGCGGCATTCAGAGCCCTTGGGGATTGTCGATCCAGTACCGTCGCAAGTGCCACATGTGGAAGCCATCTGGAAACCGCCTTGCATAAAGTGCACACGAGTTCCGGTACCATTGCAGGCACTACAGGCACTCCTCTGGGTTCCCGTCTTGAGGCCACTTCCCGTGCAGGTTCCGCAGGTTGTCAGGGGTGTAATGTTGATTGTCTTGGAGGTGCCCTTGGCTGCTTCCATAAATGTGATGCTGGCCTGAACTTCGATGTTGTCGCCAACCAAAACCTCCTGCTGGAATGGGTTGGATCGAGCACCTCGACGGCCACCGCCGAAGCCCTGCTGCCCCGCAAAGGCAGAGAAGATGTCGTCAAAGTTGAAACCACCACCAAAACCTCCCTGTCCACCGAAGCCGGTAAAAGGATTACCTCCACCGCCGAACGGGTCACCGCCTGGAGCTCCTGCCCCGCTCGGGTCGAAACCGGCAGCACCGAATTGGTCAAACTGCTCGCGCTTCTTGGGGTCGGATAGAATCTCGTACGCAGATTGGATGTCTGCAAATCGTTCCTTCGCATTCTCATCCTTGTTCGTGTCGGGGTGGTACTTTTTCGCCAGACCATAATAGGCCTTCTTGATCTCAGCGGCGGTTGCGCTCTTGTTCACTCCGAGCGCTTGATAAGGATCCTTCTGGGAGAGCGAGTTCGTGGCATGGAACAACTATCACATGGTCAGGGCGTCATTCTGCCTCAATTATACATGGGGCTACTCACTCGTCTGGATGAAGGAGCTTCAGTCCCCCTCCTCAGCGTAGGTCGGTCAGGGGAGCCCGCACGGAATGCCCTGGTATGTAGTTGAGCGCCTTTGCTTAAGCATTGGATTTTGGAACCGCCGAAATGGTTTTGCGCCAGTGCTCGCACAGGAGCGGCGGCCTTGTTCAGAAGGCTATAATTCATCTTTTATGTGCAGTGATTCATTAAAACTAAAGAGGTACAAAAAGGAAAAGAAAAAAAAACCGACGCGGAGATAAGTCACCGACGGCTAGCTCTGTAGTCAATTAGAAATTCTTCGAAGTTCCGAGACCTATCCTAAGTTTTCCAACCGGGCTTGAGCCGAGGGGTTGGTGCCTCAGACATCCACTATTATAAGCCGACTCCGGCAACTAGCCATTTCTGGAGCATCTCATTGGCTAGGATTATTAATTCAAGATCCCGATCCAAGCCCGATACAATTACTTGCAAACGCTTCACGAAGCGGACAAAAGCCAGCACATGTTTCCAATGCCAGAAAGAATCGCTTGAATATTGCGCCTTCGATTTTTTTTACTTAAGTGAATAAGCTGTGCGACCAGCCGTCCTCGTCTTGTTTGCTTGGAGTTGCATTCGAATTATGCCGAAAGTACCCCGAGCCAACCTCCTAAGCCGAGCTAAGCTCCCATCCTCGTGGAGGGGAATGCAGTGACGGAGCAGCTTCCGAAGTATTGTGTGTGAAATATCCTGAAGGAACAAAATCTGGTTGGAGTTGAGAACCTCGGAAATGAATGTCTTGCGCGCCTGTCATGGATCTCCTGCATCTCGTATTCCATCACCACCTCTTCAGCACACAAAATTATGTTTGATGACCAATCATGAGATTCGAGAGTTACTCAAGAACGACCCGTGGGCCGACTCTTCTCTCCGCTGGCAACCAAATCACACATCCGGTACAATTACATCATCCCATACCCCTCACCTCATACCGGGCCGCAGAGTGAGGCTGCTGGCTCTATGGGGTTGATTGCTGAAACACACACGTCTCCGCTCTGATTACTGTGACGCCAAGTTATCGTGATTTCCCATTGTCATCGTGAGGCGCTGCCGGATCCACCTTTCGGATACAGTCTCCGCAGCGGAGCAAGAAGTGCGCTCAGCCTTGATCTGACAGCTCTTGGAATTGAAACAGGATCATGTATGTTTGTGTCACAAAACAGGGGTAATAAGGGGCAGAAGATATTTGATGAAACAAAAGTCATATAAAGAAGCTATCCCTCTTCTCGACTATGGTATATTGCAAATCGAAACCGTATGATAATCCGTCTATGTTGTAAATGAACTCGTTTCGTAAGATGCCGCTTTTGCTGGCTAGCCGGTACAATGCCGAACGCCTTGTTTAACGCCAAAAACTCCAATACAATGCGAATCATGCCTCCTTCTCCTTTCTTGTTGCTTCAGGAAGTCGTGGGGTGCTGCATAATCTACATAGCGACATATCTCTTGGAAACGCGTTTAGGATCGTGACGAATCTTGTAGATAAAGTCGACGATCACATCATTCTCCTGGACGCCCATTCCGTTGAAGTGCTTGCGCACCGTGAGGGCAAGACCATCTTTGCTCTGGCGTCGTGCCTGTCGCTTGCGCGCCATTGTAGGAGAGTAGAGGCCGATGCCGCTCGTCTGGGACAGGATCCACTGGCAGTAAGGGTTGGAGAAGGAGGATGGTGTGTTCAGGCGGTGCTCGCGGCGGTACGCATGGAGGACTTCTCGATCGAAGGAGGCCCATTTCAGCTGTTGGAGAACGAAGTTAGCCATGTGAAATTTGGAGGGATTGCGAGATCATGACGTGAGGTGCTGAGAGAAGCACCTCGGTGTCGCAATGAGGGATAGGGACAGGAGAGGGGCGACAAACGCTTGGAGGAGTAGGTTCAGCAGGCGGAGGAGGAGGGGGGGGAGCGGCAGCAGCGTTGGCCGCATCTCTTAGGTGCGAATGGCTGTTCTGGCTGGCGCCGCGACGCATCTTGGTGGACGTGTGGCCATTGCCGTTCTTCTCCTTGTGGTTGTTGGGAACGTCCAGCTTGGAGTCGTCGTGGGTGCGGGAGGATTTTGCAGGCGGCATGGTGAGGGAGAGCGAGGAAGTCAGTGGGAGATTCTGGCAGAGATTTTCAGATGCGAGGCCTGGAGCGATAATCGTCTGAGAAAAGGTCGAAGGCAGCGGGCGGTTACATGATCTGGGGCTCGTGGGCTGAGGGAGGAGGAGGAGGAGATTTGTCGACCGGCGTCGGGGCCCATGGGGACCTGGGACCTGGGCACTTCAATTTTCGGGTGGTGGAGGGACGGTCTCGCGGCGCGCGCACACTGCTAGCCCACCAACGTCACAACCACTTTGCGCCGAGCAGCAGCCAATCAGCCTGCGGCGTCGCTCGACAGAGGATCCAGCATCACCTGCTGAGCGCAAAAAAGGGTGGGGCCGTCTCGTGCCATCCGGTGGGACCCTTTAACCCTTCCTTGCAGCACGTCAAGCGGGTAACAGGAAGCAGGGCACACGCTGATTGATATCGATCAAGAAGGCTAAGAATTGAGTGAACCAGGTAACCGGAGAAGGTAAATGCAAATCAGACCCTAAATAAAGCAATTTTAGATGCATTGACCGGTTTCTCAACATCATGCATGTTATTGCGACTTTTTTTTCCTTGTCAGCGGGCTGCCAAAAATTCGCAATGTGCGATGTGTTCTGTCACCTGCTTGGCCATGGTCGGTCGCCCTTGGTCGCCCTTGGTCGCAGCTCGTCTCATCGCCCACCCTTACTCGTCCTTCAATCAAAGGCGCCGGGTCCTGGGGTTCCCAGGGCGGGAGGCGCTTGGAACGCACTCCAGAACTGCCACAACCGCTCAGCTTTATGGTTCAGCCCGCCGGGCATACCGCGAGCTGCGAAGCCACCAAAGGCTGTTTTGCAGGAGGTCGCGACACAAATGCGCCAGCGCCAACGGGACCCCCGCGTGGGAATGCCCGTCTCCCGTACCTGACGGAGGCGTTGAGCAGCCGGCATCTAACACTCTTCTGGGAGCGTCCCTGAACGCCCCTCTAGCTCCAGAAGAAAGCAAAAAACGGAAAGTGCATGTGTGCAGCGCGAAGTGAGACGGGGAAATGCAAGCAAGAGCAGACGTGAGAGGATGAGGGGGTTCCTCCACCCCGCGCCGGAGGGTTTCGGCCATGTGCGCAACGTGCCAGAGGTCCCTCTCTGCAGATGGCTGCCCACCTGTCTCTCCCATTGCAAGTAACAGGATGGAACCTCAGCCACCCGAGCGAGACAGCAGCTGAATTGCCCAAGGACAGTGCAGCAGAGCTGGTTCTAGTTTTCCGCGCATGGCCAGCAGCCAAACCGCAAGAGTGTCTCATTGCATGAAGCCCCGGAAGACCATCGTCATCATCGTACCGTCATCATTCCGGCGCGGGCGCGGGGAGCTAGCTGGCCATTCACACGAGAGCTCTATCCAATGACCTACCTTGACTGCATGCATTAGCTGCCTAGGTCGACACAGCCTCTCGGCTCACCAGCCATGCCCACGGCTCAATCGGGCTGCTCTTGAGTCGAGAACTACGCCTCAGGGGATCGGATATCGATCCGGCTCAAAGGAAATTCGATCAATACGGGGGGAAGAGAGAAGAAGATGGGGGTCACCGGTGAATTAAGCCCTTCGTGCATTTCGCCCGTCGTTTCCGCTGCGGAAACCTGCATCGTCCGGGAAGATCTGTCGAACCCAGCACTCGAATTGCTGCATCATCATCACCGCTGGACTGGCAAGGTGGATCTGCTCCAGAGGAAACCCCCACGATCCCTCCCCACGCTCCGTTGCCGGAGTGGGTCAGGACGTGGGATGAAGACAGAGACATACAGATCCAAATGCGAAAGCTGAAAAGCCTCAAACATGAACTTCCAGATGCGCCTCTCGACCCGTCGGAGACCCAGTCATAACAGCCGGAGATGCATCAAGGATTTGAGCGTCAGGTTTGATATTTGCCCCATGCCTGTATAGCCGATTTCGCAGGGGTCAGCACTCCAACTTGAGTGGCGCACTTTCCTTTTCATCAACACGCATCCGCCAAGGCGCAGGTGGCTTTTATAATTGCTTTTTTTCAAGCGTGCGTCCCAGCAAATCATGAGGCTGAGGACATGATCAGCATCGATGGGTCAAGATTCTTGGAAACGTTGGGCTGAGTGGATGCCAAATCTTCAGCACCACTTGACCTCGTCCCCTTAGTTAATTACAAACCTGGTTTTCATCGTTTTGTGTGGCCAGGTCGTCCATGTTTAGCAAAGACAAACGGAGACCGAGGGAGTGGATGAGGGTCACTAGCTGGAGGAGTCGGATGCCTAGAGCCTAACAAGTCCAAGACACAAAGGGTGCGCTATTCCCGCTAGATCTGCGCTGCTGAGCACATGGGTCGGCCACTTGGGATATTTTGGAAGTTGGCTCGGTCTGGATGATTGGGCAATGACGTTCAGGAGCTGTTGGTTTCCACACGCCCCCTCCCCCCCAAGGCTGAGGCTCTCGCCATGCGCCTGTCAGGGAGGGGAGAAAAAGAAGAGGGTTGGCATGCCCTCATGTCGGTTCATGCACAGCGGGGATCATGGTCTTGTCGTGGATTACGCCGCGCTCCTCTCTAGTCACGGGTCTCGCGCGGGGGCGAAGGACCGTATGTGTATGTGTGCCGCTCCGTTGGGATAATTACGGACGGGCAAGACTCGCTTAGTGGGTGAGCGCATTGTTTGGTGGAGGGCTCCAGATGGAGGCTTGCTCTAGTCAACGGGAGGAAGACAACCCTCTCTGGTATAGTTGGTTAGTTTGAAGTATAATACCCTTAGCACGGAACAGGCAAGATGTCGTCGATGCCCGATGGCGACAGTGACCAGGTTAGGTCAGGTTGTTGTTATTGTTGCTGTGAGCAAAAGCAACGAGTCACTTTTATTACATACAGCCGCTTACAATGCATTTTCTCCAAGCACGGCAGATATGCGAAGATCACCACGATACCGCATCGGCATGTAACACAAAGCCAACACAAGCCCCGGCAGATAAGCAATAGGCACCTGATCATTACTAATCCCAACCAGATGCTCTGGACATTCTGCGCTGTAATGGCAATGGGCTTCTAGGAGGTGCGAGTGACGCGGGACTTGTCTCGGCGCACAATGCAGCGCACCTCAATCTAAGGTGAAGCAGATGTCAGCCGCTGTGGAGCCACGATCAAGAAATCTGGGGTGGCCACACTCCATTCTCCGCCGGCCGAGTTGCTGGGTTTTGGCTAGGCGCCCCAGATGTTGCCCAATCCTGCCACGACGGGACACGCCCTCCCACGTCTGCGATGCCGCTCGGAGCCTGGCTCGCTCGCTAGCTAAAGCGCCACGCACAAGACAGGCAAAGTCGTTATTCGGTCGGCTGCCCCAATCCAGGCTTGTTTCCATTGCGTGGTCCTGCGATGGAGGGGGGGAGGGCCGAGTGACACCAGAGTTGGAGCATGACGGCCAGCGACTAGTTTATTTATATAAACCCACCATGGAATTTTTGCTATTTTTCGTTTTCTGACTTTCAGAGCGTTGCAGTAGTCTCCATTCTCGGCCGGGAACAATACTATATATGAACAAGACGTGCAAGGGGTGCAGTCTCCTCCTCCCCCCCCCCCATGTCCACCGAGGCTCCAGCGCCCGCCCAGGGCCCTGCGACAAAGTGCCGTACCAGCCCTGTAAAATTCCCACCCACGTCGTTTGTTCAACCATACCCTTCGTGTCCTGGCGCAGCTTGTCGGGCGTTGGAGAAAATGGCGCATCCTGGCTGCTGGTTGGGCGGGCATGTCCACCCATGACATCCTGGTCGCAGGCGGCTCCCCACCAGCTTAAGCCTGTTGCAGTAGTGTGTGCTTCAACCACATCAGCAGCCGCCTTGGGTCGAATAGCTTTTGCCAATGCCTCTAGAAAAAAACGGACTCCATATCTAGAGCATCTCCTCGGGTTCGGCAGACGGCTGTGGTGATTAAGATCAGCCTCTTTTGTTCCGAGGTCAAGGGATCCTTGCTCGGACGTCTGAATTGGGCTTTGTCCCTACCCCAATCATTCATCGATCTCACTCAGCAATGCCGTTTGCGTGCTGGCACGGCGGCGAACCAACCAGCCGCAAGGCTACCTTTTGCACTGTTTGGCGATGACGGGACATCCTCAGCCCCGGGATGCCGTCGGCCTGGTTCTGGGGAAGAGAGACACTGGTGGCCAAACTCGCCTCTTCCCAAGCCACTTTAGGCAGGCCCTCGTGCGTCCCCCGTGTTGATCAGCATCTGAAAGTTGAACGTATTGGGAACCTTCTGCATGCATGGTCCAGCAGCGAGTAGGCGCCCATACCGTTGGTCGCGCCATCAGCACCATCCAATCCGCGGAGGCTGAAGTCATCTGGCTTGCATGCCATCTTCCCCGCCGTCCCTGCCAATGCAACTGTGGCACAATAGATGGCGGTTCGAACATCTTCTCCCCCCCAAAGGGCCAGATGTCAAGTATTTTGTGCGTAGTTATAGTGCTTACCGCACTCATTTCGCGCAATCATAGCTTTCGCGGCGGTTCAGAATCACCCTACGTACGATTCCAATCAAGTACAGGCGCGTGAGACCAAGGGAAGCTTTTTCATCCCGCACGCCGAGCCGCTCGGGCTTGTCTCACCTCCCCAGAATGCGGGTGGCCAAGGCTTAGCTACGTGCTTCATCAAACTCACGTACACTCCAGCTGTCGAGCACGCGACAAACCACCAGATTACCGACAGGTATCGTGGGGTTTTTATTACACCCATGCCGGTCTAAGCCTTGGAAGGGGCAAATGTATCACAGGATGGTCATTCGTGTCATCATGTTTGGCACTAGGTGTTCTCATGTCCGTACTCCGGGCAGACGCCGCGTAGTATCCACCCCGATGATCCGGAGGGCGACGCGCGCGACCTCGTCATTTGTGAAGGGCACACCACTGCTCATACCACACACACGACAAGATGCCTGTATAAAGAAAGACTTGCTTAGGCAAGCGGGCCGCTGCTTGAAGCTCGTCAGACAATGCCCGGCGCCGGCGCCGGCGGCAAGGCAGCTAGGGTCGGGCATGTTCAAGGTTTGGGTGGCCCGTGGGCATTTGACAGTCGTCGGTAACCTGACAGGCAGGACCTCAACGTCAGCTTGGGCCGTTCGGTGTGTGGGAGCGAAATAAATTGGACAGGTATGTAGCTGCATGCACATGACAAGTACGTCGCAAACGGTGTAATTTGTGATCAAGAGAGAGATGTCTCATGGAGAGTATGCCGAGGGTCCAGCCACCAACAAGTCCAGGAGCATTACAGATGCGCAGCTTCATCGTGGTCGTCCAAGTTGCGGCGGCTTCGGGACTCCCTGGCAAGCTAAGCTGGTCTTTGCAGATTGCAGGGATGAAGGATGTATGGGCGTGGACCACTGAGTCGACGAGCCATATGAAATCGTCAGCTATGATGGGATGGAAGGTGCCATGGATCATGGGTGTTAGGCCCCAATTAATCGAGGTCCCCTCCCTCCCTTCGATTCTTCGGTCCCTCCCCTGGCGAGCGAGCAGTGGCCCCCGGTCAAGGTGCCAACAAGAGTGCTGGCGGCCGTGGCGGGTTGAGCCCCTTGCTGACCTGTTCCTCGGACAGTCCTGGTGCAGCGAGCTGCACATCAGGGCAAAGCGACGGCGACATGGGTTGATGGAGGGTCCTGGGCGGCGAGGTTGCCATGACCGGGGGGTAGGACATTGGAAACGAGGCGACGCTAGGAGCGGAGGTGGACGATGGGCAGGGGCGTGTCTTTGAGAGCTGTGGGAGTGGGTGAGAGGGGACGAGACGAGGTGGAGTGGAGATGGTGGAGAGGAGAGCGAAAGTGAGGGTGGGAGGGTGGAGAGCTCCATTCACATCAGACTCTTGACTGATGGATGGCACAGTACCGCGCGGGACAAGAGGCCGTACTAAGTAGGTACCAGCCGACTCTGCGTCTCACCCAAAAATATATGCGGCAGACGCTTGGGTCAGCTAGTGTGCAAGTACCGCACCGCACCGCACCGTACCGGGGGACCAGTGGCCAGGCTAGGAATGGAGCCGTACCTCGCAGATGGGACGTCGTCGCGGCTTGTGTTGGTGTTTGGTCTGAAGTGTGGTGCCGATGCATTTTTTTTTGGTCGAGGATCCAAGCCTTAAGACCCCCCAATGACCCCCCACCCTACCCGCGTCCACGCGCTGCTGCCACTTCCACTTCCCCAGAGCAACTCGTTCATCGGACCCGGACACTGCCAGTCGCAAGCCGATTTTGCATGCCTTATTTGGGACGCCGGACTGGTTGATGTTTGTCGACTTTTTTTTCTGCTTGTTCTGTTTACCTTTATCGATTATCTATCTCGCCAGCTTCTCCAGCAATCGTCGTGTCGTGTGAGCCGCCGTCGCACTCGCCGTATCCCATCTGCGCCTATCCGCCGCCGTCCGAGCTCCCGTTCTTCAGTCGCGCCGACCTCTGCTTGCGCATTGCATTGTGCGCCGACCTTGCGCTTTCGATCCCGAGGCACTGTATGTATGCGCGCCCCCATTCATCCGTCTTCTTTCTCTGTCCTGCCCAAGTCTCTGTCACACATTTCCCTTTTTCATCCTTCATCGTCCGGCCGTTCCAACAGCCGTTTGGCTGGCTTTTTACATTCCTTGCGCCATCCCTCCCTCTCGTCGCCTTTTTTATTCGCAGACTCCACCGCGGGCCCTGCCGTCCGCTGCTGGAGACGCCAAATCAACCACCACAGCCAGCCAGCCGAGGTGCCAAGGTACAACAACCATGACCGACCATGGCCTTCGATGTCGGTGCTGCCCTTCACCGTGCGGCTAAAGGACCAACTACGAGCACGGATGCCTACGATGGACAAGGCCTCTAGTTTTGTTTCTGGTACTATTCCCGACAGCCCCGACCAAGCAGCCTTTGTGCTTTTTGTCCCTCGAGAGACGCCAATCGCCTCTGCTGCATGCACATGTTTTTTTTCTCGGTGCTTCTCCATGGCCCTCCCTCCCTCCCTCCACCAGGCAATCCACCCGTGGCCCCTCCGACTTCTGCCCCGACCCAGTCATCCTGGGATAGGACAGGCAAGCAATTATACGAGGCCGAGCTCGTCGTCACCGTCGCCGCTGCAATTCGGCTCCGGCCGACTATGGCGTCCCTGTCATAGGAATCCCATTGGAACTCTGCGCAACGAATCAACGCCTCTCTTACTAAAAGTCGTCTCCGCGCCGTTTCGACCTCCCCAGTCAGGGTCCCACATCCCGGCTCCCCCCAAAGACGCTTGACATTCCCCGATCCACTTCGCATAGCATTTTACCCGCAAAAACACGCGACCACCCTCTCGTCCTCCACTGACATTAAGTAGCTAGGCTCCCGATCTGCCTCACTTCTTCGCCTTCCCGCGAATTCCAACTACCTTCTGCCGAGACTCTGCATTGTGGCCACTTTCGCCACCCTCCCTTCGGCCCTCGAGACAAACTGGCCACCCTGCCTGCCATGCATGGGGCCTGACTTGAATTGAGTCTGTGAGGACTGATCCAATCTATACCTTGTCCCGCATTCACGGCCCCCCGGGTCAACCCCGCGATTTCATACGACACCTCTATCATCTCATTTCAACTCTTCTCAACCACCGCGCAATCCTTAAATTACCTGCTCGTTCTAGTTTCACGAATCAGTTCCTCGAGCACCTAGCCAAAACCCACTAGAGAATCACTTCTTCTCATCAACACCTCCCTCTTATCAACTCGTACCACTCGGCCTGTTTGTGCCTTCATTCTCCACCCAACGCATCAGGTCATGGCCTCAGTACTAGCCACCCAACCAAGCGACCTAAAATCCATTCTTCCCATCTCTCCGGTCAGCTCTGGTGCAGTGGGCACGGCACAGAATCCGTCGCCCATCGATAAGATGCAATCCCAAGACCGGCCTCGCGAGCCGAGTCGCTCTCCAGACGATGATCATGATGTAAAGGACGAGCACAACGATGGTCCCAACGGAGCCTCTTCCAATTCAGATGGCAATGGTGGACCCGCAAGAAAAAGACGACGGAGTCGCAAGGGTCTCGATAAACGATTCGAATGCAACGCAGAAGGCTGTGGGAAGAGTTATTCAAGAGCGGAGCACTTGTATGTTTTATACGAGGTATATCGCAATAAATGAACTAAGCTAATCATGCCCAGATATCGCCATCAGCTCAACCACAACTCAAAAACAACGTACCATTGCAACTTCCCTAATTGCACCAGAACATTTGTCCGAGGAGATTTGTTGAAGAGACACATGGATCGCCATGCCGCCAAAGGCTCCCAACTCAACCAGAGAGACACCATGGCCGGTCACATCGCGCCGGTACTTGCTCCCGGTTCCAACTCCCCAGATTTCAATCGAAACCCGATGGACTTTTCAAAATCTCACCCATCCCAAATGCAGTATCAAGGGCAAGACCCGAATGTTCACCCTTACTCTCCCATGGCCGCAACTCCACAGATGTTCCCAAATGGAGGCCTTTCGAATGGAATGGATTTTGGGTCACAGAATCAGGGTTTTGAGAACCAAGCACAGCTTTCACAGCCACAGTCACCTATAGTTTCACAACGCCCCAATAACGTTGCTCCTTTTGGAGTTATGTCGCCTATAGCCAATCAACCAAACTACACGAAGCAGCAAGCCATGAGTCAGACCAACTTCGTTCCTCAGCAAAATGTCATGCCAATGAACTTGCCCCCTTCCCAGTTCTCAAGCGGTCAAAACCTGGGTTCTCAAGAGACAGGACAGGTCTTCAATACCGGCACCAACGCGGAATATGCAGAGCCTGGGACTTCGCAGGCTGGCGAATTGATGATGCTTGATCAGATGGCCATGCCTGGCACAGTCCCTGTGTTTGGTGGTGATGGAGATCTCAACAAATCCCCATATGTCGGAATGCCGGAGGATTTCATGGCCTACCTATTCAATTCGCCCCAAGCCAATATGACGCCGGTCATCCCACCAGCGTATGCAACGTAAGCGTCCCTAAAATTGTAAATTGACTATTTCACTCACAGATTATAGTTACGGCGATTTGCAGAGCTCTCAGTTCAACATGTCCTTGCTCGGAACGGATGCAGCTGGGATTGGATACTTCCCGGCAGCTCCACAAACGGTCATGTCTGTTACTAACCTCCTGGAACAGCAAGTTCCAGAGGCCACGATATCCGATGAGAAGAGCCAAGAGCTTTTTGACTTTGTGAAGGAGCGCTTCCACGACAGCAAGCATACCCCCGTTGATCGTCGCTGGGAAGGCATTCTCGAAGGCGACCGCAACAACGGCGATCACATGCTGAGCAAGAGGATGATGCAGGCATACATCGGTTCCTATTGGTATCACTTTAGCGATCAGATGCCGATCCTCCACAAGCCCACGTTTTCTCCTGACAACACTCCAAATCTCCTTTTGCTGTCCATGATGGCGATCGGAGCTGCCTGTCTCGACCGCACCCATGGACACAAGGTAACCAAAGCTGGAGCTCAACTCTCCAACTTCCTCGCTTGGCACTTGCGATGGGACATATTCATGGATCTCCACTTCCGCCCCCCAGCTAAGCTCTGGGTATTCCAGGCTCTAATCCTTGTGGAATTGTATGAGAAGATGTACTCTTCCCGAGAGTTGCACGAGCGTGCTCACATCCACCACGCAACAACCATCACCTTGATGCGCCGTGGCCGCTCTTTGATTGGCAAGTCTGCGCTGGAATCCCCTCCTAATCCTCGCGATGGCTCGAACGGATCCCGCCAGTCGTCAACGTCGGCCGCTTCCCCGACTGCGGAAAAATGGTGGGAACACTGGGTCACCAACGAAGCGACAAGGCGCGCAGCGTTTGCGGCATTTGTGATTGACTCTATCCATGCGACCATGTTTGGTCATTCGGCAGTCATGGTTGCTCACGAGATGAGACTCCCTTTGCCTTGTGACGAATCAATGTGGCGTGCAGGGAGCAGTGCAGAAGTTATGAGGATTGAATCTAACCTCATGTCTAATGGTATCAAACCGACCTCGTTCTTGGAAGGGCTCAAACGAACCTTGAGCAACCAAGAAGTGCACACCAACTCATTTGGAAGGACCGTTCTGATGGCGGGGCTTTTGAGCGTGTCTTGGCACATGCATCAGCGAGATCTTCAAGTCAACGTACTCGGTGGCGGTATTATCCAAGCTCTGGGAGGTCGGGACAGATGGCGTGCTACTTTGACGCGAGCCTATGACACCTGGAAAGCTGATTTTGACAAAGCTCTAGAACGATCCGAGCCTTCATCTGATCCTTACAGAAATGATGGTACGAAGAAGACGGAATTCAACGTTGTGTTTGAGAGCCGCACTGTCCTGCATCACCTGGCGCACATGGCAATGCACGCCGATATTGTTGATTGCCAGATGTTCGCCCGAGCGAAGCGGCTGCTTGGACGAGCCATCGGACCACAGGAATTCAGCAGCGCCCAAAGGCGTATCAAAGATCACTGGGCGCACTCAGCGCGAGCAAGAGACGCAACGTTCTATGCGCTCAAGTTTTTGTGCTCGGTCCTGGCGCCTGATCAGGTAACACCAGCACATGCCGGAGGTTACCACTTGGATGAGCCGTATGACGCTCGCGATGATGTTCTACTGAACCGCCCATGGGTGCTTTACTTTGCAGCCCTCGTGGTGTGGTCCTATGGATTCGCGCTGGAGGGACCTTGCACGAGTGCGCCACAGCCTACGACGCGTCAGGAGAAGCAACAGCAGACGAGAGAGTACTTTGGCCGGTTTGGAACAGTCGAGAACCCCAGCCACCTGCAGGGCAAGACGGGCATTAACCAGAACACGGCACTCTTGATGACGCTCAAGGACACGTTCGAAACGACACGCTGGGAGCTCCTGCACGAGGCCTCAACCCTGCTCAACAACTGCATTATCCTGAATGCCGGCGGCACAATCAACTAAGAGAATGTTTGAATATGGGTGGGGAGTGTGAGGTTGTTTGGTTGCGAGTATGACAAAAAAAGCGCAGGGGAGGGGGCGCTGGATGATGGAATCGAATGGGTTGTTACGCGTTTATGGATATGATGCAACATACGTACTTCAATATGGGGCGGGAGGCTTCAAGTGATTTTGCTCTTTGTACTTTAGAATACCCCATTGTCTCTGACGACAGCGTGTTTTCTTTTTTTCCTGTTTTAGCACGTCTCCTGCACAATCAAGGGAGCATTTACAAGATCGAAACATGATGGGCCTTGCCCCTTTTTTTGCATTGAATTATACAAATTCCCACCAATTTTAAAGCCGTGACCTTGTTTGTAGTTTGCATTTGTAAAGTTCGCAACCGGAGGCTCCCAATAAATATCACCTCAAACGCCAGTCCACGTAAATCAGCCATCGCACATCAATCGCCTTGCAGAGTTGAGATGGGCTTGGGAACTCGGTACGTCCACTTTCTCCTCGCGTGCAAAGCCTCTCTCAGTCAAGCACTGAAGCACTTGAAAACACAACGGTGATAGGTACCACCCCCTCTCCTTCGTCTTCGTCTTCTCCTTCTCCCTCCTCTCCTTCTTCTTCTTCTTCTTCCTCCTCCTCTTCCTCTTGATCATCTTCATCTCCATCTTGATAATCTTCGTCCCCGTCTTCGTCTTCGTCATCGCTTGCTAAGATTAGGGGGGGCGGTATAGCCATTGCACCATAATTGGTGAGGAAACCCGTAGGGGCGAAGAATTCGTGGGGCAAGAGGTTCTGCTCACCCGCTGGACCTTTCCAGAAAGCCGTGGGTCCAGCAGGGCCGTGAACATCGTAGTCTCTATCGGGAGGGGGGAGAGGTGAGTATTCAGAATACCAGCAATGGCAATGGAGGCAGAGAGGTAAAAGGGGCAACTAACCTGTCAAACCAGTTGCCGACGACTCCACGGGCCGAACGGATGCCGCCTACTTGGACACCCTCACTTCGCCAGCGCTCCTGGCCGTGGAAAATTGAGAAAGTGGTCCATCGCACCTCGCCCTCTCTTGTCAAACGAACACTACCTTTAATTTCGATTGCTTCCTCGTCAGTTAACCGCGGTCTCTTGTTTCACACACGCACGCCAACGCGGTGACTTACCTCGCACTCGAGAGTTGGCATCATCCATCGCTGTGTCAAGTGAGCACGAGACGCCCTTGAAATGCACCACCGGCAAGTCTTGCCCGTCATTGGGGCCAGGCGATTCAATCCTGTCTACGTGAATGCGCATCATTATGATGCGGGTTGCTTCCTCGCCGTCGAGGGCTGGGCGTGGCGTGTCAGGCTCAATAAAGTCGCCAGCTGGGAAGTTGTATGCGAAGAAGTCAGTGTAATCGAGGAAGCAGACAATCTGGAACCTTTCCGTGTTAGCGAGTTGGTCCACGGCAGAATTAGACACTCTCTGTGGGGTTCAGAGAAGATCGATATGAGCACGAACGCGGTACCATGTGCCAGTAACATCGTAAGGATCGCTGGCTTCAAGAGATGATATTTCGCGACCGAGCGGCGACGGCGACTTGTAGCTCCCGGCCCAGGACCCAGAAAACGGCTTGCCCCAGATCTCTTTGAACAAGCTGGTCACGCGATGTCTGTGCCCGACATTCTTGCTCAGCACAATGAGGATGGCCTCGACCTTCTCCCAATCGACGTGGTCAGAGTCATCGTCGAGGAAGGGGCCCCAGCGGGTGCGAGCAGTGTACTGGCGCAGGTCGTAGACTTTCGAGCAGGCAAATGGGTATGTGCGGGCCGACACGCTACCTGTAGCGTGCTGAATCGGCTTCCCATAGAGGCAGTGAAGCTTTGCGCTGCGCTGACGTTGGCGGATGATGGCCGTGGATGTGCTTCTGGGTGAAATGCGGCTGGGCAGAATGACTTCGCTGCGAGCCCGCTCAAAGAGAAATGAACGCTGGAGAAAGGCCTCCCTGGAAGCCTCGGTCTCAAAAATATCATTCAAAAGGGATGCATTTTTGGATATGGCGTGTGTGTGATTTGGAGGGATTGGCTCATCACTGGGTGAGGCGTTCTTAAGTAAGCGGTCGACCACGTCAGAGACGAAGCCAACTTCTTGTCTCTGTCGAATATTAACAACACATACGTCTAATGCGCGAGAGAATACAGGCTAGCGGGGTGGTTTTATATCTTACATATTTGGTGGCTGCGTGTTTAGAGCGACATATCGCTTGCAGGCGGGCGATATCGTGGATCTCAGCATCCCAGTCCAGATCTAAATCGTTTGGCCGGTCCTAAGCGAGCGTTAGCCCAATACGACGCAGCATTCAGCCGCAAAGGGCGCAGCCTGCACTCGTACAAGGTTGTTCAGATAGAGGTCCCGGAAGAGCGGCCTGTTGCCCTTGACAAAGTCGCGGATCATAGAGCATACGCGGGGCAGGATGACGATATCAGCGGGGTTCAGCAAGCCAAGGATGTGGTGAAGGATCTCGGTGGGAAGCGTGGTGAGGTGGAGCATCTTGTGTTTCTTTTCGACATCGACATCCATGGTTTTTTTGCTTTCTCTGGTGATGTAAATGGCGAAGTTCAAGCCCAGCAGAACGAGGCCGTAATGAGACGCGAGTTTGAACAGGTGCCTTCAGATGACACTGCATCTCGACGTCGGATTTAACGGGCCCTTCCCAAACATCCCGGTCGGTCACTTCGGACGGGTGGGGGGATGATGCATCGAGTGTGGCGGCCTACCCTAAACACCATGTCTCAAATCTAATGCAACCTTGATACAGTCGTATTTGATGCTTTGCTTGAGCGTTTTTCTGATATAAAACAAATAAATAATAATAGAATAAATAATTTAAACCTATAAGTTTGGACATGTTTTTATTTTATGTCTCAATCCTCGCTTATATCGCGAGGATAGAGTGATTAAAAGCTAACTCCGATGATTTCGCAGCTAATAATCGATCTCTCACATCGCATAAGCTACCAATAGTGATGAGATAGTTGGTTAATCTATGGAACACCAAATTAAGTGCCACCTCGGTTTATTCAATTAAACAAAGAACAGGGACAAACTAGCTGCCACCAAGCTGCATCTGCAGGACAAACACAGAAGCCCACCCTATCAACCCAAGCAATCTCTAGGCCACCATATACACCGATGAATCTAACAATTAAACAAGACCAACCACCGTACAGGCTCTAAAGTTTATAAATTAAGACTGGCATCGATGTTGACCTTTCCGTGCTCACAGACTGCAAGTAGCGTCTTGTCGCTTTTTCGCCTCATCACTCCACGGAGCGATGCTAGTCTTTTGCCCAGCTGGACAATCTCGCACTCAATTAGGACCTCCTCGCCCGATGGAACCGGGCGCATATATGTCACGTTAAGAGTTCGGCTGACCCCCATGAACTGCCAAAAGCCAGGGCGGTTGACGAGTGCGAGGGGCAAGGTAGTACAGTAGTCAAACAACGTCGCTGCACACCCGCCGTGTAAGTTGTCAAGCCTGTTACAGTCTCCCGGCTGCACAGTGTAGGAAAACGTGCACGATGGATGCGGCCAGGCTGGATCGGCTGATAAAACCTTCAGGTGAGGAACCAGGGTTCTCATCCACTCCTATGGATCGTTGGTTAGCTGCTGCGGAAGACAGGGAGGTGGTGGTGGAACATACGCCGGCTCTCGGGCGAGCTTCACCATCCTTGGCTGTGAGTCTGAGCCAGACATTAAGCTTTTCTTCAGGTGTTCCATTCTTGAGAATGTCGCGCTCAGCTGCCGACGCTGAGTCGCGGCTCTTGTCCCACGAGTCGCCCATGCCTGAGGATGGTCGCGAAGGATGGTTGTGAAGGGCGGTCTTGGTTTGATGGGCACGGGATGGTGTCCGATGTTTGGATTGCCCGATTGGGAAACCGCGCCAAGCTGGGGAATGATGACTTATGACGGAGGTGTGGACAAGGTGGTGAGGGTGAGCTGAGGGCGCAAAGGTGAGGGAGCTCAGTTCGGTATGCAGAGCATCAGATGGGCACCTGCACCTACGTTTGAATTGACTACGGGAGGTTGCGCCGCGGCATGGTATGGTTGAGTTTCATGGGTCTTAATTATCCCAAGGCACTGAGCGGAGTCGCGGGAAAATGCCGAGGCTATCGGAGGCTGGATCCTTGAGATGCTACCCACCAACCGCGGTGGTAACCTTCACTGTAAAAGGCTACCGGTAGCGGTGCTCGCAGGCGGGCTTGGGTGTAGTTCAGCGCTGTCGAGCCGCTGTAAGTGGGTCTTCTGTTGGGATCCTTGCCTTGATCTGAAATCCGGGGTGAGGGAGTGGGGGCCCATTTACTGAGAGGTAGACCCATTTCATCTCATGCACATGCGTCGGCCGTCACCTTTCCCGACCAGGCCGCTCACTCTTGTTTTTCCTTCATTCTCTCCTTCACCAGCACAACGCTGCTTTATTTTAATAACCCACACGGCCCTTTCGGCTCGGACCATAGCTGCGGCGCGCGATCCCTCCCGCGATGGAGTTCGTCACTGCCCTTCGGGGCACCTTTGATGAGCAAAAGCCCTCGCTCTTCGAAGTTCTCTCCGAGCAGCAGCTCAACGCCCTCCTCCCGCCCACGCTGCGCTACCTCCTCACCGTCGCGACACACCGACACCCCCGATACCTCCTGCGCATCCTAAACTCCTTCGATGAGCTCTACGCTGCCGCCATGTTGCTCGTCGAGCGCCACTACCTGCGCACGCGCGGCGGCTCCTTTACCGAGAACTTCTACGGCCTGAAGCGCGAGAAGGGCCTCCACACCGAGATCCCCCGAGCCACCATGTCCTCGCCGGGCATTGTTCGCGAAACCCTTAAGCTCTCCACCAAGGATGTCTGGAAGAACCTTCTCGTCCTGGTCGGGATCCCTTATCTCAAGCGCAAGCTCGATGAGAGCTACGAGGTCAATGCACCACGCGCCCTGCTTGGTGCTGCGTACACTCGAATGCCCGACAATCCTACCCTCCGACATCGATTTATTCACTACTATCGGTGGTTTCTGCGGAACATCTACCCGAGCGTCAACGCAGGCTACTATTTCGCCATGCTTGCCTTCAACCTGGCGTATCTTTTCGACGGCACTAAATATCACAGCCCTCTCATGTGGCTCATCGGAACTCGGATACGCAGAATGAACGGGGAGGATTATAGGGCCATCGAGCGCTTGTCGGAGGTTGCTGAGAAGGGTAACAGACCTGGCCGAGGGTCGTTCTTGAACCCCCGAGAGCTTGGTCCTCGTGTGCTCTCCAGCCTATCGCTTTTGCTGCCCACGAGTATCTTTGCCTTGAAGTTCCTCGAGTGGTGGTATCAGTCCGATTTCGCGAAACAGCTGTCTCGAAGGGCAACCGAGAGCATCGACTTGCCCCCGCCGGTGATTTCTGGCCTCGGCCGCAAGGGAACAGCGGACAAGAAGAAGGATAAGGCGAACGAGGAGGAGCCAGCCAACGAAGGAGAATATGTGCCATCGGCTGAGGACGCCCCTATTGCGACGGGTTCACTGCTGCCAATTTTCACGGTCCCTCCCCCAAGTGATACAGGGCTGTGCCCAATCTGCGCAGATGACATCGTCACTCCCACAGCCTGCCAAACTGGTATGGTGTACTGCTACACGTGTATCCATAAGTGGCTCGAGGGCATGCACCCCAAGCAAGAAGCTTTCATGGAAGAGCACAGTGGAAAGTGGGAGAGCGGCCAAGGGAGATGCGCGGTCACGGGGAAACGTGTCTTGGGCGGAACAGAGGGACTAAGACGCATCATGGTATAAGGAAGCCGCGTGCCCCTCTTGTGTGTTTAAGAGGTCGGCGATAGTCGCGATTTTTGGGCAAGGAGCGGGCGTTTGGTTTCAATACCCGGAAGTTTTCGTGTCTCGTTTCTCAGGAGGCATGTGTGCGAGGCTATATGGTCAGATTGGCATTTGGCCGCCATGGAGAGGAATGCGACAGGCGCGTCATTGTCTCAGTCAAGCCGACTTGACTGGCGCTCAAGCGCTTTGGTTGCCGCCTGCGGAAGATTGTCTTGGACCGTTTCCCCGTTGACTTGCACTGTCTCTGGTTCTTCTGCGGGCCCTCCATTGTCTATGAGCCCCTCCCCTGGCCCCTGGAATGCGGAACAAAGAGCCATTAATTACGACGCGGCTCTTAACGAGGCCGGTGGGCCAACAATGCACTGGTCTCGCTATTGCATTCTCCCGCGAGGACTAACCCGGCGCTATTGGAACCCCTTTGAGCCGCGTGGTGTCTCAATCAACCACTTGAGCTCCTGGTCAACCTTTCCCAAGTATGCATTAGGTTGTCCAGCCTCGGACGAAGGAATTTCGGGTGGTCTGCGGCCAGTCGAGGGAAACCTGTAATGTAGTAGACTGTATAGATATAAAGTAGTCGATATGCCCCTGGCCGATCCATTGGCCTATAATCCACAACACTTGAGGATTCTCTCAACTAGTTCTCCTGGTATTCTCGGTCTTTATCTCTGGGTGAATTGAAAATGGCCTACTCCTTGCTCACCTCCTATGCTGGGGAGTCATTGCTCTCTGGGTTCAACTGGATTAACGCGGTAGATCCCTCGCATGGCTATGTTGCGTAAGAAACCCCCTCCACCCAACAGTCGTTCTCCCACCTTGTCCTTTGCTAACATGTCGACAGCTACCAGAGCCAAGAGGATGCCCGCACACAGGGCCTCTACTCAATTGACCCAGAGACACAAGTAGTCCGACTCGGCGTGGACCATAAGAACAAATATGACCTCAACGAGGGACGACCTAGCATTCGGTTGGAGAGCAAGGAGGCCTACAACCAGGGCCTTATAATCGCCGATTTTCTTCACATGCCAGCTTCCGAGTGCGGTGTCTGGCCAGCGTGTAAGTTGAGGGCCCGGGCCTGCATGTTTAATTATGAGCTTGAACTGACCATCCAGTCTGGACCTATGGCGCCAACTGGCCTCACGGCGGCGAGCTGGACATCATCGAGGGGGCTAACCTCGCCAAGGATAACATTATTTCAGCCCATACCGGGGATGGGTGCTTCCTGGACCCTTCGGACAGCGATCTGTTCATGGGCACTGCTCGCAACTACGACTGCGGCATCGGCATGCAGAACATTGGCTGCGGCTTCAACCCTCCCGTCAACGATACCTCGTCCTACGGCACCGGCTTCAACCAGGCTGAGGGCGGAGTCTACGCCGTGCTGTGGGACTCGGACTACCTCCGCGTGTGGCACTTCCCCCGCAACTCCATCCCGTCTGATATCCAGGCCAAGGAGCCTGATCCGAGCTGCTGGGGTCTTCCCGAGGCCACCTTTGGCGGAGACAAGTGCGACGTGGACTCGTATTTCAAGAATATGAATATTGTCATTAACATTGTGAGTATCTAACACGATCAGCTATTTTTGTGGCCGTCGCACTAACGATGGTGTAGAACTTTTGCGGCGACTATGGTGATGCAACCTGGAATGACTTTTCTAGCTGCAAGGCACTCGCCTCGACCTGTAAGGAGCACGTTGGCAATAACCCGGAGGCTTTTGCAAACGCGTGAGTATACCTCGCTCATCTTTACGTGATATTGCATGCTAATACTACACAGATACTGGGATGTCAATTACATTGACGTCTACAAGTCTACAGGCTCCACCCCTCTGATCTCCGGCAACAAAGATGCTGCGATTGATAATAACAGCATAGATATTCCTGAGCCAACGGGAACTGTCCCAACGACAACATTGTCCACGCGCATCGTAGCTGTCCTTAAAGGGGCTGCTGCCACCGTCATTGCCGCCCCCATCGTTGCTTCCGTTATCGCTGCCCCCGTTGCCGCTGCCTCCAACAAAGCCAAGGTTGACGAATACACGTACCTGGGCTGTCTCCGTTCCAGCTCCGGCTTCCAGACTTTCGAACTCACCCTGGAGAGCAGCGAGATGACGGTGGAACGATGCATCAACGCTTGCGATGGCCTCTCGCACGTTGGCATCTTCGAAAAGAAGTGCTACTGCGCTGAGGGAATCGACAAAAATACCCACGCCCTGGCTAACCCCTCGGCCTGTAACCACGTCTGCCCTGGCAACGAGAACGAGTTCTGCGGCGGCCTTGCCGGATCTCAGAATAACGCCACAGCCCGCCGTGTTATCCTCGGCCGTGATGCCCCGAGTTACTACCTCCTCAGCGCGTACGCCAACCTAAACAACGAGAAGGATGAGGCCCTGCCCCCTCCCATGAAGCCTGCCCCTGGCATCACACCCCCAGCCGCGCAGTACGTGCGGACGACAACCATCACTTACACCGTCCCCTGCCCGACGGACCCGCACACGCTCGTGGCCACCGAGTACGTGGCCACCGTGGAGGACTGCGGTTGCACCGAGCAGCCGCCGGTCCCGATGGAGACCAAGGTAGTGGACTGCCAGGCCTGTGGTCCCGAGGGAGAAGATACCGTGACGGTGACGATCCCCGTGACTGCCGTGCAAAACATTGAGCTGAGCGCCGTCTTGCACTCGACCCCGATTCCCGAGCCCGCTTTTACTTCTGCGCTCCGAATGGGAACCTTTAATCTGACGGCAGCACCAAAGCGATACCAGCCTGCTACAGCTACCCCTACCCCCGAGGCTCCTCTACAGGTTTCCGGAAGCGGGTGGAAGCGAGTCGAGACCAAGATTGGCGTGGCCATGCTGGTAGCTGTGGTTTGCGCCGTGTTGATTTGAGGATATGAAGAGATGGTGATACACTCTTCCGATACTCGAACATCATACTTTTTCTTTCTTTCTTTCTTTCTTTCTTTAACACTACTTAGGATATTTACCATGGGAAAGGGGATAGTAGGCAAAAAGGGCAAAATGCAATAGATGGATGAGTGGGTGAGCCGATGGATTGTACATGTTTCGATACCCCCGGGATTTCGGTAAGCGAAGAGACGGAATTTATTGAGATAGAATAAGGTAGCAATAGATATAGATAATGATTTCCATTTGTTAGACTCCGAGACCCAAAACGCCGTGCCTTTTGTCTGATGATGAGGTGAATGCAGCCAGCGCAATGACGATTAAATATCGACAACCACAGCTCTGCTCTTGACCTTGCCAGTGTTTCCGTACATCTGTCCCGCGTTGACCATCAGACCGCCCCGGTTGCTACCAGGGCCGGACATGAGCCACTTCCAGAGCACGCTGTGGATGCCCAGACGAACCAGGCTGGCAATGTCAACCCAGGTCTCGTTGGGGAAAAAGTCCCAGACGGGCCCTCGGCGAGGGCGCTCGAGTAGGCGCTCGTACACTTCCTGGAAATCATCAAAATAAACGGATTCCGTGCCGTAGCCCCAGTGGACGTGGCCGAAGACGTGGAGCCGGGGCTTGACACGCCAAATCTCTCGCAGGAGGTGACGACAGCCGAGACCAAGATCGCGGTGGTGGAGCTAATGAGATTGTGAGTCGAGACTCATATTTGTTGTTTTGGCATGATATACTTACCGGAGGGCAGTGAGTGATGAGGATATCAGTCTCAAGCGGGATCTTGCTCAGCCATGGATGGGCATCATCCGCGTACTGGAAGCTGTATCGAGGCTCATGTTAGTCATCATATGCAGCCTCGCCGTCTTTGCTGACTTACGCAAACTCCTTGGGCCCAATTTCTGGGATATCTGGGACTCCGAAGATGTGCACCTTGCGACCTTTGACTTCAGGGACCACCATCGTGCTCTCGAGGTAGTGAATGCCCGTCAGGTTGGGCGTGGCACCAGTGCGCACGTCTTCAGCGGGGCGGCTGGAGGGATCGAACCAGCTGTCATGGTTCCCTGCCACGACTACCTTGACCGGGTGCGGCTGGGCGCGGAGCCAGTCGAGCTGGGCATCAATGTCGGCGACGGTGCCAGCATTGGTGAGGTCGCCCGCGTGGATGAGGATATCGCCTTCGGGCACGGGCACCGTCTGGTCGTGCGTGTCTGAAACGCAGACGACGCGGACGGCGGGCTTGTTGCGAGGCGGCGTGAAAGGCCGGCCGCGGAGGAAGAGAACGACGTGGTAGAACTGAATGGCCAGGAAGGTGAGGGGGGACGAGAGGAAGTGGTCGATGAGCGTCAAGGGCTCCCACTGACTGCGGCGCCGCAGGCCAAGACAGGTGAGGAGGCCCATGGCTGCAAGCTTGCTTCAGCGACGGGCGGCGGAGGGGGAGCTGCAGCCCAATTGGGCTCGCAAGAATGTGTGGGTGAAAATTCTAGTGTGCAATCTGAGAAGCAGAAAAATGAAAATGAGTTTCAAATGGCGGCTCGTTTGCACGGCGACGATAATTGCGGTGGTGTTGAAGACGGGCTGCTTGCCTCTGGTTGAATGACGTTTGGCGGATGGAACCTCCCCCCACATGGGCTGCAGCCGGGGTTGGAAGCTTTGACTGCGAGCCAACCGATGAGGGCACGCGTTTTAGTGAGCAGCCCCACTAGAGCTCCGGGACACTGAATGCGCACGCACGCAGGCTATCGAACTACACGACAACAGCGCTCTCTTCGTCCTTTTATCGTCATTTCCCTTTTGGGTATTTCCCCAAGTGACAACTATCAGCCCAACACCAACCCTCAGAGCATGGCTGGCAATTTTAACCTCTAATCTACCTCCACGGGGCATCAATTTGATGTTGGCCATGGTCCAAGTCGCCGTAATGACGTAAAACCGGGTCGCTCTGAAATGTGGCAGCGTTATCCTATGGAATGCTGCCAGCGCCCTTGGCCTCAAGAAATATTTATAGTGGCGTGCCTTTCTCATGCCCAACTAGTAGGTCACGATGGGTTGGAGTAAGAACCATGGTCATGATTCTGTCTCGGCATTTATGTGAACAGTATGGTATTGCCAAGTAGTTCAGGTCCTTTTATTTGACGTATTAATACACTGCATGTGCAGGCAAACACGAGGTAATGTCAAATTATACCCAATCTCTCCACCATGCGACTGCATTCTAAGGAAATAACAAAACGAAGCAGATGATGAACAGAGCTATGTATTCAACAAACTTAGAACGTTCTTTGTGTAATCCTTACACGAATATCCGTCACCGGCCGCTTTACCCCAGTGCCCGGTATCATAGCAGGCAACTTCCACGTTCCATTCACAGGAGCAATATCCCAAAGGCTAATAATGGCCGCACTCAAACAGACAAGCTCTCTTTCTGCAAACGTTCTTCCCTTGCACATTGAAGCCCCTACACCCCATGGTTTTAACGTACCGTACCGGGCCATTCGCTTTCCCGTTTCTTTGTCGATTTCCAGAAAACGCTCCGGGGTGAACTTTTCCGGGTCCGCAAAGATGGATGGATCGTAGTTGACCAAGGCGTGGGGTGCAGAAATAAAGGTGCCCGGTTTGAGTCGGTGGTTGAGCCCACCGTCACTGATAGTGACAGCTTGTTCAACATATCGAATCGATGTTGGCTCATTTACCATTCGGTAAGTTTCAAAAATACAAGACTTGAGAAACTGGCAACTTCGAGCCAAGGTGGAAATATTCATCGAAGTAATTTCGAGAGGCGTAGTCTTGTTAGATATTTGAATGTGCTGCCCAATCTCCGCCCGTACTCTTTCCAGAACGCCTGGGGTGGAATAGATGTATGTTAAAAGCCAAAAGAGCACCGGGTGGGTGTTTGCGTTCTGGCCCCAAAACAAGCCAAAGTCGCCGGCTGCACGCTCTGCAAACGACCAGCCTTCCCTCTCATACACCTTATTTCTCTCCAATATAACGAGGCTGGCATTGCAAGCACTGGAGCCGGGGGTTTCCCCTTTTTGATATTGGTCGACGCGCCGGTATAGTGCCTCCAATGCATGAAGAATCCGAGATCTCGCTGCAACGCCTTCCCTCATCACCTTGAATGGGGCCCAGTCTGGGACACCAATCATCAACAACGGGAAAACTTCATTATCGAATTTCCAAAAATCATCCAGCAGCCCCGGATATTGGTCAAGGAAGTCCTGACCGCAGAGTAGCGGGATGGCCATGCAAGCGCCAAAGTCCCGGGTGAGACTTTGAAGATTTGCTTCTACCACCCCTGGCTTCCCAGCAACAGCAGCTGTAATAAGTTTAACATCAGCAGATAGTTCCCAGCGCTTCATATCTGAACGACTGCTAGAGAATGTGACAAATGAGCCAGCTTGTTGTGGCACACATGCCTGATCCACCGCGGCTGCAACCGCGGCCTCGTTCAGGAAAAGGCGCTCGACCGGGGTGAGAAGGTCTTTCCAAGAGTTCTGCAACTTCTTTTTGAGTCCTGGGGTGTCTACTCCTCCAAAAACACGCGTAACCAGTGTGTACTGAACTGGCTCAGCATTTATGACATGGAAGGACTTTGACATAAGACGGTCCACATCGGGTAGATTGACAAGGAGCTGATGTGTCGAAGAAATACCAAAGAGAGAGCCGCCATATTTTCGAATAAACGAACTATGTCCATTCGAATTAGCTTCTATCTCATTTTTGAGATGGACATCTCATAGAGTACAATGAACTCACAATATACGACGACCCAGTCCGTTTCCGCAAAGGATATAACTACCAATCGCGATTTCAATTGTCGCCCAAACAGGAAAGAGTTTGTATTTCGGTGGCTTTGATACCAACTTGCGGCATAACAAGACAAATAAAACAATGGCAATCAATTGATATGTCATGCTAATGCCAGAGATTTGCGACAGGGAATTACGGAGAGCAGAGTCCATGACTAAACAACCTAGGCTGCGGTGATATTATTGATCTTAGCCACACGCTCAAGACCGCCAGATGGTGGATGGTGGACAGCGTGATTCAGGCCCGATACTGGGAACCATATAAGAGCAATTACTACTCTAGCTCTAGTTCAGTCTCACCAAAAAGATGAAAAGTGGGTATATGGCAACGACAACTAGTTTGCAATCGGAGAAAGGAAGAGCTTGTGTTGACCTGTTTGCGCAAAACATGAGAGAGCAAATTCATATGAATACCGCGCTTTTCAGCAAAGGCGTTTAAATACTGCGTGGAGTCAGCGGCTGATGGGACTTCGGTCGAACCCAAGAGCTGAGCCACTCTCAGTCCACATGATTGCATTTAGCCGGTTGGAAAGATAGGTACCAACGGAATACATGCGTAGCAAATATTGGTTGGTCTTTGTCTCTACAATTCGTGACGTGACAGAACTAAACCAACAATCAATATTCCACCGTAGTCTCCATAGTATTAGATATGTTTACCTTTCTGTCCTTCTCCTCGTGGCTGGCTCAGAAGCCAATATCTAACTGGCTTATTGGAACGGGTGGTGGAATGAGTTGATACGCGTGGGATACGTATATACAACAGCTAACATTAATCACAACTTCTGCTGTATCAATTATTGCTGGATACATTCATTACATGTAGACAAGCGGCTTTTAGTAAATATTAGGCCAGGATCTTGGCCGCTTAGACCTGGCCTGCTGACTGCCTATCCTTGGCATCCCTCATCCGCGTAAGCTCCACTTTGGGAGTTAGTCCACCAGAGCCGGCTTGGCGCTACACGAAGTAGTAACTGTAAGGCAATACGCTGTGCTACCATAACTTAACGGTCTCTTCACGTTGTGTTGCAAGGAGCAATGCTGTCGTACTTCAAATAAACTTGCACTTTCGTAAGCGCTAATTGTCGGCTACTCATAGGTGCCCTTGGATTTCGGTTGTCTTGATGCGACGAGTGTTGACTACGTTCGTTTTCTATTTATTTCTAATACAGAATATTAAAATTGGCATGTGTTATTGTTCCCACGTCCTGGATTTTCTTCTATGGCAAAAATACAGCTTTGCAGTTGACTTCTTGTCGTGCCTTCGCACGAACGCCATGGTTTATTGCTCGACTAGTTATTCATCAAGACGAATAAATTCCATTCATAGCACTCATTGACCACCCTCTGTTCTGCGAAGGAGAACCATGATCAACCTTGGCGTGTCGTGATGAAGTGGGAGCTTGCTCGAGTGGATCTGCGAGACCCCGGCACAGCTGAAGTGAAGCAAGCTACAGTGGAGCTCGGGCGCTATGATTGGATCTGGCCGCTAGGGAGGGGATGAGCCGCAAGCTTGGAGCTGAGGTAGTGCGGGGCACGGCTCAAGACACGATACCCCAATAAGATCGACAGGTGACGTCGCTCCCAATCCCACCAGAGCTTGGTTCTTGTCGTCTCCATCGTCATCACCCCAGTGCCGTGGTGTCGTGCATCATAGCCTGTTTTCCCGGCATCATAAACTTCACCAAATGCCACCTTCTTCACCCAAATACACCTAGAAACCATTCTTCATTCTATTGCCAGCTCTGATTTCCCCCACGCCAGCCATGGCCATTTCCCAAGGTGATGGCTCTCAAGAGGGCAACTTTGGGTTCGTCTATTGCCCACCCCGACCCGACCAAAGATAGCCATTGCTAATCGTGATCTCCTTCTCAGGGTTGACTATGTCATCCACTACAAAGTCCCGCCCGCTGGTAATTGCCCTACCTTGCTGCACCACAGGTCACGTTGCTAACAAGCTGGCTCTCCCTTTAACAGAACGTGCTGAAGCCGAAGCTGGCTTTGTTCAGCTCGTCGAATCGCTCACCACTGTCGGCCTCGCCACAGAAGTCCGCCATGGCGATAAAGGCTCCCTCCTAATCTTTGTCAAGATTGCTTCCTCCGATCTCCTTGCACAGCAAGCCTACCGTACCCGCTTGCAGGATTGGTTGCATGGTGTTCGTTCCTCGGCCCCCGAGAAAGATATCACCCAGGCGCTTGAAAACGAACCAGTCACCGAGGCCGAGCGACTTCGATTGATATACCTCATGATCTCCAGGCCCAAAAATGAGGGCGGTGCCGGTATCGCTTCGTCCAGTCCCAAATGGAAGTATGTCGCTGCAGTGTTTCCCCTGCATGACCGCGCTTTCAACAAGGCTTGGATCAAGACGTGGGGTAGCAAGTATCTTTTGGATCAGGATGACCTCGATAATATCCGTGATAAGTTTGGTGAAAGCGTTGCCTTTTACTTTGCTTTTCTCCGCTCCTACTTCCGCTTCCTAGTTGCACCCGCCGCGCTTGGCTTTGGCGCATGGTTGCTCCTTGGCCAGTTCTCCACGGTCTATGCTTTGCTCTGCAGTCTCTGGTCGGTTGTCTTCTTTGAGTACTGGAAGAAGCAAGAGGTCGACTTGGCTATTCAGTGGGGTGTCAGCGGTGTCTCTAACATTCAGCAACCCCGTCCTGAGTTTGTGTGGGACCACGAGGAAGAGGACCCTGTCACCGGTGAGCCCGTCAAGGTCTATCCGCCGCTCAAGCGAATCAAAACCCAAGCTTTGCAAGTCCCGTTTACTCTTCTCTGCGTTGTTGCCCTGGGTACACTTATTGTATCATGCAATTCCCTTGAGGTGTTCATCAATGAAGTTTACCAAGGCCCTGGCAAACAGTATCTGGTGAGTAGACGTACATCAAGACGCAACTCAGAGAACATATCTAATAGCTTTATGCTCAGGGTTTTCTGCCAACCATCCTTCTTGTGGTTGGAACACCGACTATTTCTACTCTCCTCATGAACGCTGCCGATAAGTTGACGGAGATGGAGAACTATGCTACAGTTGATGGTACGCATTGAGGATCTGTGCTCTGTACTTGACTAACATCTTATAGCTCACGATGCTGCGCTTATCCAAAAACAATTTGTTCTTAATTGTATGACTTCGTACATGGCTCCTCTGTTCACGGCTTTTGTCTACATCCCCTTTGGGCATATTCTTGTTCCCTTCCTCGATTTCTGGAGAAGAACCGCTCAAACCATCACTTTTAGCGAAAAGCCACTTCCTACCCGGGACTTTGAGAGCAACCCTGCCCGAATCACGAACCAGATGTACTACTTTACTGTCACGGCCCAGATTGTCAATTTTGTGACAGAGTTGATTGTGCCTCTTGTGAAACAAAAGGCCATGACCAAGGCCAAGGAATTCCAGGCCAAGGGCAAGCAGAGTCACGACCACGAGGAAGAGGCTGAATTCCTTGAACGAGTTCGCCAAGAGTGCGAGTTGGAGGTGTACGACGTGACTGGTGATTATCGCGAGATGGTGATGCAATTTGGTAAGCTATACATGATCTTGCCAACAAACAAGCATGCTCTAACCTTGGAAAGGCTACCTCACTTTGTTCTCTGTTGCATGGCCACTTGCTGCCTGTTGCTTTTTGGCCAACAACTGGGTTGAGTTGCGATCTGATGCCTTCAAAATTGCCGCCAGCTGTCGCCGACCCATCCCTTGGAGGGCTGATTCAATTGGGCCTTGGTTGACAGCTCTTGGTTTTCTTTCATGGCTCGGCAGCATTACAAGCGCCGCTATTGTATATCTCTGCAGCAACTCCCAGGATGGAATTAGCAGCGTAACATCGAGCATCACGGGATGGGGACTCCTTTTAAGCATTCTATTTGCTGAGCACTTCTACCTAGCGGCACAGATGACTGTCCGGTTTGTGTTGGGCAAGTTGGACAGCCCTGGACTCCAAAAAGAACGAAAAGAACGCTACATGACCAAGAAAAGACTTCTTGGCGAAATCCTTGGCCAGGACATTGTGGTGTCTCCAAACCTCACCACGAGCGAAAAGATTACTCGAGAGGCGTTGGAAGAAGAGGCCCGCCAGGCGTCGATCCGTGGGCACGGAACCCCTGAGGAGACGTAAGTTTCGCCCCAAATTTGTTACACGTTTCTGAGTCTAACCGTATTACAGGTTCTGGCAGCGACAAAGAGGCTTGCAGGAGACGATTGAGGTTGGACGAAGAATGATTGAGCAGCAAGTAAGTGGAGCTGCCCTTGCTTAACACGTGGGGGCGAGTGTGGCTAACAGTGGTGATGAAACAGGTTGCCGAGCGGGATGGAAATCAAAAGGCTTCACCGAGCAAGAGGGCTTAGGGGAAGCGTCTCAGCATTATGAAACATGATGTGAGGACGCTGGACACCGAGGCGAAACATGGCATGGCGTCGTGCAGGATGCTGCATCAGGCAGGTGCATTGACTAGTCTAACAACCGTACTCCATAGTTTGGAAACAAAATTGAAGTCGTGATATTCTTCAGTTTTATTTGCTCCCGTGGTAAATGGACCACGTTCATCTTCAATCCACACGAAGTCACGCCTAATGCTTAAACATTTGCGCACTAGCCCTGGATCCCACACTCGTGATCAAACACCATAGCGTTTACGTTACAATCCGAGGTACTACGTCATTGCAAAATCAAGGGCACACGTGAAAAGAAAAATCCACCATGGTTTGGGGAGTTTATTTACACTTTCAACAAGGTCTAAAGTAGTTGCCGGCAGACCCGTCGAAGCCTGCTGGATCCCTGGCAAGATCAAAAAAGCAGCCTTCTAGAAAGCCTCAACGCTAGGACGAGAGATGCGCTGTAGACCGCCTCGTCATCCCGCCGCCTCGTGATGCCTAACGCCAGTGAACTTGACCAGCAAGGCTCTTGGGTAGAATGGAGCGGGGTTGCGGCTTGGCTCATGAGGCCTCGGTCGCCCGGCGCACGAGGCGCTAACAGTTTATGCGGCACCGAAGAAAGAGCGCCATGCATATCGATACCGATTTCAGCCACCCCAGAGGAGGCGGACAGCAAAAGTCACGCACGCATGGGGAAGATCGAAAGTGGGAACAGGGAGGGGGGGAACTGATAGAGTTGAGTGATGAAAAGCTGCCGCCGCAGCTTCTCTGTTGGGCGTGGCGCCGCCAGGGGATACTAGTCCTGTGGAGAGCTGAGGGCGGGTTGATAAGTTGACAGCCTCGTGAAAGGATTCACCAACCCAACAGGTCGGCAGGGATGTCTGTTTTTGACACATGAGCTGTCGCAGAATACTAGCAGGGCCCGTTCTGAAATTCTTCAGCGGGTTGGAAAGGGGACAGAATGCCTAAACCTAAACTGGTTCGAGGTGAATGGTAACCAAGCCGAGAGAAAGCCCAATTGGTGGTTTCAAACGTTTCGTCTGGTCGCATCGGGGGTGATAGCCTCTCGTGTAAGGCCAGGTCCATGCCATCAAAGGATTGATTAGCTACTGTGTAGCCTCGCATGTGAAGTGGGCAGGACCCATTCCCAAAGGAGCCTGCCAGCCATAGAAAGGGCTCTTTTTTGGGGGGAAATTTACCTTTTTGTTTCTATGGGATCGGCAGAAAGGAAGCATGTGGATATGATGCGTCGTCGTCGCTGGGTTCCCCTGGTGATCTACCCTATCGGTGACGCTCAGCAAAGGTCGGTCTTGGCTTAGTACCCGACTCGCGAGCCGAAAAACCAAGGGGATTGGAAGGGCAGGCGGCATGTCGAGACTCACCGTCCATTTGCAACCCCAGTGACATAGTCCAGGGTAGTAGAATCAGTGGGCATTGCGCAATCTTTGCCTTTGCCATATGACATGAGCTGAGACCACTGTGCGGAGTGTGTGTGAAGCTAAGTGGTCTTGCTCACGTGCGGACGAACCTTAGCAAAGTAGAGGCTGGACCACCCATCCCGGCTCCGATAAGGACGTACGCACTGACGTGGATGTGCTTAATGGTCGTGCTAACACCAAGCTTTCGCGTAGCCGAAGTGGCTGCGGGTGGCACAGCGTCGGGGGTAAAACAGCTCCAGTTAGAAATCTCACCACTGTGCCCAAGAGGTCTCAACAATTGGTGCACATCAACACCGGCAAAAATTGCGATAGTCCCAACTCCCGCCGTGTTATCCCAGGCTCTGTCTTCCTATTCGCTGCTGGGCCTTCCTACCTGCTGCTTTGGTGCGAAATAGGGAACGAATGTCTCGGCAATGATCTACAACACATCCTGGCATGTGTGCCCTGCGGCGCATAGCCAAAGGGGGGGGGCTCAAAACCATTCAACGGCTCTTAGTCAACAACCCAAAATGCTCGACGCTGAAGCGCGGAAAACGGAGCAGCCACTTTCAGCGGAGGAGATGAAAGCTAGACATGGAATGCTATCCAGACAGACCGTGAGAACGCCACGGAATGTCACGGCGCAGACTTGCGTGAGTCTGACAAGGGGGTACAGGCATGGGTGCATGTCCACATCTCGGGTTGGGTCCGCTCACTTTTGAGATTAAGCTGACCCGGTTACAGGTACCGTACGATAGCTCTATTTCCCGTTTTTGCTATAGACCCCGACCACTCGGTTATTGTATGTGGAAGGACAGGGCTGGAGCCACGTTTTTGACCCCCTTTTGACGAAGGTGATCGGCGCTCAGCACGTACTCTTCGCAACGGAGAATAAACAAGAACAAGGCCAATCTGAGGATCTGCATCCTAGGTTTGACCTGCCTCTGGGGAAGAGGGTCGATCTTCCTCCTCGACCGTGACCTGTTGATCGATTGCACGATCTTGACAGCCATCATTCACGCAGAGCTAGGGACGGTTGTATGCATGCCAGCGCTAGGCTAGAGCGCCCCCCCCTTAAGCCATGCTTTTCCTCGCCATCCGGCTCTTTCCATGCATGTAAGACCCCCCCCTGAAGCTATAGAGAACTATCGAGAAGCCAGTTCAGCCAACAGCATGGTCCAATTTCAACTTACGTGGCATTGGCATCTCGGAGTCCTCGGCCGCACGCTCACACCATGGTCATTTCGAAACCAACAAACCAGACACTGGCGATGACCAAAAATATGGACAAATGTAAGACGCCACCGGAGGGGGTTCGGGGTCGTGTTACGACGTCGGCGGCGTGCCGTTTGGACCGGCGCTACGGCACAAGCGAGACAGTTTACTTCCGTCTGGCAGCCGCGAGAGAGGACTGCCAGAATGGCAAGTTTAGCATCAAACTAGGGCTACCAGCTTGCTCGCGCGACACCAGAAGGGTTGCTCGGTCAGGGTTGTGCTGCAGCACGTCGAGGCCCAGTCGACCAGATCGGTGACCGAGATGGAACAAGCAATTATTAAAACTTCTCCACCGTCGTGCAACCACAGGGGATCATGTCCCACGCTGCCATGTTTTGCCTGGGGGAGGACTCTATGTGGCCAATGGACGCCCACATGGGGTCGATGGCCTCCGTGATGACGAGACTGGCCAGGCACCATGAGAGGCGATTCGTCTTGGTGCCTCGAGTCGTGTAGTGCACCCTGGTCGCCGTAGCGCAGGGCAGTCGGCAGGAACAGAACATCTTTGGGAATTCGTCCTCGATGGGGCCGGGGGAGCGTCCTCGATTGAGGTTCCGTGTTCCGGCCATGGGGGAAGAAGCAGAGAAGAAGCCAGCCAACTCCCCAATCCCGTTGCTTAGATGGCTCAACGTGGGCGCGGGAAGTGGGACTGCGCGAAGCCCAGCTTGCGGACCGCTGGCCCAGCTAACGGGGAGCTTGCCCCATTGTGTCGGTTGGTCTTAGTTGACCGGGTAAATCAAGACTTTCTTTCCGTTCTGGATATTTTGCGACAGCCAGGGCAAAGCTGATGCCCCTAGTTTGTCATGAGAAACAGCAGCATTCCATCGTGTGCCATGTCTCTCATGGCGAAGGCGGCGCCCCCACCAGCCAATCATGACGGGCCTCGACGCACATGCCACACTGCCTCATGAGGAACCCCGCGCTACTTGTCTCTCGCCTTGCCGCGTCTGAGTGCCTTGTTCCCTGGCCGCATCCAGACCCTGGACCCTGTGCCCATTGTCAACTTTGCACTTGATAGACGCCATCGCACACATTGCGTGCACCTGGCTGGCCACTAACGCTCCCCCAAAAAGCGCCTGCAAAGCGAAAACAAAAAACGCCCGCCTTCAGCAGGTTTTTTGGCGCTTTGCTCCGCCGCTGACACGGGATGGCCCGAAGCAGTTGCCCGTCTGCGCGGGCAGGCAGGTAGGCAGGTAGGCAGGTAGGCAGGTAGGCAGGTAGGCAGGTAGGCAGGTAGGCAGGTAGGCAGCAATCAGGAATCAAGGCATCCCTCAGGGCGTTTTTCGCCCCGTTAACCCATCCATCCACACATCTGTATCGCCATCACCTGCTCGACCAGCCTTTTTCGCCTTGCGCGCCCCGGGGAGGCCAGGCCGGTGGCCGACGGCGCCCATCGCCCATTCCCATGTCCAGCCAGCACCACCGAGATGGATAGATCCAGTGGTGGAGTCCTGCTCCGCTCTGCAATTCGGATGCTCTCCACCCATCCATCCTCCCCAAGCCCATGGGTCGCCCGCCCATCCATCCCACATCCATGCTACGACAATGGTAGTCATGTCATGGGTATGCGACGGCTCTGTCTGGCCTGGGGCATGGGTCGCATGCGGCGCCGACTTTCGCGTCCCGGGGTCCTTTGTTCCCCATTTGGGAGTCCTATTTGGTATACGTTCACTCCGCTTCCTTTTCTTCCTTGCTTCTTCCTCTTTCTTGCATTTCAAGCCTGAAAGCTAGCTCCATGCTTGAAGCCGTTGTGGACTCCACTGCTGGTTCATCAGCCTTCGGTTCCCCTTCTGTCGTGTGATGTGCCGCCACCCCAATCCCTTGCGATTTGCGCTGCTGCTGCGGCCACTGCTGTCATTGGTCTCGGCTGTGCCGCCTGCTTCTTGTGTCTGCCCTGTCGCCGCCTCTTATTGACTTACACGCCCACCACCTGAACTTTTCCCTCTCCTCTCCATCTCTCCCCCCCGACTACTACCGCAGCATATCAAGTATACGTATCCAGCATCAACCTACGACCCTGCCCTGCCCGTCGAGCCGAGTCCGTAGAGCTTGCTCACCATGGACGACGTTGCCGACCTCGTCGTCACGCCCTTCCGGGACATCGTCGAAAAGGGCCGCGCCGCTGTCGAAAATGCCGGCGATGCTCAGCCCATGCTCAAGGTTTCCCAGGCCCTCGTCAAGGAAGGCGAGCGCGCCCTCAAGAGGATCGAGCCGCTGTGTCGCAAACACCTCGACGAGTACGGCTCCAACTTTGTCGATGCCCTCAAGGAGAATGGTACGCTCGACCTACCCCGCCATAGCTGTGTAACCGCCTCGGCTGACGCCTGCTTTCCCAGATGACATTGCAAACTTTCGCTCCGAATTGAACGACATTCTTTGGGAGTTTGATGATTACATCGAGCCCGACGACTTTGATGCCGACAAGTTTGCAGAGCTGCAGGGCCTGTCGCGCAAGGCCGCCCCCAAAATCTACGACATTCTCATGCGCATGAAGCTTGAGGTGCCCATAGACCACGATGCTCGCTCCATCATGACGCGCATGTCAGCGCCCAGGTCGCCCTTGATCTCACCGTCTCCTCCGCCAGTCCCTCCTCTATTTCCCAACACCTCCACTGCGGCTACTACTCCTATCGATCCCCCGCCTCACCTGTCCGGCTCCGTCTCGGGCCGGCGGTCGCCTGGCCCTACAACGGTAGAGGCAGCAACCGATCAGCTAAAGCGCATGATGCAAACTCAATCTGGCCCTGACGAAGGTCTCTTTGGTGGCTTCCCGCCGCCAGTACCACCACCTCGCCAGGCGCTGCCTCCCATTGAGCCACCGCCCAGACCGCCGTCTGCCAACCCGTGGGATGTGAAGACTCCACCCCCAATTCCCGAAAGCCGTATGCGGGACGACTTTACCTTCGATAGGAGGGCTCCTGTAGCACCCATCGACTCGCCCCCAATGGATCCCATCTCACCACCTATGAGCCCGGAGACACGACCAAAGATGATCCCGACGGCTAGGCCTCGACCGTTGAACACCACGGCTGATCGATCATCGCAAATAAGCAATGACTCTAGACTCAGCCCAACAGGCTTCGATAACCCCCATGAACGACCATACACCACTTTCCCCAGCCAATCCCCTCGGGGCAGATATTCTTCGGCAACCTCTATTATGTCCACATCTATTCCTGAGGATGCTGTGTCTGACCGAGAGAGCCAAGGAGGAAGGTTCTCACAGGTCGGCCGACTACCGCCCCTACCTGACTACCGGACGCCGTCATCTCGACCGGAATCCTTAGAATCAAACCTTAGCTCTGTATTTGACACTAACCGACGAAACGACGGTTCCACTACTCCCATAACTGTCGATCACCGTGGTTCTGGTGTGTCTGGTCTTCAGAATAGCCCTACGCTCGGAACCTCCCTACCGACCCCGATATATGTAAAACCACTTCCCACTCCCCCAGCTAAACATGCGGGCCGGCTCGCTAAAACGTCGACTCCGCCACTGCCGGCCCCACTACCGATTGATGAAATCCCAATCCCCGTACACACCGAATTGCATCCAATCATGCCCGACATTGATGTCGATGCCGGCCTCATCCCAGTTGCTACCGAGAAGCCCGAACCAGAGCATCCTCCAAACCCCTACGCTGTAGACTGCAGGATTTCTTCCGAAAGCTCTTTCTATGTCCACAAGGGATTCTGCGAAGGTGCCCAGGATGTACTCAGGGGTGGAGTTGGTGTTAAAAAGACGAAGAAAGCGGTTTGTGACCTCATAGTGTTTCGACGATTATGAAACTGACTGGATTACGCAGGGTTTTGCAACTACTGCTACGATTGGACGATGCATCAAATGCTTCTTTGAGCTCGATTTTAAGGAGATTGAGCTGGATATCAACGGTGCCGGTATGTTTTACCTTGAATTGGCGTTGCATCTGTATGCTGACCATGTATGAGATCGCGGCAACTTCGTTAAGAACGGAATTGGCTTCCGACTTCGTTTCCTCCAGAAAAGCCACCTTCCTACTAGACGCTCAGACGACATTCTCTACGGGTGTCTGTTTTGCGTTCACACAAGCAAGATGTTGCACGCGAGTGACGCCACGGTGTTTACCAGTCAAAAGGCCCTTTTCGCTCACCTGGCGCGCCATTCTCGACCATTGCCGAATATCCCTGGAGTGACTGTAATTGATGCAGAAGAAGTCCCTCCGCAATTCCACAACAACTATGACCTTCATTTTAAGAAACCCCAGGAATCGCACCCTGTCATCGAGAAGGCCGATGATATTGCGCTTCTCCCTACAGGTACCTCAAAGGAAGCCGCCCGAAGAATGTACGGCCAGAGACTTCTCTTTGACAAGACACCCGCGTTGGAAATGGTCCAGGGCGCCAGAATTGTTGGTCTTCATTGGCCGGAAAAGTACATTGGTGAATGGGCCATGGGTTGGCACGACGGCGTCTTTGCATCTTTGCCAATGGAGATTCTGAAACTGGATCAGCCTCCCGATGAGGAGTTGCAACTTTGCGGAACCAGCCAGGCCCAGGTGACAACACGGTGGAAGTTCAACCCTAAGGACAAAAAGGGCACCAAATGGCTCAAATTTGACAAGGAGGAGGTCATCAGCAATGTCAGCTGTAAGTGAAAACCGCCGATTGCACCTGTGAATCGAATAATTTGAAACCACCACTAACACTCTTGTAGGGGCATACCGAGACCATTGGTGCTGGTCTGGCACAAACTCCAAGGGGCAGTGGGGAATATTCCCTAAGGCTTTTGTTGATACCGCTACGCTGCGAGACTCTGGAGACATCCTGTCTGACCGGGCCAGCGTCTTCAGCGAGGAGAAGAAGTCGGTATCCATGCTTGCTAGGTTTGGCACTCGCCGGTCCAACAGATCCGGAGGACGACCTTCCAGCATTGCTGGATCGACCGGAAGTGGCGAGACACCGCCAACACCAGGCGGCGTATACTACTAGAGATGATTGGAAGTGGTTAATCGAAATGAGAATAGGCAAAAAATAGGATGGGCATCTGAGCTATGACTAATAGCCAGGAGAACGGGCGTTGGGGTGTCTGGGTCGATATACCCTTTCTCTGCACAAAATGGTTTTTTCTATGTATGTTAGATAGCCCGACACGGGGGATTTTCTTTGTACACCTGTAGACCTTTCTTTTCATGTTGGTCAAGAAAGGACCACAACATAGCGAAAGGAATAGGATAGGAAACATGGCGCGGTTGATTTGGAGCGTTCCCATTTCGGGTCCAACTCCGGTGTCTCATGACAATCTTTTCGTTCTCACAGCCCCCGTGATATGGCGAGAATTGGGCCATGCCGTCATTATCATTGCCTGCGGGGTCCAAATGCGACATCGCCCAGGATCCTTCCTTGTGCTGACCGAAAGAAGGAAGAGGTGTGCGGCGCCACGCAGGATGCACAGGAACAAGAGGCTTTTCTAAGGCTGTGATGAGCACTAACGTTAAAGCTGTGCACCGTTGGAAGCATGCGGTGTGAAGAGAACACCAGCCTAAGTTGGCTGCAGGATGGCTCAATGTTTCTGGGCGGATGTGTTGGCACAACAGTCAATTTCTCCACTGCCCAGCTGCGCCATCGCGAGGTGAGATTTTGCGCTGGCCGTGGCTGTAATCCAACACTAAGATATGGCTCAGTCCTGCGAGGATTCTGAAGGACTCTGAGGAGGGATCGCCGCGAGGGACAAAAAGGTTAATTTTAGAGTCTGCGATTCATTCTGTTCCTGTTGCGCGCCGGCACTTCTGGGAAGCCAATGGTTCACGTTACCCGGGGTAAGCGAGAGAACCGGGGTGGTTTAGTCTGTTCTGTTAAGCGCTGCCGGGCTTGCCAATGGACGCGATTCCGTGAAGCGGAAAACAAAATTTTGCGCGGCTAGATTGAAGAGGTGACGATGAAGTTATCGGCGGTAGAGATGGAAGCAAAAGTTGTGTGCTTTGCAAGGTCTGCGGCCGCAATCTAGGCACATTGACCAGGTTCATGGAGGGCGAAGGAACGACGTTGGTTGTCAAAGCCTTACCCTGGCTCGCATTGGCCAAGGTATTAAGTCGCCTTGGCGGGGTGACAGTGGTCTTTGAGCATGTTGGATTCAGGAGGAATTTTTTTTCTCCTCCGCGTCCTAGCTTCTGTTCTAGTTTTTTTTTCTTCTTCTTTGATCCGGCACCTTTTATTTTTAGGTCCACTGCATGGGTCGGAAAATAACCAACCGATGATGTGCTGTTGGGCAAGGGTTATGGATGCACAGCTGTTTGAGGTTTATGATAGATTCATTGGCTTACCGAGCCGTAGCAATAAACCTGATACTGGGCCGCTCGTTAGTATCTCGTAACTAACAATCTATTGATGCTTGGCATCTCAGCTGGGATTTTCTTTTTAAAAAATAAAAAAACAAAGAGGTCTAGATCTTGACCTCCATGCTGAACCCTGTTACTAGATGCATAGTGACGTTCCCGCCGGCACCCATGACCGTGGAGAACAACCACATGGGGTAAAATCACAGAGGGGAAAACTCGGTGATGCGCTGGCGGAAGGATTTATTGCCAAGCCAATATTCGTGAAGATCAATTGGCGTGGATCATGGCTTGGGGGACGAAAAACCTGCTGTGCAGGGTATGTTGGTAACATCGAGAGGTCAGACAGTGAGAACAAACTCACATCATACACATTGCACAGACAGGTGTAAAGGATTTTCTCCCCCTTCTGGTGGCGAACACGGGCCTTGCTTGCTTGGCCTATCGGTGGACCGATTATAGAAACACCGGACTACTCCACGACGACGGCTCTAAGGGGGGGACGCGCTTGGGCGGTCGGGTCACCGGCAGGCGACTGTTCTGGACTAGGGGGTTTGGATAGCCAGTGTTTCGCAAACTCGGATCATTTGGTGAAAGGGTTGATGTTAGAGGCTCCGGTGCGAGATCCATTCGACGTCCGACTTTGGCGCGCGGAAAATACGGTATCAGATCAGAGACGGTTGATGATAGAGATGGAGGAGCGGGTGGGGATTCTCGGATTCCGGCTCAGGGCGTGCAAGAAGCTGAAGCTGAAGTTGTTGCGGCGCAGATGAAAAAGGAATATGCAACTGCGGGGCCTTTGTTCTGCCGCCCCCCCAAGGCAATGATTGACTTGACTTGACTTGGGAGGTGAGGCGAGGCGCGAGGCAAGGCGATCATGATGAGAAGGATTATGGAGACATGCAACCATCCCAAGGTTGGGCGGATGGAAAACATTTAACACATCAATGCCGGAGCCCCTGGTTCGCAACCACCTGTATGCATGCCCAGTGCATGCATTAGGGCTAGGTCATGTCAGCACAGCATTGAAAATGGCTATGCGATGGGATGCGAAATGCGGAGAGCGCATGATGATGGCATCTGAGTCTGGGTCATGACGGCCAGCAGTGACCGGGGTGGGTGAGGTGAGGTAGGACAGGACATTCGCCAGCGTGTTCCCACATCAGACAGGTTGGGGGCAAGGTTTGCAGAGGTTGGTAGGGTTTGCGAAGAGGGAATAGCGAGAAAAAAGAAACCGCCGTATTATTGCTTTGTTCCAGAACCGCGAGACCGAAGGATGAACCTGGGATTGCATCGTGAGCAAGCATACACTGGTTTTGGGATCAAGCTCCCTCCCTCCCGGCGCGGTGGTGTGAAGGCGAGCCACTCATGGCGCTGTCGGCAGCTACCTATCTGGTCTCAGGTTCAGGGACCGTCTTTTGCAGCTGGCGGCACGTGCCACAGGCTGTCGGCGCGTCTCGGCTAGCAGCCATACAGTGCAATCCAGAGCAGAGGACGGGCCCTGCAGTGGCTCACGCTCACGCAGCAGCGAGAGCTGAGGGGCACTCGGTGCTCGCCCGCGCACAGTCTGCCGCCCCTCCTCAGCAGCAGCCACGGCCCAACGTGGGCTGCCACTGCGAGACGCAAGCCAGCAAGCCACTGGCCCCCCCACCCCGGCACCTCGCAGGCAAAAAATAGTTGCATGCGCCAGGGGCTCCCTCGGGGCATCCACGGCCCGCACCACTGGGCTGGCCCATCCATTGGTATGGTTCCGGGGTGCTAGCATGACAACTCAATCTCCCTATTTTCCCTGAAACACCACAGCCGCCCCATGGCAACTCAATAGCCAACATGTCGCTGCCCAGCACGGCACCCGCTCGTAGCCACTTGTGCTCTCGGCGCGTCGCATCTTCTCTGCGCCGCCCGTGATCGCCAATCATAGCTCCCTTGGCCATGCGCTGACACCCCACCTCCTGCCATGGGGGCCCTGGTCTCCCAAGAGCTCAACCTTGACCTTCTCGTCACCTCTTGGGGTCCATGCCGGAGGGAACAGCTCCCATGCCGGACGATCAGGTTGGTGTCGTGCTGGTCCAACCATGGACCCAACCATGGACGTAGCGGCTGTCCATGCTCCATGAGCCTGAGAGGGTCTGCTTCAGATCTCGATGGGCATGTTTGTATATAGTTCCCTCCCTCTCTCTCCCTGTCTCTTTCTTGATTCCCTCACACCGTTGTCGTTGATTCATTCACTCCGGACTCAAGCATATAAGTCCTTGGACTCTTTTCTTGTTTTTCTTCTTCTTCACTGTTTCTGCAAGACTCTGACCTACTACTGCTGCTACTACTGCTACTCCTAGTCTTAATTTTTTATTCTTTTTATCACCACATCCACCTTCACCATGTTGCACGACTTTGCCTGGGGAGGGCTTATTGCTCGCGCCAGTCTCCTTGCCTCTACTCAGCGTCGAGCTGAGACCAGCAGCACCTATGTTAACTACACCGCTACGGCCATCAACAGACTCAACGACGATTGGTATAACGCTGCCACAGGTGTTTGGGATAATGCGTGGTGGAACAGCGCCAACTGCCTAACTTCCATGGCCGACTTTACTACTCTCAGCCTCAGCAAAGCTAACGAGCTCAACATTGGCGGCTTCATGCGCAACACTTACACCAACGCCCAAAAGACAAATGTCCAAACCATCAAGACCATGAACATGGGACTGGTCAGCTCCTCATACTGTATTGACCGTGACTCTGGGTGCATGGCCAAGCGTTCCTTCATTGAGAAGCGCGGCTACGACGACTTTCTCAACGAGTTTTACGATGACGAGGGTTGGTGGGCCCTTGCCTGGATCCGCTCCCACGACGCCGCTGGCGATCAGGAGTACCTCACCATGGCCGAGAACATTTTCGCCGACATGAAGACGGCTACCGGCACCAACTGCAACGGCGGTGTGTACTGGAACAAGGATCGCAAATATGTCAATGCCATCACCAACGAGCTGTACCTTGCAGTCGCCGCATCCCTGGCCCGACGGGTGAGCGACAAGAAGGACGAATATCTGAAGATCGCCGAAGATCAGTGGCAGTGGTTCCGCAGCAGCGGCATGATCAACGATAAAAACCTAATCAACGATGGCCTTACCTCGGAGTGCAAGAACAACGGGCTGCAGACCTGGAGCTACAACCAGGGTGTCATTCTCGGAGCGCTTGTCGAGCTGTCTCTCGCCACAGGCAAAACCAGCTACCTGGACAGCGCCACCAAGATTGCTCAAGCCGCCATCAAGGAGCTTGGCAACAGCGACGGCATCCTTGTTGAGGCTGACGACTGTGAGCTCAAGGATGGCCACTGCGGTACCGATGGCCAGCAGTTCAAGGGCGTCTTTATCCGCAACCTTCGCTATCTTCACACTGTCGCTCCCCAGGACGAGTTCAAGACGTTCATTCTCAACAACGCCGACTCGATCTGGAAGAATGACAGAAACTCCCGCGACCGTCTAGGAGTTGCCTGGACCGGTCCCTACGTGCAGGCCTCGGGCCCTTCACAGTGCAGTGCCATCGATGCGCTCGTGGCAGCTGTTGCTGTTTCTTCCTAATCTTCCATTGCATGGAACTGCTTTTCTTTTCCTTTTACGTTAAAATTTAGAATGGGCACACGATTTGTAGACGATGCCACTTTTATGCATCAGGTCAGGGGCATGGCGAAATCTGGAGTTTTGATTTGTTGGAACACTGGATGATTTTCCAAGTGGCAATCTTTTGGATCAGATCCGCGCAGAGGCTGCCGATCTTCATAATGTCTGATACCCTATTCAGAGAATATTACACATACTAGCTAGGAACCCTCCTACCTGAGGATGAAAATTAAAGTAAACATATTTATCCAGCATGGTTTTCAATATTGCCTCAATGGAACATCATGCCAGAAACGAAGAAACAAAAAATCCCGAGAGGGTCACCCACGTCGAAGGACCCTGGAAGCATAACGATACTACATTATGCCGTCGCCCTCTAATCTGGCTGGGCGGTCATCGGGCAGGGATTTGTGAAAGCTCATCCCTGTTTCAGGTCCTGAGGGGAATAAACAGGACCAAACGTGGGCTGGGTGGGGACGATGTTTAATCCGAATCTGGAATACAGCTCGAAACAAATGCCACGGTGAGACAGTGCAAGGCAGTGTGAGATGTGGCGTTTTTCACTGTAGACCGGCATACCCGCAACGCTAGCGATACTGACTGGATGCGAGAGCTGTGACAGACAGAGCCTCAACACCACCACGCCATGAACGGACCTCTGATGGGACGACACTGGTCATTCTCGCCACCGGAAATAAGTATGATACTTTTGTGCGACTGAATTGTCTAATCACTTGCCTCAGCGCTCTTCATCCTTTCGGGCTCTTCACCCAATTTGTCAAGGCGCGGGTGTTTGAAGCTACACTTTGCTCCTCACACACTCAAAATACGCCGCCTCCCACGGATCGCCACTTCGAGGTTACGCTCAGGCTCCTGAAACACTACCCGACAGCCTCCTGCCGCCGCACTGACCACGAACACCATGGATGCTCCCGAAGCTGACTTTGATATCAAGCTGCAAAAGATTTCCGCTGATCTGCTCGGCGACTTTGACCGCTCTCTCCACAATTTTCTGTGGAAGCCTGACGGCCATGGAGGCTCAAGAGTTCGCTCGCGTGTCCGAGCCAAGGAGACATTTCGCCTGACCTCAAATGTGCGTCCTCGGCCGGATGGCACGTTTTTTGCGTCCTTTTCCCCTCTTATCGCGTTGGCTGACACCCCCCGGCCTTGATAGCTCCTTGACCCCTTCCAGGAACTGCCGCAGCTGCTCGACCCATATCTCCCCAAGTGGATTCCCCAGCTGGCAGACGCTTTCTTGAAGCACTTGCAGACCCGGCACCGCGGGAAATCTCTGTCGTCCCGCTCAAAGTTGCTGGTGTCAGTCGAGTTTGCCATTTGTAAAATTTTGTACACTTTTTGCAAAATTAGAGGAGAAAAGGTCATTGTCCACTTCTTGAACGTTGAGACCAAGTACCTCGAGCTGCTTCTCCTTGCTATTGAAGAATCAGAGCAACCGTCGGAGGACGAGGATTCTCTGGCCAAGTGGTCATGGGAAGAGCGTTATGTTGTGCTCCTCTGGCTTTCGCATTTGCTTCTGGCACCGTTTGATCTGTCTACCATTTCGTCGGTTGACCTGCAAGATGTCATCACCCCGGACATCCAGGGGTTCAAGTGGCCGGAGAACCTGCCGGCCATTACTGTCAGGATGATTCCTCTCGCCATCAAGTATATTAGCACCCCTGGTAAAGAGAGAGATGCCGCGAAAGCGCTCTTGGTGAGAATGGCCACCCGACGAGACATGCAAAAACTTGGCATTCTAGAGAGTCTTGTTCATTGGTGCTTGGCTTCTCTTAGGCCTCAAAAAGATACTCCCCCGCAGACGACATACTACTATCTTGGAGTTTTGTCTTTTCTTGCTGGCGTTCTACGGGCTTCGTCGGAAACTTCTGACATGGATGCCTATCTGCCATCCATCTTTTATACTGTCCACACCATCTCAGCACATGAAAATGAATTCTCCAAAGCCATCATGTCCTTTGCACTGGCAAGGAAGATGATTATCAAAGTCCTTCGGACTGTCACAGTGTTGCTTCTTCGAAAGACCCCACAGGACATGACGAGTATAGAGCTGACAGAAAGTGCGATTGGATACCTTCTCGAGTGTGTTGCGGACAATGACACGCCGGTCCGGTTTGCGGCAAGCAAGGCCTTGAGCATCATTACACTGAGGCTTGAACCCGACATGGCATCACAAGTTGTGGAGGCTGTCCTTGAATCACTTAACCGCAATGTGCTCTGGAGCAAATCAACAGGGGCTAAACCTGTTAGGGACCTCTCTGCAGTGAACAACCTCGAGTGGCACGGCCTGATGCTTGCCTTGTCCCACCTGCTGTACCGGCGTTCCCCCCCTGCTGAGCAACTGTCGGACATTGTGCATGCTCTTCTGCTGGGACTGTCCTTTGAGCAGCGAAGCATATCGGGAGGTAGCATCGGAGCCAATGTACGTGACGCAGCATGCTTCGGTATTTGGGCATTAGCCCGACGTTACACAACGCAAGAACTCCTTGCCATTCCTACACATTCTGTGTTCGCAGCCAAGGCCCACCCAGCCTCCAGCTCCATCCTTCAGGTGCTCGGTACAGAGCTTGTTGTCACGGCATCATTGGATCCCGCCGGAAATATCAGGCGTGGGTCATCTGCTGCTTTGCAAGAGCTTATAGGACGACACCCTGATACAGTCGAGCAAGGAATTTGGGTTGTGCAGGCTGTTGACTATCACGCCGTCGCCAGACGATCCAGGGCAATTGAAGAAGTAGCGGTGAATGCAACGAAGCTGGCGAACCAATATGGAGAGGCCATAGTTGATACTCTTCTTGGATGGAGAGGCATTGGCGATCTGGATGTACTTTCCAGACGTGTATGTGGCTCTGCATTTGGTGTTTTGACGCTTGCGCTATCCGATACTGGGTCATCGGATCCCTTAGCACGCTTCAAGAACTCATTCCAGCGGGTTGAGGCACAGTTGAAAACGCTCAAAACACGCCAGGTTGAGGAACGTCACGGATTATTACTCTGCCTTGCAGCGACTTTGGATAGGTTCCCCTCCTTTGTGAATCCTGGGGCTACGGTTGATCCGGTTCTGATCCAGCAAACCATAGCAACAGCAACAGAGATATTAGAAGATCTCAAGTCAACGGCGTACCGAAAAGTTGAGCTGCTTACAGAAGCTGCGAGCCGAGTGGTTGTTGCCTTGATCCCTGTTCTTCAAGTTGCGCTCCTTGGGAGCCCTTCGAAACTTCTGGTCACTGGACACGAGCTGCTTTCCATACAAGACGAGTCGGGCTACTTGGCTCTTGTATCGTCTCTCGACTCCCTGAACAAGGTTGATGATCAAGTCGCGCGCTTCGTTGCTTCGTTGCGCTCCATCATTCCGACCTGGCTCAACCGGAACGAGGCGGAAAGTATCCAGCCAGCCGCAGAGGCTGCACTGACTCTGCTCATTTTGTCCCAAGCTGAAGATCGAAAGAAGATATTGGGAGAGTGGGCCGAGAGACTTCAACGCAAACCGACTAGTCGCACTGATGCTCATGGGAATGGCTATTTCTCAGCTCTGGCCATTGCTCAGCCTCTTGCCGCTCTCTCCGACGATGTGGCATCCCAGGCTATCTTGAAACGATGGGACTGGGATCAAGAGGTCGACACGCGAGTCGCGATTCTACAGAGTCTTACTGAAAGCCGTGTTCTTTACGGCAAGCCTATGGAGTTTTTGAATCTCATCGCAGACGGTCTCAATGACTACACCACAAATGCAAGAGGTGACGTTGGCTCTCATGTCCGCGTCCAAGCACTTCGAGCTGTGAGAAAACTATGGAATAATCTAGACGACGAGACTGCAGACAGAAAACGGACAGATGCATCAATTCATACCCTCTTTTTCAGCACCCTTCGTCTCTCCGCAGAGAAACTTGACCGAGTCCGCCCGGAAGCCCAAGCTGCAGTTGCACTAGTTCTAAATGATAGGTTTGTACCGGAATGCCAAACTCAATGCTGCGGAATTTTGCTAACGACATGGTAGCCATTCGGCTCGTTTCCGCGAACTCACCTTTTCATCCAAGACATACTTTCAAACTCTCCTCCAACTCCACTCTTTGGACTATCTGCGGCCCCAGCTTCGCGACTTGGCAACCGAAGACCCGAAAGCTTGGATGGCGGAGCTGATGGCTGGGTTTGTCACCTCCGCCGACACAGGTAACGAAGACCTCGTCATCGCCAGTCGCGCGGCACTCGCCGAGTATTGCGATGACAAACCTGAGAACCTCACATTGATCTGTGAGGCTCTCTACCAGAACCTTGCGACGAGAAGCGGCCAGGATAGAGTTCTGGTACCAACTCTGGAGATTATCGCATTTCTTTTCCACGTGGGCTTCTTTCAGAATAGCACTATTAATTTCCGTGTTTTGTGCTTGCGAACGCAAAAGGCAGCGTTTAAGACGGGCAACATACGTAAGCTCGAGGCTTGCGTCAAAGTCTACGCCGGGGTCGCAGGCATGGAGATGAGGGAAGAAACCAAGGAGGGCATTCAGGAGGCCCGGAAGCGGTTAGGAGCACTGTTTCTTCACCCATGGCCTCGGGTCCGCAGCATGGTTGTCGATGGGCTCTGGGGCCTCTTGGGAGACGACGAGGCGTCCGCCCAACGCTTGAAGGGAGTCGATTGGGGGCAGGCAGCAAAGCCCCAGATCAAGGCTGTGGTTGAGGATCTGCGACTAGGATGAAGAAGGACGGTGTTGCCTCCTTGGTGTGATTGAGAGGTGGTAGGGTTACAGCGGCCAAACCACCGCAGCTACGCGCATTGTGCCTAAAGAATGACGATCCCTCTGGCCGATAAGTGTGGCCAATACCGCTGCTCCGGCATATTCGAACCGGGAGAAATCGATCTAGCAAGCAGAAAGTTTTTACGTATTATGAGGGCATTGTGAAAGGCCGCATGAGGAAGGTGAGAAAACAAGTTGGTGTCCCCCATCTTTCCCCGCGACTTGTCTAGCCCGGAGTCTTCTCGTGACTAGGCCGGGGCTCTGCAGCTGAGGCTTGCTCCAATTAGGCACCCTAAGTATCGAATCATCCACAGTAACTCCATCTGCTCTATTGGAAAGTTTGATACAATCAAAAAAGAAATAAACCAAAACAATACAATGTCTTAGAATACCTATCTTATAACAAGTTGAAATAGACTTTTCTTTTTTGTATTGGTATCAGCAAATCGATAGCACTATGGTCTTGATCAAGGGCGGTGTGTATTGCCAGATAATTCCATATGGCATGTAATTTTATCAAGCCTCCCTTGAAGTCACCGGCGGCGCAGATATCAAGACGGCGTGGCCTGCCGATACAAATTGCCGGTACTGGGATCAGGGGACGAGGAGAGGTAGAGAAGACGCGGACGGCGCATATTCAGATCAAACTGGCAATATGGAACGATTTTGCGATGAACTGCTGGCCCGAGGCGATGGAGATAGCAGATCTCAATTACACCAAGCTGGTTGACGTCGGTCCCAACCGTTTGAGTTTGGTAGTGCCCGTCGAGCCCCTCGCCGCGTCTAGCTCGGTCCAAGTCCCAACTGATCCCCAGTGCCCGGGTCCCAGTCTGACAAATGGCAAATGGGAGAGGGAAGCGATAGCCGTTGAGCACACCGACAAGGACGCCGAGCAAAAGAAAAAGAAAAAAAATTGTGGGATGGCCGAGCTGGGGAATAGAGTTTGATGGCCCTGCAACCCACGACTCGCACTGGCCAAGGGTGGTGGTGATGGGCCCATGGGGCGCGAGCTATGCAGAAATAGACCGCATCGCTGGGGTCAACGAGGCGCTGGGCGGTCACTTGATGAGAAGACTTGTAAGAGGGAGGGGAAGCGCCGTTGGTGATGGTTCCCAAGCGGTTCCCAAGCTAGAAGGCTTCCAGACGAGAGGGCGTTGCAGCGAGCCGACGTCGTGTGGAAAGCACTCCAATCAGTCGCTTCGCCAGTGCCTCGGACGTGAAGAAGAAAACTCTAAAGCGACATCTGTCAGTGATGGCGAACAAGCAAGACCCCTGTCGGATAGATGAAGACGAGGCCTCTCATCCGAGGGCATCAAACCCCCGCACCAATGATGTTGGCGCCGGTCTTGAATTCGTTTAGTCACGGAATCGTCAATCGGGGGTCCTCACACCCCCCAGTATGATGAGCCCGGACCAGGTGGTGACCATACTTGATGGAGAGCACCAATGTGGATGTCAATGTACCGGCGTCAAAGACGGGAGCTTATACTTGCAGATGGAAAAGCAATGCTGGAGCAGGGAGGCGGGGGAGAGAAAGGCTTGATGGGTTCGCTAGTTTGGTGCTTTGCATACGGAATACGGTAACCAGCAATGCACACACAATACGGCACCAATTTCTCCCCTCGTACGACAAGCAGGGAAATATCCCCCAAATAAAATAAACTGCATTCAACAAGAATACAGTTAAGTCTACTTTGTAGCACCGATTAGCTCATCTACCTTTTAGCTCGCTTATTCTTTGTTGTCTTTGATTGATACCATGCCCATTATGGGTGTGTGTTTTCAGTCGAGTGCTTGGCAGACAATGCGCTGGGCGAGGAACAATTGCTCAGTCTGCCATGAGAACTGTGCGGCATCAGATCAGGAATGATCCACCCCTCCCCGATTGAGAATGCGACGCGGGAAGCTTTGGTCATGGCTCCGAAACCTCTTTCATGCCGCGGGAGAGGAGGAGGACAAGGCGCTGTCAGAAACCGAGGCGAAGCGGATCAACCCAAAACCTGTCACAAAGGATTCGTGGCGGATTGCGAATCAATCTCTGGTTTGTAATGAGGTGACACGATGATGGATGGCTTCTCATCCTCCTCCTCGGTCTCGAGACACTCGGGCCGTAGTGGCAACCTGTGAGCGATGCTGGCAAAGCTTCGGATGGGATCACCCATGGACAGTGGCGTGCCACTGTGGGCGGATGTTTGTTTCGCTACCTTTGACAGACGAGGCAAAGGAGTCGCCCATTGTTCTATGGCCCATTTGAGAGAGGGGCCCCTGACGAATTCCCAAAGGCCCGTCTACGGGGCCGGTGGCGGAAAGGCTTGCGGAGGCATGCGGAGGCATGACGTTGATGGGTTGCGAGGGGGGCCGTCGCAGCCGAGAGAGAGGGCATTACTACTACTATCATCTGCCTTTTTTTGCCTGCTCACGTTGCTTGACGCGGGATGCATCAATTCGGCCTTGGCTATCGCGGATCCCGCCTGTGCCTCTTGTGTCTCGATGCAGTGCGCAGGGGCAATCCGTATTCCAACCAAAACTCTTGCCATATCCCACGTTGACGACCCTCGGTACGCTGCGGGAGCACGCAGGGGAAGAGGGCCATAGATAAGGCGAAGAGTGGGGAGTGGGCGAGCCTTCAGCGCAAAGCCTGCCAAGGCTCGGGGGGGGCCCAAGATTACACGCAAGTAATCACGGCGGGTGGTCACTGATAAGGACGTGGGCCGTGGCGCCAGGTCTCTCGCGCGCTCGCGGAACGGAGGGGCTGAGGCTGGAAGGAAGGATGACTGCGAGCTGGGGGGAGAGCGCGTTCAATAAGCGAACGTCTAATGATTGTAAGGCGCTGGGATTGGGAGCCAGGATATTTTTAACGAAACAATTTGACAAGTCGCATCTGGGGGAAGCAGGCTGGCTCGCTTTATGACAGAGTCGGACCCGTGGTGGGCCGGTTTGACCAAGGGCCTGGGACGGTGGATAGGTACCTGATACTTCGACTCCGTACCTACATCTGTCCCCTTGATGCTGAGAGGCTGCAGCATCACCTCGGTGCTTTTTTTTTTTTTTTTTTTTTTTTTGCTCTGTCAACCGTTTAACTGGCTAAAAAGAGCCCTCATCCATGTAGCGATCACCATGCTGCTTAGCTAACCGGGCTCCGTTCTTGACTTGCCTCGGCCCACGCTCGCTCGCCAAAACCAGTGGCACTGCATCCATCTATTTGCCCGATGGCCTGCATGGCCCTCATGTCAATTCATCTACCTGTTGCACATGCTCACAATCGCAAACAGACGACCGGTCCCAGCAGAACGGCCAGACGAGGGTCGGGGGCATGGGAGCTCAGCGTGGAGGAACCAGTCGGATGAAGACGCGGATCCGCTGGAGGGGGGAAATATTGCAACACCAGGGCAGACGAATTGCTCCATCGAGCTCATGCCGGCCGGGGGTGGAAAAGCCAGCCCCAAGAAGGCGAGAGGGTGCGGGAAGCAAGCACAGCAGTCGGCGGGCCCCCCCTCTCTCCAAAGAGCAACAGGAGCGGCCACTCACTGTGCAGAGAAAGAGGCTGCCTGCCTGCGATCAGCAAATCCGGCTGGGCAACGAGTACGACATTGTCGCGTGATGCGCGTCGCAGGGATCCATCCAACGGGACATCTGGGACGTTGGACCTGACCAGTCTGGGCATACCTGGGGAGCAAAGGGACCGCCCAGATTGGATGCTCTCTCCCAGAAATCAACAGGGCCCGGATGGGTGTGGCTCCTTCTGGAGTCCTGGCCCTGGATGCGCGCGCCCTGCAACTAGGGCCATGGTATCCCCAGCCATCCAAGCCATCGAACCAGAAGAGCGTGCGCGCTGCACACATCCCCACTTGCAGTTGCATGCAGCAGCATCGATCCTCAGCTCCCTCTTCCAATTTGGACCACCGACGGACGGCGAGGGGTGAAGCCAGCTCACTTGCTTCGTGTAAGACGCATTTTTTCCCACCCCCAGCTGCCTGGCCAGTGGAGATGATGCAGATAACGGCACTTGCACCGACATAATAGCATTACAGGATCTGACTCGGCGAACAGCCTAGCAATGATGCTGATGACTGCCAAGCTCCAGAACCAGATGCACCGCCTTGGCTAACAGCCAGGGAAGTCAGCCTTGGATGAATCATTGCCCACTTGATTGGCCTGTTGGTTATCACCGAGGTATCTTTTCGTCACAGGTCCTTGACGCTCCATGGTGCACAATTGGCATTGTATCATGAATTTCTCTTTCTCTTCAAGTCGTGACGCCACAGCTCTTTGTTAATGGCGGCTCCGTATATCTGGACATGATCACCCTGGTAAAGGTTCAGTAAAGGCCTCAGGGCAGGCTGTCCGATCTTCCGAAAGCCTATTCCCGGCTATCGCTATAGCTCGGCACCGAGGACCAGAGAAGGCCCCGTTCATTGAAGGGCAGTATACAGGAAAGTGCACGACGGATCGATATGGCTTTTCGCCCAGACTAGATAGCAGCCCACAAGCTCATGGGACCACAGCTGCTTCATTAGTGTGCGCCAGCCTCAAAGCCGCCCCTAAGGAAAACGGCTTGCCCTCTGGCTCTGGTCTGCGTCCAGCGCCCCTCCAGCGATGTTCTCTGGCGTCTGGTAGCAAATCCAGTGTCGTCAATTGACGACCGTGCTCCGCTGGGCTGCGTCGTCATACATACATGCTGGTCCCGAGCGCGCGAGTCGGTGTCTAGTTTCGGTTGGCACACAATCCCACCACCGTTGATTCAGTCCAGGCCAGACTTCCGCCGTCACGGGAGAAGATCAGCACCCGTCCGCCAACTAGTGTTACTTTTTGTTCTTTTTCCTCTTCTTCAGCAATATTCATGGTTCACACCAGCGGCATGCACATCAGCGCGCGACATCCCGCACCGTTGGGCCTTTAGGCCTGCTGCTTCCCGCCCTGCCCTGCCCTGCCCCGTGTGGCACACTGTCCTGCCCTGGCCATCTCGCCTGGCTTGCCTCTTTTCATCCCCTCCGTGGCGGTCGCTTGAGGCTAGAGGCTGGCTGGCTGGCTGCGGCGGCCGCGGGGTGTGCTGGCGAAGCTACCGGACCTGGTGCCTCCGGCTGGGCCCCATGCCACCAGCGCACCGCCATTTGCCCTGTCTGTCCCAGAGAGGGTTTTCTTCCCAGCACCATTCCGCATGTGTGAGGCTCTCAGATCTGGGAATGCGGATGGACCTGTCTCTCCGTAGCGCACCTTAAATATGAGACATGGCTCGGATGCTCGACTCTGCTAGCAACCTTATTGCGGACCTCAGCTCTCCAGAAGCTGCAGCTGCAGCAGCTGCCCGCGACAATGCTTGGCTTGGATGGATGCGCGGTGCATCTTGACATGGTCTGATTCCACACCCGTCATCCTGTACACAGGGCCAGAGGAGCAAGGCAGACAGGGATGTCGGAGGAGGTAACGTAGGGCCGGATCGCGGTGGCTTTTTCCCAAGTTAGCCTATCTACCTATTTGCTCGTCAAAGAGGAGGAGCCGGCGAATAAGCAAGCAACTCGAGGAAAAGTCGGGGAGGAAATCCCCGTCATCACAGGTCTCCGCCCCATGCTGGACGTCGTCGACAGCCCCAGCCTGTCTTGGTCGGTCTCCCCTAGACGCGCTAAACCAGCGAGTCCCCATCCTTGGTCGGCCTGGGCCCCATCCCATCCCTCATCCTTTTCCTGGGACCACACCCCCCGGGCCAGCCAGCCAGAGGTCCCCAAGAGGGTTCCCCAGGGCCCCAAACGGCAAAGGACAGAGGTCCTCGGCGGGCGTTCGCCTCCAAGGCCCACGCCCTGCACCAAGGGCAGCCGGGGTGCTGCGGCCTTTGGGGGCTACGGGCGACGGGCGCTGTCTTGTGTGCGACTCGACGACTCGACGCTAGGCTGGATAGGCTGTCTGGGGGTCCCGATTTGCCCACATTCACTCCCATGCCCACGACCTCGCCTCCGCAATATCTTGCGACCAGCCGCACCTTGTCTGCATCCACCTTTTGACACCTGCTCTGTTCTCATTCTTATTTCTTATTCACCTGCAAGGCTGCTCGTCCTCGACCTCGCCGTGTGCATCTGCGCTGTTGCCGACTCCTCGACCGGCCTCGACTCCCCAGATACTTACACGCAGACACCTACACGCCCGCTACGGACAGCTCTCCCGGCCCGCGACGAATCGCCCACCCACCCACCAGCCTCATCCGCAACCTCGACCTCGACTGGGCCGCCTCTGCACCTGATATTCCGGTCTCTGGCCTGCCCGCGCCATCCCCTCCGCGCCTTTAATGCTGTCACTCCGCCCTCGGCTGCTGCTTTAATGCATTCGACGCTTGCCCTGTCGCTGTCGTTACCGCTTCCGCCCCAGTGCCACTGCCGGCCGCCTCATGCCAGTCTGAATCCCCGAGCCGGACACAAACCACCACATCTGATTCAGCCGCGTGCGCCATCCGCGCTGTGATTCCCGACTGGACCCCGGAGCCGAACCTGTTTCGCCCACCTCGCTCGTCGGGCCCTCCGCGGAGGACGGCGAGCGCGGACCGCCCCCGTCACCATGACGCTTTACTCAGATCCTCCAGCCCTCCGCGCATTCAAGTACGACAAGCCTACCTTGCTGGTATGCTGGTGGACGACTTCGTTTTGCACCCTCATCATCCTCCTGCGACTCGCCGGTCGCTTTATCCGAACCGAACGCTTATTCAGAGAAGACCGCATCGCTGCTCTCGCCTTGATCCCGCTGTACCTGCGCATGGGATGCGTCCACTACATCCTCCTCAACGGCACCAACAATGCTGATTTTACCGGCATTGTCCTCAACGAAGATCAATTGCGGAGGAAAGAAATCGCTAGCGGCCTCGTGCTAGCCAGCCGCATCTTCTACGCAGCGACGTATGTGGCGTGCATATCCTTTCCGAAACCTTGGTTAGCTAACCTTTGCGCAGGCTATGGGTCCTAAAGGGAGCCATTCTCGAGTTCCTTTGCCGATTGACTCTCACTACCTGGGAGCATGCTTGGCAGACAACATTGCGCGTCATTCGCATCGTTCTCTTTGTCACTTTTGTGGCTGTCGTCATTAGCGACTTTGTCGAATGCCAGCCCTTTAGCCACTACTGGCAGGTTCTGCCCAACCCCGGCGGCCAATGCCGACAGGGTTATGTGCAGCTCATTACTATGGCAGTTTGCAATGTTTTCACTGACCTGCTGCTTGTTATTTTCCCGGTCCCTATTATTGTCACCAGCTCCATGACTGTGAAGAGAAAGGTTCAGCTCGTCCTACTCTTTTCTCTCAGCTTGTCAGTTGTTGGCGTCACACTCTACCGGGTCCCGAACATCATTCGCGAGGATGGCCGGCAACAGTACCGGTCACTTCTGGCATCGGTCGAGCTCCTGTTCGCGACAGCAGCAGCCAATTCTCTTGTGCTGGGCTCGTTCATGAGAGACCGAGGCCTCAAGAAGCAAAAGTTTCGCCGAACCTCGATTGCCGAGTCCTATGAACCGACGATCCAGACCGCCAGAAGACCAACACTGCTTCGTCACTGGGGCAGCGATGAAGACCTGGTTCGAGATCTCGGGATGACAGTTGAGCCTGAGCTGCGCAACCAGCCAGATACCCCCGAAGAGGGCAATAGACAGTTCACCCCTGCGCCCATCATGAAGAAGCTTGATCAAGATCTCTCACGCTGGCAGTTCCCTCAGCGCCAACGGAGCAATGCCGAACACAGCGATGATTCGTTGCTTCCGCATGACCCCTTCTCCCACCCGATGAACGGGCCTGTCAATACACCAAGGCGGGTCTCATTTTTCGATGTTGGTGGGCTGCTAGATCCTCCGAGAGAGAGCACTGCCCGAGAGAGCACCGGGAGCATTCGACCAGCTAGCCGTTCCTCTAACGGCTCCATGCCGCCTCACGCAGCTCCAGCTCCCTCAGTAGCAGCTGGTGCTGGGGGCCTGCGACGCGGCTCCACGACTCTACTCCAGGATATCGGTGGGTTTCTCGGGCCAAGACAGTCCAGAACCAGATCTCGGATCGAAGGGACCGAACTGGAAACAATACCGCAATCCCAGCAAGAGTCGAACCTAAATATCCACACAAGACCCGAACCGGAGCTACGGGACCCGGGTGGCCTGTTGGCGTAAAGCTCTTGTACCTACGAATGATTTCACGTGGCCTTTTCTTTTTTACAAATGACGGCTATGACGACACATATGTGTGTGTGAGCGCACACATCACATACATCTATTACCTACGACATGTATAATGACGGCATCGATCATGTTTATTTTGGGTTTGGGGCTATTTTCCTTAGGGGACACTTTATTCGGGTGTAGAAGAAGTACTTAGACGTCTGGCCGGCGTTTTCTTTTTACATGGGCGTCGGTGATTATCGAAACAGGAAACGAAGACGAGATCAGGAGCATCGAGAGGTTGTTACGATGATACGAAACCCACGAACATGAAAGAAAGCAGCGACGGAGCTGTCAGGGGCAGCATGTCGGGATGGTGTTAACGCGTTGGTTTGGTTAACCCGATTTGCTCTACAGAATCGGGTTTTGGTCTCTTTTTTCTTTCTTTTTCTTTGTTATTTATTGGGCCCGCCTCATTGGGCAATCACGGAATGTTGGGTGGAACAAAGTTACATATACCCCGGCTGGAAAGCCAAGTTTACGGCAGATGGATGAAACAGAGGACTGATAATGTGACCAGTCCCATGGTTATTGTTTTTTTATTGGATGGATTTCCGGACCTTGATACCTTGTCAGAGAGAGACAATTGATTATTTGACAAAAAAAAAAAGAATTGTTAAAAATACCACTTGCCACCCATAGTGTATGAGTAAAGTCGCAGATGTGGTTCGTTCCACCATCACACATCCCACTACAAAACCTGGTATGGGAAAAATAGTAGGTTGCTTTTTGCAGCTAGCCGCTTTTCTCGCCAAGAGGACCATGAGAAGAAAAACCTACCTGCCTGGTCTTGTGAGGAGGAAATCTCGTAGCCAGCGGATCAAGCAAAAGTCAAACTGAAACTAGAGTTACGCCCTCGTCCTTTCTCTTGCTCTCGCTCCTCGGAGCAAAGGAGCCGACGATGCCAAGCCTCTCCGGCAAAATGGACGGAAGTGGTCGGTTGGCATTCCATCTAGTGTCCAAAGATTTTCAAGGACGAGGAGGAGGTTGGGAATCCAACTAGCCAAGATGGAATAACTTGTCGGACCAGCCGAGATTCTTGACTAATCCTCCACGCCGTTTTAACCATGCGCTAAAGGGTCAGCATAGCATGACCATGGGGCATCCACATACGTAAAGGCTCCAGCTTGTTTGGTCAGTAAGTCTTGATTGTCTTGATTGGCTTTGCTACGGGCATCGCGCAATATACATAAAAATCCCTGGAACGCCAGCTTTTTTGAACCTGATGTGCAAATCGACGCCTCCATCCTCGTGCCAAAAGTCCCTTCTCGATGCAACCCATTCTATGGCTTCCCATTGCCCACATCCGCGTCCCTGGCATCATCACCACCACCACCATGTGTACCCATCACGGCTCTTCCTGTCCTCGCAACATATTACCACTTAGACGCACAGTCTGTAACTGGCGTAGCGACCAGCCGTCTCACTATTTCGGATAATCTTGACGACATGGCCTCGCTTGAGACCGAGGTAGCGGGACACGGGGTCCTTCTGCAGGATTCGGGGCAGCTGCGTCTCCTTGAGACGGTAGCGCTTGAGCAGAGCGTTCTTCTCTTCGCGAGAGAGCAGCACGTGCTTGGGGACGAGCTCGTGGTGGGTGATGTTGATGAGAAGGTCGTCCTCGAGGAAGCACTCGATCTTGGCGAGGTTCTCGACGCTGGCGAGCGTCTTGCGGGCAGCGGGGGACAGAGGCACGTGGGTGACCATGATGCCCGTCTTGTACTTGTTCTCGATGGTGTACTTGGCAAACTGGCGAATCTGACCGACACCAAACTGCTTGTCGGAGAGGAACTCAATCCAAATGGGACCGCAGTCGGGGACGGGATCGGGGTTGGCGGCCGTGGCCGGGGGTATCGACTTCCTGAGCATGGCGTCGCTGGGACGAGCAGAGAACTGGAGCTTGCCACGGCTGCTCAAAGAAAAAAAGAGACATGGGGGTCAGTGGGTTTCGCTTCGAAAATGAGAGGAGCGGGCAAGGTCTCACTTGACAGAGCCATCGGGGTTGCAGTACTCGTCGCGGAAGCGGTCGAGCGAGATCTGGACTTCCTCCTCAGCAAGCTCGTACTCCTGGGAGGCGTTAGCATCGCGTTGTTGGGCATTGCGCGCATCGGCATCCCGTATCGCGGTCGACGTGTTTTGCGATCGGGACGGCGGCGGAGGAGCAGGCAGCAGGTCTTACCCGGTCGGCAATCATCTCGTGAACCGTCTTCCAAGCGCGCCAGAGTCTGACGACTTCCTTGGACTTGGCATCGGTGGGGAGGTTGTCGATATCCATTGTTGGTGGTGGTGGCTTCGAAGATGGGCGGGTGTGGTTGAAGTTTGACAGAATCCTGGGACCCTTTCAAAAATGTTTCCTTCAGCCTTGCATGGCCACCGTAAAAAGTTACCAGCGCAATGCTGAATGGGTCAGAGCGCGGATGAGGATCATGTGACTGATGCAGATGGCCAGAGACCAAGCCACAGATGATAACCCCCCATTAACTAGCCACAGCGCCCACCAGCCACAATGAATTGGGACGCCCCGCGAACGTCCAGGCTGGCAGGAGGGTCCTTGGTCAGTGTGAGCCGCTAGGGGAAGGGAGCCGCCAAGGGCGCGCGGGTATCCGTTCAGCCAGCACTGTCCTATAGCGCCTGCCAGGTAAGGTTTAGCGGCCAAGGTACGCTGGCTGAGGGGTGGCATGCACTGAGGATTCAGTGGATTCCAGTGGAAAGGGCAGGGCATCCGGCGGGATCAGGGGCCACCGTACCGTGGAGTTGGCTGGCAGGTAGGTTAAGGGGCGCACAGACCCCAACAGCTCACAATCGCAAACCAGACACGGGGCACCTAGAAAGTGGTGGAATTTCAATTTCAATTTCAACCCGTTGAGGTCGCTTTTTTTTTTCTTCTCCCGCAACCTTTGTCCCGACCACCACGTGTCGCCTCTCTTCGCATATTTGCTTGTCGACTTCTGCTCGAGTCGCTCGCCTCGGCTCCGACACTCTCTTCGGTCTCTGCTCTCTCTGAACGCCCGCCCTCGTCTCTATCATCGCAATGGCCGAGACGGCGACTGCTCCCGCCCCTGCGGCGGACAAGACCCAGGCCACGCGCCCTACCAAGCCCGACGAGAATGTCTTTAAGGAGGAGCTCGCCAAGGCCGAGAAGGCTCACAAGGCTGCCATGGATCGATTGGTACGGCTTCAATCCCTTCCTATCCGCCGGGCTCCCATCGCCCCAGGTTCCGCTCATTGATAGCATGCTAACCCTAATGCTCTGCAGAACGCTGTCAAGGCCAAGATCGACATTGCCATGCCCAACAAGAACAAGGACCAGCCCAGCCCGACCCAGAAGCGACGACAGGAGCTCATTGCCCAGGCCAACGAAATCCGTCAGAAGCAAGCCGGTGGCAAGAACGCCCGCACGACCAAGCTCGACCAGATCAAGCGCCTCGACGAGCAGGTTCGCAGCCGAATCAACGAGCAGAAGACGGCCAAGAGCAAGGTCCCCTACAAGAGCGTCGAAGATGTTGATCGCCAGATTGCCAGCCTCGACAAGCAGGTCAACTCCGGTACCATGAAGCTTGTTGATGAGAAGAAGGCCCTCTCCGACATCTCCAGCCTGCGCAAGATCCGCAAGAACTTTGGTCAGTTCGAGGACTCCCAGAAGCAGATTGACGACCTGCGCGCCAAGATCAAGGAGATCAAGGACAGCATGGAGGATCCCGAGCAGAAGGCCATGTCTGAGCAGTACTCCAAGATCCAGGCTGAGCTCGACGCTATCAAGGCCGAGCAGGACGAGGCTTACAAGTCCATTTCAAGCCTGCGTGATGAGCGAACTGCGATCAACGCTGAGCAGCAGGAGAAGTACACTGCCATTCGCAAGCTCAAGGACGACTACTACGGTCAGAAGAAGGCCTACGCCGCCTTCGAGCGAGAGGCCCGTGAGCGATACCGTGAGAAGCAAAAGGCCGAGCAGGACCGTATCGTCAAGGAGCGCAAGAAGGCTGATGCCGAGCGTCGTCTGGCTGATGCCAGCGACGCCGCCTACATGGATGAGATCCGTCGTGCCAACAGTCTGCTCCAGTTCCTTGACCCCTCCCACAAGGTCGAGAAGGGACCCCTGATGGCTGACACCGGTCTCGGTGCTCAGGCTCAGCGAACCGTCGACGAGGCTGGTCTTAAGGGCACCAAGCTCCTTCGCAAGGAGGATCGCGAGGATGAGTACCTCCCTGCCGTCAAGAAGGGCAAGAAGGGCAAGAAGGGCGGTGCCGGCGCTACTGCTGGCAAGTTCTTCAACTGCCCTCCCTCCGTCGTTGAGGACTGCGTCGCCCTGGGCGTTGAACCCCCCATGAGCGCCCTCGATGTTCCCAATGTCATTGAGCAGGTCCGCGCCAAGCTCGACTTCTGGAAGGGTGACCAGGAGGCCCAGACCAACCGCGTAAGTTTTCTCAATATTAGTTCCCCCTGAACTTAAATCAGAACCAGTATGCTAACCGTCACAACTAGAACATCGAGGAGGCCAAGCAGAAGATTGCCGAAATCGAGAAGGCCGAGGCTAACGGCGAGAAGGTCGACGAGGTCACCTCTGACCTTAAGGAGACTTCCATCTCTGAGAAGCAGGAGTCGTAAACAGACTGCCTCTTTACAACTTATCCCTAAGCTTCAACACTGGTCACGCCATCCCTGTGTTGAGCCTCATTCGATCCGCCCACACCTATTTCTTCTCCCTCCACACCCGTCTCCTCGCCATCTCCACAGCTCGCTCGTCGCACACGCAACATCCGGCAACCTAAAAAAAACCCAACCTTTTGCATCCTGGGGGGAAACTCACCTTGAGGCTGGTTCGTCTGACAGAACCTCAATTCTGCTCGGTGTGCTGCCTCTCGTCCTCTCCTGACCCTTTTCCCTCCCCCCCTTTCTCCCTCCCTGAATTTGAAAAGCGCTCTCGGTGCTGTTTTGTAATTAGGCGCTATCCCAAAAGGAAAGAGATAAGCAAAAAAGATGTTCACTTGAATCAAGAAACTCCAACTGATGCCGCCCACGTGCCACCAATCGCTAATCTGTAGATTTGCTGTCCTCGTGATAAAAAGAAGCAAAAATTGATCCACGACCAGGTCTGGTGTTGGGCACGCATCGGGCACTTGTGCTTGCTGTCTTGCTTGCATGCATCGTTATCCACCAACTCCAGAATCGTGCGTTCTTACCGCATGAGAGGCATCAGCGAGGGCGGATGTGTCCTCCGAAGGCGAGCTAGTGGATACTAGTTTCAATCCATTCCCTCTTGGCCGCAATATTTCCAGCCCACCGAGGACTCCCCTCACCTAAAAAACCCCACTCGCACACGATGACCTCAGGATGATCCTTTCCCAGACAATTGATACAACTTTTGCCTTCATTGGCGTGGTATTGTTCAGTAGATAATTCAATACAAGAAGTCCACACGGGAAAAAAATAACCCCCAAATACTCCAAGACGTACAAGGCCACATGTCTTCTAAACCAATAAAAAGAAAGGGGATCTTAGAACCCAAACTGTAAATCCCAATAATTATGCCACGCCGGTCTGCTCTTCCGGTAAGACTCCGCGCCCCCATTATGCGATGGTCGTGGTGCTCGTAGAATTCGTAATATGTGTTGGATCATACCCGTATCCTCCTACGTGAAGTGACTTGTTCGCCGAGTCGTCTCATTGCATGAACCCCGGAGGGTAGTAGTTTTGGGGGGGAGGGGGCGCATAGCTGGATCGTCTCTCTCGGGGGGCTGGAGTGCGGCCAGGACGTGGCATCGGAGGGGGTGTTCGTGCTGGCAAGGCTGCTTGCTCATGGTAGGTGATGGGTGCAACAGCAGCCGAGCCACCGCCTCCTCTTGGACCAGGAGGGGCCTCAATGGGAGCACCAGCTGAACCACTTCGTCGGCTGGCTTTTCGGTAACCATTGAGTGCGCTTAGAGGGGGGTCTTTCACGGCCGGTTCGTCCTCCGCCGGGAGCGTCAGTTCCACAAGACCGAAGAAGTATTCCAGAACCTCGGGGTAACGCTGAACGCTTGATTGCCAATCCTCGTCAATACCGCGCTTGAGGGAGGCCTGGGCTTCGGCAATCTGGTTGGGATGAGGTGGTGCATGATAATAGTGGTAGGCGTGAGCAGTGATACGATCCAGGTGAGCTGAGTGTGCCGTTTTTCGACGTTCTGTGAGCAGTCGGAAGTACTCCAAGATATAATCCTGTGCATGAGCTCTAACCCACGTCCTGAGCATCACGCAGTCAGTTGCATTGATCAAATAATCACAGACAAAGCAGGGCTTGCGAACCGTATGTCATTATAGATGGATCGCATCATGCGATCCTCGGCTTGCTTAATGGCCGCTTCCAGTCCCTTGGCTTCGCAATCGCATGCCATGGTGGCGGGGGCATGGCATATCGCACAGTCAGGGTCCATCCTGATGACGGGTTTTGGTTTTGAATACGAGTGGTCTCTGGTATACATTTTAGCCGGGCGCCGGGATGGCATCGGTTCGAGGCGGGCGGCGGAGAAACGGAGGGACGTGGAAAGTGCACAGAAGAAAAAAGAACCCTGGACGAGGGTGGTCAAGTCATGACAACGGCATCAATTTTGATCGAGGCTCTCCCTCTGACCCCACCGATGAAGCTCATGAGGCAAAAACGCAGAGGGAAAGCAAGAAGACAAGAAGTGTGGACGATGACCGGGGACGGGGGCCGGCAAAGGAGGGGGGAGAAAGCGTAACTGACCTGGTTATTAAGAAGAAACGGCGGCCGTGGGAGAGGTGCGTGCAGGCCCGGACGTGGCGGTAAGGGAGAACAACAACGGAGGGGGAAAGTGGTATGGCCGTCCACGAACAGCAGACAGGTAAGAAAGCAGCTGTTTCGCTGGGGGCAGTATGTGTCCTGCAAGCACCGGCGGCTCTCAGGGCTCAAATGGAAGGGAGGGAGAATCTGAGGAGCGAGAGGGAAGAAGTCGCGTGGGGAAGCGAGGGAAACTATGTGGAGAGATCGAATGAGGATGGCCGGTCCACGTCTCTGTCGTGGCTCGAATGCGGGACCGCGGAGCGTATGCAGGTTAGCCCAATGGCCTTGAGCTGATCCAAGGGAGGGGGCTCTGGCGGCGAACTGTCGTTGGGCGATGCGGCTGCTCAGGTGCTTTTCTGGTAGTAGTGGATGGTGACTGGCAGTAGTAGTACGACCAGGTGGGAGGGGTGATGGAACGTGGTCAAGAGGAATTGGGACGAAAAGTAATTTGGGGCCAACGAGTTGAAGGGGGCTGATGGTTGCTCAACGCCGCCGATGAAAGTGGCATAAGAATGGGACGAGGCGATTGTTAGACAGGTCAACCCAGCAAAAAGCAACGAGCCCGAGTCGTTTACTAGAAGGAACCCAGACAAGTTGGGGAGCCGCTCGAACTAAGATGGTGAGCAAGGGGAGACAAAATTGCCGAGCGTTGTGAACATGGACATGGATCAGGGCGACAACAGACGGCAGACGGAGGGGACGGTGGCGGGTAAGCCCCATGAGAGCCAACGAACGACGACGGAGAGGGGCGATTGAGGCGTGAAAGAGACACTGTGCCCGGCCGATTCACCGCATTTTGGCATCAGCCGGCCTTCTCCCACTTTCCAGCGTACTCTCTAACAATGGCTGGAGGCTGGTCAAATGGCACCTGGGGCCATTCCTGGCTGGCTGCAGATGGACGGGACGCAATGAGGCAAGCCGACAGGGAATGAGGCTTATGCTCATGATTGGTGTGAATGGCTGCAACACTCAGTGAGTGAGCGAAATGTAATTCTCGTCGATTGGTCAACGTGGATAACGGATTCGAGGCCCAGCGACAACGAACGGTTCTGGTTTTGGCCTGGTCATGATTGGGAGACGACCGTTCGAGAACGGTGAGAGAGAGTTCGAGGGCGAGTGAACGCTAACCTGCGGCGGGGCGGAGGTGGGCGAAACAACGCAGTGCAGCGACAGTGCTGGTGTGAGTTTTGACGGGTTCGAGACAATGGTGTTGGGGCATCCGTGAAATGATGACTGTGGTGGGATGGAAGAAGAAGAAACTTGTCAATAGCACAGCTGTGAGGTGGAATCCAAGTCACGTCCTCCTTCATTTCTCCCCAGGCTACAGTCATTCCTCAGGCATTGGTCACCAGGACGTAGTTGGCTTTCGCGCTCGCAAGGTGCACTTTCCTTTCCAGGGCATATTTTGGTGGTGCAGCGTCAGCCGAGCATAAACACGGCGTAATACATAGACTTCAGTCATACTGGAAGTATTTACTCACTTGATGAGAATATGAACAATTATATGTTTGTGCGAAATTAGAATTTATACCATTTCCTTCCATGCCTTGTTTTGTTTCTGTTCACATGCCCCAGCTTCATTCCTCCCACTTGGGTGTCACTGCGAAGTCATGAGCTGGGAATTACCCAGTCACTCCATTTACTCCAACTATGCAGTTTTGGATAATTTAAGTAAGAAATTAAATTGCGTAAACAACATCAGTATCATTATTACTACACAATAAAGTATTATGGTATTAATCTGAGGTGGCGTAAATTGTGAGGTGATTCCAACCCTTTGGCCTGTAATTTTAGTGAGGGGTGAATGGTTCTAGTGGGGTCGCCTTTATCTTATCAACACCGAGATCGACATGAAATTTTGGTCCAAGTGCCAGCGGCGAGCATGAGAGCAAGCTTCAAACATTTGACAATCCCCCGAGCTCCATCAAGGCCAGCACTGCAGCAGCCATGGCACCTCGGTGCACCAATGCACCGTGTACGCTCCTCCCATTCCTGTATCCATCGCTATTTTCCCAACGCTTCGCCCGTTCCACCGTCACAGCCCTCAGACAACGACGATGTAACTCCACCATCAACGACCTACCCGAATCGCGCCTCAATCCAGCCCCCGACGATTACGCAGCTCCAACTTTTGCTGATAAAGCACAATTAACCCTCTATGCCGGTCGCGGAGGCAACGGATGCATCTCATTCCTTCGCGAGGCCTATCTTGCCGAGGGTCCTCCCAACGGCGGCGACGGCGGCCATGGTGGCAACGTTTATATTCAAGCCGCCCACGGCGAAACCTCGCTGCATAAGCTTGCCCGAAAGAGGTTTGTGCATGCTGAGCGTGGCAAGAATGGCCAGGGTAGCGCAAAGGGCGGCACAAGAGGCGACGACATCATCATTACCGTGCCTGTTGGGACGATAGTGCGTGAGCTGGAACGCGAAGACCCGGCGGCGGATCAAGAATTGGACATGCGCATGTGGCGCGCCCAGCAGAAGCAAAAGAAAATGGTGCAGCGCCAAGCCGAGTTGGAAAGGAAAAAATTAGCTGAGGAGCAGGGCCTTGAAGAAGAAGAGGAAGAAGAAGAAGATGTGGAGGAAGAGGATGGTCGGAGGAGGAAAAGAGAACGACTGGAGGAGGTGGAGGAGGAAGACGAAGATGATGTAAACCCCGAGCGACGCAAGTGGTTGCTTTATCCCGGACTTTCAAAGACGGATGTGAAAGAAACCGTCTTTCCCCGTCTTCCAAAGCGCCATCGCATCTTCAAGCAGCCTCCTCCTCCCATCCACCTCGACCTCTCCCGCCCGACTCCACAACCTATCCTCCTGGCCACCGGTGGTATTGGCGGTCTGGGAAACCCTCACTTTACTTCCCGAGAGCACCCACGACCTATGTTTGCCACAAAGGGTGAAGATGCGGTTACTATGAGTATTGAGCTTGAGCTCAAGCTTCTCGCCGATGTAGGTTTAGTAGGTCTCCCCAACGCTGGCAAGAGTACCCTGCTTCGCGCTCTTACCAACAGCCGTACCCGGGTTGGCAACTGGGCTTTCACTACATTGCAGCCAAACATCGGCACCGTTGTGCTCGACAAGTACTCTGGTCGCCCGACAATCAAGAGCTTCCGCCGTTACCCCGCTCAGATGGGCATGCCTGAGGCAGTCGACACGGAGCCTCGCACGCGTTTCTCCGTTGCTGATATCCCCGGTCTAATTGAGGGTGCCCATCTCGACCGAGGGCTTGGAATTGCCTTCTTGCGTCATGTCGAGCGCGCAGGCGTTCTTGCATTTGTCATCGATTTGGCTGCTGGCAACGCCGTCAAAGCCCTTGACGCCCTGTGGCGCGAGGTTGGTTTGTATGCCCAGATGCGCGAGGAGGAGGAGCAGGATCGAGAAGTTGACAACCGCATCGACTGGGGAGACACGTCGCATCAGGCTGGAGGGCCAGCAAACTACGGCGACGGCTTCGATGCTGCCTCTCAACCGCCGGCAGAGTCACCCGGAATGCTAATCGCTGGCAAACCTTGGTTCGTTGTTGCAACAAAAGCAGACCTGCCCGATACGCAAGAGAATTTCAAGGAGCTCAAGGCCTACCTTGACAGCATCTCGAAAGGGGAGACTCCGCACCCCACGGGAGCAGAGCAGGCCTGGACGAAAGACTGCGCCGTAATTCCAGTGAGTGCCATTAATGGTCAGGGCGTGGATCGAATTGTTCACTGGACTGTTGGTCTTCTGGATGAGTAAAGGGCATTTTGGGGCCCATGGTTCCATATATTGTATATCAAATTGTAACTTGTATCAAGAGATGTTTCCATGTCCTGTTCCAAATACTGTACCAACACCAAATGTATTCAAATTATTCATACATCCCATTTCTAAATCAAGCATTTTCTTCATTTTCCTTGGATCCGTTCGCCTCGCCGTTTTCCTCGGGGGTAGGGATATCTTCAACATCAATCTCCTCCTTGTCACCATTCTCCTCCTTGGCCTCAGTGACCTCCTTTTCCTCATTCTTCTGCTTGTGCAGGCTAATGTTGATGAGTGGCGAAGTGTCGTTAAAGACGCGAAGCAGCATGGCCGAACGATCTTCTTTGGGAAGCATGAGGTTGAGCGAGTGAATGCTCTTCCAGAGGGGAAGGGCCATGCGCTCAGAGAAGTCGGGATCAGTGCCATCAGGCTCGATGCGCAGGACGCAGCAGCCCATGCCAATGTCGCGAACACGCTCACCAATCTCATCAAACCTCTTCCAGTTTTCATCAGAGATTCGGGGGAACATCTCAATGAGGAGCTTGTGGAAGGTCTCCTTGTTGCGGAGGTGGATGACTCGGGGCTCGCCAACGTAGCCCTGAAGGATAGGCATACCCTCGGCCTGAATACGCCAACGGCAAACCTCAGCAGAGGGAGCATCCTGCTTCATGAACATACGAACACCACCGTGGATGAACTTGACGCCTCGGCCCTCGTTCTCGTTGAAGATGTCTCGCATCAAAGCGCTAGTGTAGTAGATAGCCTTGGCCGGCTCACCCATTTCGTTGCGCACCATGTATCGGTTATCGGGGAAACGCGCTGAAATATGGTAGAACTGCTTGATGTTCTGGATCACAGGGTGAGATGGGTCAAGGTACTTGAAGGGCTCCTCGGTAAACCCGTGGCGCTTAGGCTTGCCACTCTCTTCCTGCTTGGGCTGCTCAGCCGGAGTCGCGGCAACTGGAGTTGCGGCAGCTGAGGTTTCGGACTCAGTCTTTGCTTTCTTAGAAGGCTGGTCCTCACCCTCCTCCGTCTCCAGTGGCCTCTTGTTAGTATCCGTCATAACGACATCTTCCTGTTTGTTCTCGGGGGCAATCTCGGTCTCTGCCTTATCAGTGGCCTCTTCAGAAGGCTTCTCGGCAGCAGGAGCAGCAGCTGAGTTTGCGGGCTTCTCAGGGGCCTGCTTGGGTTCGTTCTCAGGCTTTGCCTTGAACTCGGTCTTCTTCTGCAGCACAGTGATGAAGAAACCACCAGTGTCTTGCATGTGAGGGTAGACGCGCATGCACCGCTCCAGGGGCAGATCTGCACACTCAGAACCCTCAGCGCGGGGGAACATGCTCTCCACGATTCGTCCTGGGGTGACGCCTTCGTTGTTCACATTGGCATGCTCCTTGACCTCCGCCCATGAGCTCCAAATCTTAGCGCTCTTGTCCATAATATTCCAAGACTTCATTCCGGGGTATCGCTTCAGGTTCACGAGCTCATTGCTGCAGTCGACAATCTCGACGTTATCGGGACCACCGCATCTCTCGATGGCGGACACGACAACCGACTCGTTCTCAACAGGGTTCATACTGCAGGTAGAGAAAACGACTCGGCCGCCAACTTTGAGAAGTTGGAGAGCTCGCACCAAAATTCGGATTTGGGTTTGGTGCAGGCCCAGAGCGCTACCGGGCTGCCAATCCTTCCAAAGGTTGGCATTCTTGCGAAGAGTGCCGTCACCAGAGCAAGGGACATCGGCCAAGATTCGGTCGAACTTCAGGTACTTGCCCTTTGTAGAACCAGGGTCCGAGGGGAGCTTGATAGAGGGGAATTGAGTCGCGTCGTGGTTGGTGACGATAAGGTTGGGGGAAGAAAGTCGCTTAAGCTGGTGGACCAACATGTGGCCACGCTTGTAGTCGGCATCGTTGGCGATGAGCAGACCAGTAGCACGACCAGCATCAGTTGGGTCGGCTTCGAGATCGGCTTCAATTTCCTCACGAGTCTCTTCGCCAAGATCCAGTCCGTCTTCCTTGGCAAAGGCGCGCAGGGTCTTGCGAACACGGGCCTCCTCTCCAACGTGAATCATCTCGAGGAGCTGGGCTGCCTTGCTTCCAGGAGCAGCACACATGTCCAGGACAGTCATGCCGGGGCGAAGATCCATCAGCAGAGGGGGGATCATGCTGACGACTTCCTGTCGACTAATGTTTCCTACGCTAGTTTCGGAGACGAGGAACTTTTGGAAGGCGGCGAAGGGAGGGAACTTGCGGATGACGTTCTTGGGGGTAGTCATCCACCAGGCGAGCTCATCGGGGTACCATGGCACGGCCAGGGGCGGTGCCACAGGAGTACCATCTTGGTGCTCAATCTTGACGATCTCAGGAATGTATCGGTCCTTGAGGAGCCTCTTGACGTTGATCGCATGGCTGGCGCAAGCAAGCAGGTTAGCATGATTTCTTCAGCAAAAGCTGGGTGCGACATACCCCTTGGAACCACAGAATCGGAAGCTGTTGGGAAGCTCGCGTCGCAAAGCGTCCCAGTAAGCCTTCTTCTCTTCATCGTCCAGCTGCAGCAGGGTATCGTAAAAGCGCTGCAGCTTCTCATTCTCCTTGGGGATGGCCGGGTAGTCTCTCCAACCGCCACCAGATTGGCCACCACCACGGCCACCGCCGCCGCCTCGTCGGTTCTTTCCCTAAAATAGAGAGTGTTAGCTATTTCATGACGCGAAAAGGTAGTAATTGGGGAGGCAAGCGCACCCGGAAACTCTTCTTGCCCATTGTAGCGATTGTGTTGCTGTGAAGAGAGCTTGCGATTGCGACAGAAAATTTCCAAGGCTGGGAAAATGCAGGCCCCGCCACAAGGTTGCCGCCTTTAGCACCCCGCGAACGCGCTAATGCTGGCCCGAGCCCCCACACCATGCGAATCACACAAAGCACCTCAAGCTCCAGCCACAACGGGCACGCTATTGTCAACGGATGGAGATGCTCTACAGGAAAAAAATTATAGCGGGCTTTCTCAGTTATAACTACTGGCTGGTGTTTTTGCTCTTCCTCGTGATTAGGCGTACAGGGGTCAAGACCCACTAGCGACGTGCTCTCCACATTCTCAGGTCCAAACCACTGAGGTTAAAAAATGCACTATACCTAGAGTCAAATGAATACAAGTTTGCCTCTCGATCTATCTCTCTCCTTTCCTAGGCTATATTATATTTAATTACTACCTAGGATTATTTATAAAAGGCATGTCGTTAAATACTGTTAGGATACGGTAATTGACTCCTCTCAGAGAGCTACAGCATGATAGTTTGAAACAAACATAGCTAGATGTTTGAAGCGAATTGCCAAAGCACAATGAGATGAGATGACGCATGCATTCCATGGAGCTGACAAGTATTCTACGAGAAAACACACAAACTTTATGCCCACGCCCTGCAAACACCAGTAGCACGTTTCTCCTACTGCACCAGCGCAATGCAGTGCTTGCCAGCTGTAAACTGTGACGATCCGTACAGGTTAGCTAAAGCGGGATGTTAATAATAGAAACAATCAAAAGAGTCAGACATTTGCATCAGCTCAAAAAACATCGGAGAATACAAACCACTGCAGTTAAAAAACGGCAGTGACTCACGGAATCGCCTGGAAATACCGCTCTCCTTTTAGACAAATATCGAATCGAAATGGCAGACGCAATTTTCCCTAACTTTCTTCTCAGCAAAACCAATACCGCTGTCGTTCATACCCCCGAAGGATCGCCTCTTCAGCCAATTTTTCACGAGGGTCGGGCCCCTACCCAAGAGAACATGGACATTATGGCGGGCTACCCAAGGAGTCCTGGCCATGCGGCCCCATTGCGAGAGCGACGATGGTACCAATACGCACTGCAGCTCTGGAAGGAATGGGGCCATAGGCTGGATGAGCATGAGAGAATCACTTGGAAGAGGGAATTGACCTTCTTGCGAACCAACAGCAACAGAAAAACCTGGGGGGGACACAGGTTTTGCAGCCGAGAGGACATTACCTGGACCCACTGGACGTTCCTCAGAATCATGTTCCCGTTAGATTGGATTTTGGGGTCTCGGGTTGCGTTGCGAGTGCAAGTCAAGTTTCCCCAGGCTGACATTACCCAATGGGCTCCGAACAACAATGGTCCAACAAGGGACAGGCGTTTTCGAGCCAGTCGCCATTTAGGTAGCCTTCTGGATGAGACCTACTATCCGAGGGTAGAGCATGGAGAAGCCACGAATGTTCGCATAAAGTCAGAGGCCAGCAGCGTCAACCGCAGCATCGGAATGAACACGGACAGCCCTAAGGCGGGAAGTGAAGGTGTTCAATCTTCCTCTTCTGAAAGCACTGATGCCGCGGCCGGTAAGAGAATTTATTTTCGGGGTTATTATCCATCGTATGCTAACTTAGACCCTAGGTTGGTGTACTACGACAAGCACAGCGCGACGTCCTGTTGAAGGCGGAACGACGCCACATGACGAAAACCCGTCACCTCCATTCCAGAGATGCACGGAGAGCACAGGACAAGCACCACCGGAATTATCCACAGGCCCGAAGGGGGCACTGGAAGCGGAAGATGAAAAAATCACAAAGCTAGAATATCTTGCTTCCGACATGCGCAGAAATGAGATGCGCCAGATGCGGCAAGAGATATCTGAGCTGAGGCGCGATCTGGAAAAGGCAAATGAGCGGATCATGCAGCTAGAGGCAGCGCGGGCACGGCAGGATCACGAGCGTGCAGCTCTTCGCGAAGCCTTTGCCCAAGGTCTGAATTGAAGCAAGGCGCGGACCGAGCTGGGGAAGGGATGGAGGCGGCTGGGATTGGGAGTTGAAGCTCGTTTTGGGTCTAATGCACATCCTATACCCAACGAGACTGGCGTCGAGGTGCAAGCATAGGAATAGAAAGCTTGAGAGCGTGGCAACAAAATAGCACATGACACATGACCAAAGAATACAAATCAATGACGATGCAAATAACAACATACACGATGTTGGTCATCATTGATACGAGCTCATCATCGCATTCAATTGATGTTTGTGTTTGTGGGTGAATTCATCGTCATGATAGCTTTAGAACTACCCTGAAGGAGGGGCCACCAAGTATCCAGCTAAAACAGCCCAGATTCGACATGGCCCGAAGCCGCGATGGACCATTACACAAGCCGCGGTGCTCTAGCAATCAGGCTTATCTATTCTATATTGTAGCCGCGGTTCAGCTATTGGCAACATTGGCTAGCCGCGCTCGAGATTGTTGGCCATGGATAGCCGCGCTCCCGTAGTTCGGTACTTATCTACGATGGCGGGGTTCCGTGTCATGCGCCCGACTTCGGGTTACGTGGGGCCAAGTCCAAGCTACCTATCTTGTTCGTCATTGAGATGCAGCTTACTCCACCGTCCGAGACAGCCCCTCGACGACTTCAAGAAGCTCCCCTCCAGACCACTTTTTTTCTTCTCTTCCTCCCATTCCCTCAGTCAATCCCTTTCAATACCCCGTGGCACCGAGGATACAGCAACCCGTAGTCACAATGTCCGTCGAAGTCATCACCACAATCTCCCCCATCAGCAACGAGGCCATCCTCACCCGGAATGGCGCTTCGCCCGCAGACCTTGAGCTCCTGCCCAAGGTCGCCACTGAGGCTTTCCAGACCTTCCGCAAGACCACGCTCAAGGAGCGCCAGGCCATTGTCCGAAAATTCCTCGACGGCCTGCTTGCCAAGAAGGATGCCCTAGGAGAGGAGATCACCACACAGATGGGGCGTCCCATCAACTACACGCCTGGTGAGGTCGCCACCGCCGTCAAGCGTGGCGAATACCTTCTCAAGATCAGCGACGAGGCCCTCAAGGATACCGATGGCGAGGCTGAGAAGGGTTTCAAGCGCTTTATCCGCAAGATCCCCGTTGGACCTGTGCTGGTCATTTTTGCCTGGAACGTAAGTACAATGCACTACTTCAGTTTGAAGCGTGCACAACTGATCTGTCACAGTACCCCTGGCTTATTCTTGTAAACTCTCTGATTCCGGCCATCCTTTCTGGAAACACCGTTATCCTCAAGGGATCCCCCCAGACGCCCACTGTGGTTGAGCGGGCCGCCGAGACCTTCGCCGAGGCTGGCCTCCCTGAGGGTGTTCTTCAGTACTTCCACTGCGGCTCCCCCATCATTATGGAGACGATTGTCCGCAACCCCCTGATTTCTCTTGTATGCTTTACCGGCTCCGTGGCCGGTGGCCTGGCGGTGCAGAAGGCCGCCTCGGACCGAATCGTCGGCGTTGGTCTGGAGCTTGGTGGCAAGGACCCCGCCTACGTCCGTGCCGACGTCGACATTGAGTGGGCCGCAGGCGAGATTGTTGACGGTGCCGTTTTCAACTCCGGCCAGAGCTGCTGCTCTCTGGAGCGCGTGTATGTTGACGAAAAGATCCACGACGAGTTTGTTGCGGCTGTCCAGAAGGTCCTCAAGGGTTACAAGCTGGGCGACCCCTTCGACAAGAGTACCCACGTTGGCCCCGTCGTTTCAAAGAGATCAAAGGAGGCTATTGAGGAGCACATCAAGGATGCCCTTGACAAGGGCGCCAAGGATGTCACCCCCGATAACGAGACCTTTAGCAACCCTCCCGCTGGGGGCAACTACGTCAAGCCTACCGTGCTTATCAACGTCAACCATGACATGCGGGTCATGACCGAGGAGACGTTTGGACCCGTTGTCGCGATTCAGAAGGTCAAGACGGATGAAGAGGCCGTCAAGCTCATGAATGACAGCGAATTCGGCCTTACGGCAAGCATCTGGACCAAGGACACAGGCAAGGGATACGAGCTAGCCGACGAGGTTGAGGCTGGCACCGTCTTTGTCAACCGATGCGACTACCCAAGCCCGGTACGTTGCCGAACACCGAGAGGCTCACACGTGAGACATTGGATGCTGACTGAATGCAGGATCTGGCATGGACCGGATGGAAGAACTCTGGCAAGGGCCAGACGCTCAGCCGATTCGGATATGACCAGTTTGTCAAGCTCAAGAGCTACCACCTCAAGGACTACCCGAAATAAGGGCAACGTTGGTGAAGGGAAAGGGATGTTAATTATTATGAGGATGATGACCTGTCATGAAATTCAGGACAAAATAGATGAATTCAACCACTCTAATCTCACACACACCGCTGCTTTCATTACCCACAATCTCAGCCTTGGCCCGCCGCATTCCACCAGGTGCAACGAGCTGGAGGCAACTGGGACAGCCAGCAAGTTGGCAGGCGGCTGGAGGCTGGAGCGGTGCTGATTCAGCGCAGCGCAGCGCAACGAGCGAGGACCCTTTTTCTCGCGGGGTCCAAGTCAAAGGAGGCTTGATTTGCCCTCAGGCTGGCAAGCGTGCGAATTAGTCCCGGCTCTGCGTTTAACCATTTATAACCGTCCCCCATCACCCACGGACACAGACGGCGAGGCTGCGCGTAGGCAAACAAAAGGCCCGGGAAACACCCCAGTGTAGATCATCGTTCACGCTTGGCCCCCCAAGGTTAGGTAGGCATGGGCCAATACGCTCGCTCAGTTTTATTTTTGTGCAACCGTTGCGATCAGCGCGATTCATGACCTGTTCAGGCCCTTCGCCGCAACACTAAATTATCTTGAATCCCCTTTTCCCTGCTTCCCTCACCCTCTCCCACCTGCTGGCCCACCCGCGATCTTCTTTTACTGTTCCACGGATGAGCTCCGCATGCTCTCTGCTGCCTGTTTTCGAAAGCAGGGGGAGGACCCGAAGGGAAGGGGGAGGGGACGGGGGACGGGGGATGGGGGGGGACCCATTTTGTGCAACCGGCACACACATACGCCGGGCTAAGCCAGCCATGTATGCAAGGTACTAATAAGTGAAGCATGAGCGGCACGTTATGCCGCATGCTGCATGTATGTATCTTCTCCCCTTGCGTAAACTCTCCACTCGAAAGACAGGATTGTTTTGTAAGGGTCCAAGACAAAAAAAAAGATCTGCGTGAAATAAACATTGAAGCAAAACCGGACAAAATACGAAATAGGAAAAAGAAAGGAAGCGGAGAAAAACGCTGCACGCCTGCAGGATCGGATGATTGTTTTGATGGCATCTCATGATGTTTTTTTTTGTTTGTTTGTTTTCATTGGAAACGCTTCTCTTTTCTTCTTTCTCTTCTCGGGGAGGACCCGAGTCAATCAGGTTGGTTGAATCCGTCGCACAATCAATGCCATGTCTCATGTTCAGCCGACTCCTCTCCCCACACACGTCTCTTTACATGAGTTTCTGCCAAGATGCGAGACATTCTCGCTCGCTCGCCTCTCTCTCGCAGGGCAAGGGGAGGTACGTGTCCGCGGGGATCGGCCTAGTCACCTTGCGCTCGCCTGTCTCTGTCCCTCTGCGCGCCAGAGCAGCAAGCCACGACGAGGGATCCCAGGTCGAGCACCGCGGGGCGTGGCGGCGTTTTGGCGTCTCAGGACGAGCTTGGGGACGGATGGGGGTGGGGTGGTGGCCCCCCTAGGAGAGTGTCCGTCCCCCTTCCTCCCCTTCAACAACGTCGACGACTACGACGACTACGACTATGTACCTAGCTTGGTTGTTTCCATTTGCATTTCCATTCCAATGCATAACTGTGCACGTGCCCCTTTTTGGATCCTCTGGGCAAACGTCTGAGAGCGGCGCTTTTCTTGTTCTTCCTTCAGGTCTATTCCGGGTTCCCATTCCTGGCTCGAGCCCCCGTTCCCGCTCGTTACTCAGCCAAGACATGGGCGCGCCGGCCGCCGCCCTTCCTCGACAGTGGACGAGAACGGGGGGTTTGTGGCATATTGGGGTGAATCTGGAGGACGCACTCGGGTGCCCTAGACACTCATCGTAGCAGGTGCGCGTGCGTGTGTGTACATATACAATACAGGTACATATGCAGATACATCCATCCAGCTGGATATATATATATAGCACGTGCTGCAGCCAACTGCCGCCGCTCGCTCTCCACTATGGGATAATTCTCACCCTTCTTTCATCCATTCATTTTTTATTCCATTTATACATACATACATTCATTCATCCTTCCCCCCCCCTCGCGACGCACCACTCAGCTGAGCCTAGCTCCCCTCGTCCTTGGGCATAAGCCAGCTTAGCTTCATACCTCGTACATCACTCGACCCAAGCGTCTGGGCCCCACTCCTTTTGTCTCGACATCCACCACCGCAGCCGCTGCGGCCACCACTGAGCATCCAAACCCCGGTTTTATTTTCAGAAAGTCAGGCATAGACATGCCTGCTGCTGTCTCGTTCTGCTTCTCATATTAACCTGCCCGCGTTCCGTACCTGGGGCCTTTTTATTTCCTTCATGCAATACTCTTTATTTTTGTGCCTGACTTGACATTTAAAACGAGAGTGCTTTAAAGAAATATTCTTCTTCTGCTTCTCGGCCTAACTTGGTCCTTGGCTCCTCCCCTACCGATTCCCCCGTCACCTAACGAACTTGGATCGACGCCGGTTCACCGCCGCACTCACCGGACGCTGTCGTTTCACCAGCGCCTCATTGACCTACGGCACGCCAACCAGCTGGGCTCATATACCATTGATATTAGATCGACGTCGCACCTCCTGGTGCAGCTCTTCTCCATCTTCAACCTAAAATAATTCAGTCTTTTTAATAATCCGGCTTCTTTCGTTTGCTGCGTTTCCTTCGTTCCTGGCGGTCTTTTTTTATTTACGATTATTTTATTATTTTACTGTTCCTTATTGATAATTCTATTCTTGTCCTGCATTTCGGCCAGCGACGACCACCATTACGCCAACCCCAATTCGTCTTAATGCGTCCTTCACTTCGACGAAGCTTGGATCGAGATATCAAGGGTTCTTCACAGCTACTTCCTGCGCCTTTGAGCACCCGCGCCAAAATGCAAATCTCATCAAACGTCCGCACATTGTGCTCGCGCGTCCAGACACTCATTCGAGTGCGACGACGCAAGGAGGAGAAGCACCACCACCGGGACCACCATCGGGCATCAATGCAAATCGTACGTCCTGCCTTTCTTCTTCTCTCTCTTTCGCTCCTAGTGGGCACTGCGGTCCTGCAGCTTGAAACTAACACGCCAGCAGTCTGCTCCCTTTGACCTGAAGCGCGAGCCTGTCTCGCTGCCGGGCATCTCCGAAGACGAGTAAGCCAGCCCCATCCCTACCAGCATGCGCGAGGTGCAGCAGCAGAGACAGGAGAAGCGACTCACCCTCGCCTTCTCTTTGGCTTTGCCTGCATCCACGCATGAAAAAAAAAACACCAACACGTCGCTCCAAGCCACTCGCGTGGTACAGCCTCAGAGAGATCGGCAGCTGACCGTTGTTTTTAGAATCGCCATCCTACGTGACAAGGCCGCCGCCAGCCGCATCGGCGTTGCAGATCCCGCCATGCCGCTCCCGCAGGCACCCCGGTCCCCGTACTCAACGTCCAGCCTCTACTCCAACCCACTGCGCCCGCCCGCCATGCCGGCTCTGACACCACAAGCGTCCACGTCGACCGAGAGCCTGCCGTGATGAGACGGCCGGATGTCGAATTAGGAAACGCAACCACAGCAATACAAAAAAAGAAAAAAGAACAAAAAAAAAATGAAGACGCCACCGCCTAAAGATGCACAGAGGTGGAGTTTAACAACGGACTGCACAACAACAACAAAACAACAACAAGAACAGCCCAGAAAAAAAAAAGTGGAGGAGAGCTCGTACAACGGCAGATGGGCCGCATGCAAGTCGACGCGTCAGTGGAAGAGTCGTCGCAGAATAATGGGAGCTGAACGAAGCACGTCTGTGCCTCGTCCCCCTTGACGAAATAAGAAACGCAATCCTTGGGGCCGGTGGGTTCTGCTATATTTTTTCCTTTCGGGGTTTGGGAATACGGGAAGCGGGCGGAATATTTTTTATGAAATGTTATTTTTAAAATCTGTCTTTTTTGGTTTATCGGGAATTGGACTTGCGATTGCAACTCAATCATGACACACATATGCTGTCTTTACTTTCACACACTTGAAAAAAAAAAAAAAGAGGCAATGCCACTTTTGCTGCTGATATAGTACCAGAAAAGGTTTCTTGTGTTGAGTGAGAGAGAGTTTTGGATTATATTCGTTTGGCATCATATCCAAAACCGAACAGGGGAAAACACAATCCACGAATCGGATATTTAATAGCTTCTTTTTTTTAATCTATCCTAGAGCGGATGAACTGCGTCTCACCGCTTCGCAAAGCCAAGAGCTGCCTTTGTTTCGTTTCATGTCCCTAGTCCAATTGGTAAAGATGTCACTTGAATCCCCGCCTCTGTATACTTGGTGCAATGTCGTATTGGTCTTCATTTAGATCCAACCAGAGTACACGCCCAGCTGCTCCTGGCGGGCGCCTTCCATCTCGCCCTTGACGGCCAGGAGCTTGACCTTGGTGCCCTTGGACTGAGCCCACTCGACGAGGAACTTCTCGACGCGCTGCTGGGTCTCGGCGTCGTCCTTCATCAGCAGGGCCAGGGCGTCGAAGCCGCCGGCGCCGGGGACCACGCCTCCGTAGACGCCATCGACGGCGCTGACGGCATCTAGAAGCTCTGTCTGGCTGTCAGGCTCGATGGGCACGTCACTGGCGGTGCCCATCGTGCGGATCAGCTCACGGACGGCGCCGAGCTTGGACGGCAGCTGCTCAACGTCACCTTGCTTAAGCGTGCTGACGAGGTCCTCGTTGCGCCGCTGGAGGTCGTCCCAGAGCTGCTTGGAGCCCGCGGGGTCCTGGGCCTTCCACGCAAGCACCTTCTTGACCATGCTCACCGTCTTGCTGCCGCAGTCGACATCGCACATCCGCAGCACCACGCCCTTGGGCATCTGCACCTCCTCCTTGGCCACTTCGACGTCCCACGTGGATTCGCCGTTGACCAGCTGAACCAGCGAGTCTGCGAACCCCGGTGTCCCCGGCTCGGGCACCTTGCCCAGCGTCTCGGGAGAGAATCGCTTGTACCTGCAGGACCCGAACACGGCCGCCGCCACATCGAAGCCAGAGCCGACCTTGCCCTGGGCAGCGCAGTGCGCCGCCTGCGCGAGATTGTGCAGCGTCCGCTTGCCTGCCTGCGAGTCAATGTCAAAGAGCTCACGCGGCAGGTAGTGGGCCAGGAGAGCTGCGGTGAGCGAGGTGACGAGAGCTGCAGAGGAGCCCAGGCCCGTCTTGTTGGCCTCACCCAGCGTCACAGGGAAGCGGGCGAAGCGGCCCCTCTGGTCATCTGCCGCCCCCGAGTGGGAGTAGTAGTCGTTGTCCGCCAGCACAATGAGGCGGCACGACTTGATGCTGTGGCTGGGGCGCTGGTGGGCGACGCGGTCAACGTAGCTGAGGGCATAGCTGAGCGTCGTCTCCACGAATGGGTTTGGGCTGATTTTGGATCCGCTGTGGCAAGTTGAGTGAGCAATAGAGAACAGACCACACGGGCACGCATGAAAGGTTGGGAGGGTTGACGTTGACCGATCCGACGAGCTGGTTTGACGCCCGACCAGGGGTGGGCGAGTGACGGCTCTTTGGGCCCGGGAACCTGGGACGCTTGACGAGGGGGAGGGGGAGGGGAATGTGAATGAGGGTGACCGCAAGTGAGCACCTCACGGCGACGGCATCCAACGAAGAGAGAATGCCAACTTACACCTGCAATTGCGTAACCTTGATGCCACCTCCCGCCTCCGTCAGGTGGTAGCCGTACCGCCACTGCGCTTCGAGGAACTGCGGGCTGTCGACGACAATCTCTGTCAGCTGCACCCCGGGCGTCGACGTGTGAATCTCGCCGGCAATGACATTGATCCTGGCGTCGAGGCCAAATACGAAGCCCGTGTGCTGCCGATCCAGCACCAAGTAGCCGCCGGCGAGAAGGACCTTGCCGGGCGCCGACACGGCGATGGTGGGGTTGCTGGATGTCATGGCGTTTTTTTTGGAGGGGGGAACAGCCCTTTGCGGAAATAATAGAAGAAAAAAAATATACACAATGTAACTTATACAATTCTGGGAGGCGAGCGTGAAGCGAGCGAGTCTCTAGCTTGCGCAACGAGACACGAACAAGATTCAGAGCCGGCAAGGTTTTGTGCAAAGGTGCAGGTGTGAGACGTCAGAGGGATTCCTGCGGCGTGAGCTCTTTACTCTTTGGTCTCAACCGCCGCCGGGAAGACTCGTCAAAGGGGCGGCGGGGCCTATCGCGGGATTCGTACAGTGCCCACCCATCTGCCGCTTCAGATCTGGCACTGTACCGTAGTGTTCTTCCTGCTGTCTGTGCCAAGCTAACCCCTCGGAGGAATAAAAAAAAGTGTACGAGCGGCGATGCCTTTTTTCCCCCACTAGGCTAGGTAGCTTTTCCACCTGTGCCGGCTGGCTTCTATTCTCGGATTCAAGCCGCATACATAGAAAGTCCAACGGAACTCGCATTTACCCGTGCGTCTTTCTAGAGCTGAACCATGACCCCTCGTGCCATGAGCTAACAATGACGCTTGACTTATGTCACTCGATATGGCATGCGAAACCAGGAAGCACCCTTGGTTTTCGCACTGTTCCATTTCACTCACTGTCTTTCATCGCCACAACTCACTCAAGCATTGTTCAAGTTTTAACAGGCCAATCATGTACAGAACTTTAACCATTATGTCTTTGTTTATTTCATTTGACTTTGATAATACAGGCAGCAGGGTCCTATCTCTGCTTACGCCTTCCCAGATATCCCCAATGTTCCCAGGTATCTTTCTCCTTGGTCCCTATATGCTGCACGAAATGTTGTTTTTCCTTATCGGAGTGGTGTGATGTCTATCAGGGAACGCCCGGTCCCGAATGCCTTAACCCAGGCCCAAAACGTTCTCAAGTCATAACCCAAACCCATTTTATGTCCCAGAACGCCATCCCATCAAAGGGACCGAGGGCGCTCTGCTCCTCGAAACTCAAATGCAACCCCGTAGAAAAAACACGATCCCAACCAGTACAACGGGGTATCAAACAAACCGCGACCAACTAGACAAAGGAAATAAATCGCAACTCTCAATCATGAATAACGCTCAAGTACAGCCAGGCACTTGGCGCATTCACTCGGCAGTGGCCTCTTGGCCGCCGCCAAGCAGCTCAAGGACCTTGTTGACAACGGCGCTGGGGTAGCCGCGGGTGAGCATCTCTCCGACGACACCCTTGGCCTGCTCCCGCTGCTCAACAGCCAGGTAAGCCCGAGTCATAGCCTCGTATGTGCTAGGCTCGCGCTTCTCCCGGCCAACAGTATCGTAAATCTGCTGGGCCTTCTCAATCTTCTTCTCGGCAGCCCAGCCGTGAATCAGGGTGTTGGCAATGTACGGAGTCAGCTCAACGCGCTGGCTTCGCATCTTAGCCAGGATAGGCTCGGTATCAGCAACCTGGTGGTTGGCAACCATAGCCTCAAAGAGGGCTTGGTACAAGCTAGCGTTGACGGGAACCAGAGACTGGCTAACAACATCGTCAAACATCTTGCGAGCACCCTCCATGTCGTGCATCACGCATCCCCGAGCGTGGATCAGGGAAGCATAGTGAACGGGTTCGACGCGCTGGCCGGAGGCGCTGATGGTAGCCAGAACCTCCTCGGCAGCCGTCATGTCGACGGGCTCAAGGGTTGCGTGAGTGTCGACCAAAAGCTTGTAGGTGTGGGCGGTGGGGGCAATGTTCTTAGCCTTCATGCGCTCGTAGTAAGCAAGGACCTTGGACTTGTCGCGCTTGGTGGTGAGGAAGAATTGCATCATGCTGTTGTAAGGAGCGGGGCGGGCCTTGTAGTTGGGCATGGCCTCCATCTCATCGAACAGCTCCTCAGCAAACTTCTCATCGCTGACTCGGCAGAGGGCATTGACAATAGTTCCGTAGGTGACAGAAGTGGGCTTGATTCCAAGAGCTCGCATCTCGGCAAAGTAGAAGAGACAGTCGTCAATTCGTCGAGCTTTACCGAGCTTACCAATCAGTGCGTTGTACAGGAAAGAACTGGGCTCAACACCCTCAGCCTTGGCACGGTGGAAAATGCGGACAGCTTCGGAAGCCTCGTCAAAAGTCTTGGTCGAGTCCTTGAGAGTGGTGATGTACAGGCCAAAGGTGTTGGCGGAAGGGGTGGCACCCATCTCCAACAACTCCTGGTGGAACTGCTCAGCTCGTCCACGGTTGCCAACAGTGAGGCAGGCGCCAACCATGGCATCGAGGATGCTAGACCAACCGTATCGGACAACAGCGTACTGGGGCATAAGAGGCATGTCGGTGCGAGCCATGGCAAGAATGTCGTGGCACAGATCCATCTTGCTCTCGCGGGCAGCAGCGGAAATCAGCTTAGCGTAGGTGATGTATCGGGGGTGTCGGCCAGCTCGTCGCATGTTTCGGAATCGGTTAAGAGCCTCTGTTAGGCGGGGTCCCTTGCGGCCATGGTTGCCCTCGAGATCATCGGCAATCAGTGAAGATCCCTTGAAGTCGGTGTTGTGGGCGTAGGGGTCGAAGGTATCCTCGAAGCTAGAAACGGTGGTGTTGGACGGGAAGGGAGAAACAGACTGCTGGAAGCTCGAGATCTGAGATGCCATTTCACGGGGGTCAGGAATGCCACGAGTCTCCATATATCGAGTAACAAACTCGATACCCTCGTCAATCTCCTCGGCAAGGTGGGGTCGGGTCTCGGTCTCGGTGGCACGGATTCGCTGGAACATCATCTCGGACTGCGCCAAACCCTCTGTAACTTGGCCAGAGCCAATCAAGGCAATGGCGTACATGGCAGTGGGTTCGATAAAAGAAGCAGTGGGTCGCATCTCGGGGTTAGTCAGGACATTCCAGTACTTGGTAGCAGCAGCAACATCGCCCTCTCGCACGCTCATAGCAAGGAGAGAAGTGGCGGGAATAGCCAAATCCTCCATGTGGTTGGGGATGCTGGAGAAAGCAGCGAGGGCGGTAGCCTTGTCATCCTTGTCGGCAGCAATAGTAGCAATCTTGCCCATAGCACGAGCACGAGCCTCGGCCTCGACAGCCTGAGCCCACTGGAAAGCCTCCTGATAGATGCCTCGAGAGATGAAGCCCTTGACAAAACCAGTGGTGACCAGAGCGTCCTTGATGTCGGCAGCTCGAACTCCATACTCCTGGATGATCTTCTGGAAGAATTTCATGGCTCCCTCAATCTTGTCGGTAATCACGTAGGCGTTGATAACGGCAGCGTAGACCTCAGAATCCAAGCGGTCATGAAGAGTCTCCTGACCCTCATCATGGGCCATGGCCAGGCTGCGGTACTCGTTGTAGCACTCAACAGCACTGATGAGATCTCCAGAGCCGGCGAAAGTAGTGATCATGGTGGGGAAAAGAGCCGCAAAGGGGACGACCTTGTTGGCCTCCATGTGCTCAAACAGGCGGAGCATATCAGCAGTTCGTCCGGCCTGGGCACAGGCGGAAATCAACTGCTGGTAAGTCTCGGCAGAGTACAGGGCAGTGTCAGTATTAACAGAGGTATCAAACAGCTTGATGGCAAGATCCAGTCGATCGTCTTCACAGAGAATGGCATGTTCAAGCTCGTGCGAAGCAAACATGAACTTGCCGGGCTCGTCCATGCCTCCAAAGCGCATTCGCTTGTCCTCCAGAACAGACTTCAACTCAGCAACCTCAAGGCATCGCGATGCCAGGAGGCCAACCAGGATGTTGTAAGTATCAGCATCAGGAGACACCCTCCTTCGGAGCATGTCAGCGTAGACATCAAGAGCCTTGGAGACAATCTCAATCTTCTTGGATGGAATGTGAATGGCAGCCACCAGGAGAGCGTTGTAGGCACTAGCGATCGGCTGGACACCAGTGGCCAACATGGCCTCGAAGACGGTGGGGATCTCAGCATAGCGACCGCCCTCGGAAAGCTTGTGAAGGTGGTCGGCGTAGGACTGAGACTGAGGGTCAACTGGAGGGGTGGCGCTTCGGGCAATGCTTGCCGGAGTTCGCGATCTCTCTGCCACAGGAGATCGAGTCTTCGATCCTGAGAGGGATCGCCCATCAGCGGACGCATTTTCAGCGGCCTCCTGAAGACTCCGGGCCTCAATTGCCCTCTCTAGAGCAGCATCGATATGAGCGAGGGCCGCCTGGTCCTCAAATGACAAAGCTGACTCAATGTCAGCCTCATCATCGATGATGGCATGCTCGTTCTCTGGAGCATAAGCTCTCTCCTTCCCAGTGAGGATCGATGCGGCAGTGGGCTTCCACTCAATGCGCTTAGGAAACTCAAACTGGGACCATTCGGCGTCAACCTCCCCAGACTCCTGCTGGGTCTGGAGGGCCTCAAAGTAGTCGTCTAAACCTCCATGGTTCTGAGGGGGGCGGTGCTCAACGAGACCGGTGGCGGAAACCCTCTCGGTATGGAAAGCAGAGTGAAGCTGAAGACCAGAGAGACGACCAAGTCGGGACTTAGTAGTGCGGCGGGTGAAGGCGGGTCGGTTCTGAGAGTTGAGGACGTGAGGGTGAGTGGCAGCGACTACGGACTGGGCGTAGCCGTGTGTGGTGATAGATTTGGCGAATGTTGATCCTTGACGGACGAAATTCGAGTAGAGGGAGGAATAGATAGTAGGCATTTAGAACAGGCCTAGTGGGGGGAGGGCTGTTAAGAGTGTCTCAGTCAGCATTGGAAAACGAGGTCAGATGAGAGGATTGAATCGTATCCAGGGCAATTTGTTGTGCCTGAGGATTTTGCAGAATGGAGTCAAGTCGGATGATAATGAGATCGTAGTCGGGCGATGAGATATGAGGGGTGTGTGAAGATGGTGGCGGCGGCGCACCAATTGGGGAATTAATAAAAAAAAAAAAGTCACTTACATGGGAAAAGAGAAGGGATAGCGATTGCAGGTTCATTTGACAGCGCTACAGCCGTCAAACAAACGCGCAGACCAGATTAGGGAAGGAATTGTGAGAGGGAGAAGAAATGATGAGTTATCGGAGGGGGAATGACTGAAAGAAAAGGCTGGACGTGTGAAGAATGTCAGGTCTGGGGTTGGTGGTGAAGTGGGTTTGTCCTGGGAAGAGACGGCATGGCCCTGGGTGGTGGACGGGGGATGGCAGCTTTTTTTCATTGCCTCAGGTGGATACGGGCGGTACGTATCTTTACTCCAGTTCCCTTCTTGAGGGATCCATGGATCCATGCGTCAGGAAGCAGCTGCAGAGATGGTGGATGGATGGCATTGCGTGTGGGGTGCGACGGGTGCAAAGGGCGATGTGCAGTGGATGGAACACCGGGCTGGGGGACCGAGGGCTCAACGCTTGGGACCGGCCGTCAACTTCGTCTCCGAGCGGTCAGAGAATGTACATGCACAGCAAGCTTAGCTGGGGCGGGTACTTGGCGTGTATCGAGATGGCCGTCAAGTTCGCGGATTTCGGACGCGGAGTTTAGTGGATGTGTGAGTGGGCTCGGGGCTGGCTAGAGCTGTGACTGGTCGCGGCTTCTGGAATGACTCAACCCTGGTCCCTGCCAGGCCCTGTTGCGCCGCCGCTGTATTTTTTTCAATCCCATTGTTTCCCGCTGCAACTGTGGCTTTTCTGCGAGCAACCTCACTGCTCGCCCTCCGCCCCTCAGGTGTCGCCGACAACGTGCCATCCTGTTGCCCGCCCAGCTCCCCGGTGAGGGCGCCCGCCGTGGGGCAGCTACCTAGTATCTCTAGATACCCCGCCGCCCATGCAGGCACCCACTCACGCGGAAGTAGTTTTTTTTAACCCGCCGCCCTTTCGCACACGAGAAAACAAATCTGGGCCAGTAGCAAAAAGAAGAACGTGGTGGAAGGCGGGAGGGTTGTCCAGGCTCCCTGTCGTAGTCCTGTCAGTCACCACTGCCATCCCAGATCCCAGCGCATACGCACAGGGTGCCGCCCCAGCGGAACTCGCCTCACGCTTTCCTTACTTTTTTGCTTCCCACGAACCAACTAGCCACTGTACTCCATGAGTGACTTTCGTTGCCCTAGCCGAGTTTTTCCATATCGCAAAGGACCCATTGTTGTCTCTCTTCATCAGTGCCGATCCGAAAAGTAAACATACATAGGTCGGCTCGGTTTTCGTCTTACACGCCTCTATTGCGGCATTGCATTGAGTTTAGGCGCACGCGACCCTCCAAGCCCGCTTCAAGGCATGCGCGTAAATGACGACAATTTACGCACAGCACTAAGGGTTACACGCAGTTGCGGTCAGACGGAGCACACAACTTTGCGACGTTCCCAAACTGAAAATCCAGGGGTCTCAGGACGCTGCACGACGCCTTGTGGCGGGCGTTGTGGTGGCCGAGGCGAGAACAAACCGGCGCCCGTTTACCTATCCCTGCGAGCCCGCCTCCCGTCCCCGGGTGGACCCCATGGGAGAAGCCGGAATCCATGGCCACGCCCACAGGCCAGCCTGTCGGGTTGCATCCAGTTGCCCCAAATTTTCTTTGGTTTGCTTCCAACCAAAGAGTCCAGACTCAGCTACCAATGATGAATCATCCTGTAAAGTTTGTTGGTCGTTTTCTTTGCTCGCCGCCTTTTACTTGTCTTTGCCTCGCTCTCAGCTCTCTTTGCGTCCAAGGGCTGCAGGTGGATCTAGGGCAAGCATCGCGCAAAAGCCAATAGCTGCAGAGTCCAATTTGTGCGATTATCTGAAGCGTTTTTCTCGATGCAGAAGCATTTTTTCAAACAGTGGCAACTAGCGCACGCGAGTCATCAAGGCTACAGAGGTGACGCAGTAATGTAGGACATCATCAAACAAGCGCAGGGCGCAAGGCATCAGTCCCATGATTTCAGTCCTCGGGAGCGAATGTAGCTCAGCCTGCTTGCTCCGATACCCCACAAATCTACTTTCCTCAGCCACAGGTACAGTTGACAAAAGCCAAACACATAAAAAAAAATTGCGGCAACGTCAGCGCCAGCCAACTTGGCCAAAGAGGCGCACCAAGTGCAATGTGGGAACCTAGCAGGGAACCACAGGGCTGCAGTTTTCGATCCGTCACATGGGCCAGGGCAACGAAAAAGTCCCGTTTTGTTGCCGGATGCCACGGAGCATCTGACTGCACGCTGACATATCCCTTGCCTCTCGTCGTCCCTCTTCTGTCAGTCATCAAGCCAAGACCGAGGCCGAGCGGACCTAAGCATCGGTCGGCTTTTTACCTTGCCCCGCCTCCGATTCCCGTCAAGTCTAGCATCCAAGCTGGAACTGAACGCGTCGCCTCCATGTGCCTGGTGATCCATTATTACGCCTCGGTGATTACTTTTTCAGCGTACTCAAAATGAGCCACCCCATAGGATAGCACATATACTCCGTATCGCCATTGGTCATTTTAATTCCAATGGCTTCTCGTGTCAGTGACCAGCCATCCCAGTCGAGTTTGCAGGAACAGTTGTCCAACCACACACCTTGTCCATCATGCAGCCTTTAGGATGGCAACGTCAATAATGCCAATTCGCAAACCGGGTCGTCATGTCCACGAACCCCACGAACCATGATGGGAACCATACATCATTCTGCATTATTACCTACCTCCATTTTTCCTGACACGTAATAAACTCCAGGTATCCATCCAAATAACAATGGATGAAAAAGATATCTCGCATCTCGGGACAAAGTTAAATTCATGACATATTTTTCCCTCCAAAATAAACATTTGGAGGCCTGACATCATAACAAGGGAGGTGTCAATAATCATATTCGGTGCACAGTTTAGCTCACGCCACTTTCTTGGGTATAATATTGTGTACTAACATCCATGATGCTGGCAACCAAGCAAAAAAAAGAAAGAAAAAAATTCAACAATTCCCTCTTGACACACAAACTCAATGAGTAAAATGGGGGGACGAACCCAATGGGTTTCTCCTCAAACGATGCGAGACCTCCACGTGGTTGAATCAACAATATGTATCATTCCACTCACCATGCATGCGCAGTAGACTCAGTTGATAAAACTGTTGTGGTTGCGATAAGATAAGATAATAAAATATGTTATCGATAAGATTAGGTGCGAAAAGTTGGTATCCAGAACTTTTTTTTTCTCTTCGTCGGTTTCGTGCTTGAGCCCCACCATCTCCAACAACCTGTACGAATTCCGACACAATGGCCGACGATGGCATGCTCCTGAATTTTGAGCTGGGCTCCGGCCCTATCAAACCCCAGGTTAAGTTCAAAGGTGGTAACTGGAGGGACAGGAAGCAAGCTCAGAAGTCTGCGAGGATAGCTTCCGGCGAGGTGATTCCCAGGAGACCGAGGGAAGATGGAGACGACCAAAGGACATTCAAGCGCCAGAGAACGGATAACGATGGTTTCGGCCGACGCTTCGATCACGATTCATCACATAGAAACTTTTCTCGAGACAAGCGCCCCGGCGGCGATGGCGCGACAAACCAAAACCGAAATCAACAAGGCGGTTCTGGGAAAGGCGATCGACAGGTCATCTCCCGACTCTTTTCCTTCAACCCTTCCCAAAAGACGGAGTTGGACGAAAAGGATTCCGAATGGACTGCTCCAGAGCCCACCAATGCGCCTTCCGACGTGGCCAGCTTCGGTACACTAACCATTTCTGCGCGCCTTGTGGAAGAACTGAAGAAGATGAACTTGGAACGACCGACTGCGATTCAACAAAAGGTTATCCCGCACATGCTTTCCAACAGCTCAGACGCTTTTGTGCAGGCTGAGACCGGTTCCGGAAAAACTTATTCGTATCTGCTGCCCATACTGCACCGAGTCCTCCTCTTGAGTGAGCGAGGGAAATCCCAGATACACCGAGACTCTGGAGTATTCGCCATCATCGTTGCACCGACCCGAGAACTTGCGAAGCAAACACATACAGTACTCGAGCAACTCATCAGACCTTTCCCATGGCTAGTATCCACAGCAATCACAGGAGGAGAATCGAAAAAGGCTGAGAAGGCAAGAATACGAAAGGGTGTCAATTTCCTCGTCGCAACCCCCGGACGACTGGCTGATCACATCGACAACACCAAAGCGCTCAGCCTCAGCACTGTGAGATGGCTCATTCTGGATGAAGGTGATCGTCTGATGGATTTGGGTTTCGAAGATGATCTGAAGAAAACCATTGATGAGCTGCGCAAAATTGACGTATCTGACAAGCTTCCCGATGGAACCCCTCTAAAATCCCTCCCCGACCGAAGAGTAACCATTCTTTGTTCTGCGACAATGAAGATGAATGTTCAGAAACTAGGAGAGATGAGTTTGGCAGACGCGACATTCCTCGCTGCTGAGAAGGAGGAAGTCAATGTCGACGATGACAAAGCCATGAAAGCACCAGCCCAACTTCATCAATCGTACACGATTGCCCCAGCCAAGCTCCGATTAGTCACGTTGGTTTCCTTCCTCAAATCCACCTTTTCTCGCCGCGGTCGTACTATGAAGGCTATTGTCTTTATGTCTTGCGCCGACTCGGTCGATTTTCACTACGAACTTTTAAGAGATCCGAACCAGAACGATGCGCCTGTGGCATCATCCAAGGAGGCAGAATCCGTGTCCAAGACGGTTTCAAAGGCAGCATATATCACATCCCCTGCGAGCCCGGAGGTAATTCTCCACAGAATGCACGGCTCGCTGTCACAACCCATCCGCACAGCTACACTGAAATCATTCTCCGCCTGCAAATCGCCCTCTCTTCTTATCACCACCGATGTGTCATCCCGAGGTCTCGATATTCCTTCAGTGGACTTGGTCATTGAGTATGATCCCGCTTTTAGCTTTGCCGATCACATTCATCGTATTGGTCGAACTGCCCGAGCAGGACGACCCGGTGACGCCCTTCTTTTCCTCCTACCAGGTACCGAAGAAGGCTATATCGAACTCCTCAAAGCATCTGCACCGCCCACTCATCAATCATATGACTCGATCCTTAAGCAGGCCATGATGACCAAGCTGGAATTCCCGGTCGCGACTACTGCTGTTCCCGAGGATGGACAGTCATATCACGACAAGGCCGAAGCATTGCAGCTACACTTTGAGCAGCGCCTTCTCCTTGACCCGAACCGATTGGAGCTCGCCAGAAACGGCTTCAAGTCACACATCCGAGCGTATGCCACTCACGTCAAGGAAGAACGTGCTCACTTTGACATTTCAGAGCTACACCTGGGACACACTGCAAAGAGCTACGGTTTGAGAGAAGCACCTGGTGGCATCGGTGCGGGTGTTGAGAGGAAGACAAAGAAGCGAGGCCACAAGGATGTTAGTAAGGGCAACAGGAATTCTGACAAGGAGAAGCCCACTGATGAAATATCGGCTCGCAATATCATCAAGAAGAAGAGCATGATGTTGATGAATTCTGGAGCGGATGAGTTCAATATTGGTTAAAAGCGATTGATAATTTAATTTACATGGAGTTGTAATGGAGCATTGATGTTCTTTTCGTTTGCACTATCGTGACGTTGCGTGAAGTTAAGCTATCAAAATCCCCATGACTCCTATGTCGGCCTACGATAATTTGCACGAGGGATGCCGCATGCGCATGGAAGGGAATAAAAAACCACGCCACCAAAAGCATTCATTTACATCACAGAGAAACTACCAGAAAGCTTATCTCTGTCGAGGAGAGCTGCGTGACTTGTACCAACCCGGTTTCATGCTGAGAGCTACCCTATATAACCTCAATTATGGGCCAGGCTCTGACGCCATATCTAGGGAAAATGCCACTCTCTGGAGCAAGCATGTGCGTAATTGTTTGGAGTGGACGTCATTTCATGACCGAAAAGGTGGTGTTATGGCGCAAGGCGCGTTCCAATGAGGTGGTGTAGATGACAATGTGCACAGGGTTTGTTGACGTCATCTCGAGAGCCATCTTGGACGATCGCTGTCCAGGTGTAAGTCAGGATGACTTTAAAAGACGACATGGCGTCTGGGATTTTCAACAATTCTTTCCAGAAACCATTACAACTACAACAAGACCTTCCAACTCTTAAAAAAAACAAAAAGCAACCAACACACATTCGAATCCTTTGATTCATCTCCTATCCTCCGCTCCTACACGCACATCCTTTCAACACCCATCTTTCATCCCCCAAAAAGCAACCATGGGCATGGGCAACGACAAGAACGCAACCGACCACGCCACCGACGCCGCTCAGTTCCTCACGAGCACGGTCGGAAACCTGGTTGGCGGTCTCGGCCGCACCGTCGGCGGCGTCACGGGCGCGGCCACGCGAGGCGTAGGCGGCACCCTCAACAGCGTCACTGGCGAGGCGGGGCGGCCCATCGGCGACGGCCTTGGCAACCTCGGCACGGGGCTCGAGAACGGCCTCAGCAGCGTCTCCAAGGGTGTCGAGGATGCTGGAAAGTGGAAGAAGCAGTGAAGCTCTCGATCGACTGGAACACATACGCTCGGCGTGATGGATGGTCTTTGGCCTTTGGAGGAGGGGAGGGGAGGATTGTAAGATTTGCACGCATATGTACGCATATAACATACGGGGGTTAGGTTTCATTAGGTTCATGCAATTATGACTACAATTTGTTACTCGAACATGGTCTCGTCATGTGAAACCTGTGCTCAGCATGGTAGAGTGGTCAGGTCATCAAGGGCGTGGTTCACATGCGAGATAGGTCATCTCTCAGATATAAAATTTGTTACATTTTGCCAAACTTCCACCGAAGGGGTCCCCTGGATGATAGATTACTAGATGCATAAAATACAACAAGATCCCCCGACTTCTGGCTATCCCGCACACATCATGTATCAAACTAGACTAGATCTGCGGCTTCATCTTCGCACGTATAGGTACAAACTGAGGCTCCGGAAACAAGTGTGGACCTATACCTGTCCATGGGCCACATCCTTTATGCACATTACACCTGACATCGTATTTGCAAAAATCTTCGTCGCTAAATTCGTAATTACCTAGAGCATCAGGAGATCACCGTTGCTTCCCTGGCCTTGGGTGGGCTGGAGCACTGCCTGGGGCGCGTGGGCGCTCACAACGTAGCCTGTTCCGGCACCGTTGCCACCGTCAAACGTGTCGTCTCCTTGATAAATGTGCATTGCCGCCATCTGCTGCGGGCCAATGCTCGAAAAGTAGGCGTCTGCATCGCTAACTGCCTGCTGAATGTTGCCATCGGTGCCGCCAGCTTGTCTGTTTCGTGGGTCAATATCAGTTGGCTGTGAGGCATTGCCAAACATGCTAATGCTCTTCTGGCTGTCGGGGCCATCGACATTGCGCTTCTGGAGAGCTGGTGAATCTTGCAGCTTTCGGGGTCGAGCAGATCTAAATACTGTCTGTACTGGCTTCAGGTACACAGTGGCTAGGGTGCCAACATTTAGACACATCTCCTCTAGTGTAGCGTTGTCTAGGCGTTCTGACTCGGCAGTAATGGCTGGCTTTTCACCCATTACAATCTGCTTTGCGGCATTCATATCCGTAGACAATAGTCTCCAGTACATGTACGCCCTGTCTCGCAGGTCGGGGTTGTCAGTCTCTTCCGTGGCCCACTTCAAGACCTTCGGCACCAGGTCCTGTGCCTTGGTCGGTCGCTGAATAAACAATTTGACTGTTGCCGTTAGTAGTGCAAGCTGCACTTCAACTGGCTCCTCGGCAAACGAGTACAAAAAGTCTTCCAATAGCGCATCACTGTTTTCAATACGGTCGGCATATTGACCGATAACCCAGACCATGGCAGCCTTGGCTTCTGGCTCATCCAAAGAGTCAAGGTGCTCGCAGAGGGTGCTGATAATCGACTCGTATTGATTGGGGTATTTTCGAAAGATGTTTCGAATAACGACGGTGGCCTCCTGTACGATGTAGGTGACCTTGGTCGCCACAAGTTCCAAAAGCAGGTTGATACAGCGTCGGGCTGCTGGCTCAATCTTAATAGCAAGTTTTCCAATGGCGCGAACTGCCTTCCGTACAAAGTGGACGTCAATCTCGGTGGCATACTCTCGGAGTTCGGTCAAGACCTCGTCGATGTTGTCCTCATTAGCGAGCATGAAGATGAGCTCCAACTTCGTTACCTTGACATAGATGGGATCGTTGTACTTGCAAAAGAAGACACGGATATCATTCTTCAAGACGTCTGGTCGTCGTTGGAGAATTAGCAGGGCGTTGCGGAGGGCTAAATATTGCACTTCGGGTCCCTTGGCAAGCAGAGTCACAAGCGGGGGGGACAGCTTCTTGCAAAGCGCCGAGATTTGCTTCTGGTCGGCGACATAGTTCATCAGATAAAGAATGACTCGGATGCACGTCAACACGACTGACGAATTGGAGTGCGACAGCCGGGGTGATATGCGCTCAGCCAGTAGAACTGCCTCTCCCGATTCCTGTGGGACGTAAGACATCAAAGCCTCGAGGATGTATGTTTGGCCCCATCTTGTTGCATATCATGTTAGCAAGGGTCGGCTTCATGGTGCAATGTTGGACAAACTCACTCAGAGCAATCAGGAAGAATAGCAACCATCTTGGAAGCATTATTGTAGTCAATGGTAAGCTTAATGGCATCACTTCGCTCCCAAATATCCATGAGACCAGCAAGTGCACTGGCCACAACAGTAGGGTTGTCATCCCTCAGCAAGGAGTTTAGACGGTCAATCAGGTCTGAACCTTCCACCATATGCCTGTCGTGGTCATAAAGCTTGGCGACGCAGAAGGCCGCCGTCTTGCGTACGTAAGGATCTCCATCCTTCAACATGTGTTTGACGATGGGAACTGTAGCCTCGACAAATTCTCGAACATGAATGTAAGACATGGTTCGCAGAGCTAGCGCTCGTACAAGCGGGTTGTTGTCCTCCATATCCTATCGCTGGTTAGATCAATTTCGTTGATAATGTTGAACAACATACATGTTCCAAAACCGGGATGGCTTTGACAGCAATCTCGGGTCTCATCCTAGAGTAGTTGACCAAAAACAAGAAACACCTGGATACATGTTAGCGCATATCGCTCTCGACGAGGGGCAGCATCATGACATACATCTTCTTGATTTCCAAGCTCTGGATGTGCATACATCCAATAATGTCGGGGAATAAAGCGACCATGTCATTGTTGCTCATGGTCATGTTGGCAACAATCTTCTTAAGCGCAATCTTCTTCCCTGAATAATTCTTATCCTTCTTTCCTCCGCTGTTTAGCTCGAGGCGTAGCTCAGCTACCTTGCCCTGTGGAGTTTTTAGCCATGGGTTCGATGCCGGGGGAGGTATGTATGCGAGGAACATGACGGACATATCTGGCGCGACACTGCTACTTCAAGAGCCGTCGGCCGAGACATGGAAACCACAGATAAGTGGGTGATGGGGAAATAAGGCGGTTGCGCAACGAAAAACCAAGAGACGTGGGTAGATGTGGAGGGTAGGCGAAGCAGGCGATTGCCAGGATGATGATCAGATCAAGTCGGGCAACTCGACGCCTCAAAAGGCTGAGACAAGACATGGAACAAAGCAAAGATCGAAATGCTTACCCGAGCAAACAACTTGGAGTCCCCTCCACCTGCGGAGGCCGACATGGTGTCGTGTGTGTACCCCTGCGAACCGTTCTGGTAACGGGAATGTCCTCCTTGCGCCAGCTGCCGACGTTCGAAAGTGGGATGGGCACCTTGCAACAAGCAACCCCTCACGCCTTGGTCTTGGGACGTCAGGCCTGTTCTCGCGATCACACAGCCAATTGGACGATATGCGTGTTCGGCACCAGGTTTCGTGGAGGGTGGAGGGAGGGGACGTCACATGTGCGTCTCTTGGGTGCCCGCGATTCAAGCCACTGGAGCAACGGGGAGGGATGTCTTATCGTTGGATCGGGTGTTGGCTGTCGCGTTCGAGTCTACAGTATCGCTCCGGTTTGTCCGAGGTCGCTCTCGCCGCGGATATATGTACTTCGTCGTCGTGGGCGTTGTTTTGTTCACCGCACGTCTGGCTTTCGGCGTCGTCGGATTATGGAAAGGGGAGCGAGCTCTCCTCAGGTAAGCCAAATTGCGACCAGGGGGGGATCCCTTCTGGACGCTATCGATAAGGCAGTCGACACGCCTCAGTTGCAATTAAGCGGAAAAACCGCCTGGCCCGGGTTAAGTGGGCGCGCCATGCCACGGGTCACAGTGGGCCGCTAAGCAATGCTCCAAGCTGGCTTTCCTGCGACAGCACCACAAACAATCGACGACGACGACGACAAGCCATCCACGATTCCGCAACCGCAACCGACCACTCGCAAGTCTTCGCAATAATTAGAGCATAGCCGCATCAATGGCCCTCGCAAATTCCGCCGCACCCTTCTGGGTTGCCCAGCTCGAATCACCCCCTGCAGCCAAAACCAAGGTTCCTGGCATCCAAGACCCTCCAGGCTTCCCTTCCGGCGGAGCTCCCTCCAAGGCACGCACTCATCCTCAGCCTGTCTGTACACCATTTAGATGCTAACAGCCAATGCAGAAGCAGGGCAAGGACAAGGACACCAAGATCCAGCCGCGCAAACCCCAGACCCCCGAAGAGATGGATACGTTGAAGCTGAAGAAGGCCTGGGAGGTGGCGCTGGCACCCGTCAAGAACCTGCCCATGACGGCCATCATGATGTACATGTCTGGAAATTCGCTGCAGATCTTCAGTATCATGATGGTCTTCATGGCTTTCAAGAACCCCTTGATGGGCTTGATCAGCACAAACCAGGCCTTTGAGCGATTCCAGACGGAAAACAATTCGGGACAGATGCTTCAGGTTAAATTTGTATACGTGGCCATGCAGCTTGTGGCCCTTGCTGTGGGTGTTTGGAAAATCAACGCCATGGGTTTACTACCGTAAGTTGTTGCCTTTGCTGTGAATATTCAATGATCCAATGCTTACACCACCTAACAGGACAACACGATCGGATTGGTTGATGTGGGAAGCTCAGAGAGAGCCTTTGGAGCATGCTGTTGCGGCACTATAATTCGGTAATAACAACTAATGTCAATCAATTGTCGCCATCATATCTGCTACTCCCGTGCACAATCTCGGTCCGTGGCCACGTAAATCATATCTATATGTCTATCATCAATTGTGTATTGGCACGCTAGATTTGGCCAAGTTCTTCCTTCTTTAGTCGCGCACTCCTCCATTTTATCCCATGCGTGTCAATCAGTCGAAGCAGAGGAAGCATAGCCAGCTCCAGCAAAGCCCAGAATGTAAAGCACCAACCGCGACCCATTGCCTGAATCATTTTTTCAATCGCGGCAGTGGCTGCGGCTCCCATGAGACATCTTACCAAGTTGTTTGCCCCAGTAGCTGTTGCTGGTGCTTGTGGGTGAAGGTCAACAATCAATGTATTCAGGACACTGAACGTGGTGGGAATGAAGATCCCGATCAAGAATACAAGAACCAGAGGGACTGCTACCGAGGTTTCGACTTCAAGAGCCCATGCATATCCGATGAGACTTGCACTCCCCAGAAGGAGCATTGGATATAGAGGCTGAATTCGCGCGGTTTCGATGGGGAACTTTGATAAATCATCCCCCCGCTTCCGGTCAATTGTAACACCCAGCCTTTTCGCGGTTCGCCGATAATTCCAATCAAGAATGTGCCCCTGAGCAAAAACCCCAATAAAAGAACCGAGTCCATAGGGCAAATAGCACAGGCCAACTTCCAAGTCATTATATCCATAAATCTCCTTGAATAGCGTGCCCAAAGTGGCTGCCACAAGGATGAATGCGAGGTAGAAGATGGAATTTGTAAAAAGGATTATTGCCATCTCCTTTTCAAACACAATGCTTAGCGTCTTGAGAGGATTGGGAAACCCCAATTTTCGCTTAGGTCTGCTGGCCTCCTCGGGCTCATCGTGTCGGCGGTTAACAAGGTCCAGCAATGATCTATTCCAGCGAGGTGGAGGGATGGAACCATTACCAACGACATTTCGGCATGTCTCCGGTGCAGTCAGAATCCACGGGATCAGCCACAGGAAGGAAAAAATGGCACAGAACCAAAAGATAGCAGGCCAGCCAAGGAATTGGCTTAGAATACCTCCAATCAGTGGCCCCAACGTTGGACCGACATTTATACCAGCTCCTACAAGGCCCATGTATTTGCCCCTCTCAGCCGTTGATGATATGTCTGCAACTACGGCAAAGCCAAGCACCAGAGTCCCACTGCTTCCAGCACTTTGGAGGCAGCGCAGAACCAAGAGGGCAGCAAAGTTGCGTTGGAGAGCCAGGCCGATGTTGGCACAAACATATATGAGGAACGCCACAATATAGGCAGGTCGCCGTCCGGCCATGTCACCAAAGTCACCAAATATGGTCGGCGATAGCCCTTGAAAGATCATGTAGGATGTCAATGTCAGATTGATCAGTGATACGGAAACCCCCAGGCTTTCCGATATTGGGTTCAAGGCCGGAAAATAGATGTTCGCCGTCATGGGCGAGACGAAACTCGCTATCACGACCAACGTAGTCACCCATCTCTTTGTCGATTTTGAAAAGATGCTGTAGGCCGGGCCACTGGGTGTTCTTGACATGCTCTCTGCATCGGCGAGAACCGATTGGTCGGGCCCAAGTTTTGGTTGATCCTGCTTAGTCTGCATTTGATCGAGCGGGAGCGGTCTGCATGTCTCAGTCTGTTTGGCCGTTTCCTGGCTTTCAGGAACGGCGGTTGGTGTAGAGCCGTCGTGTTTGCTCAAATCAACCATTCTGGCGGCTGGGCATTGAGCGATGCAAAGTAGTATCCTGCTCCATCGAGAACAAGAGGGGTCCGAAAAAAAGCAGGTTCTTATAACTCCAATACCTGATGGCGACATCGGTGTTCATCTGCTTTCTCCGATAGCAATATTTCCGCTTATGAAATCCTTATTTCCGGATTATCTCGACGCGGACTGGTCCAAAACCACGACCTTGGCTCGGTTATGCCTCCGCTTTGTCTCCGGGATACGACCGATAGATAAATGGGGGACCTCCGGCAGACGGAGCTCGAGATTGGAGATAGCCCATTTTCATGGCTGGGAAACAAAATCATACCAATCGGATTGGCCATTGCAATAAACCGCTTTTGTCATCAGGTCCACAATCTGGGTCTCCGATTTTTTTTTTCCTTAGAAAAAAAATCGAATGCTCCATAGCGGTCAACCGGCTTGGTGTAAGTGGGTTGGTTAAAAAGGTGATTGGAATCGGACTGCTACGTATGAATATGGCCGTTGGAAAATCATATCGCAATATTATAAAACAGAGAATTATGATAGATGCAAATTCGTGACTAGGAAATAATACTGGAATCATCAACCAAGGGATGTGGAAGATGATCAGTTTGGACAAATTGAGAAGGGTCCAGGGTGAGTGGGAGCGAGCTGGGGTAAATGCTGACTAAGGCAAATGTGGACCCCGCCGACTAGGAGCATCATCAACAGCTCCATCATAGCAAGGTGGCCAGAGCCTCAAGGCTGGACTTGAATACATACAGATTGAGTTGAAGCCAAGCAGACACACCTACGACGTACTCGATACAAAGAATAATCGACGGAGACATAATTTCCAACACCGGGATTCTTTTCCCCAGTGCAACCCTCCAACAACCGGCCCGGTACAGACACCATTGGACGCCATGGATATCACCGGCGGCTTCGATGATCTGCTCCGGCAACGCCAGGTGCCGACCACAAAGAAACCGGTCACACTCAACGCCATCGATGCATTTCTAAAGGAAGCGCACCGGATCGTCCGTTTACCCCTCCATATTCCCCCTCTTTCCTCGCCACTTTGGAGCTGACAGCGTTACAGAACTCCCACATTACCACCCTCCACAAAGAGCTCCAAGATGTTCGACAGGCCTACCTTTCAACTGCACAAACACGAAAATCACATAGCCGGTCCGAACATGGGCAGCCGCGTGTATTGTCGGAGCGGGATCGAGAGGAGATTGATGCCAATGCGAAACAGATGATCCGGGAGTTGAACTCCAGCATCCGGGCCCTTGAAGATGCCGAACAGTTGCGCCAGGAGACCGAGTCGGCTATTATCCGAAAGAAGTACGGGAGTGCGTTTGGAGCGTTGGGATCGTGGGCATCCGGTGGGATCGCCAGCAGCAAGACGGATGAGCAGGTAGAAGCGGAAGGAAAGATGCAAGTGAAGGGACTCTACCGGCAAGGAATCCTCATATTCCTACGGCATTGGCTTGAGGCATGTTGCCGGACACAACAGAACATGATTGAGACACGGCTTGCCAGGGAATTGGACAGGGCACACAGCAGTCTTGCTAAGTCGGAAGCTTCAGCACTTGGAGATCTCGCCGAATTTGCTTCCACCGCGCGACCAACGTCAACGAACCCGATTCCCACATCCGACGACGCCTCGCCCCCATATCAGGGGCTAACAGAAGACCAGATCCAAATGTTTGAAGAGGGAAATCAGGACATGATGAAGCTTTACGAAGGCAATATTGCCAAAGTCAGGTACGTACGATGACGTCGATCCAGATATACGGAGCAGCAGCTTGGCGAAGGGCTTCCAAGGCAGGACCCGATGCGTGCCGCCCCTAGCTTACGAATTGGTGGGAAACTAATTTCGGATTACCCCAGAACTGCCCAGAAGTCGCTACTTGAGATCTCGGAGCTCCAATCGATGCTAGTCAATAACCTGGCGACCCAGTCTGCGCACATCGAGCAACTGGTAACCGATTCCCTGTCAACTACGGACAACGTTGGGGGTGGTAATAAGGAGCTGAAAAAGGCAACACAACGGCCCAGCACGGCCCGGTACACCTTTTTCGCAGCGAGTGGGCTTTGCGCATTCCTGGTTCTCTGGGATCTGATAATATGAGATTTGACGAGTGACTGAGCTAAAATGGTGTATGGGGTTAGGCGGGAAGCCAAAAGTAGAATGAGGGGGGGTTGTGTGACAGCAATATGTGCACATCATCCAAACAATGTACTGTACCATGATAATTGGCATGTGAAGGGACCGGAACCTCGCGACTTGTTTGTGGGCTGGACGTCTTAAAGCTTGCCGGCCGTTCACATGTGGGGGCGTCCCGATCCCCGGCGCTGATGGTCGGAATTGACAGGGCAGCAGGTGGAGGGAATCATGCATGCGCAAGCACGATGGCATTCTGGGGGAAATGCCGACAACGCTGTGTTTGTCGAGAAGCGAGGACACGCGATAACATACGCATATCCAGCCCAACCCAACCCATGACGCCGGTTGCTGGGACCTGAAGGAACAGGGCTGGGAAACTCTGTGTGGCCTGGAGCTGGAGGGATGAGGGGTGTGACTGTAACACAGCGCGCAGGCTGGTGTTGGTGGGTTGCGGACCGCCGGGAAGCACACCAGCACACCAGGTCTTCCCAGCTTCCCCCGTCCGATCTGTGAAATGCGCTGAAGACAGGACTCAGGGGCCCAGCTGGGAGATGACGAGAGCCTCGCGAGGGCTTGCCAAGGTGCATCATACGACAAATGGGAAGCGTCATGCTACATTTGGGCCCGGGCGAAGTCGGAGGGGCCATGTAGACGGCATCAACTTTTATGACGCCGGGCTTTGACTATTACTCAATTGTGCATTCCAACTTCTGTTTTGAACACTTCTCGTGACGAGCGTTACGGGACCGCGACGGGGCTCGATGGACGCCGGCAGCCGCAAGGTGCATAAAGCGGGATGCGACAGGCCCCAGATGATGCGGATGAAGGGCGAAGGAAGGGGTGTAGGAGCGTGTGGGTGAGGGAGTGGGCTGGGAAGAAGCGATGTGGAAGGGGCCTGGAAGCACGCATTTTTTTCACCTGGATGGATGTGGGTAATGATGGATCATGGCTTTCATGGAGACGGGGGATGGCTGGGGAAGAAGAGGCGGAGCGCCTAAAAGCAGGTACACCATGGTTGGGTTGTACACTAAAAGTAGGTCATCGGACAGGACAGCCGGCTTACAGCGCATCTGGCTGCTGAGAGGCAAGGCCGGGGCGTCAGGACCAACAGGGCGCGCTGCCTGGTCTGTGAGAAGATCGCTTGAACAAAAAAAAAATTGCCTGATGATCACTGTGGAATCAGGTACTTCCCCCCTTGATTTGGGTCTCTCAAGATCAGATGAGATCAGATAGGAGAGGAGATGGCCGTAGCGGAGCTAGGAGCGGGAGGAAAAAAAAACATCTGAGGATGGAGAGCATAATGAGAGCATAATCCCACGAAGCTCCACGGGGGAAACATGGCCGAAAGCTGAGGTCTGGTTCCAAAAAAAAAAAAAAAAAGAAAAAAAAAAAGACCACACCAAAACCGCCTCATCATGTTTTGCCTGCCCAGCATGATACCGACTGTGACTGGTTTGAATCAAAATGGAATCACTTGGCTCGGTCAGATCCATTCATGGGCCGCGTGACAATGCCGATAGCACCAGGCAAACAGCAGCTGTATTCCGTGCCTAGGTTCCAGAGTGGGCATTGTTGTGGGAAGCCTCGGTCTGACGCCATACTTTTGCCATGGCATCTCTAGTTCCCCGTCACAGGCTTTCGATTCACGGCTATTCTCTTGATGACTGCCGAGACGCCGAGAGAGACATAAAAAGCTGGGCTTGCATCTGCATCCTGCGGGTGTGACAAGTCGTCGTGGGAAACCACAAAACCAGAAAGTCCTGTTCCAAAGAAGGAAAAAAACCACCATCAGGAAAAAGGGACATCCGTCCAGCACACCTGTCAGTTATCCTGCCTGCCTCCCACACACTTCCCAGGCTTCCCACACGCCCTCTGCTGCATCTCCTGCTGCGTCTGCGCCTGCGCCTCCACGCTTATCCACAGTCGACTGAGACCTTTCGAGGTACCATTTTCCCATGCCACTGACACCCCTGCGTTGTAGGGCTCAGAATTGAAAAAGCAGAAAGCGGAAGCGGGCTAGAGCAACCTAGAGCTGTCCATCATTTTTTAGCTGGTCAACCCAGAGAGTTGCCCTTGGTCCGTTGCAGGCGTATCCCCTCCCCTTGTGGGTTCGATCCCATCTTGTACAGTACTGCACACCAAGTATCCGTACATGATACTGCACCCTACGAGACCCCCCCAGCTCTCGCGTCAGTCCCCGTCTGGTCTTCATCGAGGCCAAGAAACGCCCTGTTCCCATCTCGCGCAATTAGGGTAGTTTTGCATTCCCATTCCTCCCCCCACCGTCTTTTTTCCCGCGTCCTCGCTGCCGGACACACATACACCGGCCGGACGGACAGCCACCGCCCAACTTTGTTCGTAGATTTTCGAACAACACCGGCAAAGGAAAAAAAGAAGACAGGAACCCGCCCTTGCGCGCTCCCGCCGCCTGGACCCCCTCCCTTTGCTGATCTGGCAATCTTGGAAACACCTTGTTTTTCTTTTTTCCTTTTGGCTTCTTGTTCCTCGGCTCCCCCTGATCCCCCGGCGGGCCCTGGCCTGCGCTCCATCCTTCCGTATACACCAGACTGTCAGTCGTTCGTTAATCGCGCCCGTCAGTCACACCTGGGCCCAGATAATATAGCAACATCGTGCGCGCAAAGCACAGTTGCCCGGTGAGGTGAGCCCACCTTGCGCCCACCTAGGTGCAGTACCTTTCGCCCGCCCATCCCTCCTAGCCACAGCGAGACCACAGCGAAGGTCACAGTAACAACAACCGAGACCCGCCCAACGCTCCATCCGACTTACAGAAGCTGCGCTGGCCCGTCCAGTTACAGCGGCCTGCGGTCCTCTGAAAAAGCTGCTGAATTCGGGGCCACTAGCCCCTTGCCCCGAGCGCTCCACTGGTCCGGGACAGCGGCGCCCAATTTGCCCGCGTGCGTACGACCTTGACAACCTGGTCCCAATCCCTGGCCAATTGCATCAGGCCAGAATCCGGGTTACGCAACGACCACCTCCGGTCGCAGTATATTTGGTGCTTGGTGTTGCAAGGGCATTCGCTGAGCGGCTTTTACAGTGCAGCACTTGCAGCCATTTACAGCGCCCTGCTTGCTCACCTGCCACCGTGTTTGGGTCACACCTCGAAGGTACCTTCACCTCGAGAGTACACCTTGGAGGTACCGTTCTGGGTATCTGCTCACGCTGCTCCGCGCACCAACAACTCGTCCACCCCCTCTCCAACGGTACCTGGGTACCTCGTTCGTGTCGAGTCACTGTTCCGTCCTGGAACTCACCCCGAAACCTAAGCTACACGCCCCTCCCCCGGGTCTCTCTGCCATCTCTGCTCCCCACACAGGCCACCGGACACGGCGGTCCCCAGGGAAGCTGCCCACCCCCCCTAAATCGCCCCCCGACGGCCCCAAGACCACAGGGCCGCAGCCCACTATGACACCGTCTTCCAGCTCGAGCACAAGTAGTGCCAGTGTTAAGGTCACCTTCCCCAGCTCAACGTCAACTGATAATAAAATGGCACCGACCTCGTCTTCTTCCCCTTCTTCTCGACTCAACCAAGTCGTCCATCATCTCAAGCCCATCATGTCTACTCCTCCTATGATCTCAAGCTTCCCTGCCGACCTTGTGCCCCAGGCCCCCGAAGATCCTCTCTTCGGTCTGGCCAGGGCGTACAGGGCCGACGAGAACCCTTACAAAGTCGATCTTGTGAGCTTCTCCCTTCATGATTTTTTCAATCGTCTTCTCCTCTCGCTAACCATGTTGCTCCTCAGGGTATCGGCGCCTACAGAGACGAAAATGCTAAGCCCTGGGTGCTGCCCGTTGTACACAAGGTATGTTGCCCTTTGCCTTCTCCCGATCCTACACCGTTCACCGTCTGGCGCGCATGTCGCATGTGCCACCGCGCATGCCGCTTGTCGCAAATCACCTATCCCCTTCTTCCAAGTCGCATTGTTCCCAATTCACCCCTGGGCGGCCTCAGACATTGCTGCGCGGATTCTCGGCTCATCCATATTGCTCATATGAGCTGTTGTGAAGCTGTCCGAGAGCTTCGGAAAGCGCCTTTTCCTGTCATGTGGCCATTTACACGACAGTGACCCATTTCCCCCGTCTCGCTCCCCCCCCTTGTTCCCCAGCGACCCCATTGCCCCGCCACGGTGTCGAAGGAAAAAAAAACGTCTGTCTTCGCTGTAACTGACCCCGCATGCGTCACCCAGGCCGATGAGATTCTTCGCAATAACCCTGAGCTCAACCACGAGTATGGCCCCATTGCTGGCATCGACAGCTTCACCTCGAAGGCTGCCGAGCTCATCCTCGGTGCCGACTCCCCCGCCCTAAAAGAGAAGCGCTCGACCTCTATGCAATCAATTTCGGGCACTGGTGCTGTTCACCTGGGCGCTCTGTTCCTGGCCAAGTTCTACAGGGGCAACCGCACAGTTTACGTGTCGAACCCTACATGGGGCAACCACCACCAGATCTTCAAGAATGTCGGCCTGACCGTTGACACATACCCTTACTTCCACAAGGAGACCAAGGGCCTCGATTTCGAGGGCATGAAGCAGGCGCTTCTGGATGCGCCAGACCACTCCATCTTTGTGCTGCACGCTTGTGCGCACAACCCCACTGGCGTTGACCCAACCCAGGAGCAGTGGGCCGAGATTGCCACCATTATGAAGGCGAAGACTCACTTCCCCTTCTTTGACTGCGCTTACCAGGGATTCGCCTCTGGCGACCTGGCCCGTGACGCCTGGGCTGTCAGCCACTTTGTGGAACAGGGTTTCGAGCTCGTCGTCGCCCAGAGCTTCGCAAAGAACTTTGGCCTCTACGGCGAGCGCGCTGGATGCTTCCACGCCGTTACCTCCCCGGCCCCTGGCGCCACTGAGACCGTCGCCCGAATTGGCTCTCAATTGGCCATCCTCCAGCGCTCAGAAATCTCCAACCCTCCCTTGTACGGCGCCCGCATCGTCAGCACAGTCCTCAACGATCCCGCACTGTTTGCTGAGTGGGAGGCCAACCTGCGTACCATGTCCGGCCGCATCATTGACATGCGCGCTGCCCTGCGATCAAAGCTTGAGGAGCTCGGAACCCCCGGCACCTGGAACCACATCACCGACCAGATTGGCATGTTCAGCTTCACTGGTTTGACAGAAGCTCAGGTCATGAGGCTCAGGGAAGAAGCCCACATTTACATGACCAAGAACGGTCGCATCAGCATGGCTGGTCTCAACGAAGGCAACGTCGAGTACTTTGCCAAGGCTGTTGACAAGGTGGTTCGTGAGGTTCAAGAATAAATCAATCAATGCGTGTTTGTTTATACGAGGTAACGGAGGAGGTCACTTGCAAGACCCCGGTTTGGCGTTTGGGAAAGATTCAATTTCACCTACCTGTGGTCGGGGTCTCTATGAAAGAAAAGTATTGGACGATCCTCTCATCTATCTAATATACATACCCTGATACGATGTTTATTGCACTCTTCAAAGACTATTTCTCCCGTGCATGCATTTTCGAGACATTTTGGCTTGGCTCTCAATGGCAGCTGCGTGGCACTGCTATTGTTGGAACCCCAGTGACTGTACGTAAGGTGACTAGCAGATAGCTCGGTATGCATTACTTGGCGCGCCACTGAGGGCTCAAGCATGAACGAGTGTGTGGAGCCTTCCCGATTGGACCTACCGGGTTTGGCACTTGCCCCTCTGAGCAAGAATGAGCGCGCAGGGTGTTTGATGGGAAGAAAAAAACAGAAGAAAAAAAACCAAGTGATTTTTTCCGATGGAGTTGATGAACTAGCCGAATGTAAAACTATTTCCTCTTGGGGTTATGCTATGCGAAGGCGCGTGTTGCCCAGTTTCGGTGAAATCTCGCCCTCTCGGCTTTGGCTGAGCTACGCCCTGCTCTGGGCAGCTTGCATTGAGGCGCTTCCAATCAAGCTGGGGCATGCACGCGCAGGTGTTTCCCGAGCCTGGGGAGCAGACTCGGCGCTCGGGATGTCTATTTGCGAAACCTCACACGCGACCTGGTTTGCATCCTGCGTGCATCTTCTTGGCTTTCATGCAATGTAGGTCGGTATAAACAGGATTTAGACATGCATTCATTTGGGACCCTACGAGGCACACATGATCCTGGCTGAAGTGCAAGACTGGTAGTGACAGCGCACATTTTGGCAAGCTACGGAAAAGTCTTCTTCATGCCGATGCATAGAGCACCGCTCACAATGAAAACGGGTGGTAAATCAAAAATTGCGCGACCTATGACCCCGAAGGGCAATAGAGCATGGAGCGATACCGCGATGTGCAATGCAGATCCTCCACACTGAACTCCCTCATTGGTGATCGAGGGAGAACCTCACAAGGTAAGTATGAAGAAGAAAGGAAGGAAAATTCCAAAGGTGCGAGGGGAGATCGAGTTTTATAGCTTCTGGAAGACATGTGACCTGGCTAGGTCGAATTAGGAAACTTAATGGGTCCACATAACAGTGGGGCTTGACCTTGGAGTGAAAATGGAGTGGTGCTGATTCAGTACCAACCGTACCTCCAAGTCTACGAGAAGTCAAACGGCAAACCGTGTTGATGATCCAAAACGCGCGTCAACTTCGTTTTTACAATCACCAGAGATGTTCAACAGCGGAACTTTTGACTTTCTCTCCAGACCGCCAACAAGGGGGTTGACGATCAAAGTCGCAGCACTACCTGCCAACAACCAATGATGACTCCGTCTCACTCATACATCACACTCTGTAGCTGATCTGAGGTGCTGTGCCCCTCGAGTTGACGGAGACTCGGCGTTGTTCTTGCTTCTTTGACGGGATTCAGCGTCCGGGGAGCGGGAAACGATGACGCCCCGGGACGGAATCCGCCAGGCTAAACGCTTCGGGTCAATGGCTGCCACGGCGTGCGGGCAGAGTCCGGCGTTCCCTGCCACTGGCTGCGTTCCGGCCCGCAGGTTGCAGCAACGCATAGGCAATAATGCCCATCCATGATGACAAGGCGAAGGATGGTGTCGTGACTGGTTTCGTTATCGCCAAAAGCCTCCCCTCCCGATTGCGCCGTGGAGACAAGGGGGTAAAAAAAAAAAAGTTCAGTCATTGCCTGTTTTTGGCATAGGTCGGGAGGGACCCTTTGCGATTTGGGAGCTTTTATCAACCGCGGTTGCGCGCCATTCAGAGATGACAACGAATGTGCTTCTTAGCCGCAGGGCCCAAGATTGAACTATTGCTCCAGCTGGTGGGCTCCTGGTCACATGAACCTCGTCCAACAGCCTTTGCCATGGCTTGATGACTCATGGAGATTCTTCAAGAGTTCAGCAAAGTTGAGAGAGAAACCTGGGGTAGACAGTTTTAGTGTATACTTTCCGATGGAGTTTGATTCTACGGTTACTCCAGACAGGCTGGCAACCTTGAACGACTCGCCCGCAACCCAGTGGGGAAGAGTATCTCGATGATGCCGTGCTATCTTCTAAACCCAAAGCGCTCGCTCCCGTTTCACACCCTCCCTATTCCAGGAATCCCATCCCCCCTCCTCCACAGTTTCCCTCTGGAAGGCCACACCCTCCCGTACACCCCATGCAAGGCACGATTCCTTATCGTGGAGTCAGCACCACATCAGGTTTTTTTAATATACACGGCGCAAGTGGCCAGCTGATGGGCGGTAGTGGCGAGGCTAATGTAGCCGCGTTGGCTCGCGATTAGGGATTAGGGATTAGGGATTAGGGGGGGCGTGTGGGACAAGAGCGCAGCGCGCGCGCTGGGCAATAGCGCGCCCGTCCGCTATCGGAGCCGCAAGGGCTCATGTTCGTCTTGTGATCGGCTTGCTCACCGTTGACCCGTTGCAAGTGGATACAAGGTGTGCGTGATGGTTTCGCAACTTACACCGGGTTACCGCCCCCCGTCTTTCGGCGACGGTTGCTGCTGCTCGGGACATTCAGGACTCTGGGGAAGAAAGTATCCGTCATGCAACAGCAACTAGCCAAGGTTTATGCTGCTGCTGCTTTTCCTTTTTCCTCCTCGTTCCCCAGCGTGTGTGCCCACACCAACTTTTGCCGGGTATCTTTCTTCCACCCCCCCCCGGCCCTCTCCCTCGCCCAGATCAGAATTCAACTTTGCAACCCATGAACTTGATAGTCTTCACGGGCATGGTCCGTCCGGGAAACCGCATTTCCGCATCAACACAAAAAAAAAAGCCCACCTTCGGATCCGTTCTCTTCACTGCATCTCGTCCGCTCGCCGTCCCCACTCCTTCACAAATCTCCATTCAGCCGGGAGCCACGGCCCTTGCAGGGTCACAACTCGCAGAGCAAGAAAAAAAAAAAGATACACGCCTCTCCTAGCCCGGGCATCTGTCGGGTCGGGGAAGAGGCAGTGGAGCCTTGTTCCCTTTTTTTCCCCACCATTTCCCCATAGTCCGCCTTCTCCAACAAACGACTTCCCCATCTGGGGGCGATGGATGGATCATGTAGTACCCGAGGGGACCGATCCACAAGACACTAAAAATTTTCAAAGACCCTGTTCATGACGGTAGGAACTCTGACGTACCGGTTCCGTAGGCCTCGCCGTGAAAAAAAAAAAAAAAAAAAAAAAAAAAAACTTGGGCGTCACCCTGGACCGATCCCTGCCTGTGCATGCGTATTGGATTGCACACTGCGGCTATGCCCTTGCACAATACGCCTCGGCCATGCGCATTGATGCTGCTGGAAACCTGGCGAGACTTTACTCGTTTAGATTCTTGACATGACTTGTCGGGTGTAAGGAAGTATTCGTGCATTTCGTTGTCTTGCACTTGTCAAGGTCTGTTTGTGCCACATCGAGGGGGGTGGGTCGTTAGCCAGCCGTGAACCCCATTTCAGATTGAAACAAAAGCAAGCCGTGCTAAGGTTGATTGACCGGGATAGCGGTTTGTTTGGTCCTTTTAAACCATCTTGGAAATAATTGATCACAGTCAAGGTTCCTAGGCATCGGTGAAACATGTCTCAAGGTGTGTGTATTCTCTCAGTGATGGTGGCCAGTCGTCCATGGATTACATAATATTCTCCAACTTGTCACTTGCTTTCCGGCGGCGAGGCGGCTCTTGGATATCTTGGCCAAGAAGTATGTGCTATTAATACATCACGTCGGATGTAATTTTGTCGTGGACCCTGCTGTTTCGTCCTTGCAAAACGCCGCTGTCTAGAAACATTTGAACCTCCAGCTCAGACATTGGGTTTGACACTCCCGTGCCTTTGCTCTTGATATTACAGGGACCGCTCCATGTCGGCTCTTATCACATAGCAAACGCGGCACGATGAATGTTTCTAGGATCGCCCTGCGGCGTCTGGGTTGTAAAAGAAAAAAGCCCCGTTTCGTCTTTGCTTTAGTTTGCGGCTTCTTTAACTAGATAACGAGCTAAAACGATGTCTATTTTTGCGTGAGCGATGATTCAGTTCTGCAGCAGTTCGCCGCAACGCACTTCATCTCAGCGCAATCAAAGACCATCATCCGGCTCAACATTTTGTCGAGTTGACAATTTTGTCACCCCCCATTCCCCAACACTTAGCGGAGGCTATCTTTTCCGCGTTTCAGGACTGGAGCGAGGAAAGCTGATGCTCCCCGATGTCATTCTGCTGGGCATTCATTTCAATTCTTACGTTGGGCGCTTGGAGTTGGTTGGGAGGGTTTGTTCAGGCGTTTCAATCTAGGTGGCAGTTCGCTTATCGGTGCGCTTAGCCTGGAATTCTTCGGTTATCATGCTGTCTCCAAGGGTGAATGTCACATCAAAGAGGTTGGCATCCGTTTCGTTGTGGGAAGAATGCGTCATCTTGTGGATTTGAAAGAAAGGTCTTCAAATGCTGTTTTTTTATTCTTGTGAATCTTGCCGTGATGATCGAGCGCCGGAGCCTTTTGAACGTTGATGGCGTTTGCCGGGAATCGTGATGTGTGATAGACTCACACGCACACCCCCAAACCTGAGTTCTGTGCTGGTAAGGTGAAATTCGAGTTGTTTTTCATCATGCGGATGAGATCGGCTGCAGGATATGTTTGGAGAAAGGTACTAGTGATTAACACAGGCGTATGAAGTAACTTTGGATGCTTCAGATGCGTAGTGACCTTCTGAAGTTGTGGTTTCCTAGTCATAAGTGATATGAGGAGGGAGGCGTTAGGGATATGCTGGAGAAAGCGAAGGAGTTTAGAATAGAGGCTGTGGGGCAATTCAAAGTAGCCCCATGTTCAGTAGCCTCCAATATCGCAGTCCTGGACTGTACACCCCTGTGGTCCGCTGGCTCATCCACGTCAATCATCATGGTGATAGTTTTATTGCGTAGTCGCTCAGATCCGAGTTGGCTATGGCCAATGACACAAGTGTTGCGATTACTAATGCTGTCTCAGAGTAGATGGTCTGATGAGATACGGCCTTAACCTGGTCTTTCCATGATAGTTCTGCGAATTCACATATGGATGGGAACTGATCATCTGGCAATATCCTTTTGGCTTACAAGAGGGCATCGACACTTCCTATACCTGAAAACTTGAACGGTAAACCGCGGTCAATGTATGTTCTAGCTCATTGGCTGCTTGCCACTCGGGGTTGCGTTCTAATTATGTTTAGCCGAGAAGCAAATGGACCGGGATGGCTTCCAGGAGGTCTGGCTGTGGTGCCATCGTGTTAATAATTTTGGTAGTGGATGCGATCTGAATAGCGGGACCTGGGATTGGTTCCTCCTGGATATGATGGGAAGAAAGCAATTGAATTTGGAGCACACTACTGTATAACCTCCTCTTCGAAGAAGACTGCAAGGAGGTTCACAACCCGCTGGAGGGTCATCCAAGCGCACTCAGTGCTCTACTATTAAACTAATACCCAGACATCCTCCAGATCGAGAATTGACCTAACTTCCCCCTATATTTTACTTTTGAACCGCCCTTTCAAAGTTCGGCTGGGTTCCCGATTGGAACAAGCTGGTGCGGATGACCAATAGTTAAGTCATCAAAGAGCCCGCAGAACGTGTCCGGCTCCACCTCCTCCGCCGTGTACCCGAGGCGATATTCTACGATCTTTTAAACACACGACGTGAAATCCTTCAAAATACTCTCCTTTACAAAGAAATGCGTTTCTCCTTCTTGAAAGGGATTTTCTCCTGTGCCTCTTTGGCTGAACAGACATTCTATGAATCGGCGAGAGCAAATGAACAAACTAGCCTAAAAACATAAAGGGGGATGACCACCGCGAACTAAAAACAGAACACTACCCAAAACTTAAATAAATGTAGAAGAGGAGATAATGATCGGAAATAAAAGGCCCAGGGGAAATATCACCGTTTTACAGCCGATCCCAAGCAGGGTACGGGAGCCAAGGAGAAAACGGTATCTAGCCGAAGAAGGATACCAACGCCATAAAGATAAGATAGTGTTTTGATAGCGAAAGAAGACTAAAACGGGTACAAGCAAACGAAAACAACTAGATCAAAAACTCTGGGAGGTCTTGACAATATAAACCTAATTGCTATGCTATTATTTGTCGCGATTTCTCATCATCATATTTCACATTTTCTTCCGTTTTATTGATCTGCTTTGGGAAGGAGGATATGCATCCTTCCTTGTTTTATAGGAAGGTGTCTCAAATCTCCTCTGCCGTGACATGGAGAGTTCTTCGTGCCTATGATGCTGTGGCTTCGCCTTCGCCCGCCTTTGAGGGCGCAGCCAGTCGTACGTAGGTTCAAGCAAGGCGTTCCCGAGCATAGCTTGAGGCTTGGCCCAGCCCACGACCACGTGGGCTACCTGCAGAGGTCCTTGCACTTTTATTAGTTGTTTCCCGCCGACTTCCGATTGATGATCTGGACGAATGGTGTTGCTCGAGTGGACGGGTCGCTCGTGTGGGATCTGCCCAACTTCTCCGCAGCCCGGAAGCTCCGGGCCGGGCCGGCGTTCTTGCACAAGCCCCGAGCCCGAGTTCCAGAAGCATTAGGGTTCTTACATCATGCACGATGCAGTCATGAGGAATTTCCCCTGAGCGTTTCCATGGACCCTTGGCAGGAGCTTATATCGGTTTGACATCGGCTGAAATGACTCCAGTGGAAGCTAAGTGGAAGACCAGGTCTGTAGCGTACTTTAAATCATACGATGCAGTTTCTTGCTTCCTTTCGATGTTTCTTTCAATGTTTCATGGTTTCTTTTTGTTTGAATTTCAACGCACGGCAGTGCGCTTGACGTTTCCATGGAATGCACGTTGGTTTGCTCTAGAATCCTTCCACGACTAGGCTATGTTGAGGCCGGTGTCAGTAGGCGAACGGGCGAATCACAGGCTCGGGTGGAGTCACGCAAAAAAACAAAAACAAGGCAGACAAGAAGGATTTATGGAATTTGGGCAAACCTCTGAGCTCTCTGGCCACGGGGCTATCCACGTATTACGAGCAAGGCAGAATTGGGCACGCTTCGACAGGGGACTGGTGCCGGGCCAGGGGCGCAGATGAGCAGCGACTAAGTTTGAACCCTAAACTCATCACAGGATGCTCAGTAACGGAGTCGACTTGGGCGCTGGAGATTCAACAAACCGAAGGGTCCGAGTTTTGCGTCGCCGATGCAATTGAGAGATTGGCGAGAGCGAGATGGTCATTACGTCGATGCTACCTGGTCTATACATACTTTTGTGCTCATCGCGGCCTGCTTGCAATCATTCATGGGCCACCCCGCGGTTTCCGTGTAAACGGCCCACTCCCTGATTAAGATCAACCCTACAGAGCAAAGTAAGCTGCCAGCGCTGCAGGGCACTAGCACCGAACAGCACCGAGCACTGCGCCTTGGCGGTGGGGAATATGCAAGGTCAGCACTCAAGTGTTTCAACGGCCAGGATTCGATGGCCTGGGGTACGCGGAATGACTTCACAACATCAGTTTGATTAATCAATTGTGGATTGGATCATGGCATGGCTATAGCTTTTCTATAAGAAGATCGCCAATCGTTGTTCTCGGCTGGGGCCCTCGATAAGATCTCTCTCTGCATCCATACATGCCCGGCACAAGCATTTCTTTTCGTCAAACTAACATTCTCTTCCAACTTCCATTCTATTCACCAGAAACAGAAACCAACATCTAAACCTCCTTTATTCACAATGCACGCCAACACCGCCATTGCCTTCCTGGCCCCCTTTTTCGTCCTGGCTCAAGCTGGCTTGATCCTCGACAGCGAGGACATCTCCTCGACCTGCAAGACCATCTGCGGTCCCATGGTCACCCTCGGCGAGAAGTGCGCCTCCAACAAGGTCGGTGCCGTCAACGACGACGCCAAGGTTGACAAGGCCGATGCCACCTGCATCTGCCCCAACACCAGCTTCGACGTCGAGAAGATTGCCGCCCTGTGCGCCTCTTGCGTCGAGCAGAACCACACCATCTCCGATGACGACCAGGAGCAGGACAGCCTGAACGACGGCGTTTCGAGTGAGTCGACTTACACTGCCGAGAACCAGGTCAAGCGAACAAGCCGAAGCTAACATGGCAACCTAGTCATCAACTCCATCATGAGCACTTGCTCCTTCTCTAGCGTCACCTACGCCGCTGCTTCCACCACCGCCGTTAGCGGCATCAGCGTCTCTGCCTCGCCCACCAACATCACCGACGGCATGAAGAACAGCTCCACCGCCAAGTCCTCCACCGCTACCGCCACTGCCACCGCTACTGGAACCGCCGCCAGCGCCACCGGAACCTCTTCTTCCTCTTCCCAGAACGCCGGTGCCATGCCCACTCCCTGCCCTGCTGTCGGCGTTGCTGCGGCCGCCATTGCTGGTGTTGTCGGCATGATGGTGTAAACGAAGCCCCTCAAAGGCTGATTATTTGCCGATTCGCTGTATCCTCGAAATTGAAAGAATGACCACATCTCGAGCTTGGTGATCCTTGATCCGTGATCAATGCCAGTCGAGGGAACAAGGCGTTTTGTTGATTAAGCATATCTAGGTCGCTGGTCTGACCTTGTTATTGTGAAGCGTGTTTATTTGTCTCTGTTCTTTTTGCAATTGTTTTTAATTGTATGGATCAATGCATTATAATGTAACTGGATATAGACATGGAGAATTGATACCACCTGACACGGATGTTCAGTATCTTGTATATAATGTCAAGCTGAAACTATTTTGTGAATGAGGGTGTGTCTTTGATATCTATTAGATGGATGGGCTGTAGCTAGACTTTTAGTTGCAGTTTGTCTTAGTCGCAAATAAATCAGTTCAGTCGGCCGCGCCATTATATAAAACATTTCATTTCTCGTTGTGGAAACACCAAGCGGCTGGGCTCAATAGGAATGAATCCCCTAGGATTACTAGTCCCGTAAAACCGTTAGATACAGTTAGTGCGCGGCAGTTATTTGGTTCGATCTTTTTTGTTCTGACCAAAAGAGTCATCAACTTTAATTCTCTGCGCACACAAGTGCACATGATCAGAGATCAAGTTACCCCTCTTTGAGATAATACCTCTGCGTTTGAACTTGTAAGCCAGGATAATAGTCAGCGATGAAAGACGACTAACCTGAACTGAATTGTTCTTGCTTTGTGTGCGTTGTGATTCAGTGCATTCCGTCTAATTTTGGTGGTTGGGTCGTTGTTGCCTGGCGGGGGTCCCTTTCCTTACTCCTTCGGCGCTCCATCACCTCCAAGCCTCACACTCCACACCACAACATGAGAATGAACCAACTCTGCCCATCATGACGCGCCGGCTTCCGTGGAAAACCTCGGGCGCCAGCGCGAGCCCTATTCAAACCAAGTCCGAAAAACCAGAGAGCCCGCCCCCAAAAGAACCTGAGTTGCCCAGCACGCCAGCAACTCCTGCCCCGCCATCTAGCTCACCACTCAAAACGCGCCGCGAGCGCGAGTTCAGTTCAGATGGTGCGTCACCACCAACCACGCCTCACGTATGTAATTTCACTGCTGAAACCTATGGACCAGCAGGAATACGGAGCTCCTCCACGTCGCCGCCCCCTGAAGTCCCCGTCGAAAGGTATGGCCATGGATTCCGCGTTCGCGCTCAGCAGTCATCTGACACTCTGTCCAGGTTCATGATCCCTCTCCAGGATGATCGTTACCGTATGGTCGAGGATGAATTCCTAAATGTTGCTCACCAATTTACTACTCACCTCCACCGCGCAGAGTATATCCGGCTTAAGAACCTGGCCAAGACTCAAAACGCCGCTACCATTAGGGAGATTGAGCGCCCCGTCGTCGGCACCCCGACGGTCCTTGCCCAGCAGCGCAAGGACAAGGCCCGCCGCGTCGCCAAGCAGCGCAGGGTCGGCGACGTCTATGGGGATGAAGAGGGGCCGGCCGGGCTGCCGCGCGCCGAGACGGGTCTGCGAGGCCTGCTTGAGAGCCCCAGGAAGGAGGCCAAGTGGATCTCGGCGACGGCTGCTGGGACTGCGACGACCAGGGCCGCTGCCGGGTTCAGATCGAACCTATCTAGCCCGCCCAAGCCTCGATCCTCGCCGAAACTCTTTTCGTCATCAAGGAAGCGGCCGCTGCCGGTGAGGGACGATGAGGAGACTGAGGAGAGCGACGATGATCTCGCTACGCCAACACAGAGCCGGATGACGAAGTCAACTTTGATCGCTCAAAGTGCCTCTTCAGCTACGAGTCGTTCGACGACATGGCCAATGAGCACGCCCCGAGCAGCAAGTTCAAGTTCGTCCATCAACAGCCCTCGACCACCGCCAAGCGCAAGTAGACTAGCTGCTACACCATCCAAGATTGTCCCGTCACGAGTACGCAGTCCGCTGCAACCGAACAACAATCACAAGGGAGATGATGACGACGAAGAAGATGAAGACGATGACCCATTTGGAATTAACAAGCGAAGAGTGATGCGACAAAAGTCAAGAGAGCAGTTTCGCAAGGTCGAATCTAGACCAACCCCCAAAAAGGTGACCCCTGATACCATACCATCATTCATCTGAAAAGGAAAGAATCTGGCAAAATTCATTCTATATCATTGTCAATACCTTAAAATGACAAAAAGCCACCAGCGATGCCATATACCATGCCCAAGGAAACTTTTTTCTCGGTTCAACACCTGAACCTCCCACAAATGAACGGATAAAACGATTTTCTTTTTCTTTTCTTTGTTTTTTTTTTTTTACTTCATGTAAGTCCCATGCCTGTCTAAGAATCTTGCACTGTAAGCTCATCAAAGTCGTCCAGCAAGTCGTCCATGTTGACCTGAGGTGCTTCATCATTCTCCTCAGTCTCGGCCATGCTCATCTCGTCATCTTGCTTCTTGGACTTGTACAGAGCGAGCGTGGCGCGGAGCTCCTCATCTTCCTCAACATCCCGCAAGAACTGCTCGTACTCTTGGTCCATACGTTCCTGGTCGGCCTTCTTGGGAAGAAGCTCGCCCTCGTCCTTGCCCATACGCTTGAGCTTCCAGTTTCTCTGGCGGTTCTTGCGGCGGCGGGGGTAGTGTTTCTTGATCAGTACCACGTCGGGAATGGTTGAAGAGTAGGTATTGGATTGCTCAATCGCCTCAAACTCGGTGTTGTTGAAGTTTGTGCCTGAGAGGAGATAGCCCATGGCGGAGTCTCCAGGCTGCAAAAAGTTACCCAGGTGTGTCCTGGTGAAATAAGTCTTGTCATTGACTCCTAGGTCGGAGGCTCGGGCAACAGTCGCCTCGGCGAGCAACCACTTGCCGTTTCGGGTCATTGTGGGCTCGATATCCATAACGATAAACTCGACAAGCTCCTTGGTGTCTGTAAGGGAGTAGAAAGGAGCACGCCAGTAGATTGGCGCGCTGATGTCACAAGTCTGAAGGGTCTGGGGGTCCATCAGGTAGACGGAGGTTCCGATCTTGTGGCAGAGGAGAAGAGGAGAAATGTTGCCGCTCTGCTTTGCTGTCCTAATGGGCAGGGCGACGAGGTCATCTTTACACACTGGCACTAACTCGGCCGAGTATGTGAATTTATATGACTTTTTGGAAGTGTGGATATCCATGGAAATCAGTTCCTGCGAGTTCTTCACCTTGACCGGCACAACCGAGTTGAGGAAGTCGACAAACTTTTCTGCTTGGTTCTTCTGGGCAAAGAAGAAATCGATACCGTCCTTGGCCTCCTTGATGTTGAGGGTATCTCTGTGGGCGGCGTGTTTCATGATGAGCTGTTCTAGGAACAGAAACGTTCGCTTGTGGAGAACCTTTTGGCGCACTTGCACCGAGGCTCGCCAGACGTTGGCTGTGTAAGACTTGGCACACTCGGGGCACTGCTGATACGCCACAACGTAGACAACCTCGAAGCTCTGCTGGAGCAGCATGCCATCCTGAACCGCATCCTGGATGGTCAACTTGACCTTGACTCGTCGCGAATGGGGCTCGGTCCAAATGAAACTGGCATCAACGATGCGGACCTTGTTGAGACCCCTCAGCTTCTTGAGGCAGAGGGCAAGCAGTTCGCGGGATTCGGGGGAGGCAACAATCCAACTGCTGGGGGGCATGAGCCATCTGTCACAGTCTCGGCAGAAGTTGAGGGTCGCTTCGCGCTGGACTCCCTGGGAGATGTCGACGGTGAGTTTTACGCAGTCGTAGCAGAGGGCGCCGGTGGACGTGGTTCCATCGATGGGAGCGCCGCAGTTGCAACACAGAATACTGGTGCGGGATCGAGTTAGCGACAAAACCCTTGCAACTTTGATTGTGCGGGGGATTCTAGAGGGGGACTCGACTCACGTTGCAACATTTTGCTGCTGGGCGCTGGGTGCGATGGACACCGGCTGGTCATCAAGATCCATCGACATGTTTGTAAACAATATCTCTGGTTCCTTGGGGTGGTGTTTTGTGTGTTTAATGCAAAGTGCGTGACTCTCACTTAACAAGAAGTGGGAAAAATGTTTGCCCCGCTGCTTGATAAGCCCGCCTGGCCGCTTATCGTTCTACTTTTTTTTCTCTGCACGCGGGGCATCCTGGCCCAGCCAACCCGCTAACGGGCAAAGGTCCACTCACATGCTGCTGCCCAAGGGAAAATAAATGGCTTTAATATTCTGCCATGACGTCCTGATAGTGTTACGCGCATACAACAAGACGATGTGATTTTTATTAAAAGATTTTGCTCAGTACCCGTGAAACCGATGCGGGCTGCTCCTCCACCTCCTTCTTCTTTATGGCTATCGGAACCTGCTTGAACGATCGCTGAGGCTGCTGCTGCTCCGCCTCCGCCTTGTCGCCCTCGTCGACCTTTCGCTTCTTGGCCTTGGCCTTGGCCTGCATGCCGTCGAGCATCTTGGCCCGCTCCACGTTCTTGACAAAGTCCTTGTTCTCCTTTGTGGTCTTGCTGATTTCCGCCCGCATGCGGCTGGTGCGCTCTGCGTTCTCAGCCGAAATCTGCTCCGTGAGGTTGTGCCACTTGAATCCATTCAGATACAGCAGGTTCCACAGGTCGTCGCGGTAGTAGCTGCCCTTCTTTCCTCCAATGGTGCGAGCGTTCAGGAGCTCGCACACGGCCTTGGCCTCCTTCTTCTTGACGAACTCAACCCAGCCCTCGGTGTACGACTTCTTCTTGTTGCCGCCGGCGCGAACACGTCGAGCGTGCGCCGTTGGATCTTCGGGTGCGAGGAAGATGCGGTTGATGGTGCCGTAGGGCTCCAGAAGGGAGCGCAGCTTCTGCGGCTTCATGAATGGGGGTATTCTCGAGAGGTAGACCACGCCGGACTTTTTGATGGCGGCCTCGGTAGCGACGAGGTTCTTCCTCGTCAATGGGCGGGTGATGTCGGGCAAAGCTCCCATGTCGGTATCTTTTGACTTGCGCTTCGACTTTTTCGATTCCTCAGCATCATCATCACCCTCTTCCTCCTCCGGCTTGCTTTCCGTGTGTTCCTCATCGTCCTTGTCCTTTTCATCGTCGCTTGCATCGCGATCGAGGTCGTCTGGGAGGTCGTCAGGGAGGTCGTCGTCGCTCTCGTCGTCGCTCTCGTCGTATTGAATCCTCCTCCGCTTGGCGCTGCGGCCCTTTCTCATGTCATCGTCCTCCGAGTCGTAGCCGACATCCTCCTCCTCCTCGCTATCCGCCGCATCCAGGAACTCGTTCTTCTTTTCAGGCGCCATTGTGACGTTGTCGCGTACCTACAGCAAAAAGTAGCATTTGCCGAACTGGCGGCGTGCAGGAAAAAAAATGTCCCCGATAAGATAAGACCCTACTCCACTCCACTCCACCAATGAATGACTAAGGGACCCAAGCTTCAAGCTTGGGCCCAAGCACATGCAGCGACTGATCATGCCAATGTAAGCCAGACATTGGGTGAAACGGTCAAAGAAAGAAAAAGCGAATTGCAGTCTGATATGGCTGCACTTTGATGCCAGATTGGGAAATATATATTGTATTTACTCTTGCACCTAAACTTGCCACTTTCGCTCCCAACATTGGGAGAAGCCGAAGGGCAATCGAGCCTTCACTTGTGTCATTGTAACCGAGGGACAGGTGACGACTGCTCATTTGTTTCTGGAACCTGTAACCTTTATCTTCCGCGTGGTGATGCTTTGTGTAAAATGTCGATTATCATTACAAACGCCAAGGGTTTAAGGGAGAGGGCGGGAGAAGGGGATTCCGGTGTGACCGATGAGAAACAAAGGGAGCGCCCTGGCCTGGCGCCGCCAAACCCGGTTGGTAGAGGGAGTTTGCTGGTATACCAGGCTTGCGCAACCGTTTGGCTCGTTATTTTTTTTGGTGTCCTCGAGAACACGAGAAGGAAATCATTACTCGAAAAGAACACTGTTTGGGCCGGTAAGACCGCATCTCGCAAATCTAGCGCAGCCTGACCGGGAATCTAGACACGCTAAACGCCACGGGCAACTCGTTTGGGGATTGAGGCAGAACTCTATCCAGATGGCTCAAGGCACTAAACCGTGTGCGTGCCTGGGCAGAGTCACAATAGGGAAGATGGGGAAGACGAAACAGGGAGGGTCGAGACCAGAGAACCAGGGGCAATTTGACATGGGCATTGTCGGAGCGATTAGAGCAAAAAAAAAAAAAGAGAGAACCGGTACGAGCCTCAACAGAGAGACACTGGCAGCAACGCCGGGCGGGTCAGCACCCGAAAAGGGTGCACGCACGTTGTATTCCAGACATTGGTGACCACCGGTGGTGCGGGCGCTTCTAGACCAGGCGATGTGTCTGAGATATGGCGATGTGGTTCGGTGGCGGTTAAGGTGCGCTGCTGGTGCACTAGAGTCGACTGCAGAATAGGAAGGTCTCAAAGTACATGAGTACATGGTCTACGTGCTCGCTCGTTGAGGGCAGAAAAGGGACTGTGGTCGAGCGTCGGTTAATTGGAATCCTTGCCAGCCGCCCCAAAGGGCCCCAAGGGCTGGAGTAAACAAGGCCCCTGCAATGGATAAGAGGGAGGAGGAGGCGGCGGCAAGGGCTACCGTAGAGGCCTGCCCAGGTAATTTTTGGTCACCTCTCCGAGGCTCAGCACACCCTTCCGGCATGCGCGAAAGAGAGAGACGATGAATGAGTCGTCATTGTGCTGGAGGTCGCCGCAGTATCCGAGCCGAGGTACCGCGTGCGTGTGGTCCAGCCGCCTCTCCTAGTGCTTCAGAAACGGGAGGGCTCGTGGCTCGAGGTGACACAAGAGGGCTCAGCTGCAATGATTCGTGGCCAGGTGGGCGCCGTTCCCCATCGTTAAAGATAGCAAGGTGCTGGGGAGCACGCAGGAAATGTGTCAAACAGCAGAGATGTGAACGGGGAGAGCGACCCGGGGATGGGGGAGCCAACCGGAAGACATGGCAGCTGTACGGTACAACGGGTACTGTGCGATGCGGCGTGAGCTGGTGAGCGCTGGCGGCGGCGGCTCCAGGCAGCGCGGCCAGGTCTCGCGAGGTCTTGCCAGGCCCTGGGCGAGCAAGTCTCGGCTTCGTGCGGGTGGGCCAGAACCCAACACCCCAACGAGAGTCGCGCAGAGTCGTGAATAGGGGGGCGAAAATACAGTGTGGACAGTGTCCGGAGGCTGGCGGCTGACGGGCATGCGCGCCTTTGGTTCCTTGGCTAGACGGAACCTTGATGCCTCTGGTGACGAAATGCCTTCAACGTTCCCATTCCCCTTCCCCGTCCTCTGCTAGAAAAGGCCAGACGTGGCAATGCCTGCTCGCACTCATATGCTCCCACCCCGTCTCCTCCCCTTCCCTCGTCGTCGCTGCAGTGCATGCCTCGCATTTATTGAACGATTCCCGATTTCGAGCGCCCGCGCCGTCGATCCCGATTATCCTCCTGCACCTTCGCGACCACTCAGTTTTTTTGATAACTACTAGCTCCAAGCCATTGTCGGCGCGCTCTATGCAATAACCCAAAACCCTGCTTTTTGGTCAAAGCCTCGCGGTCGGGGGTCTCAGTCTTTTCTTTTAGCATTGCTTGGGGCCATTCATTCTTTTTCTTTTTTCCCGCCCTTCTCCGCTGGTCTGGTCTGGGGGCCTTGTCACTTCACATCCACGCCTTGACTTCCCTGTCCCCCGTCCCAGTCCCAAATCTGAGGTGCCAGACGACGGCCCAGCCAAGCCTCTCAGCCCTCCCACTCGCTGCAACGCTCCCTCCCCGGCCACCAGGTTCCCTGGGCCAATCTCTGCCCTCACCGACCAGCTGCGCCAGGCGGTCCAAAATAAGGCCAGGTCAGACAGGGCGTTGCTTGTTTTGATTCTTGGATCAACTCGACTGTCGTCGCTGCCGATCGTTCATCGACTCGTCCGTCTCAGACCATCCCGCTTTTCAACTTGGGGGCCCACACCGTCTCCTCTTGTCTCCTCTTCTCCTTGGCTATTGTCGGGCAAAGCTTCCAACGGGCTCCACCTCGAGCCCACTCGCACCGTCCGTCCCAGGCTCAGGGTCTCCACCTTGGTCCCCACGGCCCATCCGCCAGCCGCCAGCCCTGCGTTGCGCTGCGTCGAGTGCGTTGCGGGTGCGTTGCGTTGCGTTGCGTTGCGCTCTGGCTGCACCTCACTGCACCTACGACACTGCACCTAGGATACGCTACCGCTGCACTGCGTTGCATCCATTGTCTGGGTGCGTCTTGTCTGGCTGACAATCCTCCGGCCTCTCCCCCCCACCCCCGGTTTCCCGGCCCCCGGCCTACGAGAGGCGATCCTTCTTGAGAACTTGACGTCTTTCACTTCCGAGACCTTGACTTCGCTCAGTACCACTCATTCGCTCTGCCCATCCATCGTCCACGACACCCAAATCACCACCAACGCCCACAGCCCATAGCCGCCGACGAATGAATTAGGCCGCTCCGACTACTTTCGCGCTCCTCTGTTTTGCGTGTGGTGCAACCACCTGTCCACGATCCTACCCCCTCGTCGATTCCCAAAATGTCGGCACCTGCGGATCTCACTCAGACCAGCGGTAAGCCTGTCGCTGACGAGTCTTCGCACCTTCAACAACCAAAGGATGCCGTGCCCATGAAAAGCATGCCCCAGCAATCAACCGATTCTGTTCCCGCCGTCGATGATGCCGATAAGATGACCGACAACAAGGACGTGACGGCGCCATCATCCTCCGCCGCCGTGCCAGCTAGTTCCGATTCACCAAAGGAGCCCGCCGACACGGCAACATCATCTTCCAAGGGCAAGGAGAAGGAATCGGCTCCTCCGCCACCTGCCAAGGAGTCCCAGGACGCCATCGCCATTGGCCCCGCTGTCGACGACATTAAGGCCATCGCACCTGGCAGCACCGAAGGACCTGTTTGCAACATCACTCTACTCCTCACATCTGGTAGCCGACACCCCTATAAGATCGATGCCAAATACCTGAGCAGGAGGAATGTGGATATCCCCGATAAAACTGAGAGTGGCCAGCCCGATCCTTTCAGCATCAGTATTTATACGCTCAAGGAATTAATTCTGCGGGAGTGGCGAAGTGACTGGGAGGCCAAGCCTGCGAGCCCCAGCAGCATTAGGCTGATTCATTTTGGAAAACTGTTGGATGACAAGGAACAGCTCAAGAGTATGCCCTCCTATCTTTCAATTCTTTCCGCATCTGATGCTAACAAAATTTTTAGAATACCAACTTAGCACGGAGAGCCCGAATGTCGTGCACATGAGTATTCGACCTCAGGATCTTGATGAAGAGGAACCCAAATCTGGGAGTAAGAATCTCGCATCGGGCAACGGAGATGGCCAGCGCCAACGAGGAGCTGGCTGCTGTGTGGTGTTATGAGCACGAATTGCATAAGGATATCAGCGATGTCATTTCTTTTCTTTGTCCCTCTTTTTTTTCTATTTTTTACATCTCTTATTTGAAGCGGAACTGGGCCTGGCCCCTCACTGCTCAAGCGGTATATATCGTCACGCGTCGGACCTTGTTGAAGTCCTCCACGATGAGGAAGTATGTCCGATAGGACAAGACTGAACTTTGAGCTTGACACAGGATCGTATCGATCCTGCGGCTCGCTTTCACTGTCTTGTTCGTCACTTTTCTTGGTCTATTGTCTTTTACATTGGGAGAAGCGAATGATGGGAATGACTCGTGGAAGACGGGGAAATCGGAGTCTACATTGGCGCAACATGTATAAATGTAATTCTTTGCTTTGCTTTCGGTAGTCCTGCCCCCCCGGCACAAGGGTCGGCTGGCATGTTTATAGCAGGATAGATGGCATTCATATTGCTGTAAGCCGAACAAGTTTCACGCAAGCCCAGCGGTGTCTCCTTTGATGGCAGGTTCATGACCGGTGATTTATCATGCCTCTAAAGTGTATCGAATTTGTTGTACATGACGCCTCGTTTCCCATTTCCTTGTACCCACATGTTCACGTTTACTGAATCTTGAGCTTCTTCTCCATTTCGTCGTGGAAGCCGGCAACGCCCCTCAGCTCCTCACCGGTGAAGATGTCCTCCCAGGAGATCATGTCCTCGCGGCCCTTGAGGATGTCCTCGTGGACGCTGGGGAGGCCACCGCCTAGAGCCATGGGCCGCCACTCGCTGTCACGGACAATCTTGAGCTCCATGCCGCGGCGGATGGGCTCAGCCATGCCAAAGGTGCGGCGGAGCGTCTCCATTCGCATCGACTCCTGGGTGGACTCCCAGTTCTTGAGGCGGGACTCGAGGGGGTGGGCGGAGACGGGGTTGGACTTGGCGTCGAAGGGGTTGATGCCAACGCCGTGGCGGAGGGTGTCGTGGATGCCGGGAGCTGAGGGGGCAGACGAGGTGTGCGCCTTGCCGCTGCCAAGGTGAGAGAAGGACTGCGGGTTCGAGTTGGCGGGGACGATGCGCATCGACTGTTGCGGGCGGGTTAGCATTGATGATGCATTCGTGATGGCGGAGAAGGGTGGGTGGTGTAGCTCACCATCTTGGGCGGTTATGGACGGAGACGAGGGGATGTAAGTTTGGAAAGATCTGGCCTCGATGGGGGGAGGGATTGCAACGCTGGTTAGGAAGTCGGTGGACGAGAGCTGGTGGATGTGGTTGATGTGGTTGTTGGAGTGGCTAGCTTGGAGTTGAATGGTAGCTACCACACTTGGCGGGCTGGCTTCGGGCTTAGGCAGTCGAACAGCCTCGCGTCGACCAAGCTCAACCAGGGTACGTACCTCTGGGGGGGTCGGTGCTGTGCTGGGTGGTTTGCTGCGAGGAAAGGTACGTACCTTTTGTTCATGACCTTTCACCCCGGAATTTCTAAAGCCGACTATCACCGATTCAGAAGCTCATCGTCAATTGTCCGACGTCGGTTTGCCCGTTTATTTCAAAAGAGTCAGAGCACCTGCACTCAGCATGGTCTTTCGGCGTCTTGCAGATACCCAATCGCCATCATGAGGCCTCTCACTTCCCGCCCGCCCATCATTCGCATTGCCAATGGCACATTCTACCGCCACCACCCCAATGCATCGTCGTCCCGCTCAAACCCGCCGCTCTTTAGCGATCTGAGCTTCGAGCTGGCGTCGACGTCGTCAACGCCACGCAATTGGTGTATTGTCGGGCCTTCGCTCTCTGGGAAGACGACTTTCCTCCAGGCGCTCAGGGGCCGGCTTCTGTGTGATCCACCTACGGCTAGGTCCTATCCGTACCTGTCCACGGATGCTGTGTCGAACCGGCTGAAGACGCCTCACAAGGCGATCCAGTATGTCGGATTCGATGGTGAGCAGGGCGGGGGCGGCTTGGGTGGCAGCGTGACAACTTCGGCCTACATGTCTGCTCGGTATGAATCAAGACGGGAGATTACCGACTTTTCGTTGCGAGACTTTCTCATTGGAAACACGGAGCTGAACCCGCTTGAGAAGCCTATAGATGACGATAGCACCATTTCCCAGGAGCTCTTCAACAGAGTGGTCAAGGATTTGAAGCTCGACCACCTTCTCGAGCTCCCCGTGTCGTTTCTGAGCAATGGCCAGGGCCGAAGATCCCGAATCGCTCGAGCTCTGCTCACGAAACCCGAGGTCCTGCTGCTGGACGAGCCCTTTATGGGGTTGGATCCTCCTACGGTGACGGGGCTGAGCCCGTTGCTCCATTCGCTGGCTGAAAAGTCCAGCCCGCGACTTGTGCTGAGTGCGCGGCCTCAAGACCCCCTGCCGGACTGGGTGACGCACTTGGTGTACCTCAGAACTGACTGCCAAGTCAGCTCCATGGGGCCCAAGGAAGAGGTGTTGGATGGCTTAAAGAAATACGTGCAGGGTGTTAGAACGGGGGGGCTTTCTGAAGATGAGAAGCTTCCTATTCATTCGCTGGTCGATATTGGCCGCGTCCTGCCCTCTGAAGTATCCCTGGCTGACAGCGCAAGTCAAGAGAGCAATGCATACAAGGCTGCCCAGCCCATTAACCCTAAGGCAGACCCTCTTGTGGAAATGGATGGATGCAGGGTTCAGTACCGTGGCCGAGTTGCCCTTGGAAACTGGACACAGGAAACACCCGAAGGTTCCAAGGACGGCTTGATCTGGACTGTTCGACGTGGCGAGCGATGGGGCGTTTTTGGTCCCAACGGCTCAGGAAAGACCACTATTGTTTCTCTCCTTTGCTCAGATCACCCCCAATCGTACTCCCTCCCTATTAAACTGTTTGGACGATCTCGCCTCCCGGAACCAGGATCGGGACAGCTGCCCCTCACCTTTTGGGATATCCAGTCTCGCATCGGCCACTCCAGCCCCGAAGTCCACCAGCACATGCCTCGCCGGTTGACAGTGCGACAGGTCATTGAGAATGCGTGGTCAGAGACGTTTGGTGGCCAGCCAAAGTTGGACGATGCGGCAAAGGAGAAGGTGGAGGCTGCTCTGAGGTGGTTTGAACCCGAACTCAACCCCGAGCACTTGACGACTTCCTCGAAGGATAGCCTTGCCTGGGCAGACGAGTATCTGTTCGGCGGCATGTCATTTAGCGCACAACGTGTCGCTCTCTTCATCAGGTCGATGATCAAGAGCCCCGATGTGGTGGTGCTTGACGAGTCGTTCAGCGGCATGGATGATGCGGTGCGCGACAAGTGCACTCTCTTCCTCAACGAGGGTGAAGCCAAGACGTATCAGGGTGAGAAGATTGTTGAGAGCGAAGCATCCCGTTCAGGAAACGTCAAGATCCATGGCCTATCGGACCAGCAGGCCCTCGTCTGCATCGCTCACATCAAGGAGGAAGTGCCAGACTGTGTGAGGGAGTGGCTGTGCCTCCCAGAGGCAAATACTGGACGTCCAGCTAGGTTTGGTCGCCTGGATGGGCCTTTGGGCTTGGATGAGAAGAGATGGGAGCAGGTCTGGGGCTTCTAGATGTGGACGTGACGGAAACCGAACCAGTGGATGGAGATTCCATTGAGTTAAAGTTATCATTTGGTGCTAATATCAAAACACGAAACGGTAAAATGCATCTTTATGAAGGTTAAGCTTCCTGCAGCAAGCGTATAAAGTCGAATTAAACATTGCTTAAAGCGACTGCTCATACATCTCAAAGCGAACATGGCAGTAACGCATCCTTCAGTTTTGGAGATGATTCGAGCAACAAAAGATATTATGAATAAAATAAAAAAAGAAGATTGGAAAAAGATATATCAATATGCGCACGATTTGAGCAGGAGGATTTTCGGAATGCTCACCGGAAACGCTTTACTTGAAGACGTGCTAAGAGTCACTCACAGCTGTGAAAATGGCGGGTGTCAAAACTGCACTGTTGGTCTGTGTGCCAGACGCCCATATTAACCATCAAAATGTCGCCTGACATGTATTCGGGGACCACTTTACGCATCTCCAACTTAGATTAATGGCGGGTGACTGTCGTGCTGCTGGTTGCTGCAGTCCAATATGGCGTCAGTCGTCAAATGTAGTTTGATTGGTGGACCAACCACTGACGCCTGCAGCGTGCGAGTGCCGACACAGCGGCTCGGCAAGCGGCGCGACGCCCGCCGGGGGGTGAAGCAAGCCTCTCGGGGACTAACAAACATCATGTGAGCTTCCTTCCAAAACCAAAACCTTACCTGAACACTCACTCCCAGCCGACCGTCATCGTCATCGTCATTGTTACGTTCGCCATCATCGCCGACATCGCTGCCATCGGTGACACCAGCGCCGCTGCCAACAATGGCGTCCCAGCACCCCGAGATCGACGATGAGGACCTCACCTTTCGCGCCTGCTGCGCGCCCGTCGCCGCCCTGACCAACCCCATCGACCTCAGCGAGCGAGAGTGAGTTGACCCTTGCATTTGATTGACTGCACGCCTTCGCACCAAATCAAGATGAAGCAAAATAAAACCATAGATATATATATATATATAATATTGGAATGCTAACATTTTACTTCCCTTTCAGCCTCAGCGGCTCCTCCCCAGCATATACAGCCTTCTTCCAGTGGCCGTACCTCAGCCCGCTGCTCGTTCAAAACGAGAGCAGCGATGCACGCGACCACTGCGCCAACGAGAGAAGTATGCACACATCACCACCCGCCTTTGCAACATGTCTTGACCTAGTTTTTTCTTCTTCTTCTTCCTCTTCTTTTTTTGCTGACATCTTTCGCGCAGCCTTCCTCTCATACCTCCGCCTGTCAATATACATGGCCGTCGTGTCCATCGCCATCACCCTGTCCTTTCATCTCAAGGCCCAAGCCTCCGAGCTTGAGCTGCGCATGGCCAAGCCCCTCGGCGGCATCTTCTGGGCCCTGTCGCTCTTGACCCTTCTCGCAGGTCTAGGAAACTACATCAGTAAGTTGCACCTCTTGGCTCATGTTGTGTTCTTTTCTTCTTTCTTTTCTCCCTCTGCTTCGTTGGTTACTGCGCAGAGCACCAGCCGCCCGCAAAAGGGAAAACATGCTGGACGTGTGGCTAACGAACTCGACAGCAACCGTCAACCAATATAGTACAAGAGCGGCGATTGTGCAGGTTGGATGGAAAACTCACCTTGTGAGTTTTTGGCTCTTGTTACAGGATGATGACCCAAAATCGGCTAACTTGGATACTCGCAGATTTTGACCATGTCAGCAGTGGCTATTGTAGGAACTTGCATTGTTCTGCTCGTCATCGCCAAGCTTCACGCCAATGATTGATATAGCTCGATAGTCTTGCAGGACTCGGGTTCTTGCTTTAATTTTAATGTCATTCAAATTTCTCTTGTTGCGTGAGCACCAGTGCCCGTGCTCGTGCTCGTGAGCGTTCACCCAAACCTCGCCATGCAAATGATATATATGTACATTATTCAAATCCCAATTCCGCATGAAAAGACATTCCTTATGCTTTCTTATTCGTACAAAATAGGTCGCGGGCATACTTGTCGGCCGCCGGTGGCCTTTCTTCCTCCTCCTCGCCCGCCTTTGTCTTGGGCGCCTCACACTGGCCGACTTCTCGTCGGAACTTCATTACGCGATCCTCGGCCGTCTGCCTCAAGTCAACGAGCTGCGCCGGTTTCCCCTCCCAGGACAGAATGGGCAGCTCAGGCACGCCAACAAAGTTGCCCCCCTTGGGCAGAGTCGCCAACATGTCGACCTGGGAGGTCGGGTCGAATGATGCAGTAGCTTTATCTTCGTCGCCCTTCTTATCGCCTTCTGTCAGCTCCTTGTCGCCAATATACTCCTCCGGCGTGCTTTTGAGATCGCTGTGCGACCCCAAGATAACGTTTGCCGTTTCTTGGCTCTGGTATAGGGTCAAGTATCCACGGAGCTGGGACAGCTGCAAGACATACTCGAGCCAGGCAGGGTAGTTTTTGCTGACTTCCTTCTTGGCCAGCATCGCAGGCATGTCCTCCCTGGCGCTTTGCGACTCCAGCACTTGAGAGACGTAACCGTGTAGCTCTACCCACTTCTCTCCCAAGAACAATGTCGCATCACTGCTTGGCGCCTGCCAGAGGAAAGAACCAGACGGCTTGCCAACTGCATCCTTTACTGGGTTTTCAGAGACGGCAAACGGGGTCGCGGCATCCAAGAGTGTGTTGGGCGACTGAAAGCTGATACCCATGAGGTTGTTCTTCCAATCTCCGAAGACGGATGGACCCGAGTATAATGTATGCAGCATCGTATATTTCACATCTGACAATTAGCCGAAATTCACCTAAGTTACACATGTCTCGTTCAGAACTTACAGTGAAAGAACTGAGGTGAGACCTCGGTGTTGGGTGCCAAGACAAGGACATGCGATGTGCTTGAGTCAGCTGGCCAAAACGACTCAAGGAACCGCACTGAGCTCTCTTCCTCGGTCAACTTTTTGCGGGAGATGCGATGGCGGAGGGACAACATGTTAGGCTCTGGCAGTGAGCCACCAGTACGCGCTGTCCACTTGAAATCGCTCAGGGTCTTCTCCAAGCCTTCTTCCATCTTGTGGGGCAATTCGATGGTAAGCTTCGGCACCGTCACAGCGCTCATGTCAGCCTCTCTGAGAGACGACAAAAGTCTATTTAGGTTTCCGGAGCCAGCCGGGGGTGCTTGGATCAGAATATCAAAGTGAACGTTGTTCCAGGCTGCCACGGTGTAAGCTTTAGGTTTCAGACATGCCACGCAGGGTAATACTGACCTGATAATGACGAAGCTTCGAGGTTTGTGATCCATGATAGTCGTGGGTTCGGGTTATTAGGGAGCTCAATGAGAGCAGATTTCAAGCTCCGTATTTCGTCTCTGAAAGCGCGAAGCAAGTAGTTCTCCTCGGCCTCGGAAGAGTCGACAATGATGGCCTGCGGGTGCATCCATCTGCCAATGTGGTCTATAATTTTTTGGGTTTACAAGGTTAGAAATAAATCAATGCAATTTTTTTATGGATTGCAGGTCGTCTTACGAAGAGCGCGGGCAGCGGCAAGTCTCATCCTAGGTTCGCTGGAGATTTCAGCGTCATCGGGACGGGCATCTACAAGACAGTTAGGCGATAGCTCACACAGCATGTTTGAGGGCATCTATACCATGAAAGATCATGTTGCAGGATATATCAATGCCATTGGTCTCCAATAGATCCTTTGCCGAAATGCTGCTTCTACTCAATAGAAGAAAGTGGACACTGTTGCGGCCGGCCGCGGCCATCTGGCATGCCATGGGGAGCAGCACCGAGGCGCTCTGGACGCTGGCCGTGGCAAATAGAATGATTTTGTTCTTCTCATTAGAGCCTCCGTTGCTTGCGATCTCACGCAGGGTATCAGCGAGCGCCGGGTACCTAATGGGCCCGTTAAACGACCGGTCGTGTGGCACAGGCGGCAGACGGTTGCGCTCTGCATTGAAGCCTGCCGACGAGCTCTGTGAGGCGACTTGGCCAGGCGCATTCGCGGGAGATGGCTGCAAGAAGCGGAAGAAGACAAAGAGGAGGAAGGCACAGAATGCAGCGTATGCGACCAGGCGGGCGAGAGCGCGACGTCGGGGAGCGCGGGTAGAGGCCTGCCACTGAACAGCGATTCTGGGGTGACCGGGGGCACCAAGGTCGTCGTCCTTCTTGGCCATTTCCTCGTCGCCAGCCCAGAACCGGGCCACGGCTCTACCTCGCGGATGCGCCATAGCGAACTGGCAGCGTATATATGGCGGATGCCGTCGTCGTCGGCTTCGTCGTTGTTGTTGTCGTCGTGTCTGGCTCGCGGGGAGAGGGGGAGCTCACTCCAGGGATGAGTGTGTGGGAAAGGGTTGCAGAGGCGTGGACAGGCCGTTACATTTCGTCCCCGGAGGAGGATCGCAGAGGTGGCGACGGACGAGGGGCGATTGAGACGGCCAAGAGGGGCTTGCTGAGGTCAGATTGTATTTTGAAGAATATGGGATCTGGGACGTGGGATATGGGTTTGCGGAGAGTCGAGGTTCGCTGGTTTCGGGAACAACGTGGCTCACGCTAGCTCCAAAGGCGCTGCGGGTGTTACAGCGTCATACCCCAAGTCAGCCGGGCGGGATTGGCAGTGGATCTACGACTCGGGGGTTGGCTGGTGGTCTGTGAACCAGATCGGCAGGTGCTAAAACACTTGATCAGACTGTTGCCGTGTGCATTATTCCGTTTCCGTGTAAACGGGGTTATGGTGACATTCTTTTTTGGTCTTCTCCGTTGCTTCCTTTTTCGGGGCCTTGGCTTTTTATTTGTTTTCATCAACGAGAAGGACTTTTTTTTTATGTTTCCATCACATAAAATTACTATCGGTCTGTCTTCTTGTCCCATCGCCCAGACTGCAAGGAAATCCAGGGGTCCCCGTTTTCACTTATAGCTCGTCCCCCATTTACACCTTTTCTTGTGAAACCTCAGAGCCGACTCGCCCGCTCCGACAAGTCTGGGCACAGGGGCAAGCTTAAATCTCATGCTTCAATTCGTCTGGCATTGACTCTCCGTGCACGAAAGGAGTTTGGTTTACAACGCTATTCCCCGACAGCAGTCAAACCGACTGCTACTGCACCAGCCCCAATGCACCCAAATGTTGCTTCTGGGCTTGATGGCGCCAAGGATGGCCGGCTTCCAGTCTTCCATACAGCAGCACCCGCAGCGTGGGGCTCAAATAAGGCCAGCCGTCCCATCCATAACGGAGCCAGTATAATCGCCGCCGCTTCCCCAGTGCCCGTCATTGGCCGCTCCATAATACGCGTTTACCAACTAGTCGGCATTATAGCTCGTCCGGTACAGCGCCAAACCCTGCACGTAGTTGACGTCGGTAGTAACTTGGTTGTTGCGGTTGCGAGGTGGGGCACGACCGGCACCTCACAAGAAAACATGATAAAATTTGACAGCCCAATATACATGCACCAACGAGCAAATCGCCACCAATATTCATAAAACGAAACAAAACACCCCCAGTAATACACACAACCTGCAATTGTGTAAAATAACCATCACACATACGCGCACAAGGCCCGGACCAACTCAGCCATGGCCAAGTCCCGCAGGAACAGGGCCAACACCGCCCACCGAAAAAACCCCATCGCAAAAACCATCAAGCCGCCTTCAGATCCTGAACTCGCTGCGCTCCGAGAGCAAAAGATTCTGCCCGTCATCCATGACCTCAAGAGCGCTGACCCCAAGGCCCGTTCCGCTGCTGCCACGGCCGTGTCAAACATTATCCAGGATGAAAAGTGCCGCAAGCTGCTGCTGCGTGAGCAGATCGTTCACACCATCCTCACACAAACGCTGACGGACGCTGCCCTTGAGAGCCGCGCCGCTGGATGGGGCATTCTCCAGATCCTCGCCCAAGAGGAGGAGCCTGATTTTTGCATTCACTTGTTCCGAGTAGATATCCTCAGCGCCATCGAATTTGCGGCCAAGTCGGTAAGTGAACAAAATGACAGTCCTTTCATAATGCACGGCGACTAATGAGACACAGGTCTGTGAGTTGCTTCTGTCCAAAGACCTCGAATTCCAAAAGAGGACCAAGGTTGAGCAAGCCACCATCTTGAGCATCATCGCATCGCTCGTTTCGCTCCTCACTGCCCTGGCCGAGGCCCAGGATGACATCCTGGAGGCCATCGCTGGCAACCCCATCGTCACTCGGCTTCTGTTCCTCCTCAGCTCTTCTGAGCTCTGTCACATCCAGGATATTGTATCACTACGGAGCGACACCCTCGCCTGCTTGATGATCCTGTGCGAGGACAATGGACAACTTGCGGGCAAGATTGTCACATCCAAGGCGCCCCGATGCTACGACACACTCATGTCGCTCCGTGACGAGACCACCAGCGACGGCGTCCTCGCGTGTGGTGTCCTTCACAACCTTTTTGTCTCTCTTGACGGTGAGGATGTTGCCTTGGGAGCCGACAATTCCTCCCTCATCCCCACCCTTTCCAAGGCCATCGCATCTTTCCAACCTGGCCAAGTCACCACCGATGCCACCGGCTGGGCGAACCCCGTCGAATGTTACCAGCTCGCCCTTGAGATACTAGCCTCCATCGGAACTAACCTCAACACCTCGGGAGACGTTCCTGAGCCCCCTAAGCCCGAAGCTGATTCTGCCAAGGACGACGAGGATATGGGTGACGCCGATGGTGCTGACTCCGGTGATGAGGAGGGTGCTGAGGGCGAAGAAGATGACGATGAGATGGACCAGGAAGAAATGGAGGCTGACATGGAGATGGTGACGGGCGTCGACGATGATGAAGAGCCCGGCAACATTGATGATACCCCCGTCCTCAAGGCTCTCATCCAGACTGCCCTCCCCGAACTCATTCGGATCGCATCCCTCTCGCCAGACGACGACACAAGCATGCGCCTCCAAGGCCACGCCCTCTCAGCCCTCAACAACATCGCCTGGTCCGTCTCCCTCATTGACTTCGCTGACTCCCACAACACTGCCATCCAGACGGCCTGGGAGCCCACTGGCCAGGCACTCTGGACACAGGTCATCGCACCCATCTTGGCCACGGACACAGCCGACATCGCTCTTGCTACCCACGTCACCAGCCTTGCTTGGGCCGTAGCTCGCTCTCTCCGCGGCCGCAACGCCCCCCTCGCCGGCGACGAGCACCGCCGCTTCATCGCCCTCTACCAGGCCACAAAGGGCGCCGAGGCCATCCAGAACCCCGAGGACCCCTTCCAGGCCCTCGGCGTCAAGTGCGTCGGTGTCCTTGGTCAGCTTGCCATGGACCCGGCCCCCGCGGACCGCAACCGTGATATTGGCACCTTCCTCATCACTCTCCTCTCCGGCCTCCCGGACAAGACACCCGTCGCCGACGCCATCGAGGCCCTCAACCAGCTCTTTGACATCTACGGCAACGAGGACTTTGCCTACGACCGCGACGTCTTCTGGAAGGATAACTTCATCAAGCACCTCGAGGACATCATGCCCAAGGCACGCGCCGCCATCAAGACCATTGACAGGCGCGCGCAGGGAGAGCTCCGTCTGCGCGCCGACGAAGCCGTGATGAACTTGAACAGGTTCCTGGGATACAAGCGAAAGAACAAGCCAAAGGCGTAAAGTAAAAGGTTAAAAAAAGAAAAGAACAGAAGAGTTGAAAAAGGGGTGAAGAATACTAAGCCAGTAATACATGGATGATTGATGTTTTAGTTTTTATTGGAAATTCATGACGCCGTTTCTCTAGTCTTAAAAACCATGTGCCGTTTAGTAAAAACACTCTCTGTATTGACTGCGTATATCATCATTTGTGCCCCTTTCTATAAAGTATCATCCCAGCATAGCTCTACATGTTGAACAGCAAGACCCAGAGCTAACCCGCAGGAACAACACCCCAACCAACAGCACACGCTACAATGATTACGCGGCACCATTAACATCGCTCAAAGACCCGATACAAACCCTTTAGGTTGGCAACCTCCAGCGCCCCCGTCTCCATCAAAGACTTGGTTGCTACCAGTCTCGACTTGAACGCCGGAAAGAAAACATTTTGCACCGCTTCTCTTACATGTTGACGACGTGCTCGAAGCTCCTCGGGAATCTCCTCCGCGCGAATGCTCTCTTCGTCGCCTGGCAGGGCGGGTAGCGACTCGGGAACATACAGAGTAGCCAGCTCGCGAAGGAAAGTCTCGAAACAGCCCTTCTCGTCCGACCAGTCGACGTTGGGCCCGAGCCGGAGGAGGAACTGCGGGAGTTTGACAAGAGGTGGAGTGTAGCCCTTGACGAGAAGCGGGATAGATACGAGTTCGCCCGCCGGGGATATTTCTAGGGAGAAATACTCTTGGAGCATCTCTCGCCGTTCAATCAACTGGTCTGCCACTCGATCAACGAGCTCATCGACCTCAAAATCATCGTCGGGTGATTCGATGGCCTGCTTCTCAGTCTCGGCGGCCATACGAAGCAGTTGCCGCAGATCAAGAGTCGGGTTAAAGCGTATAGTGCCATAATTTCCAAAGTCTGTCAGCCCAAGCTGGTACAAATACTCGTAACAGGTGTGCCCGTAGTCAATCAAATACAACTTGACGCCGCCCTGGATTGCTGCCAGTCTGCGCTGGTCATCGACAATTCCAACAAATGTGTGAGTAGCAAATATTTCCGTCAGTTCGTTGTGTATTTCTTCGCGGACCTCAGCCCGTAGTTCCTTGATGCTGCTAAGCCGGCACGTAACGGCCTCCCGGTCAACCATCTCGTAGTCTATTTTCTCAGGAGCGACAACAGGGCGCTCAGCACGGCGAGCGGGTGTAGGTGATTCAGCAACATCTGCGCGATTAAACATCGAGGTGATCTTGCGTTCAGCAGTATCTGTTCGTACAAGGTCATTTGAGTTGCGCCGCCTCTTACCCAACGGAGTTGCTCGGCTGGGAGTAGTGTCGCCGTCAGCGCCGTCAGGATCGGGAATTTTCACGCCAGGTAGAAGCGTTTGTGTCTTGAATGTTCGGCTCGTGTCCACAGCAGAGAGTTTTGACTCGATATGCTCGCACACAGCTTGAATGATCTCATCTTCATTCAGGAAATGGACCTCCCTCTTGGTTGGATGGACATTGACATCAACCCTAGCAGGGTCAATCTCGAGGCTGACGTAGACAAAGGGGTGACCCTGTTTCGGTAGAAAGTTCACATATACTTGCTCTATGGCCTTTTTCATGTGCGTTGATTCAACGCAGCGGTGGTTAATAAAGAGGAGAAGAGTGGTCTTCTTGACTGAATAATTGGCATTCGTCACGTAACCTTGGGCCTTGAAGCCCCAGCGATCATCCGAAGTCTCAAAGTTCAAAACTTCATTGGCAACGCCAGCCCCGTGGATCAAGCGGATGCGATCGACGACAGTGGCTTGTGCCTGGATGGCAAGGCTCGTCGAAGACTCGCCGGCCTTTTTACAAGTGAAACCAACCCCCTTGCAATGCACAGCGTACCTTCCAACCATGTCGAGTATTTTATTGTACTCATCAGTAACAGACCGGAACGCCCTCCTGCGGGTGGGTGTATTGTAGAAGAGGTCTTCCACTGTAAGCTGAGTACCTGGCCGGCCGGCAACGCCCTTTGGCTCCGCAGACTGGCCGGGCTTTGCGGGCACCAGTTTCCCATCCTGGTACTTTGCGCGCCATGCGATGTCGGAGTCTTTAGTCTTGGTGGTGACGGTTAAATGTGCAATGTGGCTGATGCTAGCCAGGGCCTCGCCTCGAAAGCCATATGTGGCAATCGATGAGAGGTCCTCAAACGCGGTGATCTTGGACGTTGTGTGCCGCTCACAGAGGATAGGCAAATCCTCCTTCTGATAGCTCGTCAGCCGCCTACATTGAAAAGATGGGGGATGAAAGGGGGTATCAGTACTTGGATGCCGCATCCGTTGTCGGTAATTTGCAGGAGCTTCAGTCCGCCGTCCTTGGCCACAATCTCCAATGCGGTCGAGCCTGCGTCGACAGCATTCTCCATTAGCTCCTTGAGCGCATGAACTGGCGCGACGATGATTTCGCCGGCCGCGATTTTGTTGACCACGGCAGGGTCCAGGGCCTATGGTTCGGAGTCAGCCGAGGCACGAACGTTGAAAATGCAACGGGGTGGCGGAGGCGTTGACGAAAGTGCATGGCGATCATCAACCTGTTGTTCTTGCTTGCCTTGATTCTCCGGGTAGGGCGGGATTCCTCCTCAGGATCCCCCTCGGCCTTGCGCTTGATGCCGCCGCTTGGTGCGGGTGCATACTGGTGCACATGCGCATCCACATCCATGTCCATGGCATCGGCCATGGCTGCGACAGCCCGAAGACGGGGCCTTCCCGAGACAGCTGCCTCGCTTTTTTTTTCCTTTGCTTGCTCCGTACTGTTCCCTCACAGGTGTGGGTGAGGGGTTCTAGCAGCCATAAGATTGTCGTGAGGTGGCATCAACAGAAATCTGGCCAGCGCAGACTGCACGGTCGGCACCCAGACTGCTGATCAAAGGCGCCTGCCCGTCCGACGACGACTCACCTTCTCGGCGTCTCACTGGGCCTGCAAAGGTAGTCGAGCAAGGGGATACAGGGAGCACGAGCCAATGAAACAAGATATGCTCGCCTGGTCATGCCAGTGATCGCGGGGCTTGCGGTGTACCTGGCGAGGAGAGCCAATCTCAACGTCGTGCGGCTGGCCCACGCCCACGACTTATTCGCGAAGACACGTGACTGAATGTGCTCTTTTTCAACCCACCCTCCGACGTCAAGGTTACGACGGGCAGCGCGAGGGCACGAACTCCTCGCCTCGATTTTCTGACAGGACCTTGTCCCGCCCTGTCCAACAGTTCGAGCGAGCAAAGTGGTGGAGGGTTGGACAGAGAGGCGACCCTGGCCGGGCCCGTGCCGCACAGTATTGCCGTCTTGTTAGTTGTGTGTGAGACCTCCCTTTTAGGCAAACGACGGAGAGAGCTGAGAAACCAAAGCCAACCGATGCACACAGCCTTGCCGCCATCTCGCCCATCCCTCCATCGCATCTCAAGATGCATATCAAACCCTGCTATCCTTCGTCCTTTTCCACATTTTCGGTTTCCTTTTCAGCGACCGCTAAAAATATCAGACAAAGATGAACCATCCCCCCTCCATCCCCCCGCGCCGGGTGTATGTAGCAGTCAGTGGCCAACGGAACAAGCCCGAACGTGCTACTCTTGTTTTCACCCGGGTTGCATGCCTTCAATCTCGCTGGCAAGCACTCGTCTCTTCCATCCTGCTGACGCCTTGCTGTGACCAGTCACTTTCCGGGCAAGTGATTTTGCAGCCACTGCCAGTCTAAGCCGTGCCAACACGTCCTTCTCTCTTCTCTCACATTGTCTTTGTTTTTTTTCCCATACACTTTGTTACCTGCCAATGATATACCGCCTCTCGTTCACCGGTTTACATCCATATGCCCAAGCCTATCTCAATCCGTCGCAATCAGCATGCGCGATCCACACCTCCAACGTTCAATACGGGCTCGTGGGCCGGTCATGAGTCGCTGTGGCGTTTCTGGGCCCTGCCGTGGCCACCTCTTGTAAGCTCCCCAGCTCACACACACACACTCTCACACCTCCCTGCTTGTTGTCTTGTCTCGCATGAATTCAACCGCAGGCCAAGTCCGGAGCGCGCCAGTCGCACCGGTTGGGCAAGTGTATAAACCCGCCATCAAGCGCTGCGCAGCAGCACGCATCTTGCTCCCCATCCGGATGCGTCTCCGGCCCCCAAGCGGCCCCCACTCCGGCCGGTTGCCTTGATGGGCGAAGTCGATTGCTGGCAGAAGAGCCATGTGGGTTTTCGGCTCCAGGCAGCAAAATAAGGAGCCAACAGAGGCATCCGTTGAGGAGCAGTGCTTGTTAGCTTTGCCCTTCAACCGTCGTGCGCAGAGGCCGCTGCCCATCCATTGATAATTGATTGGCCTTAACGCATTCAACTATTTCAAATAAACCCTCAGCTGTGTGTCTGCGACTCGTCATCCGTAAATCTGACGTGGGGGCCGCATTCCTCGCTGCTCAAGTGAGCGACGAACAAGGCTGCGGGTGGGTTGGCAAAACTTGAACCCCGCGGCGTCGAGGCTCGCAAATGATACTGGACGCAGGAACAGGGAATCGAGATGGGATTGGGATTGTTTAAAACATACAATGCAGCGCTAATTTCCCAATAGAATAACCGCAGCAATGCATCTCATAGTCGTAGTGTCAGGCCTCTTGCTTCCCATTCGTTCCGCTGCAGCGCTTCGCCTCCCGTTGCCTCGACTGCGCCATACTAGAGTCCTCCACAAGGCTAAATCGATGCGCCGACCAGTCTGTGGTTCGCCCTGTAGGGCTTCTGAGCCAAGGAGAAAAGGAAAGCCAGATCAACGAGAACGCCAAGCCCGTCCACACTAATCTGCGCCCGGGGCTGAGGCGGCCTGGGTTGACAGCAAGAGCACGACATGGACCCAGCTTTGGTTCGCCCATTATGCGGGCGCCTGCAACCTGTTGTAGATCCAGGCACATACATATTAGATTGCCATGATGCTGGGATCCCTCCCTCACGCACCCTCCTTGAAAAAAAAAAAAAAAAAGACTACCTTCTGGAGGGACGGGCAAGCCTTGCTGTCCAGATCGAGTATATAAGGCAGACCCAGCCAACGCCTAACCCTTGAAGTTACCATATCAGTCTCTGCAACCTTGCCACCAAGGAGACAGATTATCGCGTGCTTGCTTGTGGCCAGAAAAGTATGGCGAACAAAGAAATGACATCTTCCACCACCACCTCTATCCGGTAAGCCCCCAAATCTCGCTCCTGTCATCCCACCACACAAGATCCCACCACCTCCTACTTCTGTGCCGGTGCCTGTGCCTGTGCCTGAAGGCTAACTGCGACACCTTGGCCCGTTATCAGAGCCGAATCGAACCATCCTGAAGTCACAAGCGTTCTGGCCTCGAATTGCACCAACTACTCCATGCGTCCACAGCCGTCAATCTCAACCACCTCCTCGTCCCAGCGAGATGGTGGGCCCGAACATCCTGCCCAGGGTCCGCTCCGTTCTGTTCAGGACGGGCGTCCGCTAGCCGATGACCTCTTGTTCGGAGTCGGCAGGAGCTTCAAGCAGCCGCAGCCGCCGGCGTCGTCGTCGTCCCAGCCTACAAACCAAACGGACCCGGCGGTGGTCCACAATGCGAATGGGGCCGACGCCCAGGGCGCCATGTCGCAGGAACCGGACGAACTAAAAGACACGCTCAAGCGCATGCACAGCGATAACATGATGGCCCGTAAGAAGCGCCGCCAGAGCGATCAAATGCAAGCCAACACCAACGCAGGCGCCAGCGCCAACGGCAACAGCAACGGCAACGGGAACGGCAACGACGCCCACGCCAACGCCAACGCCAACGCCAATGGCAATGACAACGCCCACGCCAATGACGGTGCCAACAACGGTGGTGCCTCTGCCACCACCTCCAAACCATCGCCCGACCCCAAACATCACAACAACGGTTTGCCTCGTCGCTCCAAGCCAGAGTGACACAACATGATCAAGTTGGTCCGACGAGGGGAATAAAAGACGACGGGAGCACGAGCGGGGAAAAGTAGAAACGCGGAGGCAGTAGTGTTTTGCAGATGGGCGTTATGTATGGGGGAAAATGGGACGGTTCATTTTGTCTTTGGGTTTTTAGCTGGTCTTTTTTTTTTGTTTCGTTTGGAGCTTCCTTCTTCTTTCTCTCTTTCCTTCAGGAGACCGATGCGTCCCCCCTTTGCACCTGAGCGATCTGGTACTAATGCATCCCCCGAGGAGAACAGCACTAAAAGATGCCCGTGTAATTTGGACTGTTTTTTTTGGCGCAACTTGCTGAGTTATCATAGAACAAGAAGGGAAAGAAAAAAAAAACTTTTGTTTGAAACGCTCGACTTTCTTTTCTCCATCCCTTCTCGTACTTGGCAATGGCGCTCGTATCCAATCCAATCAACGGAATGGCACCATCCAATCCATGTTTGATTTGCTGCGTTGCTCACGCAATACGACGTCCAGTCACAGGTCAGCCCAGCCAGGCAACAAACCATGCCTGCTGCAATTGCGGGCCAAGAGTCGCCTGGGCTCGCTCCACAATACAGAATAAAAGAAACATCTTGGGGCCTTGAATTGTTTTGGATTCTGGTTCTTATTCGTGAATAAAACCTGCCGGGTCTCATTGAGGGAGCCACACCGTGGGTGATGCCAGACGTATAGCGGCTCATTCTATGCCTCCCCCTTGACCTTAGTGCCCATCCGCCGCCTATCGATCGGAAGCTCAGGCCGATGGAGGGAAGCACTGCAACGCCCCCCCCCCTCCCTCCCTCCCATGTACGCCTGCCGCCTCGCGAATCGGGTATCTCGCTCCATCGAAACATCTCGGAGAATATTAATTGGATGCTTATTACCACGTAAAATCAGCCAATCCTTGACGTGCTGTGCCAGCAACTCTCTGCTTCCGGAAGCATCATGCACACCGGTACGCATTGCCGTGGTATCACGAGCACGGCACAGCACAGCACGGCCCAGATCCCCCTTCTCCCCTTTTCTGTCCGTGTCATTTCCATCTCCCCTTCGTCCCTCTGCGTTGCATCCTCCCCAATCTTCGCTGGCCACTCCGCCGTTGCCGCTGGTGGGACGTCCACGTGGGACGGCTCCAGGGACCATCGTCACCCCAAAACCCAAAAAAAACTCCCCGGCAACATTCTTTCACTGTGCTTTCGTTCCCGTGTTCATGTAATAATCGCATTATACATTCAGACGCGGGATAATCTTCCCCCCTCGCTAAAAAGTCCTCTCTTGCTTGCACAACCTGCTTTGGGTATTCTTATACGCGCTCCCCTGTCGACCAAACCGCGCCCTCCTAGCCTGTTCGTTCCTCCCTTCCTTGATTCGCATTACCCAGACCTCGCGGTGTCTTTTGTCCTGTTGTATCCATATTCCTGCCCGCCATGCCTCAACATGTCATCCATCCATCCATCGGGGCCAACCTGGCGCGCGCCGTCGTACCTCAGCGTATCTCCTGACCGCGCTGTCCAAGCAGGGCATCTGATCGGCGCTCAGCCACGCATTATCGTACAGATCCGCCCATTTTCGAATCCAACCACTGGTTCCAGGCCTTTAAAAGAAGATCCCGCGGCCACCTTATCGACCACCAACTCCGTCGGCTGAAATGCCCAAGGGGTATACTCTCGCACACACAAGACCAATCGCCTTTCTCCATTACTGACCCTCGCCTTGCGAAGGGCTGGCAAAATAAGAAGCCACTCCTCCACTCCTCCAAACAGAGGGACATTATACACAAGCATTAACGTTGAAAAAGGGATACAGAATTCAACGCAAAAATAAGAAAGCCGCCAATATTAGCAGCATCAGGTAACATCTCCCCACGGGCACATTCTTCTTGTGCTCACATTGGGGGACTGTCGGGGCTGGCTCTATCATGGCATGGAGAGCCTAGAAATAGGGTGACCACGGTACTAGCGCGGTCGTCCTGACGCATCTGGCCTCTCAATTAATCCTCCAATGTCGACTCTGCCTTGTCGATCATCACGAGACCAGCCATGCTCGCCAGAAACCGGGCCTTGGCTGGGCTGCGCACGAATAGGCGGCAACTGATAGGCTTGCGGTCGAGGTTGAACCGGTGTCGTCAGTTCGCTGCGAGGAATATGGTACGACTGGGGTCCTGGATAATCTTGGCGGCTCGGTGACGCAGCATATGACGCCCCAGCCCCCATCCCCGGGGTGGGCGGCAGCTGGCTAGGCGTTCGTGCCCCAAACGACCCCTCGCTATATCTTTGCCGTGTTGGATCAAACGTTGCAGAAACTGGAGTGCGCGGTCCATAACCCAGCTGAGGCGTCTGTGGGGCGCTGTACCCTTGTGCCGAGTCGCGGGAGAGAGGTGAGGGAGGAGGCGGGTAAGGGTGTCGTGGGGGGAGGTTGAGACACAACACCACGAAGTAGATGGACCCTTCCTTGGCAAGTCCAAGACGTACAGCATACGGCCTGCCCTGTCCGTCGTATGCTCTAAAGGTAAGATAATCCTGACGATCGAGGTTGAACCGTCCAATTTCCTCAGTGCTAAATCCAAGCCCCTGCACCACATGCTCGAGTCGGCCCAGAATTGGAGGTAGGTAGTTTGGTTCCTTTCGCGTTTGCTCGTCGAGGAATTGGCTTCGGAATCCGAGCACCTTGTCTCGATCGGTGGACACCACAACGTCGCCCAAGTTTCGACCTTCCAGGCTTCCGCTACCAATAGCTTCGCCAAATAGCGGTGACACTTTGGCGAATTCCATGCTCATGTTCAGAAACGCCACCGGTTCCGGGGCTCGCGCGGCAATCGAGTGGTGCGGCGCGTATAAGTTTGTATCGGCAGTCGGAGCTCGTTCAAGATATCTAGGAGGCATTTGTTCGCTATTACCAGTTAGCCCTGGGTTCAAATCGTCAATAGGAAACAGGTTTCCGTACCTTGGGCTGATGGCACCACCGGATGGATATATATTGAGTGGCCGTCTTGCACCTGCATCTTGTGGCTGAGAAAATCTTGATTGGTCATATCGGGGGTCTCGATCGTCCCTTAAACGCGGTCGTCCTCGTTTCTTATGTTGAACATCAACGCAGGAGTCCTCCTTTCCGTTTGTGATGCATCGAGAGCAGGGTCGTTGGGCTGGAACATGGTTAGCAAATGTAACAAGAAGCTCAATGCGTTCGTCAGGTGCCCGTTTCTGCACTTGCATCACAGCCACCTCCAGGAATCGTGTTTCCAAGCATCTTGGTTCTCTTCACACAAACACTAGGTTTCCCAGAACAGAGTCAACCACGCCCGAGCACTCAGAACAAACTCAATCCTTCCCAGCCATGCCGCCGCCTTTCGGATTGGCACTGGGTCGGTGATCGGATTGGCCAATCTCGGTGCCGGAGGTATTCCCTGGACGGGGCAGGCCCAGGCTAGCCATCCTGGACAATGGGAAGCCACTGCCAGTCTCCGGTAGTCTGGGCGAGCCTTGGAAGTTTGCATGCGTTGTTGAGAAGCTGTGGCTGCTCGATGCTTGCCGCACCACGAAGCAGTTGTTGCAGGAAATCGAACAAGAGGCAGGGGAAATGACCCAGATACGTACCATCGCATCTACACGGCAGGTTAGTCTTCTGGCTTGCAACAGCTCGTTCAATTTCTTTTAGGTCTTACCGAAGATGTGCCCGCTTGCATGGCACGCAAGCGGATGCCACATGGCCCTTTGTCTTTCTTTGTGATTTAGGTGAAGTCATCTGCTGTGTCTCGGCTACCTGGCGGCCAGCTACATGATAAGGTGCTGGTGCACTTGGTCCAGCTGCGGGTAGGTAACTAGGCTGTTGGGAAACGCCTGGAACTCCAGGTTGAGGGTACGGGCCTGGCCTACCCATAGGTTCCTCTGGTCGACGGTACATGTAGGCCGTTGAATCTGGTTGCTCTTGCTGGTACATCCTGGGCAGAGGCGGGGGCATGCTGTGAGGGCCTCGGGGATCGACTGGAGACTGCTGGCTCGGTGTTCCTCGACGGGCATCCTGCGGGTTTCCCACTAGATAGCCTGCCGGTGCTTGACCACGTTCGCTGGCCTCTTGGAATGGTTTCGGGGGAAGGGGTGGAGATCCTGACATGGGCGGAGAAGGATATGCCCGCGACCGAGCAGAGTCGTCAAACTCTGCCCTCTTGGGTGCCCAGGTCAGGTCTAAAGCGATTCGCGCCAGATCTGAGATGCCTCGGCGCTGGCCGAGCGGAACTCGTGGTGCCTCGACCGGGTGAATTCTTGGGAGCATGGGGGGAAGCACGTCTGCTAGGTCAGCTGGCCGGACGCAAGTACGCCCGTGCTATTGACTCAAACAAGAACCAGGCTCCCAGCAGAGGTGCAGGGAGGTGGTTTCAAGGCAAAGGATCCAAGGAGATCTGAATGCTCGTCTCGGCTGTCAGTATGTTCTCTTGGTGACCAATTTCGTCCACGACTAGCTGTCAAGCAAGGCTCCGGTGAGGACAACCCGTCAAAACTGCAAGAACAAAATGGCGAGTGGCTTTTTTTCAAACTCAGGAGCGAACAAGCAGACGTGTTGTTGGTTTGCAATGGTTGTGGAGGTGGGTTTCGGCTGCGACGGTTGTCCAGTCAAGAAGTATCTGCGCAATACAGTCGACAGACCAGGTGGGATAATACCGACAAGTCCGAGGGTTGATGGTATTAGAAAGATCAAGGCAAGGCAGCGAGGCAGCAAGTTAAGGGTTGACGAAGACAACAGACGAGGGTGAGTCGCCGTGGGACGAGATGCTGCACCGTGATACTAGGAGGATGGATCTTGGGGCGTCTTGGTGATACGGCATGAAGCCGTGCTGGTGGGATGTCGAGAAAGGGTTCGGGCGACTACAGAGATGCCCAGGGGCCGGGTCCTAATAAGCGGAACCGGAGGATGCTGAATAGGTTGGGGGGCTTCGTCGGGTCTTTCCTGGCCGGCGAGTCGCGAACACAAAAGGCGGATTGCGGACGGAAGCTGGATGGTGGCTCGCGGTCGGTTTTTGTGTGACTATCGGGCTGCTGGAGGGGGGGGCGGCGCAATTGAGATGCGGCCGGGGGTAGTTCAGGGTTGGCGACAGGGCATCGGGGGAGGACCCTTGCTCAGATTTTAGAGTGGCTGCTAATCAAGGATTTCGGTAGAGAGCTATGCCATGACGATCCCCTTCCATTACTGACGAGAATTCTCCGCGTCTTAGGGCCCGCGGCGTTTTGCCTGTGTTAGTCTTGCAGGTGCAATAAGACACGACGGGCGGTAGTGATTGGGACGTGGCGGATGGGAATGGGCCTAGAGAGGAGACGGATGGGGAGGGGTTGTCTCGTTTCGTGTGAGAGCTGTCTACTACGAGGACCGGGAGTGTCTCAACGAGGGCAGTTGGTCGTCGGGTTGCCAATGGCTCGAGCCTAGGAGGGTCGGGAGCGAAGGGTTGGCGAGGTGTAACTGGGTTGCAGAGGAAGAGGCGAGAGGGACGAGAGGTGTGGCAGTTGGGCAAAGAAGGATGAGATGGGTGAGCACCGACTGGCTGAAGACAAAGCCGGGCAGGCCAGAGAGATGGGATGGCAACAAACCAAACCAGACAACGACCAGGAAAAACTACCCAAGCAGCGAATGGAGGAACAGCCAGTAGTTAAACAAGACAAGACAGGTCCAAGCAAGCAAGTGGAGGATGGATGCTTCCTTGGCTGGTAAGAGAGCAAAGTACCTGGCCCTGGGTAGTGGAAGTCAATGGTGTGCTATGTACTCGGTAGGTGTAGGTGTAGGTGGGGATGGAGGAGCGAGGTGGAGGAGCATGGTCGTGGTGGTTGCGCCTTGGGGGTGTCTTGGGGGGTGTAAGCATCAAGGGAGACGAGCCCAGCCAACTAAGCGGCTAGTGTCAAGTTACCCGCAACCCTGCAGTTATCAAGGACGAGATGGCGATGATGATGATGAAGGCACATGATGGGGAATGGAGGGAGTGGGGGATTAGCAGGGGGGTGTGGGATCAAACGAGACACGAGGAACATGTAGAGGATGGCCTGGATGGCCTAGATGGGAGATGGAAGTTGGAGGCAGAGCCAGACAATGCGCAGGCTAAAGCCGGAGCATGGGCCAGGTGCCAATCCAAGAGAGTGGTGGACTGAGTTCGTGATTGACGATAGACAGACAGGTCTCGCAGCTTGGAGCGCGTGGCATGGAACCTTGGGCCTCTGGTGCCCTGGGCTCAGCATAATCAAAGCGTTCAGCTCAGAGAAGCGGTGGCCTCTATGTTCTAGATTTGACCAAGACAATCGAGTCAAGTTGGTAGGGCTGTCTGGCGTAATGACCGGGACAGAACAACCACGGATCGGCGGGCAGGAGAGACGTAAAGCAGCCAACGACTGGAGGCGTTTTTTTTCGGGATAAGGAGAAGACGAAAGGCGATGAGAGAGCAAATGCGATTCCGAGCGGTTCCCAACTCACTCGACCCAACCAGGTTGTTGCCCGTGTCCGGTGCTGGTCGTGTTGGTTCGCGCTGCAATGCAAATCACTGCTGCACCGCGCATACGGCTACAGTTGCCCATGGCATGGGCCCGGGTCATCTCGCAGCGAACGATGTCTCCTGAAGTCAAAGCCTGATTATCAAAATGGGCTGGGAGACGAGCGACGGCGAGGGTGTGCGGCCGAAAGCCCAGGGCGTGCGAGTCTATGTGCGCATCTGTGTGTGCGTGTGTGTGTCTCGTTAGCCTGCGTAGAGAGCCAGGGCAGCGAAGGGTGAAGCGTGGGTGCTAGCGCTGGCTCTGGCGGAGGGAACTGGGCGAGGGCGTGGGAGGGACGGTGATTTTGGCGTTAGGTTAGGGAGCGGGCTCTTGAGCAAGCCATTGTGGGGTCCACGTCTCCCTTCTGCTTCTACAGCTGGAGCCCTTGTTATTGCTGCATGCCCTGCGTCGGCCGCTGGGCGACTATGAGTTGACCATTGTTTGGGAGCAGAGACGGGACGGGGGGCACATGGCACTGCAATACAACTAACTAGAGGTGTTCCATACAAGAGAGAAATCATGGGATGAGCGAGCGGGGACGAGCCCCGTCATCTAGAGGCCCTGGGTGCCCGGGGCGCGTCTGATCCAGGGCCAGGGTCCAGGATATCCAAGAGGCGGATGATGCAAGAGACGGCTGCTCAGTGTTGATTGTGTGGCATGGCCCGTGAACGGCGACGCCCATCGACAGCAGGAGGCTTGGTTTCGGCTCAGGAGCCATAGATTGGGTGTGGGAATGAAGGATAGGGGGATGAGACAGCCATATGGAGTCTTTCTGTCGAGTCAAGTCAAGCACCAGAGGCAAAATCCAAAAAAAGAAAAACAAAAGAAAAGAAAAGGCTGCTAGGAACCTGGCAGGAGACGGGGCTCGCAACTGACCTTCCCGTCCTTGGCGACATACATGCCTTAGTACGCCTCTACGGCAGGTACCTCGTTGTTGGGCTTAGGCTGTTGGCTGGCGCCTCTTGGTGGTGGACGCTGGGCTGCTGCAGTGTCCTGGCAGTTGGCCTCTGGTTGGTGCCCCGGCCGGCAATGCCCAGCGCCGCGGTGCTCCTTAACTTGGTCTGATACCCCGGAGGTCGGCCACAGTCCACAGTTGTCGAGAGCCTGCCGGCGTGGTGGGCGACTTGCAGCAGCGTCGGGACGTGAATGGGTCGCCTGGTGGGCCACGTCTCGCTGTTGATGATGCTGTCGACGCTGCCGGGTGGAGGCACCGGAGGTCTTCACGGCCCTAGACAGGGCCATCCCGAACCCTTTGCTATTTTCCCACAAGCCTAGCTGCGCTTTCGTCCCGCCATATAGACTATCTGGGGGTTCCTGCAATGGAGCCCGTCGTCTTGTCGTCTCAGCCTCCCAAGCCCTCCAGCTAAGTAAGTCTGTTGACGCGGTCTTCCGCTAAGGACCCAGGTGTTTGGGTTCCGGCTAGAAGGGGCTTGCAATCGGCCTTTTTTTTCTTGCTGATAGCCGGCTCGAACGGGTGCCGTGCGTCCCGTCGTCGCCATTATCTCATCCCGAAACGTGCCAATGAACTGAATTGGGTTGGATTGGATTAAGTGCATTATTACGGCACCTACTGTTCATGAAGGCTCTCGGTGCCTCCTGCTTGCAGATGGGTTATACAGCCTGTGCAATCTGGGAAACTAATGTACGATGCCGCAAGATCTGGTGCCAGGGCAAGGGCAAATCAAAGCAGGCATTGTAATACTACATGGTTCGTCATCCCATCTCTTTGGCCCAGGACCGCCTCGCCCAACCTCGCCCAGTCAACGAGCTGTTCTCTCGAGAGATCAACTAGGAAGCACACGACATGCGGCACGACATGCGGCATCGGCTCCCAACTCCTGGGGCGGGCAGTTCCCTGCACGCATTTTCAGGGCTACAGCCCAGGAGAGGCCCGGACCATCCCTGGCCGGCGTTGGCGGCAAGAGGCGACAAGTCCAAGGTCCAAGTCCCAGGGCTCAGGAACCCACCCCAGACAGCCTCAAGTGCAGTGGATGGGACAAGAAGAGACAAGAAGCAAAGCCAGGGCAAGGGAAAGAAAAAAGTTACGCATGCGAAGTAGTACACTCAACGAGCTTAGGAGGACCCATCATCCCGGATGGTCATCTTAAGCGGGTCTGGCGGGGGCAGCAAGCGCTCGTGTCCGGAGGTGAAGGCATCCGTGGGTGGCCGTCCCCGTGGAAATGCAAACTCCCATGCTGAGACCTCGATCCCCTATTCGAGTCCGGTCCAGTTTGACACAACGACGTGCGCGCGGCTTCGCGCCTGGATGGGCTCGGTAAAGCAGTTAAGCATATGCCCTAAACTCAACCTCGTTGGCCTTGCGAAAAACTACGTGCGGACGCTGACGGCGCCGAGAGTAGCGCACGGCTCTGGCCTTAGTAGGCTCGGGCTGCTTGGGGTGGTTAGCTATCCCGGCTGGGCGTCACCCTAGCGCCCCCCAGGGCACTGAGGGCTGTGGGCCGTGTCCCGGCCGGGCGGCTGTCACTGCTCGCCGCTCAATTGCTGGCGCTCGCTTAGGTTTTAGCAAGAGACAGTGTCGGCGGGCCATTGTCTTGATGATGCGACAGAGAGAAATGGGAAATGCGACAATGGCGGAGCTACGGGAGACGGAGGGATCCGGCTTGCAAAGAGTTGCCTTAGGAGTCCGGCTTAGCCTTCACTCAGATATCCGAAGGGTCCGTTGATGAGCTTAGGAGAGAAAGCATAGAAATCCTTCGCAAGCTTTTCCCTGCTTACACGGACTAGTTATGTTTACCGGTTGCCGACCCGAGCGTAGGTTGGCGTGTGTGTGAGTGTGTGTTGCTGGACGGACCAAAAAAAGAACCATAGATTAGATCTGCGCCGTATCCCTCGTCGTGCGAATGGATCGGATGAAAGCGCACGAACCCATGCACAGCAGAAACTAAGCAAGTGTCTGAACTTCATCTGAACCATTTCACGTCAGCCTCCCCTGGGCCCCGACTTGGAATTGCGGCGGGATTGGTGCCTGGGTGGTCCTTGGTTCCGATTGCCTGTTCTGGAAGAAAGCTTTTCAGGCACGAATGGTCTGACTCTGAGACTTGCTGTGCGGGTGGCCATGTGCGCGCTGGGTGAGATGGAATGCTGTTCCTGGCCCATGTGCTCGCCGTGTAGTGCTGTGTTGAGCCGGCGCAGCGAGTCTCTGCTGCACGCAAGTCGAGGCTCAACTGCCACGCCGCCATCTCACCCAAACTTCCAGATCGAGTCGCATAAGCCAGCCCGCCTGGGAGGAGCAGCCTAGATCGCATGGCTGATGCAACAGTGCCATCCCGGGACGAGACCTCGACACATGGGTTCCAAGAACTCTCCATCCCCTCCGCCCCCCCTCATCTCATCCTTCATCGGCTTGGCCCATGTTTCCACGCCCCCTCACCAACGGCTCGCACACCTGGGCGACCGGGGATGCATGCCATTGGGCTACCCAATACTACGGTCTGCTAGGGTGATCCTCGAGTCGCGCATGGTTTGGTTTGCCCTGGTTCCTCGGGCGTTGTGGGCATCACGTCCCTCTACCCTCTCTCTCACAGTGCAGTGGTGAAATGGACAACCATGGCCAGCCTATTCCGAATGAGCCTGGCCCATGCAAACTCAGCCCGCCCCCCCAGGCGCTGCCTCCATCGCCGATGAGGAAAAGTCTCGAAGGTTCCGGGGTATTTCACATTAGGCGAATCCAACACACGTCAAAGCAAATTCAATTCTCATCTCTTTAACCAGCCCTGGCTATTCTAGCAAAATTCTCCGCAGCTTCAATCTCATCTGAAAGTCCGGCTCTGCGTATTTGCCCGCGAGAGTCCGACGTCGCCAACTCATGGCCCGTCCTTACGTCCTTACGCTCCGAGTACCCTGTAGCCCTGTTGGCGGCCGCTTATCCAGTCCCCACCAGGCAAGCGCCGCCAGCCTTGCAAGTCCAGGACGATGAAACGGCCACTTGCGCATCGTCGTTCCTTGACCCCGTTAATGATCGTCCTTCCCGGGGGTGATGGCATGCCGCCTCCCTTCTGTAATCTCAATGGCCCGATGTCGACTCCGGCGTCAGAGATTCGGTGCCCTTGTGCTTTTTAGCATCTGATCCCCCGATTTGAATGCCAATCTAGCATACCCGCAACGGCATGCCATGCTCGCGTTGGGATTTGTGACGGTCTGTGTCTTGGCCTTGGCCCCCAGCTGGGGCTGTTCTCATTTCCCCTTAGTTTTGCCGCGTCACGATGCTCGTAGCGCCCGTCTCTCGGTGCCGGTCCTCCATCATTATGACCGAGTCCACATGGCCCGAACCAGAGAAATTCTGCTCGTGGTTGATAGTTGCTGCCGGCAAGCGCCGTTATCAACTGGCACCAAGTTGCAGTCATTGGGCAACCATCCAGGCCCCGGTCCGCTAGCGAAATATCCCGAGCCGATGTGCAGTTCGCCAGGCGTCCCATGCTTCAGCTGCTCGTTACGTTTGGATTGCGAGAGAACCTTAATGACAAGAGACCACCTCCATCCCACGCCCATGCCCAACCACAGGCGCCCGTTGCCATAATGACGAGGAACAGCGTAAATGAGGGGGATGGGCCGGGATTCGAGTGACAGGCCACGGTCGCAGCGCGTTGCATGTGCAGAGACACCCTGGAGACTTGGAGCGCGGCAAGCTTGGTCTTGGTCTGCCGGTATTTCGGGGTACAGGTTGGCCCTGCCCTTGCTGGTGGGACCGTTCCTTGTTTTCAATGCTACCTCATCCCACAACAAAGTATGCTTCTGCACGCGACCATTGGGGTCGGTTAATTGTGGATGTCTATGGGGATCAGAATTCCGCGACCTTTTTTTTCTTCTTGACGTGTTGCCACATGCATGCCTGGGACGGACCCAGGTGCGATTGCCGCTCGGATTGTCGCAGCGGCGGCGACAAATAACGGCGGCGGCATCTGAAGACCAAGATCATCACCACAAAACAGCGGAGTCAGCAGCACTCCGACTGGACGCAAGGATGAGACAAGCCGGACACTAAAGACCCGGAGTCGCTGTTCCCGCCTGGGTAGCCTTGGCACGGCGCCTGGCGTGATCCCCTTCACGGGCAAATAGCCGATTGAACATAGATTCCATCGTGGCCGGACTTGGACTTGTTCACCCCACGCCGACTCCAGTTATCAATTATCCCAAATTACCGAATCGTATCAGCGTGAGGGTTTTGAAGGGCGCCGTGCGCTAGCGACCCAGGTTCTGCGTGTCCCTTACTCATCTCATCTCACAACGCAGCCCAAGCCATGCATGCATGTTCCTCATAGAGAGACCTGCGTCTCGAGATCTGGCCGGGCTTCTCGGCTGGTCTCTGAAGGGTCGACGAAAGTCTGAGCTCGCGCACACACACAGGCGCGCACGCTCACGCGCACACCCCCTTAGCAACAAGCCACTGGGCTTGGCACAAGTCTGAGCTTCCACTGACGGGCAGGTCTGGATGCGCCCCGACGCCGTTTCTTGCTTCTGTGGTTCTATAGCCCCAAGGAACCGCGAAATGTCATTAGCACGTAGAGCCGTTGAACCAAGCCCGGCCAGAGCACGCCACGGGACTGCATGTAGATCAAGCCTCCGGCCCCTCTCCCGCCTGTCAACCTTCTTCACCTGAGACACGCGCACGCAGTGTCGAGGCCGGAAATGATTCCCCAACCACGAGGAAGACGGGCGCTCAATTCCTCTCACTTTGACTGCGTCTCACACTCATTTTTTCCCTTCTTTTTTTCTTGCTCCCTGCTTCCCCCACAGCGCCTACTCCCGCTTGTCTCCAGCGCTCGTCCTCCACCATGGCTATGACCACCACACCGACTGAGTCCCCCTGTCGAGCTGTCCGCTCTTCTCACACCCAGTGTTCAGCCCAGGCCTAATTCTGGCGTGTGCGTGTGCAATGTCAGCCAACTTTAATTAACGATATCCCCATCGTGGCACATGGCCGTGGCGGTTTGCTAAACCGGCCTAGTGCCATGGGTGCTCGAGGCGGCCCCTCGGGATGTGTAAACTCGTGTACGCATATGTTGAGTCAGGGTCAGTCTTGGAAACTGATCGCTTTAGGCCATGGTTTGAATTGGACCGTTTCAGATATACTATGCAGATCCATAAGCTAGAGAGTCCTTGCAGAACACAAGGGCCACATTTGATTCCATTGGCCAGCTCTGCTAACTCACTCTCGCTCCCGACTCATGAGTGGCACTGGGGGCGTTAAACATGCCCGTCTCGCACATGGCATGCGGAGCTGTATACCGAGTCGCCATTAATGACAACGGAAAGCCACGAGGCCAGGCGAACACCCAGGTCACACACGCGGTCTCGACGTTTTCTTGCGGGCTGAGCCCTCTGTAGACCGAGTTTGGTGGCAAGCGCCACAGCTCCAGTTGAACGGTTCGGTGGATATCGGCACCAACACCATGCCTGGGCTGACTAGTGTGTGGCTGGCCTCTGCCTCCTCCGAACGCGACACCGAAATCAAACTCTGGACTTGCACATGCGGCCGTTTTCGACTCGCATTTGCATCCTGCGTCCCTGAGGGCCTTCGATGCACTATGCGGCGAGTCGCCGGCTTCGCCCGCATGATTGAGACGACACACGAAATCAATCGGAGACTGACTGACTGACTCACGCAGCGAGCGGGCGCATTAGGTGAAATGAATATCCCTGGCTGTGAATCAAAATGGCTGGTTCGCGAATGATCTCGTCAAAAGTTCTAACACAATGTAACATGCATGACTGCCGGATGACAAGAGTCAGAGCACTGCTGTTTCATTCTTCGCGTGTCGTCGGACACGCAGGCGGATGTGGCGCCGCCCCTAAGACATCTCAAGTCATAATGTTCACATCATGGTCAGAATTCCAGCTCTAGCCCGGGAAATGGCTTTTCCCGCCCATGTTCCCGGTGTAAGTGATGACAGTACGCAATTCATACAAGCTCCAGGCCCGAGGACGGCAATCAAACAGCAACCTATTATTAGGTTGCCTTGGAGACTCGTAACTAATGATGAGCCTCGTTTGGTGATATCCGAGAACAATTAATTAGCGATCAAGTCAAAGCGACAGGTCTCGGTTTTGTTTTGACCGGGTTCAATTGAAAGCGATAGCGAGCCAGTGCACACATTCACTTGGTCAAGGTGCAACCTGACCTGGGCTCGAGATGGGTGGCAGAGACGAATTACGGACGGAAATAGTTGCACAACGGCGTGAGGCTCCAGGGAGCCCTGGCCGCTGCGAGGCCATGCAAGCCTGGGGCATTTCATCTGCTCTGAGCATGTGGTGGCCCGGGATCATGGGCGCGTGCTGGTTTCCTCTTCAACTCATCAAAACTTTGATGGGGACTATACTCGGTACGAAGGGCAGAGACAGGGACGTGGCTACGCATGGGCACGAAATCAAGAGCACGGGCTGAGGCACGGGCATTGAGCGTCTAGGCGAGGTGCCTTCTCGATCCACACGCGCGCCCGGTGCCACGGCCGGCAAGAACAAAAAGGCAGCAAAATAATTCACAAATTATGGGGCTTTGGAAGCTTCTCAGAAGGTGCCATCTTGAACGAAGGTTTTTATCCGTTCATTTCGGGTCCGAGAGACCGACAATGATGGGCTTCCCTTGCCTTGTCATGCCCTGTCGTGCCCTGTCGTGCCCACTCGTCCCCCCATGGGCCAGCGCCGGCTCTTTGACGTTGACCTTCTAGCGCTGTGTTGGGCAGCGTGTCCACTACAACACGCCTGGGCAACCCAGGTCAGCAAGGATGGAAGAGGCGCGCTTCAACTGAAAATGCGCGGATATTTCTCAGCTGGCAGGGTGGCATGATAATACGAGAGGCAAGAGCAGCATGTGTGCGGGTCTTCAAAAATTCCCCTCTAAAAAGTTCAAGGTTCGGCGTCCCATGCCGCAGCTCAGCGAGAGCCGAGAACAGGCGACAAGCGATGTCATCCAATCCGATCCCCCAACCCACCATCGAAAATGACGAGGTTCACGATATGACAGTATCCATCGATTCCCATGACTAGCTCCTGGTCCGCCGCCAACTCGGTGAAAATGGGCAAAAATCACCGAATTTCTCCGTGGGCGTTGTTGCTAACCACCTGGCGCCCAAAGCTTGCACCCTGGCGACGCCAATGACACCTGATGATCGGCACTGCCAACAGCGGGTTCGAGGCCGGCTAGTCAGTTAGTCCCCTATCCTCCTCCCATCGGAGGGAAGGAACGGATGGTGACGCAAAGGCCAGCGGCTACGACTGCGGTGAACATACAATGTGCCCCCAACCGAGCTCCTCGACAGCCATGGCTCAAGCCACGTCTTGCTTGTGCGTGCACAGGAAAGAAAAGATCTCACCTCTGTGTGGTTCGCATAAACATATCCCTCGCCTGGTCTTGCCTCACCTCAACGACGCAATCGTGGCATCTCACGCCCAGTACCTCTGTTATTAGTCTCGCCGTCATTGGCCCTGTAGGCGATGCTCAACCGCCGATCACGTCCCCCCAAGAACGGCATTTTCCGTCCCTTAGGTCACTAGCCCCAGGGCCTTCTCCTCCGCCGGGGATATTTAGCACCAAACCAGGGCGTCATCCCTTACTTGCAGACAGTCAACGACGCCACGGCCTAGCTCGCGCGCCGCCGCGGTTTATCTGGGGGGAGGATCTGTACCGGAACCAGCACCTGGTGCTGTCTCTGATCCATGCCGCCTGGCTCAAATTTCAACAATCAAATATTGATATGGCATCGACGTACGGCACAGCCAAGCTAAATGCCCGGCGTAGTTGCACGCCGTGAGCGCAATACGCTCAACTTCCGGTGCAGTCATTATCGCACAGACATGGCTTGCTGCGTGTCTGGATGCAGATTGCCCTGGATTCCTTGCACCCAACGACCTCGCACCCTCGGCGATGCGAGGTACAGGGTTTCTCCTTGCTCCCTCCCCCGAGTACTGCAAGTGCTGTGGCCGCCATGGCCGCGGCACACGGACGCATAGCACATGGCAGTGGGACCCTCGCCGTCTCTCCACATGGAGCCTGCCATCCGTCACCAACGGGACCCCAGGGCCGTCCAAGCCTCTAGAACGCCCGATGTAGAAGGCTCCTCGCTGTGATTTGCTCTACCAGCAGCCCGACCTACCGTTCTGTCAGCAGCCAAGAATTGGTGGCCGGGGTCTTGACAGATAGTAATAGATGGGGAGCTCAGTTGCGGCGTGGGGTGCAATTTGCCTTGACGCAGAGCATAGTTTTTCCGCCTCGATGGGCCTTCAATGTCTGACGGCGATGCATCGAGCACACGCCGTGGCCATCGTACGACGGCGATGCCAAGGACGGGCTGCCCTGCGTGTTGGTCGAGGCCCTTGAAGCACTTGGGATGAACCAGGCCACATGCAGACTGAACTGAACTGTCTTCAACCGTTCATCGTTGGTCCTTTCACCTACGTACGTACAGCTAATTACCCGATACGGCGGAAAGTAACGCGAGAACGAAACGACATGGTCCAGCTGGGTAGACGCGGTGACCCGGACCCGGTCATTCAGATGCCTGCTCCTCCAGATTTGACAAGAAGCTCTTCTATTTGGAGATGGGCGGGTCCAACTGATTTGGAATTTTGACTTTTCCCGCAACGACAGGCTCAGGCTCAGGCTCTAGGGTAAATTCCCTGCAAGCCAAGGAACACCCATTCGATCGTTGGCTGTGTCATTTCACCTAATCAAACTTACCATCCTTTTGGATTGGAAATGGAAATATTCCTCCATGCTGCGACTGCTGTGCCTCTCGTGCGCTTCTGTTGGGACAAGCGAGTCTGGAAGCAGCATCACACTCCCAGCAGCAACAGCTACTCGTCGCTTGCAGCTACGCGATCGACCCGCACTATGGCTATCACTGCGGCGGCTGAGGCCGTCTGCTGCCCCCGATTGGGAAACGCTATCAGGAAACCGCCTAGCTAAATTTCCGCGACATGGGTCCCCATGGACCACCTGACATGATATGAGGATGCTTTCGATGGTGTTTTAGCGACGGACATTTGGAGGATCAACCACCACACTTCGCAACCACGGTCCCACCTCTGCGGTCCCGTCGACCGATACGTCACTGCGCGCCGGCCGTCAACCCGCCACCTAACCAACCATGGCCTGCTCATGCGCCTATTCTCACCACTGCCTCAATGTCTGACCTGCAAGAGAACGGTGGAGGACGGAGGAAATATCCCAGCCTAGACAAGCTGTCTCTTTGAGGGCTCTCCGCCCATCCATCCCCCAGTCCTCCCGTGGGTCTGCAAGGGTACGGCAGCAGCTCGTCATCAACGTAGCTCGCTGCCGGCATCATGGAGAAGGTTCATCTCTTCTTAGTTCGGTAGTGTCGGGCTCCCTGCCACAGGCCTCAATGCGATGCCTATTCCTGCGCGCGATCACACCCAACTATCCCAGAGCATCATGGGGATCCTTCCCACGCCCCTCCCTCGTCCCCCAGCACATCCAAACTCCCCCTGCTCATGCGCTAATTGGCCAGACGGAGATTTTTTTCCCGTGGTGCCCTGGAGGATGATCACTCTCATTTCGTTGCAGAAGTCTCGATTATTTCCCGGCAGGGGTCCGGCCCTTACGATTCTACCAAAAAAAAATCTATCTGGATTTAGTCCAACTGGCGACTCTGCCAAAGAGGTGCCATGGGGAACTGTCTAGCGTGGTGTCCTCTTCCCCCCGCCATTCCTGCTAAACCGTCCTGTTGCGGTGACGCAGAGTCAGAAACGGCAGATGCACCTCCCGAGACATGTGCTACACAAGCCTCGAGAGGCGACCAAGAGCCCGGAGTTTTGGGACGCGCCCTTGTGCTTGCAGATGCAACTCGACGCTAGAATGGGCGGTATCCTGCATGACCTATCCTCATCCTCGTGTGTGTTGGAACTAACCTCGCTCGGCCACCCATAGCCAACCCCGAGAGAAAACATGGGGAGAGAGACAATTGGGGAAATACACCCCAGGTCTGTAACAGATGAGATGCATTGGCCTTTGGAAGGGAGGGTTGCAGTATCAGGCCGATCAACATGGTTACAGGTGGCAGCATGATATAGACAAGGTCCAAATTAAGAGAGAGGGGTTGTTGTCGAATATCCGCTCACAAAGCCGATTATCGAGCCTTGTCACGTTGTCGACATTAGAGTTGAATTCAGACTTTGGTCTAGAAGTTCAGCCCGCTGACAACATCTTGCTTTACCGGGTGACGGTTATGGCGGTAAATGCCATAAAGCCGAGGCTAAAGCTTGTTGTGCTGGTTGGTTGCTTCCGGATCAACCTTATGCAGAAGAGCCCTTGTCGGGATCGCCTGAAGAAAGCCCCAGCTAAAGCTTGATTCACAGCGGTTGCTGATGTTGATGATAATCTTCGTCATTGGTCTATTACGCATCTCTATCTGTGCCGCCGGCAATTCGTCTTAGCGGCGCTGGTTTCTGTTGGCGTGGTTAGAGACAAAGACGGCCGCTGTCTCTTGCCATGAATCGTCTGAACCTTCCAGTGGAAAGCCGCGGGATCGACACAATGCACAAGTTGTCCTGCAAGTTGCTCGAATGTCTCATTTGACGAGACCATCCACACGCTACTGGCACTACGGGCCTCGTAACCGGCGCCGAGTATCCAGTCATTGGCTTTATATCGAATCTGAACACAGGTCTCAGTCAACCACCGCAGACTACCCTACACCGCGGCGCCACTTGGTTTCTAAAACCCACGATATATCTCAAACATGCCTCATTCATCCCGTCGATCCCCATACTGAAATAGCAGTAGATGCACGCGCCCACAGTAGCCTCTCTGCATCGTTTATTTTTTTTGTCTAGTTCACCGGACCCTAAAAAAGCAACCCACACCTTTCTCGGGTTGGTTGACGTTGTCTCTCGGCCGCATTGCAGCCACATATTGCCAACCTCCTGTGCTCGTTCGCATTGACTCTGTGAGAAACAACCCAGAAAGAACACTTGGACGCGATCGAATCATGGACATTTGTCAAGCTGAGACCCCCCCCGCTCAAGGGTTTTAGCCTCCGACTTCCGCCCCCGGTCATGTCTCACAACTGTCTGCGGGAGAGGTTGACAAGGCGCTTGTCGGATGGCTTCCCCGACAACGCGATCCGGGCCTCCTGTCAAGGACTCGGCTTTGGCTTTGACATCTGGGCAGCGCTGCTAACAAAAAGTAGCACCGAGCAAAGCCCAACTTTTCCAGCTTGACAGGGGAGAAAGGGCTGAGCTACGTTAGTTAGCTTGGTGCTGCCCCAGCCGAGGCCTTGCCCGAAGTGACAATGACAGGTGGAAGGTGGGAGAAAAAAAGCAAATAACACCAACCTGCCACCTTGTCTTGCCGCCCCGAGAGGATCCATCTCCTTCATTTTCTCCGCTTTGTCCTTCTCTGGTTCCTCCCCCCCGTCTCCCACTCGCCTAGCTCCGCCGAATGGCTTGTAGGAAGGCGTTCGTGGGAGGGGACGGAAGACCAGACTATTGAGCCGCCGATCCGGGCCGGCGTCAAGTGGCGGTTGTCATCGACGGGATCCAAGAGCGGACGGGCCCCATCGCTGTGATTAATATTTTTTTTTACCGCCGATCTATAGTCGAAGCCGCTTGACACTTTGACAGTCAGGGGTCTCGTGGGCAGATGGCGTCGTGACAGCTCGATCCAGGGTCAAGGCGAGAAGTGCCGAGCAACAAGGCCAGCTAATTGCTGCCAGACGCCTGACTAGTAAGCCTGGTCTTGGCTGCATTAGGATAATATCAGCGTAATGGGGACGCCTGGGGACGCCTGCAGACGTCTTGTAATCTTGGGGAGACGGATGCGACATGTGACCCATGGGATTGTCATTCACATTGCGAGCACCTCGGGGCTATTCGTTACGTTACTACTCATTGATTTGCAGGCGCTTGAGCTAGCTAGCTAACTAGCTAGGTATTAGATCGGAACATGCAGTCGTTGCCTTTTTGCCTTGGGGGCAAACTTGTCATGTCGAACAAGGGGGGAAATAAACACAAAGAACGCCACATATAGAAAAAAAACGCCCAAAAAAAAACCTGACCGTCCAACAAGACCACCCCCCCTTTAGCGAAGAAAAAAAACCACTTGCCCCTCGCTAACCCGTGCTATGACCTTGTTACCCGCGAGCCGAGTCTTTGGTGCGCTCGCATGTTCCGTTGTGCGTGTAGGAGGCCGCCTCACACCACGAGCACTTGTCGAAGACTCGGAAGTGCATGTGGAACGGGCATTTCCTTGTCCGGTTCTCACACAGAGACAAGACACATCTCATACACCTCCCAGCCAATGCAGACCGAGGCAGCTCGGTGTGACGCGACGTCTCCCCTGTTGCTTGCAGCAGGTGGCGTCACATTGATGTGTGAGCCTTGCAGCAACCGCGCAGGAGATAGACGAGTCGGTGTTTTCCTGACAGTAGTTCACCCGGAACGCCACGCCTGCGACCTCGATGCTCTAGGTCGCACACGAGTGAGCGTGCATGTGCATGTGTACGTGTGTGTGTGTGTGCATGTGTGTGTATATATGTATGTGTATGTGCGTCGTGTCTGAGACATCCTTGGCGACCATGGAAGGACAACGTGGGATCACGGGAAGCCCCCCTGTAGGACTAGAGGCCGCGTTCACGGTTAGATGCGTCGCAAAATGGGCTGAATTAGGCCATGCTGAATGATATTGCCAACTTCTCCCGGAACCGGGGCTTGTTGCGTCGCCACGAGATGTTTCGTTTCAATGCTGCGGAACGGCGTCGGCCGCTTAGCACGCCACGGGGGGATATCGGGGCATGGAACATGGCAAAGTGGCCAATGCTACGGGGACTATGGGCCGCTGCGGGCTTCCATCACAGCCGAGACTCGACGCTTCGGAAGTTGCTGTCCTCGGCCCAGTGCGAGTCCGGCCAAACCAGGCGAAGCGCCTCCCAAATATGGCTGTTCGAGACATGTGTTAGTGACACGAGTTTTCCAAGCTCGGGGCATAGCTGCGGGTGGGTGGGAGGTTGGTGTGACAGGGCAACGTCGGTGACGAAAGTGTACGGGGTAAATGAATGTGTGCTCACCTGACATGTAAGATCTCGAGTCCATCCTTGACCTCCTGTGGGAGATCTTTAACGTCCTTGCGGTTCTGGGCGGGGAGTAGCACAGTCTTGACGCCAGCTCGGAGGGCGCCGATGAGTTTCTCCTTGATACCTCCGACGGCTGTAACTCGGCCCCGGAGAGAAATCTCACCCTGTAGCACAGGCACTGTCAGCACATCAGATCATTTGCAAAGCTACTTGTAGATACTTACTGTCATGGCCATTGTGGGCGGCACGGGCTTGCCGGAGAAGAGGGAAATCAAAGCCACGGCCTGACCAATACCACTGCTGGGACCATCCTTTGGAATGGCGCCCGATGGGCAGTGCACATGAATGCTGCGCTCCTTCATGATGTCCGTGGTTGGCTCTGGTGTCAGACCCAGCTCGAAGGCATGTGCCTTGACCCAGGTCAGGGCAACTTCGACACTTTCCTTGAGCACATCGCCAAGTTTGCCTGTGAGTTGTACTCGTCCGTTGCCGGGCATATCTGCCACCTCAATGAACAGAATACTGCCATTGCCACCAGAGCTGTATGCGACGAGGCCGGTCACGATACCGGGACGGCTCGTCTTCTCAGCAATTTCCTCCTCATACTTTTCAATGCCCAGGATGTTTTCGATATCGTCAACTGTGAGCATTGGTTGATAGTCGTTGAGGTGACCGCCGTCCTTTGCTTCAGCAAACTCAACTGCCTTGGCACGGCAGACGGAGCCAATCTCACGCTCAAGGTTACGAACGCCAGATTCACGAGTGTAGGCCTCAATAATCTTGGACACGACTTCTTGGTTGAACGAAACCTGGTCTTCCGCCAGTCCGTTGACGCGGATCTGCTTGGGAACCAGGTGCTGCATGGCGATGTGGCGCTTCTCCAAAGTCGTGTAGCCAGGAATGTAGATGGTCTCCATTCGGTCCAAAAGAGGACCGGGAATGGTGTCTAGGCTGTTGGCTGTGGCGATGAAAAGAATCTTGGAGAGATCGACGGGCATGCCAACGTAATGATCCTGGAAGTTGTGATTCTGTTCAGGGTCCAGAACCTCGAGCATAGCGGCGGAAGGGTCGCCATGAACACTTGCGTGTCCAATCTTGTCGATCTCGTCGAGTAGAATGACTGGGTTGGCAACACCCACCTTCCTCAGACCCTGAACGATGAGACCAGGCATGGCCGCGACATAAGTTCTTCGGTGCCCGCGGATTTCCGCCTCATCTCTAACGCCTCCAAGGGAAATTCGGTGAAATTTGCGTCCCAGCGCCGTTGCAACCGATCTTGCCAGACTGGTCTTGCCTACACCAGGGGGGCCGGCCAGGAGCATGATTGGAGACTTATCAACCTGTCGCTGTGACTTGAGAATTTGGAGCTTGGCAACCTCTGGTTTGGCTGCGTCCTCATTTGCCTCGGCAGTCTCTTCCTTATTGGCCTCTTCTTCAGCCTTTTTGATCTTCGCATCCACGTCATCATTGATAGATTGCTTGAGCCTTAGCACAGCCAAGTACTCAATGAGTCTCTTCTTGACGCTCTCAAGGCCGTAATGGTCGTCGTCAAGCTGCTTCCTTGCCTTGTGCAAGGTGTCTGGGCCGAGACGGTCATCGGTGAGAGCGGACCAAGGAATTTCGGCAAGTGTTTCCAACCAGTTTCTGGTAACTTGGTACTCTTGATTCATTGGCATCATCTTTTGCAGCCGGCGCATTTCTCTGTCGACCGTCTTGGCGGCCTCCTGAGGCAGCTTGGCGTTTTGCAGTTTGCGCTTGAGTTCATCAAGCTCGTTGGCTTCTTGGTCATCTCCCTGGTCATTACCCTGAGGGAACTGTCCGGAGGGGGGCACAAATGCCATGCCTGGCATTTGTGGCAGTGAGTTTCCCTTTCGGTTCTGGTTTTCGTTCAACCTATCCAAGATCTGGATGGGCATGGTTGTGAATGTGGTGATCTTGAAGTTGTTTTTGATGCCTCCAACCTGGCGCTCAAGAAGCTCAATCACCTTGGTTAACCGAACCTTGATATCCAGAGCAGCCAAGACCTCTAGCTTCTCCTCGTGTGATGTCTCTACCAGGTTGGCCATGAAGTCGGCTAACAATCCTGCCTCGGGGAGCTCTCTCCTCATGATGAGCATATCCAATCGCTTAGTTAATAAAGGAGAGAGGACGGGTCCGCCTTTGGTTCGAGGAAGGAGGGAAGAAATTCTCAAGATGGTAACGAGCTCTCGCGATCGCGTTTTCAACAGGGCGAAGAGGTCCTGCATTTGCTTATCGGGAGGAGTGGAGGCTGGAAACAGTTAGTTGTGATTGGAGAATGACCGGGGCGGCTGGTTGAATTTGACGTACTATCATCTTTAAAATATGTGACTTTGCCTTCGAAGAACGGGCGCTCTCGAACAATGTCATCGATGCGGATGCGGGTGGTGCCCTCGACACGCAGGGCGAACTCGCCGGTACCTCTTCCATCGATGCCAATGATCTTGGCGGCCACGCCAAAATTGTACAAATCACTCTTTTGGGCGGACCCGGGGTTCACATCTTCGATCTGGGAGTTGTCGATGTCTGCGGCATCGCCGATGAGCAGCTGGCCATTGGGGCCGACAAGTGGCGACGAGACAGGAACGCAAGCGATCGGGATACTGTCGATGCGGCCATCGGGGCCTTTCGTCGCGGCGCGCTCGTAGACGTGAGCAAGTAGGGCGGGTATGTCGGGCCGGCTCGAGTTGACTGCGATGCGCTGGACTAGGCCAGGCAAGAGGATTGTGCCCCGGGCAAGAGGTATCAGGGGAAGCGTCGCGGTTTGTGGCTTTCCCATGACGAAATCACGGCTTGTAAGAAGATTAGGTGAAGTTGCGGAACAGAATGAAAGGAAGTCGGATTGGGAGCGCGAAAAATAGATGAGATTGCGGGATGAAGGAAATAGAAGTACAGATGGAGAAGGAGGGCGATGGGGCACAGCAGAACCGGGTGGATGAAGTTGATGTCAGATGCCAGAGGCGGCGTCGTTGATGGTTGGATGTGGGAAAGCTGGAGAAACACGGGGAACTGTCGCCGAAGCCGGGGTGTGCGCTACGGACTAAGCTGCCGAGATACATCGTTCCACTCTGCTGCCGAGGCTAATGCGCCATCACTGCTACGTATTGACGATTGATACTGCCGCTCGGTGGGTAAAACACCGCACTGGATATGCACTCATGCATTGCAGCTAACTCGTTAAGTGATTGCACATGACCTTGGTTCGCTGTTCGACGGAGCTGTGAGAATGGGCCTAGCTGCTACGAGGCAAATCTGACGACGCAGAAATGGCATCAGGGGCAAGTTCGGCATTCTGGCTCGGGATGGGAAAAACCGCCAGGGGGTTCTCCCTGATACCACCAAGTTCCATAAATTCACGATCTGCAAAGTCTATGCCTCGCGAATCCAAATCCATGTCGTCCGACTCTGCAGCCCACCAAGGATACAAGTCTGGACGGGCCGTTGGATACGCGCATGACGGCGTTTTGTGGGCTGTCATCATCATGCCTGATAAATCGAATCACTGGGGAAGTCCTTTGCTTGGAGCTTCGCTGCAGACATCAGGCCAGATGCGATTCTACATGGCTCTGGGGACGGCAAACGATACAATGCACTAGGCGGTTTGTATCCTGTTAATTCCGAAGCTTGACGACGGCAATGGACCGTTTTTTCCGTGTTTAGGGTCCTGACTTGGGAGGACGGGATGGTGTGGTAGCTCTTCGGAAAGGCACGTGCTCACATTACGTCGCTGTTGCTTTCACCTTTCGGTGATGACTAAGGCAAACGAGCCCTTGCTCCACAGGCCAGGCAGGCGCGAATCGCGGGGCAACAGCCATCCATTAAACAGTCGCGACTTAACGCGTCTTTCTCATGAATGTGTGACTATTGCTTTTACGCTCAACCAAAAAAATATCACCACCATCACAATGTGTATGTCTTGGCAGCCCCAGACACCCTCTGTCATTTTAAGATTGCTAACTTTAGTAGCTGCATACGGAGGATACACAAAACCTAGCTACGGCGCCCAGGGCGGTGACGATTCTGGTGGTTTCTTTGCTGGAGGTTCACAGCAAGGCAGCCAGGGCGGTGGCGGTGGCAAGGTATGTGTGATGCTACCAACTTTTCCCATCATGAATTCGACAGAGCTTGAATGGTTTCTAACATATTCCCTCCAATCGTTTAGTCTTACCAGGATGAATCCCTGCGTCCGGTCACAGTCAAGCAGATCCTCGATGCCGACGAGGCCTATGCCGGCGCCGACTTTCGTATTGACGGCTCCCCCGTCACCCAGATCACATTTGTCGGTCAGGTTCGCAGCGTGACCGCCCAACCTACCAACATCACTCTCAAGATTGACGATGGCACCGGCCAGATTGAAGTCAAGAAGTGGATCGACGCGGACAAGACGGAAGAGGCCGAGCATGGATTTGAGGTTGACTCGCACGTCCGCATCTGGGGCCGCCTCAAGTCGTTCTCCAACAAGCGTCACGTCGGTGCTCATGTCATTCGTCCCGTGACTGACCCCAACGAAACCAACTACCACATGCTCGAGGCCACCTACGTTCACCTCTACTTCAGCCGCGGACCCTTGGGTGGTCAGAATGGTGCCAATGGCGATGGAGATAGCATGTACGTCGACGGCGGCAACTACAATGATAACAGCGGTGGAAATACTGGTCAAACACCCAACAAGCTGGCTGGCTGCACCCCTCAGGCCAAGAAGATGTTTACCTTCATGGGTGGAGTGCAAGGTGGCAACGAAGGTATCCACCTCAACGTTATCTCCAACTCGGCCGGTCTCAGTGGGAGGGAAGTCTTGGCCGCCGCCGATGAGCTGTTGGGAATGGGCCTAATTTACACTACGGTGGATGATGAGACATGGGCGATTTTGGAATACTAAGTGGTATCGCTAGAAAACTGAAGGGTTTTGAAATGGACATACCGAGGGGATGCATCAATTTAGGCATGGGACGAGCTGGTTAAAACGGTGTTCAAGGATATAGGTGGTCCATTTAATGAGGGAATGACCAATTTGTTTGTTTTCTTGCTAATGAACGACTGAAGCTAGTTGGTTTGCTGCCAAAGTGCAGCACGAATAGAGATTGCAGCGGTAAAGACTGGAAGGTGGGTGTTGAGACTCAACGAGTTTCAACGAGTTTGACACATTTCCACAGCTGAAAAAAAAATTCAATCAAGCAAAACAAGTCCAATAACATCCCTATTGCACGTCTTGCTTCCAAGCCACCTTGAGTTCAATCTGTTATTTAGGTTCTTGGAGCATCCAACCCGTATCCTTGCACCTAGACCCGCACCCTGCCCCCGAGAGCAGGGAGCAGAGCGGCAACAGAGGTGCAGCTCTGCTTCTTAGCCTGGGGCTCGCGTACCATGCTGTACATTCGGATGGGCTCATGGGCACGATCAAAGACGACTTCCCCCTTCACCTCGAAGCCGAACTTGGCATAGTAGGGGTTGTTGCGAACATCGCTGGACTCCAGATACACTGGGCGATTTTCGGCATCGGCCTGACACGAGGTTAGCAATTGGGCGAGCTGTGCATGTGCGATTACAAGACTGACCTTGGCCATCATATCGCGAATGAGCCTGCCGGCATAACCCTTGCCACGCGCGTTGGGCTTCGTGCCCAGGTAGACGAGATAGTAGCATTGGCTATCCCGCTCTCCCATGACTTTTTCCTTGGCGCGGTTCAGGACCGAGTTCATCTCGTCAAAGAAGCGTCGACGGCCTTCGGCTGAGAGCTGGTACCACAGCCGCCACATGCCACTTCGGAGGACGGTGAACCAGTCTTCCATTTGCTTGCCAGGAGGGAGCCTGATTGATTACAGAAGGCGAGCATCAGCATTGGCTACTCGGCAACAAGGGGGAAAAAAGCCAACTGGCTAGGGCTTTTACATACCAGAGAGCAACGGCGTCGAAATCAGGCCCAATGGTTGTGACCACGCCCTTGTAGACGTGGGCAGCAACCATGTAAGTCATGATGTCAACGTGGAGCTTCCATTTTTGTTCGTCGGTGTAACCAGCCATGTCCTCTCCATCGAGAACATAACGGCTCATGGCATCGGTAGCAAAGGAATGGGCCAACGACCGTCCGGCCTCAGCACACTCGTCAATGGTGACGACACGGATGGCATTCTCCCAGGTGGCCGGGACGAGCGAGGGACGTCGCCACTTAGTGGGCATCGAGCTACTCTTAATCTTCTCCATGCTGGGCGAGATGATTTACTCAACGTTGAAATTATCTATACACCCATGCAAAGGCGAGGCACATGTTAAGCAAGGTGGGTCGCAACTGAAGGTCTAGACTTACATTGTATATTCTGGATACTATCGCCCGTATGAACTTGCGAGAGCTGAGTTCTGGAGACGGGCGTAAACCTTGAAGGATGACGCAAACAATTAAGGCTGGCGCGCAGTTCAACCGACATCAAGGTGGTGTTGGAGCGGGCCAGGCTCTCGAAAGGCGCAGGTGGTTTTTAGGTGAGGAGGTCGAGGAGGATGATGTAGGTCCTTTGTTTAAGGGGTCGTAGACACAAATGGAGCGAAGGCCTTTGTGGGTAAAAGGATTCACGATTTGCGAGACTGGACAGTCGTGACAAGTAGGATCCTGCACGGGGGAGAGACAAAGCGAAGAGGGAGATAGCAAGGTGATGATGATATGGGAGAGTGCGAGTGTGCAGTAGCAACAGCAGCAGCAGCAGCAGCAATGGTAATGTGTGAGAGTATGTGTAGGTAGGCGGTAGGCGGTGGGTGTGAGTAGCGGAGGGGAGCAAGCGGCAGTAGGTCAGCGTGGGTAGAGCAGAGCAATCAGGCACAATGGCAAACAGCAGCAAGACACCGAGTTGGCTATTCTCTCAAGCTATCCCCACTGAAAGGGTTTGCTTTGGGAAGATTTCCTGACCGGAGGGTCCTGTAAGTGAAGCCAGCGACTGTTGTGTCTAGACAGATGGCAGGTTGGGAGGGGGAAAGAGAGAGCGGGCGATAGGGCGCTTCCGCGGAGGGGGTTTAAGTAGGCCGGGGCATGGAGGCACAAAGGGCGGCCCCCCGACGCCATCCGCAATCGACAAGTACACCCGCGCGCATAGATACGGCACGCACGCCTGGATCATGACGCCGCACCCATTGGTTAGGCCCGGCGGACGGCACGGACTACAACTTAGCCTGCAGCAGGCGGGTTGGGGGATGACAGGCCGTCGGACATGGTTTGGCGATGAGAGGCCGGGGGACCACACGCATGACCAGTGGGGTGTCCCGCGCTGAGCGGCGCCGGCCAAGTCAGGCGAACCATGTCGTGGGCGCTGCAGCCGGCGCGCTGGGCCCTGGGGCAAACCCCCTTAAGGGTCCTGGGATCCCCTCGCGAACCTGGGTGTGCTTCTCTCCTGGGCCTCGCTCGGCGGTGGCCAAGACACGGCGGACGGATGACGGATGCCCGCACAACCAACTACCGAACCCCCCCGTCATTGCTGGGGGCTGGGTGAGGCGGGCGGGATTGTCACGGAAAGCCTCCCCGGGTGAGACAGCGAGAACAGCACTTATGACACCGGGCTGGGTCCAGCATTCCTCAGCCTGACCGACACCCTATCAGGGAAACGCGGCAGAGGTGGTTGTGTGCAATTCCAGCGTGCAGCATATGCAGGCCTTCAGGTGATGCCGCCAAGCCGACGCCGGCGGTAGATAGGGCGAGGGGACAAAAGTCCGGCAACACCGCACAGTGTGCATCTGGGTCCGGCTCTCCGGATTTACAAGGGGTTTGCGGAGCAACAATGAAGAAGTAGTGAAACAATCAATCTTGTTCGTGCAATTAGGATTTGCATGGTAAAACGCATCAAATATTTCGAGATTCTACGTCTTGATTTCATTTCATCTTCAACCATGTACTTCGGACCGTTGCAACTTGGACCCGACACTGTATGCTGTTGTCATATTTTTGTCCCGCCACTTTCGATGCCCGAGGGCCCATATGGTGCGCTGCAGCGTCCTGGAGCGGGCCAACACTCGACATGCCGCCCCCGTGTGGGGGCCTTCGGGACGGGAGGCCCGTCATCCACTTTAAATCACAGCACCGATGGCATTCTGAGGCTCGGCCGATCATCTCGCTGGCGCAAGCCGCCGGTCCGTCTCAATGTCATACATCAATCATGTGGGTTGGGGGGCCTCAAGCGGGTGGACGTGGGACGTCAAATTAACGAAGCGACTCTCTGCCCGAAAAATCGTCCTCAAAGGGGCACGAAGTGGATATCTATGCAGATCAATCGCTAATAACAACCAATACCTCAGTCTTTTTTCTTTTTCTTTTCCCATTTGTACGAGATAATCATGCCCAGCATCGCCACTGTTTCAGTCTTCTTTTCCCATTTCATCCCTCAAGCCCCCGGTTTACATTCGTCGGATTTCCTCCTCGTGCATGTACTTCTCCAGACCAGAGTCAAGGCTTTGCCACCACTCAAAGAGCATCGAGTTGCAAATGAGCTTGAACCAGGGGGTAAACTTGAGCGTAGGGTCTTCGAACAGCTCCTTCAGCTTGTCGGCGCTAACATACTGTGTGGCCTGGACTTCGTTCTCGTTGATGTTGAGGTCCACGTTGGCCTTGATGAACAGGATGTAGTCAACTGCATAATCACATTAGCCAAGCCCCCTATACCTAAACAGGTTGCGTGTCAACGTAAGACTTACTCTCGTGCTCGCCCCATTTGCCGTCACTGGGGGCCTTGTAGTGGATTCGTGTGAGGAACTTGAAGTCCTCAAAAGGAACCTGCTCCGTCTTGATTCCGAGCTCGTGGTCGAGCTTGCGCTGAGCAGCACGCTTCACACCGTCAATGGATTCGGCGAGGGTCGATCCGGTCTCGGTGGGGATGTGAAGGGGGTGGGAGCAGCAGGTGTTTGTCCACATGTCCGGGAATGTAATCTTCTCGGTGGCACGCTGCTGAAGAAGAAGCTCGTTCTTGTCGTTGAAGAGGAACACGGAGAAGGCGCGGTGCAGAAGGCCCTTGTCAATGTTGGTCATGAGATGGCCTTGGCGGGATGTTAGTGACCGACTTTTACCACAACGGGGTCAGCACTGGGCTGGGGTTGTACGAACAGATCTTCTTGCTGGCAGTGCCGATTGGCTTGTCGTTCTCGTCGAGGACAATGCACACCTCGTCCATGAGACGGATCTGCTCCTCGTCATGGCCGTCGAGGGGCTCGGAGCTGGTGTCAATATCTGGGAAAAGACGGAGCATAGCCTCAGCCGTGATGGGCTGGGCAGCGGTGGTGGTGGTGGTGGTAGTGGTGGTAGACATGGCGAGGGAACAGACGTGGTACTAGGTGACGATGTGAGGCAGAATTCGGCCCGTAGGAGAGAGTCTTGATGCAATACACTGGCCGGTGAAAATTGAATCTCGTCGAGAAGTCGGGTAGCCAGCCACAATTTAAGGTGCCTTGCTGCCCCTCCACAGGTCGCAAGCGGGTTGCCCCTCCATCGTGACCAACTCCTGCGCTCCACTGAATCTGTCCACTGGGGTCTCTTCCTTTGGCTCCCTTGGGGTAGTCTTCCCCTATTGGGCAGTGGGGCTCAACATAGAACCCCTGTGTTAGTCAGCCACTTCGGTGAACCTCTGCTTGGAATAGCTCCGTACTCTATATCATGACACCTCCCATCAGGGTTGGGGGCGAGTCCCGCCAGAAAGACCACAAATACTCCGAATGTGCATCCTACTATCAATTCTCCGGTATGCACCGTATTCCGATGGTGGAGTAAAAAATGCGCCGTACTTTCGCTGCTGGCATAATATGTCGCAGTTGAGGAGTCGGCGCCCGGCCACTTCCGGCGGCGTGAGATAGAGTCTCTGCTGGCATATTGCCGGAGCAGCTAGCAACATTCAAATATCGTCAAGCCCAGGCTTGGGGTTGTGCACGACCTTGCTGTCATGATTCGTGACTGTCTCGCCATCCCTTCTGGCGCTGTGCCTTCCGGCTGCACTTGCAAAAGATGCCTCGGGAGAAAATTGGCACGTTGCGCCTGTGAGTCGTTATTCATACACGGTGGTCATTGAACAAGCTCGCAAAGGCCCCGCTCGCGCTTTGCTCTGTTGTTGAGTATTCCAGCCATGCAAAACGATCTATTGGCTTGTGTGGCGTACCTAGACTCCCTATAACGGTGCATAGGCATCTTATAATCTGAATAGGACTTTGAAAGGAGTCGTCAGACAGGATGGCCAAAAAATCCATATGCACTGGAAAATATGCGATCTAGCGACACATAAACCAGGACTGAATTGCCGGTTGGAGTGAGAGAAAAATACATCCCAGGTTAGATTGACGTTGGATCACGGAGGACTCGGTGGTGAGTTGAGACGAGTTTATGCGCTAAATCCGATATTCCACAAGCGGGGTGCGTGGAGCTGTCACCTTCTATCAGGGGAACCCGCCCAAGCGAGGCTGGGGAGCTTCGTCACTAACGGACAACCACGCCTCATCACATCCGCCATCTCACTCCATTTCCCGGTATTTTGTGACTGCTGGGAACACCCAAGCTCGCGATACCTTGTAATTAGCGACCGCGACTCCCGGAAACTAATCCATTCCGCCAAACCCACCCTTTCCGACAACGTTGGCATTGCGGCGAGCCCGCCCACCGCAATCATGGCTCCCAAGATCGAGGCGCAAGAAATCGAGACCTACTGGAACATCTTCACCACCCGAACAGGCGGCGGCAAGTTCCTGACCGGTGAACAGGCCGCTCCCGTCCTCAAAAACAGTGGCTTGCGCGATGACCAGCTCGAGAGAGTGTGGGACCTGGCAGATGTGGACAATGACGGCAACCTCGACTTTGAGGAGTTCTGTGTGGCTATGCGAGTGATTTTTGACATTCTCAACGGGGTATGAACGAAACAAAACGTTACGCATGTGTATCGCACAGCGACTCACCGAGATTAGGAATACGCCGATGTGCCGACGACATTACCCGACTGGTTGGTGCCCGAATCGAAAGCGCATCTTGTACAAGCGACTCGAGCGATCACAGGAAAACAAGTTCAATTCGAGCAGGTGGAAGAGGAAGATGACACTCCTGGGCTAAAGGATGGATTCGAGTGGTACATGAGCCCCGACGACAAGTCCAAATACGAACAAATCTACCAAGAGAACCGGGACATGCGGGGCGAGGTTTCTTGTGCGTGCCCCCAAACCTACACTTCACAGTTGCAGCGTTGCTAACGGTACTAGTCGCCGCCCTTGACAGTCTTTATGATTCGCTAGACGTCCCCGACACCGATATCCGATCTGCCTGGAACCTCATCAACCCGTCAGCCGGATCAACAATCAACAAGGATGCATGCCTTGCCTTCCTCCATATCCTCAACTACCGCCATGAAGGATACCGAATCCCCCGCACGGTGCCGGCTTCTCTCCGCGCAAGCTTCGAGCGCAACCAGATTGACTACCAACTTGATAACCAACGAACGGGCGCCAACTCACGATGGGCCACCAAGGCCGACGAGAACACAGCCACCGGCCGCAAGGCCAAGTTTGGAGACCAGTACCTGACGCGACTGGGCCGCAGCAACTTCAAGAGTGCCGGTACGGACTTTTCCACCGAGAAGACGGAAGATTGGGAGGAGGTCAGGCTGAAGCGTAAGCTCGCGGATCTTGAGGAGAAGATTAAGAAGGTAGAGGAAATTGCGGAAAGAAAGAAGGGAGGCAAGCGCGATTCCAAGCCTGCGCTCGTCAAGAAAGAACTGGACCAGCTGCTGGACTACAAGCGAGGGGAGCTAAGGGATCTAGAAGAGGGCAAGGGGAAGAGCGCGGCCGGTGGAAGCCTAAAGAGCGTACAAGAAGACCTACAGACTGTCCAGGAGCAAGTGGACGGTCTAGAGGCACACCTGCAGTCACGACAGCAGGCCTTGGAGCAAATCCGGAGGGAGATTGAGGATGAGAAGCGGGGATAGACGGGGCGTTCACATTTGGAGCGTTGGTGTGGATTTTGTCGCATTTACTGTAGGAATAATACGGCGCTTTTTGAATAGTATATAAGGCGTTGTCCTAGTCATAAAAAAAGGGGGTATCACCACATGCTCCCGTCCGCATACTTTGATGTCCGTTCCATGCCCAGTGTTCGGCTTTTGACAGCCCAAACGGCCAGCGATGGGACAGGCACGAAACCAATCCGGCCAGCTCCGCGCGAGGGTCCCGCTGAGCAAAGGAAGACATCAACCTTGGGACCACTGACGGGCTCGGGAGATTCGGACCTAGTGACAAGATCGATATTCTTGGCTACACCAGCGGCCTATAACTGCAGTTAGCTTCTACGGCTTTCAGTAGAAAAGACATGTAACTTACTTGAGCCTCAGTGACCATGAAGCTTGCCTTGGGCTTCGAGATGATATCACCAACTGCCCACACGTTTTTTTCTGCGTTATTTACGCGCAACTCGTCGTCGACATTCACGTAGCCCTTTTCATTCAACCATTCCTTTGGCAGGAAGTCAGTGTTGGGCACGAGTCCCGTGGTTGGCAGGTACATGTCCGTCGTCAACTCCTCGCCGTTGGACAAGACGACCCGGGTTTTGCCGTCGGGCATGGGAGTGGCCTCGTCAGCGCGAACTCCCTTTCGAATATCGACCTTCAGGCGGTTCAGCTCGGCCTCGACAGCCCCGGCTATTGAGTCTCCGCCAACGAGGCTCTGGGACGAAGACACGAGCACAACAGTGGTGGAGGGGAAGGCAGCTCGGATTTCGCCTGCGACTTCGACGCCGGTGGCCCCCGAGCCGGCAATGACGATGTGCTTCGCAGCGCCGACCTGCTCCGCCGTCCGGTGGATGCTGGCCACCAGCTCGTCGTGCGAACCGGATGCCTTCCAGGGGAAGTCCGAGTCCGCAGCGTTGGCGCCCGTGGCGAGGACGAGATGGTCGTATGTGAGCACACACATGCCATCGGTGCCAGCGTCCACTTGGACGGTGCGGGATGAGGCATCGACGGCCGTGGCTGTGCCAACTATGAACTCGACACTTCCAGCCGGATACTGATCCAAGCCGGGTCGGATCGGAGCGAGGATTTGCTCATCTTTGACCAAGTTGGGGATGATGGCTCTCACGGAGGCGAGGTTCCAATAAAAGTGACTATTCTATCAAAATGTGAGTACTTTTCGTGTTTCAAGAGGGAAATATTTAGTTGAGGGTTTCACTCCGCGCGGGTTACCTTTGAAACAAGAATCACCTTCAAGTCCTCTTGTTCGGGTTGGGTATACTTGAGCAGGCGATGAGTGACAGCCAGACCGCCCAGGGAGCCGCCCAACACAACAACTGTTGTCCCCATAGATGCACCTTTTTTTTTTCTCTTTTAGGGTTGCTTGTTGTGTGACGTCAAAGACCCAAATACTGGGTCACCGGAAATGGGTAGAATTATTTCTTGTTTAAAATTTTTGTTTTGTTTCAGTTTGCAAACCGATAGTTGGAAGCCCGAACGAAACCTGTCCAGTGATGCGTTGGGCGGATATGGAGTTGAGCAGTGTGGGCTGCGGCCGGGTGCAGTGGCCCCGAGCGAGACCGGTGGCGGAGCGTGTGCGGTGGTGGCATGTTTAATGACGAGGTCTCGCTGTCATAGGAAGACTGACAGCCTAACAAGTCATGGTATTTCTACTTGGCTGATCGCAGCGGATACTGGGGAAAGTGGCATCATTTTTTGGCCTTTTCTTAGGTCTCTGTTTATCAAGATTTAAATCGCAAATAAGGTTGAGCGCCACTGAGGCTTCCAGCGCTGAGGGCCCGTTGGAGAGCACGTTGCTCCCTCATGACACCACCACCGCGACCGGACGTCAGCCTAGCTGACTGCGTGCTGCGTGCCATATTCGTAGCACGGACGGCGGGTAGCAGACAGGTAGTGTGAGCGGACGGACAGCTACGGCCAAGTAAATGGCACGTGAAAGGCATCCGCCGCCTTGGCCCAAACGGATCCCCAGGCACACTGTGCCTAGGCTAGCAGGTACCAAGTGCGATGGCATGCTTGACAGGACCAGACAGCTTCCGCTCCGTCAAGGCAAGAAACCCGCTTCCGACTGTGACAAGCCAAAACAAAGCCACCCAGAAAAAACACCGAGCCCACCTTGGCTTTGCTCCGAGCCAATGATGGCCGACGACGTCACACACTCCCATGACCTTTTACCCCTCCCCCTCAATGCCCGCCACCTGCGCCTTCCTCAAGGCCCCTCACTAGGAAATCGCTTGTGACTTCCAAGCTGGACCCCGCTGCTGGCAGAGGTCTCAGGTCTCCTCCCTCAACAATAATCCGCCGCCCCGGTTCTTCTCCATCCCAACGCAGCTCAGCTTATTTATTCTGCTCTTCTTCTTCTTCCCCGTCGAAAGCCTCCACCCGATTCCCCTCCAACACCGCACCAAGTCACAACCTCTACAACGTCATTCACAATGGGTATCAAGGAAGATTTCGAGAAGGCTGCTGTCGAGTCCAAGCAGCTGACCAAGAAGCCCGATAACGCCGATCTTCTCAAGCTCTACGGTAAATAGCTTCTCCCCTTGTACGCCCCCTACCTGCCTATTGACAAGTTCCCGTAGCTCTGTTCAAGGTTGCCCGCGGTGAGGACTTCTCCGCAGCCGAGAAGCCTGGTGCATTCGACTTCAAGGTACGTTGCAACCCCCAACCAAGGTATCACTGCGATCTAGAACGCCACTGACATGATAATCTGGAAACCTATAGGGCAAATACAAGTACAATGCCTGGAAGGAGCTCGTTGATGAGGGTCTCAGCGTCGAGGCAGCTCAGCAACAATACGTTGCCTTCGTCGAGGAGCTCAAGGTGAAGTACGAATTCGACGCAAACAAGGCGCCCGAGACCGTTGGCGACAGCTAAGCGCAAACACGCAATATATGTTACGGCATGAGAAGCGGGAGGCAGTTATATATCCCGTGTTGCTACATGTGTACGAACCCTATGTTATCTGCGAGAGAATACATCATACCCTCCTGTTGGCCGAGTCTGGCCTGTCTGATTAAGACCGAGTACATTCTATGATTCCATAGCATGTGCCACTTGTTTTGGTCTGCAATGTTCAAAGTAAAGGCATAAACGCCTATCGTTTTGCTGCCGAAGAATTGCGTCTCAACGTAGAGTTACATTCACAGCCCCCCCGATTTCCATTATGCAATATTCGACAAGATTTTGTTTCCCACGGGAATCCTGAAGAGCTTGAGAGCATCCTCGGCTGGGTTCCATGTGAAGGAAAGCGTGGTTGATACTATGCTTGGTTTGCCATCTTCACGCTGTTCACTATTCGCGAATAGTGTTGCTACTTTGATGTGCTTTACAAATCTATCGGTGGAGAGACGGGGATGCCGGTATTTATGAGAGATCTGATGGAGTCATGCAGGGACTTGTGTGCATCATCTTGGGGTATGTGCATTGCAATCCTTGTAGGCCTGCCAAGCAGAAGGGTAAGTCTCCGAGGTGGTTCGCCATTCGCAACACTCTCACGCGCAGATCGACAAATCCACACGGCATGATTTTGCCTAGGCTGCCAGCCATCCAGATAGCACATGACAGCTTGGCTACTGCGTTTTTTCTTCTGTTTACATGGCCCTCGAGATCCTTGGCAACATCGTGTAAGTGCAGCCGGTGGCTTACGCTCGGCTGTAGGCTGTGGGTACGGGCCGTTGGCAAATCATCTCGGCAGCCGTCCAAGCGAGCGATAAACCGCGTCCCGTGCTGACGGGCTTTGACGGCCACGGGAGCAGCCCATGCTAGCCGACCGTTTCTGCTACCCCACCGATGGTCCCCCTTGCGCAGGTTCAAGCTTAAAAACGTCACTATGCATATATATTGAGACTTGAACTGATTGTATCAGATAGGTAAAAAAACAAAGCTTTGTTGTGTGCAATGTTGAGTAAAATTGTCTACCAGGGCAATTATTGGATATAAGATGGGTGTAGAGGACGTGGCAGACAAAGCTCCCCAGCGTCGTATCGTGATTTGAATAGAAACTAAGAATAAGGTGAAATAGATGGAGGTGGACTGGAGCAAGCCAGTTACACCATTGTAAGTCAAACAGTGACAACAAAAAACATTATCCCTTAAAATAATCGAATAGAAGCCGATTCCAGCGTGTGTTCATCGTCTTCATCTCCTCATCGCTTTCAAAAACTTTCCTTTTTGTTCCGCCAAAATAACAACAAGCCGACCAACTCCGGTCTGGTATGAAATAAAAAAAAGAATGGGATATCTCAAGAAGAAGAAACAGAAGGGGGAATATATGTAACTTGTCTTTGCAAAAGTCAAATATATGTCGTGAGAAGGGCACATGAGAAGCTCAACATTGCACAACAAGGATTTTTTGTGAGTTTTTTCTTTCTTTCTTTGGTTAAATGTGGTTTGTTAACCCCTTTCGGATTTCCTCCCAAAAGGCGCCTCTCCCCTCCATTCAACACGCTCTCCTTTCATCGTCGTGGAACTCGTTAAACTCGTGGGTGACGGTCGGAGTCCTCTAGATTTAGAAGAGAGCAAAGAGACCGGCGGCGGCCAGGAGCAGGGCGCTCATGCTGGTGGCGGTGGCAGCGCCGGTGGACGCGGGAGCGCTAGCGGTGGTAGAGCCGGAGCCGGAACCAGAGCCGGAGCCGGAGCCGGCAGTGTGGCTAGGGGCGGCGTAGGTGCTGTTGGAGCCAGCGGGAGTGGTGTAGACGGCGGAGGTGGCGCAAGGGGTGGTGCTGTTGACGGCCTGGGTCTTCACGCTCTCGGTGGTGTAGGCGGGGGTGGTGGACTCGACCTCGGGAGTCGAGTAGGTGGACTCGACCGAGGTGGTGGAAGGAGTAGTAGAGGTGAAAGCAGTGGTGGAGGTAGAGCTGGAGGTGGATTTGGAGCTGCTGGAGGAGGTGGTGGAAGTGGTCAGAAGGGCGTTGGTGGCAAGAGTTCCAGTGACCTTGTAAGCAGAAGCACACTCGGAAAGGCTCATGCTGTCAGGGCAGCACATGGTGTTGGCCTTGGTGTCGTGGGTGCAGTAGTAGCCCTTATCGCAAGAGTCTAGTTTGGCATGTTAGTTTTATAACTCGTCTATAAAGCGAAGCCAAACAAGATGGAGCGTGTAAGTCGCAAAGTTGCGCTTCGCTCAATCTCGTCACAGGCAGTTTTTCTAATACTCACTTCCAGTGCCGTCAGCGCAGCAGGTCTGGCCAATGCTGGGGTTGTAGCAGTGATCGTTGGTGTCGTTGGAAGCGCAGTCCTGGTACTGAGAACCGCAAGCCTCAGAGCAAGAGTTGCCGTCCTTGCAGGTGGACTGCTCGGGCTGGTAACCGTTGGTGCTGCGGCGAGCAAGGCTCAGGCCAGCAACGGGCATGTAGGGGGCGCGTCCAGCGACGGCGCCAGATGCCAAGAGGGCGATCGCAGCAGCGGTACGGAAAAGCATCTTGACTGGTTTTGTGGGGGGTGGGTGGGTGATGTGTGGTGAGGGGATTCCTAGGATATGGTAGAGACTGTGGTTGCGCAAGCGCAATGGGTTTGATCAAAGAATGGATCGAGTGTAGAAACTCTTGGGAGCGACGGAACAAGAAGCGATGATGAACGGAGAGAGGAAAAAAGAGGGCGGATGTGAGGGCGAGAGAGCGGGAATATGTGTAAATGGGAGTGGGCGGCTCGAGAGGGCGGACGCGCAAACGTGGGAATGGGGGAGACCGGGGGGTGTGTGGGCTGCAAGCAAACAGCTTCGGTACTGCTCAGGAACGGGTGCGCTACATTAGAGCTAGAGACGCTACGCTACGCAAGGTAATTAATTAATCAAGACCGGGTCTCCTACTCTGTTGGTAGGCATATTAAAGCTGTAGCATGGGAAACGGGGGCAGAGGGAATGGGGGAGCCGGGGGGGAGGGACCCAACAGAGGGCCAACACAGACGCACACACGACAGGCGCATTGTCCATCTGCCACGGGAAACCAGGGACCCGAAAACACCAGCAAGGGCCCTAAGACCCAACCGGGCAGGCAGAGAGTGCTAGGTCCGGCGTTAGCCAAGTCCTCTGCTCGCGTGGTAGTGTGCCCTGTGCTTCTCGCTGGCCCCCCCCCAGGGCACTTTGCGAATCAGCAAGCGTCTAAGCGGCCTTTGAATCGGGCATTTGGGGCAGATCCCTTCCCATTCCCACCAATCCGCGAATCGCCAATCGCCCTTGGCTCCCCCCCGGCGAAGACGATTAATTTTAATAAATCTCTTGACCAAGAGAGAGGCGAGGGCAACCAAACAAAGGTGGATTCTTTGCTTTCCCTCGGTGGGCCCGGCGGCACCCCCCATTCGCTCGCTGATTCAACAAGCAGCAAGCACCCTGGTTGGATTCGGCGGCTTTTTCGCCAGTCACACACGGAAAATGAGGAAATCACCAACAATGGGCGGTAAAGATCGAACTAGGGAGAGGAAGAAATTTTTCAACACTAGTTCTTCGAAACCCTTTCTTTTCTCTATCCCACACAGAGAGGCGCGCTCGCGAAACAGGCTCACGCGCGCACCCCCCGCCCCTTTTCCCTCCCTATCCTCGTTAGTCGTGTCTTGAAGTCAGGTTGCTACGCTGAATGTTTTGGGATCTCGGGCGAGACAGGGCAAGACAAGTTAAAGATCCGGAGAAAGGTACGAAACGTAAAAGAAAGAAAAAAAGACTACTACTGTGCCGTGCCATGGGTGGTGCCCGCGCATGGGCTCATTCAAAGTTCCCCCCCGTTAGCGAGTGGGTTTGGTTTATGTGCCGTTTCATTCTTCCTGCGTTCCCTCGTCGTTTCGAAACCAAGCCTCGCTTCGACTCTTTTTGTCCCTCCCCCCGCCGTGCCGCCTAGCTATAGCACGCAGATGCAGCCGTTGGTTTCCACAGTAATAGTAGCGATGGATGGGAGAGGGCGCTTAGGTGCAGGCACCGCACGCACATACACACACTGAAGTTGGAAAAAGTCGACCAACGCCAGCACCAGCACCAACAGAAGGCTCCCTCGCCTCGTGCCGAAAGCCCTACTCGGGTATGGCGTCTGGCGCACGCGCGCACTGAGCACCGTGGCGGCCCCTCCCCGTCCGTCACGCACTCTCTGCCCCTCAATGTCTCTCTCTGATGCGAGTCCTCATTCTTCTCGCCCGCACACAACTGACATCACTTCGCTCTCAAAGCTTCACCGAGGCAGAGACAAAAAGCGGATCCATCTGCGTGCTCTCAAATCAAACTGTATACGTGTGCGCGCCACGACCGACGGATCGAGTTCCATGCTTTTTGATTGCCCATCATGCCCCGTGGCCCATGCTTCCCTTTGACAGCAAGAGCAAGGCCCCCCTAGTCCCCCTAAGCCTGACCTGACTCTGAGCCAGCAGCTCCGGCGAGTGTCACCAGCTAGAGAGCGAGAGTGTGTGTGCCCTGCTGAGAGCCCGTAGGTTCCTCTTTCCTATCAGAGAATGCCCTCCCCTCCCCTGCCGTGGTCTGGCCTGGCCCAGATCCCGACGCCACTCGGCGCTAGCGTAAAGGGGACGCAGGAACCAGGAACCAGCGACAAGGGCCCCAGCTCCTGATTCGCTGAAGCATCGACAGCTCCGCGCCTAGTGCGTCATGGGGGCCGGGATTCCGGAAATCGACTGGGTTTCAGGTTCGGGCAGCGACATGGCATTTTCCTCTCTCTCTCTCTTGCTGCTCTTTCTTTTTTTTCCCTCTCTTTTCGGAAAGGTGGGGGAACAGACCAATGGCGCGGCCGCCCTGTCGCTCTCTCGCACGAGACGGGGCAAAGGATGCGAAAGGAATGCCCTCAGCTGGTCGAAATGCCAGATGCTGACTGATGTTCAAGCAGATCAGCCCAAAGTGCATACGCCAGGATGCAACTGCATGCAACCTGCAAGGCCAACAACAACGGCCACAGCCTCATGCATGTTGGTTTATCCCTACGAGCAAAGCAAATCCTCCCCAAGAATAGAAGGGAAGGCCGCAGTTGCGTGGAATACTAGACAATTCCCCATCGCCCACCGTTATGCGTGACGTGTTCTACCATCGCCGTCAATCTCCAACTCACCACCGCGTACGTGTCAACCACCATGGGCCGTCGTCAGAACCAACATGTAATCTTTCAGAGACCCCAGTGTGGTCTGACTGATCGGCTCTACTCGTCGCCCACATGCCGCGTCGCCACTCACCCTCAACGGGAAACCTGAGGGGCACATCACTTGCTCAAGGCGGCAATCCCGCATTCAGCCCTGCTCACATTATTCATGCCCCCCCGGCAGAAAGAGAGAGAGGCAGAAAAAAACAAACGATGTCTTCAGCTTATCTTGGAGCCGGTGGACGAAACCGAAATTTCTGAAATCTCCTTTGATTACCTGTCCGTCATCTGCATGCATCCCGTTGTCTTGGACTCATTGTCCGCCGAGTTGACCATCTTCTGTTTCGTTCTAGCGCCTCCAGCCTGTGGTGATTTCCTGCCAACCAGCCGCCCACACGTTAGACAAGATCGCTGCAGAAACGGGGCCTGCCAGGCTTGTGATCGTCGCCCGCAACTCGACCAGCGAGAGCTCCGCAACGGCAAAAAAAAAAAAAAAGAGGATGCCAGCAAGCCATTAGGAAAATTGATTAATTTCAACACCCACACTAGTTTTCCCGGGTTTGCTAGGGGATCTGCCTGTCTTTCGATAATCTTCGATGCTCCGTCGTCGCGGCATCGGCTCGAAACCCACTCCCCCCCATCGTCAGACTCAACCGGGTGTCCAACCAAAATCCAATCAAAGACGCACGCAGACATGACGCACGCAGACATGACGCGCTCACTAGAAGTTAATACACAGTTGGAAAGAAGAAAACAAAGAAGCCCGCCCCTCCTAAGCGCCATTCCATATCCCCCCCAGTCCATAGCGGTGCCTCTTGCAATTAGAGCACCACCCACCCCCATGCCATGAACTTTCTCATCCCTTTGGCCCAGCTTCCGGGGCCGGCGGTCCATTTCGGGAGCTCTACTCGCCTTCGTCGCCGCCCATCTTGGCGATCCACTTGTTCATGTTGGAAAACTTGTCCTCGAATGTCTTTTGCAGCTTCTCGCCCGCAAGCCACATGGGATCCCCCTTCTTCCAATACGTAAAACAGTTATCAAAAATCTGCCGCACGTCCGTCAGGAACTCCTCCTCGTCCGAGTACTCGTTGCGGTCCATCTTGGCCTTGATCGTGCTAAGATCCATGGGCCGCTTGATCTTGTCAAAGTAGTCAGGCACGCCGTCCTCAGCCGGCTCAACCGGCTCGCGGAAGGGTCCGACAAGACGGGTCCAGAATCCTGTATCCCATTGTCAGTATCTAGCAATATCAGCAACAAGGAACGCCGGTGCCGTGTGCTTACCAGGTCCTGAGAGCATTCGAGTCAGTAGATCGGCGCAAAAGTCCAGCTTCTGAGCAGTAGTGAATGTCCGGCCATCCACGTAGCCGGCGCTGATGCGGCGCTTCGGCACGGATTTGATGAGGGACGGTCGAGATTTGGCTTTGTTGAGTAGTTTTGAGTCGGCAGATGCCAGAGGGCCAATAGGGGTACCCAGCACTCTCCGGTTCTTCTTTCCCTTGAGGCCGTCGTCCTCGCTCTCTTCTTCGAGATAGTGAACGTTCTTGCGCGGTACCGGGCCTGTGTTGACATGCACCGAGTCCTCGGCGGGGGTCAGCGGCACCACCTCGATAGAGCTCATCGCAACGACGAGCTCACTAAGCACTTCCTGCGGAAGGGATTTGGCAAATTCAGCTCTGGCATCGGAGGAGCGCATGTACTCTGCCGTCCACGACAGCAGAAGCTTCCTGATGGACGAGCCCTCGGGGGTATCCTTCCAGACCTGAATGAGCAGAGGCGTCGCAGGAATCCGCTGCGTAATTTTCCGACACTCCATCATGGCATCGAGGGTCTTGTCGCACAGCCCCTGGATGCCCAGTGTGTTACCCAGGTTCCATAGGCTAACGAGCGCCTCGAATGTTGGGACATTGGAAGTGTCAGAGATGACCGAGCCGGTATAGAGGTAGCTCTGGGCCAGTCCGAATATGCTTGGTGAAATCTCCGGTAGCCTCACGATGTGCTCTACCTTTTCCTCGGTGCTGTTCTCTTCAAAATGTTTTCGGAAAAATTCGCATCGATCACACAAGAAATCTTTATGTATCCCAAAGGGCTGCTCATCGGGGCCAACAAGAACAATGACGAAAATTGGGTGAGGTTCGCTTTCGGTTGGATTAGAATTCGCACTCTTATCAGTGGCTTTGGGTCAAGATTTGTACATACAGCCATGAGAATGAAGCCTTGGTCTGCTTTTCCTGTGGCTCTGGCTTCTCCTTGACTTCGATTGTGCCACTGGCCGGAGGGCTGTCTCCGCTCTTTTCGTCGGACATTTCGGCACTATCAAAAGCGGTCAGGAGCTGGGAACATTCGATAAAAAAATTAGAAAAGCCGGTGTTTTAATAGAAGCCAGTCGTTGACACTGATGGGGACTGTTGGCAGCAGAATCACCTCCCTTGGTCATTCTTCACGAGAAGCTTCTATGCATCTTGGCACTTGCCCAGGGAGACGAAGAAAAAACTTTTTTCATAGGATGAATCACTGTCGGCTGAGGCATGGTACGAACGGTGGGAAAGCTCACAATGGATTTTTTGCCGAGTCCTCGGATGCAAAACGAACTACACCTCACTCCAACTTCCACCCAGTCGCCAGCCGCGCAGTGCTTGTCTTACTAAGCCCTCCCAGTTCCGCTGAAAGCCGGTCCAAATCCCCGTCAGGCTTATTTCGGTGGCGCAGCGCTTTGAGAGCGAATCAGAAACGTCCCCGACACGATGAATGGGGCCTGATTGCGATGAATCGCGATCTTGTCGAGATGCCCGTCGCTATGAGCAGAAAGCGTGCGAGGCAGGAACCGTGTCGCATCGTGGGCCAATAATGTTCGTCGTTTGGCCTGGACCGTGCGTATGCGAACGGGAACAGGCTCGGTCTCGGATATTCCGCTTCCGCTTGCGCAAGCAGCCAGCTACCCTATACTCCACGATTGTTTCGGTAAACCTTGGATCTCCCCATCGTTGATATCCTATGTCGAGGTGCTAAAGCTCTATGTTTCGGTTATTGAATTATTGGTTTGGTCTGATTAATCAATCAACTATGTCGGTCCCTCCCAACAAAAAAGTGACGACATGTCCGTAGTGGATGACAAACATCGATATCGCTGTGTCAAAAACCTGAAGTTTGCTCACATAGAAACTTAAGTACAGCATATATAACAGCCCCCTCAGAGCTATATAATTAATACCCACACAAAGGAATGTGCTCAAAACTCCCGTACACCAGTGTTTATTTTATTTATCCTGACTTGGCCTGATTGGGTTGATGCCTAACCGATAGCCAATCTATGAGCTTTAGCCTGCTCTGGTTTGCCTTGCATGTTGGGCTCTAGCAATGTGCAACCGGCTGTATTTGTGAATGGTCTACGACGGAACCCTCATAGCAAATTACAAAGTGCCATATTTCCTGCTGACACTCACCGATTTTCCTCCTTCTTTTATACTTATTTTCCTCCCCTTCCATCGTAAAAAAACCGACAGTGGTAATTATTTGGTGTATTTCCAGTCGACTCGAAATGGACGCGATGAGTGCTGGTGCGAATTTGGTAAAAGTACTCAGTACAGCCTTGTCGTCCATCCAGGCTATCCGAAACATTTTATCCACTGTGAAAAGCGGGTTCGAGAATGTTCAGAGGCTCGGCGACGACATCGATCACCTGAGTATTGTATTGGAACAGCTGAAAAGAATATCAGAGACGATCCCAATGAGTGATGGCAGAATCACAGACCTGGCAAACAACTGCGCCCATGACATTGCCGGGTTTGAGCGCAAGCTGAAAAGACTGCAACTCACTGGATCTGGCCATCGTAGGATTCGTTTTTGGGGCAGCGTCAAGTTTTTGCTCCAGGAAAAGGACATCGAAGACATGCGGACAGAAATATATCGGCACTCCACAAGGCTTACTCTCCAGCTCAACCTGACGCATGCTGTGCAACTATCGTACTCGGCCGCACAATGGGCAGGAATCCGCAGCTCAGTCCAGGAAGTCAAAAGTTGTGTGACAGCCCACGAACCCTCCCAGGCTCTAAGACAAGCGGGCGCTTCTGTCAACGGAGGCTTGATACCGAATCAGCTTGACAACCAAGCAGTCGGGGAGAGCGTTAGGAGATTGATCCAATCACTCGCTGAGAAGGAACCATCAACCATCTCGGAAGACGCTACCCATATAATCGGAGACGTGGCAATTCTTCTGGAGAACGCTCGAAAAAATGCAGGGGATTGGAAGGCAATGGCAGAATTGCGCAGTTCTATCGGGTCTTCCCAGCAGACAAGTGTTGGGAAAAAATTAGGGCTCATTGTGAACCTCATTCATTTGGCTCCGTCAGTTAAGATAAACAACTTCGGTGAGAGGCTACCCTTGATGAAAAAAAAAGAGGCTGTTTGCTTATGAATGGTTTTTAGCTCCCTCGAAATTATTTTCCAAGCGTACGTTGCTAGGAGCCATGACAGACCAATGCCAGAAACACAAAAAAATCAGACTTGGCTGCGGCGGCGTATTGGGGGTTTCAATAATCAAGAGAGAATGGAAACAGCTACCAGCCGGTAATAATTCGAACACGTCTACCATAGCTGAATTTAGCGCCGATCTCGTCTTCAAGCCGCACGACATGCCCTACATGATTCGTATTTTGGCAGGTCAAAGCCCAGGTCCGGATTTGTTTGACAGCTTTATATGCATATCGCCGCGAATATCCGTCGTCAATATTCGCCCAAAAAACTCCGAGATATTTCATATTGCTGCCAGTGGCAATATTGAAGCACTGAATGCGCTCATTGCTGACAGGAAAGCAAGTTTATTCGACCACGACACTCATGGGTGGTCCCTCCTTCATGTGAGTATTGGCGTTGGCTATTGTATTTCATGAAGTGGATTGTATCAAACCTCTGACTCCCTCAAGCACGCATTACCCCACAGCGCCATGTGCAAATTCTTAATTCAACAGGGGCTTGATGTCGATGAAGTGACGCACTTCTCTCATCAGCCAGCGATATATAGTCCAATGTAAGATATGGTTACCTTCATCCAATATCTCGAGCCTAATCTGCTCGGCAACAGGACACCGTTACATATGGCATATTTTAACCACTACAACGAAACTATCGCTACCCTGCTAGAAGAGGGAGCTGATCCAACTGTCGCCGTGCCTGGATTTTCAAGTATCCTTCATCTCACTTCGGGTAGCCAACCCCTTACAGTAAGTGTCCGCCTTTCAGGCGTGCCCAGCACCTTTGCTCATTCAACTGGCATCAAGGGAGAAGTTGTTTTGCGACAGATCTTTATGCGAAGTCCCCACTTTGTGGCATCCAAGTGCAGAGACATCGATGGATGGACTGTTTTACATCGTGCCTGCTACCTAAACCGCATAAAGATCGATATCCGATTCTCGCATCCCAAATCACATATAGAGAAGGTTTCCTTTTTGCTTGAACAAGGCTGCAGTATCCTGGATACAACTCATGATGGGTTCAACTGCCTTCACGTCTTTTTTTGGTCATTTCCTTCTCTGGCAATCCAATACAACTGGAAGGACATGCTTGTGTATCTGATATCTCAAGGTGCCGATGTGTACTGTGTGGATAATCTTGGTTGGTCTGTTACCAGTTTTGCATACGGGCAAGCATTTGATGAGAAGTGTGCTCATGAGCTAGGAGGCTATTTTGGGGATTTGTGGGATGCCGTTCTTGACATGTGCGGCTACGATATAATGGACTTTCGCAAGCGCTGTCCTCGCATAGCGGAATACTGTGGGGCTTACGGCCGTCGAGAATTCGAGGCGCTTTGGAGAGGAAGGGAAGATCGATGCCCGTATTGGAACGACGAAAAGTGGCCTCGGTCTGAAGCATATTTGCACTTGAAAGGAAAACGGGATGATACCGAAGGACATTGCCGTTACCCGTGGGCACACGGCTGCAAACTGGACAAGAGTGACAGCTGACGCGACTACTGCTATGACTACAGGCAACATGTTAATTTCCCGAAATCAGGGCGGTGAGAATGGCCACGAACAAGGCTGCTGCTGGTTGTATTAGCTTGACAGTTGCCTCCCAGCCTTTGTTTCAGTAGCCTCAGCCACGTTGATCCACTCACTAGCTAGATCCCGGAGCAAATGAGGACCATACGGGGGGAAGAAACACGATAAACCAAAAGACCATGATGGCTTACCAATATTGAAGCAGACAGAGTCAAAATTCTATCCCGAAACTAGAAAGTTAACTCTGTTGTAACATTGAGTCTCTTACCTATTGGGCGTGAGGATATTCAATACATTATCGGTGATTCCATTGGGGGGAAATTATCATGATGGGGAGTAGGTTTAGTGGATTTAATCGATTATCGGTGATTTTATTGGCTCAATATGGGGTGAAACCATCTCAGGGGGCGTGTAGTCTGTTTAAAAATTATCAGCGATTTCATTGGCTCGGTGTAACGAGGAACCATCGTCCTAGCTCTCTTGCCGTCCTTCTCGTTGCTATACCATGTCGGCTTTTGCTGGCTCTATCAGCTTTTGCTAGTGTCATATGAATTCTGGCTTCGCTCGTAAAATATTTTTCTTTCCTCTAATCTCTGCCATCGCCTTTTCCACTTCCATTCCAAACTCCTCTTGTCACGTTGTTGGATTGACAAGTGACTCTTTTCTAGCAGGCAACTGAGAACCACTCGCCGAGCCGATCTAATAGTACGTTTATCTTTGAGCTATACCATGAATTTAACTTGCTGACTTTGACCAGTCAATATCCAAGCCTCCAAGATCGACCGCCTTACAGTTTGTCAAGGACACTCTAGCATCCTCTTCCGACTACGCTCGCCGAACCAAAGCCCAGACTCAAAACTTCATCCCCATCCTTCGCCGTTCGTTACGATACAACCTTGGACAAAAACGGCCATCGTTATAAATACCACTGAATACCCCGTTGCTTTGGCAAGAACCCGCCCCAACAATGGCTTGGAACTGTGTACGTTCCATTTTCCAATCGACGGATACTCTTCAAGTGTCTGTGTTACCGTGTCTATGGGCTGACAGTTGTATTAGTGCGAATGTGGCTACGTTGGAGTTGCGAACTTGAAGTCCTGTGCATGCGGTCATGCTCGATGCAAGGTTTGCTATGACACTGTCATATCCTACTTGACTTCACGACTGCAATATATTATCTGCGATAGACTTGTAAAGCTTTATAATGAGGTCCATTGATTATTCAAAGGCCATTCATCTGGCATCCAAGATGTGAGGCAAAAGCTGCAAAAGAACATCCACCACCATTTGAGCCAAAGCCACGATCGGCTATTGGCGACTTTTCATGGTATAATTTAGACGTAAATAATTCACCGCATTTTGTACTCTTCATTCTGGTCCATGTTTAATCTCAGTGACTCGTTATGAATTCTTCACTTGTCGCATGATCATGTATCACCACGCCACTAACAAACCTTATCTGTCTCGGGCCTACAAGACTTTGATGCTGATATATTGTCAGCCTAGGGATAGGCAAGGCGGCTTGACCTCGTTGGCTCTCACCGGCTTCTATTGCTTTCGTCCACAACCCTTCTAATAGCTGCTACTACTACTACTACTACTACTACTACTACTACTACTACTACTACTACTACTACTACTACTACTACTACTACTACTACTATTATTACTATTATTATTGTTAATTTATATTAACTCTTTCTATTTAATTTTTATAGAATATAGTAGGTTTCCTCCTCCGGGGGTATTATAGGCCTTCCTCGTAAGCTCGCCTACCTACCATAACTTTAGCAATTATAATATAGAAAAGAAGGAATCTATATTATGTGTATGCTATGTAGAATTATAGCTTTCCTAATCTAATTATCTTTATTACTAAGCTTTTAATCTAATTATATATTTGCAATTCATAGTATAAACCTTGGATACCTCATTTTAGAGAGGCAAAGCTGGAAGCTGTAGCCTACTCACTTTGTGTACGTGTACTCCTTCTTCTATCCAGCTTTGCCTCATCCTATAGCGAGAGTTGGTTCCCTAATAGGCATCCGAAATGCCGTATGACTTTGCGCGCCTTATTATTTGTAGCTCCCGTTTTTGACACGGTTTTACAAAAAGGACCAAAATGGCCAGAACGTTCAAGCGCCATCCCACATTCACTTTCACGCAACGAAAACCTCGAAACATTGACACAGCGCATACAGTATCTATCGCTTTAGACGCACCCCGAAGAAAATCTTTCGTTTTATTCAAACCCGATTTACGCGGATAAACACTCATATGACCCGGCCTCTATCAATTTTCTTTATAAAGCTACTCGATTACAGCCTGGTCCTGTCTTCCATCACTGACTCTCATCAGCCTAAGTTATCAATGATGCCAGAAAAGACGCGTGTGCAACCGTGGACATGCGAAAAAAAAAAAATTATTAAGGAAACCCAGTCAGACTAATATTGATGCGAAAGACGAGAAAGCAATTGGCAAACCCACGTCACCTTGTTTTATCATGAAGCAAGACAGCCCGTAAGAAACTGGATATAGTCGCTTTCCATCTGGAGAAATTATGCGCAAGGAATCCAAGAATGCTTAGAATACTATCCTTTGTGATACTATTTTAGGTAATGTAAGCTGCCACTAACAGTTATCCACCAGAAGGTTTGGAGATATGTGACCTCTCCAAGAAGGTTGCACACGCAGTTATTTCTACCCAGCCCTTGGTAATTACGTTTTTGTTTGGTTCATTTTATGCAAGACCTAGATAACGAAATACAAGTCTCAAAGTAAATACAATATCCTACCAAGCTCATGGCATGAATCGTCAAATACAGGATAGCTGAGCGCATACTCATGGGGCGAGTTTATATTTGCTAACAGTCAGAGGTGCCTTACGTTTTAACTCATTAAGGCTGTTACTGACAATAAAGCTGCTGTCCATGAATCCAACGACCATTCCCGTGAACTTCCTGCCATGGTATTCTCCAGTATAACAATTCCCCCTCTGATTCTCGTAACATAATTTCTTTGTGCTCTTGTATTTTTATCTCCATCCTCTAAGTCGTGTAAAGCCGTTCTCCCAGTTACAAACCATGAAGCCTGCGATGAATAAATTATCACATGATTAGTTGTACTTAACACAATTATCTTGGCCGTGAACAGGACGGGTTTTTGGATGTGAGCCAGGAGCGTTTGCCTAGATCGACAACAAACAAAATTTTCGAATACAAGACACAAGGTGCTATTATTTAAATTAACATGAATGCAAATTGTTAGTAAAAGTCCCTGCTCTTCGAGAAACGGGTATGATGCGAAAACTAGCATATAATCATAGGACGCGATTGTGTTCTGTATTAAACAACCAGCTTCAATTCTTCGATAGTACAATCCAGGCACATTTATGAGAACTTTCACAGAAAGCTCTACAAATTGGTTTCACATCAAATGAGGATCCACTTCATGGCTCAGATTAATATATGCTGAGATTTTCACAACACCCGAGTTGGCAAATACTCAGCACCGTGTCAACTACGAATGATGTAACCCTTACATAGGCACCCGAGTAGGCTACATGAAATAACATTATACTTTTAGAGATATCGTGTAGTTTCATAGTGATATTCTTATTCGATTCCGATCCAAAACTCTAGGGAGACGTGATAACGTAAAGAGATAGGGTGAACAATAATTTGCAGCGCAGTAGGTAAATGTCTTACACTCCTCTTCTACAATTACCTAATTCTAAGTAAAGATTACTGTGTCCTCCATCCATCCACCTGGACCATATTTATTTAAAAGCCAATTAATTGAGAGTGCATTTTTATCACGCCATGTTCATCTTTTCTCTTTAACAGCAATCAAGAGATCCCTCTCAGCTTGGCGCCACTATGGGAAGTGTGAGTTTAGTGCGGATCAACGAGTGGCTACGACTTGAAATGGGCGGATCAACTTTTTGGCTATCAGCCCAGGGTTTTCAGTACAGTTCTTGTTCTCATAAAGCCTGTACTTAGTATTTAAACGCATTGGCCCAAGTGAAACGACCCCCAAGCTGGACATCAAAGCCTGGGTCAGGCTTCTTTGCTGTTCAACCCTCATCTTCTTAGTTAAATATACGTAAAGAATTTCAAGAATCAGATCCGTAGAAAAATATTTGCTAATGGGAAGCTACCTCCGCGAATGGGGTCAACTAGTGAATACGTAAGTAGATTTATCAAACAATTGGAGTTCGGTGGAAACGGCCAACTAACACTCACAGTTTGTGCCAGCATCAGTTCTCTCAACATTTTTATTCGTGTCTTTATATAGACATGTGTTGTTTTAGTTTTTGACAATTGGGCGTCAAAAAAAAAACCCTCGTCTTTACTTGAGCATGATCAAACGGATCAGTACTAATTGTCAACAGACTAGAACTCTGGGCTTGTTCCAGGCGTATTGTGGTTTAAATGATCACGAAAGCAAGTTCACGACAAGAAATAGGCGGGTCTTACTTCATGGAACATAGACGGTTTACCTCTAGAACTTGGACGTCTTCATGAGCGTTGAACGACGAAATCGAGCGAGTTCAAGGAACGCAGTTAGTTCAGGGCTTAACACAAACCCATTCGTATTAAGGCACAATGTTTCCATGTCTCGTTCAGTTGCTTCATATGCGCATCTATTCTACCTTCGTTTGTCTCGTAGTTCTGTCATCGCGAGTATGGCTAGGCATGTTTGTTCCATTCCAAATGAATGGGATGTTAGACTTGACAAGTCCAAGCAGGCTCGTTCCAATCTCGCAATATCAGCTAGCATGTTTTGCGTTCTTGACTAAAAATTTGGCAGAAGCCACAATAAATTTTATGACGGTAGAGATACGTCGCGAAGATGGAAATGCATCAAGTATTAATGCTAGTGACAATTGAACTCGTAGAGTAGGCGGTTGGTGGTTACGAAGTATCCAAGCAAACTAAGCCTTTATTTTCACTTGTCAAGCACTAGTAGGTCAGCCTTATATTCAAATCAAGAAGACGTTTGAAATCACTAGGAAAGAAAGTCTGGCTGAGGCCATCGCTAGAGCGTACAATCCGACTTTCACCGTGGCCGCTGCACAACATTCATCCTGGCCAAACTAGTACAATACCCAGAGGCAAAATATTTCCAATAGAACCGAAGAGATTATATTTGGGCAAAAATGCTCATTTGTACATCCTCTTAATTTATTTTGGCTGGAAATGCCAAGCTGTGTGGTCTTCCTTACGTTGTAAAACTAACAATCATCCAAAGGTTGTATTGTACAACTTCACAGCACATCAGCAATTTCCCACCCAACCAAGACCACGGCGAATGCCCAACATCACAGAGCCTCTCGACCGACCGGGCCAGCGCCATCAACTTGAATGCGGTGAGCTCATCCTCATTGAGAATCTCGATGACCTTCGACCTACCGCTTACCCTACAGCAAATGGGTTGCCTTGCATGCTGTAGCGTGGGAAGCATCAACCGATCCGACTGGCCGAGCAAGCAGCTAAAGTTATCACCTGCATATCAAGAGCAGCAAACCTGGGTGTCTCGGTTTGTTTGAGAGACCCAGAGTGGCTGGAGCTCTGCTGCTGCGCGCGCATGCACAACACGTATTACATGCCTAGACTTGCCAGAGAGAAGTCGGTGAGACATACAAGCAAGCAAGCAGCCAAGATTTGCCTGACCATCTGACATCTCCTCTCTCTCGACTCTCGGAATCGAACCACCCCAATCTTACAATGGGCGCTCGCTGAAACTGACACAAGAGGAGCCGCCGACCGCCATGCGGGCCCGAGGTCTATCACACAAGCACATCTCTGACAAAAGCGATACGTCAGATTCAAAGTCCAAGTGTCGCACTTCCCATGGGGCGCGGCCACAGCCGCATTGTCTATCGCCGGCTCAGGTCATTAAAAGCAAGCATGGAAAATGAGAGACAACTACGACCCTTTGTCATGCCAATTCTGTCATATTCTCTCCTCTCGCCTCTCAAAAAAAAAGGAGACATGGCAAGGCGGACACATAATTTCCTTTTTTTTCTTTCTCTTCTCCTCAATGCCATCTCCCTGCTGCAGTAGGGGACCGCGAGCAATTTCCCTTAAGCGCCCCCGGCGAGTTGACGTGTATCATTTCAGAGCATATCAAACCAACCCGCCAAAATGAAGGCGGAGAAGCGGGCGATCTACGTACTACCCCAACGTCACGGCCAAAGGCACACAGCACTGGTTGCACCGTAACATACTGTTTGGTTTGCGGGTTTGCGTGACTCATGGCACGGCATCCACGTAACACCCGTTCGCCCACCCAAGAACAAGGCACCAACATACCGTCTCATATAGGGCATGGATGACGGCGCAGAGGGAAAGTTTGGCGGTAGCATTCGTGGCCCAGTTGCTGGCCAGAAACCAATGAGTTGCCGGAACGTGGCCCGGTAATATGGCGATGAAACAAAGGGGAACCAGCGGCGGCTTTATCCGGAGATGGCATCCTGACACGCGACCCCGACGGAGGCGGCCCCCGTTACAAACGTGCAACGCGCCGCCTATGATGGCATCGAGCCGCCCGTACGCGTCCGTATCAGAGGCGCCGGAATGGGCAAGGTATTCGGGAGTGGGCGAGTGCCTCGCAAGCTCTGTCAGAATCGATCGAGCAGGTTACTGTGACATGCTATGGCCACTCCCCTAGCTCTTTTCTCTTTCTCTATCCGCGGGTGCATGTGCATGTGCATCGTCGGTTGACTGGGGTTCTTCTTGTGGTCATCAACAAAGCTATTTGCTCCTCCAGATTTTCAGGGAGACCCCATAGTCACGATACTTTTCTGGGGGTCTGTAACCGGCCGACACCCCGGAAATCATGGCGGACTTGCAATTCCATGGCAGCATGAATATGTAACCATCAGGCGTTTGCTCTGCCCACCACCAGCCTCCGCTCCTCCCGATCCCCCGGCTCTTTCCCAGAGCTTCTCTCCCTCCCTTCCCCCCTTCTCGGGATGGGCGTGCTGAGTGCCGAGGGCCGTGATCCGAGTGTGCAGGACGAACCGCTCATCGAACGATTTACATCCCTCCGAGACTATTCCCGTGCTCTGCCAACCCTTGTACCCCTTCCCCCCCCCCCAGATGCTCGGGATGTGAGGTCTCCTCGGAATGAACATGCAAAAATAGTGAGGGGGACGGTAAGGGGGCGCACATAAACCGGGAACGGGGTTGGCCTATCTGGCGGGATCGCCGCCCATCTGCCGCGCATATGCCGATGAGGCATCCAGAGCAGGCAAAATGCCAGACCAGGCCAAGGAACCAGACGTCGTGATTGGGGAGGACGACAGGGCGATCAGGCCAGGAGGTGACCAGGGCGCCTACTGTACGGCCTTTTGGCCTGTCAAGCTGTACGGAAGCTCGGGACGACAGTAAGATGAACAAAAGCAAAATAGATGGTTTTTGCTTCTCCCCCAGGTTTGCCCTCCGCCCGTAATCGCAATCGCAAGCGCACGCCTGCGACCCCTTGACCCTCAACCGAGAGCATTGCGGTGCCTCAGCCCGCCTCCATACGGGGAATTTCCACACCCTGTGACGTCTGACCCTGCTGAGCCCTGCTGGGAGCTCCGGGGTGGGAGGGACGTATCGGGGCCGGCCTCCGCCTGTCGGGCGTGCGGTGCCATCGGCCCATGTCGATGGAGAATCGCCTGAGAGTCCTGCAGAGGCACTCACACCTGGGTTCGACGTACGATGCGACGGGCAGGACGGTCTCGCAAACAAGCACAGCAGCAGGCTGTCGCAATACCGCAGCATCTAGGCTGGAGAGCGTCCTATGCCGGCGGGTGTACGAGCGGACGTGCTTTGAACAGCTTGTTGCCAATGCCTCGTACCGACGGGTGGGCGATTGGGCCCGGCTGACGTCGACCACCAACGGACAGTTCCGCATGGTCCTGACTTTTCATGGTTTCGACGGTTGAGCCGCGCCGTGCCGAAGAGGCCAGGACATGGAACCCAATTGATGATAATTGCACAATATACACAGCATCATTGTCAAGGATCAATCTCGTCGGCCGACAAATTTTGCTAGTCGCGACCGACATTCCCGTGCTACCGCCACTGGTGTCGTGCAACGGGATTCACAGCTACCTGCGGCTAGCTTGCGGAGAGCAAGCCCAGCCCGAGCCAAGCAAGTACCAACTGTACAGTACATTCGGGTGATGACTGGGGGGCCATACAACGCTAGCGGTCTTGGGTCTGGTCTCTCCGTGCATCCCAGATCGCGAGATCTGGCGGCTGGAGCGTAACGGGCCTTCTCTAGCCAAGTGACGGAGGTGGCTCCAATTCTTTTGATGGGTACTCGGTACACAATGAAAAGACGAATTGAAAAAAAAAAATTTTAAGCCACGCTGGCGGTGTGCATCCAAAGCCCGCTGCCCAACACGTTTTTGTCGGCCCAGCAGGAAAATTCTTTCACAAGTCCTTGCTGTGTCCAATGGCAAGGGAACGGCGGGTCAATCAACTCCCAGGTGGATGGTTCACATCTGTCGTTCCAAGCCACTGCGCTTCCTTTCTTTTTCCCAAACGTGGGTGTCTCGGACAGAGTGTGTAAAAAAAAAGAGGGTCTTTTTGTTTTTGTTTTGTTCTCCCCACACTTTGCTATGCGCACCGATCGTGGCCGGATTGTCGCCGAGGGGTTTTCTTCTCCGCAACCCAGCCGTGGTGCTGTGCTGTGGAATATACAGAGGGACTCGCATAATGCGACCATAAGTGAGTGCGTGAATGAGACAAGCATTGAGTAGAAGGAACCCGAGAAAGCGAAACAAACACAAGTGACAAACATGCATGACAAGGAGCCATTCAGGTTCAAGCAAGGAGCACGGGTGCACGCAGCGTGGGATTGTGCATGGGATAGCTACCAATAATAGGATGATTGTCGCCAGCTTGCGCATTGGGGGCGAGAGTCACTCGATTGTCCCGTTGCACATCTATGCATTTTCCTTGTGCCCTCCCCACTCGAGGATTGCCTGTCCATCTCTTTGCTACTGCCCTTGAGTGAATGAAGCAGGGCTGGCAGTGGCGTGTCTCTACGACACCCCCAGACGAAACCTGCTCCTTCACCCTCATCGCGCCAAGAATGGCTCTTGCTCTCCGCGCTTTCAGTGGGCACAGGGAGTCATCCTGGACGGCTTGTATCTTGCTCCACATGTACAAAATGACCGGCCCGGTGGAGTAGCATCTCCGCCTAGCCGTTTCCAAATCACCCATAGTGGGGTATCCTGTGCCAAGTAACGCCAATGATGCCATTTAAGAAAAATTCTTATCCTTCCAGAAGCATGCGACGTTCTGGGGGCCCTGGATGAGTTGTCGAAACCATCCCCACGACCTGCCTCCACGACGCCCACCCCCCGCGACCAGCCACGATGGACGGACTTGCCCGATGCCTAAACAAGCCGACATTTGCCCGTCAGCAACGGTGGCCTCTCCACCGACCAGCGCTCTTTTCGTGATGGCGGATCCATCATCTAGTAAGGGGCTCAAATCAATGCGCTCCTTCTGCCAGCGCTCTCCGTGGGGATCCTGACCGACTTACCGTTTCGCCTCGTGGAGCTCGGTATCTCTTCTCGGCGCTTCACCGGCGCCGAGAGTAGAGAGGAGCCTCCAAACTGCTTCCGGGGTCGTCATCCATCCGTAGTCTCGGCTTTCCGTTAGCCGCTGTCATAGAACTCCTCGTCCTCGCCGTGGCCGTCGTCACTGTAGTCCGCCTCGCTTCGCCCAACATCTTGGCCGAGGAGGATATCCTCACTGCCTTGCCACTGGGGTGGCGGGGGCGGCATGGCCGCCTCATCCTCATCTGCCCATCCGTAGTCTTCGTCATCTTCGCTGTCGGGTACCTCCAATTCTGTACGCCCCCGTTTTCTCTTCTGCCCAGCTTCTAGCTCAATTGACTGAGTTCCGTCGTAAGGCACTGTAGATACGCCTTCCTAGTGCGATGTGAGCAACCTCCCCACAGCGTTCACAGATCATGCCGAAGTACCTACCGGTTCCACTTTGAATGCGACAACCCCTTCAACAGCTTCCTGGGTCGCTTTACCATCAATCTTTTGCAAGCCTGCTAAAAACACGCTGGCAAGTCTGTTCCCCTGCCAGATCCAATCTCGGAACAGAATCAATCGTGTAGAGATACCCTGTTCCCAGACAGTCGCATTAACCGCCGAAATCAATGTAGCAGCCCTCTCTGAGTGCATTTTCGTTGCACATTGTGACAAAATGACAACGGCGCAATTCCTAGTTGCGGCCAGCTTTCGGAAGGCATTCATGATTGACTGCAGCGCCTGCACCCGTTTCGCCAAGGGTGTCGGTCCTGGATCGATGTTAGCTATGGTCTATAGGATTTGTATTATGCATATACCCTTGCTGGAATTGGAATTTCCCTTTGCGTCATGGCCTTTGGGCACTGCCGAATTAACGAGAGCGGAAAGGGAGCTGATGACCACCAATGAGCAATTTTCTGCTATCGATTTAGAGGTCGGTCTTGAGATAAGGGCGATGAAATGAGCAAGAGTCAGGCATGAGTAGTGGAAAAACCGGCTCGAGTTGCTACCCTGCGCTTCATTGACCTCAGTGCAATTTCGTTTTTTCTCAACCGCATCGACCACTGCCTTGACTCGATGACTACGGATTGCTTGAAAACAATCTATTTGTGATGCCCAAGTCAGCGGTCGTACTGAAATTAGTGGGGTTTGTGTTGAGTTACAGACCTACCCAAACCACAGCATCGCCATCGCACAACGCATTTGCAGCTAGCTGTAGACTTTTCCCCGCACGTCAGCTATGGAATTCATTCTCGAGAGGGAAAAAGACTCAGCCTCTTACCCCAAAGCCGTCTTGCCGGTTCCTGGGGGACCCCAAATCTCGGTCACTTGGCCCCGTTTAACCCCTCCTCGTTGGGTTGGAGAGTCCTGAGAGTCAGTAGAACCAGCACCTAGAAGAGTTTGGTCCAGATCATCCAGTCCGGTTGGGATTAGATTAGATGAATCGTCTTGCAAGTCGTCGAGAATTTGTGATGCCGAGATGGTCGGCAACCGGTCTAAGGCGGGTTAGTCAATGCTGTACATTGTGGGAGACATGGTGAAACCAACGTGTACCGGGTGCGTCAAAGCTAGCTCTGTCGTAGCCGTGAATCGCATGATAATCCATCCTCCACCGTCATGACGCTGGCGTGGAGTCGTCCAGCCGGCCAGTGAAGGTGTCGTGAGTGGTCCACACCGCGTGTAGTAGCGGCCTGTCGGACGAGTGACACGCAATCACGTGATGCATTGTTGTCTCTTTTCGCCAAGCAACAGCGGAGTCTTGCCTCCAGTACCTTTTAGGAAATTGTTACCGGACTTTTGCCTGGGGTGAGGAAAGTCACACTGCCCTAACGAATTGCGACATCAGAAACCCCAACTTCCATGGAACATTCGATTCGAGGGCGTATCAGCCCACCACACTGGCCTGAGCCAGCTGGGTATCCCGCTGACACAGGGCTCTCCGCCCCCAGGCAAACCATGGCTCCCCTGCGACCTGGAAGCCTTTTCTGTACATACATCCACGAATCTCGATAAGGAGAGCGGTCCACTCCGCCCGACCCCAGCATTCGCGCATGGGGGGTTTAACCACCGTGGCAAACCGTTCCTGAGAATCACATCCAGGGGATTCGTATCCCGAAGGTTTTCTTTGGGCGGGTTTAAGTTACGGGATACAGGGAGCGGCAGATTGGGAAATCACAGCCCCTTTCCATGACTCCGCTACGATACGGGGGATTCAGTCCCACAGAGTTGTTTGGTCGTCGACGCTGAATGAACGTGAGCTGGAGGTGTTCGTTGCGTTTCATACAGGTTCGGTTGTCAGACCGGCAGTTGTCGGACATGATGTGGACTAACGGATTGACCCTGGTAAATATTGGCAGCACAGCCGGCTGAGGTGAACATGAGCCCTGAAAGCTGAAAATCGTATTCCAAACTGGGAACCGGTTGTGCAGGGAGGGGCAGTGAGTTAGTTGCTACCCGTGCGCTCGCGGAGTTGACGGAACCACGCAATCGCAACTACAAATCGAAACGGAGATTCACCTCCTGCCCAGAGTTTGGGCGCAGTCCACGGCCGAGCCTTCTGGTGCGACTTCCGGCTAATAATAATAATTTGCATGATTGTGCACACCCCTTGAGACAAGCAGGAAGGCAAGAGTTTGTGGGGAAGATAAGCCTACCCCATCCCCCCATGATTGAACCCCGGCTGGAGACGGAAAAAGATTGCGAGTCACAGGATTGGCAGTCTGGGGTTGTGATAGGGGATAAGTTGCCGCGCCACTGCCCAGCAGAGATAAGGAATGCCAATATGACTTGACTGGGGGCAGCACGATACCCCAAGGGGAAGAACAGGGAGCATTGACAAAAGAGGCCGACGTTTGTCTTCCAGCTTCCAAGATTGTCGATGCTTGAGTTACACCACCCACAAGCTCATGCCTTGCATGAGGGGTACACGCTCACCCCCTGAGACTTGGCATCGCTAACGTGTGAGGTGAGTCCTAGCGGGTGAAGCGAGTCCTGAACCTTTACCGGGAGCCTATGCCGAACATATGTTACTACGAGGGCCTCCATCGGAACCAGGCCCGAGGCCAAGCTGGTTAGCAAGTTCGTGAAGTTCATAGTTATGAATATTGCACAACTCCTCTTTTCAAGCGAAAGCGAGGAATGTCCATACCTTCCCCAGCTCTGCCCCACAAGTAGACCAATGCAGATCAACGTGGTATCATCAACGCGGCTTCCGATTTAGCGCCGCCATTTCCGCACAACGGGTTTACTCTCTGGGTGACAAGCCGACAAGCTGGGGCTCCAGTAGGTGGAGGTTGATTGAGGACGAGGCTTAGGGCGAAAACGTGCGGCGATGATAAAAGGCCTCATCCGGAAAGAGGCGGCTGTTGGAAAGCGCTAAACACGATGGCGGATAATGAAAGGCCTGCATCCTGGGTCTGGTCAATGGGTGAATGAATAACAGGAACCTAGAGACAATGCGGAACCTGGAATCAAGGAAGCAACACCCAGGAGAGCAGGCTTGGGAGACCATGGATTGGGTAACAAAATACTAGGCGAGGGAACCGGGCCGGTCGCTCTAGGGTCGCAGTAGCCAGTGCGTGCCTGGAGCGATGGCGACACGACAGCGTTTCCTGGCATAACTGGGAGCGGCCAAGAGGCCTGGCTTGCGGGGACACTTGATTTCGGTGCGACAGGTCATCTCACCTGAGGCTCCCTCCACACCGACGACATCGTCTCGGAGTACAGTATATGCACTGTATTACCGCATATCCTGTTACGGTGCGCGCACGGCTCGGCCAATGTCGGGACAATGCGGGAAAAATGGGGTTGCGATCTTTTTTCCCTTCTTAGTCAAGAAGCGGGCGACCGCGCACCGCCAGTTGAGGTAGTCCTCTCATTGTTTGATTGACCCCCACCAGGGACCTTGACTTTTATGCGCAGCTCCGCACGCCTAGAGTCGGCTCCTCAGAAACCTCTGGACTGCTTCGAGACCTTGCTGGGCGCGTCAATTTTTGAAGCGGAGTCCTCAAGGGTAACAATGACCATGAGATCCGCACGCCCCCTTTTCCATTATCAATTCTTTTGTAAGAGCCTCAAGGTGGTCGTCAAGGTCCTTGAGCCGCACGGCGCCTGCAAGGGGGATCATTGCTTGCTGCATTGTGCATGAGAACAAAAAAGCTGGAGCCCCGCGAAAGCTTGTCGAGGATCTAGACCCTTGGATCTGCGGCGACAGACGGTTTGCAAGCCACCTCACGTCGGTTTCTGGAAAGAAGGAGCCGCTTGAGCTGAGCAAGTGTAGAATGCTTTCGATGGGCTGATTTGAGATGCCCGTTTGTCACGGAGAAGAGAGTCATTGTGTTGGCTCTCATGGCCACCCTAAGGCGTAATTTCGGGCTCTTCAGCGAAGTTCACCTTGGATGCGGACCCGACGGTGTTCGGAAACTTAGTGCCGTTGTCGCCATCCATGAGCACAACCACCCCGGCTACTGACACCACGTGGGGGGGATCATTACCTTGACCGAGAACGTGCCGTTTAGGTGCTAGAAGAATGGATAAAATTTATCCGCGGGCCTTGGTAGCCTTGAGGGCCTCGGTCAGCTACCCCACAAGCGGCTCCTAAAATGAAGCGATGGAATTGACACATGAAAAAAAAAAGAAGAGCAGTTGCTTGACCTCTGTCATAGAATGCTAAACCGGGCGAGTCATGGCCAGGGGACGGTCCTCAGGGCATGACTGGGGTGCCGAAAGTGTAAGCGACCCAGTCAGGGCGCAACGTGGCCGCATAGCATGTGTCGAGATGGTTGCAGCTATTAGAATCGTCTGATGGACATGTTAATAACCGAAGCGAATGCTATTCAACACCGGCAGTCCATGTGTGCGCATGTGGTCTTGACGATGAATAACCGGTTGAATGGAGAGGGCAACAAGCTCGGTAAAGCATTCACCGGATTAGAATTTGCCGGAGAACAGGCTAGGCTATCCAGCCCTTTGGCGTCAGGGCGGGCGCATTGGCCTCGATGGCATGGGTAGGCGCAGTATTATCACGGGCCGACGAGGAGAAATACAAAGAGTAGTACCTGGAAGCGGGAGGGGCCCAAAGATAGGTACGTACAGAGGTTCTCTGGGGATAGCGCATCCCGCGACAGGACAGGGATAAGGTAGGGTGTGTTCCCGTCAGGGGACGCCACGACATCATTGTCCCAACCTATTGACGCCATAAACGGAGCTCAATCTTCAATGCACCCAGGGATTCCTGGTAAACTTCACATGCTTTTGATGATTGATGCTCATGACGTTTAAAGTATGGGGAGGCTTCATCTGCTTTCCCTTGACGGACCGATAACGTAGAAAAATAGCGTCCGGCTAGGCCCTCGCTTGCCCATGGGGACGGTGATATGATGGCTCTATCTGGGCCGAGTTTGACGAGATAGGGCTCCCTCTGGTACCTTGGTTTGCGGACATGTCCGTTCCGAATCACCGAGCCTCAGGATAAGATCTGAGATCATTCTGCCCCGGAATTGCCGCAAAAGGCTAGTGTTGAACTGCGACAGGCATCTTGGCCTGGATTCCGGGGCGCCACCGCACAAGGGGAAGCTGAGAAAGCTGGAGGGCGAACAGAGCCTCTTTGGGGGATTGGGGTTAGCACCAGGCCCCCGGGTGCGCCTTCCTCACCTGCGCAGGGGGACTGTCCGTGGAGAGAAGGAGAAACACGATGGTGTGCCAGAAAGGGGAGGATTAAGCAGATGGCTAATCCTGGGGAGGAAAGCCTGTGGCTTGGCCATCCCTACCCGTCTCGCGGAGCCTCGAGGGGTACACGGCGGCTTTCAGGCGAGACGTCAGCCAGAGGGCTTATCACCCCCACGCTGGGGGCAGAAAGTTCCAGCACCCCTGGCCTGGCCTGGCGGCAGCGAGCCAGACCACACGCCTCGGCCTGCTGCCTCGAGATGTCTCGGTGATCATCTGCGAAAAAGGAAGTCTGGGGAAAGGTCGGCCGTGGAGCCGCTTGCCGCACATGGACAATGGGGAAAAGTGACAAGACAGCGGCCTGGAGTCTAGATGAGAACTTTTTGAGCACGTGTGGTGTTGGCGATGCGGAGATGGAGATAGCAATTGCAAATTTAGGCCTCACGGGACCCCAGACCCCCAGAGAGACCCCAGAGATACTCCATCAAGACTCCATACAAGACCCCATCACGGCTCCATCTGGGGATTCCCAAGAGCGCGACCAAGTTGGTTCTCGTTCCAAGCTCTTGGACCGAGGATATGGTCCGGGATAGAGGAAGTTTGGGAGGCAAATTTCGTTCAGCCGGGGCGTATGTCTTGGAGCGGTCCAGGCCCGGGAATACCAAGTTGACAGAGTCCTCCACAAGATAGATTGACGATAATAGTCTGGCAAATGATGCACTGGGTCTGAGCCTGCCCCAGAGGTCTAAGGGCGGGCTGAAGCGGATCTCTGGGGTGCGCGCTTATCGCGATGAATGGCTGGACTTCATTGAAGCCAAAATGGCGATAACTGCTAGTCGTGCCCTGCGGTGGCCTAGCGGCCCCCCCAGAGGATCTAGTAATGAAGCTAAACGAGGGGAAGAAGAGATTCTGGAGTCGTGCGTCCCGGTCATAGGGATCCAAAGAGGTGTCTGGTGATGGCCGTACTGTTCTGTCTTATCATCGTGGGCTTTGACGTGGGTCGCCCGTGCCAGAAATGACTGGGGTCCCGTGTTGCGATGTCGCTGGACCCGGTTTAGTTTCAAGGGTGCAGTTTATTAGGACGAATTTTCTTCTGCTTGGCGCATGTCGCAATGATTGCGAAAATGAAAGGATATACAATTGCGCTTGTTTGTGATGAGTGAGCATTGTCTGAGAAAGTTTCCTCTAATCTGGGGAGTGTGGAAGCTGGGGTAAAGAGTGTTGGGTTGAAATGCGGGAGACTAGTGGGAAAGTCTGAATAAGAAAGCCGACCGGATAAAAAGCAAACACGGGCAATTGTCAACTGGCTGAGGATGGAGGTGGCGCTATGGTGAGGCATCGTGAAGTCCCGAATGGGAAGGAATCCACGCCCAACAAGCGAGTCTTGTGCCCATCGCGCGCACCCCCACCATGCCGAGCATCCAGCCAGCTGATGGATTGAGGGGAACGGCGCATGGGGATGGTCTTTAACATGGCACGATGGAGTATGTGTTTCCAAGGCGAGCCATTACGTACGTGGCACTTTCAGGTTTCTTGCGGCAGCCGGCATGGACATGTATGGCCGGTTTAGTTGGCAAGCATTTTTTCTTTCTCCCGTCAGCGGAGTATGACTACAGAGCAAGGTGCAGAGCATTACGAGGGGAATGGAGAAATCCCGAGGTGGCGTGCAGAGTGGGAGAAATACAAAGCACGATGGCGAAATTGAAATCTAAATTTCAGCAAGCCACAGGCCCAAAGGAAAGGGTAATGGATGAAAGGCTTGATTGGGGCTTCATCATGGCAGTGGAGATCTGGGGCTCTGCCGAAGCTGCGGGCGTGCTCGAAAGCCGTCGTTTCTCTTGTCAATTTTCTCGACGCCGATGCAAACCCCAGACGCTTGATACGAGTCAAGCTAGGAAGGAAAAAAAAAAAAAAAATAGAAGGGAGAAGGACCCCGGAGTTACTGGATGGAATGGAGGCCAATCAGTTGAGCACGACACGACACACCTGTGCCCCACGCGCCGGGCCGGCCTTGAGCAGAGCGGTGGTGGAGTGAGAAGGGAAAATCTCACCGTCCAGCGGCGAAGCGGGCGAGCGAAAAGGCAAGCAAGAGCGCCGCGCCCCCCCGACTCCACTCCACACTGGAGGAGCGTCGGCCCACACCCGCCCTCGAGTGGCCCCCAGAAGCACAGAGGATCTGGAGGAGGCACCGGCCCCGGGGGCGTGGAGCGTGCGAAGAAGGAGAGACAGGGAGGTGAGTTATCGGTGTTCGGGGATGGGCTCCGTCGTCGTCGTGGGCTGGTTCCGCTGGGCCTGCTGGGGAAAGAAAAGAAGGAGATGGAAAAAAAAGAAAGCGAGACGAGCCTGTCTCGGGGCTTGTATCGGCGAGGCATGTTTCTCTCAGTCCGCGGCTTGATCTCAAGTTCAAGCACTGTCCGGACGACTGCGAGTGTGAGCGCGACCGCTACTGCGGTTTCCCGCCCTGCCTTGTGCCTGAATCGTAGCATAGCAATCGCGCGCAGGCATATCGTCATCGCTGGTAGTTGGCCCTCACGGGCGCTGCGCAGGGTCATGGTATCTAATCTAGTGGTGGTGTCGAGGAGGCGCTTCGTACTACGCTATCTGCTTGGCTATCTCCCCGAGCAAGCCCTCCATCCGATGGGGAGGGAGGGGGCCAAACTCTGACTTGGAGCCTCCTGCTTCTTCCGCCTGGGGTGGTGAGTGGTGACAGAGCCATCTGCTCAGGTCACACCCCCAGACCCATCCCCGCACACCCTCTTCGCGCTCACAAACTCACTCACTGTCGTTCAAGCCAGTCACACCCACGCCCCGATGCCCCACGAATACGCCCCACGTCTCACACCCACAAAACCCAGCCCACGCTCTCGGCCTAACCCCACCCCCTGGGGGACCCTCCAGCCCACCCGCTCCTCGCTCACCCGCTGTACTGTACCGGGATACGTACTCGCGGTACATCGGACCCCCTACCGACCTGCCCTGAATGCTCCTGTTTTACCGCTGCCTGCAGCGGGTTCAGGTACCCAACCCTCGCTACATGCGCTCGCTGCACCGCGCTGCGAGGGTGCTTGCTAGTACCGTCCCGGCCGAGCCCGGCGTTCTTTTATAACCTTTTGATCCCCCCGTCCCCTCCTCGCTCCTCAGAGACTCCTGTCCTTCAAAAGCCAACGACCAGATCACTCCAGACTTCCCCAGCTTTTCCAACTTTCACTCAACTCAAGTCTACACCAGACGTTAAGGACTTGTTCGACTAAGCAACATACCATAATACAACCAATCAACAACCAACACAGCACCAAGGGCTCAACTATCCCGTTCGTCTCTCGCCAGACCTTATCTTCGACCGACACTTAGGACCCCTTGTGTAAGCGACGGGTCAACAGCCGCTTCACATGCAACGAGCACAGTCGGCCGTGGATTTCTCCAACCTCTTGAATCCCACAGCACCGGCTGGCAAGGACAACACCGAGAAGCCTCAACAGGCCGACGGCGACATGGCTACCGCTGCAGTTACCGTCATCAAACCTAACGGGCCTCTTCCTGGCGCACAGGCCTCCGAGACTTCCAACGAGTTGCCTCGACCCTACAAGTGCCCTCTGTGCGACAAGGCCTTCCACCGCTTGGAGCACCAGACTCGTCACATCCGCACTCACACTGGCGAGAAGCCTCACGCCTGCCAGTTCCCAGGATGCAGCAAGAAGTTTTCTCGCTCCGATGAGCTCACTCGCCATTCCCGCATCCACAACAACCCTAACTCGAGGAGAGGCAACAAGGCTCAGCAGCACCAGCAGCAGCACCAGCAGCACCAGGTTCTTCCCCATCACATGCAAGTGGACGGAATGATGGCGCCGCCTCCCGCACCCAAGACGATCCGCTCTGCTCCCACTTCTACTCTGGCTTCGCCCAATGTCTCTCCTCCTCACTCTTACTCGAGTTTTGCCCTTCCCCATACCATGCACTACAACCGGGGCAGCGACATTTCTATGCTCGCCAAGGCTGCTTCTGAGGCCGCACAGGTCGAGCGCGAAAACCACACTGCTCCTCCCTCGTCCTCGCACCACCACAATCGCCACCACCCCTACTACAGCCACGGCGTTCACGGCTCTCGAGGCCACCTTCCTACGCTGTCCGCCTACCACATGTCTAGCAGCTCGCGAACTCACCCGAGCGACGAGCCCAGCGATGACCACTACAACGGTGCTCTTCGACACGCCAAGAGGTCGCGACCCAACTCGCCAAACTCGACCGCTCCCTCATCGCCAACCTTCTCTCATGATTCTCTTTCTCCTACCCCTGACCACACCCCCATTGCCACGCCTGCCCACTCTCCTCGCCTGCGACCTTTCTCAGGCTACGAGCTTCCCAGCCTCCGAAACCTTTCACTCCAGCACAACACCACTCCCGCGCTCGCTCCGATGGAGCCCCATCTCGACAACAACGGCTTCCAAGGAGCTCCTGCTGCTCCCACCACCGCACCCCGCAGCACTGGAATGTCACTGACTGACATTATCAGCCGCCCCGACGGATCCCAGAGGAAGCTTCCAGTTCCCCAGGTCCCCAAGGTGGCTGTTCAAGACATGCTGTCGGATAATGGCTTCAGCCATAGCGGCAGGAGTTCTGCCGCCGGAAGTTTGGCTGGTGGCGACCTCATGGATCGGATGTAGGGCAGACCACATCCATGGATTGGCGCTTCCAACGACTTGATGACGAACTTGGGCTATAGAGGCATAGACAGAGACGGCGTTTACGGGTTACTACATGGCAATCGATTTTTTCCTCAGCAGTTGAGCAATCGGCGAGGAACTGGGCGGCACTTGTGAAGAAGCAGCAGACTTCATCTTTTGGATGAGCGGGCTGATGGACTCCAGGCCTCAGCCCGCCCTATTTTTTTTTAGTGGGCTTTTTTTTTTCTCATCGGAGGGTTGGATGGTGGACTAGACTTGGTCGAATTGCGGAGCACTTGGATTTTACCCCTCGGGCTTGCTTCGGGGGCTGTCGGGGCCACCATACCTCGACTGAAAAAGCAAAGTCTATTTGATATACTGGTTTTTTATTCATGTTAACAAACTCGACTCCTGTTGCTGTAAAGCTACAAAATTCATGTTACAAATTACTTCACTTCACCGGTTGTCTTTTTTTTTTTTTGTCTTTGGTTTTACGGGTGCATTGCTTTGCGTGGACAGGGATAGCAGACATGGCGGGGCGGGCTAATTCTTTCTACATTCGCGATAGACAGTTACGTACGAAACGAAATGTGAATCAGGCAACGATTATTCCTCATTTCAAACCACGTTTGTACTCTCCAACTTGAAGTCGTGTGTAACACTGCAACCTCACTCATCTCTCCTTGCGTTCCGCGCCTCGCTCCACCGAACCCCATGGTGACGCGGAGCCTCCGTGGTTGCATTGTGACGGGGGGCTGAATTGAATGTCTTGCCTGGCCTTGTCTCTGCTTGGCTGTCAAATGGCGCTATCTGGCCTAAGCCCAAGAATTTTCCCGGAGCGGAACCGCAAACAAGTCATCGACATTGAGGAGCGCACTAGCGGCACTCTGGGACAAGTCATAGCTGTCTGGGGAACTATGCTTTCTGGGGGTGCGGTTTGCCTCGTTTCTCAACAACTCGACTCAGTTCAGCTTGGTCTAGTCCCTTCTCCACAGGAAAGATGGAGGGAACGTGAGTTGACTCTTGGTACCCTTATTTTTGTTAAACTTTATTTTATTTTCCTTCTTCTCGGAATTAAAGGGATAGTCGCCAAAGCGTAGATAAGCTGGTGCCTTCTTTTTTTTTCCCCCTTCCCTGCTTGATTTGACCGATGCTATGCTATGCTATGCTGTGTTTGGCCCCAGAATTTGCTGTGCGCGGGGCCCAGTAATGCCCTTTTCCACGCCCCTCCCACGCACAAAAATGTCCCCCCCTCCCCAGTCCCGGTCCCTCCCCCCCCCTCCACCCCACATGATGGCTGAGAGTGACGAGCATCCCATCGAGGCCGCATTATCCACCCCTTGGCGGCTGGCCCTCTTGAGAGGAGGGAAAAAAAAAGTCAGATGTTCGCCCTACTGTCACATGAAGGTGTCCAGGAGACCCCGGGAAAGAGAATCCCGTGCAAGGCAGCGCTTGTCTGATTTGGTCATGGAGGAAAGAGACAATAAGCTATTTCCGATAACGGGACACACTCAACACTTTTTTTTGGGGGGCAGATCTAAGGAAGGTCGGACACGAACTTGGGGGTGCCCGTGGTTTCTGCTTCAAGCCTGAGCTACAAGCGGTGTTGGTCGGGTTGGGTACTTTGAAAAAAAATAAAAATCAGCTGCTAGGTACATACTTGGGGGCTGCCGCTGTGCAACCGTCGCGGCGGTCGGCGCTGGGGGCGCCTCGTGTCCCTGGCTCGTTTGTGCATACAAGTTTATCGGGCGATGCAACCTATGTATCGAACGGAAAAAGACCGACAGCATGCCGGCCGTGAGGTTATGTACGTCCTCTACAGTGCAGCGCATCGCAGCGCAGCGTGTGTGCGTGCAAGTACACGCCAACAACAACGACAACGGCCGCAACACACAAGCCTGCCGCCAGGATTCAGACATGTTCCCTTTTAGCTCCTTATTAACGTGAGCATGGCGCCTCGTGGAGCATGCGTGTGGGTGAGGTGGCTCAGCCTCCAGGGCAGGCTTGAAGCCACGGGCTACATGCCCCAGACGGTTATTTGCATGTCCGCTTGGGGTACGGAAGTGGGTGGCCGCCCATTGTGGAAGAAGACTCACACACCTCCCTCGCTCGTTCCCCTACCTACGTCTTATGTGTGGTTTTTTGCGACAGCACCGTGCCGCCCCAAGGGTGTGATCACGTCAGCTCCTGAACCTTTGGGCAGACTGCGCCTTGGTCTGCAGGGCACGAGAAAAAAAAAGTTTTTTCCCCTTTCTTGTTAGATTGGGACTGGTTTCTTGACCATCTTGGCATGTTTGTGACCTTCCCCCAAATGTACCAAAGGGCGCGGAACCACGTTGCGAGTTTAACCAGCCAGCTGGCAGCCGCTTACAAACAACCCAGGGGAAGGGAAGGGGGGAGGGGACTTTGGATGACGATTACACACGCCGCGGTTTCAACACCCGGTAGAACTCTGAATTCTCTGGCATTCTGGCAATTTCTTCTCCATCCCCAAAGCGCAAACAGCATCGGACCTCCGACATTTCTTCCATCTACGCGAGTCGGATATCGGACCATATCCGGTGCAGGCGCCACGTCAATGACGAGCTTGCTTGGAACGTCGGTCAAGGCAGAAAAGGCGTAGGCCAACAAAACAGCGTTACCATCACGCACTTTGCATAGGGAGGGAGTGTGGTTGCCCTGCGATGCACATGCAGTGGCATCATGAAAATTTTCTTTTTCGTCTTTGCATTTGATTAATTATCATATTGGCACTCTTTGCAACCCTCCTGCCAACTGGGTTCATGGTGGACGAGGAGTTGTCCTTCTACACCGCTAGAAGGGCGCTGGCGAATGAGCTCGCCGAGTTGTCTCTGGCGTGGTGTGCCAGGCGGCAGCACTTGGGGAATCTGCATGGAGGTTGCGATAAAAGTCTGGGGTGGGTGTGATGTGTGTGTCAAGTGTGAGGAGTCGTATCGCGGGGGAGACCAAAATGGGTTGGGAGGGGCGTTGCGAGTGCGATGACGATTTGATGTGGTGATGTCAATCAAGACGATCCCGCGCCAGCCCGGCTTGTAAGTCGCTGTTTTCAGGTGCCGTAACTGGGTTACCGGGCAAGACACTGAATCTCACCTCAACTCTAATCGCATCTCTGGAGGGTATCCCGGCTAAATGGAGGACGGGGGAAAGAATTGTGCATACACGCACCCAGGACAAGTCTCACATTGTTTTGTCTGTCTCAGGGGCGGGAGCGACGAGCTCATCGCCGGATGGCTAGGACCCCCCAAAAAAGCTGACGAGTAACCTGCTCACGCGTTACCGGCTTCCTCTGGGAGCGGGATACGGGCGCAGGGACCTGAGGGATGGGGATGGGGACGGGGCCTGTGTGAGTGCGTGCGTGCGATGGCCTACAGCTAAGATCGGGCGGCGAGTGGTCAGTCGATGGGGCGGCATCGCGGCTTGACAACCTGATGCTCCTCCGGCAACACAAATGGACGCCCACGCAACGGGAGGAGCTGAGGTTGACCCAGCTGCTCCGGCAGATGATGGAGGTGAGCTGGAGCTAGAAAGCCATTCGAGCGCTTCGAGAGGAACCATTCGCCCGTCTAAGACCACGCCCCGGGGGGCCTGGTCAGGGTAGGGCTTGGCTCCCGGCCTTTCCAGGCACCACCACCGCTGCCCACCGAGACACACGCACGCCTGTGTGTGGTGCATGTCTCTGGGCTGCGAGCCTATCTGCCCATTGCCGTAGCATGCGAAATGTAGGTGTGTCTGTGTTAGTGCATTGCATTGCAGCGCAACGACGCTGTTTCAATGCGAGAGGAAAAGAAAGAAACAGCAACAGTCAAGGCAATGTGGGGGTGGGGTACGTTGGGCGATCTCGGGATGGCCCTCGTCCTGTTCTCATCTCAACTCTAGGACCCGCAAATCCGCGAGCTGTCGGGATGCAGGCTGTGAGTGAGGCGGAGGAGGGGAGAGAAGCGAATTGCAGGGCCGATGCCGTGTCTCGCATCATTCGCCCTTGCCTAAGAGCTGGCCCGAGGTGGCCCGAGGTGGCGGCAGGCGGATGAACAATGTGATGAGAGAAGAGATGACACGCGCTTTCCAACGGAAAAAAAAAATAGGACAGCTAGGGCGTGCAGTGTTTTGGGTGGGCGAATCAGTTGCAACATCTGGGGGAGGCCGTCTTTGTGGCATGGCATTGATGCATCCAAAAGCAGTGTCCGATAGGCGGAGGCTAACACTAAATGAGGGGAGCTTGACTGAGAGGTTACTAGCTATCGGCTGGTGATCGTCGGTTTTCTCCAGTTGTCATATTGCCGCCTTGGTAATTTTCCCTATCGTTTCCCCTCAGGGCAAGTCGAATCGAATCAGAATCAATCGGACTTTGAAGGCCGCAGGCGGTCGGCAGAGACAAGGATCCCCCTCCACCACAAGAGAAAGTCGGATGCCATAACCGACGAGGGCACACACGCCCATCCCGACAAGGAAGCCCCGGCTAAAAATGGACTGCGACATGCCACACCAGAGGACGAAAAAAGTACAGTACCTAGGCTGCAGCCTGTGACCCTTGGGCCCTGAGCGCCCTTTTTGGGGAGGGGAACGAGCGAGCCACCCTGATAGAGTGCCGTGGTTTGGCGCTAGCCTTATCACCGACTAGCCGGCTCGATGGAGGCGCTGGTTCAGATGTGCGCGCGTGTGTATCTCTTTTCCTGGCCTGCCAGTCGCCCCGACCGCGAACCTGGCGCTTGGACTGACCTCGTCTGGGGGGCCCACGGGAGCGCTTCGGGAGGACGGATTGGTGGAGGACGTGAGGGGGAAAAATGCTTTCCCCGGAAATGAGGCCTGGCGCACACTGGACGAACTACTTTCTCTCGACCTAAAAAAAAAAAACCTAGCCAGCAAGGAGTACACTGACGCCGGCAAAAGCGAGCGCCGCGGCTCGGGTGGCGAGCTCGGGATGACGACCGACGGCCACGGCTGGCCAGCGAGCAGACAATGTCACCATCGGCTGAGGACTGACGACAAGTCCCGATCAGGACAGGACAGGGGGCCACGACCCTCGCTGAGGCCAGAAGGTGAGTGGCAGGTCGAGCTGCGGTCGCTGGCCTATCCCCTCGCCTTGCCCGCACCCTTGACGCGTCCCCCCACGCTTGGCCCCGCGAGATGGGCATGGGCCGGGATGGGGAAAGCGATCCTCTGGCTCATTTGCAAACCGCCAGATCCTTGGCTGAGGGTTGCTCTCTTTACGGGGGTGTGGGGGAGTCGCACGGGGGATGGCTTCATGCGGCGGCACAGAGCCAACGAGGGGTGGTTAGGTCCCTGAGGCCGGACAGTCTACTGTTCGTCTGGTCCTTGAAGCTGGTGCCATGGTGGGCAATAGCTGTGTCACTAGCCTGCCAATGCTCGCTGTTGATGCTCATGCTAATGCCGTTGCTCTGATTCAGAAGTCGGTTGCGTCAGTGATGGGGGAGGACAGGCTGCCAAGGTTGGTTGAGACGCCGATAGTTTGAGGGCGTGGCCTCCCATCGCCTTCGGCCGGCTATTTCGTCGTGCAACCACGTATCTCTGGCTCAGTCCTCTGGGTTGAAAAAAATATTATTCGGGAACTAGTCGTATGCACGTCTGCGGTGCCTCACCCTCGCCGCCTTATACGCCCGAATGACTCTTGTCCAGTCCCAAGGGGCAGCGCTGTGCCGCCGTTCTCCGAGGCGAAACAAGACCATGTCGCAACGTGGATGGTTCCTAAACAACTCATCATCGCATCATATGATGGCCAACTTGTTCATCCTGTCCCCCGACAGAAAACGGCTCTGTCCGCCAAAAAATGCATGTTAGTTGTTTCCCATGAGCTAACTCCCGCGTTTTCTGCATCAAACCTTGTCCCTGCGAGGACACAACCATCGCCCTGGTGGCTTTCCGATCCTGCACACCCGTGTATTGGGCTGAGCTGACCGTTGGCTCCGGCGCGGCAGTGACTCGTGCCCCTGCTCGAGAGGGCTTACGAAAACTGATTTTTACGTGGTTTGATCCTCAGCGGCGCGGGATGCCGTCTTGGTCGGCCTTGGCGACGGCCACCCGGAATGGCTGCTGTAGCACAGGCCCTCGGTACACGCTCCTGTCCGGGCGAGGCCTGGGATTGGGTACCATTCACGCGACAACTCATCGAGATACTCGTAGATCACGTTCTCGGGCCCGTATGCCGGGAGACGCACGCAGCGGCGATTGCTGCAAGCCTCTGCCGCACCACCGCCCTGAAATCAGTAAAAACACGTGCGTGTGCTAATTTGTTGCTGCCCAAGAGCAAATCCATGCAGCCAGTGACCGTGAACAACATCAGCGGTACTCCGTCAGGTTGGGCCATCCATCCCAGCACAATCACAAGCCAGCCACGGAACTCCCTCTCCGGGAAGCCGGCTTTGACCACTCTGGCTTCATCCGAAGGCGTGTGCAAATACGAGCGCGAAAAAAGCAATTGCGTCAATGAGGTGTCATCCGCGGGCCTCCGCGGATGAGATGCAGGAGCGCCTCATGCGAAAACATGTGAGGTTGGCGATGCTGGAATGCAATGCCAGTGTGTCTCTTGGAGCTACCACGACACACGTCCGTGGTGACGGATATGCGGAATCGGAGCCCCGGGAGATCTTCAATGCAGAACCCTCGCTCGTCCGGATTCATCGGGAGCTAATCTGGGCAACTGATGGGTCGATGACAGGACGATGGTGATGTCGTTGCTTCCCCGGGTCGGAAAGCTTCTCTGTCACCCCCCGGGCTTGTGAAATCGGCATGGCGGAGAGCTAGCTCCTTGAAGTATATTCGGCGAGGAGGGATGGTGCGCACTGGCGTCAGACAACAGGTCTCTCGGCCTCTATCGTCGAAACTCTGATGTCGCCAAGGTTCGAACCGAGTAGGGTTCCAGACTGCGGAGGTTGACACCATCTCAAACAAGTGAATACAGGTCGAGACCTCGTTTCTGCGGTTCCGCGGGAAGCCATTCGTAAGTGTGTCGGCGGCGTGCCAGAGACTACGTAGGGAGGTTTCTGCTACATTCACATGCCAATTCTCGTCCTAGGTGACGGGGGATCTGACCTCAGCGCCAGCTCATCACGACGGACTGAACACTCACCATCATGGCAACGGAGTTTCCCATTTTGGCATGTGAAGAGTACAGCTACAGCTTCGTTTGGCACTGTCGCTGTAGTCAGCCATATTGCTCATCGGGGAGTCTCGTGTCAGCACATCCTGGCAACAACGTGCCGCCCAGGACAGATCTGATCGGTAGACTTGATTCATCAAGGGCATTCCATGAGCGACCGGCTCACCGGGGAATGTCATCGGTCACCACTGGCCACACCTTGATCTGACCTCGCGCCGGATGGGGGGCCGGGTGAGTCTCATCAAGCCTCACGTCGCCGTGCTTAATGCGATGAGCACGCACGAGGTTAGCAAGGGATGCCCTCTCTGTGCGCCCCCCTCCCCGGAAAGTCCCCGTGTCGGGGTCTCGGGGCGTCGGAAAGGGTCGGTCTCGCACGACGGAATTGACAACACTTCGGCCCTTCAATTTCCCACACTGGGCCTGGCTCCCTATCATCCCCACGATGCTGGACCTCAGAGCTCGGGCCCAAAACGGGGGCGTCAATCGTGGCTTGCGTCCCGCTCGTGTCAACGAGTGCGGGCGTTCTCATGTTTGGCGCAGGGTCCAAAGCGAGGCCGGATAGCTCCCTCCAGTCAGAATACGCACACCCCAGGTCCACCACGGCTTGAGGCGGAAAGTAGTGTGCGCGCTGCGGGAGTACCCCCGTGGATGTCCCTATCGAAGGGAAGGAAGGAGCGAGGCCAGCGCGATTGAGCATGGAGCGCTCCGTAGAAACGTCTAGGCTACGGGGCGGGATCGCAAACGCGGAGAAACACAGGTGGCACTACGAACAGGGTCCATCATTCCCTTGATTCCAGACGCCCCCTAAAGTGTCAGATAGCAGTATCATTCCGGGGGCGTGGAGCCTAGAATACGTGGAGCCGCAGAGCCGCTCGCCCGAGGCGGACGATCTCCGACGACTCTCCAGGTAGCCGGTCAATGCGCCGGGACCTGTCGCACGGCCGGGGCTCTGTGACGTGCGGGTGAGAGCACGGCATCTCGGGGTTGGCAGGTAGAAGGCCGGGCTCGGGATGCCCAGAATGGCTGGAGCGAGCTGCGAGCAAGCAAAACCGGGGGACACTTAATCTGGAAAAAAGATTGAGCACCGGTCCGTTGCAATTACGCAACTGACACCGGCCTCTTTTTCTCTCTCTTTCTTTCTTCCCCAGATCCCTCCGTGCACCCCCTTCCAGTCTCCCCCAGAAATCCCTTCTCCAGACTCTCAGACTCGCGGGGTGGCCGAACCTTGATGGAGGCTTAGCGGGAGATAAGCCTACGATCGCTTCCACCTTCAGGTGTTAAAACCTTCCCAGAGCGGGAATTCTCGCCGGGGCCACAATTAGCTCCATTCCCCTGAGCGTCAGTGCGCTTCCAGGCTGAGGAAGAATTATCCGCGGCTGCGCGGGGATTTGCCTTGGTCCCTTAGCCGGTCGGACAGACTTGCCAAAGGGAACCAATTTTCGCATCCAGACAGACAGAAACACCCGGTGTAGTGAAAAACGCGACGCTACCGACACATGACTCGAAAAAGTTCGCGCGCCTGCTGACTCGACGTGGTATCGTAGCCCATGCGGCTCAAGGCGTACCCCAGAGTCTTCATTTCCCAGCTCGGGAAGTATTTCGGCCTCCCCCGCATTCTCATCGTGCCATGGCCCGGGGAGGAAAAGTTGGGGTAGTTTTGTAGAGGTGGAAATACGGCCCGAAGCTGCCAAAAACTGTTCAAGGTCGTCACGACACCCCCCGTAAGGTTTTTACCAAGGAGGAGGTGTGAGGCGTGCGGTGTGAGGCGTGCGGTGTGAGGTGTGCGTCGGCTCACCTTGACGCCGTGAGCACAGCCGAAATGGCCGTCGGCATCAGCGTCGGTTAGGATTGAGTTCCAGCGCGGCCGCGATCACGCAATAGCGTCATGGCAAATCTTGGAACCAAAACGCGACTGGGTTCGACCATGACGGTCCAAGGACCACGGCCTCGAGCGGAACGGAAATACGAGGTGCCTCGGAACATCCGTTTGGCTTTTGGATATCCGGCCGTCTTTGTCCAGCTCCGATGCCGGCTCCTCCTTCCAGCACTCCCTGTCAGCTGTGTTATTGAGGATGCAGCTGTTGGCTGTATTCGGTGTGGGAATAATCCTGAACAATCCTACGGCTAATTACTCGGCTATGTATAGGATTCAATAGTGTGGCTAATCTGGGAGCGTACCAATGAGTCCTCAGAACCCGGTTGAAGTGTATGTCGGCGAATCCTTGCGCTGACTGCGACTGCGACCTTCTCGTATAGGGAGCTGGTGCTACATGACACCTCCTGCGAGAATCCCTATATGTGTACTCTCTTGATAGTGACTCGCCCAATCAATTGCATAAAATATAGTCTCAGTGACCAGGAAGTGCGTGATTTAGTCAAGTCCAAGTGGTCAAGGGTTGATTGTGTCTGGGCTTAGGATTGCCCAATATTGGCATACAAACGCAGCAATAGCTTTGAAGAAAATCGACACGCCGACCTAGAGCGCAATGTAAAGTATGCGATGCGTGCAGGCTTGGCGGTTTGTCCGGAGAGTTGAATACTCCAAACTAGGTATTTCTATTCGAGAGATAGATAGATCCTGGGACACGCATAGTAGCCTTCGACCCTGTCCATGATATTTAAACGCCCCCTTGCTTCGTCCAAACTTACTCGTTATAGCCGGATGGGGTTGCATTGCTTCCTGCCTGGATGTTTCACCGACCCATTTTCGGTCGAGTGCTGCTTGTGAACGAACATGAATGTACAAAAAGGGAAACGAATGCACAAAGGTATCATTAAACAGTTCCGGCTAGTCTTATCGAAGAGACATGGGTGATTGTGCTTCATATGCGAAAGATGCTCATAGGTTTGGGTCAGCCGTGACACCTCAGTATCAGACAAATGTGGTGACTGTTTTTCGTGAAAGGGCAACTATAAGACGGGAAGTTTGACAGATGAATTGAACAAATCTTGTATAGATACGCCAGGGTTATGATGCTAGCTTTACAGCATTGGGGGTGCGTAAAGACAGAGAGTCGCCCCAAACGGCGGTACGTAATACCTACATTGGAGAACCATGACCTTCCTGGGCCTTTAACCAGTTCATTAGATCAATATTAGAATACTGAAATCCTTTAGGTACTTATTTCTCAGTTCAAGCAGTCTTTCTTATTCTTATTGTTGCGCGCCCAACATGTTTGCTCGTCCGACACCGATTCCTTTCTTATCAATGCTCTGATACGAGGTACGACTCAAATTCTCGAGGATAAATTAATATCCAAGGTGTGTAGACGTAAGAAAATAAGACCATGTTTGTAGCCATGATGCATCTTGGGCATAGCAGTTGGCTGGTGAAAATTGATACCACATCGGTTTGCCAACATTGGCATCAAGGCCCATAGACCTCCGCGAGAACACTGTCTCAAATTATTACACCAACTCATTACTTTCTGGATTAGAGCAGGCTGTGTCAAAATATTCAGCTTCGTTCATCAAGCCGCTGGGAAAGGATGGCGATAGTTTCTCGAGCAAGCCTCGTGAGACTCGACAATGAATCCTGCCCAGCAAGACCAGATTTACCCCATCACACTTCAGATATAAACCGAATACCAACAGAGAATTATCACATACGACCACAGCTCTCAGAAAATACTGGATCCCGTTTGCTCTCCGAGCGTCAAGCTGAGGAGCGCTTGAGTAGTAGTTGGGTCGGTGACGACCAGCGAATGCCGAGTGTTGTATGTTTTTTTACTGCTTGTGCTTATTTTTGGACACTGGGATTGGTTGAGGTGATTACCTTTATGCGCAAGTAACGCAGACTCGTTGAAGTGGTGTCTTGATCTTGCATTGTCAAGTTTGACTAGTCAATCAGACATATCTAGGAGTTCAACAACTCGATCTCAGCAAGAGAGAAGCAGCTGGTCCGCGAAATGTAAGAAATTTCAGTGATTTCAGAATCGGCATGAGTTTGCTCACAATGCCCCATGAAAGGAAAGGGCTTCTCAAAAAGCAGTTCGTTCCAATGTGCGTGGGAATCACGATATGAGTTGTGCAGCGACCTAGAGAACTAACCGCGGAAGAATCGACACTGAACATATCCTACTCCCCTAAGAGGGAAGTGACTTCTTTGGAGAATAATGTGAATAAATCATGTTCATTTCACAATATCTTTTGAGTTAACTAAACAGGTTGCAGCATTCACAGCGCACCAAATGCGGCAAGTCGGCCAAGAGAAGTACAATGGCAAGACAAAAGCCCAATGCCTTATAGCATATACTTAACTCCGATATTCAAGTTGCATTTAACCAATACCTAAAGAAATGAATAACGCAAAAAGGATAATTTGGTTAGAAATAAATAAGTGTTATTTAGTTGGTTATAATATAAATGATAAAAAGTTTAGGATTTCTTCATCTCAACGCCGAAGGCGTTTATAATTGACATCAGGTCAGAAGCAAAGAGCCAGCTATGAGATTTCTTGCATCAATCAGAATGATTTAGCTACTTTGGAAAATCTGTAAACTTTTACATCACCAGCCAAGCTTGTCACGATGTATGGTGGAAGACCATCAAGATCGGGTGTCCGGGTCGCGAGATTGGTCGGCCAAAATTCTCAAAAGCTTTAACCCAACTAGTTAGATATGATTCAAGCCACTTTTGTTGGAACAGTGACGTCAATCTACAGAGCGTGGCCAGAGGTCTTTAAGGGCAAGCACCAGTAAAGTATCAATCCAGCAAATTCTTGTACAGTATACATACACAGGCGTTAGCCTCAGCAATTCCCATCATTGGAATCATATGGTACATCTGAGAAGAAGCCATTCCAAACGGTCGTACAGGAGCATTCTTCGTCATCAAATCGAAAGCATCGTCATCTGGCGTGGCTTAGGCATAACCCTTAGCCCCATTTAACGCCAAAGAAACTGAATCCTTTCCCGGAGCCCGAGGAAGACGTGGCATCGTTCTCCAGGTAGATCCTGTCATGACCCTTGATGTCCACAAACAGATATTTGTACAGATAGTCGCTCTGCCCACGATGCTTGATCATGTGCAATTGAACTACTCCTTGGTTTTGAGATCCCTCGACCTGTACTCATTAGAATGCACAGCACCTATGACAGTCAAGAGAACTTACATAAAAATGCATAATAAGGTGTTGGTGTCCCTGAGCATCGGTCTTTTCCGAAGAACTACAGTCATTAGACCATGTCTAGCGCAGATATAAGCATTCCCACTTACGCAACAGGGCGTGCTCTCCTCCACTTGTTGAATGTTTCATCTCCGTGGGCAGTGATGGTCTTCGGATCACCCAATAACTCTATGCATCGTAGATCCTCTTTGACCTTGTTAACGGCACGGTTGAATTGAGATATTTTGCTGTCGGGTGAAAAAACGTCGGTCCACAGGAAGTAACCCACGCCGCCCTGCAAACGTTAGACTTGTTGTTGCCAATGCGCCGGGGAAACACACTGTAAGCACGAGCCCAACGAGAATTATGCCAAAGTTGAAGCTCTGCTGGGTGGCCCGAGCAGCCTTCTCTCCGACAGAGAGCTCATTCCATGGCACAAATCCATCGTCGTTGAAGGGGGTGACGGCTCTCGTTCGTCGCTTCGGGCCCTGCGGCGCGGCGCCGGAGCTGGTCTGGGTGGAATAGTGGCGTGGGACAGCGAAGGTTCGAAGGGTGGGAGGGAGGCCGAGGAGGACGGTCGGGCGGGCTGCGATGAGGGAATTGGCGGGCTTCATGTTGATGGTGACAAGTTCGCGACAGCCATGGTACCAGGACTGAAAATCCTAGCAACAAAACTGACTTGTAAGCTTGGCGACAATATCCGGCGACATGATGCTACCGGCCTCAAGCTCCGGCTTCACAATTACTTGCATCCACACCGCCTTGGGCAGAAAGCAACGTGGGGAATATCAACCGCCTAATCGGGTATAGCGCCGTTCAATATGCCACTTCGCCCTCGAGTCAACTCCTCCCCTAACTGAACATAATACCGACACCCAACTTTACCGCCAGCCCTACGAAGTCTGTCCTCTAGGACGTCGCCAAAGGAGCCACCGTGTTTCCCTGCCGCAACACTGCACCGATCCCACAGCATCCGACAAGACATTGCACCACGACCACCTGTCCACCGCCAACATGAGCCTTGCGACGAAGCAGCAGTCGCTGAAGATCTTCGAGAAGTTGAAGACAAAGCAGGCCAACAAGGTGGGTTAATGTCTCCCCTTGGGGATTGCGCGCTCGCATCGCCACAGCGGGATTAATAGCGCTGACTCTCTCCGTCTCCTCTCCTCCAGATTTGCTTCGACTGTGGACAAAAGCACCCAACATGGACATCTGTGCCCTTCGGTATCTATCTGTGCCTGGACTGCTCCGCGAACCACCGAAACCTTGGTGTTCACATCTCCTTTGTGCGATCAACAAACCTCGACCGTATGTGACTGGTGCACCTCCTCATTCTGTCACCCGCAAGACTAACCCGGTTGCGCAGAGTGGCAATGGGACCAACTCCGAATGATGAAGGTCGGTGGCAATGAGTCCGCCACCAAGTTTTTCCAGCAGAACGGCGGCACCGCCGCCCTGAACAGCAAGGACTCCAAGACAAAGTACCAGTCCAATGCTGCCACCAAGTACAAGGACGAGCTCAAGCGACGCGCCGCCCGAGACGCTCAGGAGTACGTGGCTTGTTGTGGAGCCCCTGAGTAGAGATAAACTAACAGTTCTCCAGCTACCCCAACGAGGTCGTGATTACTGACGGTGTTGACGACGAATCTTCGACCCCCGCTGGCGAGCCCGACGACGATTTCTTTTCTTCCTGGGATAAGCCCGCTATCAAGAAGCCTACCCCGCCAGTTTCCCGAACCGCCACTCCTCCCGTCGTAGGACGCACCCCTTCCCCTTTCCTCAACGCTGGAAACGGCAAGGACATTGCGCGCACCTCATCCCCCCTTGCTAAGACGGCTACCGGAGAGACAAAGCCCGCCAGCCGAATCACCACCTCAGCTGCCCTGCGCAAGACCACCACTGGCCCCCGCAAGGCCAACGTCCTCGGTGCCAAGAAGACCACCAAGCTCGGTGTCAAGAAGGTTACAAGCGATGTCATCGACTTTGACGAAGCCGAGAAGAAGGCCAAGGAGGAGGCAGACCGCATCGCAAAGCTTGGCTATGACCCCGAAGCGGAGGAGGAGAAGACTGCCAAGGACGCAGGTGTTGGAGCCAGCATTATCTCGCCCACCCCTGTCAGCCCCAGCCGAAACATGTCATCGCATACTCGCCAGAAGTCCGAAGCCGAAGTGGAGCGATTGGGCATGGGCATGGGACGACTAGGCTTTGGACAAATCGGCGGCCCCAAGGCAGCTGCCGCCCCCAAGAGAAGCGCTGGCGGATTCGGCTCCGTTGGACCTGTCAAGGTTGAAGGTAAATGATTGCAAATTGGGCCGTCTGAGACATGCACGCTAACAAAACTTTTAGACGACTCGCAGACCTACGCCCGAGACAAGTTTGGTACCCAGAAGGGTATCTCGTCGGATGAGTTCTTCGGCAAGGGTTCCTTCGACCCCAACGCCCAGGCAGAGGCCAAGACGCGACTCCAGGGATTCGAGGGTGCGACTGCCATCTCATCAAACGCCTACTTTGGTCGACCCGAGGAGGAGGCCGAGGAGGATTACGGCGATCTCGAATCGGCCGCCAAGGACTTTGTGCGCAAGTTTGGCATCACTGCCGCTGATGATATCGACAACCTGAGCGCCCTCGTTGGCGAAGGTGCCACCCGACTTCAAGGAGCTATCCGATCCTATCTTGGAAACTGAGCGGGCCAGATGTCCAGTTGGAGAGTAAAGTACGACCGCGCCAGGCCCCAGGAGCGAGATGTCGGATTGAGGAAAAAGGGTTGTACGTGGGCCAAGCTATGGACTTTGGCCCCTCATCAGAGCCCCTGGCACGTATTTTCCTCGACATGAAATAAAGGGGGGGGATGGGATGCTTTTGGGATCTGGCGTACATGTTAATATCAAAGTTGGCTGTGTTGGTTAGTATGGAATAGACTTTTTTTTGTTCTTCAAGTTCATGTCAAGATTGTTCACAAGAGAAGGGGGGAGAAGGCGGGGGGGGGGGAGAGAAAGAGGCACGAAGGATGGAAGCGTTGACAAGAGATGAATTAATTTGAGTTTTTATAAAATAAAAAAAGTTTATCATGCTTCGTCTCAGAGGTACGTTAAATGTGACAAAACAATGCTTCGTAGTCTACAGGTATCTCACAGAGTTTGTTCAGAGAGAGAGGGAAGAGGGAGGGAGGGGGAGGAAATCCATCTACAGCTTGGCGACCATGTTGTTGCCCTTCTTCAACCAGGCCACAGCATCATCCACAAACTCGTCCACGACTCCCTTGGCCGACTTTTGCTCGTTGACAACGGCAGCGCACTTGCCCATGAGGTAGGGGCGGAACTTGTCGAGGGCATCCTCGGCATCGTCGCCGTCGAGCTTGTCGAGGTCGGCCTCGTAGGGGATGGTGCCCTTGGCCGTGAGCTCCTTGATCTCGGCCTGGCGGTTGACCTCCCAGTCGTTGATGTACTCGTTGTTGCGGACGCGCATGGGGCGGCCGGTGAAGATGATGGTGCGGATGTTGTCGTCGTGGCCGGCGGTCCTGACGGCGTCCTTGTGGGCCTTGGGGGCACCGGCCTCGTCGGTGAGGATGAAGCGGGTGCCGACCCAGACGCCGCTGGCGCCCATCATGAGGGAGGCAGCGAGGAGCTGGCCGTTGTGGATGCCGCCGGCGGCAACGACCTGGACGGGGCCGCCGGTGAGGGGGGACTTGTGGTTCTTGCACGCCTCGACGACGGCGGGGATGAGGACCGTGGTGGGGATGTCGCCGGTGTGGCCGCCGCCCTCGCCGCCCTGGGCGCAGATGATGTCGACGCCGAGGTCAAGGCACTTCTTGACGTGCTTGACGTGGCCGATCATGTTCATGTAGAGGATGCCATGCTTGTGCAGCTTGTCGACGACCTCCTTGGGGGGGACACCGACGGCGGACACGAAGAGCTTGGCGCCCTCCTGGATGATGATGTCGACGAGCTCACCGAGCTTGCCCTTGGTGTAGTCAACGCTGGAAGAAGAAGCGTGTTAGCCGCGAACGAGGTCCCATGACGATGACGGTGCGACTAGCGCGTAAGCATGATATGCTCCAGGGGGTGGTGGTTAGGGTGGGTTTGCTTGTGCTTGCATGTGATTGTCGATACACGAAGCGGCTAAGCTTTTGGCTAGGAGCGCGGACATGATGTGGGGGTGGTGGGCGCGGGCGTGGAATGTGGGGGAAGAACAGAAGGAAGGGGCACGAACTTGGTCTTGCGAGCGCTGCCTCCGACCTGGGGGAGCAGCAGATCAACGCCAAAGGGAGCGTTCTTGTCGTCGAGGAAGCTCTTGAGCTCGGCAATCTGCTCGCGCAGCATGTCGGGCGTGTAGCCGACGCCTCCGATGACACCCAGGCCTCCAGCGTTTGTGACGGCAGCGGCGAGCTTGGGGCCGGCGGCCACGTTCATGCCGGCCAGCAGCACGGGGTGCTTGATGCCGAAAAGATCGGTGATGGGGGTGCGGAGCTTCTCTGTTGGAGGGCGGGAAACGGTTAGCGACACAGAACTGTGACTGGAACAATAGCCAGCAAGCAAGTCAGGGAGGAGGAGCAGGGGCGGCGCGTACGAGCAGATGCCATTGTGGATTGTGATGAACTGGATGTGATGGAAATAAGGTGATGTTGTTGAATGACTGGAGGGAGTGCTCAGAATCCGATGTGATCACAGATGAGACTTGACTTGGGAGATATGTGCGAAGCAAAGACAAGAAGTGCGAGGCGGCTGGGCTAGGACAGTAGTTATAAGAACAAAAAAAAAACAAGAAAGCCATCAGCTGAGTCGCCGCCTTGTCTTGAGTTTGGACATTCAACCACATGCCGAGGCACCAGGCGCAGTCCCCTCTGGAGGCGGAGGACCTTTCCGCAACGGGGTTAGCGCTCGGCGCCCAGGACCTCCTCCAAGCAGGAAACCTGGGGAAGATGCCGAGGAACAGAGCCCCCTGGTACGATTTGTGCCATGAACTTTCCCCGGCCTGCCTTCGGGTTTCGACGACGGGAGGAGTCCCAAAAAAGAAGACACGAGCAAAAGAGGGTGGTCATGTCTCTCTCTTTGGACCTCCGCTTATCACCGAGGTGATTTTCACTGCTGACATGGCTGGGCCGTGGCCGCCAACCCGTCAATCAGATGTCTCCCCCTCACGCCCTTATTGCGTCGGGGACTGAAGAAGCGCTGACTCGAACGGGGCCGTTTCAGGGCTTTCACGAGCATTAATTGCACCGCCATTAATAAACAAGCGCATGAGCAAGAACCCCCCTTTGGGGGTCTCGACGTTTTTTTTTCCAGCGTTGCCAAGTGTAGAGTCTACGTCATGGCTGGGAAACGGCGTCGACTCTAAACGCCATGGCCAAGTCCAGATCCCGTGACGGCGCTCATGACAACCAATCCTGAATCATAAAAGCACCTCTGCCGCGTTTGTCAGTCCAGCAATGGCCTCAATGATTCGAAATAAACCCTTCCGGTTATTTTATTCACATTGTTCACCTCGGCCGCCTCCTCATTTCCTCCTCTTTTTGTCGGCACAAGCATCATGTAGCAGGACAACTCTGCTCATAATTGAAAACGTCCGATGTATCCGCCATGCGCCGCCCACTACACTCACCCCACTCGTTCGCCTATCGCAAATTTTCGCAACCATTCTATCAACTCACCCACATCGTCATTCAGCGTCACCAGTCGTGAGGCGGGTCATGTAAAAGAGAGACGCCCAAAATGAAGCCCTCATTATCGTCGCGTCTGTTCATACGCAGCATTGGCGCCTCGCGGCCCAATTGCAACCCGGCTTCCTACTCATGGCGTCCCTTGACCACCGCCAGATGCGTGTCAACATCGCCCTCGCTTCGGCCACGACGCCTGCCCTTGGCTATGGCGGCTGCGCGGCCTCAGCTGCACGCTCGTAGCGGCATGCCTGGCCTGAAGCACTCTGCCTGCGGCTGCGCTTGCGCCTGCGGTAGCAGCAAGCCCCGCAAGAAGACGGCGTATATCGCACTAGGAAGCAACATGGGAGATCGTGTCGCCGAGATTGAGCATGCCTGCAACGAAATGGATAAGCGCGGTATCAAGGTCAAGCGGACTAGCAGCCTGTGGGAAACTGAACCCATGTATGTCACGGACCAGGACCGCTTCGTCAATGGTGCTTGTGAGGTTTGTTTTGGGCCCAATCCGCCAACATGTATATCCCTCTGACTCGGCATGATAGGTCGAGACCGAGCTGGAGCCCCTGGCTCTGCTCGACGAACTCCAGGCCATTGAGAATGAGATGGGAAGGAAGAAGGTTATTGACAAGGGGCCTCGCAACATTGATTTAGATATTCTCCTCTACGGCGATGAGAAAGTAAGCCATGAGCGACTGACAGTTCCCCATGCTGGCGTCTTGGAAAGGGAGTTTGTCCTGCGACCCTTGGCCGAGTATGTCCCCCTATCCATATGGCATCAAGGCTCAGTATCTAACAGTCAACAGACTCACGCCAGCCCAGTCTCTTGATCCCTCCAAGCCATGGAAGCTCATTCAGGATTACCTCAACGAGCTTCCTATCGGGGAGCCCATGTCCTCCATGACCCCCATGTCCGCTGCTGCACCCCCCTTGACAGCACTGGCTGGCCATAGGAAAACGCACGTCATGGGTATTCTAAACGTCACCCCAGATTCCTTCTCGGACGGCGGGGTTCACAACTCTGAGAACCTAAAGGAAACTATCATCAACATGGTGCGCAATGGCGCATCCATCATCGACGTTGGAGGACAGTCGACAGCCCCTGGCCGCGAGCAATCCTCAGCTGAGGAGGAGGCTGCGCGAGTCATCCCGGCCATCAAACTGATTCGGTCGCTGCCGGAAACCCGTGACGTTGTCATCAGCGTCGATACATACCGTGCCTCGGTTGCCGAGGAGGCCATTACCAACGGCGCCGACATCATCAACGACGTTTCCGCCGGCCTTCTCGACCCGGAGATGCTTCCCACCGTTGCCCGCCTGCAAAAGACCATTTGCCTTATGCACATGCGCGGCACGCCCGAGACCATGAACAAGCTCACATCCTATCCGGACGGGCTCATCCCCACTGTGGCCTTGGAGCTCCTGGAGCGCATCGCCGCCGCCGAGGCCGCTGGCATCCGCCGCTGGCGCATCATCCTCGACCCGGGCATTGGATTTGCCAAGACGGGTGAGCAGAACCTCGAGATACTGCGCCGTCTCGACGAGCTGCGCTTCTGGCCAGGCCTCGAGGGCTTGCCGTGGCTCGTCGGGTCCAGCCGCAAGGCCTTTGTGGGCAAGATCACGGGCGTAGCGGAGCCGGCCAAGCGCACGTGGGGCACCGCCGCGACTGTCGCCGCCGCAGTCCAGGGCGGCGCCGATGTGGTCCGAGTACACGACACGGCCGAGATGTCGGCCGTGGCCAAGATGTCAGATGCCATCTGGAGGGCGTAATAGGGGGGCAGCGCACGCGTAGTGAGTGGCAATGGGAACAATCAGGCGCACGCATGAGCGCCTTCGGGCATAACGAAATGAGAAACGGAAACTAATGGGAAAGGCGGCACGGCAAAGGACTGTAGACTCTAGAACCCAAGACAAACACATGCATGCATGCACACATATTCCTCGACTGCCCGACTGCTCGCTCTTCTCCGCCCATCAGATACTAACACGCCCGATTTCACTTTGTTCTTCATGCCGGTGAAGAACCCGGTTGAACACACTGCGACCCGGGTGTGTATCTTGTGACATCCATCAGACCACTTCCCTCTATCTGTGACGATGCACAAAGCTGTCCGCATGCCTCCCCATATCCAGCCTATGTCGGTCCAGAGAGACCACTCTCTCCGAAAACAACAACAACAACAACAAGGCGCGCCAGAAGTGAAGATCAAATCAGGCCAGGCCGAAAGGAACCCGTACCGGATGCACAAGCCCGTGACCGGTGAGCGGCTTGCATGAGCCTCATCTCGGTGCGCATGCCGTCTCCCTTGCTTCCTCTCGCTTAAAGCCATCAGTCTTCACTTCTTACATCCTCCCCATGTCCGGTTCAGTCCATACAGGCCCCGGTTCCTCACCGAGAATGGCCACCTCCCCCTCCCAGATACGTGATGCCTCGCTGCCCAAGCCCACCCATCTCAAACACGACTGTTGTACAACTGGGGAGGCGAAAAATAACAAACAATAATAAACAGTAAACTAGCGAATCCTTCTTCTCAGCCGCAACGAGGCAACCTGCATACCGGCCGCGCGACTAAAAAAAAACACACATTTCCCTTCATCGGCCCCTCTCCTCCTAACCATCAGAGAATCTCGGTCAACAACCTTGCTTTTTTTTCCTCTTGATGCGAGGTGTGACTGAGAAGAAAGAAGGGGGGTCGGCCTCCGCCTTCGGGGACTTGAGCCAATCGAGTCCTGCGGTCTCGTCGATGGGGGGGAGGATCTGTCGGTCTCAGGTGGACGTACAGCATTTCCGTGTGACTCGGGACTTGAGGCCCAGACCATTGTGTGTTGATGAAGGAGCGAGAAAAAGAACATCTGGACAAGGAGGGTGTGCGGAAATTCGCGGGGTGTCATGGAAAGGAAGGCTTTGCAGGAGGCCGCATGGGAGCGAGACAGATGGCCGTCCGTCGACCTGGCTTACACACATCAGCAGGGGGGGGAGGGGGTGGTGCACGAGGGCTTGCTTCTGCTTCTGTTTTCCACGTATCGGCGGATGCATCCAAAATACGAACCCGTGGGGTGTGGAGGGGCGTCCGTCTCGTCTCCCTGGCATCCTGATCCTGATGAATCCATGATGCCTATTCCTTGGCGAAGATGCATATGCTCAACAGGTTGAGGGGGGCGTGGGTATTCCGGTTGGATCATCCCTGGGGAGGTGTTGAGTAACGTAGCAGAGGAGCCTTTCTTGCCTCTTCTCCAGTTCTAGGCCCTGTTGCCGGGATCAAGGCCGATGGGATGGCGGCGTCGACGAAATCCCAGACAACGCCATGCGGTCGCCCTCTCGTCTCTGCCGAAAGGTGACGCTTTGTGATACACAAGGACGCAGTTATACGAGAAGATGGCGCTTGTTTGCTTGCTTTTGTATGCCGACAATGCTGGCTCTCTCTCTTCACCGCTTCTTTTCAAGTCTCGATTTGGAAAACCAGGCTGTCGCAAAAACCAGGGACCGTCTGCCTTTTGCAGTTGACATGTCATGTACATTGGCATTTGCATCCCTCCTTCCCCCTCCAAAAGCAAGTGTAGGGTAACCCACCGCCGGGCTAGCCCCATCCGGAGACCCGAGTACCGGGAGGCTACTGCCATTTGTTTCCATGCCTTGTCTCTCTCCCCTCCCGCACTAAAAAAAGGCACCCGTGGTTTTGTTTTGTTTTTCTTTTTCCCTTGTCTCCCCCCCTTGTTCCTCTAGACGGGGAATTTTTGACATGTCTTAGATCAAAAGCACACCCTCGTGGCTGCCGAGGGGAGGGGGGGCTAAGCCGAACGGGACAAACCCCCTCGGGAAGGGTCCTAGCCCGACCGGGCAAGGGGGGCTAACATGGCACAGGACGGGCCCTCGCTCCGGCCCTCGAAGCCATCAAACTTTGACATTCCCAGCCAGCGATCCTCCCCGTCTCCACGGCCCACTTGCTCTGGACACTTCGGCCAAGGTTCTAGTTCCAGCGTCGACCACGGAGCGATCATACAGAAAGGCTATGGGATGGGGCCGGCGGACCGTTCCCGCGGGGAGGGGACCCCGTGGGCCCAACCTTAATCCGACAGCCACTGTCAGTGCGCCCAAAGGGCAAGGCAAAGGCAAAGGACATGCTCCTGGCAGATGTGGCAGGTAAGACGGTGCGCGTCCAATGGGCACTTGGACACGATTCACAACGGGATACTCGATCAAGTCGACTGCTAGAGTGGGGGAGCCACCGTCGGCAGTGCCTCCATGGGACCTGCAAAGTGGCAGGCCTGCATATACTGTAAGCAATGCCGCCTTGGCACGTCGTGACGCCCATCCTTCGGTTCGCCCCCGTCACCCGTCATCGGCCATGGACCATTGGATGCTCTGCGCTCCCCCATGGCCTGGGTTTTTTTTTTTGGCCCACCACAAAGAGCTACTCTTGCGAGTGCTGCCCATTAACATGCCAGGCCGGGGCAGGGCAACCGATGACCTCCTTACCGATAGGCCTTGCTTCTGAGGCCACCCAGACCGAGAGCCTCGCCTGGGGGGTCGGCAGCACACACCCTTTCTTGCAATGCCAACACCCATCAATTCGCTGTAGAATCACCCTCGTCATGATGCCCAGGTAAAACTCATCGTTGAAATAAACAAAGTGCAGCAAAAGGAACAAGGAAGACTGAATAGCGAAACCAGTCCAACCCTCAACCATCGACCCACCACCATCCTCGCATCCCAACCTTTCGCCCTTCAGCCTCAAACACCCCTGTTCGTTCTCCTTGTGTTGCAATTGCCTTTCTCTCCTAACGCCAACCCTCCCATCCGTACCCTGCCCGCATTTCCCATCCCACTCCAACGCGACCATCTGTTACATGGCTGCACACGGGCAAAAAAAGTAAAACATCCACTAGGCGTATCAAAGAGAAATGGAGCCTAAAAGAAAATGTCCGAGAATAGGAAAACAAGAACAAAAATCAAAATCAAGAAATGCAAAACGTAACCTGGGTATCCTCCCTTGTCTCCAAGCGGTGTTGTTCGCACACACACCCATGCCACTCTCTCTTTCCTGGTCGCACACTCTGTTCGCCCACTTCGTACATTTTCTGCCGCTCTCCATCCCATGTCTCTCAAAGGAGCGATAATCAAAGAAATAACAAATCCAATCAAAAACATCGGTATTCCATCTCCCACGCCCCTGGCACACCGCCGTGCACATCGTAATTGCTGTCCATGAATCACAGATTCCTTCCATCCAGGCCTAATAGCCTGTTTCTGCCCCTGCTTCTTCTCTTCATCCTTGGTCGTGTGTTGTCTTGTTCTATCCATGCAATCCGCCGTGTGTTGGTCCTTTGTACTCGCGTAGAGTGTGCTCCTAGGTTCGCTGGCGCGACACCAATTTTTCTTTGAACGAAAGCAACGTTGAAAATCAAGTCCTGAACCCCGTGTCCATGCCTGTACCCGTTCCCTTTGTTTCTTTTCACCGGCCGTAACATTCTTTTCATGCAACATTAGACCATTCAAGTCATGGTCATATTAACACCATGTGGCGGAACCATCGTTGGATAGTAGCCTGCGGTGCCTGGCTTGCCCTCAAATGGCCCAGGCCGGCGCTCCGAAATTGGTGCTGGTGGGTGGAAGATGCTGGGAAGAGTTGTTCCGTCGTACTCGCTCTTGACTTTGGGAGTTGCGTCCATCTGAGAGACTGAAGGTTCGGGTTCGGTCCGAGGGTTGAAGAGATCAATCCGGTCTGACTGCCCATCATAGATCGACCCAGGATAGTACTGATACTCCTTGGCCGTCTCAATTGCTTTGGCATTCTCTGGGGGAATAATCGCCTCAGAAGGAATTTCATGGTGGCGGGAGCTGTAGAGACCTCCCCTGCCATCAATGCCAGGCGGATACGCTGGCGTGCTCAGGATGGGGTTGGAGCTGAAGTCTCCCATGCCCCCTCCGGTTACGTAGTTCATGTTGCTGCCGACGACGGATCCGTTGCTTTGACTTCCTCGCCTGTCGTTTTGGTAGTGACCAGGAGAGCGACCTCGAACAATCATCTTAGCAGACTTTCGGGTCGCAATCTTGACGAACTGGTCATTGTTGTTACCCTGGGACCCAACGTCGCCCCACAGTTCCACGACCAATTGATAATATTGTTGCGCAGCTCGTCTTTTGCCGTTGTTTTGGGTTGCTTGCTTGAATTGAATTCGCTCGAAAGTGTGCTCCGTTGGGTGTGTCTGGGTACCAGGCTGCGTGTTGAAACCATCTGCGTAGCGGTTGGGCACGCCCGTGTTGGTAAACATGTCCATGTGATGGGAAGAGGGGGCCTGCTGAGGTGGTTTCACTCCGAGTCGAACCTTCTCTGGCTTCATGATGGGTCCCTTGTCTCTTTTTGGGGTGTGCTGGACGAGCTCAATATTGTGTTGCTCGTTGTCGGACACGATAGCAGAAATGCTCATGGCGAAGCCATAAATTTGAACTGACTGACTCGAGTTCGTAGGGGTGAATTGGATGGCCATCCCATGCATGTAGGGGTTCAAGGAGAAGGAACAACCACAAGAAAAGTAGTTGCGTCTGTAGCAAGTCCACTCGTTATCCGAAAGGAAGAAACCCTTGTCAATGGTGCCATTGATTTCAACCTTGACGGGAGTAGCAGCTCCATCCTGATACTGAAGGGAACCAAGCATCTGAACAGTCAATAGAGGAGGAATGTTTTGCCCACCCCGTTGCGCAAACTGGCTAGAACCCATGCTCGGCCCCGAGGGCGGGAAGGCCTGAACGGGGCTTGGGGTGGGCGACACTGGATTGCGCCGGAGCGAGGCCCCCGCAAAAGATGGAGATCGGGAGGGATGCTCCGACGCCCTCCTAAAGGACGGCGTTGCTGGCGTGTACTGCTCCCGGGTGCTGATCTGCGGACCCGGATGAGGGAGAGCCGTAGTGCGATGGGGGTGTGGATGGGGATGTGCCATTCCCGCAGAAGAGCTGCTGCTGCTAGAGGGCTTGGTTAGTTTTGGTCTTTGAGGGAGGGGCTCTCTCTGGACAGCCATGGTGTCTAGCACGTCTCATTCCACTCTCTAAAGGATCAGAGGTGAGGGTAGCAGGAGAGCAGAGTTGGTTGAGAGATAAAAGGAAGTAAGGCGAGGAGGAGGAGGTTTAAGAAGGAGAAAAGGGCCATGAGAAGAGGCGATGGGAATAAAATAGGAATAGAAATCGAAGGAGTAAGGTTAAGGCAACCAAGTAGATAGATGGGAGAGAGAGGAGGAAGGGAGGGGGGGGTGAGAACGCAACGCACTTTGAGCCAAGACGAGAGCGAATGTCGAGACCACCAAAAATGTGAGGGGTGGGTTGTTGATAGTACGCACCACCGTCTTGAGGAGGATACGGCGCAGTGGAGCTGAGGATCGGCGGGTGGAAGAGACTTATGAACGGCGACGGTTGGCCGGGCTCTATTGTCAGAGAGGTGGTGTTGGGATATCTGGCGCCTCATCAGCGGAACGGCCTTAGGCCAGGGAGCAGAGGACGCGGGCAGGAGACGCGGCCACGGAGCTGCTGTATTGCCATTCCCTGGCTACAGTGTGTTCAGGTGTCACAAGTTGCAGTAATACTGCCGTCACTGGCGTGGCACAGGGCCGGCCGACACGGTCTCGAGAGGCTACGATGATGTAGCGGCTCACGGCAGTGAGCAGTGAGGATGAGCGGGAAGGGGCTTGGAAGCGTGTACAAATCCCAGACGGCACCCCCGGCGTCGAAGCAGACACCCATCTCCCTGCGCCCGAGCCACCCTAGCAAAAGAGGATCGGGCTTTTGACAGCCGCAACGCGAGCGTTTGGGCTGATCTGCTCCGGACTTGGGTGGGCTGGGCTGGGCTGCCTGCTTTGCGCAGCGCTCTGCGGGAGCGGATGCGGGTGCAGGTTGCGTGCTGGGGGGAGGTCTTGTGGGAGTGAGGTGAGGGATGTGATGCTGTGCGCTGCGCTGCGGGAGCGGGAGCGGGACGGAAGAGGGTGGGAGGCAATTTGGCGATGTGAGCAGCAGTGAGAGCTAGCTGCTGGGGGTGACCCTGGTCTCGGAATTTGGGGGAGGGGCAGGGATTGCTGCTGTATCGCGGGCCAGCGTGGAGAACCAAGCAGGCAGCTGGGGTTGTTGGGTTGGGTTGAGTTGGGGAATTGAGCTTGTAGATAGATGAAGACAGCAACGCGCTTGTGTTGCGTTGAGTTGGTTTACACTTGCAACCTATGGTAGGCAGTGGAAGTGGTAGGGATTCACAGGTAACCAAACGATTTTTTTTCTGGAGACCGCGTGCTTAAGGTTGCCAAATCCCGCTGCTCGGGTTTGCCCCATTGAGTAAGAGGGCTGGAATCGTTGGTTCAAAACAGGCTGGCCGCAGTAGGGCGAAAAAAAAAAAAATTCAATGAGAAAATTTCAGACGGGACAGGGGTATATGGGTAGAGAGAAAGGAGAGAGAGAAGGACGAGGGGAGGAATTGAAGCTTCGGCTCAACGCCAAGGGCTGCAGTCGGAGTTCGTGAGAAAAAAGAGACATGGGCTCCAAAAGGTCTTCCACTCCCACTTTCGCTGACCCTTCCCCCACCAGCTGCATAAACGGAGAGAAGCCGCGGTAGTGGTGGTGGTGCCTGGGAGGAGCGTGTGTCTAGAAAGATGAGGCAGGGAAAACAATGGCAGCGAACAAAGACCAAGGCTTGGGATTCGAAATCGACCTCCGCCACCAGGGCACGGCATGGGCAAGGGGTCTGTGTCTGGCTCATCGGTCTTGGTGCTGTACCGTGTTGTTCTTCCACGCGGTACAGAGCCTGCAGCTTGCAGCACGCTGTACGCCGCACGCAAGTGCGAAAACAAACACGGCACAACTTGTCAACAATTGTGCGCAAATAGCTAATTTTTTTTTTTTGGAGGGGGGATTGGAAAATGATATAGGATGGATCAAAAGAACTGAATGGGAAAAAAGATTCAACATAGTGGAGTTAAGAGACAGAGCACTCTCGATAGACAACCTGGACACCTGGACGCTCCGATCCGCACAAGTCTGGTTGACGAATGTGTATGATAAAACTCACCTCATCTCCTCAGTGTGTGTAGCAATTTCAATGTAGCCCATCTCGGGCGGCGAAGGGTCGAATTCCTGCAAAGCAAACTGCATGTCAGCCCCGGTCTTGACGGCAATAGTCATCAGCCATGCCACGCGCCCGTGTGCAACGGCACTTCCTCTTGATGTGACAATCTTGGGCTTGGTCAACGTCACTTGCACACCCTCTTCGCCAGTAGCTCATTGACTCTTGGTAGCCAAAGTCACAATTCCCTGCGAATCATCGTGTTAGCCAACCGAAAATAAGACCCTCTTCATTCAAACACGCTTGAGAGGCAACTGAAATTGTCACGGGGTCGGGCTTTCATCCTTTAGATGCGACCCGTTGCTGGGATCTGGCACGAGCTCGGAGCTCTGACCTGACCCATGCCATACCGGTCCTGCCTGCCATGCCTGGTGCGACGAGATACTCGGCGTCTTCACAAATTATTTGGGCTCGGTTTTGCGCTGGTGTGGTGCACACAGCAGCACTACGCCCAGAAACACGACGCCACAGATTTCTTGCAGGCCCCAGAGCTCTTGCATGTGTTCAATTTCTCCACGTCGCAGACTCTTGGCCTTTGAGTGACCCGAAATTATGCACACAGCTCCTTGCTATCTGCACTCTGCACTTCATCTCCATCTCGGTGTGGATCACCTAGAGATCATCGATCGTGCACTGAGACGGATCGCCAAAGATATGACAGAATTCCGATTGATTGGGAAATGGGGTTTCCTGTTCTTTGAAAGAGAGAGTGTGTGTAAGAATAAAGAAAAATTCGCTTACCACTGAAAAAGCAAAATCCAATATGCAGCCACATCTCCGATGTATAACTTGTCGTCGATGTTTCTGGGGCAATGTGCTTGGCAACCTGATCGAATGCGCGCAGTTGAAGAGTCTCTTTCTCATTGGGCGGAAGCTGATTCGATCCCCGAGCCATTGGACTGCCCGCTGACTCCAATCCGGCCAGGGTCGATATCACACGGCAGGGTGATCAAGCCGAAATGATGCCTTCCAATTGAAAAAAAAAAGAAGAAATAAAGAACACACCTTGGGGATTTGGGAATTCATAGGCTCTTTTTGATGATGGCCTGCCGCAAAAGGAGCTGCACTTCCGAAATCACGCTTGATCTTGTCAACGGCGTTATCGTAGCTCGTATCTTGTTCACCCGCCCACAATAAGCTAGGCTATGTCTACGTCAGCCAACAGTTGAAGTGTGGCGCCCCTCCTGAATTGCGTCTCTGGAGGGGCGAGAGACAGGTGCGTTTGCAGATACCTCCGAATTGTAAGATGCCACGGCAAGCACCTCTTTTCGCTCGACCGAGTTCGAATGGAGATTGGTTTTTTGTGAAGGAAGGATACTCTGCCACGAAGCCTAATGTGCAAGGAATTGTTAGCCCAAGTTGAATAAAAGGCATGGTCTGCAACAACAAAAAAGATCTTAATGAAGCCGCAACCTGGTCTGTTTATGGTCGGAACCCGTCGAGTTAAGATTTTGCCTGACGTTTGGCGGCTTGCATGGCGAGAAACAGCGCAGCCTTCGCTTGTCAAACAGTACGCCCCATGATGGGCAAAATGCAACGCCAAAGAAAGCTAAAGGGAAATGTGCAGAGGAGTATGGAGGAAGGAAGAGTTGAAGGTGGTTATGTTCCAGACGCCAGTGCTGCAGGCTGACAGTCTAGTTGACAATAGAGCCTACCGCCAAACTTTCCGGAATGGACTTGAAGAGCTACCCAAATATTACCTTTATATTCTCCAGCGGAAAACGAGTGTACGTGATGGATTTGATATCGTTCCCTTGAGCGTTACGTTCTTCGAGAAAACGTGGGTGTCTTGTCGGTCGATCAAGTGATGGCGTTTGATGTTCAGTGTAACGGGGGGCCGAATAAGGTGACGCCAAAGTCGACTACGAGGAACTGGTAAACATTGACGATTAAAAGAGAAGACACAACCGCACGGGTGCAGGATCTGGCTGTCTATATACCCTCGCAGCGGTCCTGGGTGGTGGTGGCTTGAACTTGGATCGCACAGGGGTGAGCTGAGGAGGACTCAGAAATGAACGCGACGATCGCAAACCCGTGGCACAGACCAAGCAACAGGTTAAAAAACGAGTAGCCAGGTTCCAAGCACGCAGCCTGCCGAAGCTCGAAGAACAATGGCAGACTCGGGGATACCGGCCGGGGGGAGGGACCTTTGGATGGAGACGGACGGTTGCGCACAGTCTGAGACAACGGATAGGCACAAGAGACTTATGGGGCGCTTAAGGACCCTTGTCTCTTAACCAAAGTCAATCTTCCATGTCAAGTTTTCGTGTGCCCAGAGGGCGCCATTTGAGGAGAGGGTAGGGAACGCGTTATTGGTTTAGCCACGTTTATGGTTGGTAGACGAGCAAGCCTCCCAGAATGCTAGTGATGTGGACGAAACTCTCGGCACAAAAGCAGGAAGCCGTTAGTAACTGCAGGCAAATCTCGCCACCGGAGCCAAACAAAACTCTCGGAACTGCAAGGTGCAATCGGGGCGAGACCTAGACCCATCGGGTGCTGAACGGGTGCTGAACGGATGCTGGCGGCTGACTGGTCGTCCTTGCATACGCGGGTTGTTTGTGCCAAAGGCGTTGTTCTGATCGACACATCCTCGCACGCATGGGACGTGATGTAATGAGTGCCTTGAAGCGTACAGCAAAGACCTAACCTATGAGATGCAGAATACGAGCACGCAAGGGCCGTGTTTCTCGGCGCTGTCCCGAGCCTGAGGTGTAGCTATCCATCCCTGGTGCTTGTCTGCGTGACTCAAAATGCAAGTACCCGGTCTCAGGACTTCTACAATACGCCACAAACGCAGAATTTTTGGGGGAAAGTGACTTCCGTTGATAGAAGGAATGCGTAGAGGCGGGAGACTGCAGGTAACGGTAAAGCCTAGGTCATGATCAGCAAGTAGGCTGCCAGTCACAGCGTTGAGGTGACTAGACTCCAACGGGATCTGACCATGGGTGAATGGCGGGTTACGGCCAAGCGTTCACACTAATCAATTGTCAGTGCGGAACCCGTTCTGCTAATGATGCTTTTGATCTACAGCACCAGGGACGATGCGATCAAAGGCAGATCAATGGTCGAGTCCGGGATGGTTTGGCTGTCACAGGGGTGTTCTCCACTGGCTAGTGGTCCACGATCGCCTGGGGAGCACGGCCGCAGCCAACGAAACACGCACATAGGCATGGCAACCCACTGTCAGTCATCCAAGCATCTGCCCTGTGAAGCCCCCCACACGCTTCGACGTCTGGATGGCTGCCATCGCGGATGATCCACACAGGGAATAGGCAGATCAACTTCCCCTGTCCGACGCCTGGCCATGTCTCGGGTTCTGGACAAAGTCTGTTCCCATCGCACAACAACACGTGAGGCCAACAAAGGTTTCATGTCCACGGATAGCGGATGCATCTCAACGGCCTAGAAGCCGCAGTGTTCCAACACAGCGAGTAAACGGCAGGAGCGGGCCTCTGACGAAGAAATCGTATCATCTTGGCCACGGCGGGTCCGAATATTCACCCAAAGCTTAGTCCGAACAGACAAATCGATATTGAATCAAATCTTGGGAGACATGGGTCATTGTGCTTCTCGAACATCGACCAATGATATAGAAGTCTACGCGAAGAAAAAAAAGGAGGGGGCGTTGCCGTCCGCTCCTGACGCCGATGCGGAGCTGGGGGTTGGAAAAAAGGGCTAGGCCATAGGAAGCTTGCGAGCTGCAGGTCCTTGTGTTCCTCGAGTGGTAGCCCGATATCATTTTAGCTTAGGTGCTGGCTCCCGTCGACTAGTCTCGAACGGCATTGATACGAACTGCATATGCCAACCTCACCGAGAGGGTCGCTGTCCTACTTTTCCAGCCGTGTTTGGCCTGTTGGAACAGGAAACGCGGTGTGCTTTCAAGCCCAATGTTCTCATCGGGCGAAATAAAACCCAAAACAAACGAGACGACAGCGAATAAGAGAAGCGCTTGAGTTTTGATCAGATCGGGCCGTTACTTTGGGGGCCCATCAAACAGGGTCGATGGTGGTTTGAAAGGTTGACGCAGTGGTCGGTGGTGTAAGTGGTGCAACTATGGCCGTTGCTGCCATCCGGAGACCAGCGGCGCTGTAACTTAGGGCCAAGACTGGGGACCCCAAGGATCGTTTTTGGTCAGTTCCAAAAGATCTCTGTACAAGGTGGAAATGCGACTAAAGCTCAAATGTCAATCTTCCTAGGGAGGGAGGAAATGTCGTGACGGGGTCAAAGTGTGAATCTTGCGTGCCCCCCAGGCACATCAGCCGTCTGCTACGACCAAGCAGAAGTGGGCAGAAGACTAGGGGAATGCGGGTCGGCAAGACAAGCAAGCAGCCAAGCAAGCAACTTAGCAGGAGGTGTGTGCATACGAGGTCTAGATGTGGTACAACCCCAGGGCGATGGGGAAGGGGAGTCGTAGCAGGCTAAGATCACTAACCAGCCTGGCAGGGTGTGTGCTGCACTCGAACCGTGCATGGTAATGTAGTGTCCGTTGGCAGGCAAGCTACTGCACAACAGCTTCAAGTGGTCTCAGAGACGGGTGATGGATTCGGAGAGCTAGAGCGAGCAGTGATCCTGGTTGTGTGCTTGATCCCGGCTTTCTGGAGCTGGGCGTTGCCATGAGATGCCAACCCGCCCATCTTGGTCCGACACCGCTTCTAGGGCTAGGATTTCGCCAGTGCGACGATGGCCGTATTGTTGAGGCCGCCACGGCTTGAGATCCCCGGGGCGCGGTTCGCCATCGGAAGCCTCAATGGGCAGGTATTCAAGCCGGTCAACTCTCGATGTGTGCATGTATTGGTGCCGTTGTTGAATCATCCGGTATCCGGCGCCAATTCCCCGGAGCGTGGAAGCGGCCTTAGCATCTTCCTCTCTGGGTTTGAGATGCGAGTGGAGGCTGGACCTGCCGGCGAGGAGAAGCCTTGGTTTGGTTGGGTGAGGGCGGGCGTAAACAAGCGAAGAGTTGTCACGCATAGCCGATCCCTCACCGGTCTCGACCTGGTGCCGGGTTTTTTGCCCTGCCCTTGATTTCTGCCGATTCCCAAGAGTCTTGGCACGTGCAGCCTACTCAGGATTGGCCACACCCTCTCCGTAAACGCATCGGTCAGCAGCATGTCTCTCCGTACCTGCCTTGAGGTACGCTAACATCCGCCTGGGTGGCAGGTATGTAGCGGCGGGGAGGGCATGAATGACCCTTGTGGGGAGCAGGTCTGGGGGGTAGCGGGGCTGTGGACCCCAAAGTTCCAGGGCTTTAGCAGGCAAATACAGACTACAGACAAGAGATGCAGAACATCTGTCAGCGCGTATCGGTGGATCTTGGCGCTACTGAGCTGCCCTGCATGTGGTGTATATAATTAGCTTCGTCCGAACAAGTGCCGCCGCTACTGACGACATAAGTGACAATGACATGCCGTGGTGTGCGCTAGATGCCGCAAACGCTGCACTAGGAACATTCTGCCGATGCTCAAGTCTGGCATCCTCCCGTTGCGATGCCGGCAGTAAATGCACCAGCGAACACTCGAAATGTCGGGGAAGTTGAGGGAAATCCCGGAGCAAACCTACTGGCACCCGGCACGGATGTGGGAGGGTTTACGACTGCCGCACCACCTTTGCGACTTTGGTGGTGTCGGTCGGGGCCTTTCGAACAGGCCGGATTAGACGCACAGAGCAAATGTCGGAACCCGTATCTACTGGCGAGGTACCTGGCTAGTGGGATCACCGCCTGGCACGCACCTCAGGAGGTGACTTGGCAGGTGCGCTTGGATATCCTGCTCAAGTTGCCTTGTAGGCTGAACCCACCTCAAGCCACAGTGTTTGCCTCTCCGTCATCAACAGAAAGAGGCACACCCTTTTCACAAGCCCCGCGGAGCACGGCATTAGGCTGAGGCACCACCCAGCAGCAGCCCTTGGTTGTTGAAGTGGGTGTGTTAATGACCTGCAAATCTCCGCTGACACGCGTCTCGACAAATCGTTGGCTCATAGCCAATCCTGGCCAGCCCAGCATAGAGGCCCTGACCGAGTTTTCAGCCAGGTGATATTGAAGTGATAGCGACTGACACCCTCTCGATCATCCGGGCCAACGGTATCTGACCAAAGTAAGGCGGGTCGGAAGTTTCCAGGCCGATGACGCAAATCGAGTGGTCTACGCTGCTGCAGGGATAGGATCATGAGTTCGCTTGTCGAATAACGGGAGTTGCACAACGCTGTTTCTTGACCATGGGTAGCCCTAGAGGGCTGGAAGACGATACATCCACCCCACTGTTGCCGCTGGGCATGTCGCTTTCGTCAACATGGCATGATGTTTCGGGGCTTCAAACCAACCGGCCGCTAGACAGTTGGACGGGACGGCAATTGCCGGGTGGGAATGGGACTGACTTCGAAGGCACAGCTCAATTGCATGGGCTATGGAGTAGATCTATCTCCACATGGCATCGCCACCAGCTTGAACTGACAGGCTTGGAGGGATTCACGAGCCCCGTTATGACTCGTGCGTGTAAACACGGCAAGCGAGATTGAAGAGTTGTCACAAATAACAAACTGGGGTTATCAGACACCGCTGCAGAAGCATGGAGCCCTTGCATGAAATCAATCTGGGTTCTCAAATTCCAAACTGCGTAATAGGCAGCAATGCAACCAAGGGCGGCTCACTGCATGTTTCCACCTAAATTTATCTTCCAAGCTTGAGTGGTGAATTGACATGGCAATTTTCAGGGGGAGATGGTATGTGTTGATCTGGGGACCTTCACCAACCCTTAGGAATATCTAGGCGCTAATTCTAGTACTCTAAACGTTCCTCAAGAACCGAACCGCTTTTTTCGATCATGAGACGGGATGTGAAGATATGGCTTCTCGTACTTGCGCTAAACGGGCTGAGGCTGTGATAAGAATGGCTTCCAGTACAAAGTTTCTGGGCTCGTGATCCTGTTGAATTCTTGGCTCATGCGGAACATGATGATCCGTTGCTTTCCCAAAATTAGGAGGGCAATCTTGAGTATGGTATGTACTGTTGTGGGATCAATGCCTACCTTCGACATTGACTGAAATGGCCTGCTCACTTCATATCCCGCAAAAAGGCAATGAAGACCATTCCAACTTGTAGTGGTCAATAATATGTGGGGGACAAGCTTTCAATTTGGGTTTGAGAAATCGAATCAGAGCAACTGATGGCAAATTCATGTCACTCAAACTGATTGTACTCTCAAATTTGATCCAGTAGGGCCAACTTCTTGGGCTAATTCGCTTCTCGCTTCCACATTGAGCGTTTGTCAAACCGAAGACTCTGGGATTACCGCGGCGCCAGAATGAAGCATGAATAGGATTCCAGGTCGAGGACCGCGTCTGCCGCAACCCGCTATTCTATGCGGGTGGTTGCTTTCATTTGACCGAGGGGGTTTTCCATCTCGTCTTTGCATCAGCGGCGATGCTGGTGACGACAGGATGAAGGGAGTGATACGTGGCAATACCCAAGGAGCACAACGTGGAGCTTCTAAGTCTACCGGTAACCAATGGATTCAATCAAACCAGAAAACCATTGGCGCCCTAGACATACCTTGAGGGCAAAACAAACTATTGAGACGCTCACTAAATCGCTACAGGCTCCTTCTGTCTCACTCAATCTGCCGCATCCAAAAGGACAAGTTTAGAAAAGTAACGAGCGAGCAGGTCGAATAATTTATCGTTCTCCCTAATTACGCGCTTCGTTTGTATCTAAATGATGAAATTATGGCTTCAAATAGCTTACAGACCTCTTGAAGCGCATCGCTCGTTGCGCACCACTTTTCCCAGACGATATCAACAACGGCCTCGTCTTGTCTAGCGAGCGTCTACGGTCTAGATGGATCGAAGGACATCTGTATCACACTTACTGCCGCCAGGACTGAGACACAAATGCAAGCAGCCGTAGGCTAACCCATTCTGATGATTGTTTTGCATCCATGATTTAGGGGCCAACCCGGTTTGCTACCAATGTAACAGGTCATTACAGTGCTTTTATTCATGGCCAATGGATAGCAGTGCAAGTTGATGCTGACGAAAACAAAGCCAAAGCGACACGTAATGAAGTGCTAAGCGCGAGTGTTAGACTTTCAACCTGCGCAGCATTTGGCAATGCTGGATAAGGGAAATTCCCCTACGGTGTTTAGGATCGAGCCGTTGATTTTGCGCCACGCATCACCCGAAACCATTGTGACGTGGTAGCTACAAACTGACAAATCTCGTGGAATGTCAGGGCAAACAATATGATTCGGGAGATCATGGTCACTTGGCCAGCGAGGAGGCAAAGGACTTTTTTTGCACTAGTCGGGAGGGGGGTTGCGTACGAGACCGTCTGACCAAAACACTGACATATCACTCTGACATCGGAGGGCCTTTAACGATGTTGCGGGCTGCTGATGGTCCGCTGCGACGCAGGTTCCATCGGCGCAGCATGAGCCTGTATCCAGCTCGTTCTCAAGATGGACGGGAAAGAGATGCGAGCCGACACTCAGTGTAAGTCGTCTTAAGCTTCAGCACTAGAACCGGTCACCAGGTGGCCGACCAAGGTGCCGGGTGGCGCATTCGGCCCGCGAAAGGCCGACAAGCAAGAAGCGACAGGATAGGCCGGTGAGAGGAGAAACTAGATGAGATGACGAAGCGGACATCGATATGGCCGGGACGTGCGGGTGAGGACGAGCAAACAAGAGAATGTGTTTTCATTGTGGTGATTGTTTGGGGTCCGTTCTGCCCTTGGCATGATACGACGCAAGCGGGCTGTGGCGCTCCGCCCCTCTGAGCATCACTGAGCCATGAAAAGGCGGCTAAGCCAGGGCTGAGCTTGAGGATGGGATGTATGTCTTGCTTCAGAGCCAGTGGGTTTCGGGCTGTATCCGTACGGCTGAGGCGCTAGTAAGGAGGGATCTGAGATTCCCAGGTGTACCCGAGACCTTGGCTGAGGGCATTACAAAGCACCATGGGGCGATGGGGAGGAGACGGACAGTGCTGTGAGTCACTGAATGCCAGTGCTGTGACTCGAATGCCAGCACTGTGACTCCCCAAATCCGCCTGGAAGCCGCCAAAAACAACCCCACTGCGGACCGCAACGACGCGGGGAGCCCAGCAGGCAGGTCGTCTTGACTCATCTACAAAACCCCAATTTCGTCATCGTCAACTCTCCATCTGGGGACAAAAGAGACTCGCGCTCCGTTACCATCTGGGCCCGACTTCTCTTCTCGCTTCCCACCCAAGTCGCCCTCCTCGCAAAGCGAGCTTTCTCGGGCATGCCGAAGAAAAGACACCCCAAGTCCTTCAAGCCAAACTCGACGGCTTTTCCGACCGCGGCGTCAACGTCCAATATCGCCGGTAAGTGCATCATTGCTTTTATCGCCTTCATCCACCACACCCCTCCTCCCCCCTGCCACGCCCCCCCAAGTAGTCCAGGCCGTCCTCTCGGCTTGCTTCCCTTGGAGACGCCCCCTCCATAGCCCAACGTCCGACCTCGTGGCCGCCAGAGTCTCACAGAGTGTGCTCAGCAGACAGACCTCAGAGAAGCGTCAACGAGCTGCTGGCAAACCTACGTCGCACCACGATTAGCCCCTCCGCCGCCGCACAGTCCGCCCTGCCTGCAGCCGCCCCGAGTGTTCCTCCAGCCATCAGGGAGATCCTCCAGATTCCCGAAACCCCTGCCCCTCGCCCCCGACGCGTCGCTCGCCCGCGGTTTGATAGCAATGGCCGAAGGCTTCCCGCCGGCCCTGCTCCCCCGCAGAGTTGGGTATCTGGTCGCTCTGCCGACGAGTCTGAGGCTCATGCCCCAGGCTCCTCGAGGTTGAACCTGAGGAGCTTGGCTGATACCGTCTTGCCTGGGACCTATCTCCCCGATCGAGGGAGTTTGATAGATATCGTGTTGCGGAAGCTTGCGTGTGACTGGGATTTCCATCGAGTGTACAATCAGTATCATCTGTACTTTGTCCCCAACCACCTCAAAGCAGCATTGGTACGCTTTGTTGGCATAGCCAGCGAGGATGGTCTGTCTCTAAGTGACCTGAGGACCATCCTTCTACCACCTCCAGATACCTTCGAAGAGGAGGAGGAGCTAGAGAGCCTGACCCTCTCCAACTCTGAAATCAACTACCTTGACCTTTCTGGGTCCATTGGCCGTTCACTGAAACTCAAAGAAGTCAGAGAACTCATCTTCCCTTCACATGATGACGAGCCACCCTTCGCAGAGCTCCAGGACTCTTGGGACACAGCTGAAATTGCTCCAAGCCCGCCTCGAGCCCTTCTCCCAAACCTCACACATCTTTCCCTAGCTCTAGATCCCCGCTACGCTTCATCCGCATCCTGGAAGCAGCTCCTTGCCTTCTCCTCCAAACTTTCGTCCCTAACTCATCTGAGCCTCGCTTACTGGCCCGACCCGTGTCTCGTCTCCCGCGGCGGCCTCTCCACGGTCGCTTCGCCTCAGGGAAACATCCCTTACGGGGGCACAAACCTCTACTCCCATTCGATTGACCACGATTGGAGCGAGGCCCTGCTTGTTTTGCGCGTGCTGAGCAAGAACCTGTATGCCCTCGAGTTTCTGGATCTCACAGGCTGTTCCCCATGGTTCAAGGCCTTGATGCTGGAATCGGAGCACGACTTTGTCGATTGGGTTAGTAACTGGGGCAAAATCACTCAGCTGCAACTCTACACAGGATTCAAACCTGGAGAGGATGCTCTTCCATCTGAGATGTCGAGCTACAGGGAATCTATTGAAACTGCGAGGAATGTTGAGAAATACATACGGATCATGAGAGCTGGCCAGGGCAGATTTATTACTGTAGAACGGGACAAACTAGAATCATAGATAACAAGCGAAAATATATCAAGTAACAATGCCCGAACGATCATTGCCCTGCCCCTAATGTGATATCCATAACCACAACGGCTTGTTTAGAATCCTGCATTCAGAAGTGTTCTAAACCTGCTTGGAGACGACAACAGTTCTCTCGGTCTCCCAACTTCGACAATGCGTCCGTTTTCCATGACTACAACACGGTCATAGTCGATGATGGTTTCCAAACGATGGGCAATGGCGATGACTGTGTGCTCTTTGAATTGGGTTTCGGTAATCTTCTTGACGGTCTCCTCCGTCTTGTGATCCACGCTGCAATCATGTTAGAACCTTCAGCAAGAATACATGGGGGAGAGGGGTGCATACCTGCTTGTCGCTTCGTCCATGAGAACAACCCTGGACACATGTTTGCGAAGCACCGCTCTTGCCAGAAAGAAAAGCTGCCTCTGCCCATGGCTCAGCATGTCTTCTTCAAAGGGAGCATCCAGGCCCCCGTTTTCCTCGATTGTATCCCATAGCCCGACGAGACGGAGCGTTTCGGTGATGGATTGCACAGAATAGTTGTCAAACGGGTCGATGTTCTGGCGAACGGTGCCAGGGAGAACAAACTGGTCCTGCGTGATGGTGATGAATCGCTTGCGGATGGTTTCTCGAGGGATGGAGGTCAGCGGGATGTCGTCAACAACTATTGACCCAGATGAGTGATCCAGGAGGCACAGGAGCGACAGCAGCAACGAAGACTTGCCGCTAGAATAATATAAATCAGCAACAAGACAAAATAGCGTCAAATTTCCAGGTTTCTTACCTCGCAGTTCTGCCGCATATCCCGATTTTTTCGCCCGCTCTGACGTCGAGGCTGATTCCGTCAAGGGCTTTGATCTCTCCGTCTGCGCTGTATGATGCAGTTAGATCTTTTATTTGAACCGCACCTCGATCTGGCCACGCGGTAGATGGCTCTTGGTCCTCTCCCTGCCTGTTCTCGTCCTCGGTCTCTTCGGAAAACTGCTTGATGCGCGCAACGGCGCCGATGGACGTCTCGATCGAGGTCCAGAACTGGATCAGCATGTTGAGCGTCTCGCTGAGTCCGATCAGCTGCACCAGCGACACGCCAGTCAATCCTACATTTGTTCTCCCGCGCAGCATAAAGGCGAATCCTACTACTAGTAGCGCAAGAGCCGCGGCCGTCATGTCCAGGACAAGGACCAACCAGCGCTGCACCATCATGAGCAGGTAGAATGGGCGCTGGGACCGATCCACGAGGCCGTGGTTGAATTCGATGGCCGCGGGACCCCAGCCAAAGGCGCGAATGGTGGCGAGTCCGCCGAGCGTCTCGAGGAACTGGGTGTAGATGGGGGCCTTCTCTTCGAGGTCGAGGAGGCGAAGCTGGCGCGAGGTTCGGAGGTAGCCCCGTTGAAGGTAGTAATAGAGAACAAAGAGGAAGGGGAAAGCAGCAGCCACGTAGGGGCTGGAGGCTGCTAGGAGGCCTGCCTTTGCAATGACACCAAAGAAGCCTATGCAAGTGTCAGATGGGGGACGGGGGATAGGGGATGGAAAGGAGCAGGTTACACACTCGCAAGTGTAATGACTAATCCAAGGGGAAGGCGATTGTCAATCATTCCAATGTCTTGGGAGAATCTGGATCCGGATTAATGTTCATCTCTTCATGAAATTTGCGCTTGTAAAGTTGCCCACCTCGTAGTGATAGATCCGAGATCCGTTGTTGCGAAGAGGGATAGTGGAGCCCTACACAGTTAGCAGGTCGACATGACCCTTTTCTGGGTAAATTTACCTCATAACGGTCCAGAGTAGCTTCTGGTGGAGAGATATTCCGGACTTGGCCGCGATTATTACAAACACAAACCTGTTGCAATGTCAGTCCAGGCCTTTGTATACCATCCCGTATGGGTCTCACCAAATGAGTAAGGCGAACCAAAAGACGGCTGTGACTTGGAGAAAGGCGTATATTCCAAGATAGTATCCAGTATTCGCCGTTTGGTTCGCGTCATTCGCATCTGTCCAGAATTTGAGCCATACAGCTAGTTTAATCGTCAGTATGCTTTCTTTATCTCTCCGAAATCAAATCCTCAGAAGGGTTACACACTGGGGAAGCTCTGTAAGAAAGCCCACACAACCTCAAGTGCAAGCAGAGCCACGAGAAACTTTTGGCCAATGCTGCCAAAATAATAACGGTACACGGTTCTGTCTCCGAGTTGGCGTCTCTTGTCCGGTCGAGCACCTGGGGTACTTTGCATCCTTGGGTGAGCAGTTGGGTTTTGGGCATTGGTGTTGGGTTCAATTTTGGCATCGCCAGACGGCCCAGGCATATCTTTTTGCCTGAGAAGGCCTTGGACGTAACCACCGGTCCCTTGAAGCTTCTCAAATGATCCCTGTTCAGAAATCGTTCCGTCTCCGAGGCAGATGATTTGATCAGCTGACGAAAGGAATTCGACTGCAGATAGGTTAATAACTGAATTGCAAGTTTACAACGCACCTACCTGATTGTGTAGCAAGAACCACTGTAGTGCCCCATTTTCTCAGAATCCCATTGCGACCAAAAATGGTGTGGAATACTGTCTGTGCGGTTTGGTTGTCGAGTCCAGTGAATACATCGTCGAATAAGGCAATCTGCGGGCGGGAGTATATCGCTCGAGCCAATGCCTAGATGCTATTAGAGAGGGGGACACAGTGGCTCTGTATGGTTACTTACAATGCGCTGCTTTTGTCCACCACTTAGAGCAAACCCCTTGCTCCCAATGAGAGTCATGTCTCGATCCAGAAGTTGGGTGAAATCCTTTTCGAGATCGCAAGAATGAACAACAATATCGTAGAGCGACGGATCAAAGTGGGAATATCCAATGATGTTGTCTCTAATTGATTTGTTCTGGTCTGTTAGCACAAGCCAAGCAGTCGAATGGAGAGTAAACATACCACCAGCCATGGGCTTTGGTCGCACCACGACAGACGCTCCCCCCGTAGATTGATCATCCCAGTTGTGTTTGGAACCTCTCCTAGCAATCCTTTCAACAGCGTGCTCTTTCCGGAGGCAACTGGTCCCACTAGTAAGACGAATTGACCTTGTTTCACAGTCAAATTCACATTGCGAAGAACATCCCGCTGTTTTGACCATTCAAATGTCGACTCCCTCACATCTATAACGGTATTTCCCAAAGTATTTTCAACAGCAGTAGAAGTAGCCTGGTTTCTGAGAGCCTGAAGTTCTATGGCATCCTCAGCTTCGCCACTGGATGAGTCGGATGCTACCCTAGAGTCGATTTGACGGTATTCTCGGCGCGACTCCTTGACAAGAAATTTCTCTATTCTTTCAAAGGCTCCTAGAGCGGCACTCATATCAAGAATGACCTCGAACATCCAGAATAGAGGTTGAGCGAGTAGGATAATTAGAGAGAGCGCTGAAAACATTCTGGTCGCATCTAGGGCATGGTTAGAGTGTGCGGCAGCGCCTTGAAACATGGCAAATGCAACGACAGGAGACAATAGGAGCGGGACCTGGGCAATGGAAGACGTGATACTGCTAACCACACGGAACGGCCTAGAGGCCTTGATCTCGTCGGTGCGGAGCTTTGCAATGGTTTCAGAGAGCATCTGTGCCAGGCCAGACATTTTGATGTTTTTTATGTGACCAATCATGGCAGAAGTAATTCCTATAACCTTTCAGTTTCTAGAGTTTGACGGATTGCCTGAATTCATTTGATTTTCTTACCAACTCGTTTCTGTGTCTTGCCCAACCAGACAATCTGATACTTTTTCGCAAGAGGCGCCAAACTGATGGTGCCAATAAGAGCAACCACAGAGACGATGATGGGCCCAGAAGCTGCGTAGCCGATTTGAGCGCTGAGCAGCCAAGTAGCAATGGCAATCTGAATGATGTTTGCCCAAAACTCATGAATCTCTCGAATAGCTCGGATGATCACATCGACCTATGCCAGCCAATTAGTCCAGGGCTTGCTGATATAACAGGCGGACTTACATCTGATGACATGAGCGTGACGGCGGCCGAATCATCTGCCGATGTGACACTGAGCTCGGTTGCCTTGGAGAAGATGGCAGAAACCAAGACCCCGCGCAGCATTGTAATGGAGCGGCCATTGCGATGCCAGTACAGGGCCTGCATTACTGCGATGCCGAAATAGACGAGGCCGTAGGCGGCCACGAGCCCGTAGCCGACGCTGTTGGCCTGTGAGGAGTCTTCGAGGAAAATGAGGAATCGGTTCAGAACAAGTGGCTGGCAAATGGTGAAGGCCAAGAGGCCGAGCCGCGGGACGACGACCGCGATCAGAGACGACCGCAGGGTAACGGCACAGCAGCATATGAGATGGTGCTTGCGTGTTGATGGTGCTGAAAGAGCTTTTAGTACAAGGACGTCACAGATTTAAGGGGTGATTTTTTAATAGTAAAGAAGAAACTATGTAAAGATGGCGTGCCCGACCTTTTTTCCAATTCCGCCAGAAGCTCTGGTTTAAGCCAGCAGCACCCATATCCTCATCCAAAGAAAACAAATCCACCGTCGTCAGAAGCCTCCGAAAGCCCGTTAGCAGCAGAGGCGTGACCCAGGCAAAGACAGCCCGGGCGTAGAGCCCCGCTGTGACCTCTGGCGCATATGGACCAGCGCCAGGGACCAGGTACACGGACTTGTCCCATGCCTCAAGGATCACGAGCGTGGCCTTGAGGGAAAAGGCGGCCGTGAAGGTGGCGGCAATGGAGCTTGGGATGATGGCCGAGGGGAGCAGCCACAGGGTGCGCAGCAGCGCCAGGTCTAGAATCAGGGACACGAGGAGGAACACATTCAAGAGCGATGAAGGGCGGGGAGATTTGGAATGCTCGGCATACGAGAGGAGACACGACATCATGCTGGAAGCAAAACAGACACACGCGGCAGCGATGGAGACACGGCTGAACTTGGTGCTGGCAGGGCGGACGGCCCAGAGCACCACGAGAGCGAGATGCAGGAGTGCTAATGTGGCGATGGTGGTCTGTTTCGGGCTCTGCTTGTTAATTATCCCGACTTCACTTGGGAGTATAAATAGTGGCATTGGAAATGGGTGGGAAATGGGGGTGTCGACTGACGAGCTTGAGAAGGCCGAGGCGGCGGGCCGCGACTTTGACGGGGGCATTGCGGAGGTGGAAGAGACGGAATGGCGCGGCGACAAGCAGAGACGCGGCTGGGAGCAATACGAGAATTGACTGCTCAAAGGTGACTGTAAAGTCGAAGCCCTGGCGGCAAGCAGCCGAAACCACTGGCCCAAAGGCATCATCTGCCGAGGCTGCGCAGTCTATAGTGGAAGAATTCATATTTTTTTGGCGTCTTAGAACAAGCAATGAGAGAGGAGAGAAAGTAGGAGCTGAAAAAATTGGGGGATCGGGTCAGCTCTTTATTTGGCCAACGGGCGTGTTATTTATAGCCGCTCGCGCGCTGATGCTGCTATACAAAAGGACCCTGAAAGGATTAGGAAGGTGATTATCATCATCAGCTTCGAGATAAGCGCAGTGCCTTTTCTCAGCTGGGCTCCAGTTGGAGATGGATACTTTTGAAGTATATACAGCGCTCAGCAAATTATTCTTTCAATGCGTGTTTCAGTGTCGTATTGACCCCTTGCTGTGCTGTATAAGCTTATATGAGTGTTTTTGATGGTTCATTGGCCAAGTCCTCCGTCTCACAATTCGCGGTCAACCTTCCACCATTCTTGCGCTGTCGTCACCCTTCCTCGAGTGAGTCACCGTTGCTGGCAGAGTCATTTCTCGGGCCAGAACCACGGCATAAATTCATTAAAGCGCACATGTCGATCGCCAGAGTGGTGTCGTTGAGTTTCCTCTCGCCTGCATCTCTGCCAGAAACAATAGATGGCGAGTCACTCGGTGTGAGTCACCACCCTTGAGTGGGTGCCATGTCTCTGGAGCTGTTGACGTACTAGTCATTTGGTGGCTGGTGGGTCGCACCTGCTGTGTGGCGTCGCTGCTTGGAGACAGAAAGGGGGCATCAAAGCGAGCATTGTCGCGGGGAAAGAGACGTATAGGTTGAGCAGGGTTTCAACCGCTGAAAAAAGATGAGATACTTAATTCAGAATGATTCCGGGCCATTTCCAACATCGACAAGACGAACACGACATCAATCAATGTGACGCCTTCAACTATTTCTTCTTCTTCTTCTTCTTTGCTTTCTTCGCCGCAGCTTTCCTTGACGTTTCGGATTAATTCGTTGTTGTTTTTGATACTTTAACCGCCGCTATGACGTCCAGCGCATCCGAGTCTGTAGCTACCATCTTGTGTACTTCCAAGCAGACGCGATTCCACATCGAGTCGCCCAACTATCGCGAAGTACGTCAACCTCGGAGAACTTCTTTTTTTAGTCAAAATTCAAGAATTAAAAAATTTCCTCCGCCAATTCTAACCATATTGTAGCTTGAAATTGATGGGATTCACATCACCGTCACTTCGGGTGGCAAGGCGGCTGGAAAGTCCTCTGTAAAGGCCAAGTCTAAAGCAAAGACCGAGGGCATTGAGATTCTCACTGATGCCAAGATTCGGCTAAAGGAGGGTCAGCGATATGCCCTTGTTGGCCGCAACGGCACAGGAAAATCCAGTGAGTCTTCTCCATTCAAATTCGGTCTTGAAGCTATGATATTGACCTGACCTCGCAGCGCTGCTCAAGGCAATTGCTGAAAAGCTGATACCTGGCATTCCTGAGGAAACCCGAATTGCCATTTTGCAGCAGTCGAGGCTCGTAGATGGAAAGTTAGACGAGAAGCCCGAGTCTGGAAATGGCCGGGCTTCAACCGTCTTGGAAGAAGTAATTGAGCAAGCTACTGCGAAGCAAGCTGTTGAGCAAGAAATCAAGGGTACTGCTGTTTCGCCCCTTAATTATATGTGTAGCTTATTTACACAAAATAGTCCTGTCTGATGGCGTCAATGCCTCTGATTCGTTTGCGCCGGTTCGAGCTTTGAGAAAGCTCAAGCATCATCGGCATCAGCAACAGCTCTTTCGCCTTGACAAGGATGCTCGACTTCGAAGCGGTGCTCGTGGTTTGCAGGCGCGCAAAGCCCTCATAGCTTACGAGAAGATTGTTGCCGAGTCCGATGCTCTGTAAGTTGCTTTGTATCGCCAAACTCCCTTGAAACTTTTACTAACACCACATAGGGTAGAGCAGCTAAATGAGGATATTTCGGCCGAGACTCTTCAAGCGGAAACGCAAGAGGCCGTGGATATGCTGGCTGATCTTCAGATTCAGGTCGACCCTACCCACGTCGCCGAAGTAGAGTCTAATGCGAAAAAGATCCTGACCGGTCTAGGTTTTACGGAGAAGCTCATGGAAGAGCCCATCAACAGTCTCTCTGGCGGATGGCACATGCGAGCGGCTCTGGCCATGGCACTTCTCCAAGAGTCAGATATTATGATTCTTGATGAACCCACCAATTTTCTTGACCTTTTGGGAATTATCTGGCTGCAGCGTTACCTCCAGGGCCTGGAAGACACTGAGCGTCCTCCAACCCTGATTCTCGTTTCCCACGATCGTGACTTTATCTCTGTTTGCACCGATCTTCTCATCCTCAAGGACAAGCAAATCACGCCATTCCATGGAGACCTGCCCACGTACGAGAGGTCCCAATCAGAGCGCAGACTCTGGCTCATCAAGATGAAAGATGCTCAGGACAAGCAGAAGGCGCACATTGAAAAGTCCATCGCCGCCAACATGAAGGCTGGAAAGGCCAACGATGACCAGAATAAGTTGCGACAGGCCAAATCTCGACAGAAGAAGCTCGACGACCGATGGGGCCTGCAGGTCAGCCAACGCGGCGGCCGCTTCAAGCTGAACCGCGACCTTGCAGGATACTTCCTGACTGCTCGGGAGGACATTGATATCCCACCTGAGGCACGCCCCGTTATCATCTATCTCCCTGAGCCCCCGGACCTGCGCTTCCCGGGAGCCCTGATCTCACTGGAGAAAGTTGCATTCCGGTACTCGGCCAAAACACCCCTTACCCTCCAGGACATCACCTTGTCTATCGGCATGGGTGATCGGATTGGAATCCTTGGCTTGAACGGTGCCGGAAAATCCACCCTCATCAAAATGCTTGTGGGCGAGTCTCGTCCCAGCTCGGGCACTGTCACCACCCACCCCCGCCTGAAGCTGGGTTACTACTCCCAGCACGCTGTCGATGACCTCCAGGACCTGGGCCGCGGGGAGCCGACATTGACTGCCCTCACTTTGCTCACCCGCGACGCCTCCGACGTTTCGGAGGAGTTTGACGAGGGCGAGCTGCGTGGCCTTCTTGGAAAAGTCGGTCTGCCCGGGCGCATCGCCTCCGATGTGCCCCTGACGAAGCTGTCGGGAGGCCAGGTCGTGCGCGTTGGTCTGGCCCGCCTTTTCCTGCGGCGCCCTCACTGCCTAGTCCTCGATGAAGTCACCACGCACCTCGACTATGAAACGGTTACGGCGCTGCGGGAGGCGCTCAGTGATTGGGAGGGCGCTGTGATCCTGGTGAGCCACGATCGATGGTTCATGCGGGGTGCGATTGAAGGGGCCCACGACGAAGACGAAGAGGATGAGGAGGAGGATGAGGATGAAGAAGAGGTTATGAGGAGACGAATTGTGTTCAGGCTCAAGGGGGGGAAGATGAGCAAGCTAGAGAATGGAGTGGACGAGTTTGGGCAGCTCATGGAGAAGAGGGCCAACAAGCTGCTGCAGGCGTAAAAGCCTATGGCAGAGTGGATAAAGACCTGGCCTTTCAATTGTATTGGCACCACCAATTGATGATTGTCATGGATTGAATTCATATGTAGATCTACCACCTGGATTTACTTTCCAATCGCCTGGGGATTGGCGAGCACCTTCAACAGCGGAGTATCCAATAGCTTGACACTCATCTGCCCTCCCTTTGGCAGCTGCACAATTGTACCGTCGATGCAGACAACGCGCCACCGCTCATCTTCCTCCCGTGTCGTGACCTGAACCTCGTCCACCTCGTCGTACCCAACTTTCTCGCCATCGTCCCACTCCAGGTTTACGTGCTTGCCCGAATCATACGCCTTCATCATGACGTCCATGGTTCTCTCGCCCCCAAGAGGGGCAAAGTGAACCAGCCTGAGCTGCTTCTCAAGCGGCTTGGTGGCCGGGGAGATGGCAAACGTCTGCTCCATGTTTGAAACCATGGCCGTGAGCGCGTAGGCGTGTATATCGCGCGGGACAGGTTCCAGCTCGCGAGATCCGGACCGTCTGATGGCGAGCTGTGCTGCGTACGGGTGCGACTCCTTCAGGAGCTCTTGCGCCACCATGCCGAAGCGCTTGTTCCCGTGGACGCGGTACTCGGGGGTATCGCTCTCGTACACAATGCTCGCGTGGAACCCGTAGCTGGCGACGATGGCGCCGTTGAGGTGGGAGACGGACACCTCCTTCTTCAGAAACTGGCCGGCTTCCTCGGCCTGCTGGCTGGCTCCCTTTGCCTTTGCCTTGTCTGTAAATGTGATGATGTGAGACCCTGGAGAGAAGGATGCGCGGAACACGGGAAGATCGGCCGGGACACCCTGGAAGAGCGTGCGGAGGCCGTGGACCAGCGGCGCGGGGCCAGGAGTAGAGTAGAGGGGTTTGTGCGAGGAGTGGAACAGGGCATTTCCTGTGCCGAGAGGAAGGATTGCCATCAGAGGCAAAGTCGTAGGCGATACACCTTGGTCGGAACCGTGAAGCAGGTCCACGACTCCTCCGTCCCCGCTGAGAAGCACAATGGTCCTCTTCTTGGAGGTCTGGGAAGCCGAAGCCCACAGGTTTTTGGCAAAGTCCCGTATTGTCTCCGAGCTTTGAGTGATGGTCAGCCGATAATGCAACCCAGCATCTTGGTCGAGCGTCTGAGTCGTGCTCTGTTTGCCAAGATAAGTTGCCATCAACTGCCAAAGCGGCTGGAGAACGTCTTCCCAGAGCCGCAGGGCCAATCCCGTGCCAGACTTCGTGGACACTATGACATCCACATCGTTGCCCGCTCCGTTTTGAAGGTACTCCGGCAGCTCCTTGAGGGAGTACCGCTGCAGCGCCTCGGCCGGCACTGCTTCCGCCTTCAAGATGGAGAGCTTGTAGGGCTTGTCGCGGTTCTCGAGGTCCTCCTCGAAGTAGGAAATCAGATACTTGGGGCCTGACTCGTTCGACCGAGGCCGCTCCAGAATAAACAAGACATGGTCGGTTCCAATCTTTTCAGGTGCACTGGCTTGCGTCCAGGTCAGATCGGCGCCCGACAAGGCGACGTTCTCTACAGACTGAGCCGGCGCTGCCGACAGTGCGGAGCTCATGGTGCGGGGAATGGTCGAAGGGCAAGATATCAGCGACGAAAGGGGCCAGAAGGGCCGGCGAAGCAATCAGGAACTGGATGAGGCTTGGCGTGTAAGTTCTAAAAAAGGAATGAGCTTTTTTGATTGAGTTATATCGATTGCAGACCTAGGCAGATGTGATAATACGCCCATAGTCAGCACGTCATGAATGGCGCACTGTGGTCGGCGTATTTCTTCGGCCCACTAGCACTGTACAATGGCTTTCTTTAGTCGCAACGCTTGCCTTGTACAACATTCATCTCAACCACCGACTTCAACGCAAGGTTAGAGCTCTGTCGCTTGGGTATCTTGATTGGAACTGTTCCTCTACTCTATTTACCGGCTACTGGCCTTGGACATTGGGCCCCAGTTCTCCCTTGGGTTCATCTGGTAGCGTACATACTTTTGCTCTCCTCGTCGACGTGCCAGCCGCGCCAACTCGTCGTTGAATACTAAGGTTTTGCGCAGCTCCAGCTCGCTCTGGGGGACTGCCTCGTCCCCATTCGATACGTCCGCTGGCTTTTTGGCATCTGCAGGTGCAGCTGACGAGCTTTCCTGTTCTACGCCCTCCATTTCAGTACCATCCTTGGGTGTCTCATCCACCGGCTCTTCATCAGTACGCCCAACGAGGCCGGCATCCTTGAGAATCTTCCATGCAGCAGAGGCAGGCTTGATGTTAGCCTCTTTGATGGGCGATTTCTGTCGAATCCACTCAGTCATCACCCACCAAATAGTGGACCAAGGGGCGTCCGTTTTGATGCTTCCAGGCCGACAGTGGCTTCGAGTAGTTCGGTAGCCCAGGTGGGTCAATGCGCCACGAACCATATCTTCGCTTGGGGTCGAGCAACTAACGACGTTCGCCAACTTGCTGGGGATGACGAAGAAAGGATAGTTGTCCACCATTGCGAGCTGTGCATCCTTGGGGTCGACAGGTTCCGTAACCTCCGGTCCAGGAATATACTCCTCCAGTGCTGTTCGCAGCATACCCTCCAGTCTAGGGAGAGTGCCATAGACCGACTTATCAGCTCCAGGAATCTGCTCCAAGAGTCGCTTGATAAAGTCCGGAGAATGAATGTGGCCTCCATACATAGGTCCGCTCACATGCATCTTGAATCCGCAGTGGTGACAGAATCGGTCTGCAGTGGGGCCCTGTGCCATGGTATGCTTGTAGTAGGCGGCGCTGCCCTTTTTATTCGGTGTAGGTTTGCTCCTCAGAAGCGGCTGTGTTTCCCAAGCACCACAGCCTTGGTCGCAGCTATATACCATCATTGTCTTAGACGCAAGGAACTTGACAGATTGCGGTGATTTCGTAACACGGATAAAGTACTTGGTGTAGAAATCGATTGAGAGTGAGAGCAGAGGCTCAATCGCCAGGCCATAGCGTGCTCCTGATGTCGCAACAGCGTTCAGTACCAGTCGTAGGCCAGCTTCATGCGAGTGCATGCCCTTGATGGGAATTCCACCATAGAGGGCGTATGTCTTCTCGCAGTAGCTATGTCCAGCCCATACCGCACTATCAGTGCAGGTGATGCAGAGAAGACCGCCATCATCTTTGACAGCCTGAATCGCAGCGTCAAAGAAAGGCGCAGCGGTACCATAGGGATCCAAGTCAATGACATCAAACTTATGGCCCTTGCCTGATTGTCCCGGTCGATCTCGGCTCGACAAGTCATCTGCAATTGCGCGATACATGTGCGCAAGGGCGTCGCCTTGAGTAACTGAAATTTTGTCCTCCAGCCCATTATGATTGACGTTCTTCTTGATTGTCTCGGCTGCAGAATCCGACAAGTCGTTTGCTTTCACGGAAGTGACAAAGGGTAGCTCATGAGCATATCGAAGGGCTCGCAGTCCCGAAGCCGAGAGGGCATCGAGAATCTTAAAAGAAATCTTGGGCGACTTCTCCTTTGGGTTCGCTTCGGCGTCTTGAGGCTGGGGCTGCTCTGGAGCTTGCGACTGATCTTGCGCGGCAGGTTCCTCAGGCTTGGTATCGTTCTCCGTGGGCTTCTGGACATCCTCCTCGCGCTTTCTCTTCTTTCCCTGCTTCGCAATTCTTGCTTCAATTTGCTGGCGCCTTTTTTCAATGACCTGTTCTCCGTACGTCTTGATCGCAAGAACCGAGAGATCACGGTTGTACTGTTGGATAGGATTGTAGAAAACCTGTTGGACCTCCCCGCGGTCTTCGCCAATCTTGGCACCCTGGGGAACGAGAATGGTCGCTTTCCCTTCCTTCACAGTACGGTACTCCTTCCCATCATGTTGGACCGTGTTGGTGGGCACAGCGTCACCGGCCATCTTGGTCGAGATTGAAAATGGTCGGAAAGTTGTTTTGTGGCGTTGAAGGGAACTGGCGCAAGATACGAGGGCTGTGCTAGGATGTCTGATTATGGGTACAGCCGTGCTCAAGTGAATTCTCACACGGATGCCAGAACTCGGCCGCGATCTGAGCAAAGCACGATGCATACAAGCTGATCGCAAAGTGAGCAGCGCAATGTCGACTGCGAACGAAAAGTTGAGTGGGCACCAATTTTTTTGAGGAATTCTGCCACTGGAGCCAGGGCGGTGAGAAGGTACATCCCACTTCAGCTAGGTTCCCCGCCATGGGAAAGTACCCAGCTCTCCCAAATAGGCAATGGGAGTCATGATGGCTAGAATATGAGTCAAGAAGTGAAATACACGGAGCCTGCTGGGCCAGATTTGCGTATCCTTTTTGGAATTGCTATTTTATCGCCATTTTTGTGATGCCATGTCCCACTATTGCGCCCAAACCTAGCCAAAGACTGACAACGTACGTATTCCAAACCAGGTGGATATGACGTTCTAGGTTCGCGTGTAGGTTTGACAATGTGAACGGAACGCCTGTCTATAGGCCGCTTCGCATTTTAGCCGGATAATTTTCTTAGATCATATAAAATGGTGTTAGATGTGCTCCATCCGAGAATGCCACACAGAGCTGCCATCTATCTGCTAATTATAGCTATGGATGTTGCGCCTTGCCCTTATAGAGCTAGCATATTCGGCCGGCATTGTGTCACCTCGTCATGGGAACGTGTGAGAAACCCCGTGATAGCTAGTTCAGTGGGCCAGGCACGGCGCTCTTTTTTGTTTGTTTGCAACTCAGGTTTCCCAGCCACCGTAACAAGGTTGTGCTTGTGAAGCTATTGCTGGTACGGGGTAGTCGCATTGACAGCCTAATTCACCGTGCGCACTTCTCACCAGACGCCGACCCGTCACGATGTTTCAGCATTTGTCGTCATTCGAACGGGACAATCTTGTCTAGCCTAGTTCTGACTGGCGCATGAGCAGCTCTCCATCTGATCGGGCCATGATGGATTTCCTCTACCGCGCCAAACCAGCAGGACGTCAACAGCCAATTTGAATCTGCACCACCAGAGCAGGGCCGATTCTCCCCAGAATTTAGATGTTACGGTCTCGTATTAGTAACTGTTGTTTTCTTCTTGAGAGAAAAAATGAGTCGTGAAAAAAACGATTGATTGCATCCTGCTGGATCACACTCCTTCGCTTTGATGCCGCAGCCAAAAGTCGCGATCAACATCAAGTCATATTTTCAGTAATATTCCTGACGAAGATTTTCCAAAGTTGACGCAAATTTAAGCTCAAAATGAAAGGCACGCTTCAAGTACCTTTCTGGGTGCTAAAGAAGCAGGCACGCACTGCTGCACCGTGTGCTTTCGCTAGCCACCTTTTGCTCTCGGTCGTTCCTCTGTCCCCCTTGGTGATCACAATTAATCCCGGAAAGACGGCTCCGGAAATAAGTTGGAATATTGCCTCGGATTAAGTGCCAGATCGTGGGGAAGGGTTGACGAATATCACCGATAGATTTACAATGTGGGGATAATTGGACCAAGGAAGCAGTGGTATAAGAAGCACGGAGGATTGACCCGGTGATGGGGATTTGAAGAACTGTTGCGATTTAATGATGAACTTGGGAGAGAATGGCTTTAAAAAAAAAAAAATAAAGTGATGACCGGCGGTTATGGCGAGGAAGTGAAAAAGATGACAAGGCGAGGGGAATGGACACTCGATATACAAGCTAGGCACAAAGGCATTGGCTTGAATATCTCAGCAACGGCCCAAAAAACAAATGTGATAGCACAATGTTATCCCAGAAACGAGCATTTATCCCAGCTGCCAAAATGCGGGCGCTCTATAGCTTCCATGCCGAGGCGATAGCAAGCGTCCTGGCCAACGCGTGGCTTATACGGCAAGCTATGGCCTGTATGGACCAACGGGCGTTGCAGCTCCACGCGCAGGCCGGGCCCAACGGTCAAGTCACCCAGGGACCATAGATGGTGGGGGCTCTAACGCCAAAGCTGGAAAGTGAGGACCAGGATTCCATGCAGCCAACAATCTATTTGACCTCTATTATTCTCTCATATCGCCAAATTAGGGACTTGTTCCAATTTCCAAAATGGACTTATCCGCGCATTCTCATCTTAAACAGTGTACGCGAGCACACTGACTCTCACATACCGTCTCATGATCAGCATCCGTTTAGCCGCGCCACTTTGATTCGGACGTGGGCACATATGACGAGAGGGATGGATGTAAACACCGACAAGAGCGACGAGCGAGTGCATAGCGATGCCGTGTTGATTATTCGTCGAGTTGCCGCGCATTGCACTCTCACAACATCGTCGCCCCCCCGGGCCACGATGACGACTTGCATACACCTTCATCCGCGTACCTTGCATGGCCCCATGGGCAGCCCAATAAGTCGCCTGGAATCGACAAAATCGAGAGTCGGCCCTTGTCTGGGTTAAATTGGCCACGCTCGATACCCCTCCTCTGCCTCCTCCCGCTGGTTGTCCATGCTCTCTGAAACCGGGGCCAACGGTTTCAAGACCGGGCTGAAGGCCACCCGACCCACCGCACGCTCCATTTATATTAGGCTAAGGATCAGATCTCCCACTCGACGCTGTGCCCCAAATTGCATCCCGTCTGGCAATCCCTTCTGACCATGCCAGCTTTAAAAGTCCCCTGCCGCCCAATGTGACGTTATGCGCTTCCTGTCTTGCCCTCGCTTTGCTCGTGTGTTTCTCTACTTTGGATCGTCTCAGCATGTCTGTGTCTGCTGGTCGCTGGTAACATCCTCAGTTCTTTGTTTCTCTAAGAGATAGATTCTCTGTCCCACCCCAAGTCGCTCTTTTGTTTTATGTTTGACCAGGTTACTGCTTGTCGGTGATCCTTTGACCTTCCTTTCTTATCTTGTTCTTCTCTCACAATGGGCGTGCTGTCTGGTCCCCCCGCCCTTCCCTCGAAGCTGGCCCGCTTCGTGGGTGTCGTTTTTGTTGTCATTCTCTTCATTCATACTCAGCGTTTAAGACAGTCCCAGGCTGGGAGCGTTGACATCAATGATGTGCACCTTGCCACCCAGGGCCTTCCGGCGGAGGAGCAATACTTGAACCGCCTGAAGAAACAGTACGGACTTACAAACTATACCGCGTGGACCTCGTGGAAGCTGCGAACGCTCGAGGAGGGTTCCGAGCTCACCTCCGTCACAAACATCGATGCTGATTTTCACTCCAATGAATTCCGTGTCATTGACGTCAAGAAGCCCAGCCGGCGCGAGCTGGTGGCGCAAAAGCAGCTGGATATTCCCGTGCCCGAGAGCCCCCTCCCCGAGCAGGTTGATGCTTCCGATTTCCTATTTGCCATCTCCACCACCTACGAACAGGTCATGGAGAACGAGTTCGCCATGGTCAAGAACTGGGCACGCTGGATGACGGGAGGAAACAGGTACGGCAACGGTGCGACGTTTGTCCTTGTCTTGGAGACGGCCCCAGACCACCAGGTCAAGGAGCTTAACGAAGTGCTCAAGTTTCGTGGAATCGACGCATACGTTACCACATCGACGGCGCCCATGTCGGCAGCCCAGCGGTACTTTGGGATGCTGCAGATCATCAAGGACTTTAGCGCGAGCCTCGCTTCCAAGGGCAAGCACAAGAAGTGGTTTGGCATTTTCGACGAGAAGATCTTCCTGCCGAACCTGTCCTACCTCCAGCAGCGGCTCTTCACGTACAACTCGGACAAGGAGCTGTACGTCGGCCTCCCCAGCGAGAAGTCGGACTGGGCCACGGGCCAGGGCTTCGTGACGACGTACGGGGGCGGAGCCGTGTTTCTCACCCGGTCCGCCGTTTCACGCATCCCCGGCTTGCCTTGCTTCCGGGGCGACCCCGACGGCAAGTCGCACGAGAAGCGGTGGGACAGCATGCTGCAGGACTGCGTGTCGCAGCACACCAAGATGAAGATGCGCGTGCTGCCCAGCTTCTACTCGCCCAGCGACAACGAGGCCTACGCCGAGCGCACCGACGCCTACGAAACCGGCATCCAGCCCCTGGCCCTGCACCACTACGACCACCGGCACCACCTGGAGCCGAGCGTAGCCCACCTCGTCACCGACGTCTGCGGCGAGGCCTGCTTCCTCCGCCGCTATAGGTTCCGCGACAACTGGGTCCTCGTCAACGGCTACACCATCACCGAGTACCCGGACGGCATGAACATGGCCGACATGCCCCACTCGGCCTCCGGGACCCCGGGTGCCGCCGCCGGCAAGTCCGTCATCGGCCCCGTCCGCGTCGACGAGGACTCCATCCAGCGCAAGGTGCTCATGTGGACGGGGCGCCGCAACGTGTGGCGGCTGCTGGATTCAGCCGTGGGCAACAACGGCGACGTGTGGCAGGCGTATGTGAAGCGCGGAGCTGCAGAGGATACGCCCTCCTTCAAACGATCAGAGGAGGAGGCCATGGACAGCGTCATTGTGTTGATTTGGGAAGCTGCCGTGTCTGGACATCAGTGATTTCCCCTTTCTTTCTTGTTTCTCTTCTTATTCGTCTTCTTTTTTTCTCTTCTTTTTCTTTCATATGTCTACTTCGCTTCTTGATCTTTCTTCTTTTCGCATTCACACGAGTTTCCAGAAACTCCATCTTGAGGAAGCATTGGGTGTTGGGGGCGTTGAAGCAGCTTTGTTACGACATCGGAGTTAGCTAGCTATGGTGATTGATGATGACAAGATTCCACTACTCATTTCCAGTCCTCTTTCCGTAACTCCCAGTACAGCTCGGTCTTGCCCTGTGTCTCGGCCTCTCTCGTAATGCCTTTGCCCTGTAGCCCAAGCTTCTCGTTGATAAGTTTGACCATTGGCGCGTTGTCGGCGAGGGTCGTGATGGTAACCAGGTCGAGCTGCAAGCCGTTCTGCTCTACACTCGCAAAGCCCCAGTCCATGGCCAATCTCATGGCCTCGGTCGCGTATCCCTTGCCCCGGTGATCGGCGTCAATGAGGGCGCCCACGTCGCCGGCCTGGAGGCTGGCGCCATCGCGCTTCCATACCTTGATCGCCCCATATCCGCCCAAGCCAATCACCTCCCCGTCGGGGTGCTGCTCTGACCGCAGCACCACGACAAGGTTGACCCGGCTGGGTCCGCTGATGACTTTCCCATCGTCTGTGTATACCGTAGGCTCAGATGCAGACTCTCTCATGCGAGTGATTGCGCCTTCTGCGACAGAAACATCCATGGGCTTGACGTTGGGGTCCGATGCGTTGCGGGGATCTGAGAGCAGCCGGGCAAAAGCAGGTGCATCCCGGGGCTCGACATTTCGAAGAGAGATGGGGAGGTCTTTCGACACCAAAATAGTATTGGTGTGGAATAGGTTGTGGAATCCAGGTTCCATTTTGATACTCGCTGCGATGCGGCGGTTTTGCTCAAATGCAGGCCTCAGCTTAGCTCAGCTCAGCCGAATGTGTAGGTCTATGCAACTCTTACTTAGGAAGCTGTGAAAGAAGTGGCTGAATTGGAAGTCATGTCAAATTTTATATAGATATGTCTATATAGGCAGATAAAGAAACTGCTCATTTCGAATAGACCTCAAAAGTGCCTAATCGCATCCCTGTTGTGTCGATGACTCAATAGGTCCCTAATAGGTAATCATTTCCCTGGTTAGGAGTCACAAGATTACACTCACGGTATCCCGGCAATGAACTGGGACAATTCGATCTCTACGATATCACGGCTACTTTCTATTGCAATATATGTCATGGAATATTTTCATTGATGCTGTCCTGTTCGATCCAAATTTCTCATCACTCTCTTTCCTTAGAGCTGATGCTGGATGTCGACGTTGTCGAGTACCGTTGCTCTTTCGATACGGCTTCCAACGTTGCACTTCTCTCTCGAGCTAAAGGGGAAGGTATATCTGGCGTAACAGATCGTGACTCATTAACGGGGCGCTTTGGCTTGGAACTCGTTGAAAGCTTCTTTCGACGCCCTGACGCTGAGCCACTGCTAGGCCTACGGCTAGGTTGATGATCTTCAACGTCAAGCGTCGGAGTCTGACTCCTCGAAGAGCTCACAGATGCGCGACGAACGCTGCTTGCGCGGCGTCTGCGCTCTACAATGGTTCGCGGGGGTTGAGGGGGCTGGGGGCTCTTTTCCAGGTCGGGTCGTCGGTGCTGAACATGTCGCCAGGGTAGCCACCAAAACCACCCAAACTGCTGCTTGGCAAGTTCGCGATCCCGTTCCTTGACCTTTTCGCGCAGCAATGCACGGCGCTCATTCTCCTTCTCCCAGTACTCTGTGCGGTACAATTCCCAGTTTTCTCTGAAATTGGCAGAGAATGGCTTGGCTAGCAAAAGCAGCTTGACGTAGTCACCTCCCGGCGCCAGATCCTCTTCATGTCCGGCCTTTTCCTCATCATCGTGGGGCAGTACCAATGTGGGGTGATTTTCGCTCGAGATTTGAAGTTCCTTCTCGACTTCGCGTAAGGTGGCCGGCTCAACATATCGGTAAGATGAACTAGCGGTGTGTGAGAAGAGGCCATATGTAAGGAAAAATCCAATTGTTGAGAGAGCTTCAGCCCACCAGGGTCGTCGTATTATGACAAGCTTGCAGTTGAAGCCTCGCAGGCCTCTGTTTGAGATGGCAAACCAGCGTCGCGGCCATCGGATGCCGCGCTCCCAGATTCCAGTTACCCAAACGAGAACGGAGGCGATTATGCCACCCATAAAGCAGACCTTCTCAGCACCCTCAACAGCCCAGTAGATGGAGCCGCCGACACCCTGCCCGTCCTCTCGCGGCGCAAAGAAGAGGGCGTAGCCAAAGAAAGCAACCCACAAAGTCAGCAGAGCGACGAAAAAGGTGTGATGGCGCTTCCGGGCCCGCAGCTCAAGAAACTGCGCTCGCAAGGATGCTTCGAGCATAAGAAGGTTCAGATATATCATTGAGGGTGAGCTCGGCGTATGATTGAGGGGATCGCCCGGCTTTCCAGCCGGGGAAATGCTGGGCGCCGTGCTGGCAGCATCTTTGATGCCTTGGGTTGGCACCGCAGCGCCCTTGACGATGGTGTCGAGTTCGTCGACCATGGCGCTCAGGAAAGAGCTGGATGTTCGGGGTTCGAAAATCGATCAGGCCCCAACAGGCCGAATGGCAGCCACTCAGATGGAGGTTGCGGCCATGCAGCGGCAGAGAGCGGGTCGTCGGATCGGATCGAGTCGAGTCGAGCGTACTGACAGGCGGTGTCGGCGACAGAGACTCGGAGCAGCGGCCGTGGCCAGGACCGGGACTAGAGCTCGCGGGGTTGTAAAGCTCTCGTGCAAGAGTGGGAGGGAGGCTTGCTCGTAGCGCAAAACGTGGGCCGGCTTCACAGCTCTCGTGGTTTTTTTGGGTGGGCGTTTAGTGGCGGGCTGAAGTGGAACGTCATCACATGGGCGCACGGCAGACGACGAGCGGAGGATGGACCATGGAGACTTGGGACTAAGAGGAGCAAGGTACCTCGCCTCCGTGACTGGCGGTTGGTGGGGTCCAAGCGCCAATTGTAGTGGGCTTTCCCAACACGTTGGGGAATCTAGCTTCTGTTGTCCAGGCCTCCCCAGGGACTTTATGGGGCGGCTAGTGCTATTCAGAACAGGAGACAGCGTCTTGTGAGAGAGTTGAGAACCGATATATTCCGCCCGCCTTTGCCTCCTCGTCCCCGGCGACGGTGCCTGGAGACGATCTTCTCTTCGCCCCATTCCCCTTCCGACTTTAAGAACACGCAATCCCTTGCTGCGTGCTAACACAATTCAACCCTCATCCTCGCGCGCCTGCAATGCGCCGCCCTATCTCCTTGCTTCTGCAACGGACTTCACCTCCTTAGGTAGCGTCGGCATTCCCGCGGCATCGGAACGACTCAAATCCCGACCCTGCCTTAACTCCGGTGTGACCGTCTACTCGATCCCTCAACGTCACCACTGGCGACGTCTCGACCTGCTGCCTGGGGCTTATAAGCGCCAGGGCCCCCCTTTTGCTGTTCTAGGATGCTCAAGCTTCAATCTGCATCCGCGGTGTTGCAGCTCTCGCGTATAACTCTTGCCGCCTCGATACCCGCAGCTACTTGCAAAATGTCCACCACAGACGGAACCATCCGTCCACCACCCGCACCCGCGGTGGAGGCAGACGAGTACAAACAAACTCCTGCCCTACGACCCTCGGCCGCCTTCTTCCCTCTAGGTTACAAGGATGCTGCATACCAATGGGTAAGTCAAATAGCTCGTTCCCGTTTACACGTGGATCGAGCGCCAATGAACGAACCCAAACTGACAGCCTCCAGTGGACCAGTTTATCCCCTCAAACCGTCGAGCGCAATGTCCTCAGCCTTGTGCCCTATCTCAAAGAAGCCACCGACAGCATCCTCAACCCCAATGTCGTCGACAAGCCCGATCCCTACGGTCACCGAATTTGGAGACGCTCCATGGTCCAGCTCTCAGGCAATGATCGTGCCTTGAACGAAGTTTCGGTGGAACGGGTCGGAGAGGAAACGGAAGAGACACTGGTCATTGTCCATGGCTATGGCGCTGGCCTTGGCTTCTTCTACAAGAACTTCGAGCCCCTTTCACGTGTTAGCGGACTGAAGCTGTACGCCCTGGACATGCTGGGTATGGGCAATTCATCACGACCCCCATTCAAGGTTCACGCCAAGGAAAAGGAAGACCAGGTTATCGAGGCTGAAAACTGGTTCATTGACGCACTGGAAGAGTGGCGCAAAGCCCGTAAGATTGAGAGATTCACTTTGATGGGACACTCGCTGGGCGGCTACCTCGCAGTATCATATGCCATCAAATATCCGGGACGCCTCAAGAAACTTATTTTGGCTTCTCCCGTCGGAATTCCTGAGGACCCATACGCCGTCAACGCCTCCATACCCGAGCCTGAATCATCCACCATCGCCGAGGAGTTCATCCAAGACCAGGCAGCCGCCGCTGCTGACGCTGAAGTTGCAGCCAATGCTGAAGCCGCCAGCACCCTCGCGAAACACAAGCCGGCTCACGTCGTCATCAAGCGCCCGCTCCCCGGTTGGTTTGTCTGGCTGTGGGACCAGAACATTTCTCCTTTCAGCATTATCAGAATGACAGGCCCTCTGGGCCCAAGATTTGTTTCCGGATGGACTTCCCGAAGATTCAGCCATCTCCCCGATGAGGAGTCCCGAGCTCTGCACGATTACTCTTTTTCCATTTTCAAGCAGAAGGGCAGCGGCGAGTATGCCCTAGCTTATATCCTTGCTCCTGGAGCTTATGCCAGACGACCCGTCATCAACCGCATCCACCAAGTTGGCCGGCAGCTCATTCCTCAGCCAGACGGTGCCAAGGCTCTCAAAGAAACCGGCATCCCAATCGTCTTCCTATACGGCGAGAATGACTGGATGGATGTTGCCGGTGGTTTGGCAGCTCAGGAAAAGCTGAACCAAGCCAAGCGCCAGGCCCTCCAGGAGGCTACCGAGGAGGAGAAGCGAACGGAGAACGGCAGCACCAAGGTGATTCTCATCCCCAAGGCTGGCCATCATCTTTACCTCGACAACGCAGAGGAGTTCAACAAGATTATTCGAAAAGAGTTGGAGGACACAAAGGAATACGAAAGGCGGAAGGCATAGAAAGATGCATTCGACGAGTATCGCAAAACCCTTGCGAAAGAAAGAGATGAACTAGAAAGGATGGGAATAATCATTGAAATGGCGTTCTGTGGGAAATAGCGAGAGGCCGGCATATGATTGTTTGTTGACAAGCATTTTAACCTGCCACGGAAAGACCTCGACCATCATGAGGCACGATGAAAGGACACACACAGGCGTTTTTGTTTTTGTGCAACGCTGCAACTCCTTGCGCAATCTTGGATATGCAAACACCATGACACGGCGGCATTAGACCAAGACTATATATCTAGCACTCGAATATTAGATTACGTTTCACATTTTAGACTTCAATAATTACATCTTTGAACAACTTAAGTCTTGTTACTTTTGATTTTCTCTATTTCTCTTGACTAGCATTGAAATGTCCATCTTTTCTTGCGTTGAAATAATCTATGGCATGTATTCGTCATTTCTACCAAAAAAATGATAATGATATTTATCTACAACACCACTGCTTGCCAACTCCTCCTTGTTAGTAAGCCATACGGCCCACCCTGGGTATTACCATGTTGCCTTTGTTTACCCCCGGAATTGCACCTTGCCTGCAAGCTGCACGATGTTGATAAATCGAGTGCGTAAATTCCTCCTGAACGCCATGCAAAAAAAAAATGCGAAAAGAAGTGAAGAAATGAACCCATACACTGGTCTCCTTGAGACCTTTTGAATGATTGTTGCTTTATAAATTGATCAAGTCCACTTCCGAAAAATCGGGAGGAGCCTTGCCGTAAACGACACGCATTTTGCTGTCAAGTGCAGTGCCTTCGTTGCTGATCCAGATATGCTCGCTGTATTTTTCTGTGCGTCGAACCTCGTCATCACTGATGCCCAGGTCATCACGAGGAATCCAGACAGTTGGTCGTCGTGCTCGCAGCGCTTCGTGTTTAAAGGCATGCCTAGTCAGAACATCACGCTCTTCGGGGGTAAGGTCCTCGATTTCGTCATGAATACCTCCGAATAGCGCCTCTCCTATGGCACGCTGATTCTCCAGATCCTTTTGGCGGTGGTTTCGTCGGTACTGTGAGGCCCTCCTGCTTTTATCCTTGGACGTGTTTATCATGGCCAGCTTGCGGAGCTGGTTTCCGCCATCCTTGGCCCAGTGTCCAACCTGCTTGACCGGACGTCGAAGTGTGCCAAATCTCTGCATCTGAATAGAGTCATTGCCATCCACTTGTGCCTTCTCCTTTGCTTCGGCCTCATTGTCAGAGTCGTCATCAGACTGTTCCTCTTCGTCGAGAAGGCCAAGACGGCTGTCTTGTGCTCGCTGGAATGCTTCATCTCGAAGCACCGCTTCGTCCTCAAACGTTATGGGGAGATGGCGTAGGAGAGGTGCAAAGGAATAGTTGAGTAGGACCTGGTAAATGATCGTCAAGATGAGGGCGACAATCATGATGATGCCGTGCGTCGTGCAGCTACTGTCGTTGTTTTGGTCTCTGACCAAAAAGAATAGACCTGCCATACAAACCTCCATCACGTAGATTCCTGTAAAGGTCTGGTTGATGGCTCGAGGATATAAGACACCTCCGGTATCGTTCTCAAATCGCGTTACGTAAAGCATAGCATAACGCTGGGCAATCCAAAGAAGACCAAACGTGATGATGGCGAAGATGGAAATCAGCGGCGCAATGACACAATAGACCAAGGCAATGCAAGCAAAGTTTGTGTAGATGGGGAAGAATGCACCCCAACGAACTTGGTTGAGCTTGGTATTGCGAGCCCATTTGCTTCGAGCAGTGCTATCGAAGATACGAGCAATAACGTACCACATGACCAAGGCACCAATCTGAAGTAGCGTACCAGAGCTTGTAGACATCGCCTGAAGAATCATGTAGGAGAAAAAGTAGTTGGCAGCTTTGGGCAAGTTGTTGGCGAGAAGGTCCAAAACATCCGAAACCGTCTTCAACTTCTTGAAGTTGTCGATCAGATCATCCAAAGACGCTGCAAAGAAAGAGGCGATTGAGACGATGAGGAAAACCTGGATGAAAAGGAAAGCAAAGTAAAACATCTGGACAAACTCAACCCTCTGGGATCCAGTCTTCGCACCCTTGAAGGCAGCCAGAAAATCGAGAATGTGCGGGATGAGAAAGAGCAAAATTCCGAGGACCACAGCAGGCAAGACACCAGCAATTGCCTTAACAGCGTTTTCAAGCACCTTACTATCCCTAATAAAGGAAAGCCATTCATTTTCCTGAATAAGGGTATCAACCTGGCTCAGGGCTGCAGTCCATGCCACGGGAATGGCCCAGAGAAAGATCATACCGGCCACAATAGCAAAGGCAATGCCAGTTCTCAGCCATTCCTGCCACCAAGACATGGCCATGTTGTCCCACGCAACGTCCTTGGGAGAGATTTCATTTAGACGTGGGGCCATTTGCTTGGGGACGTGGTGGATAACACTCTGGCAGGCCATATGAGCAGCGACTTGGTGGTTGAATTGAATAAAGGCGGAATTCATTAACGGGAATCTCTCAGGATGGTTTTGATCCTCTTCAATTTCCAAGTTGAGGCGGGCGAGTTCTTCGCGGCACCAATAGATAGTGTCAACCTTTTTGGTGATCAGAGGAATGCCAAATAGCCATGACACGCCAAATAGAGGGAGACGGTGCGTTGGGCGGTCTTTCTTCTTCAAGTACTTGGCCCACACCGCAGGTTCCTCGTCTTCTTGGTACTCGGGGTTGTGTGCGACCGCATACTCGGTTTCTTCTTCATCCGGACCCATAAAGGGAATAGAATGCTTAATCTTCAACATAAGGGGCTTCTTTTCCTCCCTTTGTTTGGGATCATACCCCTGTGGGATGGGTGACGCATAGGCACCAGGAGGCGGCTTCCAGAATTGCCACCATTTTGGCTCGTTTTTTTCATACATGTCGGAAATATGAGTCATGGCTCGAACAGTGTTGAATCCTCCAACCACGGGCTCCTGTAAAGCCTTGGGTCTAATATGACTCGTAGAATCCGCAGAGGCACGTGAGTTGTTTCGGGAATGAGTATTGATCCCACGTAGGGTGTCTGAAGCTGAGGGGCGGGGTTCTCCTTCGGTGTAAAGTCGATATCGGTCAGATCCACGGGATGGGGCGCGGTCGTTTGCTACTGTCATACCAATGAACCCGTTTGTCGTTTCCAGTGTCTCTTCCACATTGTTGCCGGCTTTGCTGACAACACCTTTGATGCCATGGCCAACTTTGGAGAATGGATCAACCAAGATTTTGAATCCCTTCGAGTGTTCACCGCTCGTGTGATCCTGCGCCTCTTTGACCATCTCATTTTGAGATTCACTCAATCCGGCATCAAGAGTGTGCGGTACATCGTGCTTGTCACCGGCGTTGTTGCCCCCATCGCTATTAGCCATGCGCTGGGCCTCTTCATCCTCCTGAGCATCACGAGCAGCCTTTTCTTCTTTGCTGATTGCCTTCATCTTCATCTGCTTTCGCATCTTCTTCTCCTCCGCATTCCTTTGCTTGATCTGGGCTTTCTTGGCATCCTTGATGAGGTCTGTCTCGGCTTGCTCGAGCTGCAGGTGGATTTTATTTCTCTCCTTGATTTTGTCCAGAAGCTTAGACAGGTCCCGGTTCAGCCAGATATTTCTAATACCGCCAGGGAACACGTCAAAAAGGCCCATCAAGGCTTCTTCCGTAAGCCACTTTGAAGGAATAGAGTTGACAAGTACCGTGGTCGCGGAGGCGCGAAGTCGATGCTCAGCACTGGTGAGGTAATCTTGCCGAACCTTGATGTAAACTCGAAGCTCAAAGAAGAATACGCCGCAGACCCAGACGATGACTAGGAGTGCCATCAACAGATGTGCATCGTACCGAGATGTGTGATTGGCGCTCACGTTGCCCCATGCGAGTGTGTCCAAACCCGTTGGCGTATTTTCGTCCTTCTCAGCATCATCTTTGATATCAACATTCTTGCCCTTTCCTCCAACATAATTTAGTGGAATAAGAATGGGCATAACAATGAAGCAGATAGGAATGAAGATGATAAGAAGTGTCCTCAGATAGCGAAGGAAAAAGTAGGCATCGAGACCGCATTTGTTGATGATTTCGCGATCACTATATCTCCATAATGTCTTTAACATTCCAACAAATGTCCTTGGCGGGGGCTCGGTTCGTTCGCGTTCAGGTACTAGATATGTCTTGGGTTTACTAGAGGCCAGTTAGTTTGTGGCGCTGAGAGATAAGGCGGGCCTGAACGAACAAAATTCGCGCCAACTTGTTTCGAAGGAACAGGAAGAGTAAAATCTGAACGGCAAACACGATGAGGGCAACGGCCAAAGCCGTCAGGAAACTGACGATGCCGATTCCTCGGTCTCGCTCCGAGGGATCGCTGCTGGTAGTCGAGGCGGCGGCAGACGAAGACGTCCTCGATGCAGGGGTGGAGAAAGACGTGGTGGCGGTGCCGCTGCCGCTGATGAGGGAGGCGGATGCTGATATCGTGGCGGAAGCTGTAGAGCGGGCAATCGAGCTAGCGATAGACGAGAGTGTGTCGGTCAACGACGTGCCCGTCTCGGAGGCGGTTGAAGCCATGGCTGCTAATTTTCCTTCGCGAGTGTGGTGGAGAGGTGGGAGAGAGGCCCTGGAAGGGCGAGGGCAGCGATAGGTTTCTCAGGAGGTCGCGGTGCTGTTGATCGAGGATTTCGGGAAGATTGTTGCAGGTATTCAGAGGTTGTGCAGTCAGACCATCACCGCCAGGTGTGGTCACAGCTCATGTGGAGTGAAATGGCGAAAAGAATGGTCCAGATGTACGACGAGACGCTGGCGGTTTGGCTTATAATTATTGTAGATTGCCAACATGTTTGAGCTCACCCTGGTAGCGTCATTGCTAGTGCCCCTGCAGGGTGCTGCGGGCCATTGTGGTGGCCTGGCAGCGGCCCAGCGTGCTTCTGAGTGGCTCGGCAGCTCCCACTCCACCCAACAGACCCCCCTCCAGCAGGGCAAAAACTGGGTTACAGGGCCTGTTGCAGCCGCCGCACAAATCCATGACATCAGAGGCTTCATTGGCCACGGACGGTTGCGAAACAGGCCCTTGTGCGTCACATCCTGGCTCGTCCCAACTTTCGTTGGCTGAGGATGCTCACTGCGAGACGCCCTTTGGCGCCACGACGTAGGAAAAATAGAAACCTGGGCCGCGCGCTTCCAGCAGGATGAGCGAATCTGAGGCAAGACGTGCCTTTTCGCTTTGTTTTGGTGCATGCATCTCGTTCGCGGCTATTCTTTCATGCTGCCCATCCCCTTTGTGGTCCTCTGCGGTCCTTTGTGGCCCTTTGTGAGTGGTGGCCTTGAGATAGCTTTGATGATGACGGCCCGACCGCCCGATTTGGCGATAATTTGACCAGGGTCAGTCCGGCATCTGCCCTCCAAACCACGTCGCTGCCAAGAACGCATACGTTGGTTGGGGCGACCAGAGAGGCTATAATGTCGTTTGTCGTTGGCGATCACCTGGCGATCTCTCGCCTTCACGCTCGGCTTTGGGACCAGCTCCAAACTCTGGCCCCAATGCAGACGAACTGGAATTGATTTCCGGCACGGTTGGTACCGATGACGGTTGCTTCTTGGAAGGAATGTTTCGTTTCATCCCACACACACGGTCCGCTCAATCAGACGGAATCGTATTGCTCTGAAGCTTTGGCGCATCTGAAACTTGGCACTGGCCGTGATGGGCCCCTGACACCCTATCTAAGATGCAACCCTCAAAATTCACAGCCTCTCTCGGCCCGGCCTATCATTTCTGATCTCACCCATTCACTTTCTACAAAGGGCAATACAGGGATCAATATCAAGTTTACACCAACCGACTGATTTTCAGACATCGCCGTTGATCATGTTTTGACATGTTTGAGAGCAATCGTCGTCGAATCATCTCCCTCTCCCCACATCTCAAACCTCAATCTCCGTTACTTCCAGGGTCTAGGGTGACACACGACGGCCAGCGCAACTTTCCATACCCACCCACTTGCATTGCACCTATTATTTCCCTTGGTGGCTCTCATGTGAAGCACGCATGCGAGGAAGGACACGAGTGCTTTTTAGCACTGAGCCGGATCGCCTTAATATAGATTCTGCCCGTCACTCCTCAACCTGACCAAGATCACACCGACATCCGTGCTATTTGCCGTTTAACTTGCCGACCAAAGACCGGTTTCCCGATGCCTCCTCATTAGCCCCATAATATAACACACCTGGCCGGTCAAATCCGTACTCCCCCACATCCCATAAGCTCATGAGGACCATGCGAAGGAGCCCCCCGCATCAAGAAACCTTTGCCATGAATTAAAGACAAATTCTTCCGAAAATATAGTTTGCTACTTAACTTGCCATTGCAGCCCAACGTTTGAACTGTCTGCATGTGAATATTTCTCGTCCAACACATGCAAATACCATTAAACTTCGCTAACTGACCTGACCAAATCAACACCAAAATGGCCAATGTTCAAGATCTGCGTATTGCCATCATGGGCAGCGGAATGGGCGGACTCGGAACCGCCTTGGCGCTTGCGAAGAAAGGATTCAAGAACATCGATGTTTACGAAACAGCCAGCAACCTGGGATTCGTAGGGGCTGGAATTCAGATGGCACCAAATATGGGACGGATTCTTGACAGACTAGGTTGCTGGTCGCAAATTGAGCGGGAAGCTACACGAGTGACGGGAAGCAGCATACGAGGTAAGGGTGAATGGTTCATGCCGTGTTTTGACTTACTTGGCTGACTCCTCCGCCAATAGTGGGCGCGACGAATGACGAGCTTGCGCACGTCGATATGCCGGATATCAAAGCCAAATATGGCTTTTCACACTGCTGCGGGCACAGAGCATCACTGGCTGGGCACATGTACGAGGCTTGCAAGAAAGAGAGCAGCATCAATTTTCACTTCTCAACCTCACTTAAAGAAATCGCTAGCTTCTCGCCCAAACCAAGATTCGTTCTCCAACCACGAGATGCTGAGCCTTACACGGTTGAAGCCGATATTCTTCTCGGGTGCGATGGAATCAAAAGTGTGACACGGGAGCAACTTCTCCAGCAAGTGGGAGCCGTGGCTGAACAGGCGGATACCGAACAGGCAGCTTATCGTATCCTCTTGAAGCGAGAAGATATGCAGCATGATCCAGAAATGCTTGCCTTGATTGATAGCGACGAAGTTGTGCGGTGGGTTGGCGAAAAGAGACACATCATCGCGTATGCCATTGATAACAAGTCCATCTATAACCTTTCAAGCGCTCAGCCGGACGAGAACTTTGCAGATGCCCCGTCGGCCACCTACACCACAAAAGGATCAAAAACGGCAATGCTCAAAGTCTTTGAGACGTTTTGTCCCCTGGTCCAGCGGATGCTCAACCTTGTGCCTGAGGGAGAGGTGTGCGAGTGGAAGCTGAGGATGTACAAGCCACTGCCAACATGGACAAACGGGTGCGTTGCGTTGGCCGGAGATGCCTGCCATCCTACCCTTCCTCATCTAAGCCAAGGCGCCGCCATGGCTATCGAGGATGGTTCGACCATTGCAGAGGTCCTCTCTCTGGCACCTGACACTCAGCCCGAAACCCTCGCCAAATGCCTGAAGGTGTACGAGCTGTCTCGAAAAGAGTGGACCTCAAACCTAGTACAGATGGCCTACTTGTCTGGCCGTACGCTGCACCTGGGCGAAGGCAAGGCAAAAGAAGAGAGGGACAGAATGTTCGGGGAACACAAGGCAAATGGGGCCGTGCCGGATAAGTGGGCATCACCAGAGGTGCAGAAGATGATCTACAGCAACGACTGTGTTGAAAAAGTTAAATCCGAGTTTGATGCCCACTTTGCGAGCCTGTAGGACTTGGTTGCACAATGATTTACGCGGAACAATATGGGGAGAGAAATTTTAAAATTAATGTACTTGATAAGAAGAATGAACAAAGAAGAGGTCGGCCGTGGTGCCGCGCAATACAAGTAAAGCCGGATATTCCCCCCAACGCCTGACGAAGTCGAAAGAAAATCCAAGGGTTTTGCGTGTCGCAAACTTTTGCCCCAATTATGCATGAGGACGCGCATCATAGAGGAGCAGGTCGTGCGCAATTATTACTGGTCTTTGGTTGGATCGTCGTATGAGAAACAGCGGGATTGGTTTTGAACAGTTCCCAAGCACCCGATAATTATGATTTTCGTATCCAGCCCAGCCATCTCGATTCGTTGTCGACGTTTAGAACAGGCAGTCTAGACAGCAACAGCAGGCCGCGGCGGCCAGGAGACCCGTCAAGAGGCCGCTTGACTTTGATTCTTGCTGCTGACCGGGAAAGTATCCCTGGGGCGGTACCCCTTGCTGGTATGGGGGCTGACCATAGGGTTGTTGTTGTCCGTATTGTCCTTGCTGAGGAGGATATTGGCCTTGCTGCGCGTAGCCCATCGGGGGAGCTTGCTGATAGTAGCCCTGCTGGCCACCTGGTTGGCCACCTTGCTGGTACGGATCTTGGTAGCCGCCGTAGGCGGCCTGTGGGGGAGCGGGAGGCTGGCCGTAGGCCGGAGGTTCGTCTTGCTTGTAGGCCATGTCGACGGTGGAATTAGGGGTATGTTGTTTGTTGGGAGCGCGCGAGACGATAAATGTGCGGCGACGGTCGGGGAATAAGAGCGGTAGAAATCGGTCGATTCGGCGTAGGAGAGAAAGAAAGAGGAGGCGCAAGAATTAAAAGGGACAGGCCGCGCGATGGCAAGCAGCGATAAATTGTCTGGTGCCAAATTCAGGCCGTCTCACATGCCCTTTAGACGCCACAAAGCGCTGCGTCGTTAGTTACGTGGATCGGATTGGTGTGGCATGTCCTGCGCCACCCTTGGCTGCCTCCATTGGGCCACCAACGTACTCGGCGAACTTCTCAGTTTAGGTCCCAAGCGCCGATAGAACTCTCCCCAACATTCTCAGACCCGAGACCGATTTGAAATCGGCGACGGAAACCAACAACTCGGTTGAAACACCCCGCCCTTGTAACAGCTGTTCGTCTTGATTCGCAACGCAGAGCAGTTGGCATGCATGCTCGGGTGCAAAGATTCCGTGCTGCGCCACAAATCTGAACCCTCATTCGTCTCTGGTGTATAGTTAGACCTCCATGATTCGTATCCTAATGCCGACATACCCGCACTGCCGGCGAACAACAGCAGTCATGAAAGTTTGAAACGGCATGATCTGGGCCGCCTGATACTCAAGCCTCCGAGCTCCGAGGAACCTTGTGGGTAACATTTGCCATCCGACTTAGGAGCAGCAGCCAGTACGTACAATCTTTGAATGATTGTCTTGGATGTTCCTCTGCATCGTGGCTAGTGCGCAATATTGATCCCAGCCAAAACAACCCCATTCAAACTAGAATAATCCTAAAAAAAACCTCAAGACATTATCCTTGAGTGAATTCTGTCATTTAGGCATTGGGGCTTTTTTATTCTGATGAGAGATGCTGAGACATGTGGTCTGGTTGCAGGGCCCCTTCACAGGGGCACAAGACGAGAATTCGTGAAAGCTCTTATCTCCACGTGACTTACACAGTGGCTGAACCCTCAAGCCGACCTGTGGCTTGACTCTTGCCCCACCAATGGCAACCGCCGCACCACGAAAATGTGAATGAAATTCATCCATCGACGAGAAACCCCACGATCACGTCCGACCGCCCCTCCGAGCCGCAAAGACACGCCTGCGCCGACCTATAACGTCACCCGCACGTAGGAAAATCCTTTCGGAAACGGCAGATCCATCATGGCTACTCTAGAAGAGAATAAGCCCAAGTGAGTACGGTTTTGACTGGGGATGCGATATCTTTGGCTAACCCCACCATCAAAAAGGCACGACTGGGCCGACGACGACGACATCGAGGAGACTTCCACCGATCTCCCTCCCCCCCAGACCATCGCCAACAAAGATGGCACCAAGACTATCATTACTTACCGATACGATGACGATGGCCGAAAGGTCAAGACTACTCGCCGCGTCCGATACATCACCCACACTGAGACCGTGAACCCTCGAGTTGCCGACCGAAAAACTTGGCCCAAGTTTGGCCAGAGCGCCAAGGATCCCCCAGGCCCTGCTGCCGATACCACCTCCGTTGGTGAGAACATCATTTTCCGACCAAGCTTCAACTGGCGCAAGGATGCCAAGGACGAGGGCGCCGACGCCAACGCCAAGGCTATGAAGGACAAGCTGAAGGACAAGCAGGTCAAGTGCCGTATTTGCAATGGAGAACATTTCACAGCCAGATGTCCCTACAAGGACACCATGGCGCCCATTGGAGAGACTGGTGCTGGCGATGTTGCTGCCGGCATGGGCGACGAGCCTTCGGCTGCTGGCGGCGCTGCTGGCAAGAAGGGCTCATATGTGCCCCCCGCTCTGCGTGGAGGCCCCGGCGGTGCTGTTGGAGAGCGTATGGGTGGATCGAAGTTTGGGGAGCGCGACGACCTTGCCACACTGCGTGTCACAAACGTGAGTACATTATGTGATATGTTATATCCCTCGATGCTAACGCGAGTCAAAGGTGTCCGAGATGGCCGAGGAGGGAGAGCTGCGGGATATGTTCGAGCGCTTTGGCCGTGTCACCAGAGTATTCCTGGCCAAGGACCGAGAAACTGGCATGGCCAAGGGCTTTGCCTTTATCAGCTTTGCCGACCGTGGCGATGCCGTCAAGGCCTGCGCCAAGATGGATGGATTCGGTTTCAAGCATCTTATTCTCAGGGTGGAGTTTGCCAAAAAGGCCCAGTAAAGGCCATTTCGTTCTGTCATGGGTTAGTTAGGGGCACGGTTAATGCATTGGTCGAGGATTTGCACCTCATGATTCAACGACTGTCTAGATATCGTTTCCTAGGGTGACGAGGGAGAGGTGATTTTGTGCGTGATCTATCAAGTTCACATCAAAATGAAAAACAAAACCCAAATTCTAAAAGTCGATGAATATCATTTGAATGAACAAAGTACCTGCATATGCGTCTCTTGTTTGTTTCTTGTTAGGTGTTTGCTGTGGATGCTTCGTGAGGGAATAGTCTTGCTATCCTAGCGTCTATCTGGTTGCCCATTTAAACAACAAGAAACATTTTTGATTGAGAAGATATGAGGATCTGAAAATAGAGGCCCCTTCGAAATCAAGCCTTCTCGTGTCCTGCTACCCGGCAGGCAGCCTGTCTACTCCCCACCTGGCTTTGTTGTTCACATTGTTGGGGGGCTTGCATCTCGACGGGGCGGACTACGCCTTGCGACTTGAGCTAATAAATGACAGCTTTGCAGAAGAACCTTGCTCAAGGGCAATAACTAGACAGACACTGGCATGTGAAAGTCCATCAAGCTAGGAGAGCTCAGAGGAGGACTGTCATAGGCTGTGATGGCCTGGAGCTATGGCGGAAGGGCCACTTCAACCCTTGCCCTGGCTAGGTTACTGGAGCTGGCCCTTGAGCCTCGGGCATCAAAGAACAAGCAATTGAAAGAGCTTCCTGAAGAGCTCAACAAAATATAAGATTTATGATTAACAGCTATGGAACGGCTCCACAGCGCTCGGGCTTCCGGGGCCTCAGAATCCCAGGAGAAGGGCAGAGATGGCTCCGCTCTGAATGAGCTCGAACTATGGCAGGCAGCAAGCAGAGTCTGAGAACTGTCTATATTCCCACTCGGGAGGAAGACAGAGAGAATTGGTATCTTTACCAAACCTGTATGAGAATTAGAAAGCTCTGCGTCTCTTGTTTCTTCGTAGCATGCGTAAGGTTTGTCATTTTTTTTCTAATGAAGAGGAGGCCTCTGTCCTCGTAGATCCTGCACCAATGTGAGCAAGAGGGGCACGGGGTGATGAATCTGCAATATTCCGCTAATGGTAATTAGCTCGCCTGGACAAGGGCCAAAGTGACCCAAGTGGCGGCCAGGATGTGCACCGTACAGGGCTGATTGTGAAGGTGGAAGTGAGTAGAAGGTGTGAGCAGCAGGAATGAAGCCATCCAAGTTTTTGGAGGCTTCGCATGAGTGGCTCATCTCAGTGATGGATGGCGTCGTGAGCGTGCGGATGAGCGTGATTGGAGAATTCTCCTGGTTAAAGGCAAAAAAGGACAGCCAGAATGCGACAGTACTGTGAGGAGGGCGTGAGCGCGAGGGGAGCGAGAGAGCAGCGCGAGCATGTGATTGTGCCCACAACCCCACAGCTTCAGGCGCTGCGTGGGGTTTGAGGGCGAATCAAGCCATACAGGAGAGCTCTCTCATCCGACAAGGCCCCACACTCTCCGGAGGTGGGGCTGGGTTCCGGAATACCTATCGGAATCCGTCCTGAAGTGAGGGCAGACTGACCGGCTGCAGAGGGGGCTGCAAAGGGCGAGAAGCCGCGGGTAGAATCGGCGGCTTTCCATTGCGGAGAAAGAGAAGGCGAAGAACATGGCAGAAGGCGAGGGCCGAGGGGCAACGCCGTGTGACCGTTCGCGGAGGCAAAACCGCTTGATTTGTGACGTGATCAATGAGCAGTGGGCACGCGACAGGGTGGAGAGGCTCCGATGGAATGCGAGTAGCCAGTGCGTTTGGGAGTAATTAGTGGGCGTTTCTAGTGGGCTCGGGGGCCAACTTCAGCCGGTGGTGCCCCACGGTTTCGCGCAGGGCCGGTACTTGCCCATGGCCCAGCGGGGGATTTAGTGGGCTCTAGCGGGCGCCAGGGAATGCCAGCTGCCTGCATTCGGTGACAGTTCAGGCGTTGGTCCGTGCCGGAACAGGTGTGACTTGAGTTTACACCAGGCACATGGCTCATGCAATGCTTCGCCTCCTCGCGGCCGTGGGTTACATTTGTCCGTCTGGCTGTTTAAACACTGCATCAGCTCCAACCATCCATCCCCCCATCTCTGCCTATCGCCATCCAATCCCCGCTTCAACAGCGTGGTCCGGAAAGCACAATTGCGACAGAGGGCAGCGGGAGCCACTGCGAGCTATCTACAGAGCCTATCGTCATTCTCGTCTCACACGTCGCATCACGTTCAACCGTACACTCGCGACCAGGCAAACCACCCACCTCATTTCGCAAGACGGCACACGGCGGAAAGGGAAAAAACCACCGCCAGGATTATTCCCACCCCTGGCCTCTTCTAGACTTGCACGTTGGCAGGAAGCTACCTTCTCGTGTATTCCTGGCTGCAGGCCTGCGGAGCCCTGACGTCGCCAGAACGCGCACAAAGCCTCCTCAACAATTGCCTACTGAACTTGCCCGCTTCTTCCGTCCAGCTCTGTGATATTCTGCCCTACCTTTTTCAACAACTGGTAGTTCAATATCCTTACCCAGACACCTGAACTTGCTCCTTTCAACCTTTCCCAACTCAATTCATTGCCTTTCTGGCACCGTCTTGCCTGCTGAGTTTCACCTACGTCAATTCGCCATGAGCTCCTCTGCCGATCCGCAGCCTAGCGGCCCTGGCCTTCGGCTGCGGCAATCCGGGGTCGATTCGTCTAACGGCCAGGACAGCACCGGCGTAGAGCATGACCACGACGGAGAGGCGTCCGATGTTGACGTATCGGAAGCCAAATCTCAGAAGACGTACGGACGTACTCCCGATGGCACAGGTTGGTTTTACATCATGATGACTCAATCCAAGAATTGGACGCTGATTTCGCTTGTCAATTGTAGTCTTCATTGTACCCACCACCCATGACATGGTCTCGCAGCTTCTCGATCCGCGACAACCAAAGAATCTTTCTGACGCCTTGGTACTTGGTATATTAGCTCTGCATATCTTGGCTGCCTATGCGCTTCCAAGTGGTTGGAAGCGCCCCGTCTTCGCTCTCGTGTTCCTATTCTGGCGCGCCGCCTACAACATTGGCATTGGTGTTTTGCTCAATATCCAATCGAATCATCGCCGCCTCATTACCTGGGCTAAACGATGGCAGCTCTTCGAAGATCCGGCTACGGGAAAAAACCCTCGTCCATGGCTGTACCACTTTCTTAAGCGAGAGCTTGAGGCCAAGATTCCCGAGGACTACGAATTCGAAAAGGCCCCCATCGAGTATAACACGTGGCTGGTCTTTCGAAGAGTTGTTGACTTGATCTTGATGTGTGATTTCGTATCCTATTGCCTCTTCGCCATTGTATGCGGCCACACGCCCGAGGGGGAAAACATCCTTCTCGGCATTTCTCGTTGGATCATTGGATTCGTCCTCATTGGCTTTAATCTCTGGGTGAAACTTGATGCTCACCGGGTGGTTAAAGATTTTGCCTGGTACTGGGGTGACTTTTTCTATCTCATTGACCAGGACTTGACTTTTGACGGCGTCTTTGAGATGGCACCCCACCCGATGTATTCGATTGGCTATGCTGGCTACTACGGCATTTCCATGATGGCTGCTAGCTATGAGGTGTTGTTCATCTCTGTCATCGCTCACCTAGCCCAGTTTGCTTTCCTTGTGGTCGTTGAGAATCCCCACATTGAGAAGACATACAACCCTCCTTCTCCACGAAAGCGGACCACATCCGAAGGTCAGAGTGACCGGGCCGCTGTCAGTATCGAAGGCAATTATGATCAGGACACTCTCACCCCGTCCCTCAAAGACTCCCCAGTTCCGGTTCATAATCTTGTTGGCCTGGGAAGCATCGATCTTTTCCGAGTCCCAGACTTTACTGTCATCGCATTGCCCCTATATGTAGCCACTCTTACACTTGCCACCCCATCGACACCTTTTTGGCAAGCTCTGTTTGCAATTCATGCCCTGGCTTGGCGCATCTGGTACCACGCCGGTCTTGGTTATATCCTGGACCAGCAGTCAAAAACAAAGATGTGGACCCGCCACTTTCTCAAATATGGTGAGAGTGCTGGTGAGGCCTGGCGTCAATGGAAGGGCTTGTACCACATCTCCATTGTCATGTCAAACACCTCATTGATTGCCGCGTGCTGGAAGATGTACTCGCCCCCAGCTGACTGGGCTTATGGTCTTGTCCTGCTCAAGCACGTACTCGGTGCTGGTTTGGTGGCTTTGCAATTATGGACCGCATTCAGTATCTACGACTCTCTTGGTGAATTTGGATGGTTCTGTGGCGATTACTTTTTCGATTACAGGGCCAAGTTGACGTACAAGTCCATTTATCGATTCCTTAACAACCCTGAGAGAATTTTCGGAACTGCAGGTGTGTGGGGTGCTGCACTGATCACATGGAGTCGAACCATCTTCCTGATGGCTCTTGTCTCGCAGATACTCACTGTCAGCTTCCTCTCGTATGTTGAGCGACCTCATATGCAAAAGATCTACGGCCGGGGTCTTCGCGGTGAAGCTGGACTCACCAAGTTCATCAAGAAATCGCTACCCCCGCCGGTCAAGGGATGGCAAGAGAGCATGGACAAGGTTATTGATGAGACGACACACTTTGTGGAAGACTTTATTGAGTCGGCTCGCCCCAAGTTTGCAGCAGGAGTAAAGACTATTGTTCGGGATACCTCTACGCTATTCAACATGGCACCGGCCCGGCTTACAATTACTCGAATCGCTCCAAATTTGGAGGGACGAGACCCCAAGCTCTACTCTATCGCTGTCCAAGGTACGCCTTTAGCTCACTCTGGAGAGGAGTGGGCTACTGGAAAGGAGAGCTTGACTGGAAGATTCCCCAAGCCTGTCAAGACTATGACATATGAATATGGTGCTCCGCTCCGGGTCAAGTGGAAGGCTCCGGCAAATCATAGCAAGAAAGACTGGATTGGTTTGTACATGGTGACTGATAACCGTTCGCGAGAGACGACCGAGGTTCCTACGCTCGGCCGATGGGCACCGACAAATGCCGGACAGTACGATGTTCTGACGGCCGATGTCAGCATATCAGTCCCAGAGCACCCGGCAGAGAACTCCGAATCGCCAGACATCGACATGGTTGAGGGAGAGGTTGTATTTGAGGGAGACAAGCTTTGGTGGACACAGGGCGTTTTCGAATTCCGATATCACCACGACGGAAACCACACTGTCATGACAATTTCCGAGCCCTTCGCTATCCAGATCCCCAAGTTCGACGAAGAGGGCGATGTGGATGTTGATTCACAGGGCATGTACGAGCAGGCTGTCGAAGCAGCTCTTCTCCCAATTGTTCAAAACTGTCTGGACCGCGATCCTGATATTGCCCCCAATATGGCAGAGGAGCCTTTCGGTGGCCATGTGGAACGTGATTCTAAGTACGCTAAGAGGATTGTGTATGCTATCCGGGAAATGTTTGGCATCGAGTTCGCGCCGGCAGTTGTGGCGGCGGACGGTAATGTTAAGAAATTGGCCTGGCGAGTTTGCAACGCAAAGGAGGTTTTGGTGCGGTTTCCGAACGTTTCGTTTTTAATGATCACCGCTAACATATCGTTTAGGCTCCTTACAGTATGTCTAAGTCAAGAGGAACCACGACCCCCGCGCTACAGGATTTTCCCTCGGAAAAAGCTTGATGTGATGTGTACGGTGTTCTTGCAGGACGGGAACCACGCGTGCTGCCATTACTTAAAGAGAGTTTTGTTATTGGGGTGTGATTGGGTGGGAATTTTTGGACTGCAAGAATAAGAAGAGGCGTTGGGATACCCGTTAAAGCACATTTATGGTTTTCAGCCACGAACCAACGTTGATTTCCTTTTTAGAAGTGATAGCCCCTTTTCATGTAGACCAGAATTGAGCGGCTCGATGGGGTTGTGGATTCATCCTCCAGCATCCTCGACCTTGTGGAATTGACTGTTGAAATGGGCCAATTGGTGAGATGAGGTCCGGTCTAGATTTTGTGTGGCTGGAAACGTTAGGACCCTTCAGTGGGAATAGTATAGAGCGGGCGTCTGTGTCGCCAGGTGACGGATTTACGACGCCATGCTTGGAAGGGAATAACACGGCGAGGAGATGAGAACGGTTTCTTTATGTGTAATTTAAGACAAGAACTGGCTACAGCTTCTCTAGACGAATGGCGCATCTATGCCATCTGGGCCCCCCTAGTGCTAGAGGGGCGGGTAGAAGGTGATGTGCGCGTGACCAAATGAGACGAAACAAGTGCCAAGAACAGGACCCCCGTTATAGAGTTGCAGAAGCGACCTGAACCCCGCACTTATGGGGTCTTCAATGCGCGTTTAGCGGCGGATTGCACCCTGAAAACAGCCTTGTTTGGCCCTGCTGGCAACGGCGTAGCTGAGGATGACACTGGTGGGTGGATTTAGTGGTCGGATCCTCCCCTGAAATCCAGGAGCCCGACAGACGAGAACCAAGGCGCGTATAGAAAGATGGCGGCGCCTCATGCTCTTTCTGTAAGGATTTGCTTCCTCAAGCTGTCTTTCATTTTCACCACCTTAATCGGGATTACACTCCTTCACCTGTCCCCATTGTTGGACTCGTCCGCTTTGGCTTGACGATCACGCTCTCTTTTTTTCTTCTTTTTTTCTTTGCTTCCTCTCACAAACTTACCTTGCGTCACCCTCACCCGTTTAGGTAATGCCCCTGTCAGACCAGCGTCCCGACGACCCGCCTGCCGCATAAGCGTTGCATTGCAGCCTCGAATCCTCTCTCTTTGTCTCTTTGTCATTCAGCGTCGACGACACAATGGGATCGGTTCTCCCAAATCCCGCTGTCGCCCAGTCGCGGCACAGCTGCAAGAGAAGAGATTCGCGGTTGGTGCTTGTGCTTCTGCTGCTCTTGCTGCCGCTCTTCAGCCTTCTCTCCCACCTGGCGGACGCCTACCGGGCCTCCACCGTCACGCAGGTCCAGCAAGTTGGGGATGCGACGCCCGCCGATTCCGTCGACGCCGACTCATCGCCCGCCTTTCTCTATGTCTCCTCGTACAGCGGATCTGTTACCACGCTCAAGTTCAGCGCTGGCAAAAAACTCGAGCCCGTCGCCTTGACCGAGGGCTGCGCAGCAAGCCCCTCGTGGCTTACGCTTGACGCTGCTAATTCGGTCTTGTATTGCACCGACGAAGGGATTTCATCTGCCACCGGTGACGGCTCCATTTCCTCCTTCAGAACCATTGAGGATGGAAGCTTGCTGCGACTAGACCAGGCTCGCACCATTTCTGGCCCTGTGAGCCTGGCCCTGTACGGCAAGAAGAATGGTGGAATGGCTATCGCTCATTAGTATGTCCTAGACCTCTCTAGGCGCACCATCGCCAGCCCTGTCTCTGTACTAATAATGTTGATTTCTTAGCGGCGGCTCTGCTCTCACCACTTGGGACGTAACAACCCCTAATGCCGTGGCATCACTCGAAACTAGGCTGTTCAAATTGAATCAGCCAGGGCCTGTTACAGATCGTCAAGAAGCCCCCCATCCCCACGCTGCAGTCGTGGATCCCACTGGCCAATTTGTTGTTGTGCCCGACCTCGGTGCGGATCTTATCCGCGTATACGCAATCATGGGCGAGGATTTAACTCTTCGGGAACGCGAGCCTCTCATTGTGGCACCAGGAAGTGGGCCTCGGCATGTCGCATTCGCCGACAAGGGCGACCAGACTTTTATGTACCTGGTTACAGAACTGGGCAACACCATCGTCGGATACGAGGTGACGTACAACGAAAACTCTCTTTCGTTTGAAGAGATCTGGACAAGTGGAATCCACGGCAAGGGGAAGAATGTGCCGGAGGGCGCTGCCGCCTCCGAGGTTATCATCTCTGTAAGAACGACTTCAACACCTTCAAGATCGAAAAAAAAAAAGATTTCTAACTTCTGTTGCTAGCCCGATTCTAACTTCCTGATTGTTTCATCTCGCAATGAGAACTCCTTAGAAATCCCCAATTTCGACTCGAGCAACAGCACGAGCATCCCTTCTGACCCCCTCATAAACTTTTCTATCGAATCTGGCACGGGCCACCTGCATCTCATCCAAGAAGTGGCAGCTGGAGGAAGATTCCCGCGACAGTTTTCCATGAACAAGGCTGGAAATCTGGTGGCTGTCGCGCTCCAGAGCGACGCCAGGGTGGTGCTGATTGAGCGAAACGTCGCAACAGGCGAGCTCGTAAAATTCAAGGCGCATGCTGAAATTGAAGGCGAGCCGACAACAATAATTTTCAATGAATAGGAGCGTTGGATCGGGATCAGTTTGATGAATTAAAGGAGTACCGGAATGGGATGCATTTTGTACAATGAGCCAATGTTGCATAAACACCGTAAAATACCACATCCAAGTTAAGACGCCAGGTTGACCCCATTGATTTATTGTGATTGTTAGAAGAAATGACGAGCTGGAAATCGCCCATCATGTTGAATGCTACTTAAAGTGAGTGTTGTCTATCGAGCGGCTTGAATATAATTTGGTGTACCGGAAAGATCTTCGAACCCAACATACTGCGATAAAGCCTGGATAAGGGACTGGGAGTGTAAATTTATGTGGGAAATCGGAATTTAAGTGTTGTTTCTTATTTTAGACGTGCATGGTTCTAGACGTTGGGTTTGATGTGGTCACAAAGTAAAGGGCTCGAGAGAACTGTTCCAATGTTCCAAGCCCAGGGTATAGATAAGCTTGGAGGTGGAATCAGCGTTGCATGGGCTTTTCTCGTAGAACTTACGTCTATACGTTGCTTTTGTATTGCTATATCTCACTTGTCGACGATACGGCGTATCTCTGTTAGATGTAGTAGCAATTGGTACAATGAACTTTAGGTTTCACTTGTCAACAGAATCTCCTTGTAACATCAATGGCCAGCGCCATCTTCACAATCGGGTTAGATTCGATGCTGACAACTTCGCCCCCACGATGACGAGCACGTCGGGGTCCTTCCATTCTGACAGAATTGCGGTCGGGCCGATCCATAACCGAAGCACTATAACCTCCATATTCCAATGGGCTATGAAAGACAGGCGGTTAATTTATATAGCAGGAATTGCGAGGCGGAAGCGATGAATATGATGCCGGTAACTGAGCGTCGTCAAAAGATAGCACAAATAACCACGCCAGCTCGGTCGGATCGGTACCAGACTTTCTGGGGAAAGCTAATGAGCCGGGGAGTGGTGTGCCACACTCACGGTTCCCCCGCAGGCCTCCATACCCATCTCGGCTACATAGATTTTCATGGACGCTTTCGTCGGAAGGGAGCAGATTGGCTGAGTGGCCGGACGCGGCTTGGGATGGCGGCTTGAGCGTGGTAGAGGATTCCCCCTATTCGGGCCGTTGGCGCGCCGCTTCCGCGGATGTCCATGTACATAATGATGAAGACTTTGTACTATTTTCTGGGAATCTTTCAGAACCAGCCGACAGAGCTTGTTCTGTCGGTGTCGGTTCGTTAGGCATTCCGCCAAGGTAATAGCCACGCACACATCCGTCCGCAAGGCCAAATGGAGGTCGTTCCGACGCAGCTCGGCGGATCTCCAACGAAAAGCAATCATCCCCGGTGCGATTAAAGTGTCAGCCGGGACCACGAGCAATGCTTCCTAGTTCGGTAGCCGGGGATGGACATGTCCCATGACTTGCGAGGAACGGGGCCGGATGAGAGCCGCGCCACTGTTGATCCGCAGTCTGCATGTGGTCCCTTACTTGAAGAAGGGTCCTTTGTAACATGGCAGCCATGTGTCATAGTAGGGTCTCGTGTCGAAGTGAGCGGGGATGAGAGGCTTCGGGAGAGGCTTACTCTGTACGAGTTGAGGGATTGAGCGACCAAACAACATGTGGCTCTAAGCGCCACTGGGCCAAGGTAGAGCAAGCATTGATTAATCAAATGAAAACACGGGAAGATAAAAGCCGGCAGTTTGCTTTTGCTTGGTTGGAGTGACAGGCTTCGGTAGTTAGATGGGGTACATGATAATTAACCTATTAATCCACCACATACAGTAGCTGCAGCCCAAGTCGCAGCTACCGGGTTGAGCTTCAAGTGGTGCAAGCCTCCTTCCTGGAAGGTAGGTACTTTGTGTACATGGCAGCTGGCGGCTAAATTGAAACTGGAAGGCAAGGGTCTTTCAACCAGAAAAGCACGCGGTTCAATAGCTCTACCAACTAAGATACAGGCGATATCAGACACCTGAACAACACCTGTCCATCATGCACTCTTGCTGTCGTGGTTTTCTAACAAGAAACCATCGACTTGATGGAAAAGAGCTAATTTACCAAAATACAACGAGCCGACAGCCGCGACTGGGGTTTAAATGTGATCGGACAGACAGAAACAGGAGAATTAAAACTCCACGAATGGCTTTCCTTAAAGGGCGAGGGGTCCGCCAATCCGTTCATCGCTCCACCCTCCTCCACCGTCTCTGCCGTTGCTTCGCTGCCTTGCTCGGCCGAAAGGTTGGGGAAAGCAAGTACCTCACTCAGGCGACACGGCGAGCTAGCGCTCCTCTCGGGACCGTGGCGGGTGGGCCGTTGCCACTGCAGGTAACGAGCTGACCCCCCAGTTCCCCGGGAGCAGGAGAGCAGAACGAGCCAGGCTGGGCGGGTTGGGATGATACGAGTGCAGCCCGTGTGCTATGCTCTGTATTTTCTTCCCCCACGAATTCGTCAAGCACGGACGAATGCTAAACTCGACGAACGGTGGTGGGCTTCACAGGCCACAGCAGCCCGCTAACAAGGCACGTCGGTTCTCGGATGTCATACCATACCCACTGCATCTTGGCACCAACAGCTCGTTTCGTGTAGCTCAGCCTGGGTGGCCTGCTGGCAGCTGTGGTAGGCCAGGCGCAGCCAGTTCCCAGCAGGCTGCTGAAGCCCACTGCAAGTCCGGTTTGATTCCCCACCTCCAAGGCCCACCCACCAGCCCAGGGCCTGGGGTTCCCCCAGACGTTGACTGAGCAAGCGTTCAAGACCCTTGCCCCCAATACATAATCACGACTCCTCCATGCTACACCTAAAGAGGGGATCCTTTTCCCCAATCTCTGGCCTTTAGCAGCGACAAACCGTGCCCTTTCAAATAATCTCGCGTTTTACCAGCCATCGCAGCTTTCCCAGCTGGGCTCGCTATTAGATCCCGTCCACCGGGTCCGACTTTGTCACCCGCCATCGTCTCTCTCCCCCATGCTTCACGGCCCTTCACACCTTCACCGTCAAGTCCGACTCTCGTCATCCCAATTTGCCTCCCCGCTGCTCCGTATACGACATGTTGCCTCGCTTATTTTAGCGGACTGGGAACGTTTACCATTTTATGTCTCGCAGTCCTAAAACACAGGCAGTTATTATTATTGTTGTTATTATTATTATTGCACTCGCTTGAGCAGACGACCGATTTCTTGCCGCCAACCGTATTGGACTTGCACCTCAGTCTCACGCCATGTCACCATCCTCTACAGGCGAATCTCCTCAATCAGCCTCGGGGAGTTCTTCCAGGCAGTTTCCGCTTCCCACCCGTGACATCTTTGGCATCGATCTTTCATCAACTTCTTTGGCGGCTCTGACGAATGACGCCGGTACCGGCATCACGTCGCCCATCAATCTCAAAAACAACCGCACCCACAGCTTCAGCCGAGCAAGCATACTTGGGGCATCTTCCAAAATCAGACAGCCATCTCTATCTTTAGATAATAGGCCCGACAGCATGACGAATGGAAGTGAAAAGGTCCAGAGCGATGAGGGCTCCAACCCACTCAAGAGAAGGAATACAGACGCCGGTGTCGACTATCCTCGCCGCAGAGCCACCATTGCAGTAAGTAGCACCAAACTACCCGACTTCCATCACCGAATCATCCTAATCATCCTCCCAGTGTGAGGTTTGCCGTTCAAGAAAGTCTCGGTGTGATGGAACAAAGCCCAAATGCAAACTGTGCTCAGAATTGGGCGCCGAATGCATTTATCGAGAACCAGGAATCAAGCTGGATGCTGGAGACAAGCTGATTCTTGAACGACTCAACCGCATCGAAAACTTGCTTCAGATGAGCATGGTCAACACGCAAGCAAACGGTATCAACATAGCACAGGACTCCCCGTCGATGAGCAACGGCACCGGGCTCAGTGGCGATAATGTATTGATGCCCGGCAACTCAACCAATTTCGTTTCCATTCCGAGCAGCGGTCTTGGAACTTGGTTCGCTCAAGCCTCTGGTACCAACATTTCTACCATGCCCAAGATTCACACAAATGCCGCCATGCACTTGCTCCAGTGGCCGCTCATCAGGGACCTCGTCTCACGCCCTTACGATCCCCAGATTCTCTTGCAACTCGAAATGGCTCGCGAGCCTCTCCATTCGCTTACGAAAACCCCTTGTGTCGACTTGTCCAACACCCAAGCTTACATCGAAGCCTACTTTGAAAGAGTAAATGTCTGGTATGCTTGCGTCAATCCTTACACGTGGAAGAGCCAGTACCGAACTGCGCTCTCCAATGGATTCAGAGAAGGGCCCGAAAGCTGCATTGTGTTGCTTGTCCTAGCTCTTGGTCAGGCCAGTCTCCACGGCAGTATTTCAAGGATTGTTCCTCACGAGGATCCCCCGGGTCTTCAATACTTTACAGCCGCTTGGTCCCTTCTCCCGGGAATGATGACCGCAAACACTGTCGTGGCCGCTCAATGCCATCTCCTTGCTGCCGCATATCATTTTTATCTTGTGAGGCCGATGGAGGCATGGACTCTTCTCTGCACCACAAGCACGAAGCTCCAACTGCTTCTTATGGCGCCCAGTAGAATCCCCAGCCAACAAAGAGAGCTTGTTGAACGCATCTACTGGAACGCGCTCCTATTCGAAAGCGATCTCCTCGCAGAATTAGACCTCCCCCACTCTGGGGTTGTCCAATTCGAGGAAAATGTCGGTCTTCCTGGAGGATTTGAAGGGGAAGAGGCAGATCAAGTTGGGCGCGATGAACTCTGGTATTTTCTCGCCGAGATTGCATTGCGTCGGCTCTTGAATAGAGTCAGCCAGCTTATTTATTCCAAAGACTCTATAGCATCCACAACCAGCCTTGAACCGGTTGTTGCCGAGTTGGATTTTCAACTAACGCAGTGGTATGAGAGTTTACCCTTGCCCCTCCAGTTCCCCTTTACGCGAGGAGTTCTTCAAGACCCCATCCAAACGGTCCTTCGACTACGCTTTTTCGCATGCCGTACCATTATTTACCGACCATATATTCTGGCTGTATTAGATAATGAGCAGGCAGTCTTGGATCCTGCTGTGCGAGACTGCTGCCAGAAGTGCCTTGAGGCCTGTATTCGACAACTAGAGCATATTGGTGAACAGTGAGTATATTCCAGTTCAGATGCCTATTTAGAAGTGCTCAGCTGACCTTTTCCTAGCCACGCGGGTCATATGCCGTATATTTGGCAGGGGGCCCTCTCAGTGGTGTCACAGACCCTTCTTATCATGGGGGCCACCATGTCACCCTCTCTCCTAGGGATATTACTTACGTTGGTACCTACCCGCGAGGAACTGGACGAAATCATCAACGAGGTGGTAGTGGAGATTGAACGATACGCTGCATTAGCCCCAAGCTTAACTCTTGCTGCTGAAATTATCAGGGAAGCAGAAGTACGAAGGCGAACTTTCCTTGGAACTTGATTCACGATACTTTACTGGCAAATAATTATACAAGTCCACGCGACCGTATCATCATCAACCGGAAGCCAGCAGGTGAAAAAAGCAGCGTTACGGCCACAATGACAGTGCCAACTGAGCCATTGCCACTTTCCATGGATCCGTCTCGGGTGCCCGGGACGCCTTACCGAAGTGTCCGTGGCTCAAAAAATACAATGTTCTTGATCACATCTCGAAAATCTCAACCAGGCGACAGGAAGTTGGGCTCGCGGGTTGTCATTCCATGATGCAACGCTGTAAGGCCATAGCATGGTTACTATGGTCAATATTCACCTTCGGATAAATGCACGTAGGGTGGTGAAAGCTGAGACGTTGTACAATGAAACAGGTCGAATCTGGACAAGGATCGCCAGGGGTCATTCACGCAAGGTACTGTACAGGAATTTAAGTGTGACACCATCACCGCGGTCAAACATCTGGAACGAACATGATTGATTGGCTGGGTAATCTGGTATGCGGCTGCTCGGGCCGATGAGCCGGCGTACAGACGTCACGACAGCACCATGATCCCAACTTGGACCAGATCAAACCTCAATTTCGATTTGTGGTGTGCTCTCTGCGAATATGATGCAACTTATCCGGAAATTGTATATTGTGAGTTTAGGAGAGGTGGATGTTGAAAATTGGACCAAAAATGGCAAAATCCTTTGCGGTAAAGTTTGAAGGAGAAATGTTGCCTACAGGGCATACGGGCCGGCATTGATAATCATCATTTTGAATATACGGCTGACTTTTTTATCTTATCTTATACTATTTTTATTTTTATCTTGGGGTTTATATTTTCAGGGTTCAAAGGCGCAATCGTAATTAGGGAATCTATCTTGGAATTAAACGAGGATCAAAGCGCAGTATATATAGTGTGGCAGTAAGCAATTGATGAAATCATCAACTATTTATCCTCTCTCTTACTTTCATAAATTAGTTCCCAGGTTGCCTGCAGTGTTGTCAAATTATCATAAATATCTGTCTGCATGAATTTTAAAAACTTGGCCATGCGCAATGTTGTAATATGGACTCATGGGGTGCAGCGATGTGCGTAGCAAGGACGTCATTCTGACCCATTTTAAAGGGAGATCAGCAATATGACGGAACAAACTTGAGACTGGGGAAATGACATGCCATCTAATGCACTGCAACTCTCTATGTCGCGTGGTCAAATGCCAAATCACCACATTGGCGTGGCTAGTTTGCATAGGAAAATCCAACTTCAGGCCAATCCCCGGTATCCGAGGAGCGCCAATAATGGAGAGACTCCCATCTGTACTATTACGCTTCACACCGAATGTATGATGTAAGTGGATGCGACAACAGTGCGTTTCTTCGTTAAACCCACGCTGGGGTTCAGCTCCTCGATTTTTGCACTTATTCCAGCGACTGACTTATCGTTTGCCTCCCGACTCACTATCAAGTGACTTTCGTCCGTCTGATGAGACGATCGTCCTCATACCCTGCCGGCTCCAATTTTCTAGACCGAGGTCTGACCTTCAACCTGGCCCTAATTGGGCTCTGGCCAGATCTCAGTCAGAAATAGTCCTGGCGAAGATCCAATTGGCAGGGGCCGGCAAGGCAAGAAGGCGATTCCTCACAAGGCGCGATATTGCAATAATGGCGGTAAGCAGCGGCTGATTTTAGATATCTAATTTCCTTGTATAATCGTTATACTTGCCCAAACACATCTCGCTTAGTTCCATTTTCAATTTTAGAGTCTCTTCCTATTTTCTTTCGTGTTGAGTGGGCAGCTTGATAGTGCAGTAACTTATTTGGTGGTGATACAGGGCCTGACACTTATGACATGTAAAAACTTCCCATCTGAATAACAAAAGACCCTTGGACCAGATTTCTCATCCCTGCTGTCTGAAAATCCAGGCTCGTGCTTTTGTGGGTGTGGATTGTGGCCATAGACGGAAAATTAGTGTTGCGGCTGGCTCATCGAACGGGTCAGCTAATGACGCCGACACACACCAATAATCTCAAGTTTCTTTCCCCCTTCTCATGAAAAAAAAAAAGATTGAGGAGGACTTGTTCGCTTTTTCTTTCTTTTTTTCTTCTTTCATCCCTCCCATTATCATTACAGTTGAATTAGGGCTCAGGGCCGAAATGCCAAAACAACAATGTGGAGGATCTTGACAGTACAATGGTGTGGGCAAGATCGTCCCATACTGAATCGGGAATAGATGGGTCCAAGGAAATAAAAACGCAACGCAGGAATTTCAGTGAGCATAATTCAGATGAAATTCGCATCTCATGGCGATGGGACTTGTAATTATTGCAAGGGAATTTTTTGTATTTTCATCATTGCGAGACAAACCCTTCACTCCATCTCACACATGCTACAGCACGGCATCCGTGATTGTCGGATGCGATCATCTGGTTAGGCCGGACCGGGCCGAGCAAGTGACAAGGATGGACCCGGCGCCGAGACCGGAATTCCCCACATGAGGGTGGTAGGCCCAACGGAGACGGTTGTAGTTATTGACTCATTTTGCAGGTCACAGCAATGGTTTCTGCGTGGGAAACAGAAAACGAAATGGTGAAATGGAGAACCAGAAGATGAGAAAAAAGATGAGAAAAAAAAAAGAGGGTGCACCAAGGGTTCGGACCCATCGCATGGGACTGGAGGGTCTCACACACGGGCTGTCATCTGTCCCCGACGAACGATACCCAACGATGACGGGGGTCGCATGCTTAAGCGTCGACCGGGAGAACCATGGCACTCGGACAGAGCGGGCAGATATGCAAAACTAGATCACCACGAAGCTAATTTCACAGAGAAAACAAGGCAGTAGGGGAATTGTTGGCTGGAATGGAAGTAGGGCTGTTTGTGCACAGAATACCGTGCGGCGTTGCTCGAATCGCGGGTGCTCGGCGGGACCCAGGTCGCACGGTTACAGGCACAACGCAACGGGGTAACTTACTTTAGTTAACATGCAAGACTTGGTTGCACGAGGGTGTGTGATGGCAAGCAACTAGGGCGGCAAGCTGCTTTAACTAATTGCAGCCGGGGGGACTCATGAGCCTGGCTCATGGCATGCTCATGCGCCTGCGCAGACGCCAGCCCCATCTGGCGTTCAGCTGACTCACTTCTGCAAGGGAGGTTGGTTGGAGAGCATCGCATTGCATCCCATCTCATCCCACTTGCGTCGTCGCGCGCAGTAGTACGTCTCGGCCGCTGCCCCTCCAATCCCCTCCAATCCCCTCCCCCTCAGCGCCTCCACCCTCCACCCATCTCGCCTCCCTCCCTCACACCGGCCACTGAGACGACGTCGTGGTCATCCATGGGCCATCCACGACTGAGTCCATCATCGGATCGGACAGCAGCCCTCACCACTCATCTGCCCAGACGACCCCCCAAAACTGGTAAATCCCCTCGCCCACGTGACGCCCACACCGACAAAGCTCCTCCCTCCTCGCTGGCCCTTGCTGGCCCTCGCTGGCTCTCACAGGCCGCTGGCCACAGACTACTGGCCACTGGCCCGCAGCGCACAGGTGCAAGTACCGTAGTAGCAGGAGAAAAGACCAAAGGGGGAAAGGGGAAACCAGCCAGACAGAGCACCACATCAGCGCCGAGACGCATCGCTTCAGGTCCGATCCTCGTCGCATCTGCGCGCGCTGCTCCGAGACTCGTCGTATGACGGGCCATCGACTCTTCTGACACTGTTGCAAGACATCTAACCCCCCAGTCCGCGCAGTCCACGCGGGGGAGGGGCACCTTGATTCGCCTGTGCCCAATGCCGATGGGGTGACCTGGGTCCTGGGTATAACTAAACCGCGCCCAAACTTGCTTTGCTTCTTCCCGCGCTACCCAGCCCACGCTGCGGCAGACCACTTTCACGCTCCCTCACGTCCTCTTCAATCCTCCCTTCTCCTCCCTCAATCCTTTCCTCTCTCCTCTGGCATATCTCATTCGTTGCACCTTGCATATTGCATCTGCATACTGCATCTTTTTTTTCTTTTTCTTCTTTGCTTCTCTTTGGTTTCCTTGTCCCTTCCGTTTCAGAGCGCCCTCTCCCTCCCCTCCCCCCAACCGCCCTCCGTCCCTCTACGACAGAACGACCTACTTAAACCCCTCCTACCCAGCCTCCGCCCTCGAATCCCGCCGTCTCTCCTGGCGGCCCAATTTCCAGGGCGCCCGCTTCTCGTTCTCGCCCGACGTAACGCTGCGGCTGCCATGCATGATCTTCCCTCCGACTCCAATCAGATCGGGGGGTCCCAATCGCGCGCGCTGCGTGGACTTTGCTGAGTGGTCGCCCATCCGTCACCACCACGGTTGCAGTCGCCTGCCCATTCATTACTGAGAGGCATCATTAACTGGTCCCGCCCCGAACTCTGCCGTGGACCTGTCGAGGCCCAACACTAGCTCTTGCGGCTGCTCCAAAACGAGGCTGGAAATGCATCGAGACGAGTACGACGGAGCCGCCCGCTTCGCCCGGCGCAGACCTGTTCGCCCGGACGAACGCGAATGGTACCCCCCGGATGACGTCGGCCCCTATTCGTTCCCCCATCGCCCACGCATCCACGAGGTACAAAGGCCCGACGACCGGACCCCGAGGGGCTATGGAAGGACTCCGAGGAGTGCCAGGAGCCTGGATGCATTCCACCACAACATGCCACAGCAGCAGCCTGCGTACCTAACTCGGGTCTCAACGGACGTGCAGAGGAGGCCCAGGAAATACCCCGTCTACGAGGAGGACGACGAGCCCGACGATGTCTGGCACCAACACCCGAGGATAAGGGCCTCAACCTCCGAGTTTGAGCCCCCGCAGCAGCCCCGTCGACCCCGCCAGCGACTGAGGGCGGCACCCGTGCCAGTGCCAGAGCCAGAGCCAGAGCCGCCGTCCTCCGATTCCCCACCTTCCGATAGCGAAACTGAATCTGATGAAACTGAGAGTGAGAGCGAGAGTGAGAGTGAGAGTGAAGATGAGCATATAGAAGTCGTGGAAGAGCACTCGGATGACGATGATGAAGACGATGAAGATGACGATGAGGACGAAATTGAATCCCACCACCCCCACCGTCACCATCACTCACGACAGCATCGACACGCGAGTCGTGATGTCTACATGAATTCCTCCCAAGATCAGAAGCAGCTGCAGAGGAATAGAAGAAGAGGACCCCCCACGCTCTCCGACGAGGAGATTGAGGTTGAGGAGTATGAGCCCACGATACCCGATGTTGCATCACCGAGGCAGATTCTGGCAAGACGCCAACATAGCGAATCGCCAAAGTATGATCACCAGTCAAGGGTAGCAAGTGTGATAGAGACGTCTCGCCCGCCTGTAGCAACCAGGAGGTTGGTCTCTGGGGAGTTGTCTCTCCCACCGCCGGCTCCTAGGTCGGACCATAGGATCAGAACCATAAAGATATACGATGCGCGAGATGCTCATCATCGCGAGGGTCGCCCTCGTCGATCGCCGAGTGCCCACTCCTCTCGCCAGCAGTCCAGGTCGTCTTCACGACGTGCACCTAGCCTTCTGGGAAGCAACTTTGGCGAGTCATCATCCCGCCAGTCCTCCCCAGAGAGGCCTGCAAGAATGTAAGCGACCCGGACTCCAATGTGCTGCTGCACGCTCTGACAATTGCCTTTCTAGCCGTGACTGCAATATGTGTTTAAGCGAGGTGCCCACGTCCAAATGTCCCAAGCTCAAGTGCGGTCACCGCATGTGCCAATCTTGCCTGACGCAAAGATTCAAATCATCCCTCAATGAGCCCCAGAATTTCCCCCCCAAATGCTGCAAGTCCGTCATCGACCCGGTCCTTGTCGAGAACCTCCTTGACCGGTCGTTCAAGAAGCAATGGAACCGCAAGTATGCCGAGATTTCAGAAGCTGAGGTAAAGTCTCGGCACCCTGTGTATTGCACATCCAAGCGCTGCGGCGCATGGATCAAGCCACACCACATCCATCACGACCGAGTGGCCGGTAAGAAGATAGCCCAATGCGGCCATTGCGACACCAAGGTATGTGTCAACTGCAACACCAAGTGGCATTACCCAAAACGGTGCCCAAGTGATCAAGAGAGGCCCAAGTATCTCGAGCAGGCCCAGGAAGAGGGCTGGAAGAGGTGCTACAAGTGCAAGAACATGGTTGAGCTCAAGGAGGGACGCAGCCATATTGTTTGGTAAGTCGCCGCGATGAGAAAGGGGCAGCCCCCTGTTCGATGCTAACCGGGCGATAGTCGATGCGGTGCTCGATTTTGCGTGCTTTGTGGCATCAAGTGGAGGAAGTGCGATTGCCCGTTGTTTAGCTACGAGGGTGAATCGGACCATCCATCGCACACAGTGCAGTCCACTCCCAAAAGCCGCAGGGCAATTGAGCTAGATCCTGAGCACAGCAGTCCCCAATCGCCAGGCGAACGACGAGCCGGGCGGGCTCTTCCTCCGGCCAGGGCACAACCAAAGAGTTACGAGGAGGAAATGATGCTACGGCAGCTCGGAGAGCAGCGAGAAGGAAAGGTGTCACGCAAGCTTCAATATATCAGCGAGGGAGATTTCGATCCTATGGGTGGTCCTGGGGATCTTGTTGCGGTTGCAAAGGGTCCAAAGCACTACATGCATGATCCATTTGTACACGAAGCCGGAGCTCCAGCTCCTCCCCTCGGGGCCGCCGATGCCCGGCACGGGTATGAGAGAGGCCCCGGTGGTGAATATGTCACCAGAAGCAAGAGAGGACGAGGTAAATCTATCGACCAGCGTCTAGCCGACCGGTTTGCAGAAACCCGCCAAGCGCCGGGTCCTATGCCGGGGATGGAGCCTCCGGCAGCAGTCATGGGCCACCATATGGGACCCCCAATGATGCCGCCGCCTCCAATGGGCATGCCTCCCCCAGTGGCCGAAAATGGCTACCCGCCAAACGGGCGGGTTATTGTAGAACAAGAGCTCGAGTACGAAGATGACGGAGGTTCATACTTTAGCCACAGCTCAAGGAGCAGGGCGCGCAGCAGGAGACGAGCTCGGCGCAGCGCGGGCGGCGGAGAACCTAAATCATCCCTCCTTGCCGGACTGAGTGGTCGCGGAACAGGAATGGGACGTGTGGATGTGTGGAGGAAATATGTGCAGCCAGGTGACTTTGAAGGAGAGATTGCATCCGCCGCCGTTGCTGCTACCGCGGCGTCAGCTTGAGCGACACCTGCGCAGGCACTTTAGAGGCATACAAGATAGCTAAGGTAGGTGGATGGCATCTAAGTGTGACTACGAGAATATTCAACACCAAGGAATCAGAAGCCCTTGTTGTGTGTATGATATATGAGATGAGATGGGAGACATAGAAGGGCGTACTACTAGCGTATGGCAGATTGACGGAATGCTGGATGCTGGATGCTGGGACAGAAGGGCCGACAGAACTGGAATACCGGAAACCTTGACTCGTGCAGGATGGCTATTTGGGATGGATGGTCTGCTTTCCTACGGCTTGTTTACTATCTCTTAGAAATCTCGACCTCGTTAGGTGCAGCTGTTGCGCGCGTGCGTGTTTGAGCGATGAGCTGGCCACCACAGCTGTGATGTGTACTCGGTTATTAGCCAGCGTAGGCTGTCGTGTGATAAGGTGGCGGACAGGCCCGAGCTCCCAACCAGATCCATGGCTGGCATTTGACAGCGGAGGGCTGGCCACCCCTGGCTTCTAGACCCCGTGGCCAAGCTTACCCAGTACAGCAAGCTGTCAAGTGGGATCAGGGACGGGGCTGCAGCTCTCCGGCCCGCGTGAGCACCAGGCAGTGCAGCGCTCGTGAGGTCCGGACAAAGCCAAGCCAGCAAAGATGACCGACGCCTCCGAGACGCCCTTGACGCCATGGCCGTTGGATGGCTGCGAGGGATGGCTTGGATCTCAGGGCACTTTGCCAGACCCAGAGGGCGGCGGGGTCGTTGGGGGGGGATCGGCACATGTCGATTGACAGTTGACTCCAGTTTGACTCCAGTTGACTCTGCAAGCAGTCGGCCGTCATGTCGGCGCCGAGACGCCATTGGCCCGCCACGCTGCCTCTGCGTGTAGCGTGTCGGAGCGGGATGTACCAGGATCCCGCGGCGGGCCCCGTTCGAGCCGCTTGTGGGCGAGGATAACTTAGCTACAGAGGGGGGAAGTATGTCAGATAGCTAGATGAGAAGAAGAAGAAAAAAAAAACTGGCCAGAAACGTTCTTGGGCCGCCTCAGAACCGAAACCGAGATTGGGGTGCCACCAGGAATACCCAAGATTGCTGCCGTCATCGTACATGGCGGGCTACCCATTCCCATCCCATTCCCATTCCCTTGACCCCATTGATTGTCGCGCGCGCCTTGGAACCTTGGCACCTTGACACGGGCAGAGCTGGCAGGAGGCATCAGGCTGGCGGTCGGGGTCCATTAACTTCAACTCGAACGCTGTTAGTCTAGAATTAATCACTTGCACGGCACGGACGGGCACATCAGATCAGCCATCACGCTACACTCCAACGCTGTTCGCCTCAAGTGCCGAACTCACGCACACAACTCCCACGCACCCACGCACCCATCGTCTTACCAAAACAGGGGTGCAACACCTTCCTTCCCTCCCATACCTCGCTCCCCCTACCTTTTTTTTCCTATGCCAGTCGACTCGCCAGACGCGATATCAGAGCCCGACTCCGCTCAATCCGTCGCCGCTCCTCCATCGACCGCCCCAGATCCCGCCGACTGCAAAGACGGTAGCGCCGGGCATGGTGGTGACGTCAGAAAGTCCCGTATAGCTTCCTCCTCCCTCTCCTTCTCCCTCTCCCACTCGCCCTCGCGATCCTCCGCGGCCGCTCCCTCGCCCGCCGCCTGCGCTCCCGTCTCCGTCTCCTCCGTCTCAGCGCCCACGCCCACCGCTTCGTTCGTCTCGAACCCCTCGTCACCCGAACCTCTCGAGAGCACACTCGCATCCACGCTCCGCCGCGCAGACGCAAACATGCTGCTCTTGCACCAGGTCGGCAGCGTCAAGACGGGCGAGGTCATCCGCTACACCGTCACCTACACGCCCTCGCAGGACCGCATCCTGCCCTCGCCCGAAAAGCTCTACCTCCGCGTGCGCAACACCTGCGCCATTGCCCTGCGAGCCGCCTTCGTCCACGGACCCTACACCCTCTCCGTCGCTGCGTACCCCGCCCACTTCAACCCAAACGAAAAGTTCGAGAACCCCCAGAGATATGGCGTGCCCGAGTTTGAGCCCATGGTCAAGGCCGGCGGCACCTGGGAGTGCGAGCTCCTGGTCCCGGACGACATCCGCCAGAGCGCGGGTATGGGCTCCCACGGAGGCTTCGGCAAAGGCCCAGACCATGATGAAGAATGCGCGAGCTGGGTAATCGAGGTGGCGTCGCAGGTCATATTCTCATCGTCGGCCGCCGTGGGGTTCGAGGTGGTCCTGGCACGCGACAAAAAATCACTAAACCTCAGCAACGTGAGCCCGGTTATTGCCGGCCAAGCCCAGGTCCCACAGCCAGGCAAGGTCAGCGACTACCAGCAGAGCATTGGGTCCAAGGACGGACACCACCCAGCGCAGCCGCGGGGTATCTTCTCGAGGGCAGTGCGGCTCAAGGTTGAAGATACGGCGACGTTGTGGAACACACCGAGACTGCCAGGCTGGGATGATCTTGGCGAGGACCGGGCCCGCAGACACCCGGGTGCGGACCAGGCGGTTGAGAGCGTGGTCCAGACTGGGGACGCTGAGACAAGTCAAGAACCCCCGCCCCGCAAGCAAAAGAAGATTCACCTGGTGGTGTTGACGCATGGCCTGCACAGCAATTTGGGTGCCGACATGCTATTTATGAAGGAGAGCATCGACGCAGCTGTAAGACAAGCCAAGAAGGACGCCAAGACGCGCCGAGCCAAGGAGCGGGCTGCAAGGAAGTCGCCGCAAGAGACAAGCATTGACCAATCCACCAACGAAAAGGCCGACGCCAAGCCATCAAAAGAGGAAGAGGAAGATGATGATAGTGATGACGAAGAGGTCATCGTGCGAGGCTACTCGGGAAATGCCACCAAGACAGAGAGGGGAATTAAATATTTAGGCAAGCGACTCGCCAGATACGTGCTATCCACTACATATCCAGACCAACCCTTTCTCCCGACAGGCAAAGGGGCTACGGAGTCGATGCTCCATTCCATAAGAGGAGACAAGCAGAGCCCCGATATAAAACCGGTACATAAGCGCAGCAGTATACACTCAAACAGCAAGGAAGATCTAGAAAGGGATCAACGGCCTTACAAAATCACGAGTATTAGTTTTATCGCACACTCACTAGGAGGTCTTGTGCAGACATACGCCGTTGCCTACATTCAGAAACACTCACCCGACTTCTTCGACCTCATCAAACCCATCAACTTTATTGCTCTTGCTTCGCCCTTCCTGGGCCTGAGCAACGAAAACCCCCTCTATGTCAAGTTTGCCCTGGACTTTGGCTTGGTGGGCAGGACAGGACAGGACCTGGGACTGACGTGGAGAGCACCTACGATTGCGCGCAGCGGATGGGGTGCCATTGTCGGCAACCTCGGCGAGACGGCGCACAAGAAGGTATATGGAGAATCGCAGCCAGAGTCGAAACCTCTGCTGAGGATCTTGCCTACCGGGCCGGCGCATACGGCACTGAAAAAGTTCCGAAACCGCACCGTCTACTCCAATGTGGTCAACGACGGCATCGTGCCGCTCCGCACCAGCTGTCTCCTGTTCCTAGACTGGCAGGGTCTCGGCCGTGTTGAAAAAGCCCGACGAGACGCCGGCCTGGTCGAGACAGTTGTGGGCTTTGGATGGGCAGAGCTGACAGGCGGCAACATGGGCGCACCCAGACAGAAGCAATTAACAGCGGGTAACCAGAACGTATCTGGGCCAACAACACCTAAGGAGAATCGCGAGGACATGCGAGAGGTGCCGCAGCCGGATGACAATGCCACCGTCGAAGATGACCGAACAAGCCTGCGATCCGTCCCCACCCCTTTTCCGGAAGATGCACCATCAGATTCAAACGAGTCCAACCATAGCGGGCCGCTGGCTGGGTTTTTCAACTTTTTCAAGAGCAGCGACTCACAAAAGACAGGTGCTGTCTCGCAGAAGCAAAAGATGATTTTTCGTAGAAGTCAGACCATCAACTTTGGCGAGGCTTCGACCAGCGGAGACGCGAGCCCCTCGTCGACATCACCCAAGCCTTCGCCGAAGCCGTCCAAGGTGACGTCCGGACATGAAGGAGATGATGACGGTCTCGAGGCACCTCCAAAGACAACATTTTTCGAATCTGCCGGTGATCTTTTGAATCCCAAGATGCCCGATGTCGATTACCTCCTTGATCCCGCCCAACGGCCGCGAACAATCTTCCATGACCGAGTATACCACCCGTCCGACATTCCAGGACCTCCAATGAAGAAGAGGCCAGCCACTCTGGTTAGAAGAAAAACATCTGCTCGCCAGATTTCTTTGTCCATGTCCTCTACAGGGAGCACCAGCTCATCGCCTTACCCCAGCATTCACCACGAAGACACTTCACAATCAATAAAGGACTACGATGATACGATACACACTAACCCCGACAAGGACCCCCAGGAGATTGTGGACAGCTCCAACATGCGAGTGGAGGAGAAGATTTCGAGAGCATACCACCGGGATCTGTCATGGAGGAAAGTGTTGGTTAAGCTGGAGCCCGATGCGCACAACAACATATTTGTCCGCCGCATGTTCGCCAACGCCTACGGCTGGCCAGTCGTCAAGCACATAGTTGACGCTCACTTTAGCGACTCGGCGACGGCTCATCATGGGACCGACGAGGCCAGCAATCGAGAGCGGGCGAGGGAGATTCACCAGCCTCCCGACGAGCACGGTGGCGAGACCAAGGCTAGCAGCCAGGTCAACCTGGACGATGACGGAGAGCCGGCCACGCGTACAGACAGCGAGGCCCGCGAGGCGCTAGACGAGGTTCCCGACCTGCCATTGCCACCGCACTCCCCAGAGAGCGTTAGCTCCGGTTTCAGGGCCCGCACGGAGAGGGATGACTCAGTAACGTGGAGCGAGCGCGACTGGATCGACAGCGAGTGTGAGAGCGATATGGACTTTGGTGAGCTACACCACCACGAGAGGCCGCCGGCCGGGGGCACATCGCCATCGCTATCCTCTCAGGAAAAGGGCAAGGAGGCGCAGCGAAGCCCTAGTCCGTTGACCGCGGGCTGGAGCTGGGCCGAGAAGATTGTGGGCAAAGGGCGGTCTAAGACGCCTCCCAATGAAGAGGCATCATCTTCGAAGAACTGAGGAGTGTTTGGATAAAACAAATCCCGTCTTGTAATTTGTGCATATTATATAATGCCATGACTGGCAAGCCGTGATGAAACAAAGGATACATATACCAGTATAGATGTTTAATAGAGGCGTAATGAATGGCGCTCATGAATTCAACTCCTACTCATGCACACAAGGTGACTGGATGATGGGAGGCCGCTCTCAACACTCTCACCTTCAGCCCTACCCTGTATCACATGTCCACTTTTCACTCTAAACCCGCCTTCGGGACTCAAGTCAAAAAAGTCTCTTTCATACTCGATTTTAACTAAGATAGTCACTGATAGTTTAGTCTCCGGTGTTTACTGGGATTTTTTATCGGAGTGGCAAAAATAAAGCGTGAGGAGCCTTTTGAAACTGTTGGGGCTGTTGAATTAACCTTGGAAAGTCTAGCTATCGAGACTTCGCCTCACACCACCACTCAACGCTGGGTCCGTGACGGGGCTTGAAAAATGACAAGGGGCAAAACGAACGAAAATGCTGAGCCATCCGCGTATAATTCGCCACCGCAATGGAGAATTGGCATCGTCTTGGAGCTATGCAATGGTGCCGATGCACTAATAACATTTCCAGGCGAACTTACTAGTTACGTGGGCTCAGGTGAACATGGATGCGAGACGAGACAAGGCGCATCACGTTTTCAGGGCCAATTGATTACAATTCAAAAATGAAATTATGCTCTCGCTATCGTGTCGAAAACGAGACAATTAGCACAATGCGTAAAGGGCAAAAATAGAGGCGAAAAAATGCAAAAAGAAAGGATATTTGATGGATTCTAACCACCGCAGATGGACGAACAGGGAATCGAACCCTGGACCACTCCCAGATCATTCAGACGAATTATGCTAAGGGAGTATTATACCACTAAACCATTCGCCCGAGAGGTTGTTGGAAGGGGGTGGTGGGATTTGCATCTAAGAGAGGGAATTTCGGATTGGGGTGTGCGTTTTTGTGCGGGTGTGCATGGTTTTTGCCAGCAATTTGGGTAGCGTTGGTGGGGGCCGAGCATCAGAAAGTGGGAGGGCAGTGGAGGGGCAATCTTTTTTTTTTCTCCGGCTTGTTTTGTTTGGCTTGGCTCCTCCTCGATCGAGGTGGCGGGATGACATGGGGGGCGCATTGAAGCATCTTTCGATTCCCCAAGGCGGCATTGAAGACAAGGCACGGGCCATTGCGCATCAATCGTTATCATGGGCTTTTGGCGGAGAGAGAGAGAGGGGGGGGAATTAGCCCATGGAATGCGCGGTAAATGTCAGCGGAAACAACACCTTCCCCCCCAAAAGGGGAAAAACGGTGTCAGTCCAATTGATGCGCCCTCGTGGTTGCGCGGCGCGCGGCGAAAGGGCACCTATATTTTTCAGCGCTGTAGGGGGAAGGGACGCTGTGGGACGCAGCCTACAGGCCGCATGGGGGCGTGCGGTGGGCGGGTTGCACGTGCTTTAATTGTTTCCCAACCATGACGGCCATGTGCGTCACTCGGGGGGCCTCCCAGCGCCGCCGGACACAAGGCGGATGTCTCTTTTTGGAGGGGGTGCTAGTAGCCTGAGAGACGAGGGTTGAACGAGTCAGGACTAGGAAGGAAAAAAAAAAGAAGAAGAGTCCATCGTCGTCAGCGGTGCCTGCTTTTGCTTACATGAACAACCTTGGCTGCACACCCCTACGGTCTTCTTACTGCTAGCTGCTGCGCCTTGTCGTTTGCCCTCTTCCCTGTCTTAAAAAGGAGCCCTGTTGGTGCTTAACTGCTGTCTGCTGCTGGGTGGTACCTTGCACTTGCTGCTGCGTGTTGGTGGATCTGCATTGGCTCGCGATGCTGTCATAGCTGCGTCCCCACGGTTGAAGCTCGTCCATACATTATTCACTCTGTGCTTTTCTCCCCCATTCAATTTTTTTCCCTTCCTGTTGACCGTCAATCTCACCTCTTGTCGTTCCTTAATCGACCGCGATCTCAATCCGTACCGGAATAATAATACGGAACCTCACACGCGGGCCCGCAGCGCAATACACAGAAAAAACACCGCCCGCCATGCGGCTGTTCCTCCTCCCGCTCTCGACGCGGCGGACCCTCCTGTACGCGCAGCGCCGCGATGCCGTCACCGCCGCCAAGGACGTTGGCTACCTCGACCGCGGCACCAACTGGGCGGCCAAGACGTGGGCGACGTGGGAGAAGCAGGAGTCGGGCTGGAAGCGCAAGGTCGTCGACTACGGGAACTACGCCTTCCGGCGCATCCCCTACGAGGAATGGGGGCTCAAGTCGGTGCCGCCGCTTTCGAACCGCCGCCGCGAGAGCGAGCTCGAGGGCAAGGAAAGCGTCGAGCTGTGCTACCCGAGCACCGTCATCCCGCACACAAAGGCCGAGGGGATCCTCCGCACCCTCGCCACGGAGAGGCAGGCGCTGCACCGCCAGAAGCTGATATGGTGCTGCATTGGCATGCCTATAACGCTCCCCTTTGCCCTGGTCCCATTGTATGATTCCCAACTATAATTTTTTTTTGATCCGACGAAGAAAAAGAGAAACCCCCTAAAAAAAAAACCATAGGCTGACAAATTTCTTCTCTCTAGGGTTCCTAACCTCCCCTTCTTCTATCTCGCTTATCGTGCGTGGTCGCATTGGCGAGCCATCGCTGGCGGCAAACACATCCAATGGATTCTCGAAAAGAAGCTCCTCCAGCCATCGCCCTCCAAGATCCTCGACCAGCTTTATGCCACGCACGCAGCGCCTCCCGAGGAACCGCAAAACAAGGAGCGCACCCTGCTGACGCAAAAGGAGGTTCAGACCTTTTCCAGCACCCTCGACATTCCCGCCTTGGAGATTGAACTGGAGAGGGCCATATGGCAGGTCGAGGAGTCACTCAAGGATCCCCAGCAGCAGACGCCCGAAAGCGCAGCGGCCGGAACCGGCGATGCCACCACCAAGGACAGCAAAACGGAAAGCAAAAAAGAGCAATGAATTCTCAAGGAGCCATGCCTCGGGACGACGTATGATTTAGGATAATGTAAAGAGTCACGTATATCAGGTATGACGAGTATATAGACGAAGGGGTGTACGGCGGGTGTATTTATATTTATATTTATAGACACTACTCACCACCAGGTCAAGGCGGCGCAGAGCAAAATCGCAATTCTTTTTCATGCACTCATCGTCCTTCTCCTCCTCCTGACTGTCTCCCTGTCATAACTGCTCGGCAGGCCGCAGGAAGCCCTTGACGCCCAGTGCTGGGATCACGCCCACCAGCCCCAAGGCCAGCAGCACTCTTCGCGTTGTCAAGCTCGACAGGTCTGGGAGCCGGAACGAGACGGCGCACTGCTTGCCCTCGGAGTAACCAACTAGGGAAAAGCTGAGCCCGAGGCTTCGTAGGCCGGGAAGTGGTGTGCAGGAAACCTGAATTTTAAACTGTATTAGCGCTGAATGCCTTTTTTCTCTTTCCTTCTTTCTACAAGGAATAACAACTACAGTCCCAAGGGAAAAAAAAGACTTACTCGGCTCTTGACCATTTTTCGAGGCATGACTACCCCGGCGCCTTCCAGCTGGGAGCTAATGACATGGCCTCGCCACGCCTCGGCGGCCTTGCTCCGGAGCAGTCGCTGCGCGAGTGTGTGCGAGCCCCGTTTGCCCGATCGGCTCCGCCTCTTGCGGACGATGCGCGTGGCGCTCCCGTCGTCCCTGCGGTTGGTGGGGTTGAGGGGCGAGGAGACGAGGGGAGCGTACGAAGGATTGGATGAGGAGGCCATTATTATTGATTAGGAATTAAATTCTTGTTGTTGTTTGTATGGTTGTTTGTGCGGGTTTCGATATATTTCCGATGGTATGGTGAACCAAGTATTCGCAGGAGAAGCGAAAGAAAGAATGGATGACTGAATGAATGTGTTGCTCTCGAATTCGAGGGGCGCCGTCAAGGGAATGTGGTCGAGGGGATTGAAAGGAGAGGATATTGAATTCTTGCTGGAGACGATAAAGAAAAAAAGGATTCCCAGCCTGCTAACCCTCGATACCTTTTATAAAAACAAGGGAATACGCTTGAGAGAGTGTGTGAGAGAGAGAGAAAAGAGGGGAGAAAAAGGGAAAATGCACACCAAGGGCTGCAAGATTGCGACTGGAACATTGCAACAAACTCCTTGGAATGCGATGCACATAGTCGTCAACCGGAGACTTGCCATGTGGAGCTTGTAGCTAATTTGGTTCTCGAAGGGGTGGCATTTTTTTTTCTCTATCTCATTGACAAAGCCAGCAGAGACAATCGGAAAGAGAGAAATATGGGCCCTTTTGTGTGAGACATTGGTGTGAAAGCGGTGCTAAAGTGCGTGGGATGATCTCTCCCTTTTCATGAGGGGGGAAGAAACTACGACGGGACCGTGACGAGACTATCCTTTTTTGCGCAACCCTTTGAACGAGGGGCTCTTTAGCTGGGCCAGGGCGCATACACGGGCATCACCACAAGACGAACGGGCGCCTGGTTCAAACGCAAAGAGGGAGAAATGACCTTATACTCGTCGTTGCTGTATCCCCAAAAAAGGGACCAGTCAAGCTATTAATGTAACAAGGGCACGAATGACGTATCTAAGCGAGTGACCACACCGTCTCCAACGCCGGCCCTGATTATATGTATTTACCCAATATGAATATAGTTGTAATCTTTGGAAATTCTTCTCTTAGGACGACGCCTCGGGCGCGGAAATGTCCGAGATGAAGGTGGCCTCAGTAAACATGGAGCCCTCCTCGGAAATCTCCTCATCGCCAATCTTGAGCTTGAGGGTGAGTTTGGGGCAGTACTACAAGTATCCGCGTTAGCACCTTGTATTCTTTCTCGAGGTTGGTGGGGCAAGTTATATATTTAGGGACTAACCTGGTAGATGTAAGGCTTGGTGCCAGCGGCGCCAGCCACAATCTTCTTGACGAAGCCGGGCACCTCGGCCATGACGTCGACACGGTCGGTACGGGCACCAAGAGAACCCTCGATGGCGGCCTCAACGACCTTTCCATCCTTGGTCTTGTCAGACCAGGTGTACTTGACCTCGGTGGGCTCGGGCCAGTCGTTCTCAGTGTCTCCCTTGACGGCAGTGTGGGTGGCCGTGCTGGAGCATCCGGCGCTGACAATCTCGCCGTCCTTGACGATGCCGCCGACGGAGACAAGAGTCTTTCCATAAGAGGCCGGGGTGGTGAACTCCATCAGCACGGCCGAGTAGTTGGGACCCTGGAAATCGACAAAGTTCCAGGTTGCGGCGGCATGGTGGGGCTTCATGCCCTGGAGAGCGTGGATGAAGAGAGCGCGGCCCTTGAAGTCGAGGGCACCGTCCTTGGTGGTAATGGTGCCCTCGGATGCGCAGCGAGTCCAGAAGGCGTGTCGCATGGAACCCCAGGGGTTTGCGAGATCGGTGCCGAAAAGGGTCTTGCCTGTCACACCAGCCTGGAAGCCAGGAGCGGTACGAGTCACCTTGACGTTGACGACGACGTCCTTATCCGTCATGCTCTTGATGGTATAGTAGCTGCCATCCTCGGACAGCTCGACGGCGCAGTCGGTGGCGTAGAAGCAGGACCTGTCCTCGCTGAGCTCGACCTTGTCGAGGGGATTTGAGCTCCAGAGGTGGGGCTTGGCTGGGTCGGTGCTGAAGATCTTGCAGTTGAACTGGCAGGTCGTTCGCAGGCCACTTTGTGAGACAGTTAGCTTGCGCTCCATCTGGGGAAGCACCTGAAGCGGGGGAAACCGTACGCGACGTTGCTGTAGATGACCTGGAGGAGAGCGGTGCGGCCGGATTCGCTGAACAGGTAAAAGGTCTGAGTCTCGACGCTGGTCGAGTCCATGGCTGCCCAGAGCAGATCCTCGCGCTTCAGCTCGGTGAAGGGCGTCTGCTCGGCCTCCTGGGCAACCGACTTAATGGCCGTAGGGCCATAGATGGGCTCCTGGGTGCCGGCGACGTTTGCCAGCCTGTGTGGATGAAACAATCGTCAGTTGTGAGTCTTTACGCGGGAGCGCCCTTGCAGCGGCTTGTCGAGGGGAGCCCAAGCACAGCGGGGTGGGGGAGGGAGGAAGAGCTTCTTACTGTTGTTTCGCCCAGTTGAACATGATGAAAGATGTGTTGGTCTGGACACGAGGATGGAGAAAAAAAGGGGCGTGTTGAGGAGAAAAAGGATGGGATAGGAAAAGAGAAGATGCAGATGACCTACTATCCAAAACGAGTCGAGGTTCAAACAATGTCTGTCTGCGGCAGCGGCATGTCACTCACACCGCCGACGAATCGCTCCTAGTGCTGGTGGCGGCGGGTGCGGCAGAAGGAGGGGCAAGCAAAAAGCAGGGTCACCAATGACGCCAAACGCGTGGCTGGTGTGTGGGTCTTTGGCCGAAAGAGTGTGGCTCACCATCGCCTTGACGCGGGGATTGGCTGTTGAGCATTCACTGTACTTCCGCTTACTTTACTGCCTGGGCCAAACATGCATTGCCCCGGCTTGGCCTTTGCTTGTCCACGACGTAATACGGGCCATTTACACCAAGCACTGGGCTCTTGTACTGCGTGCGCCTCGCTCAGCTACGTACGATGCGGGCTTGCCGATGCCCTTTCCGTGCCGCTCGGAAGCTGCGGGAGCTGGAACTGTCATGTCAGTAGGCACGCCAACGAGCGTCGGCCCGGACATCCCAAGACCAGCGCATCCTGCCTAGCGGCTTTTGGACCTCCAGACTTTTTCGTAAAGCGAGAGCAGGGATTCTAAATTGAACTGTTGCATTTTCACTTGGTGGACTTGTTTTCGGGTGGCGAGAAAAGTCGTTGAAAGTCCGAGTCCGGCCCTTCAGGTTGTAGAGAAACCACGGACCCCTTTCACTCGAGCCAGTGGTTGTTGTGCACTTGTGTGCGGCAAGGTAACTCAGTCCTTGTCTCAGTTTGCATTGATATACAGGTTAAGCACAACCAAAATCCTGTGCGGCGCCTAGACTGAAGAGAATAAAGACTGAGGTTACTTGCTGGACAGACATGATTATTTGGTCATCTGGCCTTCCACTTATTTTCGACAAGCCGTTAACTCTATTATTCTTCATCACATTACCAAATATGTATAATTGAGTTATAACCACAGGAACCCATATTTGTGACCTGTGCGTAGACAAATTAAGCGTCTCATAAGGCTGCAGAGTCAATACTCTGAGGCATCATGTCAACTTATCGCTCCGTAACGGTTGGTGTATGTCTCAGGAGGCCTAAGTTGCAACGCATGGATGTTGTCGTAAATAGTATCAAAAGGCCCAGCTGCAGCTTGTCCACTTTCATGAAACATGGATCGACCGCTTGCTTGTTGTCAATCCCCGTTTTGGATATTCTCAATCTTCTTTCCGCATTTTTCATTTGGTAGCTTATTTTACCTAAGCTTGACTCACATCAATAACTTGTTCCAGATGATGCTAAACTGGATATACGGGGGGGGGGGGGGGATGACATCTGCCATTCACGATTCATCATCGATATATTTAGCTCCATTTTGAGAAGTGAGCATTCGTAGTACAGCGCAGTGAGGGTTATCAGTTGTCCCTGCGCCTTGAGCTATCTTGTGGTGTTGGTTGGGGGATGGGACGGCGCCATCATTCCTGGTCCTTGACAATGGCGTCGGTGGCGGTGGCGGCTGCACCACCCACATTTGCGTCAAACCAACGCGAGGGAATGACTAAAACCCTATTAGGCGAGAGCTGTGAGTAAACAATTCTTGTGGTTGCTGGACTATGTGCCCTGGTAAGCATTTGAATGAAAGGTGCATGGAGTGTTAGAAACTGGCTACATTGTAGTGATTAGAGGATGGGAACAGGCGTGTATTGGTCTCGGAATAAAGTGCACTTGAATACCCCCCTGCCTTGACATGAGCAAATGTAAACGCGTGTAATCCACTTAGCACGATTCTCCAGGTAGCGTCCGCGGATACATGCAAGGCAATTACTAAACGATTATCTCTGATCAATCTGTGGCCCATGCCTGATCCTGGGTGTAAAAAATATATCATTCCAAAGCTACGTGGAGAAAATATGATGGGTGACTTTGAGGAGATGGCATGAGTGAGTCGTTGGCATCCCGTCTCTTGGTGTCGTGCGGTACTTCATACCCATTTGGGTATTCTCGTTTATCCCCATCGCATTCGCGATCATGTTACGAAAAGGATAAAATCCCTTTAAAGACAAGGATCATTGTTTTCAATTACTACTGGATTTACCATGATGGAATAGCGAGGGCCGCGATCAATGCGCGACCCCCATTCTTGAGCACCTCATGACCACGCACTTAATAAAAAAGAAGAGTAATGGTAATAGCCACGTAGGCGACCAATAGTAATAATGACCAACTAGTGCGTCATAACAGCAGGCTTGCAGACGGACACACATGCTCAGTTCATTTTCATTTCTCAAAAAGGGGTCACTCAAAGGAACCATGCCCTGGTGCCAAATCACTCAGCACGCGGATCCCCATTACCGTAGTCACGGGACCTGGGCAATCTGATGGTCATTGAAAGGCGTCAAGCGTGAATGCAACCTTGGCCGGGCTGTATCCCCGCTAAATGGGAAATTCGGAGGGCGAAGACGATCGAATCGGTGCGGATCCATCCAGTCTGTCACGTTCCTAAACCGGCCATGAGCTCTTGTTTCTGTTCGGCCAGCTGCCCGTGATAAGGGATAAGACCCACGTCCGAAATTATCCAAGCACCTGGCCAGCGCTTGGATTCGCGGACCTTGGCCCAATGAGGATGCTCGCATAGGGCTGCCCTTTCTATTACGTGCAGTCCGCTCTAAAAGCCCAAACTCCATGTCCCGCGCCGACCGGTCGCAATCAGATTTGCAGACGCGCTTTGGCTTGGGGGGGGCACGTTTGACTTTTTATCCATTTTGCCCTCGTAGACATTCTCCATCCGCCCTCAGCTTCAGCTCTGTTGCACGGCACATTCTACGGCGTCGCTCATTATTGTTTTGAGTATAACTTATTGGACCTGGGTCTCTCCCATTTTTTTTTTTTAGCCGACTCTTATTCGCCCACCTTGCTGGACCCCGTGCATCGTGCATCCAGTCGTCGAAACTTTCCACGTCCATACGATTTTCATCTTCTCTCAGCCAACCGACAATTAAAGCGAACGCGCCGCCCCGAATCGCGAAGCGCACCGAAATACCCATCTATACCCCGACATCCCGAGCCTGTGACAGGTCTGCGCTCCTCCTCGGCACTGCAGCTCCTCTATCAACACCCCGGCCTTGCGCGCACATTCCCCGATCGAGACCTGCTCGTTCCTTGACCGGCCATGGAGGACGGGCCCCAGATTCTCCCTCCACCAACTCTAGAGCCAATCTCGCGACAAGAACCTCCGTCACCAACGTCTTCCTCGCTACACCAGCTTCCTGGCATATCGACCCTTGCGGTAGCGAACGCGGCGACTGCGACCCTTGCGACAGCAGCAGCAGCGCCAACGCCTCCACCTCAGCCCAGGTAAGCGCTGCGCGAACCCACATGCGTTCCACGAGCGTCCGGGAGCCGCGCGTGATACGTTATCTGTTCGATATTGATCTTCCCGGCCCCGAGACAAGGCTTGCCCAAGAGCCCCCAAGGTCAACTTTCTATCCATAATAGGCTGACTAACATGTCCGATCGCAGACCGTCAACAATGTACGCCGGTGCGTCGCCCGCCGCCACGAGTGGGGGTTCTGGAGGAAACTTGGTAAGTCGCCATCATCACATTGCACATCCTTTGCACTTTCGAATCTCGCATCATTGGAATCGCGTCTCAATTGGGAAACCCACAACAATATTTCTCATGCAGGGGAAATGGCGGATGACCGAGGTGGTTATCGACATCTGCCACGTCTATTGCCTTATCACCCATCACCCATGATTGAAGCAATCACGTGGCTTATCATAACCCCGGCCCCGCTAACCCAGATTGGGAAGCCTTGTGGACATTTGAGGCGGGCTTATCTGGGCTTATCAGACCAGTAACGTTGGGGCCAAAGATTTTTACTCCATCTCCTTATCGTGATTCGAGATACTAATCATCGCCTTCCCTCCCACCTTGCCCTCATCTCAACACAACCAACCGGCATCATGATGGCCACTAACGGATCTACGCAGCCTACCTGCCAAAATTGCAGCACCTCTACGACACCATTATGGCGCCGCGACGAATACGGTTCCGTCCTATGCAATGCCTGCGGCTTGTTCCTCAAGCTGCACGGTCGCCCTCGCCCTATCTCGTTGAAGACTGACGTTATCAAGAGCCGCAATCGTGTCAAGACGATGCGCCCCGATCTCGCACCCAAGAAAAAGGTACGCGACACATGGCCCATTGGACAGCCCAGCTTTAACACGTTCTGGCAGCAGCAGCAGCAACAGCAAGCTCAGAACTTCCCCCTCACAGCCGATCCCAATGGTCTCGATATCGCCAGCCATGCCACAGCGGCGCATGCCGCCCAGGCCGCGCGCCGCAGCTCGCAAAAATCTGTAAATGGCAACGAAGGATCCGACTCGCCGATTTCGCGCAACGGCACGCCGTCCATGTACAACCACGGCCTTCCATCCTTCATGGTCGATGACCCTTATCAGTCTGGTGTGGCTGGATTCGCCAATGCCGAGGGCCGCGCAGGATCCCCGCTAAATGGGGACAGGAATATGGATGCACCCCAGACGCACGAACAGCTTATCGCACACAATTCAAGCCTTAAAACTCGTGTCAGTGAGCTCGAGGTCATCAACGAACTCTTCCGTGGTCGTCTAAGCCAACTTGAGCAACAAGAAGCTGCGGCGCGGAGAGGCCAAGAAGTCGCCGGCGTCGAGCAGACTCAACTTCGTACACAGCTTGAGGTGGCCCAAGAGAGCGAAGCCCAGCTGCGTGCCCAGCTCGATGATAGCCACCGTAGGGAAAATAGTCTGAAGCGACGTCTTGATGACCTGGAGCTAGAATTGAAGGAAGCAAAGGAAGCTGCCGAGGCTGCCATGGAGCGACCCGCTAAGAGGCCCCGTGTCGCAGAACCACCAGCCAAAACGCAAGATATTGTCGACGCTCTACCGGCTCTTGCAGTCATCGAGCCTTCCCTTGCTGCCGTTGAGCCATCCGTGACGCCCGAGGCTGATGCATCCAAGGTCGATGCCCCCGCTGCACCTGAAGCGGGTGATGTCCTAATGGACACTGAGGCCCCCGAAATTGATGGTGCAATGGAGACTGAAGTCCCCAAGGCCCCTGAACCTGTGGAAGCCCCTGAAGCAGTTGAACCCCCCGCAGAGGTCCAAGCTACTGCAGACGATGCTGTAGCATAGGTAACATGTCGCCGCTGGCCATTCTCCAAACAAACCCACGAGGCCAAGCTCGTGTCCCATGCTAGGCATTGGGACTTGGTTCTCTCTGCCTCGTATATAGAGGCCCTTTATCCCTGTTCCCGAGGTGATGTTTTTTGCATGGCTGACCATGACCTCGCATCATTTTACGACCTCTATCCTTTTAATACCCTTGTATGAAGGCGTCGGTGTGCTCGCGTTGCTTTCTAATTCATTAGCCAAACGTCCAGGCGGCAGTGCCAGCAAGGGTCCTGGCGTTGACGGCCATTTGTTATTTTTTGCTTTTTTTCTGTTGTCGCGCTGGTACTTTGTGGAACGATACCGGGATGTGAAGCGGGAATGGGACGGAGCTGGGGCGGACTGTTATGAAGCGTTTGATACCAACTTTCACGAGATTTCCTGGGTCTTGCGATCTCCTATTCTCTGGCAGCATATTCATCTTAATGCGCTTGCCAAGGGTGCTGGGAGTGAGCCACCCAAAGATAAGACGTGAACGATGAAAAGTTTAGCTGCTTTTGGCAATGAGAAAAAAAATAGACACCCGATCTGTTCTGACGCTGAAATATTTATTTAGAATCGTGATGTACTTGTACACTGTGGACTATCAGCGTATACAGAGAGTTGGTTTGGATTATCACGACTACGGGCCTAATCCACCGTCATTTATCCTCTTAGCTTGCTTGTCTCCTCAACTACACGCTGTCGCCAGCCAAGGATTCATCAAAATCTGTTCAGCCAATAGCCTGTCAGGGTGGTTGGGCTCGCTGTTTGTGTTTGGCAGGTGCTGGCAGTGACAATGTTGTTTTGCAGGGTGGTCACGTGTAGAGAAACTCAATGCGATACCAATGTTACTGTGTGTGAATCACGACGACCAACGGCCTGTCTTTGTCCACCTTCTTCTGTCACCTTCCGCGTTCCCGTGTAAAAACAAAAACATTCACCTACCAAGAACTTCCCCGCGAGTGCGCTCTTCTTCCTGGCCTTGGTCCATTCCAGACCTGCTGCACCTGATCACTTTCGGTCTCGTTATCTCCAAGCCCCGCGTTCGTGCGATAAGCGCCCGCATATGTCCCAAAAATACAAAAAAGACTACCTTGCGAAGTAACCTAACAACAGGCGCTCAAGACTTTCCGTTTGATAAAGGATGCCACCTACTCAGTCGCAGAGGGGCGGTCCTGCGGGGGCGAAGAAAGGCATCGCCCGAGTCGGAGGGAAGACGGTTCTTGGCCATGGGAAGCGGCACAGGTGAGACCAATATGGTGGCGTTGATGTAGAAAGACTCCCCATCCAAGACATTTACTGATGGTATTTCTCCAAAGGAAAATTACCCGCGATACCATTTTAGGAATCAGTAAGGCCCCCCCCCCCCCCCCCCCCCCCCCCCCCCCCGCCTCATCCTTTATCGATTGAGTTTGGTGTGCTATGCTAACCCGCCGATAGCGAAGCCAGCGATTCGGTGAGTTTTAGCGATGCGATGATGTGCTGTTGTGGTCCCCTTCTGTCCCTTTCTGCCCGAACCACCGAGCGAAATGCACCAATGAGGCATATGCCGCTGCGGATGATTCCCCATCCTTATCGCACTTGTGCCGATCCTGGATGCCGTGCGTATCGTATCATCCGGTGTACTGACACAATCATGCAGCCGATTGGCTCGCCGAGGCGGCGTCAAGAGAATCTCCGCTGCCATCTATGACGATATCAGAGCCGCACTCAAGGATCGCCTGGAGATGGTATGTGTCTTTTTCGGATATCTCTTGCTTGAGTGAACACTGTTTGCTGACTAGTGTGAAGATTCTTAGAGACTGCGTTACCTATGTGGAATATCGCAACGCTAAGACAGTCACTATTACTGATGTGCGTTGCATCAAGCTCCCACTTTGATTGATCCCAACAAATAGCTGACTTGTTCGTTTGCCTAGGTCCTGCATGCTCTCCGCCGAATTGGTCGTCCGATTTATGGATTTGACCCTGAGACATACGATGGCGGTAAAAAAGCCAAGTCCAGCGCCCTCCCCACTCCAGCGGCTTCAAGAGGATACTCTTGAGGATTTAATTCTTGTTAAGATTTGATTGAATGATAGTGGCGTACCAATGGCGTTGGTCTGTCTTAATATGGAGTCAGAAAATATTTGGTCATGGAGCAAGGGTCAACACAATCAGCTGTATGGAAATGGAAGGGGTTTTTTTTGTTGTTGTTTAAGCTCAATGGCTAATGAATTACGATCTTCTTAAACGAAAGGTATCTGGTATCTAGGTATCTGGGGTATCTCAAGTGAAAGTATAATGTTAAATGCGCCAACCTCCAACCATTACATGCCCACCTTGGGCAACCTTTCCTTTCACGCCTTTGTTTCTGGTGGTATGTTTTCTTTTTCTGTTTTTTGTATTCTTTCTTGTAGCAATTCCCTGTTTATGCCATGCCATTGTCTCTCTTTTACCTCCTCTTCTTAAGAATCTCATAGTCGGAAATGACCTCGTCGAGAGCCTTGGTAGCGAGGACCTCGTTCTTGCGGAATGTGCCGTTGAAGATCTCGGGGAGCAACATGGCGCTGTTAGCGTGCTCCTGGGCGAAACCAATTTCAGCGTCACGGCCGCAGCGCTCCTTGATGATGCGGACGGCCTCGTAGAGGAGATCCTTGCCGACGCCCTTGTTTCGGTATCGAAGGCTCGTGGTCCATGCTCGAATGATTCCCTTGCCGCCTCGAAGAGAGTTGCTGCGGTGCTTGCGCCTTCCGCCGCTAGTGCCGGTGTGGACAACAGGGCTGGGCTCGAGGCGCAAAACCAGCGATCCGATAATCTCGTCATTGTAGCGGGCGGCCAGCAAAGTATCCTCCACTCCGTCGTCGGGGCGCAGCCACGCCCAGCGCAGGCGCTCGGCGAGGGAGATGTAGCCAGAGGACAGGTACCGGATGCCCATGAGGTAGCTCATGACGACGCCGCACGAGACGGTCATGGACAGGCCGGCGTCGAGGCTGGAGATGAAACCGAGCTGGTAGACGGCGGTGAGAGCGGCAGACAGGCCGGCGAGGCAGATGGGGTGGAAGATGAGGGAGAGAGAAGCGCGCTGACGCATCTGAGCAATTGAGTCGGCAATCAAGCGCAGGCCCTCAGTCTTGTCCCTGCGGGACTCGAGGACCTCAAAGGACAGCGGGGGGATGTCCTCATCGTCGAGGTCGAGGAGCATGGACGCGGCGTCGGTGGCGGAAGATAGAGAGGAAAATGGTGAGGGTGAGGGCGCAACAATTGGTGCGAATGGAGTCGAGGGGCCGAGCCGCGGGGTGCCTGTGGCAGAGGATATGGCCGAGTGGAGAACCAGGTTTGCACGGAGAAAAGTGAAGAAGGCTATGAGAGTACAGCGTTAGCACACATTCGAATACATTTTGATCAAGACATTATTGTTGTTGTTGGTGGTGCTGCTCTAGAAGCTTGGATAGTCTGCGCAAAGGCCAAGAGCTTGTTCGCGCGCGCACGCCGATGCACCTCTGAGACGAGCCCAACTCTGAACTGCGGCGTTGCTGCAAGCCTCGCCGCTGGAGTCCCCGAGGTGAAATGAGGAGCATCTGGAACCAACAGAGACTCGTCTAATGACGATTTCCAGGGTCTTGCGACATTGTGCCCACTGTAAGCAAGGCCAAGCCAGCTGAGGGCCAGGGTAGGATATTTGTTCCGGTGGCCCAGGTAACAGTGGGCAGGGTAAGAAAAAAAAATCGACAAGGTTTCCGGGGTGTCATTGCCCCATGACGATGCGCATGTCGTGTGCTCAGGTGGGAGAAGGGGGAAAAAACAAGAGGAAATCAAAGAGCAGACACGATAAAAAACAATAGGAAAAGTTGTGTGGTAAAGTGAGATGATTGGAAGTCAGAAAATAAAAGTCCTTACCTGCACTCGTCTTCAGTCCAGGAACGGCATTGACCTTGGTGATAAGAGGGTTCGGGTGCCAGGCGCTCAAGTCGAGCTCGCGGATAGCCATAGAGTTCTCCATTGTTGCGTATGGGGGGGTATCAAACAACAACGAAAGTAATTAATAGTTGGTGTGTTGTATAAAAAAAAGGATCTAGATTTCGAGTCGAGTTGGGTCGATTAGAGAGAGTGAGAGGAAGTCCAGCCTCCAAGAGCCAGGCGTCGACGACGGACGACTGGAGGTGGGTATCGATGGTACAGAGCCGAGAGAGGAGAGAGGGTATCAAAGGGCCGTCCGTAAATGCAAAAACAGAGTAGTAAAAGAAAATAGAGCCAAAGAATTATAAGAGAGCCGGAGAGTATATAGGCAAGACAGTAATAAAAAGAGGAGGGAAGGTGTGTGCCCTCGAGTAGAGTGATGAGGAGGAAGATGAAGACGAAAATGGAGAGGAGGAGCAGGAGGAGGTAGAGGTGGTTATGGAGCTGGAGATGGAGCTGCAGAAGTGGATGGTTGTCAGCATTATTCAAATGTCTGGGAGAGCCTGAGCCTTGACCTGCGACCCAGCATGTTTGGTGGTCGCAGCGTCTTTTTGATTGAGAAAAAAATCCTTGCCCGTGCCAACTAGCGACAAGGCTCATCCCCCCTCCCCCGTCCCCGTCCAACCCCTCCTTCGCGTTACGGGGCCCATTGCGCATCCCTGGGTACATAGCTAGCGGTACATAGTCATGGTACGGCCGTTCACACTAGCGATCCGTCGTTAGCGGCTTTTCAGAATTGTTTAGTTGCTCTGGAGCTGGTCGAGGACCGGGGGGTGGTTCGCTGTTTTAGTGAGTGGGTGGGCAGCGCCGCGCAGGACAACCCAGGACCCAGAGGAGCCCAGAAGCCCACCACCCCGGGGGGCGCCCAGCCCAGGTAGCAGACGCCCGCTGCGCACAACTCAACAGTTTGCCTTTGGTCACGTCTGGTCACCTACAACACGCCATTCTCAGCCGGATCGCTGCTCTGCCTTCCGCGACCTCGATTCATTGGCAACACGCCGACCAGACTGTCGGATCCAGCTGGGGTGGGTGTGGGATTTGCCCGTCCTGGTCCCTCGCTCCAGTCACCAGCTGCGTGATTATTTTTCTTCTTGTCTTTTGCTAATTCCCTCTCCGTGTGCGTTGCCCAGGGACCACCACCATGTATACTTTTTTTTTCGCCTCCCTCTCGTCTATCGATGTCTTATCTGCTTTGGAGCACGTCAACCAACCATGCTGCCCCTCCCGCACACCATCCCGCCCCCTCTGGTCTGCGAGATGCATGTTGACCGGCGCGCGCGACGCCGAGCATCTGCCCGGATGCCAGCTCCCAGGTCCCAATGCATAATATCTTGCGCGTCCGGGCAGCAAAATCCCAGACACGCCGCGCCACAGTGGGAAGTGAGCAAAAAAAAAAAAAAACGACACACGGCTGCAGCGATCGTCAGCCCCGTTTTCTTTCATCTCTTCCTCGCGGCAGCTGCCAGCGGTTGGCCCAAGACCTGTGTAAGTCGACAGACTATGGAGACGTATTAAACAGGGGTCCGGCAACTTAGAAAGAATTCGGAAGTGTCCATGGCGGGGGGTCCCCAGGCGACCGTCCATCCAGAAGGCGTTAGTGCTCCGTTGGCGGCTTCCACATCAACCGCTTTGAGCCTTTGTCGCGTTGCCCGCGGCGAAATGGGTTCCCACATCCCATATTCCTTTTTGCTCACACACGTTGTTATTTCGAGCCAAGCAGAACGGGAGAGGGAATGGCAGTCAAGAGGCAACAAGAGGGTCCATCCATGACCCGGGGAGGCGCCTCCGGTACAAGCGAAGTCTGGCAAACTGCAGTGTGTGTGGGATTGCATCGTGTGATAAGGCGCCATCAGCCAGCTGTACCCAATAGAGTCGTTGACGCCAAACGCAACGCTCGAGGCTCGAGTCATCCCCCAAGCGCCACAGCATGTTCGCTGCAGTCCTAAAAAGCACCAGAGGCGGGACATGCCATGCCATGATGGCGGCGGCACAGCGTCAAGGGGGTGTCGTCGGTCACCAACAGTCTGGACTCGCGACAACCAATGTCTCGTGGCTCGCCCGATTGGGCCTGGGGCAGCTGAGAGAGCAACGACTAATACACACCAAGCTGCTGGACAGGCAGGGGAGCTTCCCTCATAGGGCTAACATGCTGTTGGCCGGTGGTCGCGTGTGGCTGGTCTTTGACACCATCGCCATCTATCGAATTCATGCATGCCATGCTCTTGTACGGCGTGGGTCCTAACGCATGTATGTCTACATACGAGGTTTCCCCTCACGCTTGCTGCTTTGCCGCTGGGAGCTGCTCTGCATGGAAGCCTTCTACCAGCCGGAGCCGATGGTTTAACGCCCAACGTGCAGGCTTCGCCGTCTGGAATGCATGCAACGGCCGCCGTGAGACGGCACGTATGATGATCATAGCACATGCGACAGCTGCGTCGAGACGTACGACGTCGTGGCGACCCAGCAACGAATTGCAGAGGAGAGCAGAAAATTTACCATCATTCCCCGCCGCCAGAGCTGTAAAAGCTTGGAGGAGGATCCCAGATGCTGGGGCTCGTCTCCACCGCTGACGTACCGGACACACGAATCTTTAAGCCATTTTGACGCAGAACCGGGGGCGCATCCTCTGCTCTCGCCCAACCGGCCCCCATCTGTCGCTTGCGTGTGGGGTGCGAGAGGACGACAGGCCTACAGCGCACTACAGCGCACCACCACCAGCCGCTTAGTCCTCGCCCGCTCGTCCAACCACGAACCGCTGCTTTCTTTTGCGCCTGGGGCCGCTTGTTAAGTCTACAACCAGTGCATAATGCCGTCCTCTTTTTTCCCCATCCACGGGATGGGAGACGGGGCCACGCCTACGCGGTCCATGTGGACGGTGCCGCCGCCGTGTCCTCAGTTTACGTAGTCCGGCCTGTGCGCCATCAACGGCTAGCATCGATGGCTTAGTGCCTCGGTCATTCGGGCGCCCAGTGAACTGCCGGACGTCATTTTCTGGCTTGCGGGGAGGCTCGGGCAAGAGGCGATGATCTCACCAAGAGAGGCTTGATAAGAGCAAGCCAAGGAAGAAGGTTTTCTTCAATTGCCGCCAGTGACACCCAAGTTAAAGTTGATCGACATTTCGCCCAGCGCATTTCATTCGCTGGACGATTCCCGTCGACGGTTGCATTCGGCCCCTCATGTCAAATCGGCCTCAGTTCTCAAACGCCAAGGATGCAGACTTGAAACGCTCGACCGCGTGTCTCCTTGCCCGCTGCGTTTGACGATCCAGCGTGTGTCAACCGCTGCACTGGCCATCCCTCCTCGCTTGCCTTCTCGTTCGTTTCAATGGCAACAGCCAGATAGACTTGTAACACCTGGTGCGCCGCCGCAGGTGCGCGTGACGCCAGGCGAGTCCCCCGTGTTTGACGGCGTAGCAGCGTTCAGGGGGGGTCTCCATGCATGTGCATCGGCTAATGTGCTTTGTTTCGTTTTCCTTCGCGCCTTGTTTGAAAGCTTGTATCTGATGGAAACAAGCGGCCTGAGGAACCGCCCAGGATATGCACAGTGAGAAGGTTGCCGGAGAATTAATACAGTGCTCACGGGAGCAGTCACATGCTGCCTGCCACGGCCTGGGCACATGTTTCGATTTGTTGAATCGCATGAAGATGCAAATTCCGCCAAAGCTCTACTATATCGCGCCGGTTCATCAGATTATTCAGTAACTACCTTTTGCGAAACAATTGCGATTGTTACTATCAATGATGAGCAGTGTATAGAGGATATTCTGGACTCGGGTTCTTACACGTCAATGCCGTATAGATATCGATGCCATGGTCTGAACATTGCGCGGAAACATTTTGCGGCCAGAACATTCTGCGGCTAGACGACGCATTTCCCATTGAGCCCGCAACTCATTTTAAACATTCCCTATCCATGTCTCCAATCAATTCCAATTGTAACTAGGGAAAAAAACAAGACATGTTTGAGATATGGCAGAGAGCTCTTGCACAGGTATATCCGAAGCTTGTCCAAGTGTAATCTATAATCATTTCATTCATGCATATCGGAAATGCTCGTGTTTTGGTCATGGCCATCTCCAACTTCTAGCCATTTCATGGCGCCGCAAGACAAACTTCAGCGATAGCCTTTGCCGCCCCCCGAAAAATGTGGCCTCATTCTCCGCGTTGCTTTTGCTGCGGATACGAATAATCAACATGCCATAAAAAAAAGCACTGGCGTGTCCATGCGCTGGAGACAACAAGGGACAGACAGCGCTGAGAATAAAAATAAAATAAAATAAAAGCCGAGCCAACGGGTTCTTAGCTTGGCATCGATGCTCAGACCCTCTTGGTGTCTGTGATGTGCTCGTGATTGCCATCAGATGAACTCTGAGCAGAATTCGGCCGAATTTAATGCGCTACGGACATAAACGAGAATCGAGCTGAAAACTACGGAGCAGCACTGTCCAAGCCGCGCGCGCTGGCTTGTTGTCTCTCTGCCCCTCCTTTTCTCGAAATGAAGCATCGCGCGTTCCCGTTTCGCCCTGTGTTGACTGACATGTGCAAACCGAAACCGCCGGCGTAGACAATCTTTGATCCAGGACAACTTGCCAATCTTAGAGGTGCCAGCCGCCCGCCCATGTTGTCTAGTGAACGTATTATTCACGGATCACACCACTCGCACGCCGAAATACGTCCGCTTCTTTGGCTGCTTTGTAAAAGCCCATCATCGCACGCCTTTGCAATGACTAGCCGTGGTCAAAATGGGGAGCTCGGAGAAGCATGTCAGCATCCGTGTGCGACAGCGGGCAAAGTCCCCTACGCCAGACAGCGGCAAAACACACAGTCACGCGCGCGTCTGATTCCAAAGCCAAGACCGAAAAAAGAAGAAACGACAGCTTACGGAATATGACTATGAATGCCACTCTGACAAGCCAAGACCGAAAATTATGTGACAGTTTCATTGAAGGTTTTCCAATCCCATGGCAAACTGCCAATCAGAGACAATGCCGATTTGGACGCCGGCACCTCGGGGATCGTTCGGCCCCACCGGTCGGTCGGTCGACTGCGATGTGTTGATGACCTATGCGCAACCATGACAAACCAGATATACCAAAAAGTCCATATATGCAAAGACACAAAGCTACACTTCATGTAATAAATTCCACATTGGGTTAGGTTCCGCTGTTCCGAGAGGTCGGGGAGCAGCTGCAGCTCACCAAGAGAGCAACATGCAGTCATTGTTTTCTAATTTTTTGCTTAAACTAAACAACCCAAGTGGTCGCATCAAGACGACTCTGACACGAACAGCGCAACTCTGACGATGCTGCATCGAGCAGCCCTCCGCCTCGCCGAGCGCCACCGGGGGCGATCTCGTGTGTTCCATGACAAAAGCAGCGGCTGAAATGGCGATTGATAGCTCCCTCGCCATTGGGCGAACCCCGCAACATGGGTGTCATCCTGTATCCAAAAGAGAACCGACTGTGATGGGTATTTAAGCAAACAGATCCCAGGGAGCATGGGACTTGTGTTACAACACATCGAACCACCCCCTGGCAAGCATCAACCCAAAAAGCAAATCAATACTGCGACGATACAACTGCATCCATCATGTCTGCCAATTCCGTCATCCCTGAGTTCGAGGCCGCGAACCAAAAATACGCGGCTTCCTTCGACAAGGGAAGCCTGCCTATGCCCCCAGGACGGTACGTCCGTTCCCCCGTTCCCCCGAATTGCAGTAACTTGTATTTCTTCTATGGGCAGCTATTAATTTTGGTGGTATTTTTTTACCATTGTACAGAAAAGTTGCAGTGGTCGTATGCATGGACGCCCGCCTGGACCCAGCCAAAATCCTCGGCTTGAATGAGGGAGACGCCCATGTCATCCGCAACGCCGGCGGCCGAACCATTGATGCCATTCGCTCTCTCGTCATCTCGCAGCAGCTCCTAGGAACCCGCGAGATTGTCATTATCCACCATGTTAGTTTTCTTTCACCAACACACAAACCCACTAGATAAAGTCAAGTAACGTGTCTTGTAAAAACAGACTGACTGCGGCATGCTCACCTTCTCCGACTCGGAGCTCAAGGACAAGATCCGAAAGGACCTCAACGAGGACGCAGACCATATTGCGTTCCTCCCGTTTGGAGACGTGGACAAGAGCGTTCGGGATGACATTGCCGTGTTGAAAAAGACGCCTCTGCTCTTGGATGTCCCTATTACCGGTTATAATTACGATGTTAAGACAGGCAAGCTGAACAAGGTGGAACCCTGAAGCAGACAAGTAAACGCGTAGGCGAGGCCGCATCAACGTCGCCGCTAGCGTTGGGTGAAACTTTAGTTATCCGTATAATTGAAACAACCGAGTTTCTTTATTGCTATACAATCAGATTCCGTCAACCATTTGACTTGATTCCGGATCCGACGCCGTCCTTGCATGACTAAAATATACACAAATGCGAGAAAGTTCAGACACCAGTGAAGAAGTAAAAATTAAAAAAGAAAAAAAGTTGAATTCTAATTGAATCATTTGGGTATCTAATGAACATCAAACCTATCTTCGTAATCTATGCCCCGTAACCAGTCCGACATACGCAATGACTCTATACACGGTTCCAATCGCCGCAAGCACTCCAATGTTGAGCCACTTCCAATCGAGATGGAACCCCGTTACTTGCGCGGCTGCCTCGACGTTAAACAAGTAGTCAAACGGCGCTACGAGCTGTCCAAAATAGATCTCCGCCAGCCAGGTGCCGGGGGATGCTCGCCACAGCCACTCCATGTGCCACTCCTTGACCTTGGACAGCGGCGGCGCCGCGCCGGAGAGGATGCCCACAATCAGGCTGATCATGGTCGCAAAGAGCGGCGCGTCCTCCCTGCGGGCCACCATGCTGATGACGCTCGCCAGCCCGTAGATGCAGTAGAAGTACACCAGGTTGGCGAGGAAGGCGAGGCCCCAGCTGATGACGGGGTTGGCGAGCAAGAGCACCAGCGTGGTAAAGTGCAGGCACCCCAGAGTCATACGGGGAAACACCGAGAGCATCTTGGCGAAAAAGTACGCCACTCGCGAGTGGCCGGCTTCGGCCTCCCGCTTGTACAGCAGCATTTCCTCGGAGAAGATCTTGACGCCCGGAGCCCCTGCCACGAGGCCAATGGCAATGGCCATGAGAAGAGCCAACTCGGGCGCTGACTTGAAGTCCATGGCCGTCGACAGGATGCCGTACGGCTCGTTGTACAGTCCTACGAACAAGACACCCTGCTTTGGGTTCTCTGCCAGCCCCAAAAGCCCTCCGGCCAGCGTTGCCAGGCCCAGCTCGGCAAAGAGCGCACCCTTGGTACGGTATTGCTGGAGAAAGGCACGGCGGAGACAGAGCCATAGCTGCTTCACACGCGGCGCGCCACGTTTCTTGAGAGCCTGGTGCATTGAGCTGCCGCCCAGCATCGAGGCTGTAGTGAGGTGTCGACGATCCTCCTTCCTTGATTTCTGGCAGGTTGTCCAGTGGGAGATGAGCGATTCCTTGGTAATATCGCCATATCGCTTGTAGTCTCGACCATTGCCCGTGATGATGTCAGTAATGGTGTCCGCGTGGTTACTGTGCTCTGGGAAGTGGAATCCGACGCTTTCAAAGTACGTCTTGACGCCCGCCTGGGGCCCCTCGTAGATGGTCTGGCCGTTTCCAAGCAGGATGAGGCTGTCAAACAGGTCGAAAATCTCCATGCGGGGCTGGTGGATGATGACGATGATGGAGATGCCCAGCCGCGCAATGGCCTTGAGCGTCCGCATGATGGACGATGCTGCGGTAGCATCCAGGCCGCTCGTCGGCTCGTCGAGGAAGATGGCCATCGGGGCTGCAGCCAGCTCCATGCCGATGCTGACTCGCTTCCTCTGACCACCGCTGATGACGGGCTTTCCGACGCTGCCGACCAACGAATCTCTCACATGGGATAGTTCCAGGCACTCAATGACGGAGTCAACGTGCGCCCTGATTTCGGAATCCGACCAGGTACGGGGCAGGCGAATGCGGGCGGAATGCACAATGTTCTCGTAGACGGTGAGCTCGGGCAGCACGATGTCGTCTTGCGGCACGTAACCGGTCAACTTTTTGTAGCGCTTCATTTTCCCTGGAACGTTGTTGACCGAAACAACACCTCCCGTGTTGTTCGTCTTGCCCATCAGGACATTGACAAAGGTTGACTTGCCGGCTCCAGAGCCGCCCATGACGGCAACGAGGGATCCGCGCTCGATAGATCCCGTCACGTTCTGAAGAATAGGCCTGGCGCTGCTCTTGGGATGAAAAACAAGATCCTGGTACCCAAATGACAAACCAAAATTGGTGGCTTCAGTCGCCCTTCTCATTGAATCAATAAACGACCGCAGATGAGGCGACAGCTCGGCTTCGGCCTGTGATCGGTCGTTGTGGTGGACAGAAACCATGTCAAGGGCTCCTTCGAATCCATTCCAGGGATCCTGATACGGCGTGTAAGTCGCACTCATGGGTTCCATTTCCTGCTCGGTTTCCTCTGGGAGCATTTTGTAGCCCGTCATCTTGGTCGTGACTCCTTGCATTCCCTTGACTGGCAACGAGCTCAAACCTCGCTTGGAACTTTTCTGGATCCGATTCCGGAACTTGAAAAACAAGACTCCAATCACAATTAGCAGGTCGATGAAGATGAGAACCACAACCGGCACCAGGAACTGCTGATACCCAGATCCCTCTGGGCATCTGCTGCCGAGGTTGCATGGCGTTGGCGTTGAGGCTCCGGGCTGGCAGTACGAGCCGGCCGGGCAGCGAATCGTCTTCATGCCCTTTTCCGACGCAGGGCAGTACCAGCCCTTCTGGCAGACGATAGGCTCAAAGGGACCCATGCCAACATTCTTGCCCTCAAACTCGCACACTCGACCCGAGAGCCTCGATATCTGACATGCGGCAAGGGGAGGGCAATACAAGGGCAGCGAATTGACGGTGTTGTTCTCGCCTAATTTTCTAATTAGAGATATAGCTTGGACACAGTCAGACGACTTACACAGAAATCCCTCGCTGCATCCCTGGGAGCGCCAGGAATCCACGCTCTGCAGCTGCATTGGGAAAGCGCCGGGTCTCCAACATGGCGCAGCCGCCTCAGGGAGCTTGTTCTCGCTTAACTGGATTGCGGCTTGGTAGTAGCTGGTCGAGAAGGATGACCTATTTTTGCCCGTACATGCTTGATCGTACACGCTGAGTTTCTTGGCATCTGTCAACGACTTCAGAGACTTGGAGCTCCCGTCCCAAAGCATGGGCGTCGAGGTCTTCGGGGGGTTGGAGTCGTCATTGTAGCTCGAGTTGACGCTGTTTTCGTTGTGAGTCGGCTCGAACCATTTGCCAGACGACACCTGATACACGCTCTGCGTCTGGTTCCCGATGCATTGCCAAGCGCCGGAATCCGACGAACCGCCACTAGGCAGTTCCCTGAGGGCGCACAGGCACGCCTCCGTGTCGAGGAAGATGGGGCCGTCGATTTCGTCCTCCTGCGGGAGGTAAGGATCCTGCGGCACCTTTGCTGGGTTGATGTGTTCCATTTCGTCGTGCCTGGCGTTGAACGACGAGGAGCAGGGCGAGCAGAGAGACGAGAGACGTGAGATTTCACCGCTGCGGAGGCCATGCGATGTGACTTCCTTTTTATTATGCTAGGTAGCTATCTCTCTTTGCCGAATACCCACGAGCCAGAAGCAAAAGGCCCCAGAAGAAGGCGCCTTGCTTCGCCCCCAAAGCGGGTTTATCTCGGCCGGGACGCCGCCGTTGCACGGCACGACTCCAAGCCAGATGAGCTGGCGATAGTAGCCCTCTTGGGCAACAAGGCCATCTCTCAGATGGGACTCTGGGCCCGGGATCACGGGGCTATGCTGGAGAATCGACCGACTGTAAGATTTTAGCGGCCCTCTGCTCCTTGCCAGGCGATGCTGTAGCCACCAATTTGTGCAACAAAGGCGCCGTCTCACGGCCGAAGCATCTTAGGCTTGAAAACGGGACCCAGAATGCCAGGCCCGAAACGGGTTGCGATGGGGCTTTCGGGGCCGATCAGCCGGCTTGGTCCCTGCTCTTTTCCCCCCCAACAAGCTTCTGAGCCCTACAGATGTGATGGCACCATGGCTCGTTTCTGTCTAGCTGCGGATTAGTTAAGCTGAGGTGCTAAATATAAAAGAGACGGTTGATAAATTTGTCAGACAAGCAGTGGACAGCCAGCCTTGGCATATTTGATCATCGCTCCAGCCTTGGCATTGACTTTCCTGACTGGCTCTCTGACTCGGCCGATGCCAGCCCGTCCTTGGACACGCGAGATTGAACAGTAGTGAGATGGTCTCGGAGTAAGCACAATGACCCCTCCAATCAGCTGGTGAGAATCCCAATTGGTGCAAAAAGCGTACCTGACTAGAGAAACGACGTCAGTTGACGTACCGATGGGCCTGGAACTGTGAGATTAATTTTACTCGTCGCATCGTAGTCAAGTATTGCCACCATCCGAGCCAAAAGCTAACCTAACTTTGAGATAACAAGTCTAACTCAATTCAAAAATTAAGACGAGCTCTAATAATCTGCTTGGTCTATCTATGCAACAGCAATGGTATCGTGAGAATGTATCGACTTCTTGTACCCCCTCTTCCAATATACATCTTGTTTGCTTTTTCGGACCTGTGTTTTCCAACAGGTTTCCCTTCGTCTATACTCTGCCACGGGTCTCGGAATTACTCTTCTCCTGCTGGGAGGGGGTATATGATAACAAGAAAAAAACAAATATTACTCCAATCCCGTTTTTAGCAGCCATTACTTTTCAGTGACACTGCCCGCAATCGTCTTCTTCTCCTCATCATCTCGTTCCCATGCAACCTTCTCGTCAGCCCTTTGGGCATCACGCTCCGCAACGGCCTCGACCACGCCAGCGTCGCCTTCGGGCTCGCTAGCTGGGGCGTTACCCTGAGTGCCGATGCGAATGAAGGGGAGAAACAGACATGCCAGGCCAGCCATGCCAACGGAGACGAAGTAGGCCATTCGGAAGGGCTTATCGACATCCCCATCGGATCCCTCGGCCCTCTTGACAGACTCGTACACGGCAGTTGAAATGCCGAGGGCAACAGTGTTTCCCAGACGAATAAACATGTTGAAGATGCCACCGGCTAATGATTGCTGGTTGGTCGGGAGCGCCGCCATGACGTACATCTGCAGCCCCAGTTAGCGCTTATATGACAAGTATGTTTTAGTGGCATCACACATACGTTGGTGACATTGAACTGAAAATCGGCGCCAATCACGTTCATGACGAGCGATGGGAAGATCAACGCCCAGTAGATGATGTTTGCCTTTTGGAACGTGAGCAGCAGGTTGGCCGCGACGTAGGCCACGGCACCGATGCCCATGATCAGCGTGTTGTTCACCTTGTGGAGGATGCTGGCAGCCACGACGTTCCAGGTGATGCCGGCAATCACCTGCGGCAGCAAGTGAACCGCCACGGTTAGGGCATCGTACAGAGACACCTCCTGCATGTACAGGGCCAGCCAGAAGTTGGATGATGAAAACGACATCATGCCAAGGATGGACACGATGACAATCTATCCGCGAGTTAGCCTAGCGCCCCAGCAGCGTCCGTAGCACAGAGGGCCTCAGTTGGGTCCACGGTGCGGTGGGCTGTTTGGATATACGGATACATACCAGAGAAAAGTTCTTGTCCTTCCAGATATAAAGAGGCATGAGAGGGTACTCCCAGTAGCTCTCCCAGAAGACAAATGCCACGAGGAGGAAGAAACCTACAATCAGCATGGCGAGAACGTGAGGGCTCGTCCAGCCATCGGCCGATCCAAGCCTGAGGTGGTGTTAGTCAACGCGAGGGGAAGGAATCAACTAAGGCAAGTACATACGTCAAAGCTGCAGTGAACATGCCCACACCAAGGATAGTAAGCACGGTTCCGACGCTGTCAAACCGCTCCAAGGCAATTTTGAGCCGATCCTTGAACGGCGTCGGCTCGAAGGCCTCGACCTTGGGGATGATCCATATGCACGCGACACCAAAGATGGCCCAGAGGATGGACAGCAGGATGAAGCTCGCGCGCCAATCAAAGATGCGCGCCGCAACACCGCACACAATGCTTCCCAGGGCGAATCCGAGCGGGTTCCCTGCCGAGAATGCGGCAAATGCCCAGTTCTTTCTCCGGCAAGGCACGCTGTAAGCCGCACCCAGGATGCCAATGGCCGGGGGCACAACCATGGCCGAGGCGAGACCAAGGACTCCGCAGACAATGTCCATCCAGAAGGGGTTCTGCGCAAACGCGACAATCAGAGAGCAGGCGCTAAAGCAAGCCATGCCAAACAAGAACATGGCCTTTCGGCCAAGCAAGTCGGCCAACTGGCCCAGCGTGAGCTGGAAAGCTCCAGCGGTGAGGCTGCAAAGCGTGTTAGCAGGCACGTCGTCATGTATAAGCTGCAGCATGCGCGGTCAAGGGGGGGAAGAGGGGGAGGGGTTCGGTCCCAGGAACCGGGAAACAGTCCAATTGGGCCAAAAACGGAGGCACACTCACGTAGCCGAAGCCGCGATCCAGGAAATCTGGCTCTGTGACATGCCCAAGTCTCTGCCGATAGCGGCCGTGACAATGACAGTGGTGCCCGTCAGGAAGGTGCTAGTGGCCATGGCTACCGTGGCCATGAAGACAAAGGCAACCTCATGGAAGGTGTTCTTGAAGCAGGCAGGGCGCTCTCCAAACGTGGAGGAAGCCTTGCTCTTCTGGACAACTGCATCGTCGCCTCCGCTGCCTTCGACATCGGCGTCGACAGCCGCTGCATTCGTCACTCGGGATGTGGGGGTCCGTTCACCGTCTGCCAGCGCCGATCCGGGCGCCGTGTTGTCGGCCATGTTGGGAGCGCCGCCGGGGAATGCGGAAGCTTCAAGACAGAACTTTCGGAGCAGATATCGACTCCAGAATCACCCGATAGTTCCGGGCTCGGGGTTCAGCTGTGTCGGACGAGAAGGGAAAAAGTGGGAATGGTGTTTGGCTCTCCAAGTCCTATATACTGGCCCGTCGTCTCGCGAGTAGGTAAAAAAAAAAACAAGGGTCCCACTCAGCGCGCGCAAGGCTTCTCTCGGGTTGCGGGAGGAAAACCGAACCACTGCCCGCAAAGGGGGGAGATAAATCCGGCCTTCGGATATATACGCTTGGCGATGTACGAAAACAGAACTTGGTCACGCATCTATCTAGCAGATGATATGGCTTAGAAATATCCCACCCAAACAAGTGGCACAGCATTCAAGGTGAAGTGCGAAAGCGAAAGTCTATTATTCTTTCCTTTGGTGAGGCGCATTGCGGTATGGCCTCTTCATGTTACGACGACAACATACGAGACAGCACTCACTAACACGCGCGCCTGGAGTTCATCTCATGTGTGCCGAAAACCTGGATGAAGAACCTATGTAAATCAACTACATCTCACCGCATATCCACGTTGTTGGGATAGTTCCACTTGAGCCTCTGTGTGGAATACGAGAATGCCAATGAAAGGACATCGCACTTCGTCCCGTGATTCGGTGTGAAACGAATTGTCGATGATCTGTATATCCGAATTTCCATGTCAAAGTTTTTGCTACCAGTGGCGTCTTCGACAGTGGAGTTTCTCATCTCGATTATCAATCATCCCCGCTCAATCCCCAAAGAGCAGCGAGACTAAGGTGATGACAAAGAACTAAAAAAAATAGATTAAAAAAAATAGAGAGAGTGAGGGGAAGTGAGCCGAGCGGGATAACGATGGGCAGAACAGCGCCCTAAAGTAATTAGTAAAAAGAAAATTGAATTGCAAAGCAACAATGTGGTCCCGAGATAGGAGGAGGGTCACTTCCCGAGAGGGGAACGACAAACCTTCTGCTACCCTATAAGGGGGACGTTGGAACTGAAACTCAAGAGATCCAGCAACGATGTATTCATACTCCGCCAAAAGTCGAAGAACCCTGATGGTTAAGTAGGATTTAGTTGACAAAAAAATTCCCGAATGCAGCAACCCCCCCCTTCCCCTAACGCAAGATGCTGCGGGGCCGTTTAACAATCCATGCCCGGTAACCCGGCTCCACCATGATCCGTCGTACCATCCACTGTTGTTTGAGCAGCCTGCGAGGCCTGCGAGGCGGTGCCGTGGGAGCCGCGGACATTAAGGATCTGGATAAGGCTGATATCAACCTTTATCAAAAAAAAAAAAAAAGCCGGGTCTTTCGCGTATCGCATGGGGCCTAACCAATGTAGCACTGCGAATGGTTCTCGGCCAGTCTCTCGCTGGCCTTGCATCACGGCTCTCGCGCACATTCTTGTTTGGGTACGGCATCCGTCCTGTTTTGGGAACCATCTCGCCTAGGCTCCCTGCCCAGAGTCGCAGCCGGCTTCCCAATCGCGGCCCAAGACCATGGCGAGCACTGTTTTGGGAAACCAATTCGATGGGCGACGGCAGCGACGGCAGCAACGGGAGCGGCGGCGGGCGGCGGCGGCGGCGGCGGCGGTGGAGGCAGAACTGGATGCCGTCCACCTGCACACACCTATCGCAGTGCAAAAAAAAAAAAAAGAAGAGACTTGGCTCGCAAGGTGAGAGGATTCCGGGCTGGCAAACATCCAGAGTGGAGATGCGCATGTTTCGACCCAGCTTGGGCCAAAGGCGGCGACACCGAGTGGGACGAGGACTTTTGGAGCAGACCTCTCTCCATCTCCATCAACAACGGCACCTACGGGATGCGCTTAGCCAAGAATTGTGGCCGGTGTGTACAAAATCGAGCATTTCGACACGACGCCGACCGAACCGCAAATGGGGGGTGGGACATGGCACGGTGCCGAAGGAAGCCCATGCTGTCCGGCATTCCCCGATTTTCCTCGCTTTCTATTTTATTCTACTTGACAAAACGGTATGGATATCCTCACTAATATCACGGCAAACAACATATACCAACAGCAGCGGCACAGCGGCATCAGCCGCAGCTGCATCAGTCGGCAGCAGGAACAGCAAATACCGTTTCACTAATATGGAAAGCGTGGTGGCGGTCGCGGACAAGGTGCATGTTGCGGCAAGGTTGGTTAAGCGAGAACTCTGGGATTGGCTCGTGGCAGGATCCGCGTAGAGTGTCTGATCTGAGCTAGACGGCAATTAATTAGCGACGCTCTGTGCCATGTGTCGTGATGTTTGCATCTGCACCTGCCCGGAGCTTCAGGATTCAGGCTTCGGGCTCCAGGCTTCAGGGGTGTTGCAGTGCCTTGTTCGCCGATGCTTCGCCGCCATGCCATCGCTAAGAAGGAGGAGCCCGTGCCGCCATTAGGCCATGTTTGCATTGGCTATTACTGAACTTGGCCAGGTACAGAGTCCCTTGCTCAGCATGCGCGGGGTCTGGATGTGAGGAAGAGCGAAAAAAAAAAAAAAAAAAGAGCCGCATCCTGCAACCCATTCTATCATACGCGCATCTCGCAGGGTTCAAGGGGAGAATGGGCTCAGGTGTATACCGAGAGAGACGAGACAGAGCGACAGAGAGATGCAAACTCATGCACCATCAATGCCTGGAGCCTGATCCACGTCAGTTCTGACGCGTCTGCCTGACCTGTCGTTACAACGCCCTGCCGGCAGTCGGTCGACGGCACCGGGGAAGTCACCCAAGAAACCCAATGCCGACATGGCACGGGGAATCGGCCCCATGCTCGGCATGCCGTGGCGGAAGTTCCGCTACACTGGAAGGGGACCGGAGGCTAAGCAAGCAAGCAGGCAGGGAAGGGTACAGTGGGCTGTGGGTGCGGGCAAGCAGGAAAGTGAGATGTCGGAAGTCATGTGGGGGAGCGTTGCCAAACGGAAACGGACGGGCGGTGCCGTTCAGTGGCAGCATCTGGAAATATTCCATGGCCGGCCCCCTGCCCCCAGCGCCGAAATTGAGCAATGATTTGCCATGTTTGGGACGACGTCACATTGGGGGGAGGCTATCGAAGGGGACATAGGCCATGACGCCCACCCGGCCCACCCTGCCCACACCCCTAAGGAAGGTTTCACGCAACCTCAACTTCAATACACGGGGAGTGAGGCGAAAGAAGCCAAGGCCAGCCCAAGGCAAGGCCAAGCGAAGTGAGGCGGAGGTGGAGGCGGCACGATGCGAAAAGAGACGAGGCAACGAGGAAACAAGCCAAGGCGTGGTTATAACTGCCGTGGCTGTGGTGAACCTTGATTTGATGCCAAACTTCATAAAAAAAAAAAGAGTTCGGAATCACAGCATCGCCGTTAGGAACGACGCCTGGGCGCCTTACCCGACGGGTCCGCTCGACCGGGCGGGCCGGAGGCTGGAGCCGGTGGCCGGGGGGGTAGGGGGCGTGCGAACCCGTGAGTGGCCGCTGTAACTACGACTATCCAAGTCAAGTTGACACAGCTTTCCGCAAGGCACGTTGTGCGTGAAGCCAAGTGTGGAGGTGAATTAATAACGCCAGTCGCGTGCGCGAGAGAGTGCGTGCGTGGGTGCGGACGTGCGTGTTGCCGCCTTGTCTGTGCCACTCAACTCATCAATATGATGGTCCCGTGACGGTGATGTGCAAATTTAGCATGCACCCGCCGAGCTGCAGCACTAATAAACGGGTGTCTTATCTCTGTCTGAGTGTATGCCCGTGTGAAGTTAATATCGAGAGGCCCCATCGGCATGTGGTAGAAAGTGGTAGCCGTGCGCGCCGCGTGGTGGTCGACATGACAAGCAGAGCAGGTGAGAGAAGAGAAACTCGTCACTTGCACGTGCGCCTGCCTGTCTGTGTTTTAGATTCTGCTAGGTCTCGATGAATGGTAATATAAAATTGCCGCTCGAGGGGCCCAACACTGGAGACCGGTGTGATTGTTGATATTAGTGCTGCAACAACGTTGACCTTTCTTGCAGCGATGCCCTGCGTGCGCTATGCCCTGTGCCTCTCTTTGCTGTACCTGTGCTCCTCCCCCATCCGCATCCGCACCGCACCCGCACCCGCACCTGTACCTGTGCTGGTGCATTGCGATGCTGTGCTCTGTGTGGGTTTTATCCGCAATGCACTTGCGGCTTAGGCCTATTGCGTCTGCGCCGCGGGACCTGCGACTGCGACGGATGGGGCGGCGCGGGATAGTGGAAACAAGGCCAACGTCCCTGCTTCCCCCCCCCCCCCCTTCCTTTTTTCTTTTTTTCTAGTAATATATTTTTTTAGTCAGTTCCTGTTAGTGATGTTCTGGAAGGCTTCTGGCTTGACCAGCGCCCCCACTAAAACGCCCGTCCCGCTAGCTGCCCCGAGCGAACCCACAGGCACCCCTGGCCTGGTTTTGCATTTTTGGCGGCCACTTATGCCACGCTGCGAGTTGATGTAACACAGGTGCGCCGCCAATCAGCCTTATCCTTGTCAGCGCTTTTGGAACGGCTTTTTTGGCCTTCTGAAGAAGCTAGAGGCGAAGGCATCCCGGTCGCCTGGGTGGAGGGATGTGGGGGGATGATGCAAAAGAGAAAAGTGTGCGAGAGGAATAGGAAATCTGAGAGCGATGCAGGCCTAGGGGGTTCGTATTGGAGCGGTATCGACTCGATGCGATGCCGGAACGGGGGGGTCCTTCGGCTGGAGCATTGATGTGTGATATGACAGGTGACAGCACCAGGCGGGCAGGCTGTAAGATTGCTGAGACATTGCCTGGGGGGCTGGCATGATCTGACTTGCCCAGAAGGATCAAGAACAAGACGAGAACGAAACGAGAACGACAGACGAGAGACAAGGCTTTCGTCCAAGCAAGCACTAAGGGACTCAAGCGAGGCGAGCGCGTGGCCAGCCATCGGGGACTGTGAACTCCCCGATGGGCATGCTCCGCTCCCATTGGATGGCGGGGTGTCATGCACCCTGGACGTGATGTGCGAAATCAGAGCGAGAAAAAAAGAAAAAGTGTCTGTGGTGTCCAGTCCACGATCGGCACGGCCAGCTCGGTGTCCGGCCGATCCATCCCCCGCCAGGTCATCGGCCGCGGCGCCTTCTTGGGACGATGCGGTTGACGTGCAAGGAAATTACAGGAACGCAACTGCACCAGGGGTTTCTTCTGCAAATCGATCTAAACCTCGGTCCAGTTCCATCTCGCTGTTGACCTGCTATCTTCAGATTGCGGCAATCCTCGCTCCGTACTGGTTTTTTTGGTCCAAGTGCCACACCCCGATTCGGATTTACCGTCGCCAGAGAATCCCATCGGCCAAAACCTCGCATCCTCCCCGCTGCGCTGCAACTCGCACTGGTTCCCCGAAGCACCGCGAGACATCCCCACTCTCGGCCAGCATGGCCCGTCTTGTTTTTACGAACCCTTTAAGCTTTCCGAGTCATGAAGATCGTCGATCCTGGTCAGTACGCCTGCGCCGGCTCGCTGTGCAGCGCAGCCCCAAAGATCGGCCCTAGGAAAGCTTTGTGTCTAATGCATCTCCCTTGGCGCCCGCCCTCTCTCCACCACTACCCCCAATGCAGATGAGAACGACCCTCTGTTGCAACCCATCTTGGCTGGCTGCTCCAATTGCCGTTTCGCAACTTTGCACTTTCCGATTGCGTGGTTTTGTTCAAGGTTTCTCAGGATCACCTTCCTTGTCTACGTTACATGCAGAGCCAGCTAGGTAGTGCAAAGAGGAGAAGAGGCATACACAACTCTTGTCTTTCGGCTTCGATAATTGGACGTACGCAAGCAAATACATATGGCAATTGTAAAGTTTGAAAATATGTAGATAAAACTAAAAACAGAAGAGCGTGTCCTAAACAAGACATCCGTGTATTGGTGATCTAGGGGTAAGCAGATGATGAATCAGTAGCCTGTTGGTGGGAACTATCAATGACGGCTTCCTCGCAACACCGACAACCAACCACACTCACACCGCCCCCCTTTTCACTCTTGGCTTGTCCCTCTTGGCCTGCGCCGTTCCATCTCAAACCATAGTCTATGTCCAGCGCCCAACCATCCCCAATATCCGCCGGTCCTTTTTTAAATGCGCCTTGTGATCCCAAAATAAATAAAAGACACGAGATGATGAAACGGGGTTTTCCCATGATGGCCCTGGCAGAGGTGGGGGTGGGAATTCGGGCCATCTAAGGGAAACCTAATCAAAGACACAAAGCAGAAACTCCTCCGTCTTTTTTGTGCGCGCACCCCCAAGGAACAAAAAAAAAATCAACCAAATCGCAAATCCCGACAGAAAGAAAAATTGAGATGAGAGAAACATCAGTGAAGAACCCGGGCCGGCCGGTTCGAGCGATCCCCCGGCAAATGTCAAGTCAGGCCGAGGCCGCAACTGTGATTGGCAGGCAATTGGTGGTGGTAGTGGTGGTGGTGGGGAGGTGTGAGCGAGTTGGTGGGTGAGCAAGTGAGAGAGCGAGCGTGACGAGGTCCAACTGCGGACTGGTGGAGGAACCGACACAAGCGACAGCCAGACGACAGGGTGAGCGCCAGGGGCTCCCCTTCTTTTTGGAGCACCGAAGAAGCCCTGGAGAAGCACTTAGGGCGCCCTTCCGGCATGTCCTAAAGGCTGGCCCTTGACTTTGTAGGCTGCTCCAGGGGGGTCGCTAGTGCCTGCACAGTTCCAAAACGGGTCCTGAGGCTGGGGCTACCACGTGGATCGTGCAGGGGACAACACCCTCATGGAGAGCCGTAAAACTGTAAGTCATCCAATGTGCTTGCCGCCGTTGGCTACCTCCCCACTCGCCATGGAGGAGAATGACGATGCCGATGATGAAGATGATACTTGCGGGTCCCTCTCAGCTGCTTCGCCTCCTTTTTTTTTTTTGGTGTGTCCTGAATAAGGCTGCAAATCTCCCCAGCTAGGCTCGGTCAAGCCACAGCCTAGGGGAGAGCGTAGAAAAAAGGAAGCCAAAAATAAAGCGAGTCGGCTGTCGTCACCAGCTCAGGTAGATGTGGGGCCTGTCTCATGAAGCAATGTGAAGCACCGTTTCTTCGCAGCCAGTCCCAGGTAGCCTTGTCAATGCAATCAAAGGAATAGCCTGGAACATGGCAATCTGTCATTGCTCCTGTGCCGGGACCCAGACGGCATTTCTCATTTTTTGCCTTGCCGTGAACCTGGCTGGTGTCATGTCAGTCAGGCCATGCCCACAGTTGGGAACACGCGAGCGCGAGACGGAACTGGACGATGGCCCACGCCCTCGCAGGTCGCACGCTCACTCAACACTCAGACGCACGCACGCAAACACACCCCTCCACTCCCCCACACCATACACCACTGACACAAGCCTTTCCTGCCGGGGTTTTCGCCATAGACAGGCCCTCAGGCTGCCTGTGTACACACCCGGCAGAGGTGTAGTTTGCAGTAGGCGCACTCGAAGATCATCCAGTGAGGGCCGGACCGGCAGTGCTGGCAAACCCACTGGATCAAAGTGCTGTCCGACTTGATCATTCGAAACTGGTGCGCACACGCATTGGCCATTTTGTCAGTAGCCACTGTGGGGAGTTTTAGGTGGTAGTGGTGGTGGTGTTGATAAATGCTTTAGCCGCTGAGGGGTGTCGTGCTAGGGCGGCAGGTATCTTCGACCTCCAAAACTGCCCTTGGTCTGATTGGATGCAAAAGAGCTCCTGTGAGAAGACCAGAGTTAGCCTTGCATAGCGAGAGGAAATTGCCCACACCATGATGGAGGTTAAGCCGAGGGGCAAAAGTCCGACGGCCAAGACTTCGTGGAGAAGTGAGCCCGAGGTAAGAGCTTACCGGCAAAATTGAGGCTTAAATTGGTCTTGTGGGTTGAGAATAACGACGACCAAATCTGGTTTTGAGACAAGGTTGGAAAAATGCAAAGGCGAGCCGGTTGAAGCAGCGGTGATAGTGGTGGTGAGTATGGTGGTAGTGGTGGTGGTGGTGGTGGCAGTAGTGGTAGCTGAGTTGAGGCAAACAAGACTGAATGGTGATGCGAAGTGAAGAGTAGGAATTTGTGGCAAGGCGGCTAGACTTATTATATGTTTTCGAGGAAAGGAGGGAGGAGGGGTTTCAGTGATTAAGTTTGTCGAGTCGTGTGTATGGTTTGTGATGACTCTCTCTGCAAAATGGAACTGGTGATGGGGCCCGGGGGGTGTGACGGGGCGACCGTTGAGAAAGCAAGAGCAGGGAATATCTAGCGGCGGAAGATGTGCGAGGCGGAAGGGAACCCAGGAAACCGATTAGTGAGTGATTGACAACGGGAGACAAAGCGAGGTCGAGCGTTAAAGTTTCTTCTCTGACAATAAAAATAAACCCCGGGGGACATTGAGAGTTGTACCATACGGGATGGGTATGAGCGGCGGGAGACGGGGAGGGACGTGTGTGGCCCCTCTGTTCTCCATGAACCGACATGCCAGTGGTGAAAAATCTCCCGTTTGCAATGGCTGTCGGTTGCGACTCCCAGATTGCTATTAATCCCCGTCGACAACGGGGCCCGACGACGGGATCCCCTGTGGTCTTTTTGGAGGGGAGGGGGGTGTATGGCAGCTCAACGGTCTTTCACAAGGAACAAACGTCAATACATCAGTAGTACCCACTGGGAACAGGTACCCGAGTCGTTGTTTGATGGCGCTGCGGCCACGGCCGCCGGCCTGCAGGGAACGGACCCGGGGAGCCTAATGGGGGCCGAGGGGATGTGAGGAGAGGGAACGGCGTTGCGGGAGAAGGGACGGGCAATGACGAACAGGTGATGTGAGGTGATGATAGGAAAAGTTTGGGAGAGCTCGGAAATGCTGAGGGTGTCGAGCCAGTGGCATGGGATAGCCCTTGAATGGGCATGGCCAGGCCAGGCTCCGCTCGCCCCCGTGGTCCTGGTTGTCGGTGCCCAGTGCCAGGATCGATAGGTGGATACCGGCCAGTTAGCCAGGAGCTTGGAACGGTCAAGGGTTGACCTAGAGGCATGGGTATGGGGGACTTGGGGGGTAAAAGGGTCGTGTGCGAAGAGCCAAATAGGAGCGCGATGGAGTTCAAGCTTTTAGACGGGAGCGATGCCGAGTGCTATGGCTATGGCTAAGGTTTAGTTAGCTTGAGGCCAAGGCAGTTGGCTGTCGTAGTTTGCCAGGCATGTCAGTGCGCTCCATGTTGCAAAACTGGCAATCCGAAAGTGCGAAACAGAAAATACCGAAAGCGAAAGGCGTGGGGAGGCAAGAGGGAGGTCAGAGATGAGTGCATGTTTCGAGGGTTTGGAGGGTGTTGGGGGTGTAGGATAACTCGATAAGTCGATGAACCGCCTAAGAGGCGGAGAATTGAGCGAGTCTTGAAAAAAAAACAAAGGGTAAGAAAAAAACAAAAAATAAAAAATAAAAAAAAGAGGGAAAAAAGCAAGGTAATGCAGAAGGCATGGTAAGGCGACTGTCGCGACAGCGGAGCATCGGGCATTGCCAGGGTGGTGAGGAGCAGCAGCAGCGGTAGCAGCAGCATGAGATGGTGGTGGCGGTAGTGGTGGTGGGCGTATGCACAGTGGGCAATGTCAATTCGAGGCAGTTTCGCTCGGTGTACTGTTGTGGCGGATAAGATGAATTGAAGGATAGCTACCGTGCCGACTACCGCCTGTCGCAGTCGCAGGTACCGTTCTGGACAGAGCAACACACCAGATGAGACAACGCCGGTGTTTGCGCTGGTCGCTGGCCGGCACCCCAGTAATCCTTTTTTTTGGCCTTAAAAAATCTGGCTTGCATGCTAACTTAGTTGATACCCACACCCCGTCAGTGCTTTAGCCATCAATCAGGTTCCTCAAAAGTTCTCCCAATCCTTCCATGTCTCTTCTTCAAGACCACGTCGGCGTGCCGCGTATTCCACAGAGAACAATGCTTGGCTCTTGCACATGGGTGCCTGTAACCCATAACTTTTGGGTCTCGTCAACCAACTCCCGCCTCCCGCCTTGCTCTACCATGGCTTACCCGGCCATTACGTTTACCCAGCGTGGTATACGATTCGGGCAGAGCGTATGAGACGGACCATAGCAGCTAGGGCATTGGATCGGCAGGGTAGGGATTACTTACCATCGGGACATACAAAGCGTCCGTCCCCTCCTCTTCCCCCGGTAATGGTCATCTCAGTTGTCACCGGCTCTCCAACTGACAGCTGATAAATGCTAGCCATCATCGAGCATGCACCCCGGCTGCCAAGTCGCTCTGGCTGGCAGTCTGACACTGCAATCAACCATGAAGATGCTTCCTGTCTTCAATTATGCGCCTGCTTGGCATGCTGGTGGTTTTTTTCTTCTTTTCCAAATCCCCAGCCAGCAGCGTGGGTCCGGACTCCACGAACCTATGAGCCACCTGGACGGGGTGAACCTTGATGCCAAAGCTAGGCCACCTCGTCGCTGGGGGGAAACCTAAAGACGACCGACGTTTTTACTATACCGGGTTGGTAATCAGCCAGCTCCGAGGACTCGACAGCAACGAGCCCTGTCCTTCGTCTGACATGTCACCCCGGCATCACACATCTTGATGGGGTTTCTCTCTTTCCTTCTTCTTTTTTAGCTTTAGTTTTCTTTTGCAATCGATGCCCGGCTTGTTTTCTCCCCCCCCTTCTGTAATTATCCCCTCTCCCGGCTCCGCCGTGCCCACCCATTCCATCCCCACACCGCACTCCACGACGGGAGATAGGATGAATCAAGGAGGAAACGAAGGTTCAAGGCGAGGGACGGCACGTCGCGGGGAATCTCTCGTTTGCTCCGGGAGTGTACGAGGGTCCGGGTTGGTCTTTACGGAATTAAGTTAGTCTGGGCTCCCCAGGTGAAGCGGCGCTCACCAAGGTCAAGGAAATCAACAGAATGTCTGGGTTACGCCACAAGCTTGGCCCGGCTCCCAAGCTGTGCCCACAAGCAGAGATAGAGGGAAGTCGAGATCTGTCAAATGCTTGTGGTCGTGTTGTCACCAATGAGGGGGCCCTGCGCTGGTGCGATTGCTCGCAGCTGCTACCCTACTACCCTCCCACTGCAGCCGTCATCCACCGACCGACCAGTCGCACTAGGTTGGGTCGTAGCAACGCCCTGCAGTTCGCTCGCATCGCAGCATGCATTGTGCAGAGCGGAGAGTGGCCGCGTCCCAAGTATGTCGTGACGCAGCTGCTTCCTTGTTTGCTTGCGAGATGAGAATGTGAAAAAGTAAAGATGATGAGGGTACATGTTGGGACATGTGGTCGGCTCATACCCACCACTGAGGATGATGCACGCACACAATGCGAGCAACTAGGATTATTTCCAGGCTCGAAGGCATGTCACTCCTCAACATGATGTTAGATATCCGTCATAAACTGCCGGCAATCATGTTGAGCGACGCATGGAATTCACCGCTTAGCATCATGGACAAACGGCATCTTTGTGTCATCTCGGCCCTACGGCGGATTCTTCTTACCCGCTCTGCCGGGGTTGTCCCTCGTCTCTCCGTCGCGCGATGCCGTGTTATTTGTCCTTGTATCCCACTGATCATCGGGCTTTTGTCGCCGAGACTGAGGGGTACCGGCCGGGCCGTCAGGCAACGACCCGGTGGATGGATTGCACGACATTTTAATATCAACGTGGGCGTCAGTAATCACTTTCAACGTCACAGTCGCTGGTAGCTAAGCTGAGGTGTTCTGTTCTGCTCTGACATGTGGCATTGGGCTTTGGTTTGTACCAGGTTTGTTTGTTGCTGCTTGTTTTCCCTCCGCCCGCATCGGCGAGCCACGTCCATGTTAGTGAGATGCCAGGATGGGTGCATGTGTCCGCACTCGCGTTCGTGTTTGCCCACGATCGTTGTTGGTGTAGTACGCATGCGCAGCTTTTTTTTCTTTTCTTTTCTTCTTCTGCCCGCTCCGTGGTGAACATTGTGTGGTCTGATGATTTTTCTCATCCCCCTTTCAGCGAGATGCACCGGGGCAAAGGCCGTATGCCAGGACCTACTTCCTCTTTCGTCCGGCGACTGCTTGCTGCTCGTTCCCGGCAGTCGCCGGAGGAGCTCTTTCCACAAGCCACCTCCACTACAATGCCGCTTGGTGGCTCCTTCCTCTAGCTAACGTAGGTACTGCTGCCCCCCAACGTCCGTCTCCGTCCGTAGGCACAGTAGTTCCTCCACCGCTCCTCCTCCACCTCAACTCCGTCATCCTTCAACCCCACCCTCCTCCGCGCTCTGGGATTCCCCTTCAGGCTTCCTCCTCGCCTTACCGGCGCCCATATCAATGCCACTCACTCACTGTCTTGCACCCTCTACCAAACGCAAGCACCCCTACCTCTAAGACCCCGGTCTCAGTTTAGACCGCCCCTCTGAAAAGTGCATCCGCCTCAAAATTCATCACCATGTCCTTGTCGCCAAGTGTTCCCCAAAACGAAACGATGAGCCTCAAACGACAATCTGCAAACCATCAAACTTACCTACGAATACACCCCCTCGCTCTGCGTCATCAAACTTATTCTTTTTTTTAGGGAGGCCATGGCAAACAAATAGGCTGCCTTCCGGATGCCGGGGGCCGGGGAGATACCGCCCTGCTATTGCTTCTTTTCTCCTCCTGTTACGGGAGAGTACCGCCCCGAACACGACAGCGTGAAGCAGGCATTGACGGAACGCCGCCTGGTAAACCTTCGCGGTCATTCCTGGTTGCTCCCATGGCTGATCGACCGAATTAGCCACCATCCCTTAGCATGCCCTGCACTCATCTCCAATTATCCGTACTGCCGGGTTTTCTCCCCTGTACGGATAGACCAGCCTCATCTCATATCCCTCCCTCCTCGTCACCCGCCGGCGGCGTGCCCCCGCCGAGCCGAAGAGCCCCGGTGGGCAACAAAGTTTCATGGCACGGCCTTTGAGTCGTGTTTGGCTTCATGCTCTGTTCTCCCGACAATTCTGGCACAAGCCCAGAAAGGTTATCTCAGCGCTAGGTGGTGTTTGCCCTCTCCGCCGATGCATTAGTAGCGGCTACGGGACTGAAAGCCGCACCCCGCGGACGCTTCAATGACACGCTGCGACACGGCGCACTGACCCGCCCACCCCGACTGGTTGCCGACGGTGTTGAAGCCCCGATCCGGGCAACAAACTGCCAAGACGTCAATCGGGATTCCATTACTGTATAGCGTCGAACACACCCCAGCATAAACCAGCAAAGACCAGTCCGCATGACCTTCCGGGGCCTTATTACTGAAACTGAGGCTGCAGCCGACTGGTGGCCCATGAATCCACGAGGTCCGTAAACTCGTCACTTACACGCGAGGGCCGAGCTCAGGGCGTGGTGGCACCAACTGGTTTCGAGCCCTAGTTCAGCTTTCCAGCTTTTGGGGACACGTTTGGTCTTTTTCCTTTGTGTGATGATTTTTATTTGTTTTTTGTTTGTTATTGTTATTCTTGTTTTATTTTTCATTAACAAATAAAATTCATTAGATGCCCCTTCTTGGATGGCCCTTTGAACTCCTGTCCATCCAGATGCATGGCTTACTTGTGCAGTCTCCGACCAGGTCAAACCAGCCTTCGGACGAAGTAACCATCTGCCGGCCACCGGCAGAGTTATTCCCCATATGCAGACGCCTCCGCCTCGGATCTGTCAATGACGGACTTCTCCTTGCCCTGGCCAGCCTTCACCCCCGTCACACTTGACCCTGCACACTCCTTTGAGTGACGTCGATGACCAGCAGTGAGTGCCCCCGTCCCTGCGTAATGCCGCCACCTTACTTCCATCTTACGATCACGCCTCGGTCCACTTATATTGCAGCTGCAGTTTGCCTTGATAGTGGGTTCATTCCTTCAAAGACGTGTCGAGACAACAGCGGAACAGTCCAGGATTGCTACTTCGCGTCTGCACAAATCCCGGGTGATACTTGAACCCTGGGGTTAATTTTCGGCATCCAAAAGCTTTGGGCCCCCTCCCATGTCAAGGCACAGCAAAGCCAATATTCTCCATTGGGATTGGACTGTCGAATGAGGCGATGACCTTTCCACCGACAGGCCACTTCCTAAGGTATTTTCCAGAACACCCCGTCGAACATTAGTCCTAGCGAAGGTTACCGCCCTGTCGCCGCCGCTCCTGTGTACCCCACAAAGACCATGTTCTGGGCCTGGCTTGCGAGAACGCCCCCACTGTTTCGCTACGAGGTCATCGTTTGGGCACAGCAAAATTCGGGCAAAGAGTAAAGTGATGCCACCACATGGCGCGCCATGTCAGTCGTAGCAATGAGCCCCGGTCCTAGGCGCCCGGTTCCGCGTCCGTACCCTCGGTGCGTGTTTCAGGGAAAATTCAACACGTGAGGAGATCGCCATGTGGTTGGTACCCAGAATTTGGGTCCCTCGATTTCTCAAGATGGGGATCTCTGAGACCAATCTCGTCTCATTGAACCCTAGCTCAATTGATATATATGAAACTACCTCATGCTTGTCCGCCCTGGCCGCGGTCTTCGGAGTCTGAAGGTCTTGCTTTGACGGCGCCTACTGTCTGGGATCAATCTCGATCACCGACAGATGCAATAACAATGTGGTCTTTTCGCTAATTAGTATCCCGTCCCTGCATGCAGCTCACTCACACACTAGCGATGACGGTTCCGCTGACAAGGCACCCTTCAACAATTTCGTTCACACCCTGGACTCCACGTATGCTACCCGCATCCTTCGTCTCCTTATCGCACATCATGGCATGCTCCGATGTATCGTTTTTATTTTATTTTCTCCGTCTTCTTATATGTGTTTATTTATTTGTGTTCCTTGCCTCATTTACGTGGGCCATCCGACAAAAAATCTTATGACAATCCACATAGACAGCTGCTGCTACAAACAATGGTTCTATTAGTCTCCACCTGACCTGAGCCAGACCTTCCTGTTTCCCGAACGGGTTGACAAGACCAGGATGCGGGGGTGCAAAAATGACAAGAAAAAAAAACTCGTGCGTCAAAGCTGCAGCAGTGCAAAACCGTTGCACCGTTTGGAGCCCTACCCTAAGCGACGGCCAGCATTCAGGATGTGTCAATTGAACTTGGGCCATGGCTAGGGACCAGCCTCGGCTTCATTCCCTAGAAGGGATTTAATGTCCCCAATGGGTTTGGTTGATTCGGACCCGGAATGATTTCGATGTGCCGACTTCATCTCGAGCACGTCGGCGTCGCTCCCCTGCCTCTCTGTCTCCTCAAACGTGAAGGCCTCTGACAGGTTTACCGCTAGGAATGTTTTGGGGAGTTTGACCCTGCACAGCTGAGTTAGTCGATCTGTCAAAACGATGTGTGCATAAAAAGAAAGCTTACTGGTTAAATTTGGCCCTGAGCGTCTTGATAACCTGCAGCCAATCCGCGTGGGGGGTCAAACTTCGCCTCGGGGCGCATCCAATGCAATGCCGGCTATCCAGTTGAACATGGAGGGGGTCAAAGACGTGGCAACCTGGGCTGATGGTGATGCGGATGCTGTAGGTGAAGGTGGGCTCGTCGTCTGACGACCCGTGAACAGCCGTCTTTGATTCCGATTCGTACAGTTCAAAGCTGATCTGCGAGAGGTAGTCGAGCTCGGGAATAGTGCTTCGCTTAATTTTAGTCTCAATGCCGCCCTCGATGATGCAATTCAGCAGCGTGTAAATGTGTGACTCCTTGGTGAAGTAGAAAAACGATTTAGCGTCGTCAGAGGCTTGCATTTCCTCCAGGTCCTGCACAATTTCCTTGAGGAGGGGCAGCGACGTAAGCAGACCAATCTCAAGCTTTTCGCTATCCGAGATACCGTATTCCTGCGGGCAGATGAAATCAAACAGGACCTTGGCGAGCCGGTAGAGCTCCTGCAAGGGCTCATGACGTGCGTCTGACTTGGCAGTGTTCTGATGCGTACCCTTATAGAGACGGAAGTATTGTTCCGGCGGCGCCTCTTCATTGGAGTGTCGCAAGTTGTTGAGAATCGACCGTCTCCTAAAAAGCTTTTTGACGGAAGCTGACCGACTGCCCGCGTCGACCTTGTCCGAACCTTCCGGTGAGGCATTTTGAGGCCTGTCCAGCTTAAGATCCTCGGATGCTCTGTCGTCTTCTGATACTTTGGGCTTTGCCTCTGTAATTGCAGAACCGTACTCCTCCAGCATATGCTTGGGCGGAGTATACACCCATTCAAGAAACTGGCGATTGTGCAGAGCGTCAAACTTCATCGTGTCATACAGCTCTGAGATTTTGCTAGGGTCGACCTTATCGCCGTCGCAAAACTCAGCAAACAGCTTTTCCCATCGTTCTCTGAACAGCTCTGCATCCTCGCCGCAGCACCATCGAGGTTGGATATTGTTGACGGCGTTGACATGCGACAAGGATGATGAAATGGAGGAGGTGGAAGTATCGCCTGTGAGCTTCTCGGAACTCGGGTTTGAGATGGCACTGAGGGAAGTGGCAGCACCGCTGTACAGCTTACTATAGTTGTACTGCATGACTCGGCGATGGAACTTCATCAATTGCACCACGCGAGTCTGGACCTCGGAGGGCTCTGGCATATTCTCCGGCCAAGCAAATTGGGCAGGTCGCTCATTGCCCTTGCGCAACAGCCCCTTCAGCTTCTTCTTGACCTTGTCCATTTCATCCTTGGCGGCATTCGAATCGTCAAGAAGGTCCTTGCGGATTGTAATAAAATCTTCCGGTATATCTTTCTGATCCAGGAAGGACGCGGCCCATATTTGGGCACTCGTCGTGACACGACGTTCGGAGCTGGTGAAAACGTGAACTTCATCCAAGATGTCCCTGTTCAAGAGCATCAAATCGTTACGCATGCTTTCCCCAAGTTCCTGTGCCTGGTACCTGGCAGAATGGGTTGGTTCTCCACCCCACTTAACAATGAGTTGCAGCTTGTCAAGAACCAGGCTTTCCTCGGCGGCTGTAAATTTGGACATTGTTACACCAGAGAGCGAGTCGTGGCGTTTGGGAGGCCTATGTGGCTCGTCCTTGGAGGACGTGTTGCCTTCTTCTTCGACAGCAGTTAACGCTGCCGTCTTGGTCACGATCTTCTCATCCACAATCGTCTCGTCCACGGTGGGAGGCGCTTCAGGCTTTTTCTTGCGGAACATGGGCTTTATTTGAACCTTGGTGCCCGCCCAGCTGCCTTTCTTGACGAGAACATTGCGAAGGGCTCGAAGCTTTGCTCTGTCCTCGACATCTTCTTGGAATGCTACGTCAACCGCTTGTATTACGCTTGCCAACGCGGCCTCGCCGATGAGTAAAACTTCCTCTTGATGGCCTTTGAGGAGTGTAATAAAAGGCTCCGTGTGAAACGTGAATTTGTATTTCTGTTTCGGCGTCCGGTCCGCGTGTCGAATGACTGAAACCATACCCTTCAACTTCCAAGAATGTGTCGGGGGAGGTGGTGCAGGGGCACTCTCTTCATTGAGCTCCGAATAGGGAGGTTCTACAATAGAAGAACGCTGAGTGGATGAAGGCGCAGACGTTGCTCCCGGGATGGACAAATCTAGGGGAGGAGGCAGGTTTGTACCTTGGGTTTTCGTTGGTATTCCGCTGTCCTGAGGGACGGAGGAAGTGGCACTAGGAACCCGACGGAACGACTCGATGCTCTGGGTATCAGCACCGTTTGTGGCCGGAGTAGTGGTACCTTTGGTTCCATTTGCGGAGGGTGCGCTTGTAACTTCGCGGTCCTTGAATGCGTTGGCAGCCCTGCTAAAGGGATCGGTGTCTGATGGGGCAGGCGAAGGCATTGGTGGGGTGACACCGCCGCGACGAAGTCGTTCCTTGACGAAGATGTCCTTGAGAATGGTTGCGCAGTGGTCGTAGTAATCATCGTTGTCTTTGACAAAGCTCCAACCGTTGACGTCAATAACATAACTCTTGCCTGATGCCCGGAGGAGGTCAAAACCACAGACGCGCTGGCCAAATGCGGTTGAAATCTTGCTGGCCATATCTTTTTCTTCCGGACTCAGTGCAGTGACATAGCGCAGCTCCTTCCCGTGCGTGTTCCTCCGCACCACGCCATCAACCACAGGGCTTTTCCTGGTTTCAGCATGACAATAATTTGGCCCGACAGTGTATGCCTTTACATCCTCGGCATTGTCGACCTGCATGAAGCTTTCGTAGATGTAGCTGCTGTTGGGTTCGGTGATGGCGCGGGGAACTGTAAGGTCGGCGATGAAGTCGGAGCTCTTGTTTCCAATCTTCCTGAATAACTTGCGTGCACCTCCACCGGCACTCTTGGGGAAGTAGATGATGATATTATGGTCTTCGCCACTGGTTGGTTTTTCCACGAAGGGCTTCTTGAGGACAGCGCCGTCAACACTAATTGCGTCGCCGTCGTCAATCAATTCCACGTTGCGAGGCGGGAGAAATTTTTCGGGGTCAACTGGCTCAACGGTGACGCCAGATATATCCTTGATATGTTTGGCGACTTCCGCTGTGAGCATTTGGGGCCCTCCATCACGGCTCACTTCGACCCGCTTGGGTGTTCGCACCTGGATTTTGTCGAGCAAATGAAGACAAACCCGGCGATCCCAAAGAATCTGCTGCATGGGAACATCATTAACGCAAAAAGGCTTTCGCGCCTTTACATAGGCAATAGCCTTTTCGAGGGGGAAGCCATCTGAGTAAAAAGAGATGAGGTAGTCGCTGGGAATTTTGTTAGTGATCGAATGAGGAAGGACAGCACGTGCCTGTTGCAGATGGGATGCAAGCCACTATGCTGTTTCGGTTCACCGAATGCACTCACCATATGGGCCAATTCTCGACCTCTGCGGCTTTGCGATTAGCGCAATTCTAGAAATATAACTACAATGTCTTGGGACAACCAACCTTCGTCGAGAATGACTTTGTCACCAAACACGACCACATCAAATTCGCGATTGGCGATGAGTCGGTTCAGAATTGTCCTGCTAGGCTTACTTCTGGCCTTGACATCAAGCGCACAGACGCCGATAACGCCCCATGGCGCTGGTTTCACTGGACCAAGTCAGGGCTTTTGATGCATACACAATATGCTTGTCTGAGGCGCGGCAAAGCTTACCACCTTCTCTCTCGCGATGATGCGGACCCCTCTCGCTGCTTGGGCTGTGACTGCTGGTTGCGGTGCTACCGCTGAACCGTCTTTTGGCCCGACTGCGGGAGCGATCGGGCTGGGCGCGCAGATTGGGGGCGTCGTTCTGCATATTGTCGGTGCGGTGGGTTCGTCTTCTCAAGTCGAGTGGCTGAGAATGAGCGTCCCGGGGAACCAGGTGATGCTGCCCGGCACCGGAAGGACTTGAATGAGAAAATGACGATGTGGTAACAGTCACGTTTGTGAGCCCAGCTTCGGATGGAGACGGACCCAGGCCCTTGGAAGGTGACAAGAAACTGGGAACTGAACGAGGAGGAGTCCCAAGCTCAGAGCCGTGTCCAGATCCTGGAGTGACAACGCCGCGAGCTGAAGCCAAGGAGTAGATGGAGGTTCCAGAAAGTCTTTTAGACTGGGGGTCGGAAGAAAAGGACCTGGAAATGAGGGCAGGATCTGCGGAGACGGTGAAGAGGGTGTTGTCGCCGGTGGCGGCAGCCAAGTGGTTGTGCAGATGGTGGGGATCTTCAAGGACAAGCTGTGAGTCGGCTAGTGCAAGGTCCTCGCTCCAAGCGTCTGATGCCGTGGACTCACCGCGGGTGCGGGCGAGTCGAGATCTGGGGCTCCTCAACGAGCTAGAGGAGCGCGGCGGGATAGACAAGCTAGCACGACGAACGTGTACGTCCGAAGTGCCAGGTTCGGGACAGCGACCTTTCCTCCCAAGAATGATAGAATTAGCAAGCGGTGACGAGGAGAAGGGCGGCTGCGATTGCGATTGCGAGGAATGGCGGGAAAGCTTGGGTTGGGGCAGCAAAATAGGAAGAGAAGAAGGAGGGTCATGCGAAAAGTCGGAAGAAACGTCGTCGGAGGGGCTAGTCGAGTAAGTTGGGTTATCTGCGGCGCCGATGGTGCCAACAAGATTCGGGCCCGGTCCGTCCTTGTCAGTCATGTCCACGGCATCCATGACATCCATGGGGATGTGCGCGCGCGGGCGCCGTGTGCCGAGAGGAGCTAGGAGGAGCCGAGAGCCAAGATCTTCGAACCCTGGAGCTAGATGTTCCGGGCAGTAAGCTATGCGTTTGGAGCTGCGAGCTTAGGACTAGCAATTGAGCATATCAATGATGCGAAGCTTCGGTCTGGTTAGGAGTGTAGTACGAAGTTTATCGGAACAGATCTTGACCGTCATCGGGGTACGGTTCATCAGAGTGTGATGATGCTTGAGCATGCCCGAGAGGCGCTGCAACCGGCGGGTCGGGACACGGAGCGCCAGGTCTCGGTAGGTCAGATGCAATTGTGATTAGCCAGGGCTGGGTCACGACGACCTCGTGTTAATGGACGTTGGAGCTATGAACTAAGCAGGGTGGATTCCCGCCACTGCAGGTCACCTCGCCCAAGAGGGTTGCGATGGCACATTTTTTTCTGAATCTGTTTGTGACAGTGTCGAATCAGCGGCCGCGATGATGCAACGCTAGGAAGACATTGCCACGGGCGGGTTCAGATCTGGTGAGTGTGTAGTGCACTGGAAACCGGTGGGACCCAGTCAAAGCCCAGATACAGGGCCCGGTTGGCTTTGACTGTAACCCTGGCACCGGCCAAATCCGATTGCTATTGGGGATGAATATTTTTTATCAGTCACGATGGAGAAACGATGGGCATGGAGCCTGGTGCTTGGTGCATCTGGATCCGCAGGCGGGGTTTGAGAATCTTGTGAACCCTGGGCAGTGCGCAGTGCTTGGATGGCGGGGGCGAAGAGCACGGTCAGCTGGGGAAGAGCGTTTTGCTCGAAGCGTCTCTGGGAGCCGGGGGCAGTTCGGAGGGGAAAAGGCTGCAAGTTGGTCACATGGATCGTAGTGGGATAGGATGTCGGTGCTTTTATCCAGTAAGGTGCTGTCTAAAGATTATTTAGTGGTTCGCATTAGATCCGGATGGAGATAAGCATGTGAAGCAAGACACGTTGGGACGGAAGCGCTGGAATGAGACAGAAACCGCATTCTTCTCGACAATTAAGGTCGCCAGGCAATCGTCATTGATACCGTTTGGGAGGGTAGGATGAATATTTTGGGGGTTTGGGTGACGTGCAGCTCAGCGACAGCGGAAGGAACGGCGCCGGCAGCACTAGAGGGCGCTATTGGGCCAGCTGCAGCCATCCAGGGCGGCAGAGCTGGCCACGAGGCTTGGTAGCTTCATTCCTTTGGAGCACGGGGCCTGCGTTTGGGAAACATCGAGAGCGAGAGGGTAGCGATGGCGCTGTCATTGCTTCGGGAGACGGGATTAGGCCTGTTCGAGGTAGCATCTGATTTGGAGGCAAATGCAGGTGATAGTACCCCTTCTTGGGTCGACGAATGAAAAAAGATGAACCCGGGGTTTGACTTTTGAGCCTTTTCTTTTTCTGCTGAGCGTTGTCTGGTTTGCCGGTATGTCAACACTGTTTCATGGAAACATGCCCGATTCAAGGCACATGAAGGCGGTGATGCGACAATGTTGGACAGACAGTGGCGTATACACGGTACTAGTAATTCAGCTTGAACAGTGACTGCACGGAGTATGCCAGGCCCATTGAAAAGTATTGAAATCCCAGATACACTCAGTGTCATGATCAGAGTTCACCTCAATACGCGCCCCAATCGTACGTTCCCTCGCCCCCTTGCTTGTTAGGGCTCTCTTATAGAGGGGCTTCCCCTGCCGAGCCCTTGGCCTATGTACCTAATTGAATTTCGTTGTGCATGTCGCCAATAAGTCTCTCCCCGCTCCACCAGACGTATGGTCAATCATGCCCTGAGCTTGCAATCCCATCATGGTCCCGCATTCCTGGTGTTGGTGATGGTGGGTTGGTGGGGCTTCTTTGGCCAGTGTCAAAGTGTGGATTCCTAAAAATTTCAGTGGACGATCTGGTTGGTCGCGGCGGTCAGAGAGTGCAAACCCATGCGGTTGGTGGCCGGGGAGAAGTGGGTGGAGCGGCAGAAAATGTGCCCGCTGGCGACACCGCCAAAAAATTTTGGAGATGGTGTAGCTTCGCCAACCAACCAGCCTCATATGGCATAATCAACAGCAGCGGCCCGCGAACATTCCCCCACTCAGCCGCGCATCTAAGGCCACAATGCCTCACTCTGACGCCGATCGCCCGCTGGTCAAGCGCCAGAAGACGGCACCGCCTGCGAGCGCAGCAAAGCCTGTCGCCAATTCCTCCAGGATCTTTGCGCCCTTCCGAGTATGTCTCTTTCTGACACCCATCATCCATTGCCATGCCCTACCAGGCTCGATTCTGACTTCAATAGACCGTCGGACTTGTTTCGCCCACAAGCGTTCCATTTACCTCGATTCCCCTCGGCAAGACTACATTCCAGATCTCAACTTCGGTTGGCAGATCTATCCAAACATATGATCTGCGTCGCGGTCTCAACCTCGTCTTCATCACCCGGCCTCAAACCCCAGCCGATATCACCGCGACACTTGCCTGGAAGGAAAAGATTTTTGCAGCATGGGGTGGATCGAGGAAGGGCGAGTCCCAAGGCATCTGGGTTTTCCAGAGAGGCAAGAAGGTTGACGAACTCGAACTGCCATCCGACTTGAACGAGCCGATCCGACAAATTTTGGTTCTGGGAACCTGGACCATTGCTTGCGCTGTGACTAGGCTTGAAGTCTTCAAGACAGCCACTCTTGAGCACTACACTACCATTCATACAATGGCCGCCAGCAAAGGAGGCAATGAAATTACAGGTGGTGTTGTTTCCATGCCCACTTTCTTGAACAAGGTCTTTGTTGGCCGAAAAGACGGCTGGGTCGAGATTTGGAACGTCAGCACCGGAAAACTCATCTACACTATCTTGCCTCCGTCTGCCGACTGTGGCGCTGTCACTTGTCTGGAACCAAGTCCTGCCTTATCCCTGCTGGCAATCGCATACTCTGAAGGCTCTCTAGTGATCACCAACGTCTTGACCGATAAGCGGGTTATTCGAATCGAAGCTGGCAGCTCGTCAGCCCCTGTGAATTCGATTTCTTTCCGAACCGATGGAATGGGTGCGGGCCACGATGGCCGAAAGGACGGTGTTTTGGCAACCGCAACCGCAGCAACCGGCGATGTGACATTTTGGGACCTTAACGGCGGAGGTCGAGTTATGGGTGTTTTACGAAGTGCCCACAACCCACCCTCCCGCAGTGGCCCAACCGTTCGAGGTGGTATCAGCAAGGTCGAGTTCCTCCCTGGCCAACCCGTTATCTTGACCAGCGGTCTTGACAACTCGCTCAAGTCTTGGATCTTTGACGAAACCCCTTTCAACCCTATCCCTCGGATCCTGCACTCCCGAAGTGGACACGCCGGCCCAGTCAACTCTCTCCAGTTCTTGCCTTCCGACTTCGATGGCGCAGAGGCTGGTAACAAGTGGCTTCTCAGCGGTGGTCAGGATCGAAGCCTCTGGGGCTGGAGCTTGCGCCGAGATGGCCAAAGTGCTGAACTCAGCCAGGGCAATATCCGCAAGAAAGCCAAGAAGGTGGGAATTCTGGCCTCAAATGCCCTCACACATGGGCCAACAACTACTCTGGAGGACTTAAAAGCCCCGGAGATCACCTGCATCGCATCTTCCCTCAACCGTGATGGTGGTATTGGTGCTATGCCTGGCAACCAACCCATTTGGCAAAAGACTCCCAATAAACAAAAGCCACAGGATGCCGAGGTCAGCGGCATGACAGGATGGGAAAGTGTCGTGACGGCCCACAAGGACGATCCGTACGCCAGGACCTGGTTCTGGGGTAGAAAGAGGGCCGGTAGATGGGCGTTCCCCACTGGCGATGGTTCCAATGTGTCTACCGTTGCCATCAGCCCCTGCGGAACGTTTGCCCTCGTGGGCTCCGAGTCTGGTGGAATCGATATGTACAATCTGCAGTCTGGTACTCAACGTCAACGCTTCCCTTCAAGGCTTACGCCAGCCCAGGCACGCCAACTCAAGATGCAACAGTTGCGACAGGCTGATGACGTTGTGCAACTCCAAGCAGAATCCGGTGGGAAATTCGCCGCCGGAACTGGTAAACACACAAAGAGAATCACCGGCCTCATCGTCGATTCGATGAATAAGACAGTTGTGTCGTGCTCTTTGGACGGAAAGATTAAGTTCTGGGATTTCCTCACTGGAAATCTGCTGGACCAGATTGACTGGGCTCCCATGACATTCCCAACCGGCTGTAGATATCACCCCGCAAGCAATCTTGTTGCTTTCTCTTGTGATGATTTATCCATTCGGGTGGTGGATATGGAAACGAAGAGGACGATTCGAGAGTTTTGGGGCCCTGAGGGAGCAATCAACGACTTTTGCTTCTCAAACGACGGCCGCTGGATCATTGCCGCCTCCAAGGACTCGCTCATCCGAGTATGGGACCTGCCTACGAGCCACTTGATCGACGCCATTCGGCTAGAGAAGCCTTGCAAGGCCCTGTCAATGTCACTTACAGGGGAGTATCTCGCCGCTTCCATTCAGGATGAGTTGGGAGTCACTCTCTGGACCAACAAATCCCTTTTCAAACATGTCCCAACCCGCCAAGTCTCAGAAAAGGAGATTAGCCAAGTCGCAGTGCCAACTGTGTCTGGCGAAGGAAACCAAGGCATGCTGGAGGGCGCTTTTGAGGATGATCAAGAGGAAGCTGATGACACAGTTGTGGCCCCGACCATCGAGCAACTCAGCTCAGAATTGACCACATTGAGTTTGGTCCCTAAGAGTCGCTGGCAAACCCTCCTGCACCTTGACCTCATCAAAGAGCGCAACAAGCCCAAGGAGGCGCCCAAGGCTCCGGAGAAGGCGCCTTTCTTCTTGCCCTCGGCCAACGGTAACAACACGGCGGAGCAAGAGCAGAAGCCCGGCACGGAAGAGGAGACCAAGTCCCGAATTACGAGGCTGGAGAAGTCTCGCTTCGAAGATGTTCTGAGCTCAAAACTCCGCAACGGAGCTGCTGAGGGTAATTGTATGTTTCCCCCCGTTGCGCCTGACGTTGCATATTTGGTTGAACAAGACTGACTCCATATCACAGACGATGAATTCATTGAGCATCTTAAATCCCTCTCCCCCTCAAGTGCAGACCTCGAGCTGCGTTCTTTGTCCATTGGCACTGGCGAAGCAGACTCCAACGAGCTTCTTCACTTCATTCGCGCACTCACGACTCGCCTTCAGGCTCGTCGCGATTACGAACTCACCCAAGCCTGGATGACCGTGTTCCTCCGATTGCATTTCGATCTCGTCATGGAGACCGAGATATTGCTAGAGGCCCTAGGAGAGTGGAAAACGTATCAGGAGAAGGAGTGCACAAGATTAGATGGGTTGGTTGGGTATTGCAGCGGCGTTGTTAGCTTTTTGAGAAGCCCCCGGACATAGTTTATAATCCCTGGCTTTATTTACTAAGCCATTTGAGGTGGCATTTTTTTTAAACCGTCTTGTCTAGTTGATGAAAAGGACCACGAGAGTAGATGCTTGGGAAATGAATCTATTTAGTGAAAAATACTACCGCATGATCCCATTCGTTGAAACCATTTTAAGCCATGTATTCCATTCCGTTCCGGATTCTTCTCATTAAACTCCGATCGCGAGCTGTATAAGTACAGACGCCCAAATTGCCATCTCTTATTGAATGACTTCCTGGTGCAGAACCCTCAGTTCTTCTCAGGCAGCCTTCGTGTGCATATATAGATATATCCATCGAGACTTTGGCGTGCCATTGAGACACACAGCCGGCGCTATCGCGGCAGGCCATCATCACTCATGCACTGGGGCAGAATGCTTAGGGATAAGGTTTTTAAACCTGCTCGGCGCCCCATCCGGCATCCTCGGCATCACGCATGTTGCTGGGGGGTTCGATGGAAGGAATGAATTCGAGGGCGACGTAGGCGATACCGATAATACCCACAATGGCACCAGCCAGCTTGCTGAGGATCATAGTGCCGAGAAGAAGAGTACCGATGAAGATGTAGACTAAGGCGTATGAGCATTGCGCAATTTCAATACCGGTATCGGTCATTACTTACAGACACCACGGCCGATGAAGGAGAAGAGGAACGAGGCATATCGGGAAAGTTGGTGAGGGATCTGGAATTCTGCGACAAGTTAGACCGGGAGCAGGGGCAATAGAGTATAGTTGGTCCTACCCAAAAGAGCAATTGAAAGGCCAAAGATGATCATATAAACACCAATAATGATGTTTTGGCTATAGATGAATGGTTAGTAGACGCCTTGGGGTCGCGACATTGCGCACTCGATGATAAGGATGGTTGTTGGGAGGTGCGCAGGGAGGTGCGCAGGCAGGCAAGGGTTTGCGATTCGCACGGGACGTACAATCCTAGGGAGAAGATATGAGTGATACCGCCGAGGGCCGTAATGGCACCAACGACCAGGTTGACAATGCGGCTGCGAAAAGAAGTCCTTAGTTAGTTGCGATGACGTTCTTGCAGGGGAAAGGGTTGCGCGCTGTGATCACTCACAAGATGTCGGAAGGCTCCATGACTGCGGTTGAGAGACGAGGAATGAGGGTGGTAGAGTAGAGAAACTGGCTCGCTTTTGATGCGCGTAACTAGGCAGCGATTTAGGAGACCGGAGTCCGATGAGGGTGATGCGTAATGCGTGGCACGAGACGTCGTTGAAAAGTCCAAGAGGAGCGTGCTACGTAGCTGGGCGCAGGTAGCTCGCTGTAAGCTTGCTTTCGGGACATGCACCAAGGTGGCGTCTTGTACAGCCACACAGGGGCTCGCGCCGTTCGTCACCGCCTTCTACATGCGGCAAGGCACCACTTTGGCATGCCTGTAACCTTGTGGCAGTGGCCCCGGTTTTGGCAAAGGCATCTGCGAATGAAATGGTTGGTGCAAAAGCAACCAGCTGCAAGACAACACATTCAATTCCTGCTTGATTTTTGCTAGAGTCAGTCAAGCCGAGAATTGACAAGCTGGCTCTGGCTCTAGCTTAGGCCCAGAACCAAGCTGGCAATGCTACTTCTCTCGCTCCTCCGACGAGGCCCGACTGCCCAGGTGCCGGCCCACTGTCTGGCGCGCCAATGGCTAAGGTCGGCTCAGTCGAGACGGGGAGTACACACTGATGCTCAACTGCAGAATATCCGCAACATTGGCATTATTGCGCATGTTGATGCAGTGGGTTTCTTCTCCTCCTTCACGGTGCTAAAAGCCAAAGCTCATTAAACATTTAGGGCAAAACAACTACTACTGAGCGTATGTTGTATTATAGCGGCGTAACACAGCGAGTGGGAGGTAGGTCCCGTTCATTTTCGTAAACAACCCACCATGTTTCATGCTCCAGCTTTTTTATGCGCATTGCATTACATGAAACTCAATTTCGCTAACAACAAAAGATGTCGATGCTGGCAACACGGTCACCGACTTTCTAGAGCTAGAACGGGAACGGGGCATTACCATCCAATCGGCCGCCATCACGTTCAATTGGCCTCTTCAGCAAAATCTGCTGCCAGGCTCCCAATCCAAAACTATTAATCTGATCGATACACCTGGGCATCAAGATTTTCGGTTCGAAGTTGACCGATGTCTACCAATCCTAGATGGCGCGGTTTGCATTATTGACTCTGTGAAAGGCGTTGAAGCGCATACCGAAAGAGTATGGGGTTCGGCCCACGAATTCAAGGTACCCCGGATCGTGTACTGCAACAAGCTTGATCGTGAGGGTGCTTCGTTCAAGAAGGCAGTTCTTGAGATCGGCACTAGACTCAAGGGGTGGCCTCTTGTCTGTCAGATTCCCTGGTGGGAAAGGGAAAACTTCGTCGGAGTCATCGACGTGGTTGATAGAGTAGGATACCGATGGAAGTCAGAACGGGAAAAGACACGCTATGAGTTCCCAGCGCTTCAAGAGAAACTAAACAGCTCAAACCAAGACCTCTTAGCTGAGATAGAACAAGCCCGACAGGCATTAGTCGAGGGCTTGGCGGACTTTGACGACGTCATCATGGACGAATTCCTCGCTGAGAACCAGAATATCGATGGGTCTCTCATCAAACAAGCTATTCGAAAATCCATCCAAAGCGGTGATGGAAAAGTCATCCCAGTATTTGCTGGATCCAGCTTTCGTCATATCGGAGTTGAGCCATTGATGGACGCCATCACGGACTACCTGCCGAACCCTCAAGAGCGTCCACCAGTAGAAGTGCGAGTGGGGTCCACAAAGCAACATCTCAATGATGTTTTGGCCAGCAAAAGGCAAGGAAAGGCGCAAATTGCTTCAATTGCTTCGGTATTCAAGGTCTTCAACCATCCCAAGGAAGGCGTCATCAGTTTTGTACGAGTTTACCATGGGAAAATGGCGAGGAACGCAGCAAGCTTCAACACCAACATTTTGGTCAATGAACGGCCCATGGGCATTCTTCAAATTTCTGCTTCCAAAACGCAGGATATTCAAGAGCTCGCTGTGGGACAGATCGGTGCGCTGAGAGGCCTTAAAAAGGCACGAACCGGTGATACTCTTATCACGACGGTAGGTGGCAAGCCTGTTCCTGAAGCCTTTCGCCATGTTCAAATCCGTCCCCCGGAGATTCCTCCCCCAGTCGCCTTTCTTCAGGTAGAGCCGTACGGAAATGTGGCCGCGCAACAGCTACAGACCGCACTGGAGAATACCAGTCGTGAAGATCCCAGTCTTCGGTGGAGCAAAAACCCCAAGACAGAGCAATTTACCATCCAGGGAATGGGAAAATTGCACTTGGATGTCTCACTGTATAACATGAAGCAAAAATACAAGATTGACGCCGACTTTGGCCCGATTGAGGTCGACTATAAGGAGTGCGTTACGACGCCTACGCGGCCCCAGCACATCGTCTTTGACAAGCCCATTGCGAGCAAAGCTGGAAAGGCATCGTGCACCGTCACATTGGAGCCAATTGAGGAACATGATCGAGAGGCGCTGTTGGAATCTGGCATTGAGAGAGACGGCAACATTTATAACATTGTCGTGCCAATGCCAGAGGACTCCAACTCGCTGACATTTGACGTGGAGGAGGCTCAGCAGCAGCTACTCAATGGAGCAATCGCCGGTTTAGCTCGGGGACCGCGCAGGGCCGCCCCCATTCATGGATGCCACATCACCATCACGTTGGACACTGAGCCAGGTTCTTTTGAAACTCCTACCGGAGGGCACTTCAGTAGTGCCTCGAGGACCGGCGTGCAGGCCGCTCTACGGGAGTCCTTTGAAAAGGAGCAAATCGGCATCCTCGAACCCATCATGCTGGCCCACATCACATGTCCGGAAGTGGTGGCAGGGACCGTCCAACATGACGTGACAGCTGGAGCAGGCGGGCAGGTTCTCGAGGTAAATGATCGATCAGCTGAGTCGACAGGTGATGACCACATTGATGTCTCCAAGATCTACACTCCACCGGATCCGTATGACTCAGTCACGTCGTTGCGCAGCAAGAAGTCTACCACCCGCACGGTGGAGATTGTTGCCAAAGTACCGTACAAGGAGATGCTTGACTATGACGACCACTTGCGCAGCAAAACAGCAGGCCGGCACTCAATGACCATGTCATTTGACTCGTTTGCCAAGGTAGTCGGTCACCGAGAGAAGGGTCTGTAAAGCGCTTGCATCTCGGGGAATCGTACGGAAGAATGGTGCGCGGCGTGTGTAATATTTGCATGTACAATAGCGTTGCCAAGCTTGGCATGAGGTTGGAGGGGGTGGGTGTACTATATGATGACTAGATTTAAATGCCAAGGACCCAGTGTTATGAGAAACGCAAAAGCCAAGCAGCGGGGAAGCTGACACAATCCCCAAGGCATGAAAATTTCCTCAATAGATATGCATATTTAGCACTCATGCAGTTTTGCCGCTTGATTTGGAATCCGTTGAGGTTATTCCTCTTTTAGAAATGGAGGACGTTAGTGTGGCGGCCATCACCAATCACAACTGAAGATGAAGCTGACATGCATACAAAAGTAGTGAGGATCCGGCTGTATGTGAGAGCCGATCTATAAATATCTATAACTATGTACATACTATATAGGCAAAAGAATATGGTACCAAAACGTTTAAACAATAAATGCAAAAATGCCAAATGCTAACCAAACCAGGATATTAGTCACCCCAAACCGTTCAGTAAGGGAGTGTCTTATCGCTATCGCTCAAAACAATGCAATGCATGTGCAGATCCCAACGCCTCGTCTACTGTGTGAAGAAAGATGCCGTCAGTTGCCCGGTAGCGGACCGCACTTAGATGGTGCGCTTCGTCTTGCCGCACTTCTGGAGGCACTGCTCGACGCCCAGGGCGATGCTTGGAGGGATGGCCTTGCGCACGGTCTCAATGTCCTCGCCAGCGATGCTCTGGCCAAAGGTGGCAGCGATGACGTCGTCGGTGAGAGCAAAGGTCTCGTCGGCAATCTGGCCAGTGCCGAAGTCCTCGGAAGCAAAAGAGGCAACAAAGGTGGCAGGCTCGCAGTCGGGGTTGAACTGGGTGTGGATGGAGCCCTGGTAGAAGGGAGTCATCATGTTGGCAGTAAGCTCGGTGCGGATGACACGACGGGTGCCGTTCACAAGCACACCGTTCTCGGGAACCATCTCGGTAATGAGACGGCCAGAGGTAACGATCTGAAGCTCGGCAGAGCGGGGGTGAACGTGGAGGGTGTTCATGCCGCAGGCTAAAGAGAAGATGTGTGTTAGTCGCCTGCCCTTGATCGTGGTGTTGTTGCGAAAGCAAAAAAAAAAGAAAACTTACCATTGACGCGGCCAAAGGCCATTCCGGAACCGGTGCCGATGAGAGCAGGGAAGGTCTTGCGGTTGGCAGCAATGAGCTCACCACCCTTTCCAGGGTTCATCTGGCGCTGGTTGAAGTCGAAGACGAAGTCCTTGTCCTCAAGGAACTGGAAGCGGTCGGCAGCACTAGACAAGTTGTGTCAGTCAATGCACTCGCATAGCAAGCAAGAATCAGGTATAGCTTACGTAGGAGCAAGCAGGAGGTTTTGGATCTTGGCAGCGGTAGCGGCGGCGGCGTCGGCGGCGGCGTCACGGCGGCTGGGGGCGGCAGAACCCAACGAGGCGAAGGCCATGATGGCAGTGATGGTAGCGGTGGAGAACTGCATTTTGAAGGTTTTTGTTGTTTTGAAAAGTTACAAAAGAGATAACAAATAAAAGTATTCAAGTTGTACAGAAATCAAATTCTATGAAGCTTGAAAGGCTATTGAGTGGATTAAATGCTGTTGTTGTTGTTGTTGATGGGTGATGCTGTGTGATGATGTTTCGATTCATTGACGGCATGAAGCCATCCTCTTATACAAAATGATCTTGCCTCCAGAATATGCCATCATACCCTCACACCCTCACAATCTTCAAGGAACCATTTTTAAAAATGACGCCTATTTCGGTCTAGGCTGCGCTGAGCTAGAATCTGACTGCGTGTGCGCAATGCCAAAGATAATCTGGCCGCACGTGGCGCATCCACCCGGAAGTCTGACTTCCGTGGCCGTCATCCTGGCGAAGCGAGGGGCGTTCTGGGTTAGGTAGGCGCGGTCCTGCTTAGACGCGACAGATGGATATTCCAGAAATGGACATGACAAAAAATGTTTCCATGCTCGGGGACCCCATGAAGGCCGAGTGTGTGTGCGAGGTCATCATCTTAGTGGTTGTGTGTTAGTGCGGGTGGTGTGGCACATGGCAGGCTGTGCATGCCGCTGCCAGCGCGCTGGGAGAGTGGCCGCAGCGCTTCGGGCACTGTTTTCTTGGCCCCGTTGGGTCGGGCGCGCGCCAAAAATATCGGCGGGGGAGGCGTTCCCAAGCGCTAAGCGACCCGTGGGAGCCGGCCAGGCGAGGCGGCCGACAGCTCGACTGGGGCAGCTGGCAGCAGCACGCTGGGGACCCTCTGTCAGCACCAACCAACGGGGGAACTGTTCGCGTGCAGCGCCTCCCGGAGAGGCGCTGATCCGGTACTTGGGGCCCAGAATTTAGCCAGCGCGCGCATCTCGGGAACCGGCCAGCCGACAAGGAACCCCATATTTTGGCAGTTGGAATTATCGCCAGCAGTGTAAATAGCCTTGTTGCAGGGTTGACCCATTCCCGCGCGCGCATCCGCTTACAGCATGTTTCGTTTGGTAATGTTTCTTGGGGTAAAAAAAAACATCTCGGCAACCTCAAGTCCCGATGTTTATTTGGATCTGGATGACGTCTTCATCCACGTACGCCAATCCCGCTCTGTAAGCATCCTCATCGGCCGCCTCTCATCACCGTGATACACAGTAATGGCGGTGAAAGAGGCGGGGGACTGACAGCTACTAACCCTACAGTCAGCACTTAGTAGGTAACAATTGGTAAGCACTCAGATGTATGTAAACATCTCCAGGAAACGCCGAGCCAATGGGAAAAGGACGGAGGTACGTCAGATGCCACGAGTAACTATGCATGTAGGGTAAGTAGGATCGCCTTAAAAAAAAAGAAATATTGATTGAACCAAATGAATGTGACGCCGCTGATGACCCGACATGAATCGATCCAATGCCTGTGCACGAGACATGTGGCTACCTCAGGCAACATCATCCTCAAATGACTCCTCAATCAATATTATTTTTTCTCTCAACACCATGACGATTATCATATGATCATGTGCCAAACCAACAACATCTAATCTCGCCTCAAGCCGATTGCCAAATGATGACCACACAGCGCCCCAGCCAGAGTCAGCCCAGCTCGCCGTTTTCCCCCTACTCCCTGCACACTCGTTATTGCTCTCCACAAGGCTCATTGCGCCACACCCGGTTCGCGAATCTCCCACTCCATTGTTTTCAAGACATGGCTACGTCTGCGGCTTGTCGCGAAAATTTTTCAATTTTTTTTTCTCGCCTTGAACTCGGCAATAGATGCTAAACACTCAACGGCGAACAGGGTCTCATGTAAGGGTTGCACTGGCACGTTTCTTTGTTTGTCTGAAGCGACGCCACGCCGAACGCCCGACACATGTTTCGCGATAGCTTCGGAGACGGCCACGCGCAATTCCACGCTTACCTGTATCAATGTCCGTGCTTTCCATGGCAATGAAGCTTTTTCCCCCCAGATCAATCGAGCCCTTTTTTTTTTATTCCTCTTTCTATCCCGCAAGCCCATCTCCCGTCACCCGGGTGGAAGCTCCTTTTGAATAGACGAAATGGCAAGCTGAACTAATGAGAGCGGAGCCACGAATTACCCGCCGGCTACATTTCAGCTTGCATCCACCTCGGAATTAATTGGCGTCAGCCACCAGCGTCAAGACAACTGCATATCGGCCGGGCTAGATCCCGCTGGTTAATCAAAGACAGACGAACCAGCGCGTCTGGGCTTCGAGACTTTGGTGCGGTGTTTCGACGGAGTACTCGGATCATAATGCCAATCATAACCCTATGGGACATGTTGCAAACTTTTCAATGCACGAAAAGGATGTGGGTGCGAAAGCGAAACGGCCGACGACGGGTAACGGTTGTAGTCGATCAACTACCATTAAAGGCTACACACATGGCAACAACACACTCAGGTCGTGCTGATCCCGCCGTATGTGGAGAGGAAATGGTGGGAACTAGGTGGAACGGGCACAAGGCCGCGTTTCAGACGGAACTTTGGCCAGGCTGTCGGCTAGTCAAGCTACGCTTTGATCATCTTCTGCCAGACCACCAGGCTCTCTGAGTGCGACACCAATGTGATCAAATGGCGCTTCGTCATGTCACTTGGCCTTCGCAAATCAGTTGTGGCACTGGCCCGACATGGACCGACTGTGAAGCCAAGCGTGGCCGCTAGGACGGGGTGGGCATCTCGCTCGACGGCGCCTACATTGGCCCAGGAACACAGCGAAATGGTCAGCCACCAGCCGATCAACACCCGCTGCGGCCGGGGTTCTCAAATTTTAAGCATGGACCAATATGCTTGCCTCTCTCCCCTCCTCCCCGAAAAACAAGCCACGCTGCGAGGGGCAATGCAGCCGGGTCGCCGCGACAGGACTAGACTCAGGCACAGGCTGCGAGGGGCATATACTGCAGAGTCAGGGGTATTCAGGCACAAGCACAGGCGCAGGAACAGGCACAGCAACAGGAACAGGAATCCGGAGTGCGGCGCAGTGACCAGAGGCCCGGCGGGCATAACTGGCAATTCCTCCATGGCTCAGCAAAGTTTCTGTTCCTTAAACACTGGGCCCAGTCGCATGCAGGCCTGTTCGGCCGACAATGTATTCCCCAATCAAGCCAGCGCCGAGAAAGCGCGTCGCTTTACACTTGGGCGCCTGGGGCTGTTGAAAGCAAGCACGCATGGGCCTGCCGATGTTTAATCTGCGACGAGCAGCTGGCCCTGGGCTAATGGAGCATTCGCGCGGCGGGATTGGCTGCCGCCTGGGAGACGGCGCCAGGGGGGAGATGAGGTGACTGTCTTATTGGGCTTGGTGTGATTACCCCGGCCCCTGGCGACCGAAGCGCTACTCCACAATGGAACTGGTCCAGGCGGGCCACGATGGATCACACAGGTCGAACAGACAGGGACCCTACTCAGACAGTAGCCCAGAAAGGCACACCGGGGCACGGTTTATGACCATTTTCCTGCAATGGCGTCGTGCTGGACTCCTGGTTCGGCAGCGGCCCCTCTTGGCCCCAGGCGCTGTTCACATCGCTCATTTCCCTTAGGTCCCATCACATCTTCCCTCGCGTTGTCCGCCTGCCACTACCCGTTGCCACATTGTCGATCTCATTAACCATTGTTCTTCTCCTTCTTGGTCTCCCCATGTAAATACTCAGAGCGCTGCTGGTCCGCGACTGCTGCATCTTTGATCTTGCTCTGCCAGCTTTGTCATTCGCTCACTTCCCACGACGAGCATTACGCTCTTTCACCACCGACTAGGATCGTCCTTCGGTTAAAGGTTCGCTTGCGGAGGAACATCACTCATTGAAACGATTATCCGAAAGAGAAGAAGGATTGGTCGACGCTCATTCCTCGACGACATTCAAAATGAAGTTCACGACTGTCCCTACTGCCCTCGTGGCATCCATCTTGCTGGCCGCTCCCCAGGTTTCCGCCAAGGCCCATCAGCACCACCGCCGCCTCGATCACATCTTCGACCGCGCGCGTCCCCAGGACCTCTCATTCTTCGAGGTTGACGCCAATGTTGGTGTGAAGCGTACCGAGAAGCGCGGAGGACAATGTCAGTTCCCTACCGACGACTCCAACATGGTCGCCGTCACTCCCGATGCAAAGAACGCCGGATGGGCCATGAGCCCCGACCAGGAATGCAAGCCCGGCAACTACTGTCCCTTTGCTTGCAAGCCCGGCATGGTTATGAACCAGTGGGAACCTGATTCCACTTACAGCTACCCTTCCTCAATGGTTTGTGAATCCCGTGCGACTATAATCAATGACGTTCACTAACACGCGCTCAAGAACGGCGGCTTGTACTGCAACAAAAATGGCGAGATTGAGAAGCCCTTCAAGAGTAAGCCCAACTGTGTTGAGGGAACTGGTGCCATCCAGGCTGTCAACAAGTGTGGCTCCAAGGTCTCCTTCTGCCAGACCGTTTTGCCTGGCAACGAGGCCATGCTTATTCCTACTCTTGTTTCTGGCACCACTACCATCGCTGTCCCTGACTCTTCCTACTGGTGCTCTACCGCTGCTCACTTCTACATCAACCCTCCTGGCACTGGCGAGGAGGGCTGCATCTGGGGTGACGAGAGCAAGCCTGTTGGCAACTGGAGCCCTTACGTGGCTGGTGCCAACACAGAGTCCAACGGCGAGACCTTTGTCAAGCTTGGCTGGAATCCCATTTGGGAGGACTCTAGCCTGAAGAACACCCTCCCCGACTTTGGTGTTGAGATCAAGTGCCCCGACGGCGGCTGCAATGGCTTGCCCTGCAAGATCGATCCCGCTAACGGAGAGGGCAAGGTCACCAGCAACGAGGCTGCCGATGGTGCCGGTGGCGCTGCTTTCTGTGTTGTGACTGTTCCCAAGGGCGTTACCGCTCAGATTGTTGTCTTCAGCAGCGGCGGCAGCAGCAGCTCTAGCAGTGATTCTGACTACAAGGCCGAGTCTGCCACTCAGGCGGCGACTACCACCTCCGTCAAGTCCACCACCACTCCCAAGCCTACCTCCACTAAGGAGTCCTCGACATCAACCACTGAAGCCGCGACTACCACCTCCGAGGAGGAGTCAACCACTACTGCGTTCACTTCCTCCGAGGCCACGTCCACCTCTTTCTCTAAGAAGGTCTCAACCACCAAGGACGAATACGATGATCCCTCGACCAAGCTCACTGTCGGCCCCGGTATCTTCCACGAGAACGGCACAACAACCCCTACTGCTGTCAGCAGTGGCAGCGATGCCAAGGCGACTGGCGGCAGCAGTGGCGGCAGCGGCGGCAGTAGCTCCGAGTCTGCTGCCACGACTTCTTCCAAGGAGGGCGATGCCATCCGCCACCAGGGCAGCGCTTTTGCCAGCCTCGTCGTGGCCTTTGTTGCCGCTGCCTGCTTCTTCTAAGTAGTCCGTGTGTTCGCTTCGCTTCGTTCCGGGCCAGTCTGCCGCTTCTTCCTTCTCTCCCAAGCCACCCCTCGTCAACCCATCCTCGTCCCTCGATCCCTCACGGCAGCTGGCATTCTTCGCTTCGTCGGATATTATTCGTCACCTTACCTTCCTTGAAACTTTGTGTTGTTTATTATGCCAAATCACCTATCGGCGATAGTGTTTATTGTTTGAAACCAAATGTTTTTTTCACCTGACACCGCTTGCGGTCGGTCTCTCCATTCGGAGCGGCTTCAGGTCTCACAACGAAAATTCCCGTCACCTCGGGCATTTGTCTTGCTTTTTGTTTTTTCTGCTTCTTTGGCGCGAGTCAAAGGAAAATGTCTCTTCATTTCACAAGAATTTTATGGCCCTCGGGGCATTGATACATATTCTACGATTCGGTTCACGGTCGATATACCCTTTTGCGTATTGGAGGTTTTACTTTTGGAGGAAAAGGCGAAATGTGTAGCGAATTGTGTATTGCTTTGGATGGGATTTATAGTTTTTTTTATGATGTATGTACTTTAAGCCAGCTGTATGTGTCGGAGCCGGGTGGAAGATTCGTTGCGAGGGATGAGTTTCTTCAAAACTCATCTTCTCGCGTTCCTTTAAGGGACTTTTTTTTACTACTTTTTTTCTAGCAAGAAAAGAAGATGATCAAACATGTCATGAACGCAATAGGTCGCTGTGGAGTCCCGGTCACCAAGAAGAAGAAAAGAAATATGGATGATCAAGACAAATAAATCTTGCCTCAAACAGTGACTTGCTATTGTTTCGTTTACCAATGTGATTATTTCCAAGACATGTGAAGTGTGACAGGCAACAGTAGAATTGTGCCATGTGATTGTTCCTTGGGTATCATTATATCCTATTCCGTTGCAAGCCTCGTCAACGGCTCCCCCTTTTCTCCGAGCTATCCAGAATCCGTCGTCCATTATTCCTTTACCCAGCCAACCACCTCGTCGGGATCATAATCCTCCTCATATCTCCTGTCGCGGATCGTTTGCCAGACGTTAGGCCATCCCGCTAGGACGGGACTGCCCTTGGCTTTGGCACCAATGATGGCGAATCGCCCTTGCCCGTGAGCGATAAATCCATGGAGCAACCCTTGGTGAACTAGTGTGGCCACCATCATCTCAACATCTTCGGGTGTGACTTCGGCATTGCCCCAAATGATTCCTTCGTTGGGCCTAAGAGACTGCGGGCCACCGGGTGGGGGTGCCAGTGTAGACGTTCCAGGATCTTGAACGTTGTTTATGAGCGCCTTCATGTGCAGAGAGCTGACATTCTGCGGGCGGCTGAGGGAGTTGGGGTTTGAGGGCAGCCATCCCTCCAGGCGGTGTTGAAGATATGTAGCGACGGTGAGAAGGTCTGAGAGGTCAAGCGTGGCTGCCTTACGAGACGATGCGTCGGTAGGAGGAACATAGGTCAGGAGGAATGTCTTGCGGCTCAGTGACCTCCACAAGAGCGGACGCAGGCGGTGGGTGAGTATCAGCAGTAACCCCTTCTCGAATAGCCACGTCTCGTGAGTGGCAAGATGCTGTTGGAACTGTATAAAGTTTCCTGTCCTAATTGCTTGGCACAGCGGGAAGAAGATGGGACTCAAAGACTGAGCCTCAGGTCGCTGGAGAAGCTTTTGTGAAGGGAAGCGGCCAAGCAAAATATTGCATGGAATGAGATAGGTGAGAATGTTCGTGCGATGAGAGACGAGCTGTATAGGGGTTTGCAGGTAGGCCTCTTGTAGACAGAGCGAGGCACGGAGGTAGTGGTTGTTGGAGAAGTTGAAACGCCCCAGATAATAGAGAAACGTGACACGCTGAGCAGCTGGGTACAGGGACAAAGGTGGTGAGATGGTGGAGATGTTGACAAAAATCATTTTTGCGAGGTGTGTTCTCCGACACTATGTTGAATTAGCATTTCGATGAATCATCAATATACATATAAGAGTGGCAAGCATACAGCGAATAGCAATTTGAGAACGAGATTGGCAAACATGTAGACGCCGATTTTCTTGCCCTCTGGCTTACTATAGCGGCCACTGGAGCGATCTGTCAGGCAAGTGGTGAAGATCTTTTGGATGATCTCGGCAGATGATTCAGCAATAGTCTTGTCCTCGTCAACAGAGCGAAGCCGACGTGCCAGGTCGGGTCGTCTGTTGAGCGTCATGGTAAAGCGAGCCAGCGTCTCAGAGAGCGACATGCTGGTCTTCAGAAGCATGGCACCGTACGTTGGATGAGCAAAGGCCGTGGCACATGAGCTGAATTTGTGTTAGCAAGGCATCAAAATCTAGGGAAACCTCTCAGCATAGGGAACTGGGTTACATACTTGACAAGTGCACTGAGCAACTGGTGCGCCCCCAGCAAGTCATCGTAGTCGATATCGCGCCAAAACGCCAGGTAATCTTTCATGAAGGCCACAAAACCCGGCCACGAGGTTCCCTGGCCCTCTGGGACGTCATCCTCCTGCGGGAGAGACTTCTCGACGAGAGTATCGAGCCCCTGCTGGCGGAACTGGGAGCGGAGCTCGGCGGCAAGGTCATGGTACTGCTTTGGGGAGCCAGGCTCAACCTGCAGCCACGAACGCAGCTCGTCGCCGTTCTGCGCGCGCACGAATTGGCGGATTTGCGAGAGGAACTGGATGACGAGCGGCATCTTGTGCGTAAGGCGACGCTATTTCTGCTCTCGGTTCACGGGTGCGCGTGCGTCAGGTAATGAGGATGAGCGCGTCGTGTAGCCGTCAGAGTGAGTGAGGTGGTGATGAGGTTGGTGGAAAAGTCCGAGCTCCACCGTAGCGCTGGCCATTGCCTATGAGGCCGTCCTTTGGTAGGAGAGAAGCGACGTTCCAGAAACCAACCAAAAAATATGAAAAAGGGTTTGTGCAATAACACAGTAAGCTTCCATGCAATCGCTAGTTCTTTATTGGTCTCAGGCTAATTCACAGTATTTTGGCTATTTTCTCATCAAGTCTGTTTCCGACAACAATTGAGTTGTGGTCAAGCAACTACTACCTCCACACATACATCATTGTAACAATAGAACATCAAACTGGTCGAATTGCATAAGACGGCCGACCAAATAAAACACATCCGAAAGAAGGCAAAACGAATGTCTAAACCCCTGCATCCCATCATGAAGAGCCTCCTACCCATCTTGAGCAAGTTCGACATGTCTACCCTACACCGCCAAATACTGAGCTTTCGTTTCAGCGTCATTTGGATGCCATATTTTTTCACGATGTCTCGGACTGTACTGTTTAACTTGTTATTTATTTCGTTTATAGTTACTGGTGAATTTACAGTCTGGGTATTTCAGGAAACCGTCCCAACCACAAGGCCTTCATCATGATAACCATACATCGTACTCATTACACAGACTCGATTCGTTGCACCACAAGAGCTGTTGCAGCACCGCCGCCGTTGCAAATAGCAGCCACACCATACTCGCCAGGCTTCAACTGGTGCAGAAGGGTTGTCAAGATTCGCGAGCCAGAGCTGCCCAGGGCGTGGCCAAGAGAAATGGCACCGCCAAGAGGGTTGACATTGGCATTCTCAAGTCCCAGAATCTTGGCGTTGGCCAGAATGACGGCGGCAAAGGCCTCGTTGAATTCCCAGTGGGCGACCTGATCCTTGGTAATCCCGGCACGCTCCAGGGCGATGGGTACAGCCTTTGCGGGGGCAATGGGGAAATCGATCGGGCTAGTTGCGGCGTCGGCGTAGCTAATAATCTTGGCCAGGACGCGAGAGCCCGCACCGTACTGCTGGGCAATGGCCTTGTTACCAAGAACCAGGGCACTGGCGCCGTCATTCAGAGTTGAAGAGTTGGCAGCGGTCACAGTACCGGTTCCGTCACGGATAAAAGCGGGCTTGAGAGTAGGGATCTTCTCGACCTTGACATCGAGGAAGCCCTCATCGGTATCGATAACGACCTCACCCTTGCGGGTCTTGACAGTGACCGGGGCAATCTCGTCGGCAAAGGCCTTCTCGGCCCATGCCTTTTGCGCATTCTTGTACGACTTGATGGCGTACTCGTCCTGCTGCTCACGAGTGAGGTTAAACTTCTTGACAGTGTTCTCGGCGCAGTTTCCCATGTGGAACTGGTCGTAGACATCGGTCAATCCATCCTTGATCAGACCGTCCTCCATCTTTACATGCCCAAATGCGGGGAGGCCGCTGGCCCGCGGCACATAATATGGCACCTGAGACATATTCTCCATTCCGCCCGCAATTTGTGCTTCAGCCAGACCAAGCTGGATGTTTTGAGCAGCGAGGGCAACCGACTTAAGGCCGGAAGCGCAGACCTTGTTGATGGTGGTCGCCTCGACGGATTCGGGCAGGCCGGCGAAGAGGACGGCTTGACGAGCAGGTGCCTGGCCAACGGAGCCCTGAAGGACATTGCCCATGTAGACGTCTGTAATCTTCTCAACGGGGACTTTGGACTTTTCGAGGGCGGCCTTGATGGCGACAGCGCCTAGCTTGGGTGCCGAAACGGAGACGAAGGAGCCATTGAACTAGACGCCAGAGTCAATACACCAAGCTTAGGATGTGCTCCAAATGGTAACAATTGCATTACCTTAGCAGTGGGGGTTCTGGCGGCACTTAGAATATAGGCGTCCTGGAGCTCCTTGCGCACCGCGGGGCTGGTAGAGAAGCGTCGTGCCGAGTTCACATGCACATGGTTGGCAAGCTGGGCTAGCCGCGAAGCGGACCTGAGCTGGGAGGGGACGGGCATTTTGGAGGAGGGCGAGAGAGAAGAAGCGCTGGAAAATCACACCAGGGAGAGGACACACGATGGAGGAGAACAGGTATATGAATAAATGCGGCACAAGGGAAGCTTCAAAGCACACCGGATTAATAGTTCGTCGGCTTCGGGTAGGGTATGGAGCTGGAACTATGACGGAGGCGACGGACACGGCCCTCCGCTCGGTACTCTTCGGCTTACAGCGGGGGGTGTTTCCGAGGTGGCGGGCAGGGAAGGGAAGGGTTCCCCAAGTAGTCGCTGCAACCGTGCCGAGCCACGGCGCCGGGAAGAAGAACTAGAACCAGATCAAGGGCCCCGGGTCCCTGGATCCCACGCGATGCTGCGATTCGATGAGACGGCGAGATTGAGCTGCCAGATTGGGTACTCGGGAACTGCGCAGGGCACGCCGTCGTCCTATCGGCTTAGTAACTATGGTTTCCGAGCCCTTTGCCAACTGCATTAGCATAATTGTTTTTGTCTGCTGCCGCGACCTAGCAACGCCGCTCATTTCCGCTGTCATGCTGACACCTACTTACACCCGCGACTACATTGACTCTTTGGACAAGGTGCATGTGATTTCGGTCGCAGCTCGCCCCCCCAGGCCACGGCCAGGCCCAGGCGCCCGCGGCAGCGTCACGTGCGACACAAAGAGCGGTGGGGACCAATTGACCGACCCCGGCGCCAGCGGGCTGTGATTGGTAGGCGTCGCCACCCCGTCCTGGCCTTTGGGCGATTCACTCCTATGAAGCCTCGATGACCAATCCCACTTCTGCCTCCTTCTGCCTGTCCTGACTCTCTGCTCAGCCGATTGTTGGAACCAGGATCCAAATCTCATCATCACTCGCTCCCGGCCAGGAAGACACTCTCGCCCGAGCCTCGTCACCATCTCTGGGCATACCGTCACCGCCCTGTCTCCTGTGCCCCTCAGCATCCCGCTATCGCTCACCAACCGCCTCGCGCGATTCCCCTCCATCGACCACCATGTCTACCGCCGCACGACGTCGCTTGATGCGAGACTTCAAGGTTCGCCTGACCCCCCGTGCTTGGAGCTCCGGCACCTTCCACCCGTGTTACATGTGCTAAACGGTTGATGTAGCGGATGCAAACCGATCCACCCGCCGGTGTCTCTGCGTCTCCAGTCCCCGATAATGTCATGACTTGGTATGCCGCTCCTGTCAAGCCCTCCCGAGAGACTGCTTCCATACTGATGGTTTGCCTATAGGAATGCCGTCATTATTGGCCCAGCCGATACCCCATTTGAGGATGGCACCTTTCGACTCGTCATGCAGTTTGAGGAGCAGTACCCCAACAAGCCCCCGCAGGTCAAGTTTATCAGCCAAATGTTTCACCCCAACGTATACGCCACGGGGGAGCTTTGCCTGGACATTCTCCAGAACAGATGGAGTCCTACATATGACGTTGCTGCTGTGTTGACCAGCATTCAGAGGTGAGGAGGCTGTCATGTCACCGTGTGGAGACGGGCATTGTTTGCTGACATTTATGCAAGTCTACTCAACGACCCCAACACGGGCTCGCCCGCAAACGTCGAGGCCTCCAACCTGTACAAGGACAACCGAAAGGAATACACGAAGCGCGTCCGGGAAACCGTCGAGAAGAGCTGGGAGGACTAGACGAGGAAGGAAATCTATCGAGGACAGCCCCAGTCTTACAGATCAATGGACACGCGAGCAGTGTGATTCGTGCGCAGGGACTGGCCTGGCTTTTCTGGCGGGGGCTCGAACCGGACCTCTTGGATTCTATTTATGCTCCGACCTTCGGGAACCGACCAAGGAGGGCGGGGCAGTTATCAGGCGTTTTTGGTGCGCGGAGTTGGACTGATTGCATTCAGGGCGTTTAGCTGTGCTGAAGGTGGAGGTCGCCCTCCCCAGGACTGTGTACAGCTTATGATATCACGAGGCTCATTAGGGGAGGCGTTGTTTTTCCCACTCCCATTATTTCTTCATTTTCTCTCAAGAACAAAATCACTATCCCGTATTGCATTATTGAGGAGCTTGGAAGTGGCTTACAGCAGCGATGATCCCAGCCGTCGGCAACCAGCGCGCGAGCCACTAGTCGCCACCGCACCATGGCCATGAGATAGATAACAGTGACAGCCACCATCACAACAAGCATAAGCCAAGTTAGCCGGCCACTAGCCACACGCGTCGCATTGTGTTTGCGTGTTGCAACCTGGCTGGCTGCACGTCGGCGAGAAACGTTGAGTGTGAGGAATGACCCCTCGTCGTCATTTCGCGTCCAGACTCTCCCGCCTCGTGTTTTGGGGCCAGCTTACATTTCTGAGGGAGTGCCGAGGCCCCCGCTCCCCAGTTGACCGGTTGACTCCCCTCGTTGGGATAATTTCCCTTGGGGCTACCCCTCTTGTAGTGTCTGATAGTGCCATGGTGGCTCTGAGGTTGCTTTTTTTTCAAGAGGGGTTGTTGTCAACGCCTGTCAGGGCAATGTCAGGGCGGCTCGGCAGGGCAGCCAGCGGTGGTAGGGGCCCAAGGGGGTCATGAGGGGGGGCTTGGAGGCGTCTGGCCGACAGCGGCAGTGGATAATGCTGCGTCCCATAGGGATCCCACTGCGTGTGTGGCTAGGTCAAATCAAATTGCTTTAACGCATTGCAGCCAGCCAAATTGCGTGGTAGGCCGGCTGAAACGGGGGCCGGGACCCCTACCAATAGCTACTGTGCCTTGGCGCGTCCCCCAATGAACTTGGGCAACGTAACCCACCGCCTTGTCGCTGTGTCGGAGTCACTGCTGTCGACATCCCATCCACTTGTTGTGCCTACACACCTCTTGTTTGTGCGCCGCAGCCTTTGTTTGCTGTTGCCGAACGCACTCGCTCACGGCCGCCCGTGTCTCAACCTCCCTCTTGTCGCCATCCCCATATTCCTTGACGACGCTCCTCCTTTGTCGCTCGAGGAACCCCTCCCCGAAGGCCCGTCGCCGTTTTGCGGCCCTTGCGTGCGTTTCCGTTGCAGCCCGCCTGCTCACATCTCCGCTGCGAACTGCCTCCCCTCCCCCCCCCCCCTGATCCGGCTCTCGACGGCGCGGCCCATGATAATTCGCCTCGTGTGACCTTCTACGCACGCCCAATATGTCGTCGGCCAACAGTATCAAGGTCGTCGCCCGATTCCGACCCCAGAACAAGGTCGAGCTTGGGTCGGGCGGTACGCCCATTGTTAGCTTTAATGGCGAAGATACCTGTACTATCGACGTGCGTCTCCCCCTTCAACCCCCTCACCACACTCCTCTGCCTAATCGGAGGGGCGCCGTGGGCACCCAGCTAACATGTCGACCAGTCCAAAGATGCCCAGGGTAGCTTCACCTTTGATCGGGTCTTTGATATGCAATGCAAGCAGCAGGACATTTTCGACTTCTCCATCCGCCCCACCGTCGATGATATCCTCAATGGCTACAATGGTACCGTCTTCGCCTACGGTCAGACTGGTGCTGGTAAGTCGTACACCATGATGGGAACAAACATCGACGACGACGATGGCAGAGGTGTCATTCCCCGCATTGTCGAGCAGATCTTTGCCAGCATCATGACGAGCCCCAGCACCATCGAGTACACCGTCCGAGTCAGTTACATGGAAATCTACATGGAGAGGATCCGTGATTTGCTCGCCCCCCAAAACGACAACCTCCCCGTCCACGAAGAGAAGAACAGAGGAGTCTACGTTAAGGGTCTGCTGGAGATTTATGTGTCGAGCGTCCAGGAGGTGTACGAAGTGATGAGGAGAGGAGGAAACGCCCGAGCCGTTGCCGCCACAAACATGAACCAGGAGTCCTCGCGATCGCATTCTATTTTCGTCATCACCGTCACCCAAAAGAACGTCGAGACCGGCTCGGCAAAGAGCGGACAGCTGTTCCTGGTCGATTTGGCTGGTAGTGAAAAGGTGGGGAAGACCGGCGCCAGCGGTCAAACCCTCGAAGAAGCCAAGAAGATCAACAAGAGTCTGAGTGCCCTGGGCATGGTCATCAATGCCCTTACCGATGGAAAATCTTCACATATTCCTTACCGAGACTCCAAGTTGACCCGTATCCTGCAAGAGTCATTGGGTGGTAACAGTCGAACTACCCTCATCATCAACTGCTCGCCTAGTAGTTACAACGATGTTGAGACGCTGGGCACATTGCGATTCGGTATGCGAGCCAAGTCGATCAAGAACAAGGCCAAGGTCAACGCTGAGCTCAGTCCTGCCGAACTCAAGGCGCTCCTTAAGAAGGCCCAAGGACAGGTCACCAATTTTGAGAGCTACATTTCGAACCTGGAGGGCGAAATTCAGATGTGGCGTTCTGGAGAGTCCGTTCCCAAGGAGAGGTGGGCGGTGCCGACCTCTGACGCTGTTGCTGGAGCCAAGGCTGATGCCCGAGCCCCTCGACCTTCCACTCCTTCCAGACTGCAAGCTGAGAGCCGTGCCGAAACTCCTGGTATGCCCGAGCGCTCTGGAACACCGAGCCTGCCTCTGGACAAGGACGAGAGAGAAGAATTCCTGCGCCGGGAGAATGAAATGCAGGACCAGATTGCCGAACGAGAAAGCCAGGCCGCCTCCGCTGAGAAGCAGCTGCGGGAGACTAAGGAGGAGCTGACGTATCTCAAGGAGCACGACAGCAAGGTGGGCAAGGAGAACGAGAAGCTCACAACCGAAGTCAACGAATTCAAGATGCAACTGGAGCGATTAACGTTTGAGAGCAAAGAGGCTCAGATCACTATGGATGCTCTGAAGGAGGCCAACTCAGAATTGACGACGGAACTTGATGACGTGAAGCAGCAGCTCCTTGACGTCAAGATGACCGCCAAGGAGACTGGTGCCGCTCTCGATGAGAAGGAGAAGAAGAAGGCCGAGAAGATGGCCAAGATGATGGCTGGTTTCGACCTGGGTGGTGATGTGTTCAGCGAGAACGAACGATATATTGCCGAGGCTATCGAGAAGGTGGATGCCCTCTACGAGACTAGCTCTATTGGCGACAACATTGCCCCTGATGAGTTTAAGGACCTCCGGACGCGACTTGTTGAGACCCAGGGCATTGTTCGACAAGCTGAGTTGTCCGTGTATGGCACGTCCTCCAGCGACCTTGACAGCCGCCGAAGACAAGAGCTTGAGACTCGACTGGAGGCTCTTCAGCAGGAGTACGAGGATCTTCTTGCCCGCAACCTGGGACCTGAAGATGTTGAGGAGGTCAAGGCTCGCCTGGAGAACGCCTTCTCTAACCGCCAGTCGGCTCAAGTGCAGCTTGTGGATCAGCTGAAGGAAGAGATCAGCCAGAAGTCAGCCGAGAACACAAGGATGAAGACGCTGATTGATGACCTCCAGCAGCGCGTCAAGGCTGGCGCCACCGCCCCGATGGCCAACGGCAAGACAATTCAGCAGCAGATTGCTGAGTTTGACGTCATGAAGAAGAGTCTCATGCGTGACCTCCAGAACCGCTGCGAGCGTGTTGTGGAGCTGGAGATTTCTCTCGACGAGACCCGCGAGCAGTACAACAACGTGCTGCGCTCGTCAAACAACCGCGCCCAGCAGAAGAAGATGGCCTTCCTCGAGAGGAACCTGGAGCAGCTCACCCAGGTCCAGCGACAGCTGGTCGAGCAGAACTCGGCCCTGAAGAAGGAGGTGGCCATTGCCGAGCGCAAGCTTATTGCCAGAAATGAGCGTATCCAGAGCCTGGAGAGCCTTCTCCAGGACAGCCAGGAGAAGATGGCTGCTGCTAACCACAAGTATGTTTCTCCCTCAACACTCTGTTTGTTTGACGATGATGCTAACAATCACCCCCCTAGATTCGAGGTTCAACTCGCAGCAGTCAAGGAGCGTCTCGAGCTGGCCAAGGCCGGCAGCACACGGGGCCTCAACTCTCCCGGCGGTAGCTTCAGCTTTGCCAATGCAGGCAGCCGCATCGCGAAGCCCCTCCGAGGTGGCGGCGGCGACGCCCCCACGATCCCTACAATCCAAAACCTCCACCAGAACGAGGGAAGCTCCAACAAGCGAGCCAGCTGGTTCTTTAACAAGTCATAGAAAGAAAGAAAGGTGCCCCAACCGTGCGGGCTTTCGGCTTTGGGCGGCGTTGTGAGAAAGAATAGTAGAAAAAAACCAGAGGCAAACCCCGACCCTCCCCCTTATCATACCCCAGGTTCAATTGGACGAGATTTCTACTTTTCTTTTGTGACTTTTTAAACGAGGGCCATAGAGAATGGGGGGTGGCAAAACGATGATTGGATCTTTTACGACATGTTTTTGAGATTGATGGAACGAGTGGATGCAGCCAGTGTCTCATTACCATACGTGAGGGTGCGAGTGCAAGTGCACTCTGTTTTAGTTTGCGTGACGAGAAATGGCAACCTTAAGGGAGGCTAGTTTGCATGGGCGGGAGTTTTGTCACGACCACGCATCTCACGCATGACAGGTTAAGACAGTGAATGAATTTGAGTTACAATAAATAGTGAAAAATTCTTTTTATTCTCTTTTCTTATGATGAGAAGAACTATTTTAGATGAATAAATTCTTTGAGACACATGGCACGTGGCACACTACTAAAACATCAAAGATATGAGATGAGATGACACGAGACGAGACGAGACGAGAAGAGACCAGATGAGACAAGGAAATTGATCTTAGGAACTGTTGAAGCAGCTCAAAACTATGTAAGAAACACATCATTTCTTTCCAAGGCGTGGCTAATGAGTCGGAATTCTGACAAGCTCGAAACCGGAACCAGCAAACACACAACCGATTCCTTGTTCAACTCATGATTGAGATGCAACAAGGCGCTCTTCCTACAGGTACATCATTTACTGCTTGCCTGACTCCACCTTGTAGCTCAGAAGGAAAAGCTGGGGAATCATGACAGCAGCGACGACAAAGCCAAAGACGGTGCTAATAGCGGAAACCTTGACGTACAGAACAACAAGGCGCTTCCAGGCGTCCTTGGTGAAGGTGACCCAGGCGTCTCGGAGGGAGATGTAGCCAGTACCACCAACGATGGCGGGCTCAACCTTGCCCTGGAAGGTGCGGTCGAAGGGGATGATGGTCTCCTGGTCGTCGGGGAGCAGGGAGGCCTGGACGCGGACGAGAGTGACGTAGGCGGGGATGATGAGGAAGAGGCGGAACAAGAGGAAGACGAAGTAGACGGTAAAGAACTTCCAGCTGTCGGCGTCGCGGGGCATCTCGAAGCCGACGTCCTTGCTGGGCTGCAGGCCCAGGGCGGAGAGCAGGTACCAGCAGATGACACTGCCAAAGGTGGACAAGGTCCAGAGGAGGGTGACGGGGCGCCATGTGGCGGCCAGGGTCGTCTTGAAGGGGGGCAGGCGGCTCCAGAAGTGCGTCGACGAGGGAGGAGTCATGACGATGTGGACCCAGGCGGTGCTGTACTGGACGAGGAGGAGGGAGGCGACCAGGGGGGCGACAAACCAGAGGGGGCCGAGGAAGACGGCCATGAAGGCGGAGAACATGCCCTGGACCATGTTCTGGAACAAGAAGCAGGCGAAGCCGCGGAAGATGGAGCGGAAGCCGCCGTGGGACCTCAGCAGGCGCCACGAGGCCATGAAGGACGAGGTGATGGGCTTGGCGCGATCTCCAAGGCTCAGAGGGCGGGTGGGAACGGCGGCCGAGGCAGCCTTCTTGTTGACGGGAGCGCCGGGGACAGGAGCATCGGGAGCGGCGCTGGACCCGGAGGCGGGGAGAGCCTCCTCGGCGAGGGCCACGGGCTCGTAGGCGGGAGGGTGCTCATCCTCGACGATGGCGAAGACGGGAATGATCTTCTCAAAGGTGTAGCTGACCTGGAGGAACTGGTGTTAGTGACCATGTCTTCACCCTGCGGGAGAGAAGTCGCAGCGCATATGACGTACCAGGACGATGAAGGGGATGAGGACGATGAAGTCGACGAGGAAGATGATCCATGACCAGCCATAGAATTCGCGAGTAGACTCGGTGGGAGCCTCCTTGACCTTTTGGAAGGTGAGCTCGGCGGCTCGCTTGACGAGCTCGGAGGAGATCATGGTGGGTGGCGCGCCTTGAAAGGAGGCGAGAATCAAATGAAAGGGGGGAAAGAATGGCAGAGGGAAAATAGCTGATAAAAATAAACAAGAAAAAGGACAAAATAAAAATGAGGGAGCGGTTACGAAGATGAAGTTGGGAGACTAGAAAAAAACAAGTCGTTCCGCAACTACAAGATGGGCAGATATGATGCTGACGAGAACGAGCGACCGGAGTGCGGCAGCGTGGGGACCGGGGCCTTTAATGCGATGGGGGGGATGCGCGGCGGGAGATGGCCTACAGCCTTAGCGGCCCTGGTCGAATTAGCAGGTGGGGTTGTTGGCGTTGGAAGCGCCAGGCAGCACACTGGCAGCGGGCGACTCAGCCACCAACGCAGCTCCGACCGATCCTTTTGGTGGGCTCGCGAAATGTGTGATGCGTGTAAGTAAAACTGCTGTGCGGATGAGAAGGATGCAACCTCAGGATGCCAGAGTTTGGCCAGCATGTCTGGCGATGCTGGCCTCGGCCGCCGCCGATTGGCTCAGGGTCTTCTTGCCTCTTCACTGGCCTTGCAGCTAGCTCCCTCTTTGCCTCTTTTTTTTCTCTGTCTCTCTCGTCTTTTTGCTGCTTCTGCTGGCGACACCATCTTCGCGACTGGTCCCTTGTTCCGGACATTACCCAATTTGGCCTTAGGTGGTTCAGCTCGCACTCGAAGTGTAAGATTCACGTTGAGAGATATGAGATGAGACAAGACAGGAGAGGTCTTCACTGTCGTTGCAAATTGACTTGTTTTTTTCTTCCTGTCACTCTTTTTTAACACAAAACCATGAACCAACGCTGGCCCTGCATCTTGTTCTTTTCAGTTGAACTGTACAGTCAGTACACGCTGGTTCTATTTTGGTCACTCCAAATCTAGTTGGATTCGGAGGAGCTTCCCACCGATTGTCTCCGGGCCCTCTCGGCTTCAGCTTCAGGGGCAGGGGTGCGGACTTTGGGTGCTGCAACTCCGCCACGATTGGATGCACCCCCGCTGCCGCCTGAACCAGCGTGCGCGAGTGGGTGTAGTACGCGCACTGAAACAATCCATGTGTGTGTGCCTGGGCGCCACAGGCAATCAATATTGAACATGGAGGGGTCATGGAAGACACGAATTTCCCATGCATATATCACCTTATCCAGCCTTGCAAGGCTAAATGGCATTGATGCGTCATACCACGACCAAGAAAAAATGTTTTCGATACAATTGTTTTCCTTGGAATTTGGTCCGCCACTTGGTGCCTCATTCATGCTTGATGTCATTCATCGATGGCCAAGGTCCGACGCCACTCGGGAGCTTCGAGATGATGGAATGGCGATCTGATCACGAGCTGCATGTGCGTTTGTGGTTCATGTATGAAGTGCATTACGACATAGCGATCATGTGGAACCCGTAACTCACCGCGTGGCAAATTCCAAGCCTCTTTTGTTCTTTGCTTGTTGGTTGTTGATGTTGGTTGCTCAGGGCCGCCGTCGACGGTAACCATGCCATAAAATATTGGTTGACCCCTTGGAGGGGCACCGTCTGCCCCGCAGTCTCACCCGTCAACCAGGCTGAGAGATCGACGTCACTGGCCGCATTGGATAGGGCTGCCGATGCGGGACAGCGCCCTGAGCCTCTTCTCCAATACCCACCTCCACCACTTAAAAGCAGAAGGGAGGTAGAATAATTCTAGATGTCGGCGCCGAACATTCCAAACCTGCTCGACTCTCTCCGCTCTGCTCGGGGCGCCCGTTCGGCACGCGGCCGTGGCCGAGGCGGCGGTCCGAGCCGGTCAGCCGTCTCCCAGGATGCCACCATCCAGGGCACCGACACCGACGCTGCCGTGTCGAGGCTGAGCGCCGTCGACCTGGGCTACCTCGACGACCCCTACGCTCCCTTCTTCGTCCAGAGCGCCGACGGCCCCGCGCCGAGGAGGCTGCCCATTATCAACAGAGGTGGGCTAGGCTCCCCGAGCTCCAACTGGGCCGAACCAAGCTGAGCTCCTCATAGGGACGTATGCGCGCACCACCGCGCTCGACACGATTGTCGACGCATTTCTGGCAGACGAAGAGGGCCGCGGGAACGGTGCTCAGGAGAAGCAGATCGTGTCGTTGGGTGCTGGCACTGACACGCGGCCCTTTCGCTTGTTTGCCCAACCTGCGAGGACGGGCCTGGTTTATCACGAGATCGACTTTGCGGTGACCAGCTCCAAAAAGTTTCGGACTGTTCAGGCCAACCCTCTTTTAAGGGGCATCCTGGGCGATGCCTCGAGGCAAGAGAACTCGTGGTCCAGCCGACCACCGGCTGGAGGCGAATACTACTGTCATGGGTTTGACCTCCGCTCGCTCTCTGCCCCTCTTGCTACACAAACCGAAACACCCACAAACCCTGACGCCGAAACAGGGCTTGTAGAAGAGGCCCCGAAGGAGATGACTATTCCTGGGCTCCGGTCTGACATCCCGACGCTTCTCATCTCCGAGTGCTGCCTTTGCTACCTCTCGCCATCTGATGCATCCGGCGTACTCGCCTACTTCACTTCGCGGATCCCCAGGTTATCAACCGTCATCTACGAGCCAATCAGGCCCCAGGACGCCTTTGGCCGAATGATGGTGTCCAACCTCGCCCAGCGCCGCATCCGCATGCCCACGCTGGAAGTGTACCACGAGCCCCGTGACCAGGAGGCGCGGCTGCGGGCGGCCGGCTTTGAGCAGGTCGAGCACATGACCGTCCGGGGCATCTGGGAGAAATGGGTCTCGGCTGACGAAAAGGACAGAGTGCATTACTTGGAAGGCCTGGACGAGGTGGAAGAGTGGCATCTCTTGGCTGACCACTACATTGTGATTTGGGCATCCAAAGGAGCGATGCCGGGGCGCTGGGCGAGCATCGGTCAAGGGATTTCCGGGACAGGTTGATATGGTTTCTCAACAAAACCACGTTTGAGAGACTGCCAGGGAAAAAAAAGAAGAAGATAAATGATTACATGATTTATTGATTCATGAGTACAAACATGTTGAGTCATGACACGCCCTGGGAGGCCCTGGGCATTGTGCAAAGCCCCCAATCACCTTCTGACAAAGTCGATTCGCAACCGTGATTCCACGTAACATTACCCCAACGATTATCATTTAAATATAGGGCCCGATCTTGGATCATTCGTTTTCCCCCTGGCCTCGTCACACGTCCATCCATCTGCAACTTAAACATTGCCTTCTGAAGGATCACGTGACACACCTCCATCTCCCGTGGGGTAGTAGCAGGCGCCCCCAGGTACATGGCGTCGCGGTGGCCTTAGCGTGGGACAGCCAGGTACCTCACTGCCTTGATGGGCCGAGCCTCATAGCAGCGACGTTGCCTACTACTCTCCCATCCTAATCTCAACGCCGGCCCTCGCACAGCGCGCAACGTCTCATCCCGTATCATCTCCGCGATTGGCCTCGTCGCGCGAAAGCCCGCTCATTGGCCGAGGCTCTTGCGCATCGCGCCGCTGGCCAATTGGACCGCAGCACCCCTAGAGTCTCCGCCCTTTGCCTTGCGCGCTGTTGGCGTGACGCCTTCAACCTCATCCCTCGCGCCCTTGCTGGCTGCTCACCCTCCCCGACGACGTCTGCGGGCTTTTCTTGGATTATCGCTTCGCTCAGCGTTTGGCGTCACTGCACCGGGGCTGTATTAATTATTGTGAGAGCTGGCTGGTTGCCGCAGAGTCGCATCGCATCCCGTATCCCGGTAAGGGCATTGTGTTGATATCCCACCCCGGCCCGGGCCCGTCGCAAACATGTCGGACTCAAAAGATAGCAAGGCGTATAAATATCGCCAGGAAATCAGTCAGGTAAGGTCTCAATTTTCCTAAGCTTCCTCTCCCCTCCGTCCTTGGTTCGTCCGTGACTTGGTCCGCCACCCCGAGAATGCAGGCGAATAGGCGCTGCGACTATCAACCTGCAGTGATTGAATTGCGCTGCTGGGGTGAAATGCTGCCATCTGCATACGGCTGCCGTGAATGCTGCATCTGCATGCCGTCCTTGCTTTTTTATTTCATCCCGTTTGAAATAAACAAACCAAACATTGCATCGAGGAAATGTCAACAATCGCCTTGTTTTCCCACCTCCGCCAATCTCATCGTCAACCAACCTCCCAGACATCATTTGCACCTTGGAGCGACTTTTGAATGGAAGCGCAACTCAAGGACCGGGCCTTTGGGCCTGGGGCGCGCCGGCCACATTCATATTCCCACAAGGATGGTACCATGTCGAGTTCCTTGGGCCGGAACAATGAAACTATTCATCTGCCCAACCCACCTGCACAAACTCCACGCACCCGATCAGATCACGATGTCCCCATCCTCCCAGCTCAGCTTTCCCGCAGCGGTAGAGCCGACCAAACTCTTGGGAGGAATTTGCTTGATGCCCAAGACACCCCTATGGAGTGGCTTTGGTCCACCATGCCCGCGGATTTGGCTGGGCCACAGAGTCAATGTGAACCTCGCTTCATTCCAGAACTTGATGCCGGAATCATTCCTAGGTTTTCCACGCAACAAGAGACCCTCAAAAACCCTTCTCCGCAGTGTTCGGGAAACCTGGGAGCCTTTATTGGGGAACACCATCTCTCTGGTCATGATTTCTCTGACGACGGACCGGACGAATCATGGGACGAGTTCAAGAACCGCCTCGCTGACACTATTCGCCAGATGATGTACGTCTCTGGAGAGACTGCAGAACCTCCTGTTGAAACCACCAGCATTATCGAGGATATTGTTCGACAGCAAGTGATAGAACTGGTACGTAGTTTACCCTCTACCTGAAGAGCTACTGCTAACTTACAACTAGCTCCGAAACTGCACTGAACTTGCTTCACGACGTGGCTCCAAGTCTATTGGTATCAACGATCTCATCTTCCAGATTCGCCATGACCAGGCCAAGGTGTCTCGTCTCCGAACCTTTTTGTCCTGGAAAGATGTCCGAAAGAACGTCAAGGATTCCGACGACAAGGGAGCTGATGCTGATCTTGCTGGAGGTGAAGACCCCGTTGAAGGCACGGCTGGAAACGATGAGGCTGCCAAGAAGAACAAGAAGGCAAAGGTCGGACTTCCCTGGGAACCTTCGTCATTTTACGCTGTTGAAGTGCCCGAGCGAGACGACGAAGAAGATGAGGAAGAGGAGGAGATGAATTACATCACACTTCAGCGCCTGCGCAAGGCAGATGAACGCACAAAGGCCATGACCAAGGAGGAATACGTCACCTGGTCCGAATACCGTCAGGCATCCTTCACATACCGCAAGGGCAAGCGTTTCCGCGAGTGGGCAGGTTTTGGAATTGTGACGGACAGCAAGCCCTCGGACGACATTGTGGATATTCTCGGTTTTTTGACGTTTGAGATGGTGCAAACGCTCACTGAAATGGCCCTCAAGGTCAAGGAGCAGGAGGACATGGCTCGCGCCCAGAACGGCGGCGACAAGGACGGCACAACCAAGAAGCGCAAGCACGAACAAGCCCTCTTCGACCCCCCGAGCGAGGGCAAGACGCCCATTGAACCCAGACACGTCCAGGAGGGTTCTCGTCGCCTCCAGCAGCGGCCCAAGAAGTCCCGAGCCATGCTCAACCACACCAAGCTTCCGCAGCATACGCCTCTCAATATTTTCTAGGACAAGAGTTTGGATACTTGGAGGATTTGTCGTGTTTTGATGCTTCTTCCGAGAGCTTTATGGTGTTTGGGCGTATGCAAACAGCGAACTGGGCTCTGATGATCATGTACATATTTAGGGATTGATGAGGTTAATTGAACAAGGAATGAATTTTGCAATTCTGGTATCTAACTAGCCGCAATCCAATGCTGGGTATATGAACGAAGAGATGAAACAAACATTGACCACCCACCACCCGCCATTTCGCCCCAAAATGATCAATCCAAAAAAGAAAAGAAAAAGAAGAAAAAAGCACTGCTACCTAAACATCAAACACGCCTGTAATCACCTGGTATCATGACTTAAAGTAAAAGCACGCCTGCGTGTGACGGCATCATTCTCCCACAGTCGCGTGCCGACTCTTTGGAGACTCATCGGCACCTCCTCTTCACTATCGCTATCATCCGCCTCAGCCACGGCCTCTTTCTTCCGCAGCTTGTCTCTAAGCTGCCCTGCACGCTCGCGCATAGTCTTGGCCCCCTGAGCCTCTTGTTGCTCAGGAGTGGACGTCTCAGGCAGCGTGACTGTCTCTTCGGCTGGGAGCCCTGCCAGGCTGTCTTGAGCCGTCGGGACCGAGACGAGCGGCACACGCTCCGTCTGACGAACGCGTTGTCGGTAGTTGCTGTAGTCGGGCTTCTCAAGCATGCCGCTGCGGAACGCATTGACGCCCACAAGCAACTTTGTGAGCTCAACAAGCTCCTCGAGGTACTCGATGATCTCCATTTGACCTGCTGTGATGGCGTTCCATGAGAGAAAGCGCTTCTGAGTAATGAGATGCGCAATCTCCTCTCCCAGCTCGTTGTTGGTGTCCAAGCCAGCAGAGGGTGGCCCGGCGGGGGTCTGGGTGCCACTGCGTGCGGCTAGCAGCTCGCGGACGTGAGTGACAAGCCGGAGCTGAGCCAGTCGACTCGATGGGATGAATTGCGGAAGAGGCTGCCAGGTGGTGAGGGCCTCGTTGACCGAATAGAGAACAATCATGATGCTGGCAGCTACATTTCGACGGTAGGGATGGATATCGGTAACCAAATCCTCTAGCAAGGAGGAGCCGTATTCCTTTCGCAGTTGCACCACATTATCCATTCGATCGATAATTTGGTGCAGCACGTAGACAATCTCCTGGTAAATGGGCGCGAGAGGCTTAAAACTGCCCTTGAGGCGCGGCTCCTTTGAACAAAATGGAAGAAATGTCTCTGCTGCTGCGAGGGCGCCTCGCGCTTTGTTTCGTGCGTGAGTGAAGCTTTTGTGCAGAACGGGGGAACGAAAGTCAGGCTTCTCCTTGCTGTCTACGCCGACGGCCATGGTGGCCTGCATATTTTGTATCTGCTTTACCGAAGCAGAGAGGGATTCAACAAGACGGTGGCGTGCCCTAACCGGGTAGAGGAACATTTCAACCACCAAGGCTACGGCACCACCTATCACAAAAGCTGTGAGTCTCTTGTAGAAGATTTCAACTACAGTACCGCTGTGGTTAAGGGCCGCTGCGACCGGTTAGCGGCTGATGGACGTGATAGAATGAGCAGACTTACAAAGAGCGACCACAACCATGGTAACGGTAGAAACCATGCCTGCTTTGACGTACTTGGTTCCGAGCTGGACGTAGAAAGAGGGGATAATACCAAGCACCAGGATGACGATCATAGCGACCCTGTTGCCTCTCCCAATTTCGTACGACAGGTAACCCAAAACACAGCCTGACACGACACCACTCAATCGAACCAGGAACACAAAGAACGAGGTGCCCACGGCAACATCGAAAACAAGAAAAAGTTGCATGGGCGCCCATATACCTTTTACATCGGAGTACCAGCCATGCCAGGACGACACAAAGGCAGGCCAACTGACGAGAAAGACGGCGATCGATAGCTTGACAGCATATCCAAGGTCGTCGGAATCCTGAATCCATTCTAGCCCATCGGCCGCCTTTCCTCTCATCTTCAATACCCAATCTGTCTCTTCGGGCTTCTTTTTTGCCGTTTCTTTCTTCTTGTCATGGGTTGGTGTCTTTTGGCTCTTGCTTGTCACAGCTCCCTTCTCTTCATCGGTAGTTTTCTCACGTTCAACTTTGTCGTTCTTTGCAGAATGAGTCTGCGCCTTGGGCTTAGATCCTGGAACAACCTTGCCTCTGCGAACTTCCTTGCGAGCTTCTTCTGGCAGGACCAAACCATCCTGCTCACCACCAGAGGTAAGCCACTGGCGGATGCTTGTGTATCGAGGCAGCCACAGAGACGACTTGTCGTTTCTGGTTTTTCTCTCCTCAACCACAAGCCTCACATGCCGAAGCATCTGCAGAACATGCATCGCGGCTTGTCGGAATCCGAGAACAAACGATGAAACAAGGAATGTTTCCATTCGAGGCATGAAATCAACACCTCGCCCACCTGGCCCTGATGCCAACCGTCTTAGTTCACTTGCGCAGCTGGAATCGAATTGTGCCAGGGCGTTTGTGAACTCGTCGATTCTGAGGTCAAGCTCCTGCAAATGAATACCTGTCGGAGCCGGTGAACCTGATGGTAATTTAGGCACATCGTAGCAATAAGCCAAACACGAGACGACCAATGCCACTGCCTCCTTTAAAGATGCTTCGAATTCTTGAATCGGCTCCCGAATTTGCTCCAAGATGCTTTCCAAGAGGTTAGCACTGCTGCCCTCAATTTCCCTGATCGGCTTGGCGTTTTCCACTCTCTTGAGGAAGTCTTCCAGAGTAGATACTCGCTGAAGCTCGCTGGGATCACTCAAACAGCTATCAACCATGGTGATATCGTCGCCGATAGAGCGAGTCTCGTTTTCAAGCACGATGAATTTGTTTTCACAAGCGCCAATGAGAGTGATGGTGCTTTGAACCAGACTTGACATGTAGGCAGTACTCAGAGGCTTCATGCTGCTCGGGGGAAGAGGAGATACGGATACCTCATAGTTGATTTCCCTCTGGGCCGCCTTGCAGCGGGCAAGACGGGTACGGAGCTTGGCCTTCTTTCCCGTCAAGCTGGCGACGGTGGTTTGGTGTACAGGAACAGTGGAGGCAAGGTATCGAGCTTGGGCTGACTGGAATGGATTTGGAAACTCGGCGAGGAACTTTTGCCAGCTGCCCTTCTTCTTGCGCTTTTGCTTATCTCCAGCACTTTTGGCGGTACTTGCGACAGCAAGGCCATCCCCGCCCGGAGTAATGAACCAGTGAGTTGCCCGGGTCAGGGTATCCATAGTTTCGCAGAGAGTGTCAATGGTGGACAGACCAAGGAAGCTGCTTGAAAGCTCGGGGAACATGGATACGTTGACAAGGAGGGACACACCACCGCCAGTAAGCAGAGGATAGTAGACGCTAGTAAAGACGGACAATGTAACGGTTTGCGCACTTCCAAGGATGACGATGATGGTGGCGATAAGGAGGAAAGCGACAAACGTGAAGAGACGCGGACTGGAGGAGCGCACATAGCCGTGGACAAGCAAAATGACCAGCAAGAAGATGGCGCGGATGGCGTATGCAGCCGCCTTGTTGGTGTCGAGGACTAGGCTGAAGAGATGAATACCAAGAAGAGACCAGCCGAGACCAATCAGGGAGCCGAGCAAAATCATGAGGAGCGATTCAATCATGATGCCGGTGCGCTGGCCGGGGTGGCCAAACACGGTGGCCATGGGGCAGAGGAAGGTGGAGGGGCCGAAGACGGAGGTGACAGCCGGGATGGCGACGATGATGACCGCAATGGTGGTTGCAATTGTGCACTTTACCATGCGCTGCCAGAGGTCATTGGTCTGATAGTCGGCCCAGATGGCCCTGGCCAACTTCTTGACCGGTTTTGCGAGAGCTGTCATTGTAAGTGCCGATGAGGGGGTGTTTGCGATGGATTCCGAGTGTTGTCGTCATCGGCCATATCAAAATTATCCCTCTCAACACGAGGATATGAAAAGTCCAGACAAGACAACCGACGCAGGAGACTATCAATTATCAAGGACAATGATAGTGATGGGCAAATAATTGGAGAGACAGCCTGAGTTGTGTGCGAGGGGACTGGCTGATATAGATACGGCGTCTGTTGTTGATAGAAGCATGGTTGCGGCAACGCAAGACACTGGCCGCGGCGCCAATCAAGCCTGGACGGCGGGTGCGCCAGGATGGCCGATGGGCCGTTGGGCGGGAATGCCCCCCCGTCGAAGGCTCGAGTCGTGCTAGACAGGCGGGGGGCTTCAGGGTTGTCACGGTGCTCTACGGGCGAAAAGCTGGTAGAAAAATGCCATGTTAATCACCATGCGAGCTTCCCCGGTGGAGCAGCCATTAAAATCCATCGTTCCTGGATCTCGCTGCGGTCCCTGCAGCCGTCCTTGCTTGCTTTTTCCTGCTGCCCGACGTCAACACGACGACCCGAAGCCATGGGGCCACGCCGAAGCGTTCGGCGGCGAAGCTCAACTAACGGCGCCATTCGGTAGCGGCCGCCTCTAGTGGGCAATCCATAATTTGCTGTGCGTCTGCAGCACGCTTGCACACTGCGCATGCACACAAACTTGGCATCTGCATCTGCCAAAACCGGCTCTTGACGTTGGGCCTGATTGGCCCGCCGCTGAGCACACGACACTCGAGGCGGTGCAGCCATTGTGACTCGTCACTACCCGCCCATGTACTGTAATCTAGATGGCGCCCTCTGTCAACCCTGACAAAGCCCGCCATATAAAAAACAAAATAAAAACCGCCACCAAGCGTGACACATCGTGACACGAGGCCAAGAAAGAAAAAGCAAACCACATTGTCAAACAATGCCTGAAGTCAATGCTTTGTCCACTTCCGGTGCCTGACACACTCTTAGCTTGTGCGCCACAAGCTCCATGCTGTGTTTGATTCCGCTTTGAAGTTTTTCCCGAGAAAACTAGCAAGGGTCTTTTGATGTTCTCGAGAAGACAAGTTTCTCAAATATGGAGTCAGGAAGGAGAAAAGAGAGCTTGACACGGCTTGCTAGACCTGGAAGACCAATGCGGAAAATTTTTCATACAGGATCATGGTTTACAAGACTGGTGGTGAATGTCTTCTCAGCCGCCTGTCCCCATCCATGTAAAAGCAAAACACGATCCCAACCGGAAGACATGGCACAGGCTGATTGATAAACACGAGTCAATCGTCGAGGCAGGTGCAAAGCTCCATGATTCAGCAATCTCCCATATTCACTCTGCTGGCACATGATATTTTGCAGCCTGTCCCACCGTAGAGTTGCCACATGAATTTGCCTTGTCTGACATGGCTTTCGTTCTGCGCCCACCAGCAAGTGTGCAGTACAGCTCCATCACTGACGCCTGGCAAAAAAATTGGAAAAGCCAATTACACCGGCTAACAAAGTCGAAAAGGCAAAAAGAAAGGTCCCAGAGGGAGTCGAACCCTCGCTGGCGGAATCAGAATCCGCAGTCATAACCGTTAGACCATGGAACCAAACCGACTGGCTTCCCACGGCGCCCATGTGAAAATTTATTCCCAGCACGGCCTGCCCTCCTCCTCCCCCAGCAGCGGGCTGCATGAATCGTTCACCACAATGTGATACCGGGAGTCGCGTGTGACACTGTTCCTGAGTTGAGACCTCGCTCGACGTTGTGATAGAGGCAGACAAGATTTCGTTGCACGATTTCTCTGCGCGCGAGATGGAACAAGATGCGGGACAAGAGTCTTGGTGCTGCAGATTCACAAGGCCTGGGGAGGTGTCATGTAGCGAGGTGTGTCAGTGTCAGTGTCATTGGGCGCGCGCCCTGATGGCCAGCATGCGTACATCTGATGCCAATTTTATGAGATTCCTTGCTACTATCCTTGTGGACATAATTGGGCCAAATTTGAGTCGAATTTCCTCCCAATTGATGAAGCAGCGAACAAGCCCGTTGCGGCGTGGCCTGCTCTGCTCGTTCAATCAAGCATCGCTGCAGCACACTGCGACATGCGGCTCTTCAGTGGCCCTCTGCCGCGCGCCCAATCACAGCGTGCCCTTCTGCCCCGCGAACTCCCGCCGCCCCTGGGGGCACGCACCTCATCCCATCCCATCCAACGTCGCTCCGCCATTCCCGGCGCAGCACCCATGACTGCTCCCCACCGCTGCCGCGAAGCTACATTTCCCACGTCCGCACCCGCGTCCACGTCCATGACCACGCCCGCCGACTCTCGCCGCCACGCATCGCCCTGACCGACACCTGCAAACACCCCGTCGCCATGCTGTCCTTCATCCTCATCCAGAACCGCCAGTTCGTTTCTCCCCTGCAATCCCCCCTCATTCGCTCCACCACAATCTGCTGACCCATCCGTCTCTCTCCAGGGGCAAGACCCGTCTCGCCAAGTGGTACGCCCCCTTCAGCGACGAGCAGAAGATCAAGCTCAAGGGCGAGGTCCACCGCCTCGTGGCGCCCCGCGACCAGAAATACCAGTCCAACTTTGTCGAGTTCCGCAACAACAAGATCGTCTACCGCCGCTACGCCGGTCTCTTCTTCTGCGCCTGCGTCGACACCAACGATAACGAGCTCGCCTTCCTCGAGGCCATCCACTTCTTTGTCGAGGTCCTCGATGCCTTCTTCGGAAACGTCTGTGAGCTCGATCTCGTCTTCAACTTTTACAAGGTCTATGCCATCCTCGACGAGGTCTTCCTGGCTGGCGAAATCGAGGAGACGAGCAAACAAGTTGTCCTGACTAGATTGGAGCATCTTGATAAGCTTGAGTAAACGTCATTCTATTGTTATCATATGGGCTGCTAAAACTCTCGTTCCTCTCTAACCTGGGGACGTTTGTTATTCTTGCAACTAGATTTGGGAGGCAGCACGGAGTTCAAGGCGTTCCAGGACCTTATGCCAGAATTCATCTCGTACATATATTGGCGGGATCTAATCAGATGTCCCTTTTGGCACCAAATACTAAAACCAACCCCCCATTTCGGGACCTCTCAAACTATCTCCTCAATGTGAAGACTTATCTGCATCACCATGTCCCCCCAAGTCGAAAATAACAAGGCAGGCCAAAATGATATACTAACTGAAGCATTCCCAACTCCATGTCTCAATCATAATAATTCATACCCATAATTCATTTCATTGATCTCATTCTCATAATATTGCCATCCACCAATGTCCTTCTCAAGCCGTCTTGGGTTCCCACATTTCGAGGGCTGTGACGTTTCTTCGGACATTTACAAATGTATTGATGTGAGAGTCGAAGAGGTTAACAACGGCCGCCCCATAAGCTGAATGATTTACTCGTTTCTCTGTGACATATGCCTCAATAGGTGTGGTCGGCTGTGGCTCAGTAGCAAACGGGGCGTTCTGCGTTGCATTGTCCTCATTCGCCAATGTAAAATTTGGCGATGCTGGGGTGTACCCAGCATTGGGAGTGATGGGCGATTTCGAGTCTTCTGTCATAATGGCCATGTCTTCCGCGAGCGGCCCAGTTGATGCTCCAGAGGCTCGGCTGGTGGATGAGAGCATGGGTTCCTCGAATATAGCGACATGCCCTAGAGGATATCCCCATGTGGGCTCAAGCGTCAATTTCTTTTTGGGGGGAGGCGAAGCCCAGCCACCATGCCAAGGGTAGTCATAGAGCTTGTCCTGGGCACCGGATTCCTCCTTTTCCTGTTTTTTCTGAGGGCTTGAGTCTTGGCCGGAATTGCTCGAGTTCTTGGTGATCGTCAGATTTGAGCTACATGCATAACAAGGTGAATACCATTTACCTCGTACGGTGAGAGTCTTCCCGTCTCCCTTTCGCTGACATTCGTAATTGAGGGGCCATCATGACCTTCAGCCCTTTGACGCTTTTGGCCGCGCGGGCTGATGGAATGGGTCCTGTGCTTGTCTTTGGGGCAACTAGTGATGTAGTGATCACCCTGCGCACCGCAGAGGTGGCACGTATACCCAGGCATTGGCGAGAGATCAAAATCCGGGTTGGAATTCGTTGGACAATCTTTGATCAGGTGTCCTAAAAAGAAATGAGCCATAGAAGTGGTCAACAGGTACCAGGTACATACCACCGAGGCCGCATCGCCTGCACCGATAACTCTTCGGCACTGGCGAGATGGTCTCACCTAATCGACCAATGTCGGCAAGGCTTGGGCTTGCATTTTCAGAAGGAACATTCCACGAATCCCTTTTCGTGTCCAGTGTAAGCGAGAAAATGTTTCGTCTCCGTAGCGAGCGGGGTGGTGACTGTGAGAGCTTCCTCTTGACCTCCGGCTTGGGAACTGAGTTGGCCATTGGGGTTGGATCCGGGTTGGGAGTCAGGACATGTTCCGCTTCAGCCGATGGGGTGATATGCTTTTGTTGCTTCTGAGGCTGAGAAGGACGTGGGTATCGTTGAAGCACCGTGTCTCGCACGTTGAACATGCGCATCTTTAGTTGCTTAGCGTCGGATTCGTTCCGGCACACCATTTCTCGTTCGGTCCAGGCATCACAAAACTCGGAGGCCTTGCTGATGTCTATGCCCCAGGTGTTCATAAAATTGCAGCAACGCTTGACGATGGCATCTCCCTCTTTGGTTCGAGAAGACTGCCTCGAGATGTTGCCGCAAAGCCAGGATACATAGATTGAGGCCATGCCCTCTGCGGACAAGTTCCGCTGAACCTTGGTTAGACGCTTTTCGAGAGTGTCTTGGCGCATCTGATTGAGGTCAGCGAAATTGCGAAGGCCGTTGCAGCTAACAACGTCGCGCAAGTTGGAGAGAATCTTTGAATCAGGGTCCATTTTGACAAGAACAGGTGGACATCAATCAGGCTGGGGACTGGACCGAGTACGGGGAGATGAACTTGGGGGCTGTACCAAGAGAAAGCAAAGATTGAGATGAAGGTGAGGAAAGGATAGGTAAAAAGATCAAAAGAATTGATCCATTTACCTAGCTTCGCACTCAGATGAGATGAGCAAAGGAGAAGTCCATGCCAGGTAGTTGGCAGCTGCCAAGCGCAGCCGACATGAAGGAAAAGTGAGATCGGAAGCGGGCGGACCAATTATATATGAGCCCAGCGCCTCTTGAAGGCGGAAGGCACGTTCGCCTTGCGTGTCATGGACAAAAAAAAACACTCCCGCAAGTTTCCGAGCAAGCAATCATGTTCACTTCAAAACGCGCTGAGGTTTTTTTTTTTTTAGATTATGACTTTGAGTTGGAAACTTGATAGAGAAAAGTACTAATCAATGGACCCACGCAACTCCTATGTCGTACAATAGAAACAAAATGCCCCCAGCGCTCTGTGCCTCTTCCTGTCCTTCTTGGCTCACTGCTCTAACTCCTTACTGCCTACTATTACCTGCCCCTCTTCAATGCTGCAAACCTTGCCTCCAAATCCTTGATGTCCGGAACATCGCCGTCGGGGCCCTTGTTCTTTGCCGCTGCGTCCATCTTCTTGTTCGGCTTCAGCTCGATCGAATTTAGCGTCACCTTTGGGTGCACATTATCGGTTGTCATTCGTGGCGGCGTCACTGTGACTGGGCTCTTGGGGGCACCTGCCATCTTCTTAAGTGGCGTTCCCATCGTCTTGACATTGTCCGCCAGCAACGGGTCAGCAAGCACCTTGTTCTCCTTTCCCCCTGCATCGTCATCATCATTGTCATCGCCGCCGAGACCATCATCGTCATCCAGGAGCTCTGGCGGTGGTGTGGCCACCTCTCGTTTAGGCCAATCAACGCCGTATGCCCTTGCAATCTCCTCTAGGTATCCCACGACCAGTTCTTCGCGTGGCGGCTCTACGCTCAGCTTTTTGACAACCTTTGGGTTGACCTTTCCGTCTGTGTTCTCCATCGCCGCGTGGACAAACTCCTTGCCGTACTTTTCGGCCAGCAGCACTCGCACCGTCCCCAGTTCTTTGATCTCCGTCTTGGGCGCCGCGTAGAGAATACTCTTGATCGCCTCCTCAAGCCCTGGATCGACCGTGTGTGCTTCCATCAATCCTGCGCGTGCAAGAAGAAGCTCGCAGTATAGTTCCAGGATTTCGTGCAGTTCGGTGATGATGTCGGCTCGGATGATGTTCTCGACTCGAATACGCGCTGAATCTTCCTTGCCGGCCTCAAGAAGCTGGGCCATGGCCCTCCGGTTTGTCTTCCCGAGCTGCTCATCGCGCTGCTGCACCATGCGAAGGCGCGCGATGGCGAGCTTGAGCTGGACCTTGAGCTTGGTCTACGCATCCGGTCGTGGTTAGCAATTGCGTCACTGGCTCATGCGGCTCCATGGCCATGGCGGGGTAGCGCGGGGACGAATGCTCACCAGCAGAGTGGCCCCAGCAGGCGCCATGATGTAACAATTAGTGAAGGTATAGGAGAATCAATAGAGACAAAATCCAACTGCGGAGGATTAAGATGCAGAATAGAAAGCCGAGCCACACGGATCTTATGGGGGAGGATGTGGTGGTGTTGACAAGGCAGAAACAATCCGCACATGAGCTCACTGGCCAGCCCCAGCCCCACTGCCGCAGCGGAACCACCGCGAGAGCTTCATCTACTTGCAGCCAGGCAACCTTGTAGCCAACACCAGCCGCCCCGATTCTAGGCAGCTACTTGGAAGTCCGAATTAGAAAAGAGGGTAAATGATGAAGAAGGAAAACATTCCCACGCTGCTTGCACTGAAACATTCAAAAATTATAAAGAAGGATGTGATTTCAAATCCAGCATCCTAATGATGTTGCCGCCGTCCTAAATTATCCCACAACTCACTTATTCTATGATACACTCCCTTGACCAAACTCGCCCGGGGGATTTGTAGCTCTGTCAGCAGGCGAATTACCATCCCCGATGCTGCGGCTCAGCTCAAGATAACCGTAAGAGATCTTTCATCGCCATAAAACGCCGTAACCAAACCCTAAGCCTTACAAGCCAATACATCGGCCATGCCGTCTATTCGCGGCCCATGCCATACTCATCTGGGGGAATACGCCGTCCCCACTCAGTCACTCATCTACACCATCTCGGCATCCGCAACAACTGGTGGCACACCGTCGGTTGTCTCTCCCTTGACTACCTTCTTGCCCTCGTATGACACTCTTCGCCATCCACATGCTTCATTGCTGTCCTTAATCAACTCCATGGTGGGGAAGTAATGCTCATTCTTCTTCATGGTAATGACCCATGGTACACAATCGAATGTGACCGCCTTCAGTCGGAAATCTATCAAAAGTTAGCTGAGGAATCAATGCAGGGGAAATACAGGGCACACGTACAAGTATTGTCAGGGATTTCTCTGGTGGCGGCAATGAATGAATCGAGGTCCGGGGTGGGAGTGTCGTTAACATGCGTGATAAAGTTGGTGGGCGCGACACCGTACTGATAGGCTGGAGAACCGCGAATGCGGCTCGACACGTAGACCTCGCTGTGCAACTTGCTAATTTGTTGCCGGACGGCTTGGTGAGGCCTGTGCAGGATCGCACCGCAGAAAGACACAGCGTGGTCCGTCTCTGTATTGTTCGCCGAGACTGTGGGAAGCTGGAGGTGTATCTCCTCGCACTCACGAACAATAACCGCATCGAGGACTTCGTGCGAGTACATGACATCAAAGTCAGAGATGGTGGTGCAGATCTTGCCGTTCAAGGTCAAGACAATGTCGCCCTCAAGTAGCGAAACAGGGTGGTTGGTGCGCTCAAATGCCCGCTTGCTAACCATGAACAGCTGGTGGTGCGATCGGTTCGCTTGTGTGACTTTCTTGATCCATTCGTCAGAGACACCCATTACGGACGCTTGCGACATCTGAATAGACCTGAATTCAACCGAGAGGATACAGAGCTTGGGTGTCTCTCCCTTCTGGATGGCCTCGATAACAGGAAGCAGGGTCTTTGTGCCAAGACCCAAGTAGTACTCCTCGTCCCGCTGCGAGCATGGCGAGCGCTCACCAAGATACGATAGCCAAAGTGCCTGCACGGTGCCATCAGGGGCAGCGAGCACGCCGCTGTTACACGTAGAACCCAGGTTGCTGTCAATGGTAATGGCATCAACATTGACAGCTCTGTAGCGAGGAGCACCTGAGTTGGCGGGGATGGCAACCGCAGTGATTTCAGTCACCGTGGTAGAGCCGTGAACAACTCGGCCGATGCGGTTGTAGCCAAGGAAGTAGGTCTTGGCTCCTTGGGTAAGCATCTCGTTGCTAAGGCGAGCACTCTTCACGGGCGCATCGACTAGCGACGGGTCATACTGAATGATGGCGTAGTTTTGGAGGGGATGCAAAAACACAACCTTTCCATCTACGATGATAGAGTCGGCAATTGTGACAGTGATGTCGCAGAGGTCGTAAGGGACAATGGCCCGGGAAATCAAGACCAGGCCTTTCTCAGCATCAATGACGAGACCCATGCCCCATCTTCTGTTCTTGGGGAAACCATCTAGCTTCATGGGCATGGTGCAGTTGATGTGGACGAAGCTCTTGATGAGATCCGCAATGTCTGGGTGGGGCATATGGTCCAACTCAATGAATGAGGCCGATCGTCGAGCAGGGGGCACAGGAGGGAGCGGGTCACCCAGATCAGTGAAATCCCATACACCACTCTCGTCGTTGCGAATGGCCATCTTCATCTTAGATGACCAGTGGCGGTCAATGTACACAATAGTCGTGTTGAGTGTGTGCAGATCGCGCAAGTGTTTATAACTGACGACAATTCTTGCACGGTCAGGAATACCTTTCATAACCTCAATGAACGTCTTGAGATCGGGGACCTTTTTGTGGTCCACAGTCTGGAGAATCCAGCCGTTGTCCGAGTTATCAAATCGGAACGAGCCGGCAGATTCGCAGATGTAGACGCCCTTTACTGGGACCGCATAGAGTCTGGCTTGCTGGTACGAGAGATCGTGGAAGCTGCCGCCAGCCACGGTAACGAAACGGTCAGGGGTGATCTTGTGGAGGTCGCCAACCTCAATGTCGACCTCCACATCCTGGCCACCACGTTGGAGATGAACCTTGATGGTCTCGCCCACATTGGAGTCGAGAATATCATCAAGTCGAATAAATTGCGTAATGAGCTCCCCATTGACTTTAATGAGGACATCACCTTCCCTGATCTTTTGATCTGAAGGTCCTTGAGGTAGAACAATCTCTGCAACAAGCATGTTGGTCTCGTCGGGAAATTGCTTGCGCATGGCAGCCTCCCACTCGGGGGCAAGGCCCAGCCGACGGCACTCGTCGAATGGCTTCAGGAGGAACTGGGTCTGGATATCACCTCGCGTGATGGGTTTTCCCTCCTGGATACATTGCAAAGCTCGCAGCGGTCGGTCGAGAGGCAAGAAATAATCGGTCGAAGCTCCATCGGAGCGACCACCTGCCTGCAATGCAACTGCACATCCATCCTTGTTCACAACTGGACTACCCGAACTTCCTCCACTGGCAGCGGCATTCGCCTGGTAGTAACATGTGTTGAAATCGCTGTAACCTTCACCGTATTCGGGGGCATTTCGATCTAAGCGACTGATGATGCCGGAAAGAATACTAAGCTTCTCACCAGCGTCATTACCAACGACTCGAATCTCGACACCAACTGTCAAGTCACCGTTAGCAGCCGTCAAGGATTAGTCATAAATCAGCAGGCTCACCTTTAGCAAGGTCGGGACGTAGTTCCAGTCCATCCACGTGCATGTACTTGATCGCTTTGGGGTCGTATCGCAGGATACCGAAATCGTGAACGGGATCGCGGTAGACGGGGTAGCAGTCGACCTCTTCGTGGTTATCGAAGACGCAGTGGCCCCAGAAAGGACCAGCACCAACGACGTGACGGTTTGTTAGAATGTAACTGCGAGCTGTTAGCGGTGCAGCAGGTGGGTGGCATGCAATGGTCTCAAATACCCTCGTTCTGAGTCAACGACGTAGCCAGTAGCTTCGCTAGCTACGGCAGGATCTGTGTCAAACGCGCAGGTCTGGCAGAATCGGATGGCGACGACATTGCGCACAACCTTCTGGATAGTGTCCTGCCACTCTCCCAAGCTTCCGGGCGTACCGATATACATTGCGGCGTGCGGGTGAAGGTCTTCAGAGATTTCAGAACGGTCGTCGTACTCGACAATGTCGGGTGTGTTGTCATCAGCCGAATGCTTTCCGTTGATGGCCCTCTTCGCCGGGGGGACCTGGTCGGGCGAACCCGGGGCCTTTCTCTTGGCCCTTGCCGAAGCTGCGCTGCCGTTCATGACGATGGATTGGGTTGAATTGGGAGCGAGAGGCGAGGCAGTGTTTCGATGGCGAGGGATGGCGTGGGTGGACTGCGTCGGGAGCTCGCGTGTTGAGGGAAGAAGATGGAAACGTGACGTTGAGATGCTGGGCCTGAGGTGCAGGCACGACGACGTACCGAGGGTCGCAGGGTTGAGATTCGGCGCGACGATGGGCGACAGCGCATCCAAACAGGCCTGGGATGGACAGGTATTAAAGAGGGAGATGGGCAGAGGGAGTCTGCAAAGTTGGATGCTGGAGCGAACCACGGCGCATGTGACGACCAGGCTGAAGGTCTGGGGAAAAAAAGATAGATAGACACCTTTTGCGATGTACTTGGGGTCTTGGCCTCGCGACGAGTGTGGATCAGCAGGATTATTGCATAAGGCCCAACTTTACGGCCCCGGGACGGTGGGTCCCTCTCAGCGCCACGCTTTCGGCCACTGTTCACCCAGCGCGGTCAGTGAAGCCGGTGCTCTGTTTGGTGAGAATTTGTGAACAATGCACCTAACAAGAGAGGTGCCCCCCCTGCGCTGCAACCACAGGGGGCCTTCAGGGGATGGCTCAAGAGAGGCCAGGGGAGGCGATCCGCTACATCATCTCACCTCCAGCGGCATCGGGGCTACCTATCACGGTCTCCGGGTGCCACTCTGCGCCCTGCCAGTGCTCCTAGTGCCACCACGTTGGGGGGGTTCTTTGGGGGGCCATGCAGCCCGGGTTGCCGCTAGCAGGGCCCCCTTATGTAAGGCAACGCCACCGTCCATGTTGTGCTAGTGGTTTGTTCTCACTCGGTCGATGCAGCCCAGGCTTCGACACCCACCATCAGCACAATGGACTATCCCGACACTACATACCCGTCGCGGCTCGACTAGGGAAGAGGTGTGAAGTCCCCGCGAAAGTGTGTGCCACAACACCAACCAGCTCCCTGACCGACTCTCTAATCGCTCTTCCCAACGTGGTGGTGGAGGGTAGTTGAGACCCTCTCCCGGAGCGTGTGCTTACTTGCGCTGCGAAACATTGCAACGCTAGACTGTTCGCTGAACAAGTGTCGAGCGGGTGACAAGAACCAAGGCAAGCCATGATATACAAACAAAATATAAACAAAGCGCAAACAAAGGACCAGCGTAAAGCGGGTATCATAACGGGACCTTGTGCCGACCTTGGTTTTATTCCCAACTATCGACCCACTTGTTGTATGGGTACCAATGGAGGGGATTCACCTCGTGTGTCATGTATCCAGTCACCCGCTTGGTTGTGTTGTATGTGCCATCTAAACCCGTTTTTTCCCTGCATGTCTTATATCTAGCACACCTCTATCCGTCTTGGCCCTCCGCGCACGCGTCTCGGCCCCGACGCAGCTGACCTCGTTTCCTTGTCGGGGTGGGTGCAAGTCTCGCACTCACGCCCAAGATCTCAGCCCAGCCTGGACGCGGACTTGCAACATACGCTGGCCTCATCTTGGTCATCGAGCAGCCCGGCATGTCGTGCATCGCGAGGTAGCCTGCTTGATCGGTGCCAGGGAGCGCCGGGGACACATTTCCATGCATGCATGCATCCAAGACAAAGGGCCTCTTTTGAGACACGGTGCCAAGGCTGGACGGCTCCGGCACCCAGGCTTGGTCCCATCGCGGCTCCTGTTGCACCACACTCGGAACCCAGGTGACCATGAAAAGTGTCTCGTGCAATAGTGTGAGGTGGACGAAATGGACGAAATGGATGAGGTGGACGAGGTGATTCCCAGGTTGCCGGCCAGATAGCGCAATATCGGCCGAGCTCCTCGGATACTTGCGGGCGGTGCCATGGTTATTTTGCTTTTCTACTTCGTATCCTAACATGGTCTACACCCTCCCAAAAAATCATCTTGGTCACCAGGCCGTTTTTGCTTCCGGGGAAAAGCAACCTTAGAACCCATCCCTTTGTCTGCGCGACACGCCTTGGAGAAAGTCCTCTGTCGATCTCTGCCTCTTCTCGGGGTGCGAAATGCACGCAGGCCAGTGGATGAGGTGTCCCCGTCTTTCTCTCACGAACCGCGTGTACAACGCCCACGCCAGAGAAACTGCTGCAACGCTGATGGCCGTCGGCCATCGGAACAGCTCCGGGGACGAGAAAACAACAGTCATGGTGTACGAGCACATTTCAAAAATGTTTTGCCAGCTTGCTTCTGCTGCGGAAAAGGCTCCACGAATCTCCTCCTCAACTTCCTATCAGAATTGTCAGTGGCTTGGGTGTAGTTTCTTTTTATGAAGCATCAGCAAACTCACCTCTTGAACAATCAGCTGCGTGGACAAATCAAAACCCCAGAGTCCTACACGGCTGAGAATTGTGCCACCCACAAGCCCCGAGGTTGAAACGAGGGTGTTGTCGGCATACATCCAAAAAATAGACACACCCACAGCCAAGCAACCGAGCTGCCAGCTCGAGAACCAGAGTCCCGCACGGACGGGGCCTATCTTGCCAATCAACCATGGCCCAATCCATGTGGCCAAGACCTCAAACGCCACCGAGATGGTTCTCACAGAAGCAATTTGAGTCGCCGTGTAGCCCGAAACAAGCAGATACGTCACCATCTGGCCGCCAAAGGCCAGTACTGTCAGATACAACAACGTGCAAGCAAACGAGGCCATGAAAGCCGGATGCCTAAAGTACAACGCCATGCCCTCACCAGATCTCCTCACGGCCTGTGCTATGCCGCTCGATCGGGTTTGCTGCGCTTGGTCGGAGTGTTCCGGTGTGAGGTTAGGTATCGTCTTTGGCCGCTGGAGCTCTGGAACTTGGTGATAGACCTGCATCGTTTTAGCTGATGATCCAGTCTCCTTCCTCGAAGAACATACTTTGGCAATTGAAAAGTACTCCACAATCAGGGAAACGCAATTGATTCCCAAGTTTACGAGAATTGCAGTCTCGGTTGAGACACCATCAATGAGGCCAATGAAAAACGGACCCATCAGCTTGCATACCAGATCGATGCGTCTCATTTGAGAGTTCATGGCTGCATTTTCGACCCCATATTAGGAAATCGGAGCAAAATAATCAACTGGAATGTCTCACCTCTGAGTGCAGCAACGTCATCTTTGGCCACAACCACGACCTGACTGGATGTTAGATGACCCTTAGCAAGACAAGTACATTTAGTGGCAGCTCACCCAGTCTCTCTCCACGGACACGAGGTTCATCATGGCAGCAAGCTTTTCGACGCAAGCCATCAAGACCAGCAAAGCAAAAAGACCAGCCCTCAGCCCCTGAGAGGCGCTTTGCACCCTTGCCAGGGTGTAGAAGACGACACACGATGCTGCGACAACAAGCCGCTGTGAGACTGCTATATGTCAGCAATGGCCAATCCCAGCTTACAATGAACAAGGGCGCTGCGCCTCCTCACCAATGGACAAGCGGACAACTTTCAGCCGATCTTCTCGATCGATGTAGTGCCCAACCAGCGACGAGAAGGCAATCGCGGATGCACCGCGGACCATGGCGTAGATCGACAAGGGCAGCAGGGTGCCGGGGAAAACCGAGGCCAAGTACAAGACGCTGCCGAATTCGAAGATGCGAGAATTGCACGTCGACAGGAAATGCGAAACGTAGAGGCGACGCGTGCTGTTGTCGAGCGTCCAGCCGTCGGCACCTCGTAAACCAGCGCGCCCGTTGTCGGCATCGCCACTCGGCGGTGATGGCGAAGGGCCGCGCTGCGCATCAAGCAAAGGCGTCCTCTCGTCATCGACACCCGGCCCCGACGGGCTCATTGGGTCAACTGGCTGATACATGGTGCCGGCCACGCTGGTTTGCTTCTTATTTTATTTGTTTTTTTCCAACCAAACCACCGTTTCACCGTCAAGTCGCTGGCATGCAGTGGAATTTAACCGTCATTGGGTCCCCCGGCTCCGGAACGGCACAGCAAGTACCGGGGCCATGGGCTGATCCCGCCCGCTCGGTTCAAGCGCTTTCCGTCCTTAATCCTCAACATCTGGAGTCGGCCCACCCCCGACACTTTTCCCCAACAAGGAATTACCTTAACTCTACAGACGTAGCTTAACCATGCTGTCGAAACGTTCGTGCAGGCTTCTCAACTTCCCCTGCCGCCTTGACCCACAGCTCGCCGTGGGATGTGGGCCGACCGCGCCCACACTTTGCTCCTTATCCGCGTAAATCGCCTTGCTATCATAAAGGTACCCACCCTATAGAAATTCGAGATATGCATACCCCGTAGTTTCGAAAAGCCCAACTTGCAAATTCCATTCATAATTATATGACACAGAGCATGGATTTGATGCATTAATTTGGTCCTAAACCAAGTTCTAAGGAACCCCTTCCCCAGGGTAGGCATGTGAAATAGCTAGCTTCTGGGATCATCGGTTCCTTTTTAGACGTCTCTTAATATCAAACATTTCCGCCAAGGTCGATCAGGGACCAAAACAGAGCGTCAAGAAACATCGTTATCAACGTTGAAAGAACGGCGGCTTCATACACGTACAGGCCCTTAATGCACTTTTGTAACGAGATAATTTGCACTCCCTAATCATGGGGTTTAATTGCTGGCTATAAGTAGCACAGTGTCCTTGCTCAGGCTCAAAGCTCCCCAACCGCATGCCTGATTTGAATACTGCTAATCTTTTTTTGTCCTTTCAGAATAAGGCCCTAAAACACCACTGAAGCCTGGGATGATAAGAATATGAGGATCACATCACGTCCAAGTAGGAAGGAAAAAAAAGTACATCCCAAAGTAGTCGTTCATAACATCCTGCCATTCTGGTGACAACAGCCTTCGGCTGCTGAATTAAGCCTCGCCATCGTCGAGACCTTCACCATCGGCTGCCTCGGACTTGACAACGGAGGCAGCATCATCGTCCTCATCGCTCTTACGAGCTTTAGCAACACGCTTGGGAGTGGTGCCTGCTACAACATGAGTGAGCACACTTATTCCAGAGCTAGAAATTCCCTGCCGGCTTACCTGGGGCACGCCGCTTGCGAGGCGTGGCAGTCTTGGAGGTTGGAGTACCAGCCTCGGAGCCGTTTTCTTCAACGTCGACTCCAGCCTTTTTGGCGCGAGGCTTGCGAGCTAGAAGACACCACATGTTAGATTTCTTCCCTCGGCAGTCACCAGAGATGAGACGTACGAGTTGCAGTCTTCTTGGGGGTGGCAGCAGTGGCAACAGCCCCGGTATCGCCATTTTGGCCCTCCTCGAGCTCGGAAATGGCCTTGTTGATCTTGGTCCACTGGTTCTGGAGAGACTTGGTGGTCCGCCCAGGCATGTCGATTCGGGACCAGTTGATTTGCTTGCCCTCGTCCTTGAACTGAGCGATGACGCGGAGAAGGAACTGGTACTGTTTGGAGAAGCTGTAGCCAAGTCTGGAAGACAACGGAACGCTGTAGTCACTCACCTTTGCCTCCTCAGTCCAGGCAAGCGCCTTGCCTTCGTTTTTCTCCGTGTCCGACATGACAGCGTATGAATAGGAGATGATAGAAAATGATAAAAAGTAGAGCACTTTGGAAATATGTCAGCCCTACTTGGTGTACCACGAGGTGCAGTTCAGATTTGCACAACTTGGAAAGTGTGAGAAGAGGGGGGAGCATAGGGTAATAAAGGAACTTGGGAAGAGTTCAAGATAAAAAGCGAGGAATATACCTTTGGGAACGCAAGGATGTAGATTGGCGAATAGTGAGTAAGGTTGATAGGCGAGAAGGAGGGGAGGAGAAAAGATGGAACAGCGAGTGGTGGAAAGCGAGAGAAGAAGAAGAAGAGGAGGAGGAGGAAATGGGTAGGAGAGGGAAAACAAACAAACAAGCACTCAGAGGTTTAGTGCCTAAAGCAAACCGAGGCGAAGGCCTTTCCAGGCGTGTTCACTTGCAAACAAGATATTCCACGGTTGCTAGGGTGAGAGCAAACAAGAAATCAAAGGGCCAATCACGCAAGCAAAATATCTCTTGCCAATCGAAGAAAGGTTGGATATAAGTGAACAGGCAACGCATGCAGATTTGTAAGGCATTATTATGAGAGGTGAGAAATCTACATCTGGCCAGCACCTTGACAAAATGGGCATAAAAACAACCGCCATCCGAGTTACGGGAAGGTAGTGTTTCCATCCCAATATCGATATGTGCTCCTTTGGCGGCACAGGCAAACAGCTTAGCGAAAGTAGGCACGCCTAGCATAGTCACCATTCGTGTGTTGTTTAGATTCAAGCAGCACACGCTAAGCATGTCATCAGAAATCTTCATTTTCAGAGACGTTAGCTGCACAAGGGCGCTTTCTAAAAGTATCAGTGATGTCGCCCTCCATCTATGTCTAGGTATGTACAGTTCGTACCTTCGTGTACACATTCCATAACCCAACTCCGTAAAACCACAACCAAGTCCCTGAGTCGCCATCTCTGCCTTTTGATCCCGCCATGAGCTAAACAATGATTTGCCCAAAGCCCACGCTTGAGCATGGCAAAAAAAATTACCGTTGTCAGGAATTTATCATACCTCGTGCCAAGCTCCTACTCGTATTATGCCCTTCGCGCTAGCCCAAAATCCTGAACGTTGATGATAGTCGTGATCTCGCAATATGTCGCACAAATCTCACAAATACCCGCCATCTCTGCCTGCGTAGCACGGATGAACAGGAAACCAGTTCAGGTCAAAACCACCTCGTCTCGTACGCCAGCCGTTTATCTACTCTCGCCTGAAAAAAATCTGGTAGGCCAAAGAGCCAATCACTTCATCTTCGCTCGAAACGTCATGAATTCTTTGAACCGCTTCTCGTGCTCTTCGCATGCCGCAAGCCATTGCCTGCGCACCTCGCCATCCTGCTGTACCCAGCTGAAATAGTCGTTAACAGCCCCATCGTTGCGAGACTCTAGGAACGAATAACCCTTTTCCTTTCGCATGTTTGCAATGTTCACCTTTCGAGTAGCAAAATGATCCACTACCCTACCATTGAAAACGTCCCACTCTCGCAAGTATGCCTCAAACTCTTTCACGTACTTTTCCCAGGCTGTGTGGTGAGGCTTCCTCCCGTTGAGAACGACGGAAGGGAGCTGTGGAGCAAGGGGGGCTTGCGGGAATAGTAATGAAGGCACTTTCGGAGGGTTAGTAGAGATCCCGGCCGAGGACTTGCTCTCAAAGGGCAAGTTGTCCTTCAAATCGTTCATCGACTTCAATCCGGAGGTTTGCTGTGTGAAGGGGGCCACATTCTTCAGGTCAGCAACGCTGGCCAAGAATTCCTCGCTATCCTCTGATCCCACGGCATTGGCATCAAACGGTATCTTTCGGGGCACCTGGGGCGGTTGAGGCTTTGCGTTGCCATTGACGGCTTCCGCATTTCCGGCACGCCACTCGGGTCTCGACGGTTCCACATTGATGTTTCTAGGCGCGTTCAAAGATCCATACTTGTCTGCTGGAATTGTCGGAGTGGCTGGTTTGCCAGGTGGGCTATCAATGTCCATGGCTTGCGGACTCTCAGCCGCGACCGGGCCTGTTGACTGGGGCTTGCGTCCGGGCCACGGGATTTCCTCATCATCCCCATCACTGCTTTCTCCATCTGCGCCAGGAGCCCCAGGCATTCTAGTTGGCCTGCCCTTCCTTGAATTGGTTCGCATTGATCGACTTGGGGAGACTGATTTCGGCTGAGGTGGTGGAGCAAAATTATGCGGCCCAAATTCCTTACTCCATCCTTCTGCGTTAAATCTGGGTTCTGTACCATCGCTGGACTCAGGTGGAACACTTGAGGAATCGCTCCGGGAAACTGCAGGGCGTTTGTTCGGCGAGCGCCGGCTAGTTTGAGTGCCAGGTGCGTGTCGTGATTTCGTAGGGGTATCTTGCTCTGAACCCCCAGCGCTAAAATTCCACGATTCTGACTCCTCATCGTTTACAAACTGTGTGTTAATATCCTCGGTGCTTCTTCTCGAAAAGGGATGGGGTGGAGGAGAGTTGGGAGTAAATGTGTCATCATTAATCGGAATGTTGAAGCTGTTGGAGAAACTGGTGTTAGCAAAATTCTTTGGGACGGATTTCTTTGTGCTCTGATTGCTGCGTGGTGTCCTTCTGGTCGACCCAACGGACTCAGCATTTCGAATAAGCTGAGACAGCAACTCATGCTGTTGCCGTTCAAAGGGTGTCAACTGAATAGGAGTGTGATGATCTCCACTCGGAGATGGGTTGGGAGGTGAGCAGCTATCCGAATCAGATATAGATGTTGCATCATCTTGATGAAAATCTGCCTGGATTCTATGGGGGCTAATGTCATCGCTTGTTTGACAGGAGCTACTATCTTTGGCGGGCAATTTGATCCGACTAGCGCGGGTGGAGGGTGGTGTATCATACATTGACGGTTCGCCGGTATTTTTGTGAGATGTTTCTACCCAATGTTGTCAGTACCGCCATTCGGTCTTTAATTCTTTTTTTTTATAAATAAAAAACCCCTTTAGAACTTACCAGGGTCAGCTGTGGTGGCATGCTTTTGGCCAGTTCTAGTCTTCCTTAATGGCATTTTGGGTCGAGATTCCTGTGGGAACTTTGAAGGAGACTCTCGTCCCAGGCCCCCTGCTTCCGATTCATCTGCATTGGCCTTTGGAACACTAAAACTGCGTTGTCTGGAGGGTGTATCAACATCTGGAGATGAACTATCGGCTCGTGGGGGCTCGCGGGCACTCCTTGCCCGATTCAATGGAACGTTCCCAGATGTGCCAGTTCTCTCGTTTGAGCTACTTCTAGGAGAACCACTTTGTCGGGGATCGGCTTGCTCTCTGAATTGTCTCAAAGGATCCGGCATAGGTGCTTGGCCAGGTTTACCTGGATATGAATAATCATGGCCAGTCGATTCCTGTGTTGGTTTGGTGCTGTAGTTTGTGTTGTAATTGCTGCTCGTCACAGGAGGTTCATCACCGTGCATGGCTGATCGAGGATGGTAGCCCGTCTTCCTCGTTCCAAAAGAAGCCTCAGCACGCTGCTTTGCGGACTCGGTTCGAGGCGGGGGAGGCGGAGGGTTCGGTCGGGGAGGTTCAGCAGGCTTTTGGTTCCCTTTGCTCATCTTCTCGAATGCGCGGTAGGCATTCTTCTTCATTTCCGGGTTGGACGCCGTTTGTTTTGCGGTGGGAGGTACTCCTTGACTGAAGCGGGTTTGCCATCTTTGTGCGCCAGAAGGAGCATTTTGTCCTCCACCATTGCGACGAGGAGGTGGTGGAAATTGATCACCCGCGTTAGACCAAGGGTTGCCTCTCACACCTGACGCCGTAGGATATCTGGATCGAGTTCGGCTGGCATCGTACTTGGCCTTTTGGTCCGGGTCTGAGAGGACCTCGTGGGCTGATTGAATAATCTGGAACTTGGCGTTGACTTCCTGTTCATGTCCAGGATTTCGGTCCGGGTGATACTTTAAGGCTGCAGCGCAGGTTAGTCAACGCAAGACCTCAACCAAGGCAAAATTCATACCAAGTTTCCGAAACTGCTTTTTGATCTCTTGAACATCTGCCGAGGGAGGCAGCTCCAAGTCTGCATAATAATCTCGGGGTGTCCCCATTGCAGTCGAAGACTCGAGTGCGCCGCGAACCTTTTAACGAGGGCGTGGAACCTTGGCGATCGATTCTTGGGCGAAAATCCCAGGGTTCGTGGGAATGAGATGGGAATTCGTTTAGGCGGGGTTACGCTTGTTTACGGCCCCGGACTAGCGAATTTTGTCGTCTGAGAAACTGGTCAGCATTATGGCCGGCTGTAGTGGTCGCAGCCCGATCAGAGCAAAGAGGCATAGCAGGGTGTGATTGAAATGCGAATATATTGATTCGGTGGTTCTCGGGGTACATACAACGGCAGGTTCTGTTGTCGCGGAGGGGTCGAGAATTGGCTAATAGTCGTCTGAGATCAAGCCTAACTGGGTGAGCGGGTGGCCAACTATGCAGGGTCAAGAGTGTCGTGAGGTATGCGAAGGAGTCGGCGACTTTTGGGAATGGGAGGGTGAAGTAAGGGAGCAGGCGGCCTTCGAAAAGATGGCAGGGGATGGGCAGCAAGGAGCGGTTAGGTCCGGGAGAGCAAGGACTAGGCCTCATCGATCAACTCGGGCTCCTCGCTCGCGATGCGACGCAGGGAAAACCCGAGAATCCAACAAGAGGATTGGGCCGCGGATCAGAAGAAAGAATGCTGACTTACTGGGATGACGTCAGGTAGCAAGACGGGAGGTGGCTTGACGGGATGAGAGGCACAGGGAGTGAAGCAGAGTAGATGAGAAGGCGAACAAGAGGGGAAAGAGGGTGAGACGCCCTAATGTGCAAAGCGCAGCATGAAGGCTGAGGGTGCAGTGCCGGACGCTGTGCAGCCTTTGGGAGCGAAGCGCTGCGGTCGAGGTCACGGATGGAAGAAGTTGCACGACAGGGGAGCACCGGGCTAGTGGAGAGGCAGCCCTGATGCCGCTAAAGTGCAAAGTACCTCCAGACGTAAAAATGTATCGGGGTGTACAAACAACGGGCCGCGTCCGGGGACCGTGGCTCAGCACTGTGAAAGGCTGTCATTTACTGTCAGGTTGTCCAGGGTCCTGGGGCATTGGGGCATTGGCGCCTGGGGGTTGAAAACTACAGCTGCCCCGTTTATTCATCACTTCAGGGTCTCGAGCGTTCCGGTGCGGGTTTCCAAAAGCATGGGAAGCTTGGGCGCTAAGATCCAGGGCTTTCTATCTTTTTTTATTTCGGCCGGGACGTGTCATGCACGCAATCCGCCCTTGTTCTGTCCAGTGCTTCCCAAAATGAAAGAAAACAAAACATGTTGCTAGTGGCGGGGTCATTGTCCCGGCGCACCAAGCAACCCACCCCACTTTCGGGCTGTAATTACAGATGCACAACACCCTTGTCCTTGATTCACTTGCCAGCTAACAGACGTATTCACAGATGAATAAACCGGGAACAAAGAGCTAACTCATATTAGCTGTCTTCGCAGTCAATGCCTCTGCTGCCAGATGAGGGGCTTGGTTCATTACACTCAAATAAGCTGAAGATTTGATCCCAATGAGGCCTGAAGGGGAATACCAATTCTTCATCCAGTCTCATATGATTCCTCTCACATGCCACTCGCAGCACCCAAACACAGAAATAAGATCAAGCCATCGCAGCCCCTCTCCCCAAGCCTATGATATCGTCATCGTTGAGCAGGTCAAAATACAGCAACCTCGCAAAATCGTTTTCGGCTTCCAGCGCCCGCCACAATGCTGCTTGGCATCTACGCAACACCTCCACACTGCCACATCTATTATTGCGTCAACGCTAACCACCCACTAGCTGGTTACGGTACAACGTTCGAGAACACGGCCTCACTCCAGCCACATTTCAGTCAATCACTGCCAGTTCTGCGCAGAACCGTAACGCTGCTCCTTGGCAGTCTTGCACCCTGTCAGATGCTTCATTCAGTCCTTATGTCCTGCCACTTGTGCGAACGCTTGTCAACCGTTTGTTGAACGGGGCGCGTTTGTCTGAATGATGGGACTTGCATGTGACCAACGCACGTCAACGTCAGCCTGACCCCACAGCAACTCGAGCAAACCATGTCAAGGCACTGAGCAATCGGTCGCTTGAGTGGCTACATTCTGTTCTCGAGTATTTTTCTGCCACTTCGTGACAAGTGTATTGCATTGCAGATATTATCGTGTTTTTGGGGGGAGGAAACCAGAAAACTCTCTTGAAATCAAGCTCACACCAGGAAGGCTTCCAAAGACAACTCGCGCCACCGTCGCAATGCTAATCAGAAGCTGTTTCAACAATTATTCTGCCACATCATGTTCTATTCATTCAATCATCTTCAACCTAGTTTGCCTGCGCAGCTTTCTCTGCCGCCATCTTTGCTTCCATCTTCCTCCTAGCAGCCAGAATCATGTCGTCTCTCCTTTTCTGCAGAGAGGCGTGGCGCTCTTCCCTGTTCGAGCTCCAGCCCTTACCATTCTTCTCGTCTTGTTCAGATATGGTCGTGACTTTGTCCTTCAGGTTGTATCGAGTGATCAGATCCGGCTGTGCCGGCTTCTCTGGTTGTCGGGGCGCTGTCGATGTGGCAGTGGTGCTGCCGCCTTGTGGTTGGGGAGGCTGAAAGGTGATAGGGGGCTAATAACGACTGTTAGCGAATTCATGTATACATAAAAACTGCCCCTTCGCAGAAGCTGGCAGTGAGGGCGTCCAAGCATACCGTATCCAATCGGCCTGCGAGGATGCGCTCGGTGGTGTTCTGGATGTTGCCGCCGTTTCGCTGCAAATCCCACAAGATGCTTCGTCTGTCCGCTTGTGGAAACATCTGTTGTATTCTCTCGACAGCAACTTCTCTTGATCGTAGCATAGCCTCGGGCGATCTGGAGGGTTGTTGCGGCGCGGGCCCTCCAAAGAATAGGTAGCGGATTACCAGGCCGAAGATGACCATGATAGCCACAAAGTATGGCAACGAAATCTGTTCGTTCGACATGGCTGCGCCGTAAAGCCAGATGGTGCAACCAGAGCTCGTGTGTGGTGGAGAGTGATCGAGTTAGGCGACGAGCAAGGACACGAGGGCAATTGGAGAGCGGCGGAACCGATGTTGGAAGGAGATATTCACACAGGAGAGCCGTTACACTGATCGTAAAGCCACAGTCGAGGGTCAGCACCCATCCGTATGTGTTCTCAATCTAGTTATCAGGACAGAGTTCAGAACATGGAATTCCACACTCGTCCACTCCATCCACCTAGCGTAAGCCCGCCCACCGTGGCGGAACCTCGGCTAATTCGAACCGGGGGGTTGGCCTCTCACGCGACATCGCTCATATCGTGCACGTCACATTCACAGCTCTGACCAATTGCGAGAACTTTGTAGACCCCAAATCACACTGTATTTGTGTGTCTTTGCCATAGACTAGCTCTAGTCATTTGGGCAGTTCCCGGCCCAGCCTCATCATCAAAAATGTCCAGACACCACCAGATATACAAACATTCACTCACACGTGCGCCTCATAAACTTGCTTTTCGAGACGGGGAAGCATCCTGTATTAACCCAGTGCAGCCCTCAAATCCAGGTGACAAATCGTCTACCTTGATGACCAGATCGTACCGTCCCAGAACCCCCCGTGCCAACAGACCCGATCCATAACCGCAAGAAACAGTCCGATGGTACACCTTTCCTGGCTAAAACCAGCCATGCCATAGCATCACATCACCCAAACGACCCTTGTCTGAAGCTTTCCAATCAAGCTGATGAAAATTAAGACACAATAGGTGCCTGGTTGAGAGTCGTATCTAGGTCGCCGTAGTGCAACGTGAACTCCCGCTGAATAATCAAGTCAGCTCTGAACATTCGCATGGAACCAAATCAGTCTACTTACTCGCTCTTTCCTCCAGGAGGAAGTATCCCATACGATATAGTACCCTCGCTCGTGGTTCGGGCTCAGTATTTGAGGAGTCATATGCTCATCCTTTGTAAGCCAGACTTGGAGCTTCTTGTGCCATCGCCAATTCCGCGAGTGTCTGGTTCAAAATTAGCACATTGCTAGGGGGTGGGGGTCTTCACAGACGCACAGTTCAACCGCTGCCATTTGTTGCTTGAGATCTGCTGGACAGCTGTAGAAAATCCAGAACAAAGTCTCTTCATTGAAACTTTGGATCTTGCTCTCGATTGGTTGAACATTTGTCACACTGTAGCATTCAGGTAACCGGAACTTGCTGGCATTTGCCGTTGGCCTCGGAGGGGCATCATCGAACAGGGAGTAGATTTGTGTTGAAAAGAGGCTGCGTTTGTTAGTCAAGGGTTTTAGAACCTGAATTGTTGCACTCACTCCTGGGAGCCCATGTCCAACCCGAGTGATGTAGGGTCCATTCCCACAACCATAGCGTGATAGTCAGGGTAGTTGTTCATCAACGTCCGCAATCCCTTGATTCCCCATTTGTCCACAGCTGGCATACCAGCAAGAGGATCAACAAGCTCAGGAGCTTGGTCACTCTCCTCATTGACTTTGCCTATGGAGGCATCGTTCCCTGGGGTGTGGGCATCCAAATCTTGCGAGGCTCCGTCAGTCGCAGAAGCAGCTGGGCCGGAACCATCCTCTCGAAGCTTCTGTCTCGTCTCATCCTCGTTTCCAAGTATCTTTTCCTGTAGTCGAGAGGAGCCTCCAAAACTTAGTATGTATCCCCAGCAGAGAGAATACACAACTCACCCGGTGCACCGACTCCTGGCGGTGATCTTAGTTCACTTGCTCGAGTGTTAGCCGAAAGCGCGTTCAGAAGACCATTCCCCCGGTTTCCTTGCGTGAGGCCTGGTGCTGCAGCCTGGGGGCCAAAGCCCAAAGACGACATCAAGCTGGCGGTGCGGTCAGAGCTTATTTCTCCGTTTGCGGTCCTGTTCAGTGGAGGAAAGTCGTCAATGCTAGTGGCCTGCACTTGGGACGGTTGAGCGCCCAGGCTGCCTTGGTTTCCGAATCGGAATGAACCCTGAACGGAGGGCATGCGTGAGGAGTTAGGGCTGAAGAGGTCGTCCTGGCCTCCTTGTTGGGAGGACAGGGGCGTAGATTGGTTCCGTTGTATGGGACCACCCAGATTCCTAGACCCCGAAGCTGACCACATCGATGCTTGGTTGCCACTGGAGAGTTGAGAGTTGTTGGATAATGAAGGGAACTCCCTGCGAGTCGAGTCAGCGCAACCGATTTTCGATCACAGCATAGCCATTTAGAATATTATGATGAGACGGGTGGGAGGTAAATGGCCACGCAATAGCCCTTCACAATAGACTCATGAGGTAGACCACGTGGTCTTCTGTGTATTAGGCAAGCGTCACCAGCGTTGTTGCGCTTTCCAAGCAGTCTGGGTTGCTTCGACGAACTCGGGGTTGAATGCGGGGGAGCCAATGCAAGGAAAGAAGCAGTGGCAGGGGGGTTACATACGACAAATCAAGAGGTGTTGCAGGCTGTGAACCGCTCAGGCTCTGTGCGAAGCTGACATTTCCGCCAAGTTGGCGATTTGGATTTTGAAGACCAGCACCACCCATAGGCACGCCTCCTCCAAACGCCCACCCTGAGCTATTGTTCCCTGTATTCATAACGCACCAGTCAGCCCCTCAATAACAACCCAGCTGCCGCATAGCAGCATCACATGCATTCAGCTCATACCTAGCTTTCCGCCGTTTGGTAACCGGTTTGATCCTGCTCGTCCCGGTTGTTGAGGCTGTTGTTGACCTCCAAAACCACCAGGCATTCCGCGGAGTGTCTGTGGCACTGCCCCTACCGTCCGAAACCTTGGTCAGCCGTTGTTCGATCGATTGCTGCAAAAAAAAGACCTCCGCCCTGACTACGGCGACACGTAAAATCTCCCTCATCCGTCGTTGTTCCGTTGGCATCTCGCATTGGCTCCGCGATGCTCGCAATATTGTGCCCCAGTGGCAAGGGGACGTCAGGGCAGGGGAGGGGCACAGTCACGAGGCATAGTGCGAGAGCACGGGAGTGCTCAATACCGGCGCACAACGTCGCATCATGTTGTTTCGACGTCCTTCGGTATATCGACGGCGAAATGGGCTCGTAGCATCGCGGATTGGGCAAACAGCGGGGTCTAAGGCTGAGGAGGGACGACGTGGTTGGGAGCGGTCCTACCTGGCCGATTCATGATTGCTAGGGATCGCGCGAGCGACTTGGCTTGGGGGCTGGTTATTCGTGGGTCTTGTTTTCGCGGTATCGGGCTTCTCGAGGTCGAAGTTGATCGTGAGGCAACGTTTTTGCGTGTCGGGATGCTGCTTGCACTTTTGCTGCGCTGGTCGAGAAGGCTGTGAAGGCTCGATGCAGCTTGGAGCCCGTGGCCGGATTCAAGTGGGTCCGCACCGACAGCGACGACCCCGCCAATCAAGTGCTTCTGAGCGGGCCAAGGCTGACGGTCTGATCAACTTCGCAAACTACAGAATCGTGCAATCTCAACACATTAGCTGCGATGCATGCATTTCTCGCAGCTGATGTGGGGTTCACGCTCTGCTTTTTTTTCTCTCTCTTTTTCTTTAAGTGCATCTATCGACTCTCCCCGATGGTCCGCTGGAAGCTGCCTTCAAAGTCTACACTAGCCACATTCTTTCCGATCAATATGATCTTGCCCTCTGCTGGCACATCCTCTTCGGCAGTGCTATCGTTGATCTCAAAAACCTCACGCACTCCCTGAAGCATCTTCACATCCCCGTTCTCAAACACCAATCGCCCCTTGGAGCGATGTATCTCAAATTTGCCTGCATCCTCTGTCTCAGGGAGTCTACTATCCCACAGCACGGCTCGCAGCCAGTGGTCGACAAGGTCCAATTGGCCAGGCTGTAGACGAGTGACGGGGATCGCCACAGTTGAGATTGTCTGCACGAGTCAGTCACATGGTCTTCGTCATCACATTCACTCGCCTCCATCCACTTACAGGATCAAGATGGCTGTGTCCCTTGGCACTAGCCTCAGCTTCATTGAACTGGTCGTAAGCGTGCAGATCTAGCAGGAAGCCCTCAAGCTGTGGTACAACACTTCTTTCAGTAACATGGATCTTTGCGAGCCCGTTTATGGACTCGATCCTGGCTCTGACGGCCCCAAGCTCCTCCTCGCTTACCATGTCGGCCTTGTTGATGACGATGACGTCTGCATGCGAGATCTGAACGTGTGCAGTAGTCAGAAGGGGGCCATGGTCATCATGGTCATCGTGGCCCTCAACCTTCCCAGCAGGGTCTTCCAAATTTCGCAAAATGTTTTTCGCATCAACCAAAGTGACGATGCCATCCAAGTAGATAGTGCTTCCGAGGCCGTCGTCGACCCAGAACAGGGGTGCTAGGTTACCAGGATCTGCAAGTCCAGTAGTCTCGAGTAGGATGTAATCAAATGCACCCTTCTTCTCCATCAGAGACTCGATGGCGTTGACACCGGTATCCCTATCTCTGTCAGTTGGTTCAGATGGCGTGCGTGCGATGGCCTACTTTACAGAGCAGCATATGCAACCGTTGCCAACCTCGAGCCACTCCTCAACTTGCTCTCCTCCCTTGTTCACAGTAAGAGACTTCTCGATGTCGAGCGCTGTAAACCCCACTTAGAGAAACAGCTCATTAAAGGTACGAAAGAACCTACAGTCTCCAAATTCTAGCAAGCATGTAAGTACAAGTCTGGTTATGGCATCATGCTGTCTTTACAAACCATTCATAATGACGGCGATCTTCTTGCCATGCTGGGCTGTGAGTATGTAATTCAACAGCGTCGTCTTCCCTGCTCCCAGGTATCCTGCAAAGCGTCAGATCTGGTGCAGTCCATAGTTTAAAATGCAAGTGTGAAGAATTTATCTTACCCGTCACAATAGTAATGGGTACTTTGACAGTGACTTCTTCCTGTACCGCACCATCGTTGGCAGTGGTGTCGACCAGCTCTGGCGGGGCATCGTCGTCAAAATCCATGATGCGCTGGTGAGCGGGAAGCCGTTCGCAGATAGATGCAGTTTCGAATAAGGTACTTAAATTATCACAAATGCAACCCCGTCGGAATTTGGAAGGTCCCGGCCTTAATCTCGTCTCTGGTTTTGCTTGCCTCAAAAAGAGAAATTGGAGCTGGGTTTCAATACCACACAGCCCACCCAACCCACGCCAATCCCGTCATGATCCGCATGGGGAACACTTGCATGGTCCCCGATACATGCATAGTCACACACACTATGCAACTATCAAGCTTGTTTTAGAAAACGCAGCCCACGCCCGCCAGCGTGGTGGGTCTGGTCAACCCGCCAGCCTCGTGTCGTTTGTCTTAAACGCCAACAGTCCTTTTCCATCCGACCTTGTCGCAACTCGCCATCTCGACGAATCCTCCCACAAGCTGCGCGCCGCAGCATCCTCTCATTTTACCAACCCGAAAAATGTCGCTCGCACCCAGCTCACCCCGATTACCAAGCCCGCCGCCGCCAGCTGAGATCCAGATTGGGTCTCCCTCTGGCGGCCAGCCGGCCAGTCCCCAGACAACACCATCCGAGCAAACGCTGCTTGACGCAAGCTCCAGGCGGCGCATCCACCCGGGAACTAAAGCCGCAGACATGGCTGCTGGTCCTCCCTTGATACCCCTCCACGAGGTTCGTTGTTGCGCCTCCAGGCCGCCCTCAGAAGCTAACCACTATCAGCTGGACTCGGCCTTTCAACTTCAAGAACATCTAGCCGCCCTTCACTGCTCCCTCACTGCCTCCAATACGAAACCACTCTCTCGCTCAACTGCCCTTCAGCTTGCGCAGCCTCCACCCAGCATCGACCGTACCATATGGCTCTACGAGCTTTGCCGCTTTCTCATCTCCCAATGCAACTCCCTTATCGTCGGCTTCCTCTTCGACACACCCCCATGCAGCGCGAGCACTTGTCCCGAGATGCGCGCCTCCGAGTGGCAATTCCTATGCGCCGTCCATGAGCAGCCTAAAAGCTGCTGCGCAATCGATTATTGCTGCCACACCCTCGATTGGGCAGCAAATGTGGTCACAGATCAAAAGATCTTTCCAAGCCGTTTCGTTGTCCTTACCGATAATCATAGCAAGAACGTCGGTGTCAAGAATCTGGTTAATGTCTTCCGTCGACTGCATCGGATATTTGCCCATGCTTGGTTCCAGCATCGCGGCGTCTTCTGGTCGGTGGAAGGGCAAACGGGTCTTTATGTTTTTTTCAAAACGGTCTGTGATCTCTACGACTTGCTCCCCGCAGAAAACTACAAGCTCCCTCCTGAAGCTGAAGGTCTTGAGACTCCAGTCGAGCACGAGGCCGAAAAGCCTCCACCAACTATCCTGAAGCCCCAGGCTCAGCCACGCGGCCCTGGTAGTGAAGATGACAACCTCCATGTCAGAACCAATACACGCCGGCATATCAGAAGCAGTCCCTCAACAGGCAGTGCTGTCACAACTGTTATTGAGGCAGAGGAGGAGGAGGCCGATGGCGTTTCCCGAAAACTCAAAAACATGCACATTTCAGCCCCATCCGCCCTAGGCGAAGAGCCTGAAGTGGCAGAAGTCCCTGTGATAGTCGAACAATCTGTTGTTGAACACTCATCGGCCCAGGATGACGACTCAACAGATGAAGAGAAGGAGGAGGACATTGATGAAGACGCTTCAGATGCAGATCAGACAATTGTAGACGCGAGCCTCGACCCCGAGCCCGTGGACAATAAGGATGATTCCAGCGAAGAATCGGCCGCCCCTGAGGAAGATGAAAAGCCCGTTGGTGAAGAACAGACGGAAGAGAAGTCCGAGGTACTATCAGAGACACTAGTCGAGGATTCAGCCTCTACGGAATCCGAGGAGCCCGCCAAGGAGACTCCTTCTGAGCCCGAGCCCGAGCTGCTAGCGCAGGAAAGCGATCCGAAGAAACCCGAGGAGGAGGAGACTTTAGCGGGAACGCCGTCGGAAAAGGAGCCGGGCGAGGACGGGAAATGAGCCAGCGGCCGCGACTAATAATTATGTTTCTGATTGTTTTAGGCATGCCTAGTCACTCGACGGTGCCTGGCTCCGACTTTTTTATTTAGGGCCCCGGCCTGAATTCATTGTAGTTGGAATTATGTATAATATCTTTCCTTCGAGAACATAATGAGGGGATATGAGGGTTTCTTTTGCTAGAACGCATGGTAGATGAATGATTAATAAGCCTCTGCTTCTTTCTTTTACGTTGTGAATAACTGAGGCACTAGTGGCTCCGGCCAGCAAAGCTGTGGCGTCCATTTCATTTTGTTTTGTTCGTTTCAAAAAGAAATCTCTATTCAATTTTGTACCGCTTGGTTATCACCATGCGGCTACTTGGGTATCTTTGTCGAAAGGCATACCTCATCCAGCAAGACTTTGTCCATTAAACACGCTTCTTGCCCGTCTAAATATCCGTATCATAAACCCTCAAGTTCATGTGGTTCAATCAGTTATGCGCTAACCCAACAGGAAATGGCTAGATATGGGCAGAAATGATGCAGTTGGCTGATCACGAACTAGCCCATCCCGCCCCCTGTAACACAGTTTCCAAGGATCTTTTTTTTCCTGTAGTTGACCCAAACCCCCAATCCTCCCAGAGAATCTAGGGCAGCATTTATTGCATTAGCATTGACACTGCCGATACAGCTCGTGGACTGGTTTTCCAGTTGCTGGGCCAGCTCTGCATCAACGTGTCGGACCAGCCAACACTGGCTATCTTTTGATTTTTGCTGAGGCGGCTGAGCTGTTGATTTCTTGATTTGTGATCTCAACTTGCAAGGCCTCGTCCTGTAGTCATCCAACTGCTGCCTTTTTCGCCCAAGGACAGCTTTGCAAAGATATGCTTGACTTCCCGGAGGTTTTCATGCTGCGCCGTTACGACTGCTGCATTGCGCTCGTCGGCAAAACTTCGAATGCTCTGCAATACTGGGCTGAAACCCTCGCCGTTCGGTAGCCACCATTGGGCGCAGGATGGGTCTCTAAATAATTCGGCCATTTTCGATCGAAGGGTGATGGGATGGATATATCTAGTTATTCAGTCAGTCTCCAGGTCGTGGGCTTTGCGGTATGGGTCGGCTTTGGCCTTAGTGCCGGCGCGCCAAACTTACCCCATTGTTTCAAGCAAAGCAAATTTCCGTCGAAACCACATATGGTGACGTGCGTCCTGGGGTAAAAAGAGGGCCGCAATAGCTATGCACGCCTGTGCGAGGATTAAAACACCCTTTGGCGTAGAAGGCCAGTTTTCGAGGGTCTCAAAGTACCGACATGTTGCGTACGCATGTTGACTCAATTCCCCAAATAGCCGTTCAGGGGGTGTATTTGACGATTGGCATTTGTGCATAATCATGATGGAATGCCATTCCGCCAACAGTATTGTCGTTGTAAACAACGGAGGTTCGTACAGAATATCCGTAGTATATGGGTCAACAATGTCGTCAGGGGTCAAAGTTCGCGTTTTCGGGAAATCGGTGACAAGATATCGAGCATCGGACATTGCAGGATTCTTTGACTCCTTCCAGTCAATAAGAGTCTGAGTCAGCTGCTCGTGTTCTACATTGAACTGTTCCGGAGGAATCTGGCCACGACTCCCTCGCGCAAACAAGATCGACATGTCGTATGAGATCAGACGTAGCCTGGCAGACCACTCCTCTATTTTCCAGCGCAATTCTTCAGGGAATGTTGTCATCTGAGATTGATAGTATTCTACCATGGCAACAAACCACTCTCGAGGTAGATCCGTTGGAAACCCGCCCATCAAAGCCACGAAGGTATCAAAGCGTGCATACCAATGGAGACACATCCTGCCCATCGGGGTTTGCATTATTGTCTGCGGTGTGAACATGTTGGTTAGAATTTCAAATGCCGCCTTCTGGTGGCCCATCAAGTTGACCCAGTCACCCAAATACTCCTAAATATTGAAGTTAGCACAACCCAGCAGTCACAACAATCAACCAATCTGACAAACCTCAATTGTGGCCAACTGCAGGACGGTCAGTAAAGTTGCCACCGTATGCTTTTCGTTTCTTTTTAGTGTTCCCAGCAAGAGCGTAACGCTTTTATTGTAATATTGTAGAAAGGTTTTCAATTTCCCATTAGGATCCTGTAGCGTCATATGATATGCAGAGAATCCCACCAGCGCGTTAAGAAGAGGTTCGTGCCGCAAAGCTGCGCTAGGAAGAATGGTCTTGAAGAAGTCGTCCGAATCATGGGGTATGCAGTAGTGATAATTGGTGACGTTTTCGACATAATATGCAAGACATCGTTGAATCTCAGGTTGAAGATGGGACCAATCTGCCGGTCCAAGATCCAGGGGGAAATCTAGTGACGGATATGATGTTGTTGGAAAAGAGATAGGAGTCGCTATCGAGGTTGACGGGGACGAACTCTTCGTACTGCTCTGGGATGGAGCCTCTGAGGTCTGGCGTCTTGAAGGGAAAGTTGCCGAGCTCTTGGGGGTCTTGGACGCTCTTGGGGCTTGGCCATCAGGCTCCTCTTCGTCTGGTATTGTTTCGAGTTTGCTTTCCTGCTCTGTATCATCATCATCGTCGGCGTTTGATGATGAGGGGCTGGTTTGTATCCCCAGTCCGTGTTCTTTCGACTTTCCGGAAGCCCCAGACGAACCTTTTGAATTAGCAGGCTCGGGATAAACGCATTCACGGTTTCCTTTTTTGCATCCTAATTCAAGTTAGCACTCCTCTTCGCCGAAGGATTCCTGGAACCGCACGTTCGCAAACCGGACGGGTCTCGTCGCACTGGAAAAGTCTTAGCCACCTGCCCCTATTTCCAGACTCGACAAGATTCCTCCTCTTACCTTGACTCTTCGACTTCTGCACATAAAACAGCCTGAGCGTGTCCGACGATGCTTCACGTGATCTATTCCCGGCGTAGTTGGGGGACCAGACTTCCTTCGGTTCTTTTGCGGTTTTGACGGGTTAAACACCATTGGCTCGGGAAAACCTGTGAAGTAGCCCAGTTGCTGGTAGGCCCCAGGCATCGGGGAAGGCGTCATAGCCATCGGCTGGCCATGCATCTGCGGTGCAAACATTTCATCGGGGGTCGTAACGGGATTGAGCCCCGCTCCAGACATGGAGGAGAGGAATTGGTGGTAGTAATCGCCCATGATAGCAGCCAGATCACGAGCTAGCCAAGCGAACGAAGCGTTTCGAGACCGATAAAGAATGTCTTTGGCTGATATCGACGACGGAGGGCGTAATTTGCATGCTTAGCGAGAATGTGGCACCTTTTAGACCACAGACCACGGCGAGCTTGCGTCGGAAAACGCAAGCGAGTGGTTTGCAAGAGGTGGGAATAGTGTTGGCACGCCAGCTGCGTGTCTCCGATCCAGCGCTTCCCAAGAAGAACAAGAACAAATCAAACAAACTTGGAGACAGCGACCAAGTTGGGACCAGCCGTGAAGAAAAGTATCTGATGAAAACAAGATGGACGGGGGTGGGTTAAGAATTTCCAGGGGCCAGGTGCCAATTTCTGCCTGCTGTCGGTAGAAGTGACTCGACAGGGCCACAGTCGAGCCCTAGTCTATCCTGTACTGACAACCCCCCCTGGTAAAAAACCGGCGGAGTGGTAAAGGCGTGGAATGGGATGGATGGGGAGTATGGATGAGGATCAATATGTCAGAGTGTGGCCCAGTCTGGAGATTGCCAGAGGGTTTGGGCCAAAAAGGAGCCTACAGGGACGACTCCGTCAAGCACCTTGGGCTTGCGGATAGATCCAGGAAAGCGGCAAGATGTCCGCGGTTTAGTGAAACGTGGGTTGCAAGGGCGCTGTTTGGTTACTGGTGGGGGGCTTCCGGGATGCTTGTCAAGGAAGAGGGGTTGGTGAGTGGCAGCAGGGACTTGTATGTACGGCGGCTGAGTGGTGGAGTTGCTGGGTGGTCACGTCGTGACAGCAGCAACAGAGAGGAGGATTGTCGATGGAGCAATCGCAGGGCCCTTTGTAGAGCAAGAGTTGGGCGGAATGCCGTAGACTGATCAGGGGGGGGTCCATTCAAGGCCTTGGGACAGCGGGGACGGGGTGGTCTTCGATGGACGTTGGGACAATGCGGGCTGGTTAGGACCCCTGACGACAAGAGCCAGAGACGTCGTATTCTGCGGGAGAGTGCTGTCGCATGCAGACCTGACGGGGCGTCAACCGATGATCGTGGGTCTCGGGAGCCCAGTCAAATGCTATCCCTGGCGACTCTGGTGATCCGACACGACTACGGCAAGCGGCTGAACGGACAAGGCCACTAGTTGCGTGTGGTCTGCAAGTGGAGGCAACGGTGTGGCAACAAAGTGAGGCGAGGAAAGTGGGAGAGTTGGGTGAAAGTGGTGTTGCTGAGTTGACGGCAGCTAGAGCCCTGTAACTTTCAAGTGCTGCAGTTGCTTGCTTGTCGTGGGTGCGGATCCGGGTTGGAGATTCTGCACAGGCGGATGGGAGGGATGGGTCTGCCGGGGGTGTGAGTGGATGCGGGCGTGTGTCATTTGAGAAGACAGCGCGGGAAGAAGAAAGACCAGTCAAGAGAAGAGAAGAAATATGAGAGAATGTGTGTGCATGTGTGTGTGTGTGGTGTGTGGGAGGCTAACTCGGCCGAGGAGGGGGGGCAGGCCAAGAATGGAGGCGTCAACAATAGTGGAGAGGAAACAGGTGAAATTCCCTTTTGGAAGCCAGATTATGTACTTTTGAAAAGCCGTTGAACAGTTGCGGTGGTGGAGGAGGCGGTGGTGGTGGAGGCGGCCATGATTATTATGTGTTGTTGTTGACCAAAGTAGTAAATGGGCCAGGGATGATGGCTTTAAAGGCAGACTGAGAGAGGAACGCCAGCACGATCACACAAAACAAGCGATTACGAAGAATTTGCCCAAATAAGAGAGCATCGAGCGGTGGCCCGAGCATCAGCAATAAGAAAAACGAAGGGAACAATTGAACTAACACACGGCGGAGGATATGTGATAGATTGGGTCCGTGGAGGAGTGGATGGATGATGTTATTCCAGGTAGTGGGCGCGGGGCGGCTTGACTGGGGCTGGGTTGGAGGGTTGATGCGCTGGAGCACTAGAGGGGGAAGGAGCACACACCCTGGCGGGCAGCTAGGAGCAAGGGTGCTAGGTACCTGAGGTAGGTGCTGATTCTCCATGGTTGGCTTTGACTGTTCTGTTCTTCCAGCGCTGCTCCAATTGTGCGATTATGTCCTCACCCTCACCCTCACCCTCACCCTTGGCAGTTAGGCTCGGCTTCCACAGCCTAGCCCGCTAACGATGGACGGCGGATGGCAGATGGGGACGGCACCTGCAGTGCCTTTCGGGCTTGGGCAATACGGTACCTGTCCCGAAAGAGCTTAAGACCGCGGAAAGGAAACCGGAGGGCTGGACTTGATGGCGCCAAACATCCCTTGTTCTCTAACTGTTAGTCGCCCCCTCGAATGACCATCCCCTTGACGTTTCTAGACAGCCACGCCACTGGACCGCCTAAGTGAAAACGACGGTGGCCGACTGGAGCTGAACGCCTGGGGGCAGGTGGATCAGACCGCTGTGGCGTCGGAGCAACTTCTCATTCATCCATGGTGCCTGTTTTTGGCATCTCACAGTTGCGGCCGCCGCGCTTGGCATCGACCACACTCTGTGTCTGCAGAAGCACCAAACGCACCAAGGGCTACTTGGTAATGGCCGTGACCAGGGGCTGCATGGCGGTGATGCAACGCTTTGGGTGGGAGGGAGGTGGGAGGGGCGTTTGACGGCGCGAGGAAAGGGAACGTCGACCAGCCAGCCCAGCCGGGGGTGTCGATGCAAACTTTGAGGGTACATGCCGTTGTCACAGTCGTCTTCTTCTCTCCTCGTTCTGGCCCATCGTTTCTTTTTTATTTTGTCCTCCCCATCTTGTCCCGATCTATCCTGCCTGGGAAACAATTTTTGAGACGTCCGTCGTCCATCCATCCATGACACGACGACGACGCACTCATCACCCACACATCCTTGGCTACCTTCGGTCCTATCCTAGTGTCTTTCCTCGTACAGTCCTTTGCACTACGCCTCTTCCTCTCTCCCCCTCCCATGATTCCAGGGTGCCAGGCTTGACGCCGGCGTGGCAGGGCATCCTGGCGTGGCATCCGTCCATGGCTCCCCGGCCGAAACACAATTATGGAATAGATGGCGATCTGATAGGGCCCGCAAACGGGGCCCTTGAGAATTGCCAGAACACGCCTCGAAAAAAAAGCCTTGATCAACCTGCCCCAAGCAATGGGTCCATCCCAACATCTGACAACCACCCACACAGAAACGGCGCCTGGGCGCTTGGATCAGTTACCGCTCTCGGCGCTCTCTCTCGTGGGTCGTCGCGTGGCCCGACCCAGCAGCACCGCAGCGCCTCCGTGGCTTCGTTTTTGACTTCGACCCGACAGTTGACAATCTCTATGGGGCGGGCCTCGGCATGCCAACACCGCCATCGGCAAAGCACCAAGCCTCCGAGACTAGGTATTGCACGGTTTTCAGCCCTCTCAGTGGTCTTGGACTCGGCCGGACCGGAGCACTACCGGGGACGGAGGCCCGAAGGCGAAAAAAAACAACGGAATTTTCCGGTCCCGTCCTTCGTCGGCCCTACACAGAACTAGAACCCTCACTTCATATACCTCACTTCGGAGAATCGGTTGCCGCCGCACATGGGCTGTGCTCATCCGCCATATCCTCAATCCCCGTCTTGTGTGGTCTGGGCTTAATTAAGCACTAGGAAGAGTTCGGGCCAACCTGAAGCACAGGCCAGATGAGAAACGGGATGTGTTGGAGATTTGAAGACGCAGCTTATGTACCATGCTATGCTTGACCCTGCAGCAAGCATCGCCCCCCGTCCGGTGTTTAGCTATGATTTGGGCCCAGTCCCGAATGCTCCGGTCGGGCAATGTCTCGACCTCCTCCCTGAGAGTTGATGACGGGCGATCGATTGCATCCGCGGCCAGCCCTGGTTGGTTTGGTAAGATGCTGCCTGCAACTCAATGCGATGCGTAACATTTCGCAACTGAAGGGGCGGTGCGCTCTTTAACTCCTGGTGGCTACAGCATGCATCTGCAGGCTCAAAACCAGCACCCTGTTGTGCGTTGATATTTGTTTCACCTCACGTGGCATCGCAGAATCGAATCTGGTGTCTCGTCGCACAGAATATGGGCCTTGAATAAGGGCCATTGGTAAACAAAGGTAGGCACTGGCTGAACGAGTAAGCATTGATAGAGGTGTGCCAACAAGGGCACCCACCACTTTACTTTGTTACACGGATCGGGGACCTCACGTTCCAACCCAGTTCTAGAACAATGTCAGCGGCATCGAAAAGACTACGAGGCGATTGGGCGGGTCGGAATCTTTGAATGTGGTTCGTCTCACTGGAATATCGATGTGCTAGGAACTTGTGCTGGTGGTTCCCCCCTTCTGTTTCGTACCACGGCGCAGCAGTCGTTTCCAGGGTCCAAGATGACAAGTCAAGTTCGGACCATGTTGATCTCCCCCGACAAGACGGCCTGGCTGCGCCCAGCCAACAACACTTAACTCCACTCGGGGGGGCCCGTTGCAAGGTAGCTCGAGTGAGGCCGATGTCTTCACGAGCAAGGCCTTTCTTTGTTCAGCAGCTGCATGGAGACCCCCAAAGCGCCAACGAGGGTGTGGTCCAGCATCCCAGCGGCTCCGTCGTTCGCCCAGCCAATCCCGTGCTGAACAACAGCAATGGAGGTTCTTTTTGTCAGTATCAGTCGGACACATCGACCTTGTTCCATTGGTCCAGATACGGTAAAAAACAAAAGTCTGGCGGCTGTTCTGGTCTACCGCACTCGTGACATTCGGTGATGTACCGGCGGCTTGGCCCGTGACTGGCGGAATTGTGTCAGGTACGTATGCTAGAGTAAATGTTATTGATTAGTCCCTCACTTCAGAACGGCATCCACCCATCAGGCGCGTTGCACTGAATGACAGCCGGGAAGATCCCCTTAGTACTAGGCTATTAGGGGTCAGGCTGCGCTCAAAGCGTTGACGCCGGAGCGCGGTTGCTGTCCCGGCGGAGGGCGATTTCTCCCCCAGAAAGCTGTTTCTAGCCTACTCCGTACTTGGAAGTACCACTTCCCTACTTTGGCATCTGATGTGTTGCCTTTGCTCCATGTTTGGCACGGATGCTGGACTGCACAAAGCGTGTTCTTGCCTTACCGCGGTTACCTACCTAGCACTCCGTGTGAGCGCGGGAAAGAAGGGGAGAGGGAAATTTTTCGCGCAGGGGCGGCGATTCCCGAGGTGTGTGTCCTATACGCCCAGGGTTAACAAAAGTGCGTCAAAAGATGTCGCTGGCAAAGGCCAATCCGCATTCTCCATTCCGTGTATCTCAAATTCCTAATGTCTGTTCGAATGCGAAAATCTAGTCGCCGTCATCACGCTTTGCCGCGACCCGCTAATGTACGTCGCAAGGGCCCAGGGGTGAGGGGAAGAGCGGCATCGTATCCCATTGCCCACCCCGGCACTCGACAAAGTTCGACTTGCAGCCTTGACGTCGTGTGGACGTCGAAGTGGTCCGACGAGGAAGCAAGACGCCATCCAGCGCGTCTTTAGGACGGTGCTAAATGTTGGCACCGGCGCCTACTCAAGCATGGGGGCTACAAGCGCCCTGGCCCACACAGAGCGAGGAAAAGCATGCCAGCGCCCCGCCAGCGCCACCAAGTTGAAGCAGCCAGCTCAAGACGACATGCAGTCGCTGGCCTGAAAAGGAAATCTGACGGTCTGCTTGGCATCAACCCATCCCGGGGGTCAAGGATCCAGCGGGGGTCTACCGGTCTAGAAGCCTTCTCTTCTGTTTGAGCCCTGAGGGTGGAGGGGGTCAATGTGGACACAGGTGGAGAGGGACATGCGGGCGAAGTCAGAGCCGGTGAGAACGGGTGCATACGTAACCCGACTTTGGTGACCCCGATCACCGAGGAGTGAGTGAAGGTCGAGAGCCTCATAGCTTTACAGCAACTGTGTTAGCACGGAAGACGGCCTAGCCGCTTCTATGGCTCTATTTCCTTCGCCCCTACCCTGATCTGATTCCGTTCGCCCTAACCAACGTTTGGAATTAAGGCGACATATATGACGAAGGATGGATATGCGGGCGTTCGGCCCAGATGCAAAGCAACTGGTCAACCATTATCCTCCCCGCTCACTGATTGGGGGTGGCTCCTCTCCAAGTTGTCTCCTCTTCCCCTCTACCAAGAAAAAAAAAAAAGGACTCCCCCCCCCCCCCCCCCCCCCCCCCCGCCAATTTCGCAGTTTGCTTCAAGCTATGCGCTGTCGTCCGGTCGTCGTCGTCGTCGTCACTCGACGGCCGCAGCAGCAAAAGCCCAAAAGTACGCACGGCGCGCCGCGTAGAGGAGCACCACCACGGCAACCAACGCCACAGCGCCGAGCCCCGCCAGCACGACGCCGTACAGCTGAAACGCCTCTTCGGCCTCCATCTTCATGAGCTTCTTCTGCTTGCTGTGGTACGGCTCTGGACGAAACGACCGGGCGATCCGCCCAAGCCGTGTGGCAGCCCACCACGACCCGCTGTTGCTGCTGTGATTGCTGCCAGTGCCAGTGCCAGTGCCGCCGCCGCCGCGAGCAGCAGAGCGGGCCAGTGAGTAACGCATGTCGACGAGGACAAGCGATACAAGGAACACCGTCAGGTTAATGGGCGTCATAATCATCTGAACCAATAACGGCGCCGTCGTCAGCTAAAACGTCTTCCGAAACGTGTTTCCCTTCATGCTATAGCCCAGGGAAGAAACGACTTAGACGAAGGGGAGATGGATGGGTGGATGGATGGAGAGGGGGGGAGGGAGGGGATTGACCCACCGAGTACAGAGCCGATGGCTGCTTGGGGCCATTGTTCCTGGGGGCCGGCACCGAGGGATTGGATGAACTGCGAGTGGTCATCGCGTCTTTCGATTCGAGATAGATTGCTGCGTGGTTCTTTTTTCTCTTCTGGGGTACAGTTGGACCACAAGTTGAAACAACATGTGTTGGAGCGATGGATGGAGAAGAAGGGGGAATGAGAAGGATGAAGGGAATCGACCACTCTAAAAATGCACTCCAGCGGATTACAGCTGATCAATGCAAACAAACCCGACGACCTTTTGGTTGCTGCGTCGCAGTGGAGGGTGAGGTCATTATGGCTCTGTTGTCTGGGCCCCCCTTCAGCCACCTACTTCGCCTCCCGGGCGCATTTCAAACCACGCAAGCTTCAACTACCCAAAACCGAAACCGAGGTCTCGCGATAACCACTAGCCCTTTCCATGTTTGAACCCGTCTTTTCGGGCTGCTGCGGGCTTTGGTTTTATTTTTATTTTTATCAAACGACCGGGCAATCCGTCTCCGAGTTGTCACAGTGAACCGGATTCGGGGTTTACTCCTGGCCTCCCCGCCCGCATTCGGGTTGCTTCCTTTTCCCGTTGCAAATGCTAAACCCATCATGATACACATCAACCTTATTCTTCTAGAGGCTACTTTGTGTTATTTTTTAATCTAAATTTGTATTCTTGGGAAGCTTTTGCCGCCCGCCCGCCCGTCAGACACTGCCAGATGCAAGGTACACACACAATCCGGTTCTGGAACAAATCTGTACGTCCCGCTCTGGCCCGTCATCGCCACGTCCAAGTTGCCTGTCGATCATTGCGCATCAACCTTGAAAATCTCACCAGTGGGCGAATGGCAAGCTGCCATGCCATGCCGCACACCCCGCTTCACATCCAGGAAACGCAACATCAGGTATCCATCATTGAAGCTCAAATGGGATATCTCAATTAAATGGCACCTACGTGAAGCCACAACAAGTCTCCTCAACCTGCTTCCTTCTCTTCCGACCTTGCCCGTCATTTTATATAATGCCAGCCGTGCCCTATTTCCAAACCCTGAATTACCCACCCAATATATGTTCAGTTATGCCAAAAGAGCTCTCTACCTGGTGTTGTGAATGTCGAGCACCAGAATATCCTCGGCGCCAATTCGTGTGAGCTCGTCCATGGTCACAGCAAGCTTCTTCTTCTCCACCATGCTGCTGACTGCCACCCAGCCAGCCTCGTCGAGAGTAGTGACGGTTGCCGATCGCTTTCCGGGGGTGATCTTGGTGGCCTCGACCAGGTGAGTGCGCTCAATGTTGTACTGGCAGAGCACGTATTTCTGGGCAGTGATGACACCCTTGATACGGGAGGTGATGAGATTGATCAGCTCTGGGTTGGTGGGGGACGTGGACTTGATGAGCACCGCCTCCGTCTCAACAACAGTGTCAGTAGCCTTCAGGCCAGCTGCTCTCATGGTCTCGCCAGACTCTGTGGTCCAATGGTTAGTATTTGACTCAATTGCTGTTCCCAATGCTGAACTGGTGGTGCGCGGCACTTACCAACAAGATCGACGATACCGTCAGCAACACCCAGGGCACAGGCAGCCTCGACACTGCCGCTCAGCTCAATAATCTTTGTTCGCATCTTTCGGGGGGAGATGCTGCTCTCGCCGTCCTGGTCGGCCTCGAGCTTGGCAAAGTACTCGGTGGCCAGGTTCACGAAGCTGGTGCCAATGTTGCAGCCGATGAGGTCCTTGGCGTTGGCGTACTGGCCCTTGGCGGGGACCTGGACCTGGAGCTTGCACGCGCCGAAGCCCAGGTGCATGACCATCTCGCTCTTTGCGATCTTGTCCTCGGCGTTGGAGAAGTCCACGGAGCTGCGGCGGGCGCGGTTGTAGGCCCGGACGCCGGCATCATGCTCCTCGACCTGGTCCCATCCGGTGATGCCGAGATCGACGCGGCCCTCGCTGACAAAGGTAGGGATATCGGCGGCGGGGAGGAAGACGAGGGCAATGGGGAGGTTCTTGACGAGGGCAAGGTCGAGACGGTTCTCGCGGCGGAATTGGATATCGGCACCCTCGAGGAGGTTCAGTGTGACCTGGTTAAGCCGGCCCTCTGCGAGAGAGAAAAAGGGCAACCGGTTAGCAACTCCTCCAAGTCTACATTCTGCATCATGGATTGCACTTACTCTTGGGCACGGCGAAAAGAAGACGGCCTTCAAGGCTGCATTGGTGGACGCCATGTTAGCATTTTTGTGTATCTTCAAAAAAGTCGATGGTGGGGTAGTAGATTCGCCATGAGCGCAGCAGCGCACGGTCAACCTGGCCTGGGAAGTCGAGGTAAAAACCAACCTTGTCACTAGATCCATGGCGGGAAGTTGAGGAGAGACGGGATTGAGCTCGAGGTGTGAATTGTGACAAAGGCGTTGTCTTGGGTATCGTCGTCGTGGTGGGAGTCTGCCCAAGTCGAGTCAAGAGTCAACACTGACTAGATGACTCCGATTGCGGGGCTTTCGCCATGATGGCGGGGCAATCGCGCTCGCCTGTGGGCTCCTCCAGCAGAGCAGCCAGCGTGGGAGGAGCTACTTGCTGGTGTCCCTCGGCTCCCCCTCCCATCAGGTCCCAATTGCTAATTGCCAATCCCACGCGCCGTCCGGGGTGCCTCCCGCCGGCCACGGTCAACCTGCTCCATGGTACGGCACGTACATGGCACAGGTACAGGCACATGTGCCTTTCCTCTGCAGCCGACGACAGCAGAGCCACCCACTGCTTGGACCCAGCCCCAGCCCAGCCACTCCCACCATCTTGCACCCACTACCCACTACTCACTACCCACTACTACTCACTATCCACTACTACCCACTGCCCCCAAACTCTCTCGGGGGCACAAATCAGGTACCGCTCCCAGGGCCACCCACCACTCTCGCCCACTGCATTGGACCAGAGGCTCCGTTCGGGTCTTGGCTGCTCCCACCGAAAAGTGCCGGGCCACCACTTGGCGCCAATGAGGGCGCTGGCAGATAACACGCACCCTCGCACGTCTTCCCACGACGTTGCATTGGACAATATAAACACTCAGCTCCTTTATCTCACACTCTTGTCTGCCGAGATACTGCGTGTGTGTGCAGGCCCTGCTTTCCAGTTGGCTCAGGCGCAATGCCGTGCTACGTCCGGTCAATTTCCTATCCCCTATTACCTGCCGGGCATATTGCCCTCCTCTTGCCCTTGCAACCAATGCCATCTGTGCCCCCTTCACCGTCTCACGCGAGGCCCCATGTGCGTGTGTGTATGTGCGTACTTGCTGGCGGCCAGTTGGGTGACCACGCGAGAACCTGCAGTTCTTGGTTCCGAGCGGGGCAGCCCAGCCAGGGGAGGAATAAACACGTATTTCGCCTCATTCTCACTGACCCTCGCTGACAGCTAGGCGTCTGTGGATGATCCTCTTGAATCGTGTACCTTTGTATCGTCCTTTTTTTTTTCTTCTTCTTCTTTTCCTTCTCTCTTTTTTTCTCTCTCTCTTTCCTCTATCATATCAAGTGTGCCTTGTTTAGAAATGACCCCTCACATGCATGCTGCCTCCTGTAAGAAATGACTTTCGCTTAACGCCGAGTGACGTGAAGCGTCATATCAGCCGTTTGGGACCCCCAAAGGGCACCAAGCGAGCGAGGCAAGCAGACTTGCATGTGGAGGACAGGCAAGCCGATCCGACACATCAGCTGGAACTAGACCAGGGAGTGAATACGAAGTAACACCCATATTACCAGGAGCAGATCACCGGGTACACAGCATACACCATCACACGCCGCGCTGCAACGCTCTCGAGGCAACTCGCCATTTAATGACAAGACTATTCGTCGCCGAATATGCACAGGGCGCCGCGGTGAAGGAGAGTGTCCCGGAGGGAGAGGTGCACTGTGGGACACGAGCAGGGATGCCTTCGCACTCATCTGCACTGTGCGCCCAGTTGCCGCTGCCAAGGGGTACACCTATAACCATACCTGAAAAGCAGGTTTCATTGACCATACATGCAGTTACTGTCGCGGGCTTGCATGAGGGCGCAGTTTCTTGTACACTTTTGACCTTGCGGAAACGCCGATCCGCAAGCGTCGGCCATGTTGAGAAAAAAAAGAAGAAGAAAAAAAGCAAAGAATTGGGAGCGGTCAGGTCTAACGTTTGCTTGCGCCGCTCAGTGGGTTGATGCTAGCAGCTGGGTCTAGAAAGTCTCCAATGCAACATAGAAGAAAGAAAGAAGAAAAAAAAGGCATCATTCGGACGAAAATGGGGGTTACCATGGTCCGATGCTACCTGACTCGCAGATGATGCTATTTAATGCAGATGCTATGTTCTAGCTCATGATTTATTTGCTTATTGTCGCTTTTTTTCTTCTCATTTGGGCGCCAGCCAAACCTGTAGATCTCTCTAATGGATGTGTCTCAATCAGCACCTACTAGATTTTTAGGTGCTTTGGCGGCGATTGCTAGGCAACGTTGCCCGAGATCTTGTGGAGCAATGGTTCAACCAACACAGGCTAGGTGCCCTGCTACCGCACGGAAAGGTGCGGCGCTATCGGAGCCTAGTCGGTCTAAAAGCGCTGTTGGTCCTTGGGTCCGGGCAAGGGGGCCGCTGGAGCCACAGGTACTGAGGCCGGCATTCTTGACAGCAGAGTTTATTGCCAGGTACCATCTCGCTCCAGGTTGCAGGGGCCGACGGAACCTACTGTAATGTGCCCTCGGGAGCAAGCGCGCTAAGACCCGTGTCGGAACATGATGGCAGACGGGGGGTTAGACGACCAGAAGAGCGAGTGTCACATCGCTCGCCCGCGGATTGTGGGCTGCGTCCGGGTGCACCCCGTGGAGAGCTGCGCCTGGAGTTTGGAAATGCCGAGCCTGATTCATGGCAGCCATCCTGTATTCAGATGACTCATGTCAGATGGACAAGCAGCTGTCAAGCTTGTTCGCGCAACGAGCTCCGGGGCCCCACACGGCCAGCTAGCAGGGCTAACCGCTGTTCGTTGGGGGCCGGCATTACCTATGCAGAGCTCTCAGGCTGAGTTTAGAAACGAGACACAGGGTCCAGATACGCGTCATTAACCAGAATTGTCCTTATTCATGCCTCTAAGAAGGCTCGTGAGAAACATTATTTCGCTGTCAAATAACACCCAGTAAACGCCCCCAAAAATTCACTAGTAGTCGTCATCGTCGTTCTCTCCCTTTAGGTTGGAATCCTTCCTAATGGGAATTTTGATGCCCTGCGCAGCAAATGTCTTGCTGAGCGGCGTGCTTTCGCACACGCCTGGGAATTTCTTGGCTGAAAATACATGGAAAACCTCACTGAAGCAAGATGCCAGAATCGGCGCCTTTCCTCGGTTGACGGGGTACCCGGTCTCTGGGTTTGGGTTGGCCACGTTCACAAAGGAGAACCTCAGCCTGTGAAATATGAATTAGTACACGTTTCTCCTGGTTGCGTTCAGCTTCTTACCTAAAGGGGCCTTCAGTTCGAACACTGAGGTCCTGTAGGACAAACCAGATTCCAATCTTTTCTTGCGTGTCGTGGAGGCGGAACGCGCTCGCTGCAAGACTTCCAATGAGGTTCCTGGTAAACATGCCCTGAGGCTGGCCTCCCACGACAGACATTCTAGCCATGCCATTTTGCTCTGGGTAGCCATTTTGCGTCTCGTCTCTATAGCCGATACCTGGGACATACTGTCGTGCAGGTCCGAATGAACCATTCGGAGGGTAATTCGAGGAAGCTAGTGTACATGTCAGTGTCCTGCTCTTTGAAGTTCGTTTTCCAAACGAAACCCACCAGCTTGATATCCCTGCTGTTGGCTAGGATAATCATAGGAAGACTGACCGTATCCGGGGTCCCGGCTTGGGGGCAGGGACTGCTGGTGGTATGCAGGGCCATTCGAATTTCCATTCATAGCTGCTGTGTACGCATAAGGAGTTGTGGATGAGATGGATGGTGTTCCGGCAGATGACCGGACGAGGTTTACTTCCTGCGTACCATCTTCATTCCATAGATCAACATTGAGCACAAACATTGAAAAATCAATCTCACTAGACGCATGCCGTTAGTCATGAGTTTTCCAATCCCAATACAACCGAGAGCACATACTTAACGTCAACTTCTTTGAGCAATGACATGTCAGTAATGACAAGCCGCACGCAAGGTGGGGGAGTAATGGGTCGTCGGTCCTGTGATGAATTAGAGAAGAGCTTTCGGCATTGTGGCTGAAGCAGTCATTGGGTACCTTGTCACCGAAACCACACATGCGAGCTCTACGAGGCTGTTGCACAACATCGAGTCTAACCATTACAATGTCAGCGAACTCCAGCCAAGGACGATGCAAAGGTCAAAAGCCTGGGAGCGTACTCGTATTTTCTGTTGGTATGCGGATCGACCTTGGAGAAGGCGGGAACCATCTGCTCAGGACGGGCAAGTTGGTCGTTCGAGGGAGGCGCGGGGGGAGGCATGTGTGCACCGTTTTCGTGTCGAGGCGGCGGTGGTTGCTGGTGAGGGTTTGGGAGCTGGTGTGGAGGGGCATGGGGTGCTTGGTGGTACAGCTGGTGTTGGAGAGGAGGTGGTGGGGGAGGCTGCTGGTGTTGTTGATGTTGGTGCTGGTGCTGGTGTTGGTGCTGCTGGTGCTGATGCTGATGCTGGTGCGGAAGCGGGTGAGGAAGAGGGTGAGAAAGAGGGTGAGAGACGGGTGGAAGCTGAGGATGCGGCGGCTGCTGCTGCTGCTGTGAATGATAGGCGTTCATGGAGGGTAGCTGATGAGACTGGTAGCCAGGCGGAGGGCCCCCGTTGCCCATGGGGTGCGACATCTCGGGGTGGTAGGCGCCGTTCATGGCTAGCGAAGCAAACGAGGCCTTCTCCAAGAAGCGCCCGCAGATGACGAAAGGGTGGTCTCACGCAGCCAGGTCGGCGGCACGTCGCGGTTCGGGAGCGCGAGGAGCAAAGATGCAAAGTCTGGAGACCAAAAACGCGGGCGCAGAGGAGAAGCAAACGGCGACGAAGCGAGTGAAGAAAATGGATGGATTGAAAAGTGAGGAACGAGCTGGTATATGTCGTCGTCGCGGGTCACAGGTGGAGAAGGAACCCTGGCCTGCCTTTGCGGGAGGGGGGTCATTTTTTAAATGGGTTTGCCCAGTTTGCCAGAGGGTGGGTGTAGTACAGTTCCATCAAGGGCCGCTTCTCCGTACAGTGCGCCATTGTTCATGTCTCGCTGCCTTATCGATCAAGGCCCGCTCAAACGTGCAATTGCTGGGCTTTGATACGAGTTTTTCTTCTTGTGCTACCCAGACTGCAGCGTTTGAGCGCTCTCGAACATGCTTTCTTTTTGCCCATCTCCCTTGCCATGCGTCGGTTTTCTTTTTTCCTTCTGCGGGCACCAAGTGTCGCAGGTCAGCTGAATCCAAAAGTGCCGCCCCTTGGCTTACATTGGTTGCCAAACTCTCGAGGCGTGACCCGGAGCGAGAGACATTGTACCCGCCGGATCTTCACCCATTGTTGGCGGCTGGCTTCTCTCGTGCGCTTGTGCATCAGATACATCACATTCACTCCGACTACCAGTGGTACCGCTGTACCCTGTGTTGATCAACTCCCCTTTCAGGTAGTCTACCAATGTCTCGGGCTGTCCCTGGCTTCCATTTCCCTCACTCACCGCGCGCCGACCCCGGCCCAGTTTTATACATTAGGTGCTACGTAGAGTTGCACAGGTCGCACTTTGAGTGCATTGCGCTAGGCAGCCTTCGTTGGCACTTTTTTCATGCTCTTTTCTTTTCTGGTTCACCTGCAGCCGCCTGTGTCCAGGTGTCTTGGCGGGAGAAACATGCTAGAAGACACCAAAACAGGTAAAGTGGAAGAGACGAAAAGGGAGATTGGATTTTATATACACGGGTAATTTCATGTAGCCATATCCACCAATTGATTTCTTAGCAAACAGCTGGATACTCAATCACAAAATCCAGACAAGACACGTAGGGCTGAGAAGCTGCCAACTAGTGGCGGAAAAGCTCTCTAGCTGAAGCCAAAAACAAAATGGTAATGCCAAGCCTGCTCGCCAATAAAACGGTACCTCAAAATTGATCCGCAAACGAATATTGTTTCAATTCCGTTTTTTTTTCTTTTCAAAAAAAAAATTATATTCTACTTGTCTGTCTATGATTAGCGTGATTATTGCAATTGACTCCCAAGAAAGTCATAAATATGCATGCATTTCAACACATCAAATACAGTGCGGGGCACCTAGACCGTTCAAGGCAACGTCCCAACAAAAGCACGTTATTCTCATGTCAACAACTAAAAATCCCAAAAACATTGAAATAACCCGAAAATTGTGGTCAATTAAAAATATCCGCATAGCGTTACATTATCACATGCATTCGCTTCAATCTTTCTCATATACCTTATTGATGGTTCATTTCATCATCCTGGATAGACATGATCCTGGAGCAGAAAAACTAAAGTCGCAGGTAATTAATTTCTCAGTGAGACACAATTTTTTGTCTGCCTAAGTTCAGCAACGACATGATTGTGGCGAGACCATCACGGCACCGCACATAAATAAAGTATTTATCGGGCATTAGTGAATCTGACATGTCTCACGTGGAACTCTGATTGATAAATCATCTACTTTAGGTTCGCAGGTAGGCCGGTTGGAAGTGGGAGACAATCTCATGCTCAAGGACAGATCTGGGTGTGTGTATGGGTAAGTGACTTTGCAGCTGCAGCACGCAAAGACAAACCCGCATGCCCATGTCATGGCTGAATCTAGGTGCTATGTAGGTTCTAGGTTGACGACGTAATTGTGCTTAGATGGTCTTGGAGATTGTAGATCTCCCTCGCCAAGACACGGCACATCGCATCACTTGGGTGGGCGCGGACCAAAACGCCTCCGTGGAGGCCATCTGCGGGAAACCCCATCGAAGCCGGGCGATGGCGATGCTGGAAAATGAGGCTCGGCACTCGCACCTGCATTTGACTGCTTCCCCAGAATTGGTGCACATGGTCCCTGGGAGAGACACATCGATGGGGGGGACGGCTCCAGGCGGGAAGAGGGCTCGCTAGGCTGACACTTGCCCTTGGTCCCTCCCCCTCCCGTCGCCCGCACCGCATCGCGAGTTAGTAGTTGGCCAATGTTAAAGGCCCTTCCCCTGGGGATTTGTCGATTCGCGGGAGATGCAAGCAATCCTCGAGGCGATCCCAATGGCTCGGACCAAGCCAAATGCCCCGAAACCCAAAAACCTTAAACTTCAATTGCGAGGAGGCCGGTTCTCATTGGGTCGCTCGAGGTGGACAGGTGTGGTACGTACCCGTCCCAGGGCTAGCAGTCTTTGGCTGGCCACGAGGACAACCCACGATGGGGCTATTTCATTACGTTTCTGTTAGTCAAGGAGTCACCGACACCAGCACTTCTTGGCTCCCCGCGCGCATCCAACAAGAGGCCCTGTACGCTAGGTCACTCGCCCTCTCTCGCTTGCTGTCTCCCGCGGCACTGGGGTCGCCGAGCCCCGAACCTGTGGGCGCCCTGGCGTGCTGTGCAGGCGACTAATTGCATCGAGTAGCGGTGCAGGGCTGCGCAAACCCGCTTGCCAAAGCAACCCTCTCAATTCCACCGGGCCAACAGGCAAATGTGTCGTTTTTTTTTTAGGGCGTTGAGACCATGCGAGCGGGGAGAATAGACGCACCCCTCTTCTTCGTTCGCTCGGGGTTCCTTGCTCACCGATTGTCAAGGTGAAAGCACGTCTTGTCCCAGACAAAGAGGGCGACGATGGAGGTGGAGGGGCGTGTGCGAGTCGCCATGGCGGTTCGTTCGTCCTAGTTTCCCGGCGCCTAACGTGCCCCTCCTCGATTCGGCGTGTCGCTCGGGCGGTGGAGGTAAAGTGATCATGGGACGTATGAGAAAAAAATTCGAGCCCATGAGGAAGGACGAGGATGCTAGGCAAGGAAGCCAAGTCGTCCTAGTGGTGGCCATGGTACATGGGAGAGGAAAAATAGACATCATCAGCCCCCCTCCTCCTCTCACTCCCCTTGGCATTGGAATAAATAACCATCCATCCGGAACTTGACGTGATTCCTACTCCCTCTCGACATCATCTTTTCCAAAGTCGCAAAGGCAACGCGGGCCCTTTTCCTCCTGATTCACTTGACTCGTTGTTGTCTTGACCGCCACCACCGCTCCTCCTTCAACAACAGCACTTCCCCTTTTGCGCAATTCCCAACCATTGTCGCACAGACTCGTCAGACGCTCTCTCTCTCTCCTTCACCAAACTCCTCACACCACAAGCAACTATGCTCGCCTCTCACGGACGCGGTGGCGCCGGCAACATGGCCGACACGGCCAAAACCACCAAGCCCACCACCAAGGATCTCCAGACTCCCACCCTCAAGAGCTCTGTTGTAACCACTGGTCGCGGAGGCACTGGCAACATGGCCAAGAACAGCGACCCCCGCGAGACTCGTAAGCGCCAGGACGTCGAAGCGTAAGTCCCAATTCCCATGTCCCGCAAAACGAATGCGACCGAATCTCGCATTCCTTTTTTTCCCCAACATGCTGACATCCTTTCGCAGTATTCCTCGACGAGCCAGCTCTACTGCTCAGCATGCCGGTCGCGGTGGCGCCGGCAACGTCTTCAAGGAGGAAGAGATTGCATTGGCTCGCAAGGCCAGCAATGACAACGCTCTTGACGACAGCACCGAAAACCTGGCCGTCAAGGGCAAGAACTGGCTCTTTGGCAAGAAGCCTTGAGTTATGTCTCGATCCTTTCGCATCCTTTTCTTTTCCCTCAATTAATATTCCCCGCGCATCATGCGCCCCTGTTTTAAATCACGTCTTGTTGTTTCTTTCGTGTATTGGCCTGTGTGCGCGCCTCTGTCAAAGCTTGGTGTTTTCTGGTGTTGGGTGCCTTACGGGCAAACGGAAATGGGATCGCTTCATGACTCAAGTCAAGTCAACAAAAGGAAGGAAAAAAAGAGATACCAACTGCCATGTCATGAATTTAGATGAATTGTATCATGATCTTGATTTCTATACTATTACACGACTTTTATCTTCTTTTCTTTTTCAGTGACCCCTCTTCTCTCCCATGCCCATGATTGGTTCTCACTTCGACGTATCTGATAAGGCACACCCTTCCTTCTTCCTATCTTTCCAAAGATAGCGAGCGGCATATACCTATATCGTATGCTATAGAAGACCAATCGGGTTTGCTCGTTCTGTCATGGATATCTCTTTTAGTTCTTTGTTAGCCGGTGAACCTCCTCAAAGAAATGCTTGAGGTTATCAGGGTTGACGCCAGGTGTGATGCCTATGTGTTTTTATCGTCAGTCTCTCGCTGCTGGAAGAAATGGTCATTTCTTATCAACTTACCGTGGCCCAGGTTGGCGATCCATCCCTTGTTGCCTACCCAGAAGCCGTCCACCATCTCTTGAACCGCAGCAGTGATGGCCTCCTTGGTGCCATACAGCACACCAGGGTCGGCATTGCCCTGGAACACGACATTGCGGTCTCCACGAATCTTAACAGCCTCCTTGGGGTCCTGCAGCCAATCCATTCCGACCACGTTGTAGCCCAGGCTGCATGCAGAGTCCAGTGCGTGCCAGGCGCCCTTGGGGAATACGGTCATTGGCACACGATCTAGGCCGAGACTCTGCAGCTTCTGAGGCAGCTTCTCTGAGATGTGTGCCAGGTATGGCTCAGAGAATTGGCGGTATGATGCGGGGCCGAGCTCGCCTGCCCACGAGTCAAAGACCATGACCAGCTATTCCGATCCATCGTCAGCAAACTACTCCTCAACGCTCAGTGTATGTGGGATCTTGTCTACCTGTGCTCCGGCCTTGACCTGCAATGCCAGGTGGTCCACGCAGATATCAGCAATCTTGTGGAGCAACTTCTTGGCCTCCTCGGGGTACTTGTAGATCCATGTCTTGACCTGAGCAAACAGCTTGGTGCCACCGCCCTCGACCATGTAGCAGAAGAGAGTCCAGGGAGCGCCACAGAAGCCAATCAAGGGAACACGCCCAGCAAGCTTCTTTCGCGTCAGGGTAATGGCATCGTAGACGTAGCCGAGCTCGGCAGCCACATCGACGTCCCGTGAAAGAACCTGCTCGTATTGTCCATCGTCGGGGGATTTGAGGGGAGTCGGGAAGTGCGGGCCCTTCTTGTCGATCATCTCGACGACCATTCCCATGGCCTGGGGGATGACAAGAATATCGGAAAAGATAATGGCGGCATCGAGGAGTCCGGCGAATCGCTCGACGGGCTGCAGAGTCAGGGTCGATGCGACTTCGGGGTCGCGGCAGCACTCGAAGAAATCGCGGCCGCCCTTGGCCTCATGGTACTCGGGGAGGTAGCGACCGGCTATTCGATAAAGTCAGCCGCTTGTCTCCATGGTCGGCTCGATTGGGAGCTAGGTTGTATGTCCTTACCCTGTCGCATCACCCACATAGGAGGGCGCTCAACCTTCTCGCCTATTCACCAGCAAGTGTCAGCACAGCCTGCGCCCCAAGTGGCGTGAAGCTTGAAGAGTATACTCACCCCATGCTGTTCGAAGCAGCAAGTCGTTCTGGAGAGGCTCGAAGTCGTGTGTCATTTTGTCGTTTTGGTGTTGCGTTGAGTCGAAAAGCCAAACTACTACCCCGCCGCTTCAGCTTTCGGGCAGACTTCAATTGACTAAGTACTCGCGTACTAATGGAGGGGCCCAGCCAGTACGTATCGACGGGTTGAGAATTCCGGGGTATCCGTTTTGACTGGGCCTGTGTCCTGTGGGCCAAACTTCACAAAGCGAATCCGAGAAACAACGAAAGAACCTTAAAGACTGGTCCAACTATTTTTAAAAAAGAGAAATGAACTTATTGAAAATATATAATTAGATACGGATTTTACGTGTTTATTTGTTCATGTCGAATTACAGTAGAAGGAATTTGTGGTCGCAGACTGTTTCCCTGCTGGTTGCTTGCTTTCATAGCACATGGCTGGAAGTGTCTTAGTGCCAGGACTGCCTTCTAGGCGCTAGGCCAGCACCAAGCTAAGGTACCCTGCACCAAGCCCGGAGACGATCGGGCCGACACGCTGTCGTCTTCTGGAGCTATCGCGCGCAGCATCATTCGCCATCTGGACTTTAGGAATCGGATAGCTACCTGGCAGCATTTCGTCCCCCCCAACGGCCAACAGGACCATTGTTCAACCTCCCACTTCGTCGAGATCACATCTATCCTACAAGCTTGCGCGACTCTCCTTCCGCGACCGCCGCCATGCCGTCCGAGCAAGAGTTCCAGATCAACCCCGTCGTCCAGGAGTCGGTGATACACAACACCAAGGCGAGTCCCTTGTTCCCTTCAGCCAATCCCACTAAATAAACATCATTCTAACATTTCCTGTCCATGCGCGTAGACCCTCTCCAACCTCCACAGCTTGAGTGCATCGATCTTCGGCGTGAGCGCAGGTATCCTCGGTCTTGAATCCTACAGCGGTTTCCTCGTCTACTTCGTCTTCTCCTTCATCACCACCCTCCTGTTCTACATCTTCAAGGTCGCTCCCGAGTCTCTATCCCAAGGCCACCCTCCTTTCGATGCATCTCGCTTCTACCGTGGCGTATTCGACTTCTGGCTAAGCGGTGCCTTTGGTGGCATCTCTGGCTTCATCTTGACGTGGACATTATTCTACGGCCTCGTTCGGGCGTAACGATCAATTACAATGGAGGTCTCTTGGCATGCGAATGGCGTAATTGGCGTTTTGGGAAAGTTTGTTGAACGACTACTACTGTCTTGTAGCTCAGGTTGACGGAATACATCTTGCATTCAAAGCTATTCAAAAACCATGTACACGCGCTACAAAATAATCAAGTCGCAAACAATAAACAATCACTCAAGCTTAATCAACAATCTCAATAACCTTTCCAACAAACCCTTCCAGCCCGGATTTATCCTGACTTCCTCCTTCCAAGAGAATTACTCGTGAACCCAACTCGATCCACTCTCGGTGATGAAGCAATTCCAATGACACCTCAGTCTTGCCTTTTTGTTGCTCTGCTCCTTTCTTGGTCTCGACCTCGGCATCTTCGTTGAGATTGAAAATATCGTCGATATCGTCCGTAGCTACTGTATCAGCCCCCCAGTCCCCATCCTGTGGGGAAATGCGTAGGATCCGAGCCACTGTACGGATGCTGGCAATGTAAATATTTACAAAAGAGCCGACTGCCAGTGCATTGGTATCTGGATCGTTGAATAAAGCCGTAAACCCGCTCGCGGCTTGCAATTTCAATCCAGTATCTGCCATGTGTTTCGAAGGCACAGCCAGAATCATACCTCGTCGTATGCGTGGAACTTCCGACACGTTGAGTTTGTCATTCGAGTTCGGCTGGAGGACGATTCCAATCGAACCAGCTTGGCCAGCTTCAAGAGTTAAGACAGGAAGACGAAGATTTCGAATGCTCACGATCTGCGCATTATGCCACTCTCCAGAAATTGTTGAGGCTGACACTGCATTCTTCATTGCAATCCGAGCTAATTCTGCCGAAGATGGATGCGATATTGAAAGCCCATAGCTGCCCGGAGATGGTCGATCTTCTGGAGTCGAGCCGCGCGGGTCGTCCTCTTCCGAAGGAAAGGGCCCTATCACAATCTTGTCGCCAACCGAGAGACGCCCAAAACGCAGGTGACCAGAAACCACAACGCCCTGCTCTGTGTGTTTTCCTAAGGGGTCAGCCATGGTGCTGTATGATGCCGGCAAACTAAAGGTATCGTCGATGTGGAAAAGGCAACTTGGTTGTTCGGGATTCAAGGCCATTCCAACAAAATCTCGAGACGTTGGTGCTGGCGGCAAAGGTAGGTTTTCTAAGAGAGCATGCAATAAACCAACGCCACTTCCCTTTACGGCGCTTGTCAATACAATGGGAACAAGTTGAGTCAATTGGTCGCTCTGAGATATGCTTTTCAGAAGCTCTTTTACCTTAGCCTCATCTTCCGCGGGTATTTCGCGAAGTTCCTCATGCTGTCTCTGATCAGGCTGGAGAATCTTTGGTGTACGACCAACATCTTTGATCGCAGTAAGAACCTTGATCATTGTCTTTTGGAGACTTGACTTGGACGCGAGATCCAGCTTTGTGATGACAATGGCCATTGGCACGTCCATCTTAAGGGACAAGGCCAAGTGAGCCTTGACAAGATCAACCCCAGCTGCGGTAACTCCTAGGACGTCTTGCGCAGAATATGTTGCCCCAAAACTGGTAGGTGCTGTGTCTGCATCATCGGCGGCGATACACAATATGACCCAATGGGGCGCCCAATTCATTAGCCCACGCAGGACTGTGCGTCGATATCTGGGGTGGCCTGCGGAATCACAGACGAAGACGAGACGGCCATCCTCTGAATAGTTGTGGATATCTACCCAGGACTCAATGTTGCCATGGGAATAATTCAGGATGGCGCCATCTTTGTATCCAATCAGCTCTTGGGCAATAGAGCTGGTGACTCCTGAGACAACTTCATGCCGATGTTTCAATAAACTAAGGCGACTTTTGCCACGACCGTTGTCAAGAGTCCCTGTGGACAGCGTACCAAGCAAGCTGGATTTGCCTGACGTTGTAGGCCCAGTGAATGTGACCCTCAGCTGTACCGTCGTGGAACTTCCACGGCTGGGGACTGCAACACTATCGGTTGTGGATGCGTGGTCAGAATTTGCCCTAGCCATCGTCTCGTTTTCTACCATGAAGCCAAGGTTCGGCATTACCAATGCTTCTGCAACCCATAACTTTCCCGTTCGTATGAGTGTAGTTGGAACAGTAATTGGGTTATCAACCAATTCAGTTGATTCAAGCCATTCGCAGTCTCCGACTATGACCATACGGAGAACTTCAACTGAGCAACCCAAGCTAGCAGCCATGACTCTGAGAGTTGCGATGCTCTCATCCATCTCATCTTTTGTCAGGCCAATAAGAGTTCCATCGTCCGACACACCAATTTCGTACAGGGCGCCTCGCGACTCTTCAAGACCCGGGACAAGCTTACTCAATTTGACTGGTACTGTGAGGTCGACATTGTCATCAGGCAATTTAGGAAGAGCCAGCTCCTTGGAGCTAGATGCATGATATGGGGATGACTGTTGTAATCGCCACAATAGTTGTGTAGTTAAGTGCTGGAGCCGCTCTTGTCTTGGTTGATTGGAGGCAGCCGGGATTGGACTTGGAATTTTGGGGCCACGGCCTTCTTGGGGTCGCGGAGACGTAGACCCGGAATTTGTCGTGCTCATTCTTTTAAAAACCCTTCGCGGCCTCAGCAACAAGTGTAACTTGTACTCGGTTGGTCCACTCTGGGGCTCTGCTTCTAATTTGGTGACACCATATTCGGACAGCAGGCCGGGCTGTACCTGCGCTGTTCCAGAGGCCGAAGAGGCTCGACTGTCTCCATCGCTACTCTTGCCTGGCTCTTTCGGTAGCAACCAAGGGGATGACACCCTCGGAGGGTCTGGATCATACGTGAATACGGAAGCCATGGCTAAGACGTGTTGTGAGGGCGGATGAAAATCAGGGGTGAAAACTGCGGTGTAGCTGGAGCACAAGCTGAAGGCTTAGGTTATTGAGTATATGGCGCGCCGCTGTATTGTGGGTATTAAGTCGATAGATATGTCGCCAACTAAGGAGAAAAGGCACTGTTTCCTGGATATCATTTTGATGGCTCAATTATTGAGTATGGTGATGGCGGTGATGCAATGTATTGATCACACAATTCGACACGATCAGCTAGCTCAGAAGAGAGAGGACATGATGGCGGATGTCGTGGTTTTGTGTGGTGATTGGAGTAGATCTGAACCAGGCCTCGATTCAGATTCGTCGGTAGCAGACTAGGATGACTCAAGGCGTCTGCGGACTTAAGTATGAGTAGGAGGTCCAAGCAGACAATCCAAGGCAGGGCTGCCGGCCGACCGAGACGGAGGTTGACTTGGAGCAGGAGTGACGCATCAGGCCGACCAGCCAATCACAAGGTTGTCGCCAGAGGCTGTGTCTGCTGTAGTGACCTCAGTGGTCGCATACAGAACATGTCTCAGCGGGTCCCGGGAATCTTCAGTGGATCCGCGACCGCCTGCTCAGGCGTCTCCACCCCCAAAGTCCACTATCCACTCCCAAGAAACGGTGGAGAGGATAGCGGGCACTGACAGGAAGCAACTGGCAGGTTCATGATGGGTCGATATACTCTGCACGTGATATTTCATGGCTTGAATTCGAGTCCGAGTCCGGCATGACTCAAAACTACAGATGAATCATCCCGTGTTGTTGGTTCAGAGCATGCACACCACTCGTGTACAATAAATAATGACGCCGTGATGGGAAACCTCTATGAGCATCTCCAACGTGCTGGCAAGTGGCTTTAAAGTACCTGTCAAAGAGCCATTGTCATGGAGATAGTTGAAGGTAGCTTGAAGAGGCCATCCAACTATTGGATGAATAACTCGTCAGGACGACGAAGCTATTCTATCAAAATGACTAGAGACGCGAGCTAGGCTTCCAACGCGCAGTCTCTAGATGAGCACTGCTGCTGCTCGCCAATTGTTTGCCCGCGACCTGGCTCCATCCCCAATCGCCTAACCGAATACGATAAAAGCAAATATCCCTTTCAATAAAGTCCCGAATATTCCATCGAATCAAAGTCACAGCTGTACTGGGTTAAGTAGCTCGAGGCTGACTGCTTTAGCTCTCATCAGCTCGGCGCTGACCGGCAGACGCGTGAGCGCCGCCACCCACCTGACGAGGCAACAAGCTGAGCCACAAATTGATTGATGGTGGTCGCTAGGAAGCAATGGGCGGCAGAAAATAGCTCCATGCACGTCTTGACTGACGTCGCATCCCCATCCCCAGTGTCACAGCCCCCCTGGAAGGCCTGAAGCTTAGCATGTGCGAGTGCGCCTCAGACAGAGTCTTGGCCCCGTTCGCTTTGCTTCAAGGGGATCCATGATATGCGGCCGCGGGAATGGAGGGGTCGAATCGAGGGGCTTGCGGGGTCCATTCTAATAAAAGCTCACGTCCAATACTTTTGGGCGCTTGTTGGGCGGCTGGAGGCTTGTGGCTCAGTGGCAACCCACTGGGGACTGTGTGGCAAGCCTGGCAGCAGCTTGACTTTAGGCTCGACAAGCCCGACGGGCGCCTGATTCAAGCCCGCATTCCCCATTCCCGAAACAACCTACAAGGTCACCGCCCGTAGGGGTCCGCCCCTCAGTCCTCAAGGCCCCCTCCACCTCCACTGGCCAGCCTCCGTCCTTTCATAAGAAGGTCCGTCTCCTTATTTTCCTTCAGAATAAGCGAGCCTCCATTTCGACTTTCCGACCATTTACACCCGTACGACACTCGAATTACCAAGGTTGGCAAGCTACCCTCCTCGTGCCGCCATGAAGAAGTTTGGTTTTGGCAAGAAAAGCGATGACGGCGACGACGCCAACCGCAATGCCCTCTTCGGACGCAAGAAGTCACCCCCGACCGCCTCCGACAACCCTTATGCCCAACAAGGCGGAAACGACCCATATGCGGACAGCGCAAAATATGCCAACGTGTCGTCTTACCAGCAAACCCGTGCCGGTCTGAATGGACCCCCCGCTGGGGGTGCTGGTGGACAGCAACAGTCCAACCCATACGCTGCTTCAGCTGGTGGCGGCGGATACGGTGCTGATAGATATGGATCCGGAGGTGGCTATGGCGGCAACAGATATGACAACGCTGGTGCCCAGCCATCTGCTGGAGCTAGAGGCCCTGGTGGCTATGGTGGATTTGGCGGCGATGAGCCTGATTCCAACCGTGATGCTCTCTTTGCCGGTGCTTCAGAGAGACAAGCCGCCCAAAAACAAGCTCCTCCAGCTCCCGGCGGTGCCTATGGGCAGCAGCCACCCTCAGGAGCAGATGGTGGCTCCTACGGTGGCTATGGTGAACAAAGACAATTGACTGCCGAGGAACAAGAGGAGGCCGACTACCAGGCCATTCTAGCAGAGAAGCGACAAGTCCAGCAAGAGAGTGCCTCTTCCGTGTCCCGTTCAGTACAAATGGCCCGCCAGGCTAACGAAGTGGGACGAGCTACTCTTGCTCGACTGGGTGCCCAAGGCGAACGATTGAATAACACTGAGAAGCACCTCGACTTGGCTGCCAACCAGAACAAAATTGCCCAGGACCGAGCCGCAGAACTTAAGACACTCAACAGGAGCATGTTTGCAGTTCATGTCAGCAACCCGTTCACCTCCAAGTCCCGCCAGATCAAGGCCGACGAGGAGGTCTTGTCTCGTCACCGAAATGAAAGAGATGCTCGAGAGACGACTCGCCGCGAAGGCTTTTCAGCCAACCAGCGCATGGAATCTACCTTCAAAGAACTTGATCGAGGTGCGCCGAGACCCGCTGCAGGCCGCAAGAAGGATTATGGTAAATTCAACCTCGACGACGAAGAGGGTGCCGATGAGCTTGAGGATCAGATTGACGATGGCCTCGACGAGCTGGAAGGCCAAGTATCCATGATGAACATGGTTGGCCGAGCCATTGGTAAGGAGGTAGACTCACAAAACAAGCAAATCGACAGAATTATGCAGAAGGTAAGTAATTTTGACGTGTTCGATATTGTACTGGATACTAATACGTGCAACAGAGCGACGCTGTCGATGATGCGACCAGGATGAACCGAGAACGCTTGGCGCGTATTAAATAAAGACCTGTAAAGCGCAAAATCAATGCCATGGCCGTTTTCGACAGACCCCCCAATAAGTGCAAATTTTTTTGGGGCATGATCCCGCGCGCTATGTTTGGAAATGGAGCTTCTTCTGCGTATGTCGTCCTCCCTTATGTGCCCTCTATCCACAAAGCCCATGCTTGGAGGGACAGGCCGAAGATAGGCATCAGATTTCTCCTGATGGAACCAGAGGGCGTTGGGTATTTATAACGCCTTAGGGTAAAACATGACACCGAATTTTTGTTTCTAGCCATCCGTAATGTCTTGGTGCACTCACGACTGAGTTTGGGTCACCAGACAATGTGTCTTTTGTAGATCTCCTTTTAAAAGAGGTAGAATCAACATTGCTTTAGAATCTATTATTTCCTAGTTTGAATAATACTAATCCGCGTTATTGAGAAATGTGATAGCATGTTTTTAGAGCTTCGATGATCAAAAAGGATACGAGGTCAGAACGACCTCTAAAACGTGATCAGGCACAACGGCATATGATTCAACCAAAATTAACGTTAGCTACTAAAATAAAATGATAAATATTTGTCTAGAACGAGAGCTGGGCTAGAACTTGAGGATGAAGTTTTCTCAGTCTGTTCAGTAGCCAGTGCTGGCTGGCTGGGTACCCAGTTGTCCTTATACACGGGTCGTGGATAAACACAGTGTGTCGTCTCACAAAACACTGTATAGAGAGGCCCCTGTCAACCACCTACCAAACAAATTTTCTAGCAGAACTTGGACACAAGGCGGGTGTATCAACACCATATTCATCATCAAAATGGCGTCCGAAAACAACGCAGCACACCCAGCCAAGAGGCGGAAGACTAAAACAGATCCCAATGCACTCAATATTGGAGGCAAAGCCATTTCGCTTGAGGGATACCTGACAGCGCCGGCCCCAAAAAAGTCGGCCAAGGAGGCCAACACCACAAAAGCGGCCACAGACATAAGCCAACAAACCAAGGAGGCCGTCGATGTCCCGGCGCAACGAAAAGAAAGCTCTTTCGCTGGCCCAAAGAAACCATTTCGCGGAAAGGACTCTGACAAGAACCGAAGTCGGGAAGACCGCGGCCTCCTCAAAACGCGCCAACTGCTTCCCATTTGGCAGTACAGGAATCACATCCAGAAGGCCATGCGCAACCCGGATAGCGATGTTCTCGTCTTAGTCGGTGAAACTGGTTCCGGTAAAAGTACCCAGGTCCCACAGTTTCTCTATCAAGAGTCATGGTGTAGGCGGCATAAAGTCAAGGTTCCAGGATCCGATGAGGAAGTCTTTGTCGGCGGAATGATTGCTATTACGCAGCCAAGACGAGTGGCTGCCACGACTTTGGCTCACCGCGTCGCCCAGGAAGCAGGAACACCTTTGGGAAAGGGCCGGCCCGATGGTATGGTTGGTTACTCGGTGCGATTTGACCACGTTGTTCCCAAGGGTTCCAAAATCAAGTTCCTCACGGAGGGAATGCTGCTACAAGAGTTATTGCGAGACCCCAACCTCCGAAGCTACAGCGCAATAGTAGTCGATGAAATCCACGAGCGGAGCTTAGATGTCGATCTCCTTGTCGGCTTCCTAAAGCAAATCCTTGCAGGAGACCGTATCGGCCGTGGAGGTGTTCCGCTCAAGGTAGTCATCATGAGTGCAACGGCAGATGTGGATGTCATCAGAGACTTCTTCAAGGATGTCGGAACGGGAGCCAATGATTCCGATCCAACCCAGGTGCTTCGAATCAAGGGACGTCAATTCCCCGTGGAGCTTACACATGAAGCAAAACCAGTGGCCGATCTACAGGATGCACTTTTGAAAACTATCTTCAAAATTCACCTTCAGGAGCAGCTCCCAGGCGATATTCTTGCTTTCTTGACGGGCCAAGAAGAGATTGAAGCGACCCAGAAACTTATCGAAGAATACGCCGAGACTCTCGCATCCAACGTTCCCAAAATCAAGGTTTTCCCTCTCTACGGTCAGCTATCGATGGAGGCACAGCGGGAGGCTTTCTTACCCGTCAAAGCTTCCTTTACGCGAAAGATTGTGCTTGCAACCAACATTGCAGAAACCTCAGTCACAGTTCCGGGGGTACGATATGTGGTGGATTGCGGCAAAGCTAAGGTGAAGCAATACCGAGCTCGACTTGGCATGGAGTCGCTTTTGGCCAAACCTATTTCGAAATCTTCAGCAATCCAGCGAACAGGTCGAGCCGGCCGTGAGGGTCCGGGAAAATGTTTCCGGCTTTACACCGAAGCGGCATTCAAGGACCTCGAGGAGGCGGATCTCCCCGAGATTCTTCGGAATGACGTGTTGGGAGCGGTTTTGACCATGAAGGCACGTGGAATTCAGGACATCCTTGCGTTCCCTCTGATGGATCCACCAGAGACTGAGGCCATCGAAAAGGCCTTGATCCACTTGCATTTCCTGGGCGCCTTGAGCGACGATGGATCTATCACGTCAATTGGAGAAAAGATGGCACGGTTCCCCATCTCAGCTCCCATGGGTGCTGTCCTTCTAGCCGCTGCCGAGCCGGAATTCGATTGTGTAACTGAAGCCATTGATATCATCTCTTGCATCACTTCGGGAGAGGACATCTTTCTCCAGGTACAATCTGAAGAAGCTCAGGAAGAAGTCGAGACCACTAGAAAAGAGCTTCAACGTCGTGAAGGAGATATCATTACATATCTCACCACCATCCAGCAATACACGGCTGAAAACGCCGACAGAGTCAATTGGTGCAAGCAGCGCAAAATCAACATGCGCAACATGAGGCAGGCCCTGAACATCAGGAGACAGCTCAGAGGAATGTGCCTGAAAGAGCAGCTTCTATCCGAAGCCCCTCCTCCTGACCCGCAGCCCTTTGTTCCCATCTCTCCGGAGAGAGCCGAGCAAGTACTCAAATGTTTCCTCCGTGGATTCGCCCTGAAGACGGCCATGCTGGCACCAGACGCCAGTTTCGTGACGGTCCAGGGCAAGCATGTGGTGGCTATCCATCCTGCGAGCGTCTTGCATGGACAGAAGAAGGAGGCCATCATGTTCTTAGAGCACGTTTATACCAACAAGAATTATGCGAAAAAAGTCAGTGCAATTCAGGCAAGCTGGATTGCTGAAGCATTGGAGGGTAAGTGATTTATATCACAGATAGATACCGACGCCAGATCTAGATGTACAATGATTCTATTCTACACGTAATAAAAGTTTTTCTTTCATGATGAAGATTCGCCACCTTCCTTGTTCCTGGTTTGAATTGCCTGCATCAGCTCGTACAATTGGGCGATTTGCTCATCTGTTATTCCGTCAGCATCTCATGAAAGCGGGAAGAGAACACAGTCTTGGTCTCACTGACCGCTCATTTTCTGGAGTTTTCCCTCGTCAAGTTTGTCTCCAACCCAGGAGTCGCCCTCGATTTTCTGCGCATACAGTTGCCACTCGGTCAGAAACCCAATCTAACAACAAGCCTGTTAGCCGAGGTCGTCGTGCCTTTTTTTTTTCGTGCTTGCGGCCCGGGGGAATAGCGCACCATGTGTGCAGGATTGTCAACTTTCTGATGCGCGCGGAACTCGGCCTTGATGTACTCGTCTCCCAGAAGCCTCATCTCCGGAGGGAGGTGCTTGCGGTGGGCGCGAAGCAGCCGGCGGTACAGGTGGATGGGAGGGAGCAGGGCAACGCTGCTGGTGCCGAGTCCACCGCGCGTGGCGGCAACGGCCAGCCTCAGAACAGTCGGTTGCATTCTCAACAAGGCTTCTTGTTCAGATCAAATTGTTCTTTTTCTTCTTTCTTCCTTCTCCTTAGTTGAGAGCGAGACGCTTACAAGCCGTGATCTGGGCCGTACCTTCGTCGCTACCAAACCTTTCGGGGCACAATTTTGATGACGAATAGAGAGGTTTCGAATGGCCTACACAGTGCCCGGGTTGGGAATTGGCTCGGTTTTTGGCCCCACAACACAGTGCACATAGGCGCAGCTTTTTTTCAATCGGCCAGAGGACTCACAAAGTCGAGCAAGACGACGACGAAAAACCAACCAAAGTTTTTTTATTATTATTAACTCGCGACCATGTCGTTTTCATTCGGCTTTGCCGGCGACGACATCTCGGATGACGAGCAGCAGGCTCCCGCCCCCAAGCCGGCGCCTGTTGCCGCTACCGCTGCCAGCGCATTCCCCGTCGCCGGCAAGCCTCAGCTGCCGCCCACTCGCCATGACCTGGCCGGCCTTTTGGCGCTGCTGCCGTCCAAGATTGCGTACGGCCTGCTGGATGTGACGCTGGACGACGGCTCAACCATCAAGCTGCCCCGGCGAGAGCTGTGGGACGTGCGCGTGCAGCTCATGGCCGAGGACGAGGAGGTCACCGGCCAGGCCGCCGAGGGCCTGGGCAGCCACGACGTCAAGACGGGCGTGTACGAGGGCGGCTTCAAGAGCTGGGAGAGCAGCGTCGATCTCGTCAAGGTGCTGGCGGCCAAGAACTCCATTTCAGCCCTGTCGCAAACCCCTGTCCGAGTTATCGAGGTGTGTAACATGACAACTCTGAACAGAACCCCGCCCCGTCAGAATTCATAAGACTTACAAGAAGGGGTGAACCCCTGCTCAGCTTGGATGCGGAACTGGATTGCCCTCTGTCGCCCTGTTCCAATGGGCCGCGGCGCTGCCGTCAGAAAGACAGCCCCTCTCTCTCATCCTGGGGGATTACAACCCAACTGTTCTGCAGCTGGTCACGCTCCCCAACTTTATCCTCGCCTGGGCTCTCAACAACACGCAAACCCCAGCTCTTCAGGACGCCTTCAGCATCGAGGGCGAGGTCGAACTTGGTCCTGAAGTAATCGCCGCTTTCCAGCAGTACCTTGAAGAGTCTAAAATCAACCTCTCCTTCGTCTCTGGTGGCTGGTCTCAGGACTTTGTCGATCTCTTATATACTCTTTCTATTGGCGAGAGCCAGCCAAGCAGCACCCTCATTCTAGGTGCCGAGACCATTTACTCACCTTTTGCGCTGCAGGCCTTTACTGAGACCATATTTGCCATTCTTGAGCGGGAACGCAACACCCCGAACAGCGAAGCCGGCGTGTATGTCGCGGCCAAGAGGCTCTACTTTGGCGTGGGAGGTTCATTGGATGACTTTATAGACAAGGCTCGTGCCAAGGGCGCCACAGTAGATCAGGTCAGGGAGGAAAATGAGGGAGTGAGGCGTGGAGTCGTTCAGTGTATTCTTGGGCCGACTTAGAATAGAGTAGCAAAATCAAGTCAAGTTAAAGCCATCTCTTCTTGCACGAGCATCACTGGGGAATATGAATTTCACAGTCTCAGATAAAACAAAGTTGGGTATATTTTCCTTTCCAAACGCCTTCAGATGCAGGTCATGACCTTCAACATATCTAATCAAATCTCAGTATCTGAGATCCTCATCAACCCCAATGCAATACGCTCATAGGCCCTTGGCCTTTGAAGGTTTATTTAACAAGCTTCTTTTGAAGCTTTTCGGTGCATACCGGACAGTACCAGGTACCGTTTGGCTCGCTTTTGAGCCCAACACACGACCAGTGAAACCACTCGTAAGGGCAATTGTCGTTGTCACAAGCGACCATATCACCGTAGCTCACATGGTGGCACAGGCAGTACTTTTTATCGTCACCACCCTCGTCATCATCATCATCGGCGTCACCAAGCACATCGTCACCATCCATATCTTTTCCATCAGCAGTGGGTGTTCCTCTCGATCGTCCGTCGGCGCCGTCCTCGTCATCTCCGCTCCCGCTGTCAGGGTCAGACAGTTCGCTGTCAACAGTGGGCGCGGGCGAATTTCTGTTGGACGCCTTTTTGACTCGCGACAGAGATGACTTATTCATCATCTTTTTTCGCGAACTAGCGGTAGGAGTGCCTCTTCGAACACTAGCAGCTCCCGTTGATTTGATAGAAGTCGACCTCGGGCCAGCGCTCCCAGCTCTATTGAGAGATGCAGGCCCATTCATCGAGCTTCCTTTAGGGGTGCCAGGTCCCAATGATGCATGTCTTGCTAGTCCGCTCGATGGAGTCGCAATGTTTGCGAGTGTTGGGTTGATACGAGGGCCTCGCTTCGTTGCGGGTCCTGCCGAACTTTCGCGCTGTCTATTCAGGATCATGCTGGCTGCGGGAGTGGCCGGGGCAGACGAGGGATGCTGTTGGGAGTTTCGAACGTTTGGGTGGCTAGGAAGTCGGGCAAGCGTAGGGTTTGAGGATGGCGCGACGGTGGCGACGGGTGTTGCGGCCGGACCAGCCGTTGCGATATTAGTTACTGAGTTCATGGAGCGAATATTGGGAACGCTTTGGTTGGCGGCGCTGGGTCGGAGCAAAGATGGCACTTCATCAGGATCGGTAAAGCCTGGCTCGGCTCGGTCGTAGAGCAGCTTGACCTGAATATCGAGGTTGCGCAAGTGCTTGTCCATTATGACTTGCAGCTTCTGCATCAGAGTAATCTTCTCACCAGACAGGTGATCGGCCTTGGCAAAGTTCTCGCGGACCTGCGCGCGCAACAGATCCTCTTTTGGATTGGGCTCGTGGCTACCATTTGTCTTGATCCATTTCTGTATCTTTCCATCACGGTCCTCTATCATGCGAATGCACTCGGCATATTGGCGGTCCTTGTCCGCGATCTCCTCCTGGATGAAGCGAATCTCTTCGGGGAGGTTTTGGACGCGATTGATCCAGTCGTCGAGGATCAAGCCAGGATCGAGGGGCTCGGCTTGAGGCATCCTCTTGACGAAGTCGATGGACAAGTCGTCTCTAGGCATGACGGTTAACGATGGGATTGTTGCAGCCTTGGGAAGCGATGACGTCGCAATTCTCAAGCCCCCATGGGATGAAGCAAGGGACGCGGCACGCAGACGCGAACGCAGGTGACAGTACGGGACGGAAGCAAGACAGACAGACAGATCGTCTGGTGGTTGGTCAAGGCTAGGGCGGGGAGAAAGGAGAAAGAAGTGGTCCCAGAGGGCCCAGAGCAGCAGGGCAGGGGATGGGCTGGTTGTCACGAGCAACGCCCAAGGCGCGACGCAGTGATAGGCTCGTTTCAGAGATGGCGCTGAGAGCAAATCGAACTGAATGACTCGGCTCACCTCGGTCTGCACAACAAAAATCTGCTAGCCGTCAGAGGAGCGGAGGGTCGCCCTAGATAGCGTGGAGTGCTTAGGATTGCGTCCGGGTGTGGCAAAGGATTGCCTGAGGATTATTAAAAGTCGATGGGTGTACGTTGACAAGAGTTGGTGTAAGGTTTTAAGGCCAGAGCTCGGGAGAAAAGTCGAGCCGAAGAGGTGTCGCTGCATCAGATACCCGCAGAAAGCCACAGGTGCCCAGCCATAGTGCAGCGCTCCAGCCTCATCGAAGCTGCCGCTAACCTATACAAGACAAGCTTGATGGGGCCAGGCGTGTACATTCGCACTGAGGAAGAGGCATCTTAAGGCTCTAAGAACGTAATCATGGTTGTCGTCCAGTTTTCGGAATCTCATTTCAAGTTTCTGACGTCTCGCGTGTTCCTAATACTGATACTTTCGTTCATGGAAAACGTTCTTCCCGCAACAAAGCTTTCTCCGTCGCCAAAGTCTGAGTTCAACGGACTCAAGCGCAATTGAGAGAGTATACAGTACACAAATATCTCCATGCTCTACGACGAAGCTGCGAATCAAACCAAATAATTAAAAGAATAAAACCAACGGCTACACCATATGGCCTCTTTAAATTTATCCCACCTATTGTTTATTTTATTCTTGGCCATCTACCCTGTGGTGTTCTTGGATTTGTGAGGTTTCTGCCACCCACCTGCAATAACCCAGTGGGATGCATTGAGTTTACTCTAAAAAATCATCATGAGGTTGCGTGGGAAAGTGGTTGCCATGATTCTAATTTGTATTTTATACTTGTGAATCTACGTACCACATGGTATTGAATGAATCCTGGATGGGAATGTATTGGAAGAAGTCGTCGTAATGAGATGGATCATTATCGTTGCTGGTCTCGGAAGAATCTAACAGGTAAAAATACAAAATGGACTTGATGGGTGAATTAAAAGTAGTATATCAATTTAAAACTTAAATAACCGGATTTTCACATGTTTTAATCGGGGTTTTCCAGTTTGATTTTGCCCAAGTAATAGCGATAAGTTTGTAATGATGGATTGTAGTTCATGAAGCAGTGCCCCGCCTGACCTCAGGCACTCGTAGGGTGCTTTGTCAGCACGGACCATCTTGACGGGAATCGCCATTCACTTTGAGATTGGTGGGGATTCGAACTTCGTGGGCAACATCCTTCAACTTTAACCTCACAACACACTATTGCGTCCAACAGTTCCTTTATGTGCCACGTCTATTTTGAGTAGCGCTCGAGGCATTAACACTGTGAGATTCCTGAGCGCACTCTTGCACCGCGGCGCCCTCGTCTCAGACCAACGACCTCGCTCACTTGCCACCGCGCCTCATCCTACCTCTTCTCATTACATTCAATCTTTACATTCTAATCCTCAACCTTGGCGAGCCTACCGCCATACCCCAGACAGTCGCAAGAATGAACATAGACTCATATAGATACCGGGTCCCCAAGCCCAACTATCTCCCCCACAAGTTGGACGTGGACCCCGAGGATTCCATTGTGGTAGACTACAACACGCCTCTGGGTCTGCCCAGCGAAATGGACAATGCCAAGTTCTACAGTAAATGCAAGCGCCTGGCCGAGGAATCTGGTATCACGCGACCCAAGGGATACAATGTTTCCTTTCATGCCAACCCAGATATCGAAAAGCATCATTTTGGCATCACCCACCCCATGAAGCCCTGGCGTCTTACGCTCTCCAAGAGCCTCATCTACTCTTATGGCATGTCTTTTGCGATGGATAACTACATGGCCAGAGCTGCCACCTACGAAGAGCTAGCCGACTATCATACAACGGACTATATCGACTTTTTGGGCACTGTTCTTCCAGAGCCGGTACCTCGGGACCTTGAAAACCAAAATCTGGATCTGAAGTTTAACCTCGGTGGCTCTGACTGCCCCCTTTTCGACGGGCTCTACGATTATTGTTCGCTATCGGCGGGTGGGTCTCTGGATGCTGCAAGGAAGATTTGCAACAAGCAGTCTGATATTGCCATTTCTTGGGGTGGTGGCCTGCATCACGCCAAAAGAGCTGAGGCGTCCGGCTTCTGTTACATCAACGACATTGTTCTTGCCATCCTTCAGCTCCTGCGCTATTACCCGCGCGTTTTGTACATCGATATCGATGTCCATCACGGAGACGGCGTTGAGGAGGCATTCTTTTCGACCGATAGAGTCATGACAGTCTCATTTCACAAGTACGACCCTAACAATTTCTTCCCTGGAACAGGCGCTCTCGACGACAATGGCCCCAAGAGCGAACACAACCCCGGCGCTCACCATGCTTTCAATGTTCCGCTTAACGACGGAATTACTGATGAGCAGTACGACCATCTCTTCAACACCGTCATCGGAAAGATTGTGGAGAAATTTCGACCGAGCGCTATCGCACTGCAGTGTGGTGCTGACTCGCTTGCGGGCGATCGCCTTGGCCGATTCAACTTGCAGGTTCAGGGGCATGGTGCATGCGTTGACTTCTGCAAGAGATTAGGCATACCTATGATTTTGTTTGGTGGTGGCGGATACACGCCAAGAAACGTAGCCAGAGCCTGGACTTATGAGACGAGTATCGCCATCAACTGCCAAGACAAAATCGACCCGATCCTACCACAGCACGCCCCGTGGCGCGACCAGTTTCGACAGGACACTCTCTTCCCCACCCTTGAGCAGATCTTGGGTGAGCCTCGACAGAATAGAAATCCACAAAAGCGTTTGGGGGAGATTGTGCAGCACATTACGGAGCAGTTACGGTTTGTGGAGGCAGCGCCCAGTGTTCAACTTCAAACGATCCCGCCAGACCTTGGCGGGATCCGTGATGAAGTGGAGGAGCGGCTGAAGGAGGAGAACGAGGAGAAACGTGATGAGGTGCGCAAAGCACGGGAGGCGGCAATTGGCACACACATGGAACTTTGATTGCAACAGGATCGGACGCCACCACATGGCCACAGTTGGCGCGCGCACCACTGGCAGGCCTAGCGGAGCCTGGTGAGATCCCTGAACGAGTATGGCAACGCTTGCGGGGTGATTTGCAATTCCGCACGCGCCGGGCAAGGGGGGGCTCGGCCGGATCGGGGTCCCGATCAAACAAACCCCTCACGGCGCGTGTCAGATAGAAACGGCGAAAACCACAAGTCGTCGTCAATCTCATTTGGTGTCGCTTGACCTTCACCTGTCTCCAGCCCCTGCCCCTCGACTAAACCTAAAAGGGTAGTGAAAGGAGGGTGGCCCCACTAACGGCCCAAAGCCCCGGATCTCACTCTGAGGCGGCGATCCAGGAACGTTTCCGTTTGACGATCAAAGATCTCGCCCTTGTGGTATGCAATGATGTTTCTAATCGTCCCGTCTTCGGATCCATGACCCTGTGCAAACGCACGATTTGATGGTAAAAAAAAAAGTTTTCAGTGTGGTGCGAGTGCCGCATCAAGGGTGGGCATTCTTGGCGATAGTCTCGAACAGCTCCGTTGGCGCTGCATCTTGGCGCCATCTAATAAAGAAAGCGGCGCTGTTGGTTGCATTACTTCGTCGAGGGCCGGCCAAAACTGACCTCCCCACTGCATGCGCCTCAGGTTTAAGCATATGCCAGGGGCTCGGAAGGATGTGACAAATTTGACTAGTACCATTATTGTACGACCAACATCATGTAGAACTGAATACATAATGCATCCAGATGTCCTGATTCCGTCTGTCTTTCCCTACCCGTCTGTCTCTCTTCGATCTCAGGCTCGGTCCTTTCGAGAAGCTGTCCTTCATTTCTCTCTCTACATTCATTCCTTTTCCATCTTTCCATCATTCCTTTCTTTCCATTGTGCTCCTTTGCCACTTTTATTTAAAGCGGATGTTCTGGTAGCAGGTCATCGTCGACTTCACGCCCTCATCTACTATCATTCTTTGCCTCACCTACCCATCCTTTCATTCATTCACACGTTCACACAACCACTCACTTACTCATTCATTTATACACTCACTTACTCACTCACTCATTCACCTACAAACCACGTATTCCAGTAACAATGGTTTCCGTAACCCGATTCGCCCTGGCGGCTTTCGCTCTGATGGCCCCCGTTACTGCCCGTCGCCATCGCGTGCCATGCTCAGCTAGTTCTGCGTCCGCCGCAGCGGCGGCAGCAGCTACTTCGACTAACTATGATGCACCGGATGCTGTGTCTACTTCTATGGCTATTGCCACCGCTACTCATGACGCCGCTTCCAGGGCTACCATGACTACTACCAAGTCTACTCACACAACTAAATCTGTAGCCAAGGCCGCAGGCGCCAAGGCAACCCGAACCAGATTTTCCACTACTTTCCAAACCAAGTATTCTTCTACTTTTCAGACATCCTTTACTACCTTCACAACCTTCACCACCGGCGACTCGATCCCCACCAAGGTTTATACTACCACGACACCTGTCGGAGGACCGTATGCTGCCACACCAACTGCCAATGCCGGCGTCGATACCGCTGCCTTCTTTAAGCCGGGCGTCAGCTGGGACATTTGCCTCTCGTACCCCATCCAGCATGATTCCGTGAACATTATCCCGCAAGCCGCTAAGGTTTGGGATATTGATCTCGGACACGCTCAGGAGTATGATACACTGATCCCTATGCTCAGGGTATGTTCGCAGTTTGCGAATTTTGTAAAGCTTATCATCGTGCTAACCTGACCTGTGTATAGAAAGCTGGCAAGTTTGTTATTTGCTACTTCAATGCTGGCGCTGTCCAAAGCTGGGACGCAGATGTCGCCGATTTTCCTTCCATGATCATCGGCAATTCTCTTGGAGGTCCCTACTCAGATGAGCACTACTTGGATATCAGGTCTTCCGTTGTCCTTGACCTTATGAAGAAGCGGCTCGACGCTGCTAGCAAGGCCGGCTGCGACGCAGTCGACCCCGACAACACTGATGCTTGGGTTCAGAACGGCAATGACCCTACCGGCTTTGGCCTCACCGCGACGGACTACGTCAACTACCTTACCAAGATGGCCGACTATGCCCATTCCCTCAAGACCTGGAGTGGCAACCGCCTCCTCGTTGGCCAGAAGAACGCCGCAGACAATGCCAAGGTGCTGGCCCCAACGCTCGACTTTGCGGTTCTTGAGGAATGCCGCGGAATCCCCAACAGCGGAGACTCGCCCTTTTGCGCCGACTTCCAGACATACATCGACATGGGCAAGCCCGTCCTGCAGATCGAGTACCCCCCCTCGGTGAGCCAGAACGGCGGCAAGCTCAGCTCGTCGGACCGCAGCTACTACTGCCAGGACGAGTCGCAGGACAAGGACTTTAGCAAGATCCTGAAGTGGGCGTCCGCTCAGCTCGACGGATGGGGCGAGTACTGCTCAGGCGGCGCTTTCCGAACCCCGCAGATGATTAACGGATACTAAAAAAAGAAAAAAAAAAGGCTAAACCACGTCGTGATGTGAAAGGCGTGATGAACTTTTTTCTTTTCTTTTTGGGACTTTTACATTTATGATACCGCAACGACAGACAGATCATGTACATAGCACTTTCATTACTCACAAATGATTTCATTGTTTACTCACATTTCTCCATCGCCTCTCCGTCTCTTTTTGCTTGTGATGTCGTGACAACCATCTTGCACTTACATGACTGACAGGCCCCATGGCCTTTGGGTCCCGCAAAAGGTTCGATATTGTGACATTCTGCACCTTCGTTCTCTAAGATTTGAAACCTGGGGCTTCATCAACTATCGGCTATACGTGTGCCGCTAAATATTATGATGAGTTCTTGCCAATTCACCAGTCTCACAGGCTCCATCAAAGAAACAGATAGGTCCAACAAGTATCGTGTATATATTTTATTTTAGATCGCGTACCTTTATCATCCATGTACAAGGGGGATATATCGTAAAAGAAACCATGCAAATAGCAACATATGGCATAAAGAGAAAGAAAACAGACATGTACCATTTTGTTTCTTTCCAAAATCACATTATTCGGCAAATTCGTTCCATCTCTCTCGTTTTCTCAATCACCCTTTTAGTTTTTTCTTTTTTGGTTAGTTGTAGGACGATCCAACCCGGCTCTTTTGCTGCCTTCTTCGGAGTTGGACAGCTACAAAGGACACAAGAGACACGCCAATGATCAAGCCGAGCGTCAGCAGCATAATGTCCACGGGCACGGGGTTGCCGTCAAAGGTCTCGTGGAAGAGGAAATCGAGCCCCGACTGGGAAAAGTTGAAGAGACCCGATAGGCAAATGATGAGGCCGTAGACGGTGCCAAAGGTGCGGAACCCAAAGACCTTGGCGGCGTAGTCCGACACGGCCGTGTAGTAGAATGGGCGGTACAGCACAAACAGGATGATGTTGGCATATGCAGCCCACATGTACGGCAGCACGCCCAGAATGCCGATCAGGGTGCCTGTCAACACCAGCAAGCCAAGGACAAGCACTGTGCTGAGGTGATCGAGGGCGGTGCCGATGAAGGGAATCGAGATGAGGCCGCCAACAGGGAGAGCTACGTCAAAGAAGGTGTTGATCTGGACAGCCTTGTCGTGGTCGCCAAACATGGCCTCGTACTGCGGGCGAATGGTGGCCACGAAGAAGTTGATGCGCGTCATCTGCACAATGGTGAAGAGGCACACGAGGATCCACCAGGGCGAAGAGATCTGCTGCAGCACGGTGTTATCGTGCATGATGCCCCAGACTCCCGAGGCGGCGTTGGTGCGCTCCTTGGCCTCGACCTGCTCGTCGCCCTTCGTGGAGCCCAGCAACGTTTCAATGTCAGCCATGACGGCCTGCTGGTGCTGGCGCTCCTCGGCCCTCTCCTCGCGCAGCAGAGCCGTGTGCTCGTCGATTTGGTCGTCGAGGGCGTCTTCGGCCAGCGCTGCGCCCGCCTCTTCAGCCTGGCCGACCAGCTCTCCCACCGTCTTGTACGACTGCGCGGGCATCAGAACCAACTGCACAAGCACGATAACGACGGGGACCGCCAGGTACGCCAGGAAAAAGCGGCGCAAGTTGAAGTCGCCGCCGGTGGCGTTGAACAGGATGCGGTAGATGAGGAAGAGAGCACTCGAGGCATCAAAGGCACCCGTTAGCAGAGCCAGGATGAGGCCAGACCTGCGAGGGAACGCATTGGACAGCTGGAAGGACGAGATGTAGGTAAAAGGTCCTCCGAGGGCGAGGAACAGGTATCCCGGGAGCAGGCCATCAAACGGGAGCATCTTCTCATAGGCCATGAGCAAGGCACCGACGGTAAGGAAGGCGCTGCCAATGATGCCGCACACGCGAGGACCATAGTGGTCGAGGATGGCGCCAACGGGCAAGGCAGCTACGTTTGTGCCTACGGCGGCAACGGTGAACATGAGGTTCAGGCGGATTTCAACGCAGGTATCACGGGGCATGAGCGAGAAGCTACTAGCAAACCCATTATCATCTTCACTCGGGTACTCGGAGCACGCATCGGCGTAGGCGCCTTCTTGCTTGAGGACGGGCTTCAGGGCGGCGTAGCCAAAGACGATGCCGGCGGCGAAAAGGCAGTGGACAACGGCGGCAACGATTTGTACTGTAGCAGAGGAATTCGATGCAAGTTAGCCAATTATTCAGTTATGGGTGTTTAGTTGGGGAAATTGGGGATGAACGCCCGCAAGGGAGAAGAAGAAGCACACCACCAGCTGCACGGTCCAATTGCGCACTTACACACTCGCTTCCATTTGGGCACCTCAAAAGCGCCAACTGTCTCGACGTATGGGTCGTCTAGACCCAGGATCGCCGTGTCTAGATCCTGGGGCACCGGGTTGAAGCTTAGGCGGCGGACCCGAAAGCTTGCATCGCTGCCTCGCCTGTCGCGGGACTCGGGCGGGATGGTGAGCGTCTCGACGCTGGCGACACGATTCAGGGACATTGTCGATGGCCACGGCAAAGGAAGCTACTCCCTCAGAAGCCCGGCGTGTTTCTTGTTTCTTATCGAATGAAGATCGTGAAAGAAAAGAGTTCTCTTTTTCTTTTAGACTTCTGCCTGTTAGTTTTGGCGGAGGTTGGGGCCAAGTGACGGGGGACCAGAGAAATCCGTGAGGGGGGAATGGATGCAGGCGTGATCACAATGCGCCACCAGAAATCGGGATGACGAACTCGACCAACAGGAAGGAAGCCAAGTACCCACGCTGAGACAATCAATCCCTCAGCCCCCTTCAAACCAAGGAAAGGAGGAGAAACCTGTAGATTGGAGGGTGGTAAACATTAGCAGTTAGATATAGATAATGAACGCTGCCGCATCCCGGGGGGACTCATGATGGCATTGGTCCCTCTCCTCCTCCACTTCTCTCCCCGCCATCCCGTGCCGGTTGACGAACCTGTTTAGACTGGACCCCCCGGTCGCCATGGTTCTTATCTGAAAATCTGCTTGGGGGCGGTAACATTGATCCTCCATGATCATGCATGCATTACCTGCCGCCCATCGCGTGTGGAGGGCCGCGGCCGCGATGGATTGGACGCCATGATGACAATAGAGCCGGCGCCAATGCACCTCCGATGCCCCGATGGGACCATGGGAACGACGCGGGCGACGCATCGCGGCAGCCGGGGCTAGTACGTGAATGGCAACCCGCGATAACAAGCTTGCAAAATTTAGCACGTAGTCTTTCCAGTAGCTCTTTGCCCTCATCGGCTTGTAAGAAATAGAGTGAAAGAAGGAGAAAAAAAATGCGCGACCGTCAGCCCATCCAGACGGTCCTGAGGCGTCATGGGAACTTGCCTCTCCCGAGCAAGGCGCCGAGAGGCGAGACCACGCCACCACCTACGGCCGACTGGAGCCATGGGAAGAAAAAAAAGAATGGATCCCGCCCGTCGTCACCCGCCGGCGCACGGCATCACGCACCGCAGTGCAGGCAGGGATTAGCGGCCGTCATTGGTCGATTAGCACGAGTTGTGACTCGATAGCTTTACGTTGCACTCACTACCCGTCCGTTCTGCATCACCACCACCTTCACCTTTCTCCCGCGCTGTGGTGCGTGCGTGCGTGCATGCATGCGGGGGAATTGAGCCTTTGGGCCTTGATTGTTTTAAACGCCAGGCCCTAGCCCAGGCCCTGTCACATTCCGCGCCGGGCCCTCCATGACCAGCTTAAACTCGCCTCCAATTGACGTTGTGTGGTCGCGTGCCAACCAGCACCTGCGCATACCAAGAAAAACTCAAAGGAAAACCAAACTGGGAGAGTTAGCCGAGGTGAGTTTAATTGACCAATGCTTGAAGATGATAAGTCCAAAAAGAACACACACACACACACGGACATGACAGCAAATCCTTCCCGTCCAGAAAGCCACCGCCACCAACAAAGCTACACAAACTCCACCGTCGGTCGATGAAAAAAATAATTAGACGTGTTGGTTGGAAAGCATGCATGTCAATCCAAAACGTTGACAGCTAGCCAATCGTCTTACAAGAAATGAATTGCAATATTTCCCCATATTGACGCCTTCTGCAGAACGATGTTACTCCACAAAGTTGGGAATGCGAAAGCGAGGTCTGGGCGTCTGTGGTTAATATATCGTAATAATACACTAAAGTACTAAGTTGACAAACATTACATGGCTCGCGAGGCCTTTGTAACCGTGTGGCTGAGCTAGTCGTCGAGGTCGACGGTTCCCAAGATGCGCCCTTTCCTTTCCAAAGCTCAACGCCGCCGGGTTTCCCATGCTCCAAAGAAATCAGCATTGTGCTTCCCCCAGCAGGAATTGGAGGTTGGCCATCGCAAAAGAAGAACAGGAACGCAAACCAACGGACGCATGCTTAAAAGAAAAAGGGATTAATCGCAATTGCTCACAAAACACAGACTTGGCACATAAGTAAGTCCACCAAACTTCTTTCTTCCCCTCAAATATCCTCCATCCCATATTCAATAAAAAATCTATCCCCAATGCGACAAAAGAAAGAGATCCCTCAACTCATTCCAAATCCACGGGTCCTCCGGGTGTTCATGTAGTCGTTGGTTCCAACTCATCCCGTGCGATTCTTATCTCGTAGTGTCCGTGTCGTGTGAAGAGGCGTCTCTAGCTCTGCCGTCTAGAATATCCACAAGAAGATCCAAAACTACCCAGCGTTCTACATGTTCCAATGCTTAGTTGGTGTTGGCGAAGTAGCGGACAACGGCGTTCTTGCCGCTAGAAACGGCAGTCTGGAAAAAAGAAACAGGTTAGCGCATGTATGATCACACTAGAATTATTTTTGTACTTACAGTGCAGCCAGTGGTGCTGCCACCAGACCATTCACCGTTCTTGAAGTAGCACTCGACGGTGCCACCAGTAATCTCAATGCTGAAGTCGAGGGTGGCTTTGCTGGTGGGGGTGTTGGGGAAGATGGAGATGTAGGTGACTCCATCTGACTCACCAACACCGAGAACGATAGGAGCCCAGTTGCCAGCACCCAGAGAGTCGATGCTGCTAGTCCAGCAGCAAGCGTTCTCCTGGCTGTAGCCAGCCTTGTTGACGTAGTACTGAGCAGAGGTACCGGAGCCGTTCCACTGGTAGTAGCTGGCCTGGTTGGGGTTGCAGACGTTGATAGTGGAGCCGGCAGCGGCGTAAGCGGGAATGACCATGTTCTCAGTTCCGGGGTAGTCAGTTCGGCAGGTAGCAACGCCCTCGGAGAGCTCGTTCTTGATGGTGACACCACCAGAGCCAAGCTCACAGAGAGTGTCGTAGCCGTCACGGGTCAGCTCAAGGTAACCGTCGCTGTTGCAGTAGAGACCACCAATGGACTCCTTGGTGGAACCCTGGGCAGAAGGCCACTGAGTCTTCTGGTAACCAACGGGGCAGGCATACGAGCAGAAAGAGTTCTTAGTGCAGCTCTCTCCAGAAATGGCAGTCTCGATGAGGCTGATCGTAAGGTCGCCCAGGCTGTAGTTGGGGGTCCTCTGAATACCAGACCAGCCGCCGAAGCCAAGGTAGTCAATGGCAATAGCACCGTAGTCCGAGGGGAACTCGCTACACTTGATCGAACCGCTCTTGAATGTCTTGGAGACTCCAGTACCACTGGAAGAGGAGCTGGAGCCGGAGCTGGAGCTGCTCTTGGTGGCAGCGGCGGAGCTGGTAGCAGCAGCAGAGGTGGTGGAAGTGGTGGAGGTGGTGGTAGGAACGGGAGTGGTGCTGCTGGAGGTCTCCGACTCAATGAACTGAGCACCGTAGGTGGCGGCAGCAGAGGTCGAGGTAACGACGGGGGCAACGTAGGTGGGGGTGGACTCGCCAACGATGACATAGTCACCACCGCTCAAGCCGTTCTTGGCCTCCTCAGCGGAGACGACCTTGCCGTCGAGCTCGTAGACGGTCTCGGTGGCGGCAACGACGACCTCGTAGGCAGGGTCAGGGTTGCGCTTGGCGACCTTGGAGGCGCCTCGGCGGCCATGGTGGTGGTGGTGCGCATGGTCAGCGGCAGTGCCAGCGACCAGGGTCGCGGCGAGTGTGCAGGTGAGGAAGCTCTTCATCGTGAATAATTAGGGTAGGGTGATCGAATTGGCGATGCGGCAACAGTATCTAAAGTCGTTTCTCGTTAGCTCGACGAGTCCTGCGAGTCGGTCTGTTATTGCGGATGGCGATTGTGTTATGATCGCCGCTGAAAACCAGGTTTTCCGGCCCTGGATGCCCAAGAGATTGGGATAAAGAGCGAGAGAGAAACGAAATTGAACGAGTGAAGGGTGGTCAGGCGAAGCAAACGAATGTCGGGACAAAGGGAAGGAAAATAAAGTCGTGGTCGTCGTGGATGGGTGGCAGAGGGGCTTTCTGGATTTCCTGGGCCTGGAGCCCTTTACATGAACACGTCGGCGGCTGGTTCTTCCCTCCAGAACCCAATGGTCTCTCTGGCACATTCCCGCTGGAACTCTCTCATGTCTCTCTCTCGCTCTCAACACTGGCCTGGCGGGTCATTCTTATTCTGCTCATATCAACTAACCTGTTTGTGAGGGAGGTGTTGGAATGCAAAGTGCCTGTCCCCAGGTGCGCGAGTGACAACGATGAAACGAACGTGGTGGTGCAAAAGACCAAAGTCAAAAAAGAGCGTGGTAGAGAGAAGATGAACTCTCAGTTAGCAGCGATGAGGAGTAGAAATCAAAACGCCGGGCGAGACTAAAGGGGAGGGCGAGCATCTTGACTAGTCGGCTTCGCCTGGGGTGGTGAGGGAGTCCGACGTCCAAGGCCAGGGGTGGACAAGGATGCCCCGGTGGTACGTACCCAAGTATGCTAGTTTTCGTAAGGGGGGTCCCGCTGCGCCGCTTGGGGGGGCGTCTCATTATGGGGACCCGGTCCAGGGTTGCACAGGCACCAAGTGGAGGGGGCACCAGGGGAACAGAGGGTCAAGGGAACTCAACGCGGGCAACTCTAGGGGCAATCGCCTCCAAAAAAAAAAACCATCCTCAACTCTTCACGGCGAGGGCCAAGGGCCCAGATGGCTCTTTGCCAAGCGCTCTCGGAGACACTATCTCAGGGGATCCTCAGGGGTGAGGCCCTGAACCGCGACAGAACAGCAGATCCAGGCATGGTTACGTTGGCCGTCGTGCCCCGTCCCGACGACTCACGCGTGCCGCTCTATGAGTCTATTACCGCTGGGAAATTAGCTTGTCGTCAGCGTATTCACCTTTGGGCTGGCCGTGCCTTTTCGCCCTACATTGCCCTCCAGCCCCTCTGTCTGGCCAAACCCGCACCGCCTAAAGTCTGTCCTCGCAGCAGCACTCGTCGGCCCGCCACGGACAAGCGCGCACATTGATTCATGGTTCACCCGCGATTGGGCTACTAAAAAAAAAACACGCCATGGAGCACACAGATGCTGAACCTTGCCTGTCATTGCCGTCCACGCGGGAGACTCGGAGAGTACCTGGTGTGTGCGGAGGCTCTAGTGTGAGCGTCCGCAGATTCTGGTCTGGTGACCAAGTTGTTATCTTGTATTCGCCTATCAATCGCTCTCGAGGAGAGAAGCATTGAGAGAAAAGCATGATCGGGATCGCGGCTCGAACAAGGGCGAAGGATGAAAAGGGGGTGGTGGCCAAAATCATGCGGGACCTCGAGAAATGCGATCGACGTTTGACTTTGTCCTCATCGGCTTCCCGTCCGCCCATCATCATCGCTTGCAGCTCGTTCGTCGCTGTTTCTGCAACTATGTCAATCACCATTAGCATCACCATCAAAACACATCAAAACATCCCAGTCTCTCTCCCAAAAGCCCCCCGGGTGCCCCGGTTCCTGTCGCCAAAGCAAGCCCAGATCAACAAGAGGTGGAGGCTCCTACCCATCAAAGGACGCCGGCGACACGACGCCATCAGCCCCGAGCGCCACAGCTGCCAGCCAGCTCGCTTCGTACCGTATTTGTTTTGGCGCTGTCCCGAATTAACCACTATTATTAGTTAGACCGTTGATGCGGATCAACCAGCGCCTCGAGCATCTACGTCTCCTGCCCAGAAAACGTGCCGTCAGCGACCCGGAGAAGCGCGGGAAGAAGCCTCAGCTAAATCGCGGTTGCTGGTGCTCCTCCACCATGCTCAACCTGGTTGTGGAGGGCTGGGCAGAGGCGAATAGGGTTCCTAGCGGATGAAAACCGAAATCATGAGCACAATGCGAGACAGGCCCTCGTAAGATCACGGAGTTGCCATTGGGCTTGTCGTGTCAGTTTGCAGGGTCTCCTTGCTCGTCCTGCAGCCACACCCACAGAAACGGATGAATTCTGGATAAGAATGTTCCATCTGCCAGGGACTGGCCACTCACAGACCCAGCAAGCCTCGTGCCGCAGATTGCCTCTATGGTTGCGTCCGGGTACCTTGCGCTAGTCTTGTTCTGGTATCTCCTTTTGGCTGGCTCATGCGTTCCGGCAAGACCAATCAGGAGCCAGTCGCAAGTCCACCCTTGAAGCCGGAGACCGAATTGGCTGTGCCATCTCCTGCCAAGCATGCCAGCAGGCCAAGGCGAAATAGGACCTCATCTCCTTCTCTGATGCTTCTCTGCGCTCCCATTGCCAGATCCAATGCTGGCCCCAGCTCCTATCCCGGCCCCGGGCCTCTTGGCCCAGCATCGCATCTCCTGTTTTGGCTGGTGGTTGGTTCGCTACGCGCAGGTCCCAGGTGCTAGAGGTAGCCCGGATGGCCAAATGCTCCTCCCGCCGCCACTCCCACTGGACGGATGACGAGGCTCCGGTAATAGCAATGGTATCGCGGTTCAACGCTCAAGCCACGAAGCAGGCAACCGTGGTTGTCGCCACTTGGCTATCGCATCGTATCGAGAGCTTATGCCTATTTGGCTTTTTCATCCCTTGGTGTCATTCGCTCGGGATTTTTTCCCTCTCGTGTTTGCCATCACCGCCAAAAATCCGGTTTGGGGTTCGGGACCTTGCTACCGTTCCCCACGCCTCGCCATCTCCCAGTGCCGGCGAACTCTCGCTTGGAGGCCTTGTCGTCCTTCCTATGATTCGGGTCTCCGCGCCAAACGGTGCAACGTCTTGGCTTCGGTGCACACCACTTGGCGCTCAGCTAGAAGGCTCCCGGCATTGAAATTAGTGACGGTTCCCCTGACCCAGGCTCTGAACAAACAAACAAATAGAACCCGGCCAGGAACCAAATGAGTTCCCCACATCAGCCGGCTTTCGCTTCCATACCATCTATTGTCTCTCTTTGCCCTTGGCACGCCATTCAGAAAACAAAACTCGAGCCTCTTGTCTAGCAGTGTTTTGACATCTCAAGCCCCGTCAAGCCCCATCCAGCCCCGTTTTCTGCTCCCTTGTCACGATTTGCGCCCATCGTCTTGGCAGGCTTGGCTACTTGCTTTGCCACCCACTATTTGCTGTGACACACGTCAGCACCTCATTTCTACACACCGACCATTTCAACGCCCGCCTTTGTCGGTGACAACCTCATCAGGTTTGGTTTGCCGTGCCTCCTTCGTTGTGGGGTTGGATCCTTGATCCTATGTTCCTGATGGCGCAAACTGGCCGCCCTTTTCGGCTCCATCCACGATCCGCCATCAGCCATCCGCTTTTCCAAGCCGGGCAATCCGAAAAAGCCATTCGGGTCCTAAGAATAAACATGCTGAGTCTATTCATGGCGCAACCTAATGCTTGTGTTAGACACTCGACGCCTCTTCTCATCGTATTTCCCAACCGCAATCGAACCATGGCCAAGAAGCGGTTCGTCGATCAAACAGCACTGCCAGGCCGGATCGGTGAGCGTCCTTCATTAAAGCTCGAAACCAATGCTCATTTTGTTTTTTTTTACGATTGCTATTGAAACAGTTAGCCAGAATACGTCAGCTCCGACCGACTTGCCTGAATCGGCAATGCTCCTTAGCCCATTAGACGTTGCCGAGGATCCGACACGCAATCCAACATCATTCATTCAAACTCATCACCCACTATCACATTCAAGTCGCTGCATGCCCACAACTTTGACATCAACCTACCTGAATTGTCTTGTTTTTTTGGTTTAATTTTTGCTTTGTTGTTTGCGCATAATTTTCTTGGGCAAGACACTGAATAAGCAATGCATATTTGCATTAGGCATTGCCAAGCACTAACAACATTCCAGTGCTGGCATAATCTGTCGTTTCGCAACCACATTATCAGAAACCAGTTCACGAAAGAAAGAGAAAAAAACACTGCATACTGTTCATAGCATCTAGTGGCCATGTAGTGTGACCTCGTCTCTCTGCGCCTTGCTCTGTTCCTCACTGTCGCAGACATGGGGTGCAGGGCGGGTCTGGCTGGATCTCCAGACCCCGGGTTCAAGGGTTTGCCAACGGGCTTAGTTTCGTTTCCAATTCGTTTGTTCAATCGTCCCATCTCTATAGTGAGGTAATTAACCCACGAGGACCTGACCTTTAGTTTCGTCAGCGGGGTTGGGGCTCCATCACGGCACATGGGCGCAATATATTCCCCTCAACCACATTGCGGGCACTATAGCGGAGCTTGGAAATGAGTACGCGTCGGCCAGTGATGAATCGCACGCGGGACCTCCATCTCCCAGCAGACTCACGACGTGCGTTGCTCATCATGGCTCCCTCCTTGGTGTTGCTTTCCGGCCGTCATGCCCACATTCCGATGACCCAGGGCGGATTGCATCATCGTTAGGCTGTGCGTTGTGCTACACTGCTCAACTGCCATGACGGTATCTAAGCCGTCTTTCCCGGCCTCTTGGGGTTACGGGGGAGACTGGTTCAGTGCATCTGGCCCCAATTCTTTTCAAGTTGATTGCCCCCCCGGTATTCCGGGTCCCTCCGTGGCGATGCTCTCATTGCATTTTAATCTGAAACACTATAACCCTCGGCCGAAATGCTGCTCGCATAACCCTGCAGCCGTTATTTGATGGAGAAATATGACGTATTGTTTGTTTTTTGTTGTCTCCGTCAATGCGCGTACAGAGTTGTTTCTCGGTTTGTTCTTAGATTGACAATCGTGCATGTGCTCAACGTTACACTCGCTCACCGCCATGGACACTAACCAATCTAGCCCGGATTTGAACTTCCATTCATTGTTTGCTATTGATTTGAAAGTCGTGCCGGTTTCGTTTCTCTAATGGCCGCAATTGTGTAAATGCAGCTGATGATTTACAATGTTGTCCTCAAAACGACGCCTGGATTCACTCCAACTTTCCATGGTCAATCAAAACATTCAGTAGCAGTACATGACTACATTGATTCCAAGTCCACGATCATTCCCCTGTTCAAATTACCCCCATTGCACACATCAGTTATGCTTCGATGAGTCTGTTGCAGTTGGTTCTATAAGGCAAGCTACCCTATGCTGCAATACTTCGTTTGAACTGGCCTGTTATCGATGAACCCAACGGTGGGGGAGAAGAACGAACACTTTCACGCATGTTATTTTGTTCATTTCTGTAGTATCGTATCGCTCTTCTGCAGGTCATGGTGGTTTTTTAGCAATACCCAGGACACATTCCTCGCAGACTATCTGTATCATCTAGGCATATCTATCCGTTCCTAGCCACAGTATGCCAACATGCATCATAGATGCGCCAGACCAGCAATTACAGCATACCACGAGACATGACTGTAGCCGTTAAGCTACCGGACAAAGTCGCCGGCAATCATCAACGGGGTCCAGCGTCACGGCAGATTTTTCATGACGTCTCGACGCAGATCACGATTCAACCCGAGACTCCAGCAGATACCCGATCATAAATTCGGCCCCCTGGCTGCCACAGCAATGTAACTCGGTATCCAAGCAGAGACAATTGATCGACTCTGTAACAAGGGGGAGGACTTCTGGAATGTGTTTTTTCCCTGCTTAGTGTTTTCACCAGGCTTGGTAGGAGGGGGCGCGCACATACAACACAAATTAGTTGGCAGGATCAGGCAAGGGATGGAATGTAGTCTCATGTTTTTACGTCGTGTATTCAGGAGCGATTCAATGTGTTTTAGGGACAAGATCATGGCGTTCTAGACCCGTGTCTCGTGGTGGATCGACTATTAGACACCGATAGCGTTTCAGGAGTTTGCATGCAGTCGTCCGTGACACGAGGGAGAGTATAGTAACACAAAGGAGCATCATATTAATAAACCAGTGACATACTTGTGTTTGTTTGTTTATTTTTTCTTATTGCTTTAGCCACCAACAACTTGCAAACGTGAACACTAGTGTTCACCGACAAAAAAAAAACTGGGTGAACCTCTCTGATGCTTGATCTGTATTGTTAGGATTGTGTGGTATAGGGTAGGATGCATCAAAAGATGCGATAGATTCACATCGCCACGGGTCAATCAAGGAAATTGATTGCCGACTGGCTTACAAACCAGGAAGCTCGGCTAGCGGCATGGGCAGCTTATGGTTTGATTTGGCGAGGAGTCATATCAACCTGTCATATAATTTCCCGACCTGAATGAGAGCCTGTTGCTGCCAGCCCAAAAGCAACCATTACGACTGTCAAATGGTAGCACACGAAATAAACGTCGCCAATCACATGCGCCACAGCCCCATGTCAAGGATGGCGCCAGGAAATGAAGATGGGCAAATTGTTTATCGTTGTTTGGGTTGCCGATTTATGGTGTGGTGTTGAGTGGCTTTACAAAAGCGACAACTGACAGCTGCATGATCCACAGGCGCAAAAAGAGGCGACGGATGGGGCCGAAGGCTTTGACACAAGGTATGGCCAGGTACGCCACAGCGGTCTCCAGCGCATCACACAAGATCGATAGCTAGCGTCTGGATGTGTACGGAACCCAATTAATCGACTGTGTGCGTACGTGCAACCACGCGACGCCGGGGTAGACGGCTAGAGAGTGCCGATCCGCGATGGCAGCTGTGGCTTTCCGCAGGGGCCTGAAGTGGTGTCGTCTCACAGACCCATCATCAGCTGAAGTGGTCAAGACAGGCCCGATGCGGGAGTTTGTGGCTTGCGGGCCTCAGCTTTCCACAACCCAACAGAGTGACCTGTCGCATTGGCACTTGCAAGTGTTGCAGGTTCGCGCAGCAAGGGGAGGATGGCAGCGGTCCAGCCGAGCACCAAAATTGGAGTTGATGTGCGCAAGAGATGGGCGACAAGAGCAGCTCCGAGTATCCGTCGCCATCCATTGGTCACCGTATATATCGTTAGCCGACCTGGAAGATCCTGTACGAAAGGTCGTGATCCCGGGAGCCTCCCCTCCTACCCCCTGGACAGCCAAACCCCAGGTAGGTGCACCACCTAATCCACCCAGCCCGTGCCGCGGCAGTCGATTCCAGTATCGAAAACCGATGGCGAGCTGTGAAGATTGACAGAGCTGGCTGGCTAGGGTTTGCATCTAGACGAAGGAGGTGTGCAGTTACAGTCCGCCACGGGCGCAAGATACGACCTGGAGTAATCAATCGATCCTTTGAGGGCATCAGGACCTGAGCGCATCGATGAGATCATGGACGCGATAACGTCACTGGTCTGTCGGCCGGGGTTCCGTTATTGGCCCGATGGATTGCTGGGGGGGAGGGGAGCCACATCCGACTGAAGTACAGGGTACTTTGGTGACTAGTATTCTGGTTTTTATTTCTCACGTCAAGCTCACGCACCTCGCGTCGACTGAACTGGACTGGACTGGATTGTTTCACAGCCTTGGGCACAAGCTTGAGCAATGAGCGACAGGCATGAACTGGGCTTGTGTTGGTGTGGTGGGGATGGCCCGTCTTTGTGCTTTGAAGCCCCATCCATTCTTGCCTTGCTGGTTGAGGTTGCTGGACGCTAATGATTTTTTTTAAAGCTTCTTGTCTTGTTCTGTAGCTTGTGCTTACCAGCGCAACGCAATTGACGGTCAAACGTTGTACCTGCGGTAGTTGCAAAACGACGTTTGGGTGCCACCAGTAGGAAGCTTGCCGGGGGAAACGCTCATTGTAGCACTGCGTCGCCCGAGGCTGCTGTTGACATGCAGTTCTACGGCGAGCACGAGGAGAGTCTCAACTGCGACACACACACACGCGCACACACATGCGACACAAGACATTCATCGGCAAGGCAAGGGGGACGGGCCAGCGATGTGCGGCGCAGTACGGAGTACGTGGGACGACTGCCGTAGCTTCCGTGGCTTGCTGACGGACTGGCCTGAACGTGGCGCACTGTGGCGCCCCCGGTCGACAAGGATAGTGGCTGTTTCGCCCCAAAATGTGGCCCGGGGGCTGCTCTGGTGCTTCGACATTGAATCAGCCCTGGACCGTCAATCAGTATTGACGGACGAGAGGCATGTCACGTTGGGAGCTGCCAACACGAGGGCTGGTTCGCGCAGGTTCGCATGCTGCTGGTTGGTCACTTGCCCGGTTGGCTTTTCAAATGCAACGGGTGGAACGACAGATACCGTCTAAAGTGGCGGAGTAACGGCCAGGGTGGTCAGCCACACCAAATTATAGACACCTAAGACCCAAGGTCAACATAGTATGGATCAACACTGCAGGTCCTGTGATCACTCGTCGTTACGCACCTGGGCCGAGCGTGAGAGTTGCCGGGGCCATTCAGCGTTCGGCCTTGTTAGGCTGGGGGTTGGCTCTCCCTGCAGGGTTTCGTCCTACTTCGAGGGTGCGGCGCGCGTTGCCTTCTGTGGTGGGTTTTTACGGATTCACCATGCGCCGCCATGGGTGGAGAGGCTGCACCGCCACTCTCGTTTGCTCGTGCTGGGGGGCTGACGACTGGTCTGGCTGGGCTGGTCAATCTTCAGCTGGCATCAGCAACCTAGTTTTGCTTACCTATACGAAGTCCAGGTGAAAAATACTGTTCCAAGAATAAAACTGGTATGGAACTGGGAAAAGAAAGGGTGGCGCAACACTCTGCCCTTCGCAGAAATGCGGAGAAAATGGGCAGGTGGTATTTTCCTGGGCTGCAGAATGGGATTGACAAACATCAGGTGGGAAGTGCTTTGTTTTTGGTCTCGCCATCTCACTGTCGTCGTCGTTGATAGGCCTCATTGTGGAGCCTTGCGTGAAGACTTGGACAAGCCCACTGGCGTTAGCGTGTGCATGGTGGGTGCAGCGGCAACGGGGCGGCAGCCGCCTTTTTTTTTTTCTCTCTCTTTTAGGGTGGCAGGAATCGCGGTTGGGGTCTCGGGCTTGGTGAGTGGATGTGAGTAAAAAGTTTCTTGAATTGATTGAAGATGACCGAGTAAATAGCGTGTCATTCACCTGCAGTCGTGCATGCATGCGATTGCTGATGTCTGGTTCAGTCAGCCGTCTAAAATCCACAAGGTACAATCGCGATGGACTGTGCTGGACAGTATTAGTCGTAACAAGGCTGGGATGCTTCACCAATCCTGTCGAGCGAGGTACGGTGACCGATTTGACTCGCCTATCCCGGAATAGAGGCTATTTACGAGGCTGTCTTTGGGGACCGGCTTTTGGTGCAGATGGGGCATCCACTTTGTAGAGGGAGGGAGCTGAGAGGAACAGGCCTGGCTGCATATAACTATAGAATCTGGTGATAGCTTGCCTCGCTGTGTCGGAGCTATGCTGCCTCTAAGGCTCCATTGCCAAGCCAAAAAGGTACCTGTTGACCTGAAGAAACCTGCTGGGCAAGTACCTTAGACCCATGCGCCTCCCAAGAAACAAAGCCCCCCATCACTCTTCCCTAAAGCGTATCCGCACCGCCCGCTCTCGCCCAGTTCGGGGGATTTTTTTTTTGGTCGCGCCCTCCCGGACCACGTTCCTTTCCCCTTCTTCTCTCTCTTCTCCCGTCCCAGCACGCCCCATTCTACGCCCCAATATACCATTCCACACCCCAGCCTTTTGTCAAGGTTCCAAGGTTCCGACCTGAAGCCAAGCCCTGAAAAGTCGCTAGCAGGCCAGCCCCACGCCCAGCAGCTGTCATCACACGCACAGCACAGCGCAGTTCAGCGAAGCACAGCACTGCGCTGCACCTAGTCACAGAGAGACATACTGGGCTGGCTGACTGTCTGCCTTTTTGCCAGTTGCGTCGGGAGGCTGCTAGCTCGACGGCAGCTACTGCCACTGTACCCTTCTTCCCCATCGCCCACCCACCACATCACCCGCCACCCTCTCCCCCATTCGCCCACCAGTCTCTCTCTTTCTCACACCCACCACCTTTGCCTCACACCTCGCTCTCGCGCTCAACTCAACTCACACCTTTCTCTGCATCGACCTCTTTCACTTGGCTCTCATCATCGCCATCATTATTCCCCCTCGCCACTTCCACAACACTGCGCAACTTTCCCAATATTGTAAGCTTTTGACTTGCAATTCCTCGACTGAGCCACGCTCTGCTCTCAGTTTTTTTTTTGTGACTGCGCGCCGCTTTGTCTACGCTGCCTTGCCTACCTGGGGAAAAATAAAGCAGCTCTCGCCACGCTCTCCAGCCACACATACCATCACCACCGCCCCGACATGTGCCTTTGACCAAGGCTACGGCGACGTCGACCTCACCAAACTGACTGCATGCTGCAATCCCTCGAACCTATTCCACCCCAATTCCACTCTGCGAAGCTGCGTCTATGGCCTCGGACGCCTCCGCCTTTGCTGCGACCGAAGCCCCGCCTGTAACGCGCCCAGGTGCAACCCCTCCCGACTTCATCCCTTCAGACGATCCTGTTAGACTGCTGAAGCGACCTCGATCACCATCCCCTGCCTCTCCGCGCTCGCAGGCCCAACACGACGTGTCCATCGGTTCACCGATCAAGGCCGCTCGTCTGGCGCTTGCGACCGGCTCGTCCCCGCCGCCCTTAACGGGTGCTGCCGCGCTTGAGGACGAGCGTCGGCGACGCGACGAGCTCACCAGCCACGACGAAGAAATCGAGGACCATAATCCTCCTCCAACCAGCGATAATCCGAGCCACAAGGCACTCGCTTCCCTCATGTCCGGTGCAATCCAAGCTATGAGCCGTCCTGTTGACGCGCCTCAAGTGGCCCCTACTGCAGCCATGGAAGCGTCACCGAAAGCCCCAACTCCCGCCTCCTTGGCGCAAACCGCAACGGCCCAAATTATCGAACGTGACGAGACGAGCCCTCAAAGTGCGCATAGTGTAGTTGCGGTTCCCGTCACTGAGAGCCCAACGCCGATGGATATTGACACCAAGATCGAACCTCAGCAAACCCCACAACAAATCGTCAGCCAGGAGGAGAGATCTCAGCCAGGATCTTTGTCGTACCCAGGATCCCTGCAGACAGTTGGCCTCCAAGAGACACCGTCGCGCGGAATGAGCTTTCCCATACCGCCAGGGCAGACGTCTCCGACATCTTCAGGGTCGAAGAAGCACAAATGCCCATACTGCAACACAGAATTTACACGACACCATAACCTCAAAAGCCACCTCCTGACTCACAGCCAGGAAAAGCCCTATGTTTGTACTGAATGTCAAATGCGCTTCCGTCGCTTGCATGACTTGAAGCGTCACGGAAAATTACACACCGGCGAGAAACCTCATGTTTGTCCTAAATGTGATCGCAAATTTGCTCGTGGGGATGCTTTGGCTCGCCACAGTAAAGGAGCAGGTGGATGTGCAGGGCGACGATCGAGCATGGGTAGTTTTGCTGATGGTGATGAGCTGGATAATGCTATGGTGGATGCAGATGACTCGACCATGTCGGCGCTTCCCTACGACAATGGCGAGGACGAGGAGCTTAGGCGGCAGAGCCTGCCTAGTATCAATGCTCAACATGTTCCGGGTGCACAAGGAGATGCCTATAGTGCTCATGCCCGGTCCTATCCCCCTACAGGTGGTCGACCCGGTACTAGCGGATTGTATCCCCCGAATGTGAACCAGAACCAGGCTGCTGTCAACACACCGCCTGCTGCGCCTAATAATATGGCTGGTGGCCACACTCCCAGCGGAAGCATCTCGTCACTCCCTGTTGCTGGAGCCAATGCCAACATATACCCTCAAACGGGCATAACGGAGAGCCCCAAACCACTGAGCCCAGGGGTGCAAAGTCACGACTCAACCAATCTTGGACGACAGCGATCGCCGAGTCTATCACAGCAACTCCAGCAACAATATGGCCGACGGGCATCAGACCTGCAATCGCCACACAGTGGGCAAACCAGGCCAAAGTTACCAGGGCTTTCACACCCAGGATTTGCCGCACCTGCACCTACTGGATTTTCGCATACACGAACTGGGAGCGGCACGCAAGCAGGGAGCGAAAGCGGTAACATGTTTGCACAGAGTGACCCTAGCGTCTGGGCATACATTCAAACATTGGAGGAGAAGGTCAAGAATCTCTCTGATAAGGTTATATCGTTAGACAACGAGGTGACTAGCCTAAAGCAGCAAATGGAGAACCGAGAGGCAACCGCCAAAGCTTGATGGAGGGAATGTAAACGACTTCTTTTGTCTTTATACACGCATACCTACTGAGATGCCCTTTCATTATGTTGAAACAATTGGCATGGTGCTGAGGGACGGCGTTTGGGGCACTGGGGAATATTTTTTGGTTGTGGAAGGTAGGGACCTCCACTTAAAAGACGGCGACGGGGATTTTTTTTTATGAATTGGTACTCGTATTGCGCTGTACTATACAAATACTAGTTCTTCAGATAGTCTGCCTCGTGGCAATATCCAGCAGAAAGTGTAGGGAAAATTCTACAATATTTCGTTGGAATCGATGAGGACGGGAGGGTAGTTAATGGGAGAGCTGTCTGTGCGGTAGTGCTTATATAGCTTATGATAGTTAAAGAGAGCTTTGACGGACGGATTTGTGCCTCGGTAGCGTTGGACCAAACACGGATACGGCCTACATGTGGCGTTACCGGGAGCATCTCGGGAGCTATGCGCGCCCCTGGTTGCAGAGACCTGTCTTGGCTGTGTAATGATGTGAATTGTGATGCGGGCCTTTTATCAGGCAATGGAAAGGGCTGCCTCGGCTCCTGTGAGCGATATGCACAGACCACACACGAAAGCCAGCCATTGATATGGAGGCTCTGGGAGGCCTTTGGGCGACTTCACGTGTCACTGGCGACACACACACAAGCACGTGCGACGTCATCGTCACAGGATGGAGCTTGGCCATGACGAAACCGGCACACCTCCAAACGGCCCACCCGCTTGAATCTTATTAAAAAAAGACAGAGATGGGCGTCTATTGCCCGTATCACACACGCCTGGCCTACATCCTGATTTCTGCTTTGTTCTTTGTCCGCGCATCTCGTTCATACGCACCGTGACGGAGCTGCGACACCATCAGCGACTATTCTAGGCGCCCCGAGACGCTGCCCGCACCACTCTTTTCCACTTTCGACCCTTCCCCGCGTCAGCACAACATTGCCCACCAACAACAATAAACATGGCGAGCGCTGGGACCGATCCCAACCCCCCGGTCGAGAATGGTGAGCCAAGATTTTCCCCCTCAATGCCCGAATAGGGCCCGTTAAGCGGTCAAGTGCCTCTGCGCACTTCGTTTGATGAGATCGTGTCATGGTTCTGTCAAGCGTCGCGTGGGCTGTCGAGCTTTACCAAGGGGTCGGCTTCCACCTGCTACCATCAAACGCCCATCGATATGCGATTGTATAGATGAGCGCATGTGCTAAATTGGAAACCAGGATCATTGTCGACCGAAACCGACGAGCAAGTGGTGACGGCACCCAATCCCGACACTACCGAGCCTGAGCCTTCACATGCCAATCCCGAGTCCGTATGTATAGCGATTTGCGCCCCAGTTCTCCAGACCAGGGTCAAGGATTGCACTGATATCATGATTAGAGCACTCAGCAAGATCTAAAACCCTCCGAGCACGCGCCCGAACATAGCACGACGACAACTCCGATTAACGACGAAACCGAAGCCTCCACGTCCTCGTTGTCAAACGGCGCGCCTAAAAAAGGTGGTGCTGCTAACAGCGGAAAAAAGGTCAATGGGCTTGTAAATGGTGACTACAGCGATCATGAATACCCAAGACTTCCGACTCTCCCGGAGATCAATCGCGAGCGCAAGGGCTGGCGAGCTGGAGGCATTCACTTTGCGCCTCTGCGAGTTCCCATGACTCGTCGACTGCAGACTGGCGCAGTGTTATTTCACTGCATGTCCATTGTGCTTTTCGTATCAATCTTCTGGCTCATTTGTGCCAATCCACTCACATGGCCAATTCTTGTACCATACCTCATCCACCTCACGCTCTCGACCTCGGCCATGAATGGGAAACTATCGTATCGGTCAGAATATATGCGCAGTTTGCCCATTTGGAAGCTCTTTACTGGGTACTTCCCCATGAAACTGCACAAAACCTTCGATCTGGACCCTAAGAGGAAATACATCTTTGGATACCACCCACATGGTATCATCTCTCACGGTGCTTGGGGTGCTTTCGTTACAAACTCGCTCGGATTTCCAAAGTTGTTTCCGGGTATTACCAACACTCTGCTTACACTGGACTCCAATTTCCGTCTCCCGTTTAACCGAGATTGGATTCTGTGGATGGGGCTCCAGTCCGTCTCGAAAGAGTCTATTTGGAATATTCTCACCAAGGGAGGCCCCAACAACGATGGTCAGGGTCGCGCTGTGACTATCGTGGTTGGTGGTGCTCGAGAGTCACTCGAGGCCGAGCCTGGTACGATTAGGCTGATTCTCAAGGGTCGAAAGGGCTTCGTTAAGATGGCACTTCGCACCGGGGCGGACTTGGTGCCCGTTATCGGATTTGGCGAGAACGACCTCTATGACCAACTGAGCCCCAAGACGCACCCTATTGTGCACCATATCCAGATGATTTTCCTCAAGGTCTTCAAATTCACCGTACCCGCACTTCATGGTCGAGGTGTGCTGAACTACGATATTGGTTTAATGCCATACCGGCGCCCTGTTAATATTGTGGTTGGAAAGCCACTTCGGGTAGACAAAGCTCATGGCCCTCAACCTGAGCAGGAGGACATTGATCGTCTTCACGCACAATATGTCGAAGAGATAGAGAAACTTTGGAATGCATACAAAGATCAGTATGCAGCTGGCGTTGAGTTGCAGATTATTTCTTAACTGCTTTTTTTTCTTATGTATTTGTCTTTGTTTTCTTGCGTCTAATTACATGTGACACAAACAGTTTTATATTTCAACAGGGGAAAAATAAGCGTCTGGCTGGGCTGGAGAGTGTAAAGAGTAGAACTGGAATGGAATTGGTGTAATTAAGAGACTTTGTTGCCTGCTTATGGGACCTTGGTATTTTATATTCGTAATATCAACGAATCAGCTAAAATTACTCTGCACTATTGGAGAGAGTTGCGATGATCTCCTTCTCCACCGAATTGGCTGTGTGTTGCGATGGATATCAAGTCAGGTGATAGCGCGCTTGGTAATCGAAGGGCGCAATCGCGTCAATCGCGTCACACTTGTTAAATTTCTAGTGGATGTCATTTCCTTGGCTTTTATGATTAACCAAACTCTTCCCCCTCATACACAACGACACAAACTTGGACTATTCGTTCTAAAATTGATACAAAACCCGTCGCGGACACGCTTCCTACGCTCCTCCTTCTCAATTATGGCGCCCCGCTCGACTGCTCGCAAGAGGCAAGCTGTGAACTACAATGAGGATCACGACGACGAGGACGTCAAACCGACCCCCCGCACCAAGACTTCCACAACCACTCCCAAGGCTTCCGCGAAGCGCAAGGTAGAGGAAGAGACAGAGGATGAACCAGCGAAGCCTGCGCCAGCGGCGAGTGCAGCCAAGAAGCGCAAGACGAAGGGTGCCGCTAAGGCGGACGACAGCGTGCCGCTCGCCGAACGAACCGCCGTGTCGTCCCTGAAGAAGTCGATGTACATTGGCGCCCATGTTAGCGCTGCAGGAGGTTCGTAACCCAACCTTTGATATTTCCTTCTTGTGAAGCATCCAACTAACCATGCTGTCGTAGGTGTCCAAAACTCTGTCGCAAACGCCATCCAGATTGGCGCGAACTCGTTCGCCCTCTTCCTCAAGTCTCAACGGAAATGGAACAACCCGCCCCTCGACCCTACTGCCAAGGCACAATTCATCAGCCAGTGCAAGCACCACGGCTATACCGCTGCCGAACACGCCCTCCCCCACGGCTCGTACCTTGTCAACCTTGCTCAGGCTGATGAGACCAAGGCCGACCAGGCTTACACGAGCTTTCTTGATGACCTGAAGCGGTGCGAGGAGCTGGGCATTCGTCTGTACAACTTCCACCCCGGCTCGACCGGTGGCGACAGCAGGCCAGCTGCGATTGGGCGCATCGCTGCGCAGCTCAACAAATCGCACAAGGCGACCAAGACGGTTATTACCGTCCTGGAGAACATGGCCGGCAGTGGAAATGTGGTAGGATCAACGTGGGAGGATCTGCGAGACATCATCGAGTTGGTTGAGGACAAGAGTCGAGTGGGTGTCTGCATCGACACTTGTCACGCTTTTGCTGCTGGTCATGACTTGCGAACACCAGAGGCTTTCAAAAAGACCATTGACTCGTTCAACGAGATTGTTGGAGAAGAGTATCTCAAGGCTTTCCACCGTATGTCCTTTTACCCCGCCCCCTTCACTTCGTATCACGCCTAACATGACCATTAGTCAACGACAGCAAAGCACCGTTCAACTCGAACCGCGATCTCCACGCGAACATTGGCACCGGCTTCCTCGGTCTGCGAGCGTTCCACAGCCTCATGAACCACGAGGCCTTTCAGGGCATGCCCATGGTTCTCGAGACGCCTATTGACCGCAAGGGCCCTGACGGCAAGAGCGTCGAAGACAAGCAGGTTTGGGCAGACGAGATCAAGCTCCTCGAGAGCCTCGTTGGCATGGATGCCGACACCGACGAGTTCAAGGCTCTGGAGGAAGAGCTGCAGGCCAAGGGCGCTGATGAGCGCAGCAAGATCCAGGACCAGGTGGATCGCAAGGGTAAAAAGGGACCCAAGGCTGGTGGCGCCAAAACTGGTGGCGCGAAGGCTGGTGGTGCGAAAAGGGGCCCCAAGAAGAAGGCCAAGGAGGAATCTGATGAGGAGAGCGAGTAAAGAAAGGCTCCAAGGACGTGGGATACTCGTTCGATTGTTTTCGCACTATCGTATTATTATTATTATCATTATGGATGTAGCATGGGGTTGAGGTGTAATTTAGGTATCAAAGGAATTAATTTAATGTACTAGCAAATAGACCAGGGTATACGATACGGAACAAGTATGAATGCGAGACAAAATGAAGATGAAGAACAAAAGACTGCAACCGCCTGATCCAAGAAAAACCCAACACCAACAACAACTAGTAGTCTATTCCATCTTGCCAACGCCAGCTCGTCATGACAGCATTCCTCGTCACTGCCTCTACCTGCGGCTCTTGGCAAACGCCTCAACCCGGCCGATGAGGGACTTGAGGCCCACGCCCCTCTCGCAGTTTGCCTCGAGCCACTGCTCCATACGCTCGCGGACACTGCGCATGGAACGCAGCACGGGCATGTGAGTGCCATCTTCGTTGGCAACGAACGAGCCCGGGTTGAGCAAAAGGTCGAAGCAGTCGCTCCAGATATCCGTCTGCCAGTAGCGCTTGAGGCTCTCACGAATCTTGTACCTTCGACCCTTGCCGATGCCGCCCTGGTCGCAGCGCACCGTCTCAATATACTTTCCAAAGAGGAGCGTGTGGATGGTGCCGGCGAGGCCGTGGTAGTCAATCTGCCACGTCCAGGGGCGACCTTCCCGCATCTCGGCACAGTCCTGGGCGCTGGTCTTCCAGTCCGCAATGAACTCAACCTCAGGGGTGAAGGCGCGCATATCAATACCACGGCCAAAGTCGATAAGGACAACGCCGCGCGAGGACCATCCGTCGCTGCCATCAGGACGCCACAGGCTTCCCAGGGACTGATCGCTCAGCGCCGCGTCAAGCCGGAGGAGACAGTTGTCAGCCTTCAGGTCACCATGCATGACGCCCTTGGCATGAAGAGCCTCAACGGTGCGTAGCAGCTCAATGGTGAAGAACATGGCCAGCTGTTCATCCATTATGCCGGAGGGCTCGGCACGAAAGTAGTTGACTACATCTAGCAGAGTGCCGTGGGGGTGGTATGGTAGAAAGAGGAACGCCTCATCTTGATATAGGTGCATTTCGTGGGCAAAGGACAGTGATGCCGAGGCACGATGCTGCGGCCCAAGTCGAGTGTGAGCCACACGCATCATATGGAACTCCCAGGGTGTAGGCGGTGTCTCCATCTTAAGAGCCTCTATTTCGCTGCGATGATTGACAGCAAAGGCCCCTTTGCCCATAGAAGCAACAGCATTCTCGTCATTTTCGTTGGCCTCAGGGGCCGAGTTCTCCACGAGGTAGACAGGAGCAAAAGCCCCAGCACCCAGTTCCTTCTTCACCGTGTATGTGGCGTTGGTGTCGGGGAAGTCAATGATAATAGGGCTGGGTAGAGGGACTGCTTTGTCAGCGCCAGATTTGCTTGCCTTGGTCAAAACCTTCGCAAATTTGCGAATCTCATTGCCACGGTCGTACTTCTCATGGCGGTGATCGTAGAAACCAAAGTACGACCTGAGGGGAGGTTGCATATTGGTAATGATCTCAGCACGAACTGCCTCATCAACGGGGTTGCACTGAGCTTCCTTGATGATGGGCCCCTTGGGAGGTAGTGGCTTGGAGGGTATCGACTTGCCCAGGGGTCCAACAGACTTTGGAGCCAGTGGTGCTGAGATTTTGGGCGCGGGGCGGGCTTCGCTCACGATCTCACGTAGAGGACTGCTCATCGGCTCAAGATCCGAGCCTTCGTCCTCTTCGTCAATGGGTGTTGTCGTGGCATCGCGCTTGCAAGGTGTTTTGAAGTGGTCCATCCTTGCACTCTCCATGGCAACGGACATCTCAGTTCTTTCTGTGATTGGTGTCATGAAAGGGAGTCGGTTGTTAGCCATCTCGGCCGGGTCCCTATACGGCCGAGTTGGTGGATTGTAATCCTCTGGGGGAATAGGAACAAACGATGTCCTGGTGTGAGGGAACTCGTCTGTAACAGGAGTCCCGGCTTCCTCGTCGTACTCGTCATCCTGCTGTCCCGTTTCTTCCCCAAACGATCCGGACTGCTCAGTATCAGGAACACTGGTATCGGCCAAGTCTGATTCGTGTACCTCGCTATTCATTTCATCATCATCATCATTCATCCCTGGAACATGCCTCTGGGTGTCGAAATCAGACCATTCACTCTTCACATCATCGTTATCAGCCCTGGAATCGTCGGCCTCCTCATCACCAACTTCATCAACATCAACCTGCTTGGTGGTGCAAGTACTTTCGCCATCAGACGTATAGTTGTCATCGCTGTCATAGTTGTCACCATCGCTCTCATCGCCTTCCTCGCCGGCAGGCTTTAGGGGCGCGTTAAAGATGTCATAAATTTCATCAGTGGCAGCCTTTGTGTGCATTGTCATGGTCGGCTCTGAAGTGTTCTTCTTACGAAGCTTTGGCCTGGAAGGCGAGTCGAGCTTTGCTTTGACTGTAGATTTGGTTAGACATGCAAGGCTGCCAGTCACAACTGCTGTACTCACTGATTTGGGTCTCGTTGACCTCAATGACCTTCTTCTTCTTGCCTCCTCGAGGTACACGGGGCTGCTCCATGACAGCACCGTTCTCATCATATTGGACGCGGTCTTGATGGATGACCAATTTCTCACCAACTCCTTTGCTGATTTCTTCAATTTCTCTGAGAGGGACGATAGGTTCAGGGACGAGATTCTCATCAATGGACTCATCCTCCCAGCTGCATTCAAGCCAACCCCTGTTGGCGGCCATGATCTCCTCGAAGCTGAGCTCAGTACCTTGCTCCTCTGGGGTGGGATAGATGGCTGCTAGATCAACATAGACACGTTCCTTTTTCCCAGTCTGAGGATGAACGGAAATTTGGCACTTGGATGGAACAACAACAATGTTCTGTATTTGTGAAAGAGACTATTACATAAACGCCGATATACCCATCATTAGTTCTAGTATCATTAATATTTGGGCGATTTGGTGAAAAGAGAGAGGAGCTTACCGGATCCCTGAAAATCGCCATCTTTGGAGCTGCGCTTTTCTTTCCACCTGCCTTGAGGGTCTCACCAGCCCAAGGCTTCGCTTCCACCACATTTTCCTTCTTTCGGTCATCCAAAGAACCAATCGTGTCCCAGCCCTTGGAACTGGGGGGTCGTGTGGACATGGCGGGCGGTTTTGCGTCGGCATCGGAGAAAATGGCGAGCTTTGACTTGGCTGGCTTTGAGCCACTCGCTCCGCTCGCTGGTCGAGGTGCTTGAGGGTCTGCTGGTCCCGCAGCGGCACCGAAGGGGTTCATCTTGGCTGCCAAGGCAGGTCGGACAGTGGGCAGAGCAGGGGACGAGGGCTCGTCCATGACCTCTGGCTGTTGTGCGACACGCTCTTCAAACTCCTTGAATTTGCGTAGAAGGCGCTGTACGGGTCGGGCCTCGCGCTCAATGCCCAACTTGTAGACCTCTTCCGCCTGAGCCCACCGAGAGGCACCCTCTAGCCAGGCGGCATACTCCTCATAATACAGAGCAAGAGTCTCACCGATACCATGTCGAGAGAGGAACATGTACGTCTCGCGCGGGGCATCGGAGAAAAAATGGATATAATGCAGCCATATCTTCAAGTATCGGGGGTCGTTCTTGTATTGGGGCGCACCGGTGAAAGCCTTGGTGGCTCGCTCGAGTAGAATGTGAAGTTGTGACTGAGGGGTCGCCTGTGCTGAGGGGTATGCATCCAGGGTCCAGCGTACGTATCGGTCAAAGACGTCAAGCGGATCGTCTGACTCTGCAATGTTTTCTAGTTCGGCCTCATATTCGGCACGAATGCAGTCGTTGACATTGCGTGTGTCGGTCGGGGTTGGAGTTGCAAGTGGTTGAAGGGGAGAGGAGGCATACAGTTGTGCCAACTTCTTGGCTGAACGGCCACCGGGCAAAGACTGAATGTTCTCCTTCTGCCCCTCGATCAAGTCGAAGTCAATCAAATCGTCCGAAGCTGCCATGGTGTGTTAGTACTCGCGTCGACGGAGAAGTATGCGCTTCTCAACTGCGTATGTCGAAGTCGCGGTCGTGTCGTGTTGTCAATGTGGGATTGACTCGTGGGGGGAAATATTATAGTGCACAATTGTTGATTAGCTCCCAATTTTGGGCGTTGCCCGTGACAACAACGCCACGTGTGGCTTCAGGGAAATGCTAGCCACACCAACCCCGCGCCCACTCCATTTAGCGTTAACTCAGGGGAAATGTATAGACTACGTAGCAGTGTTGATGTTTAGATTTAGAGCATATTAGTGTGCAACAGCGACCAACATTATGTTTGCGTCCTGGAATGAATATATTCTGTTGATATCAAGTTGGTTCTGTGAATCATTTTGCCTGACAAAGGATCGCTCTTGAGGGTGGGGAGAATCTCCACATTACAACGTCACTCTGTTTATATTACAACTGGGCCCAAACATTATGCATAGTACCATCGCAGCATTCAGTTGATGTTGGGCATGTGATCGAAATTTATGGCTCGCTAGCTATTGCCCCGAAAATTGTGCGTGCTGGCATTTGTCATCACTCAAAACGCTGGTGGGGTTTTGGCAGCCAACCTCTTAGGTCTTTTAGTTATGATTATCTTTGTTTTATTGAGACGTACTTATTTCTAGGCTTAACATTGTGCAGTAGCCACGGTAGAGAAGCACATTCATTGCAATCATCAAACGGTTGGATTGTATATGTTGTTCTATAAACCTGTCTAGGAAATCTATTTCCCAATTATGGTCAAGTACTACGTCTAATATGTTCCATAAATGCCATTATGTATTTGTATACAAACGCATATACATTTGTCTTCGTGCCTTCTATTCGTCTTCGTTCGATTGATGTTGATGTTCTTATCTCATGGAATCATGGCATTTGCTACGTCTATACGATCTTGGGCATCATCTACCATACCACCACCGATTAGCATTGCCGTCTCGCATCGGATAGAATGGGGGTTGGGTTGGACTCACCGACGCGTATTTGGGTGAGATGAACAATGCAGTAGCCTCTGCAAAAACGGTGGGTTCCTCGCCGGGTTTGGCCAGCGACTCAATGTGACCCGTGACCCATGCCTTGCGGCCCTCAACCTTGGTCGTTGTGGCTCGCAGTACCAGGTAGCTGTTTGCAGGTGTGGGCTTACGGTAGTTGATGTTGAGGTTAGCAGTCACAGCAATGTTGTGAGGCAATGCGGCGAAGCAGCCACGTGCCAAACCCTCGTCGAGCATGGTGGCCAGGAAACCTCCATGTACGATGCCCGGATGACCGCACACGTCTTCGCCCACGTATGTCACGCAAACGATGGACTTGCCACCATCCTCAATCCACGCGTATGGTGGCGTCACCATTTTGCCAGAGCCTGTCAGCGCTCCGGCTGTCAAGCTCTTACTCCGGTAAGACGCCGGCATCTTCATGTGCGGCCGTGACTCCTTGTACTTTGGGTCCGCCCGCAATTGTGCCACCAGCGGGTGGGTATTGATAGTCTCGTCAACCAGTCGTGCCTCGTCGTCGCTCGGAACGAATCGCTTCAGGCTCTCTTCATCGGAGAAGAAGCCCATGCCACTCTGCTGCATCGTGCGCCAGGTGCCCACGACACCCACCGTGGCGCCAGCAAGGCCGATGAGTACCTTGGAAACCAACTGCCGAGAGCCGTTGCCTGGAAAGAGAGATTGTCAGCGAGCGCGCCGTGTAAGTGCTGACGAACTCGATCTGCTTACCCTGTGTTTGCGATTGCGCAGCATAACCCCGGAGGTGGCCCCCGCGGGCCAGTCGCTGGGCGGCTCGACCAATCTGACGGCCTCCGCGACCAATTGGCTGGGCAAACATGGTGATTGTATTGGGTGTAGCGTTTACAATTCCAAGTTCAAAGGCCGGATCTGATGGAAGATGGGCCCTTGAAACGCCCCCGATTCTAGGTTAGATTTATTGGAGCTACCGCGGCAATCCCGACCCGCATTGTTGAATGGATTTCGGCGGCTTATGCACTTATCGGGCACCGTTGCCCAAGCTTTGCCTCGGCTGTCTCTCTTCGGCTTATCGATTTCGATACCAAGGTACTCTGTAAAAATGAGGCGTAGAAGAAAAAAGCCATACAATAAGCATTGCATTTGGTAGGTAATTTCAAATCGCACAAGTATCCTGATTTTGAGAACGTTTGGTTTGTATGCAAGGTCAAATGTGGGAATGATCACCTGCAACCTAAACGTGGCCAGCTCTGGACCCTTCCACGAAGTTGCTCCTGACATGGCTGCGTGACAGTTCTTCCACTGGGCCTGATACTCGTGCGCATCAACCCCTTTTTCTATACAACTCGCATGTTGGATATGCATGGGAGTTGCACTAAGTCTACTTCCCTGATACTGTACACTTAGTGAGCATATTTCGGGGTCTGGTGATCTCTATATATAGAATCTAGGCAGGTAGTGGAGAATATGATACATTGATCAAAAATACGATAAACATATCCCGATTTAGCACGCTGAAATGCGGGCATCGCATATTTATTTCTATTCCTATTTATTACTGTGCCTTCGCTGGAAGGACAATGTGTTTGACCTGTTCCACAGCGGTTTCGCATTTATAAATTCGTTCTGTTGCATCGGTTTCGGATTCACAAGTCATTTGATGACTTGTACATCCATTTCCCATTCCTCTCCTCGGAGACAACGAATACATAGAATACCAATCATTTCTTACACGCCGTATTTTCCCGCCCCAAAGTCCCATGCAACATGCCCCTCGATTTGACGATCTACAAGCCAATAAACTCCAGCCAAAGAAACCCTGTCCAATCAAGCCCCTTTTGCAGGAGCAGTCCTCTGTGACCGTTACGACAAGCCATATGCATAAAGCAGGGCCCCTCTCCTTGTTACACGGCCACTCGCGTAGCAGCTAGCGCCAGCCAACCAGCAACGTTTCGCCCGTGGATGGCTTCCACAGTATGGCGGGGGCTGACATCATGCTTCAATCTGCGACATGGGCCTTGTTCCTGGTTTAAATAGAGCTTCAACGACATCCATTGTTGACATCACAATCACCATCTACCAACTTTTAAACAAACCAAATGGTATCCCCCCATCCTTGAAGCTGCCAGAGAACCATATTGACAACGGCGCTGTATCTAGGCTACTGCTGAGACTGTCGAATTGGGCCCTGCCCACCCTCCCAAGGAGGATGCCATCGGCGCCTTTTCTGTGGTCCTTCCGGACCTCAAGAAGAAGCTCGTTCATCTTCGCCATGAGTACAACAGTATGGAAGACCAGTTGTCCATCGCGGCTTCTTGAAGCTAACGCGCTCCACCCTACAGAGCACGAGCCTGAGTATTTTGCTGCTGTGGTATGCACTACCCCCACCTTCCTCACCCACCATCTGCTGGGCGCATGATGCTAATCTCCATGACCAAACAAAGGAGAGGATCAGCGACCATGAGCTAGCCGGCTTTGGTGTTGATAACATTGAAGCCATTCGTGTCGGCCAGACCGCATATGGCGTCCACCTCTTTGGCAAGATTCGCATCCCCGCCCTGCCAGATGATGGCCCGGCTTACATCCACGTCCGAGTCTTCACCACCGGTACCGACGAATCCTCCGAGTTGCATAGCATTCACACGGAAGAGAAGGAGTATCCGGACGGTGACAAGAAGTACCGTGCCATATTCACAAAGGAGGATGAGCTCGAATGGTTCAACACTTAGCATGGGGAAAATGATACAAGAAAAAGACAATTTTAGGTCTTTCATTCTCACAGTGCTGCGCCAATGCGCACACAAACTTTTTGATGACTTGCCTGTACCTGTTGTGGGTGTCCGTACCTGAATTGAAAAAAGAAAATAAATTATATGCCTGCTTTTTACATGTCTTCTTCTCCTGCCAGGAGCTCCGCGTAGTCGTCGATGGATGCAAACATGGGGAGTTCCTTGAGCTGCTTGCGCCTTGACTTGGACTTGCTCTTGCTGCTCTCAGCCTCCTTGACCTCAAATCCTTCTTCATCCTCTGCGAGCACAGCGCCTCCCTCTTCGTCATCATCGTCATCATCATCGAAGCCCTCGATGTCGACGCTCATGTCATCATCGTCCAGGTCGCTCTCCAGATCCAAAGAGGGCTCTGATCCATCTGAGGCCATGTCATCCTCGTCAAGATCGTCAAAGCCAAGATCAGAACCATCGGCGTCAGGATCAACGCCAGGCTGGGCTGCAACCAGGGCCTTCCAGATCTCATCTTCCTGCTCGTCCTCCTCTTCCTTATCGCCAGCGAGTGCCTTCTTCTTTGTGACTTTGCCATCCTTGTCGACTTGCTGGAAGTACTCGTGGAAGAAGACGTCTTCGGCTGCCACATCCTCGGCCTTCTTCTTCCAGAATGCGGCGGAGTTGACTGATGGTGCCGACACACCAGGTCCCTTGCTTCCAAGCCAGATATCGCCAAGATCCTTGCTTGCGCGGAGGGGCTGCATGATGGACACACCCTTGGAGGCGTCGGCTGCCTTGGGGTTTCGGTAGACAAACTTGTCCAAGAAGCGGATCAGGGAATGACTGTCGAGGTCAGGTTTCTGCGCCTTCTCCTTGTGCACAATCAGATTAGATGCGAACACATTAACGGAAGGATGATAATGCCCTTGGAGGGGAATCTGCCTTTTATTAGCCTCTGACGCGTGTACATCTTGGTTATGACACTTACCACCTCCCACAAGCAGCTTCGGCTGGCATTGCTGTGCTCGGGATCTCTCTTTTTGCCGTCATAAATAGGGCGGTCGCTCTCAGCATCGTCATCAAATATCGACTCTTCAGGTTCATCCACCAAAGTTGCAAGATCAGGGAATGTCTCTCGCAGATGCGACACAACATACAACAGGCCGCAAACGAATGGAGGTTGGTGAATGCCTGATATTTGGAGCATTCGCTTTGCAAAGGCCTTTACTCGCCGTGTGTCGATGTCGTTCTTTAGTGCACGAAGGAGCAGATTCAGGTAGAGGGCCTGCTTTGATGAAGTCACCAGTCGAGGGTCTAGAAGGGACTCGTATAGAGTTCTGTAGAATCTATCGTTTGCGAGGTTTTTGGACGAAGAAATCTGCTGAATAAGAAGGAGGGCCTGAATACCGGTGTTAAAGTTGGTTGAGTGAGCAATCTTGAACAATGTGTTGAGATGAGCATCCATCCTAATAAAAAGTTAGCTCACTAGCACACGACGAATATTGTATGCGCAGAATACGTACACATCCTCGTTACCGACCATGAATGGCGCGGCTCGGTTAACACCAGTCAAGATAGCTGACACGAGTTTATCTGCCGCCTCGGTCTCGGGCTCCGAAGGAGCAGGGGCGGATGGCCTGCCACCACCACGAGGGCGTCTTGATCTCTTCGTGGTATCCTGCTTCTCTTTCGGATCCGTCGAATCCAATTCTGTCGCGATGCCGAGTTTTCCGGTTTTTAGAATGATAGTGAAAAGATCAAAGTAGATTCGCATCAGCGACTCAGCAACTGATGGCTCCTTGTTACTGAGAATGGTCTGGTTTAGTGTATTGATGGCGGAGTACTTTGAGCGGTGGTCTTGGGAGGGGTGAAGCAAAATCTCTTGCTCGATCATGCGGATAATGATTGGCTTCATTCCAGGGTGCGAATTTTGGAGCTGAAGTAGAAGATATGATGCGCGAGAAGAAATCTTGCGGTCTCGATCGCCCAGCTTGTGAACCAACAATCGGAGCAAATTTGACTCTTGCTCGGGCTTCTCCTTGAGTAGCCCGTAGACGAAATCGATAGCCCGGGTACGCGAGTATTCAATTTCGTCGGAGCACCAGTTCTCAAGTAACTGAATGATGCGGAAGTAAGTATCTTTAAGCCAATCCTCATAAGCCCAGGCAATCAAATGCGCAGTAGTGATTTTCCCCGGCAAAGGCTTGCCAGCAGCCCATGTAGTATTGGGGCTCATCTGCAGGGTACCGACTAGGCCAGGCTGAGTGTGGAAAGTGCGAAGACGGCGATCTGAAGGCAACAGCGTGCCTGGGCCCAACAGATCAACTAGGGCGCCAATGGCACCGAGGGCCTGGCCACGGCTCTTCTTGGAGGCGAGACCCAGAAGGGCCTCAAAAGCCCGAATGTTATGAACGGGGGATTCTTGAATAGCGAGTGTTAAAGCAGAAATCTTATCGGTGAGAGTACCAGAAGTCATGATAGTAGACAAGAACTTGTGGGACGAAGATGCGAATACGCTGGTACGGTACTTGGTGGCATCCTGCTCCATGAGCTCCTTCGCGTGATCCTTTAGTGCCTCGACAGACCATTTGAATGAGCTGGGTCCGTCACTGGAAGGCGAAGGTAGTTTGGACAGCTCGGCGGCATGCCAATCGGCCCTGGGCTCAAAGGCCTAAGTTACTGCATTAGCAGTCAGAAATGTTTCGAGCATGTCGGGGTGACTTACCAAACCCTTGACTTTGGGAGGGATTGGGTCTTTGCTTTTGGGTGTCTCCTTTTCTTCTTCCTCTTCGTCTTCCTCGTCGTCCTCGTCGTCCTCGTCTTCAGCCTCCTCTTCATGATCGCTAGCCTCATCAACTTGAATGGCATCAAAACCGAGCTGCTTGGAGAGGGCAGCAAGCTCCTCCTTCAATCCCTTGTCGACGGGTGTCTTGGAAGCGTGGGCATAGCTTTCATCCTCAGAGTCGATGTCCTTGATGAGTTGCAGATCACTCTCATCGCCGCCTAAAGCTTTGATTTCTTCGAGAAGAGCATCATCGTCAACTGTGGACTTGGACTTGTCAGTCGTAGCTCCCTGGGAATTGCGCTGTCGCTTCTGGTGCTGGTCACTGGCATCTTTGGTTGGCGGCTGCTTGCGCTTCGAACTCAAGTTCTGGTCAATCTTTGCCGTGAGCTGATCCAGAGTATTGTTGTCAAACGGCCGACCGTCATTAGAGCGCCGGGGGCCTTTGCCCTTCTTGGTAGGCTTGGCCATCTTGATGAATCCGCGTAGGTGAGGAAATCTCAATTGGAAATTCTCAGTGAGAAGCGTCCTAGAACTTTTTTTTTGGACGGCGCAAAATTCTAGATAAGCCGATAAGACCCACTGTTTCCGCGTCTGTCGCGTTTAAGATACGCTAGTGTTCACCGCGGCTGACTTCCTGGGCTCCACCAAACCTTAGCAACTGGCGATGCATTCATGCAGTTGGAGACGGACACTGACGATTGTCTGATCTTGCAGCCACCGACGTTGTGCAAAACCGGGACTTTAACTAGGCATAAAATAATCCCTGAAATCACACTAGATGCTTTCATCAAGGCTGGTTCGCTTCGGAGGCGCTGTGCCGCGAAGGAGCCAGCTCGCTATTCAGTTCCGAGGTCTCACAGTCTCCAGCGTTGCTCGGTCTGGTCTTCCTCGTTCAACCTTGTCAACAACTTGGGTACCGACTGGTGGGATTACAGCAAATGAAGATGAGTGTAAGAACCATAAATATTTTATTTTTAACCGTTTTTTGTCCCAATATTTGAGCTAATTGAGAATTCTAAGTTGGCCACGGAAAGCTCATCCGAGCTGGCTTTTTGCGTCAAGTACGTAAACGTCTGGTCTCTTGATGGCAGGATATGTTAACAACAAAGCAGGGACACTCGGGAATTTTTCAATTATTGCCATTGGGACTTAGAGTGCAAGCTAAAATTGAGAAACTCGTCGACAAACACATGAGATCAATTGGTTTGTATCCCGAGTTAATTTTCCCATACTGGTGCTGACATAAACCCTCAAGGAGCATCTAAACTTTCCCTTTCCACCATCTCCTCAGAAGAACTTTGGAAGAAGAGTGGCCGTTTAGATCTTGTTGCAGCTGAAGTATGGGTTGTCCGATTGTTGAATTGACTCAGGCTGACTTAGTAGCTTTTTCGACTTGCTGACCGTAAGGAGGTCCCTCTCATCCTATCTCCAACCCACGAGGAAGAGATCACGACGCTTGTTGCAAGCACGCTCAAATCATACAAAGATTTGCCAATCAGGCTATACCAGATTAGTTCGACACCTATTCACCTGGCGCCCGTGTCCATGTACTAAATAATGCCTACTCTAGCACGAAAATACAGAGATGAACGCCGCCCTCGCCATGGCTTACTGCGTTCCAGAGAATTTCTTATGAAAGATCTCTACACGTTTGACCTGACAGTCAGCGCAGCTATCGAAACTTACAAAGAAGTGTCAGCTGCGTACCAGGGTTTCTTCTCCGAACTGAAGCTACCTTTTATCGTGGCCGAAGCTAGCTCGGGAGACATGGGTGGCGACCTGAGCCACGAATATCACCTACCCAGCGCTGTTGGCGAGGACACTGTCGTAAAGTGCAACAGCTGTGGATATTCCGCTAATGATGAAGTCGCGACCGCAAAGCTACCCGCTCAACTTGAAGGCACAGTTACCAAGAAATCAGATATACGTGCATGGCGTGGCATCTCGAAGGACAGGAAAACACTCATCAATGCCTGGATTCCTCAATTTGAGGGTAATGAGATCAACCTCCATGCTCTCAAATCAATCATTCCAGAACTAGACACGGCAATTGACAACCCAATGCCGTTTTGGGAAGAAACTCTTCAAAGCGGCCACACCAATGTCATCAATGTTATTGACACTCGTGTTGCCTCCTCCTTTGAAACACTAAAACAGCAGTTGCCTTTGTTGCCAGGGGGAATGAAAGATGAAACGGCCGAGCATTCTTTTATCGACTGCACTGAGGCGGGCGCCGGACTAAACCTTGTGCGTATCGCAGACGGTGATGGATGTCCGAAGTGTGAGGATGGTACTCTCAAGTTTCATCGGGCTCTAGAGGTGGGCCACACATTCCACTTGGGAACTCGATATTCTGTGCCTCTGGAAGCATGCGTGACGATTCCCCAAACGGGCCTTCCAGAAGCCGCCAGTGAGAGACTGGCACCAGGAAGCCGAATCCCGGTGCAGATGGGATGCCATGGTGTGGGTGTTTCTCGCATTTTTGGCGCTGTGGCGGAAGTCTTGGCCGATGAGAAAGGGCTCAACTGGCCAAGGGTCATTGCTCCCTTTGAGGTGGCATTGATTGCTACATCCGGGCTGGAGCAAGAATCCCTGGATGTCTACGATACTTTGGCTGGCAGAAACGGCTCCGGGCCTGGTTTTGATGTTGTCCTGGATGATCGCAAGCAGTCTTTTGGCTGGAAAATGAAGGATACTGACTTGGTCGGCTACCCTGTCGTTGTTATCATGGGAAAATCATGGAAAGAAAATGGAACATGCGAAGTGCAGTGCAGGAGACTTGCTGTCAAGGAGAACGTTTCCGTTGATGCGCTGCCTAAGTTTGTATCGGATTTGCTGGATAAGCTATGAAAGATGAGGTGCCTACCTACTCCCCACGATGTATCATATTTGGGCAATTATTGCTCTTTGTAAAACAAATGGATAAAAAAATCTCCCAAAAGCTCAAATTCCTTCGTATACAGTGTTTTGCAGTTCGTTTCTTTTAGTTGGCTGCTGAAGTTGTGTTGTGGTGGAAACGGCCCCGTTAGTAGAATTCTGCAACCCCACGTCATAATATTCGCGAAGCGAAATGTTGGAGGGGATCACGGCCAGCGACTACCTTCGACAATCTTGAGCGGGCGCCTCGACAAACGCAATCATGGCAGGCAAACAGGAAATGAGTGAGCATGCGCGATGCCCTTGGAGAAAATCAAGGCTTTTATTTTGTGCTGACAACTCTCTACCTCACAGTCAACCTCGACACGCTCGAGCCCCAGCAACTCGCGCAGGTCAAGAAGCAGCTTGATGAAGAGCTTGAACACTTGACATCGTCCTTTTCCCAGCTTCACGGCGCCCAGAGCAAATTCCGAGACTGCCTGCGATGTGTACAGAGCCGATCCGCCGCCAAAGAAGGTACATGCCTCCCGATATGACCCAAATCCAGTCCGAGACGAGCGACCGCGCACAGGAGACGAATATCTAACATGCCCTAGGCTCCAACTCGGTGCTGGTCCCGCTGACCAACTCCCTATATGTCCGCGGAGAACTGTCCGACACTGAAACTGTTTTGGTGGACATTGGCACTGGCTTTTTGGTGGAAAAGGTCAGATCTTCGTGTTGTCCATGGCCAACTGCTCGCTAACCGGCTTGTAGAAATTAAAGGCTGCCGAGAAATTCTACGAGAACAAGGTGGAGGAGCTTACCAACAATTTGAAAGACCTCGAAGCTATTGTCCAAAGAAAACAGAACAACGCACGCATGATTGAAGAAGGTATGATCTGTTCCAACCTTTTCCCCTATGACGGCCCCCACTAATCATGTTCACTAGTTCTGAGATCAAAGATCATGGCTGCGCAGGAGCAACAGTCTGCACCACAGGCGGCTTAAGGAACATTTAAAATATAGAGGTGCGGATTGGTAGTGAAAAACAACAATACCTCGGGATAGATCGAAGAAATGATGCAATATGAACCAAAAATTAAAGTAAAAACATAGACCCAGGCCCAGATAATGCAGCAATCAGCGATTTTTGGCCGTAGACATTATTTGCTGTACTGCAGCCTAAAGCTTATCGTTATAAAATCCATCGAGTTGCTGAAGCAATATGCGGCTGTGCTAACAATTTCAGTAAAAATGATGATTTGCCGCTGCCCCGTGTCGCCAGCTGTCCGGATAGTGTTTGCTGTTGCACAGAAGAAGAAGCAAACGGCTACACGGTTACACAAAAATATTCCTGCTTCCTGCCGTGAATCACGGGTACTCAGTGTGCAGTCGGTGCCTGCCTTTGTGTTTGCTCCCATAAATAGCCTTGCAACCCACTCCTCGAAGTTTCCCTCATTTTTCTTCTTCAAACCACAGAGAATTATCCTGGGACCTCGGCTCTCAGCTAACGCTGTCCCATTCACCCACTATGCGGCGAGGTTCGAAGCGTGGGAATCATCATACCCATCGGGGGCGAGGTGGCTTCACAGCCAGGTCGAGTGCGCCGAGACCAGCCACTCGAGAGCCCGCACTGACAAACCCTTCCCCTGAGAGAACGGCTGCTAAGTTTCATGGCAAAGACCACTTTGCAAAATCAGAGGCGATGGGAACGGCAAAGTCGATGATGAATTCGGCTCGTCAGAGAGTTCGCCGAGCTGAGGACGAGGAATTTTTGGGGCCACCACCTCCAAATCTGGGTTTAATTGAGGTAATATTGAAGACATAACAACTTGAACTAAAGAAACAGGGTTGGTTTCTGACTGTGAAGCTAGTGTAGCCTTGTCCTCCCGGGGATGCACATGTTGCCTGCTGGTTTAGATGAGCCTGGTGCTCTCGATGATATTCGTAAAATCTACAAGGTTTACATCACTAATGCGAAACCAAATGTTCTTAGCATCAAAGCAAAGTACATAAATCGGCTACGACAAGCTCTGGGCGCTATCAATTGGGCAATCCACGACATGCGTCTCTCAAACGAGCACCCACCTACCCAGTTCTTTGTCCAGGAATTGGTTGGCAGAGAGAAGAACAGCACAGTCAGGGTCGATATCGGTTCCCGACCATTCTCTACCTCAAGGAGCCTTGCGTTGGCAGGGGACCTATCCGCCATGGATATTCATTTGCCACGGCTCACAGCGGACCTGGCCTCTTCAGCAGACACACTCATGTCTCTCAACAAAAACATGGAGATGAGGGTGAGCTTTGGGCGAATCAATATTCGTTCTAGAAACACCCGTGGACGAGATGAAATTTCGTACAACGAGTTTGTGAATATGATGAATTTGTACTCCCACCGTGGAGGCGCCGGCCTTGAGACTAGGTAAGTTAGTCCCCTTTCTTGCTTTCTCGACCTTTACCTGACTTCGGGTAGACTTTCAGACGTCGAAAAAGCGGAAGGAGTCCTTCAATACCTTGTCAATCCGGAACGGGGTATCTGTACTGGGGATCATAGTATGACTCAAAGCTACAAGATCACCATGGCCGTCAAAGGACAAGAAGTCAAAGCCGCAGCCGCAGCACCTGTGGGTCGACGACTTCAGCTCTCCATGATTCATGCCGTTAAGCCAGAGACATGGGCGCGCCTGAATTGGACAGTAGCTGCTCCTGATATGCAAGTTCCGGGCTACCTATTTTCTCATCTGATGACTGACTACTTCTTGAAGGCAATATGACTGGAATTTGCAGGTAGATGCATGGGATGATGTGGACATTCCCGAAGGCTTTGATGATCTCCACCAGAAGCTTCAACTCATTGTTGATGAAGACCCAACCAGAGTTCTCCGCACCCCAAAACTTAACACACAGAAGCTCGGGGTGCTACAGAATCATATTGACCAACTAAAGGTTAAGACATCCGTCATTGTCCCGTACAAAGCATCGCCTTACGTCATTGAGGTCAACATCACGGAGGCGTGGAAAGGGGTTAACACCGCAGATAAACCAGAGGTGACTTGGGGCGTTGAATTCTACGCAAGCCACTGGGATCAAGCAATCAACCGAGCGAACGGGCATGGGCGCCGCAAGGATTGGGGCCAGGATTATAAAGACATCTGGCCGGGAGACGAGCCAAATCTTGATGTTAGATTTGGCGAGTTCATACGTACCATTATGGAGATTCAAGCACTCTTAGAAGAGGTACATGTCGACATGAACTCGATCCAGAGGGCTGACTGAGGGCGCAAAATTTGATAGAACGGCTAACTGAACGCTTTGTTGATCTTTCTTTCATACTTAATATTCAAATGCATTGCTTTGGCCCAAGCCTATCTAATGGCGCCTTTGAATTTCTATTGGGGAAACATTTGATATTATGTTGCTTAGAATATCGGGATTGAGTGACCCAAGGTAACAGCGCCTCTTTTATGATTCGTAACTTCTTAGTTTCCCTGCTGTGATGGTATCACACCCAGATTTCACGGTTCTTTGGAAACCGTGGTTCAAGACTAATCGGTGCACTTCTTTGTGATAATTGCAACAAAAAAATATAATAAGGCTATTGTAAAGCAAATGATACATTTTTATACACTGCTTGTCCGTTCATTAAAGCTTCTAGTCTGATTGTGGCCCCGGTAGATAGAATTATCGTCTAAATGCATACAACCTGGCAACCAGACTCGACTTCGACGTCGCGTCTTCCAGACGCGTAAATTGCAAACTTCCATCAAGAATCAACGATACCCCATGGCACCTAATCCTGCTGTGGCGAAGGCCACCGAGGCCCAGAGAAGGCGCAAGCGAGGTCCGGCGGGTGGTTCTAGGGACGAATCCGAAGACGAACTCACCGATGTGCAGTGGGAATGGATCTACGACACAACCACCGAGGCCGAGGACCACGAAGACGAGCCCCAGAGCGATCGAAAGCGCAGAAAGGAGGCAGGCAGCAAGATTGTAGCCGCCCGTGTAGGAAAGTTTGAATGCCGCGTGGGAGACTGCGTTATGCTCAAAGCAGATGGGTCAAACGATGCTTGGGTGGCCCTGATCTGTGAATTCATCGATGAGGATGATGATGGCGAGATGGCGGCCAATTTCATGTGGTTTTCCACTGAAAAGGAAATCCGAAACAAGGAAAAGAAGCGAGCCGACTTTCACTGGGTAATTGACTTGCGCAAGCTCTTCTTGGTAGGAATGCATCGGCTAACGTCATTTACAGAACGAGCTCTACGTCTCGCCTACTTGGGATGTCAATCCCCTGGCTTCGATCAATGGAAAGGCGAAAATCACATCCCTCGATGCCTTCCGCGCCAAATACCCGCAAGACCGAATTCCTAAGCAGTCTCCCGACTATGGTAGAACCTTTGTCTGTCGCCGAGGCTGTAATACACGAACGGCTACATACACCGACGAGTTCGTCTGGGAGGAGCTCTACCGCGGCGAGGAAGACATATTCTCCCTGATTGAATTTGTCCAGAATGGAACCAAGCAGACCCGTCGCAAGAGGAAGGCTCGGAGCCCACCCCCTGAAGATGATACTTACCATCCTCCCCCCCCTCAAACACCCACCAAGACTGGCCGTGGGTCAGTAGCGGCTACACCTCAGTCGCGGCGGAGCCAGGCCGAGCCTGGATCCCGAACAAAGAGGTTAGTAGACTATGAGCTTTGCAAGATTTCATTATATGCTGAACATTACGCACAGGAGCACAAGCAAGAGACTCGAGTTCACCCCACTGGCAACCCGCACACTTGCAGCCAACTACGTCGAATCCTCGCCATTCCAGATAGCCCGCTCTCGCCTACACGTTTCATCCGTCCCGACCAGCCTGCCCTGCCGAGAAGGCGAGTTCTCACTGGTTTATTCTCATCTCGAAGCTGCCATCACTGAGGGCACTGGCAACTGTATCTACATCTCTGGCACGCCTGGAACGGGCAAGACGGCGACGGTGCGAGAAGTCATTGCGCGGCTGGAGGAATCTGTCAACCACGATGAACTCGATGACTTCATCTTTGTCGAGATCAACGGCATGAAGATCACGGACCCACACCAGTCGTACACACTGCTGTGGGAGGCGCTCAAGGGCGAGCGTGCAAGTCCTGCGCAGGCCCTCGAGCTGCTGGAGCGGGAGTTTAGCAACCCCAGTCCGCGACGTATCCCGTGTGTCGTCCTGATGGATGAGCTTGACCAGCTGGTTACCAAGAACCAGGCCGTCATGTACAACTTCTTCAACTGGCCGACCTTGCGACACAGCCGCTTGATTGTGCTCGCCGTCGCAAACACCATGGATCTGCCGGAGCGAACGCTGAGCAACAAGATCAGCAGTCGTCTAGGTAACCTTTCAAGCCACTTTCTGTGTACCATGGCGTCTTTCTAACCACTTTCATTTAGGTCTTACACGCATCACGTTCCCTGGTTACAACCACGAGCAGCTGATGAAGATTATTCAGTCACGTCTGGAAGGAGTCCCTGGCAAGATTGTGGACCCGGATGCTATTCAATTCGCTAGTCGAAAGGTGGCGGCCGTCAGCGGAGATGCCCGCAGAGCCCTTGACATCTGTCGTCGGGCTGTCGAGCTCGCCGAGGCTGACGCCGACGTTTCTGGTGATCCAACTACGCCAAGCAAGAGGGATCGCTTGGCCGAAGCCAGAGGTCTGCCGCGGAGCGTCGGGCGAGTCACTATTGCTACTATCAAGAAGGCCATCAACGAGGCCACCACCAATCCCATCCAACAACACCTCCGAAACCTCCCCCTCATATCGAAACTTCTCGTGGCGGCCCTGCTGCTCCGGACCCGACGAGCAGGCTTGGCCGAGACCACTTTTGGCGAGACGCTGGAGGAGATGCACCGCGCTTGCCTCCAAGTTCCGTCTACATACCCTGGTATGGCACAGCTGCTCAGCAACGGCCTGAAGGGAACCCAGACCGCGGGACACCGACCGATGCGGAGACCCGCCCAGATTCACACGGCAGCTCTTGAACTGGTGGCGGCTGGCCTCATCAACCTTGAGGCCCAGCGCACAGACAGGTCAAGCAAGCTGCGCCTGGCCATTGCAGACGATGAGGTGAAGATGGCTCTCCGCGACGACGGAGACCTTAGAGCCTTGGGTATCAGTGTATGATGTACATATGTAATAATAGAAAGCTCCCAGAGAGGAAGCGGTTTTTTTTTTAGGTTAGCAATGGAGATGGCGCCATCCGGAACATTACGATTAATAGATTTTGCTTTTTTCAACCTCCCGCCATGTTCTAAAACTTTCGGTGTGCTAGAGTGGGCTTCCATTCCAAGGGATGTGTTTCTTCAGTAGCGGTTTCATCCTGCTTCCAGATTTTGACTGCGAAAAAAAAAAGACTGGTTAGAATACAGTAGACTGGGATAGTTGCCGGGACGCTCAGGAACTCACTTGTCTTATCGGCCTCACCGCAAATGAGACGAAGGCCAGAACGATCAAATGTCGAGGCCATGATTCCAGCCTCGGCGTCTAGAGAACCGGGCTGGGCGATGGTGTCGAGGGCTTGGAATCGGTGGCCGGTCTTCCAGTCCCAGAAGCTCATGGAGCCGTTGTCGCCTATGAAGAAGTTTGTTAGCATCGTTTAGAATAATAGCCAGGGCAGAGAGAGAGAGAGAGAGAATCCTTGGGGTTGGGCTCATACCTCCAGTGAAGAAGACGTTCTGCTCATTGACACTCATGGTGTTGATAATGGCATTGTGGCCCTCAAAGTTCTGCATAAAGGCACCCTCGGGGCACTTCCACTGCTTGACGCTTCCCGTGCTACCGCTGGCAAATGTAAACTCGCTCGGGTGAGTGGCCAGGGCGCGGACGCCCTTCTTGTGGTGGGTGAGAGTGCCCATGGCCTTGCCGGCGGCCAGATCCCACAGTCGCACAGTGGAGTCGAGCGAGCCAGTGATGACCTGGGGGTCGGCCTCCTGGCAGACGAGATCGGAAACGGTCTGCGTGTGCCCGGACAGGACGTGGATGTTGCTGCGGGTACGCATGTCCCAGACACGGGCGGCACCGTCTCGGCCACCGGTGACGAGGACGTCGAGGGTTGGGTGCAGCGCGAGGGTGTACACGCCGCTCAGGTGGCCGTGGTAGTGGCGGATGACCTTGTTCGTCTCGAGATCCCAGCACTTGACCATCTTGTCCTCACCGCAGGAGAACAAGTACGGGTGGCGAGGGGACACGGCAAGACCACGCACGGTGCTGATGTGGCCGGTGAGGGTCAACCTCAGCGAGCCAGTCGCCAGGTCCCAGATCTTGATGGTTCGGTCTCCAGCGCCGCTGGCAAACCACTTGTTGCCCGGCTCGACGGCCAGACTGCGCACCCAACCCAGATGGCCCGAGATGACCCTCATGAGCTTCCACGGCGCGTGCCACTCCGGCTTGGGCTGGTGGAAGTTGGGTCCGCCTCTCGTGGTCAAGGTCATGTTCTGCTGCTCGCCACCGGCGCTGGCGGCCGCCGGCGATGCCTTGGAGCCGGGTCCAGCCTCCAGCAGCTTCTGGGCCGGACGGCCAGGGCCACCGGCGGCCTTGACGAGCTTCTTGCCGGGCTGCTTGCTCGGCAGCTTGGCGGCGATCGAGGGCGGCAGGGTCTGGACGTCGGCGTACTCGTTGCGGAAGCGGCGCTTCAGGAGGGGGTCTTCGGACGCGTCGTCGAGCTTCTGGCGCTTGGCCTCGGGCGTGTGGGCGAAGAGGCCGCGGGAGTTCGTGGCGTTGCGCGCGGCGAGGGCGCTGAGCTGGAGGGCATCCTGGGGCACCTCTGGGGTCTCCATTGCGGCGGCGTTGGAGAGGGTTTCTGTGGCCGGCGGCGGGTTCGATGGATTGTCGTCGTGGTCGCCGTCGTCGGGGAATTGGAAAAGTCGATGCGAGCCTCAAAAGTTGCGACCAAGCAGCTAAAGGCTGAGCAGCCGCGTGTGGCGTTGGTACGGCGCGCCACAGTGCTGGCAGGGGTATGGCGGGCCAGCGAGGCGCCTAGCATCCACATCGGCTGTCGATGCTTGCTTGCATACCCACCTACGTAAGAAAGCTACCTGCCTGCTAGTCATCGTAACTTAGGCAGACTGTGGCTATTTTGTTCTTCGTTTCTTATTCAATATCCAATCACTTTGTAACCATTTTCCGCACTCGTACGCCCTCCCCCTAAGATCAAGCGCCAGATGGATACCGAAAACGATAAATTCCCCCTCCACACTGCAGCCCGCGAGGGGCGGGGTGAGTATCCGTCCCACCATAACCACGCTGCTCTAACACTTGCCTGTAGTGTCGCTTGTAGAAGGCCTGTTGAAGGTTAGATGAGATGCAGGAGATGGACCCGTTTTGTATTATTCACGCACTAACACATCATCTTTTTTGCGAAAAAGGCGGACCCAAAACTCTCACAGCGCAAGGATGACGATGGCCGATACCCCATTCATTGGGCGGCGTCGTCTAACAGCTTAGACATTGTGCTTCTGCTTGCCAACCAACGGAGCTTCGATCCAGATGTCCAGGTATGGGAAACACCCTCTCTCTTTTTCTTAAATTCTATTCTAATACAAGTATATTTCTTCAGGATGGAAGCGGATGGTCGCCTCTCATGATCTCGGCCAGTGTTCCGGACTGCGAACCCGTCCTCAACTTGCTCATCCAAAAGGGCGCTGATGTGAACCAAAAGAGTAAGAAAACATGCCCGGCTGCAACCATCCGCTCCAAGTGCAAATGCTAAGCCTGCTCGCTTTCAGATAATGCCGGACAGGTAATTCTCGTCTCCGCCAACTTTGAAATGCCACTAAACCCCGTGTATAGTCTGCTCTCCATTTCGTTGCCTCCAAAAAGAACCTGGATGTCGCCCGCATCCTCATCGAGAACAAGGCCTCCACCCGTGTTCGTGATCGCCGCGGCCAGTACCCCATCCACCGCGCTGCCGCCGTCGGCTCTGTGCCCATCGTTTCCCTGATACTGAAGAACAAGAGCCCGCTCAACCCTGCGGACAACGAGGGTTACACTCCTCTCCATCACGCCATTGCCGAAGGCCACGGTAAATACATCCCCTTTGATGCATTGGCACTCTCACATCATCGAATCAGCATCGCTGACTCTCCGTCGCAGGTGACACGGCTGTTGCCCTGCTAAAAGAGGGCGCCGACTTCACGCTCAAGACAACCGATGAGGAGTTAGCTCTTGACCTTGCCCCTGATAAAGAAGTATGTGCAATTCAAAGAGACAGAAACCTCTCTTTGCTATCTAACCCCCCTTAAATCTGCCCCGCCCAAAAAGAAACTCCATCTAACTCTGAACCAAAGGTACGCCAATATGTGATACAGGGCGCCGAGCGGGAGGGAATCGACATGCTGGGGTAGCTAGGAATACAAGTGTAGAAACTCAAAACCAGAAGAGGAGCAAAAAAAAAAATATGAATCATCCACCTTTTAACCCTCTGTTGCCCCTTATTTAATGGTCCGCTCGACCAAATCTCGATACATGGCCTTGACATCCTGAACATCAGCCCTGAGCTCCTCAACAAGCTCACTCTTTTCGCCCAATAGCTCCAGTGTTGTCTGGTATCTAGAGTTGATGGTTTCTATCTCCACCTCCAGTTGTGTCACCCTTGCAGTCGCTGATTTAGTATCTTCCAGGTCTTTCATCAGTCCAACGATATCGGACCTTGCTTCATCCCGCTGGCTACACACTCGTGTCATTTCCTCCTTTGCGGCCACCTTCTCAGCCTCCAGTCGACGGATGGCAGCACTCATCCTCTCGACAAGCTGAACTGACGGACCCGCACCAGTTGTCGACACGGAAATCATGTCTTGCGCCATGTTGCGAGGAGCAGACGAATCAAGGTCATCGTCCCGGTCAGGTGGAGGGGAGGAGGCCCGAGGAGACTCGCTTAGCGGCTCAAACGGTGACAGCGGGGGAGGTGGCATAGCCGATCCCAAGGTGGAAAGTGTATTGGTTCTGAGAGGAGGCTGGTTAGATAGTCGCCGGGCAAAGAGCATGCCTTCGGGAGCGCTGTCGGGGTTGCTGCCAGGAGTAGGCACGCGTCGAGGTGGTCGGCCTGGAACTGGAAGGCCAACCAAATCAGAGCTATAATTTCGAGGAACAGAGAGCATTGGTGATTCGGGACGGCTGTGCCCTTTGGACATTGAATCGTCTCCCCACTGCCGTCGATCCGTCTCTACAGAAAAACTGCTTGAGCGTTGTTGCTTCTCAAGCTCAGCCCGAGCTTGCTCCAGTGCTGTCTCTGTAGTCTTGGATTGGGTACGAAGAGTGGCGAGCTGCTCGCGGCATGTCTCCAACTCCTGCTGGGCGGTTGTGAGCGCTGGGGTAACATCTTGCAACTCATCCTCCAGACGCCGACAACGACTAGCCTATCAAAAGATTAGTATTCATTGCTGAAAAAAAAGAAAGAGGAATGATCAAGGGCATACCGAATCACGAGCCTTCTTTCGCATTTCTGACTCGCGTCGCTGGGCTTCGTCCCTCTCCTTTTCGAGATTTGACACTTTGGTCAGCAGCGAAGCCTCAATCCCTTGCCAATTATCGCTGGCTGAGGCATACTGTGACTGCAAGGTCTCGATCTGCCGGATCAACTTGATCTGCGATTCGCCACCTGCACCTGATGATGCCTCTTCAGCCGCAGCACGCATCGCTTCCAGCTTACTGTCTGATGCCCGAAGCTCCAACTTTAGCTCTTCTTCCACAGTGCGGTTGCGCTCGACTGCGCGGTCCAGCTTTTCTTGCCATTCTAAGCCATCTAAGCGTGCCTTATCGGATAGAGCCTCGATTTCCTTTCGTAAGTCCGCAATAGTGTCTTCAAGCTCCTTTTGCTTCTGTTGCTCGGCATTGACGACCTTTTTGAGGGCCTCACTGCTGGCAAGCTCTGCTTGTTCCGCCTTTGCCTTGGACTCCCGTTCCAGGCGGCGGTACGCCTCGTCCTTAGCTGTGTTGTCCTTCTTTAGGGCATCAATCTCCTTTTGTAGCGCATTGCTGACCTTGCGCACTTCCTCATTCTTCTTCTCCTGCTCCTCGCTGCTGTTTAAGCTATCCCGCATCGTTTCAACTTCAACAGTGGCCTTCTCTTTAGCCTTCTTCAACTCATCCATCTGTTTTTCGTTGTCTGTGACCTGAGCGCGCAACTTTCGGATCGTAGTTCGGTATTTTCCTTCAGAGGTCGACAATTTCTGACCCTCTTCCATTAAAAGTGCAATCTTCTCGTCCTTCTCAGCAAGTTTCCGATCCATGCTTCCTGATGGTGCTGCAGTTTTGCTCTTCTTTGCGGCTTCCACGGCGTTTTTGGAGAGATACTGCAATTTGGCCTGGAGGGCATCTATCCTCTCAACATATTCCTGAACCTCCTCTTGGTGTTGGGCCTTAATAGCCTCAACCTCTTCATTAGACTGGGACGCCTTGACCTCTTGTTCAACGGCCTGTTTCGGTGTCTCTGCTGGCTTCTCGGGTTCCTGTTTCTGGGTCTCTTCCTTGTCAATGTCCTTAGTCAGGTCCTCCTGTGGCTCGGCTTCCTCCGTTTTGGCTGTGAGTTCAGGCAGTTCCTTCGATTTGCTTTCTGATTTAACCCCCGGCGTAGGTTGAACCTTGGTGTCAACTTTGGCTTCTGTTTTCACTTCCATCTTTGGGTTCACCACGTCAACCTTGGCGTCAGGCGCAGTGGGAGGCGTAGAAAAATCAGGCATTGCTTCCTTAGGGGGTTCCTTCTTGACAACAGTCTTGTCATCTCCCGGGGTTGTTGCAACGTCTGGAGCCGACGTTGAGGGCGCAGTAGTGGGTGGGGGTGCAGGTGCGACAGCTTCGTTGTCAGGGGCCGGACTCGCAGGTTTGGACTCGGGCGACTCGGAGGCATCCACGGCGGAGGCAGCCTCAATACTCGGGCGGGTGTCTTTGTCAATCGAGTCGCGGACGGAGGAGGAGGGGCTAGGCTGGTCCATGGAGCTGCGCGGAGAACCTCCAGCGGAGGAGTTCCTGGCGGCCATGGCCTTGGCAAGCCTGGCTTGGAGTCGGTCATTGGTTCGGGAAGGCTTCGGCGCTACAGAAACCTGAGTTTAGCAAGGTATATGGAAAGTGTGCAATCGAGGACCGAGAGTATACCTGGCTTCGCGGCGGGCTTCGCGGCGGGCTGGGGCTGGGGCGCGGGTTTGCTGGCGGCCTGTTTGCGCTGACGTTCGGCCTCCTCGCCCTCGGTGAGCATGTTGTCGAGGCGTGACTCGAGGCCGCCGACGGCGTGGGACAGAAAGGAGCCCCAGCCCGAGCCCGAGGGCTTGCCCGGGGCAGCCATGGCGGATGGTGGAGAGTTGGACGCTGGGCGTGAAGGATGGCGTTGGGTGTGGATTTGGGTTGCGATGTCGGGGCTCGTTCGTCAACCGCGGATCGTCGTGTCGTCGAAGCAAGCGAAGGTGTTCGATGGTCAAGTTCTGCAAATCATAAGAGCCACGCAAGTTTCGGTTTGTGCCTAGAGCTGCAAACCGGGGACTGCATGAGGTGTCGTCAGCCTTGCGACTGGGATGTGTCGTGCGGGCGGGAGAGATTGACGTGGTGGGAGCGGGAGGGAGGGAAAATTAATGGTATTAGTTACCTGCTTTTCTTGCCGGGCGCCAAGCTAATTCCCCAACTTGGCTAGACGTGGATTTGCTTGGTCTCAAGAACAGTGTAAGAAAGTAAACATTCTTCTCAAAAGAGGACATGTAACATGAGGCATGCACGTAATTATTCGAATCCTCCCGAAGCGACGCCAGTTCTGCCCCCACCCTCGTGTGAAGCATGCTAGCTAAGCTGACGTCCAACCAACCGTTTTCAGCTATACACGAGAATCGGGTTAGTCCTCAAACGCAAGGTACACATCACCAACCCATTTATCCATACCATGTGAAACCTTCCGGCCCAGATCGAGCCATGTCGAATTACTAGGGTTTTTTCTTCTTCTATTGGCCTATTTTTTAATCCATCCTCATTGTTTCTAGTTCTCCTATCTTTCCTTTCCGACCACACCTCAGACTAAGCATATTTCTAGGCTTCGATAAGAGACATCCAAGTGACGGCAACAATAAATTATAGGCCAAAACCGCGGCGGATTCATTTCTATTTTTTCAAACAACTAGTATATATATATATTTTTTTTTTATCTAAATACATATATTATCTCCTCTTACATCTAGGTCTAGGCATGCATCCATTTCGCTCAGAACCGAAGTCGGTCCCGCGCAGCTAGCATCGCCATTAGTCACAATTCTCTTCATTCAACACTGACATGATTCACAGGGGAGAATAAGGTTAACCAAAGCACAATTTTTTTTATTCTTAGTAATTATGCAACAGTCACCCTCAGTATTGAACGAAGAAGCCTGTATGGACATACCATACTCGCGCAACACATCAGGTAACCTCTGAACACACCTTCGCCAACACCCGCATTTGCTTTCCCCAGGGTATAGAGGATGGATTGCCGCCGAGCTATCCATCCAATGCTGAAATCCAAAAGAACGCTGCGTTTCCCGCACAATGCCCAAATTCCAATTCTCCAAAATCAAACATAGGTTTCCCTCTCTATTTCCCACCCCGTTGTCAGAATTGACAAGTAACAATACAAGTCGTCAGCTTGGTTTGGTCGTCGCAGTTTGTCGTATACGTAGTTGGCGAAAGTAATCATGTAGTAAATCAATCAAAAAAGATGAACAAACTCGCTCGCTCAGTCATACATTCCATACATCCATCTCCCATCCTAATTCCTCAACACAAGCTCTCCAGCTTTTCTTTATCCAGTGATCTTCTTCCACCAGCTGGTTCGAGGCGCAGGCGCAGGTTCCACATATGCCGAATTTCGGCGAGTATGCTGGCGTTCGTCGCTTCCTTCAGATCGTCTCTCGCGTTCACGATCTCGTCGCATACGGCGCCTTTGCTGGTCGTCCGTATCTTCTGGTGTTCCGTCACCATACTTGGCTTTATGCCGAGCTCGCCGGTCTTCACGAGCAGCTCGTTCATCATCAAACCCCTCCTCAGCGGGACCCTTCTCCACAGGGGGTGGTGGCGCGTCCGAGACCTCCTTGACCCAAGAAGATGTGCCGGAGTGTGGCCACGCCGGTCCTTGTCTCTCCTCGCGACGGCGGGCCCTGCGAGCTTGAGGGCCATACTCGTCAGCCGATTCGCCACCAGGGGGACGAGCCTTGCGACGATAGATATCTTCGGCCCCATCAGCTTCCATGTCCCGGGCTTTTCGAGCTTCACGGCGGCGTCGACGTTCGGCGTCATCGTCTACCCCGTCAACCTGACGAGATCGTCGACGTTCACGCCTGGCAGCCCTACGGGCCTCCTCCTCCTCAGCAGCTGCAACATCGGCGGCGGCGGCGGCAGCAGCATCTTCCTTCTCCTTGCGAACTCGTCGACGCTCTGCTCTTCGAGCCTCCTTGTCTTCTTCAGCTCGACGCTCCTCTTCCTCGCGTTGGCGCGCACGACGTTCAGCACGGCGTGCTTCCTTGTCTTCTCCTCTACGAGGATCGGCTTCAGCCTCGCGACGTCGGCGTCGTTCACGTCGCTCCTCACGTCTTGCATCATCATCTCCCCGGTCACCGCGTACGCCACGCTCGCGGTCACCTCGTTCTCGTTCACCTCGTTCTCGTTCACCGCGCTCTCGGCCACCACGCTCTCGGCCACCACGCTCTCGGCCACCACGATCACGAGCGCCTCGATCACGATCACCACGTTCACGTTCCCCACGCTCAGCCCCGTCTCGTTCAGTCCGTCGAGCTTTACGAGCCGCACGTCGAGCTTCGCGATCTGGGTCGATGACCTCAACATCATCATCCATGCGGACAGCTCGAATAGCTTCATCATCTGTCGTTGCATATGTGTTACGTCGGCGTGGTGGTGGAGGCGCTGGCATCAGTGGTTCTGGCCGTTCTGATTTAGGAGTCATCAAACCCACAAACAACCCTGCAATGCCGGCCTTTTTGGCATTTGACAGCCCGCGCTTAAGAGGAGGATCAGCTGGGCCACCAGAGTCGACCATAACAATATCATCCTCGGCCGGGGATCGTCTTGTTCGTCGGCGACGAGCTTTGTCCAGATCATCGTCAACGTCAAGAGCTCCTGACATTTCCACATCTTCATCCTCACGTGAGCGTGGATTCCGGGTTGACCTCCTGCGGCCGGATCTGTCTTTGTCCATTCCCAGTATCTTGCTTGCCTTGTCAGGGACATCATCGGGAGGCGGCGATACGATGCCACGAGCAGTTGCCGATTGGCGACGTTTCTCGCCCACATCAGCTCTCCGCTCGCGATTAGAGGTCGTGCGAGGCATGGGCGGCGTGGTGAACAGAGGAGGGACTCGAGACCGAGATGGTGTTTTATCTGAAGAAGATTCTTTAGAAGATATCTTCTCTTCCCTCTCTGGTCTCTTGCTTGACTTGGATTTGGACTTTGATTTCGATGTCGGTGATCGCCTTTTTTCCTTTTCCTCGCGGTTAGCTCTAGCTCGTTCCCGCTTGGAGGATCTCGGCTCCGGAGGGGGGGTCAACGGAGGGTCCATTGGAGGATCCATTGGAGGATCCATCGGAGGGTCTGGAGCAGCAGGCGGCACGTCAGGTACTCGCCGGGATTTGCTCTTCCTGCTCTTCCTAGACTTCCTCAGAACCTCAACGACTTGCATATCCTCCTCTGGATCCTCAGCAGGTTCTTCCGCAGGGGGGTCTTCAGGAGCTTCTCTTTCCATCACTTCCTCAACTGGGGGTTCTTCTTCAGCCGGGGGCTCTTCTTCCTCCTCTTCTTCTTCCTCTTCCTCTTCTTCCTCCTCTTCGACAGCGACAGCCTCGGGCTCAGGGTCGGCATCTTCTTCCGCCACTTCTTCAACTTCAGCCTCTTCCTCTGCTTCGGCGTCGTCTTCGGCTTCTTCGTCCTCTTCATCTGCAGTTGCGAACGACTCATCCTCTTCCTCAGGAGCTTCTTCGGCTTCAGCCTGAGCCTCGGCCTCTCTGGCAGCAGCTTCTTCGGCCCTTTGGGCAGCGTTTTCAGTCAGGATATTGAATCGTTCAGTATCCTTCCTACCAAGCCTACCCTTTCTAGCCTTCTTAGCCTTCAGTGCCTCAAGCTCCTCGTCTTCGGCCTCAACAATGGCTGCGGCTTCAGCCTCCGCTGCTTCTCTGGCTGCGGCCTCTTCTGCGGCAGCTGCTTCCTCTGCCGCCGCCGCCTCTGCTGCCTCTGCCGCTGCTGCTTCCTCAGCCTCTAAAGCAGCCAGCTCTTCAGCTTCTCGAGCAGCAGCCTCTTCGGCCTCTATAGCGGCAGCTTCCTCGGCCTCTTTTGCAGCAACCTCTTCAGCGCGTTGAGCGGCATTCTCGGTCAAGATGGTATATCGTTCTGTATCCTTGCGACCAAGCCTACCCTTCCTTGCTTTCTTAGCTTCCAATGCTGCAAGTTCGGCCTCCTCCTCCGCAATCAGAGCAGCGGCTTCAGCTTCAGCCGCTTCCCTAGCGGCGGCTTCTTCTGCGGCAGCGGCTGCAGCTTCTTCATCCTCCTCCTCTTCCTCCTCTTCCTCCTCCTCCTCCTCTTCTTCTTCCTCCTCTTCAGGATCCTCTTCAGCTTCTTCCTCGGCGTCCTCAACTTCTCCATCCTCTACTCCATCTTCGGCAGCAGCCTCCTCCGCCTCTGCGGCTTCTGCTGCTGCTGCTGCTTCTTCCGCTGCAGCTGCCTCTGCTGCTGCGGCTTCTTCGGCTTCTTTGGCAGCCTGCTTTGCAGCACGCTTGTCTGCCCTCTTCACAAGAGTAGCATACCTCTCAGAGTCTTTCTTGCCAAGCTTGCCTTTCTTAGCCTTCTTCGCCTTCAGAGACGCAAGTTCTGATTCCTCTGCTTCGATCTCAGCAGCAGCCTGTGCGGCCGCTTCAGCGGCGGCCTGTTCAGCGGCGGCCTGTTCAGCGGCAGCAGCCTCTTCCGCTTCTCTAGCAGCCTGCTCAGCAGCTTCTGCTGCTGCTGCTTCCTCGGCCTCCTTGGCAGCCTTTTCTTCGACCCGCCTAGCAGCATTCTCGGTAAGCAGTTCAAACCGCTCAGTGTCCTTGCGACCTAGTTTGCCGCGTTTGACCTTCTTAACTGAGAGTGCGGCGAGCTCTGCCTCCTCTTCGGCGATCAAGGCTGCGACAGGGTCGATCTCAACCTCCTCGAGCTCCTCCTCGAGCTCCTCTTCGAGCTCTTCGGCGGGTGGTTCTTCAGCAGGCGGTTCCTCTTCAGCAGCTTCTTCTTCTTCAGCAGCCGCCTCTTCCTCAGGCTCCTCTTCAGCAATAGGATCTTCCTCTTCTAGCGGTGCCTCTTCAGGCTCTAGGACCTCCTCTACTGCTTCCTCAATTGCTTCCTCAAGTGCCTCCCCGGGTGCTTCTTCGGGTGCTTCTTCTTCAGCAGCCGCAGCCGCAGCCGCAGCCGCCTCAGCTTCCCGAGCAGCCCTGGCCCGGCGACGATCGCGAATGCTCTGAGTCAAAAAGTCAAATCTCTCCGTATCCTTACGGCCGAGTTTCCCCTTTTTAACCTTCTTCGCTTTAAGAGCAGCCAGTTCGTCTTCTTCAACTGCAAGAGCGGCAGCCTCTTCGGCCTCGGCCGCCTCCCTTGCCGCTGCCGCTTCGGCCTCTGCTTCCTCAGCTGCTGCTGCTTCCTCAGCTGCGGCGGCTTCTGCGGCGGCAGCTTCCTCTGCGGCGGCAGCTTCTGCTGCAGCTGCTTCCTCTGCTGCCGCCTTCTCGGCCCGCTCTGTAGCGTTTTCTGTAAGGATATTAAATCGTTCAGTATCCTTTCTCCCGAGCTTGCCCTTCTTGGCGTGCTTGGCATTTAGGGCAGCCAATTCTTCTTCTTCGGCAGCAATGGTTGCAGCCTCTTCAGCTTCCGCCGCTTCTTTTGCAGCCGCTTCCTCGGCTGCCGCTGCCTCTGCTGCCTCTGCTGCTGCTGCTTCTTCTGCTGCTGCTGCTTCTTCTGCGGCTTCGGCTTCGGCTGCTGCTGCCTCTTCGGCTGCTGCTGCTTCCTCGGCCTCTTTAACCGCCTGCTCTTCGGCTGCCTTCGCAGCTCGTTGAGTAGCATTCTCAGTCAAGATCATATAACGGTCCGTATCTTTCTTGCCAAGTTTGCCTTTTCGCGCCTTTTTAGCCTCCAATGCAGCTAATTCTTCCTCCTCTTCAGCAATAACAGCAGCTTCAGCTTCAGCTGCTTCCCTGGCTGCGGCCTCTTCAGCTTCAATAGCCTCCTGAAGGGCAGCCTCCTCAGCATCAAAGTCATCGGCTGCGGGAGCTTCTTCTTCGGGGGCCTCTTCTTCAGGGTCGGCCTCTTCAGGATCAGCCTCTTCTGCTTCTGGCTCCTCGACCGCAGCTGCAGCGGCTTCTTCAGCTTCCTTGGCGGCTTGTTCTGCGGCTGCTTTTTCAGCTCGTTGATGAGCGTTCTCAGTCAAAGCATTAAACCGCTCTGTGTCTTTCTTTCCAAGCTTGCCCTTTCTGGCCTTCTTTGCTTCGAGGGCAGCCAGCTCTGCTTCTTCCTCGGCAATTTCGGCAGCTTCAGCTTCGGCAGCGGCAGCAGCTTCGGCAGCGGCAGCGGCTTCAGCAACGGCGGCCTCCTCAGCAGCAGCAGCAGCTTCGGCATCAGCAGCATCATCCTCCGGGGCAGGTTCCCCTGAGATTGAATCAGATGCATCCTCAAAAACATCCTCAAAAACATCCCCATCTTCATCGTCATCAACAGGGGGTTCTTCAGGGGCTTCTAGGGTTTCAGCTACTTCAGCCTCAGCTGCTGCCGCTGCCGCTGCCGCTGCTTCTGCTTCTGCTTCCGCTGCCTTTTGGGCTCGCTCGGCAGCATTGTCAAGAAGGACATTATAACGCTCTGTGTCTTTCCTGCCAAGCTTGCCTTTTCTTTCTTTCTTAGCTTCAAGTGCAGCTATTTCGGCTTCCTCCTCAGCAATAGCCGCAGCCTCAGCGGCGGCGGCTTCTGCAGCGGCAGCTTCTTCTGCAGCGGCAGCTTCTGCTGCGGCTTCTGCTTCTGCTGCAGCCTGCTCTTCAGCCAATTGCTCGGCACGCTTCACAGCACTTTCGATAAGCTCAAAATAGCGATCCGTATCTCTCTTGTTGAGCTTTCCTTTCTTCTCCTTTTTAGCTTCAAGCTCAGCAAGTTCGGCTTCTTCTGCAGCGATTGCAGACGTTTCGGCTTCCTTAGCAGCAGCAGCTTCAGCAGCAGCAGCCTCCTTAGCAGCTGCTGCTTCAGCTTCAGCAGCCTCCATAGCAGCAGCCTCTTCCGCCGCGGCAGCTTCTGCTGCTGCTGCCTCTTCTGCTTCTCTGGCAGCTTGCGCTTGGGCTTCGGCCACAGCACGCTTAGCAGAATTTTCAATAAGAATCATATAACGATCCGTATCCTTTTTACCAAGTTTTCCTTTCTTGGCTTTTTTGTTCTCAAGGGCGACCAATTCTGCCTCTTCCTCAGCGATCACTGCAGCTTCGGCTTCTTTGGCTGCAGCCGCTTCGGCTTCAGCAGCCTCCATTGCTGCTGCTTCCTCTGCGGCTGCAGCCTCGACAGCGGCGCCTTCATCTTCTGCTGGGTCGGGATCTGGGGGGGGAGCTTCCTCTTCCGCAGGGTCGGGCTCTGCAGGGGCGGCTTCTTCTTCCTCTGCAGGTGCTTCCGCTGCGGCAGATTCTTCTGCCTCCTTGGCCGCTTGTTCTTCGGCTTCTTGAGCAGCCTTTTCAGCACGTTGTTTTGCATTCCCGGTAAGAATAGTATATCGATCCGTATCTTTTTTACCAAGTTTGCCTTTCTTGGCCTTCTTTGTCTCAAGAGCAGCCAGCTCTGCCTCTTCTTCCGCAATTGCAGCGGCCTCGGCCTCTCTGGCGGCGGCGGCTTCTGCCTCTGCTATTGCTGCTACTTCTGCTGCCGCCGCCGCCTCAGCAGCAGCAGCAGCTTCTTCAGCCTCCCTTGCGGCCGTTTCTGCTCGTTGGGTGGCATTCTCGGTAAGGATATTATATCTATCTCCATCCTTTTTGCCAAGCTTACCCTTTCTTGCCTTCTTGGCCTCTAGTGCTGCCAACTCGGCCTCTTCCTCAGCAATTGCAGCAGCTTCCGCCTCTCTTGCTGCTGCTGCCTCGGCGTCGTCAGCATCTGGTGGCGGTTCTTCTGCAGGAGGATCTTCAGCCGGAGGATCTTCAGATGGAGGCTCTTCCACAGGCGCTTCGGGGGGGACGTCGACAGGTTCTTCAGGAGGTGGCTCCTCAACAGCAGGTTCTTCCACTACAGCCTCGGCTTCCTTGGCAGCCTGAGCTTCTGCGCGCTGAGCAGCCCTCTCAGTCAGAACAACCAATCGCTCATTATCCTTCCTCAGTAATTTTCCCTTCTTCGCCTTTTTCGCTGTTAAAGCTGCAATTTCTTCCTCTTCCTTTGCAATTTCAGCAGCCTCGGCTTCCGCAGCTTCTCGGGCAGCAGCCTCCTCTGCTTCCTTCGCAGCGGCTTCTTCGGCTTCCTTCGCGGCTTGCTCTTCAGCTTCTTTGGCGGCGGCCTCTTCGGCCTCCTTGGCAGCCTGTTCCTCAGCTTCTTTGGCAGCCTTCTCTCTGGCTCGCTTTACTGATTGGCCAATTAGGAAGGTGAATCGCTCAGTATCCTTCTTGGTAAGCTTTCCCTTTTTGGCTTTCTTGTCTTTCAGGGCGTTGAGTTCTTCCTCTTCTTTAGCAATTTCCGCAGCTTCAGCATCGGCCGCTTGGGCGGCAGCATCCGCGGCAGCCGCTTCTTGGGCTGCTGCTTCTGCTGCTGCTGCTTCCGCTGCGGCTGCTTCTGCGGCCTCTGCTTCTGCAGCGGCTGCTGCTGCTGCTGCTTCTGCTGCTGCTGCTGCCTCTGCTGCCGCTGCCTCTGCCGCTGCCTCTGCTGCTGCTGCCTCCTCAGCTTCCTTCGCAGCTTGGGCATCGGCATCCAGAGCAGAATGGTCACCGCCTTTGGCAGCTTGTTCCTCAGCACGCTTGTTGGCTCGTTCAGTGAGAAAGTTGAATCGCTCAGTGTCCTTCTTGAGAAGTTTACCACCTCGTTTCTCTCTCTTGACCGTCAGTGCAGCGAGTTCCTCTTCCTCCTTGACGATTTCGGCTGCTTCGGCAGCGGCGGCCTCTGCAGCGGCGGCCTCTGCAGCTGCAGCCTCTTCAGCAGCTGCAGCCGCCGCCGCTTCAGCCTCCCTTGCAGCTTGTTCTTCAGCCTCCTGGGCGGCTTTGGCTGAGGCTCGTTTGAGAGCGTTGGCTTCGAGTAAGGCCAGTCGTTCTGTATCCTTCCTAAGAAGTTTCCCACCTCGTTTGGCTCTCTTCGCGATTAAAACCTCGATCTCTGCATCTTCGGCCGCGGCCTCCTTGATTTCTGCTTCGCGGGCTGCGGCTGCTTCTGCTTCCGCGGCTTCTGCTGCTGCGGCTTCTGCTGCTGCTGCTTCAGCGGCAGCTGCCGCCGCCGCTTCTTCAGCCTCTCGTGCCGCTCGTTCCTCTGCCTCGCGAGCGGCCTTCGCTTCAGCCCGCTTTGCAGCATTCCCTTCGAGAAGGGCAAGTCGTTCTGTATCTTTTCTTAAGAGCTTTCCGCCTCGTTTGGCCCTCTTTGCGATGAGTTGGGCGATCTCTTCGTCTTCTTTGGCTGCCTCAGCTTCTTCAGCTTCACGAGCTGCTTTCTCTTCCGCTTCCTTGGCAGCCAATTCTTCGGGCGATGGTCCCGGTGCTAGTTCATTTAATTCAGTAAGTTCCATATTTGGGGGTGTTGGTGCTGGAGGAGGTAGGTCAGTCAAGGCATCTAATGGACTTTTAGACTTCTTCGTCTTGGATGATGAAGTCCAATCCCAGTTATCGTTATTATCTGTTTTAACCTTGACATCCGTGTGCTCCCCCACATCGTCAGGTTTAATCTTACCGTTTTTCTCATTCTTGTTTTCAAGGAAGTCGAGTATATCATCTTTTTTCTTACCAACAGAATTCCAGAAAACGTCACTTGGCTCTTCGACGGGAGGAGGAGACTCCGATTTCCCCCACAGACCACCAAATGCCTTCTTCGTCTTACTGAAGCCCCATGAGCTGAGGAATCCCTCGCCCCCAGCGGGCTCAGCTGGTGGTTCTGGGGCAGGTGGTGGCGCTGGAGCAGGCGGGGGAATCTCGTCCACGAGGTTGATGAGATCGCCCTTCTTCTTCTTCCCCCAAAGATCCAAGTCTTCCTCAACAGATTTCGTCGGTTCATCGTCGCCAAATTCAGGGAACATGGAATTCTTCTTCCTGGTCTTTTTAGCTGAGAGGCCCCAGGCTGACCACCCATCCGCAGGCTTTTCTTCTTCGGGCTTTTTCTTGTTGCCGAAGGTATTCCAAAACTCGTCTCCGTTTTCGTCCGCAGCAGGAGGGTCTGGTGCTGGCTCGGGGACCTCGGGTGCTCCCCACATTGGAGATTTCTTCTTATCCTTCTTGGCTCCAGACCAGCCACCCCAAAGCTCGTCTGATGGGGGTGGTTCGGGCGCCGCAGCGGTTGAGGGGCCAAAGTCGTCCATTATGTTCTTCTTCTTTGACCGATCCTTCTTTGAGATTCCCCATGTGTCCCAGATGTCCTCGGACTCTTGCTTTGCTGGTGCCGGTGGTGCTTCGGGCTTCTTCTTGGAGCCCCAGCCCCAACCGTCGTCGCCCAAGGCATCTGTTTTCTCTAGGGGGTCGGCACCCCATAGATTTGGCTGTTTCTTCTTGCCATCTTTTTTCGCGCCGAAACCCCAGAGGTCGTCTTTCTCGGTCGATTTGGCTTCTCCGAACTCGCCGAATGGAGGCGGTTTGTCGTTCTTTTTCGTGTCTCCTGTGCCTGTCCAATCCCAACCGCCGGAGTTTCCTATCTTCTGTTTAGTATACTTAGACCCAATTACTGTGTTTACTTCAGACGAACCAAGCCCTAAACCGCCAAGTTTCCCTCCTGCGTCGTCGCCCAACTTTATTTCCTGGAAGGAGTCTGTGCCAAAGTCGTTTGTGGGTATGCTGGGCAAACCATCCAGGGGCTTCTTTTTCGACTTGCCCGACGCAAAATCTCCCCAGTCATTATTGCTCCCGTCTCCATTTCCATCACCAGCGCCTCCAGCTGCATCGCCGCCATTGGAATCGCCTCCACCGCCATCATTCGGATTACCCTCATTAGCAGGCGGAGGAGGGGGTGCCGGGGGTGGGGGTGGAGGGAGGCTCTGCTTAGTAGGCTTTTTCTTCTTGGCTGTTTGGTAGAAGCCCTCTTGCGAATTGAAGTCAATTAATAGATCGGAGGTGGGGTCGCTGAGAAGATCATCGTTTCTGCGGCGTCTTTGCGACGAATGAGGATTTGGAGGTGTCGGGAAAGCGTGCGGCCATGCAGCTGGGTTCCGACGGGCGCGCTCATCGCTTCGATTGGGGTCCATAACGCGATTGGAAACGGTCGCTTCGCACGTGGCAGGAATGCAGTGGGACCATCTCGGGGACAGGTCGGGAACCTTCAGAGGCGTTGCGGCTGCATAGAGGTGTGAGGAGGTTGAAAGTTTCTAGAGGAACGGAATGTCAGATAGGCTCTCAGAAGGTTAGTTATGATGTGGTGGGTAAGGGGGGTGGCGTCACAGGATTCCCCTCCTGCTTCGGCCCGTGATCGAGGGGCTGCCCGTTGAGCGCCACCCACCGACTCGTGAAGGCGATCAACTTGTCAAAACACACACAAGAAACCAGCTAAAATAGCCAACGGCTTGAACTCAAACAAACGGCAAAAAACGGTGCATAAAGGCAAATTTAGACACGTACCGTTTTTCGAGGAGTCTGCCGCGCGACCCACGAATCGGCAATTAAGCCTAGTTGCAGGCGCAAACTTCGTTCATCCCATCCAACCGGCGCATGCCGGGTCGTTGTCCACCCATATCCAGCTCCTGTCCTCCTTTCTGAAAATACCAAAATGTCGGCCGCGGCCATTGTGGAAGTCGGAACTTGTACGCAGGTGAAGCGACGTCACAATCATGGAAGCTGTGGATGGTGGGGGCCGAAAGGAAACGCAGAGGGACGAATGAGACGTGCAGAAGTGGGCGAAAAATCGTGGCGGCGTGAGGTTGCAATATCGCAATCGTTGTAAGTCGGCGATCGAAGTGCGACAAAGCTGAAGGAAAGCGTCGATGGTCCGTTTTGCGGTCGAGTTTATGCAGTCGTAATTAGTCGTAATGCGAAGTCGTACACGGGAAACGTCGTCCTGGTCGCCAGCTCGAATTCGTTGCTGGATGTGTGTCGCAAGGATCGGTGGAAAGAAAAGAAGAAGAGAAAAAAAAGCGAAGTCGGGTGAGAGGAAACGCCGTCGCAAAATGATTCCCAGGGTAAATTTCAGAGACCTGAGCAACACACTCTATTGGCGGCGCCGTTGCACCTTCACCCAGCCTCCCTAGTCGTCGATGGTGCGTCGTCGGACCTTGCGAGTGTCGTACTCTGCCTGCCAAACTGGGTCACTTGGCTCATGCGCGACAGAGTCGATTTGAGCACCCGTTCAAAGGCAGGCAACGCAAGGAATTAATTTCCCTAGATGGAAAGGGAAAAAGAATGAGGTGAGAACAGTCAGAGCGCCAGGACGGAAAGAGGCCACAAGGCCTGGGCGGGCGGGTAAGGCCGTGGCCAATGATGCCGGCGTGCTTGTTTGGATCGTCGGCCAGACGAAAGTCAGTCGTCGCACCAGGGTAAGCTACCAAGCGACTGGCGGGGGCGACTCGACGGGGCGCTGCTCCATTAACAAGAGCAGGCAGATGAGCCAAACGACTGGCAAGCTGACGGGCAGGGGGAGCGGCAAGGGAGCGACTGTTAAATTACGTAGTCGGCTTCTATAAAGCGTGTTAGTTTAATGGTTGGGTCAGGTTGGGTTGGAGTTTATCCAAGCCATCCCATTAAAGATGGACGGGATCCCAATGCCAGAGTGGAGTGAGGTTAGGCGATGATGGGTAAGGTACCTACCGCTATTTGACCCGATCAACAAATAATTGGGAGGTCGGGTATCCGTATATTCAAACAACAAAAGGAGAGAAAGGCGAGAAGGTACGGGGGAAAAATATAACGAGGGAGGATCAGAGTGAGCAACAATCTGAGTCACGCTGGTCAGGAGGCGCGCGTTGTTGCTTTTCTTCTGGACCCTTTTCCCTCCTCTGGTCTCATTCACTTGGTTGTTCCTCGATTGACCACCCCCTTGTTACCCAGGCAAGTAGGTGATAGCAGCATGTGGCAGAGCCGGAAGATATTCAAGACGGCAATTGGGGGGAGGCGAGAAAAAAAGGGGAGTCGTTGAGGTACTTATCCTGAGGAAGGGGCAAACACGTCCGCGCAGGTACACTTTCCACAAGGGCAGCCACTGAGAGGCGTGGGCGTCGTCGAAGATGCAAAACGCACAAGGCACATCGATACACCAGGAGCCTGAATGGTCGGTAGCGGGGATGGTGGGTGTGGACTGGGAGTGTGAGGGTGCAAGGGAGTAAAGAGTCACGCATAACACTGGATGGCACTGGCTCCATCAATCACCAGCCCATCTCTACCCACCCTCGTGCATCCCGCGTGCAATGTACCGTCTGTTCGTCGTCTGCCCACACACCATCCTCTCTCCCACTACCACCCAACCAACCCAGCAACCCAGTAGGGTAACTGGACAATGGCTCGTCGCAACCACTGCACTGTGGCGACAGAAGAGCCCCTTCAGCCAACCACAGTCGTCCTGCCTCATGTTGGCTGGGCCTCTTGTTTGCAGGACCAGATGGGCCAGTCTGGCCGGGCGCTCAAACCAGATCTCGCGGCCTTCCTCTCTTTCGCTATCTCCCCTGTCTGAACCGTGGGCAACTGGCCTCTGGTCTTGTTTCAGTGCATGTTCCCCCAACCACCCGATTGATAAACCTGTCTCAATATCAACGGGACGTTTTCTCGTCCGCAGCAATAATAATACCTCGTGGCTCCCACAAACCAAACCTAATTTTTTTCTCCATTTGGCCAGAAAACAGACGAAGTGCTGGCGCGGCTGCCGGGATGTTCCCTCAATTGTCGGCACGCTGGGCGATGCACTATGTAGCCCAACTCCCCCGCGACAGCAGCCTCCGAGGCCAACAAAGTCACTCTACCTCCCCAGAGCTTTCCGAACTTAGTTTGTACACGTACCTTCCCATGCCCGCTCTTCAAGCATCCGCGATTATGCATTTCTCATTTGTTCCGACTTGTTCCATTGCTGCTCTCCCGATAACGTTGTTTCATGAGCTCGGCTTCATTTGCTTCTGGTTCATCCCAGACTTTCTGCGTCCGTCCACCCGTCATCACTCAAAATGCCCTTGTCTACAACCCCTCTCCGAAAGGACCCTGGGCCCCGTCATTCGATCTCCGTGACATCACGCGGGGCTGTTTTAACCCAGCCGGCCTAACCCATCTCAGGCCAGCTGTCGTCGCTACGCGCGGGCCGAAGCTTCAAACGCGGCAGCTTGAGACGAATGTGTATTCCGCTGCATGCTTCCTCGGGTAGCGATGTATTGGGAAACAAAGTATTCGCTCGTTGCGATCTTGGCTCCTGGACTTGTCATGTGCTTCTCACACAAATGAGTGTGTGCTGGACGTGCGCTGCATGCGCTGCAACCTGGGCCACGCTCGTGGCTTCGTTCTGTTGAACTATCCAGAGAACTCATTTACAAGGCTGCCAAGCTCTGTCGAATCATCTCCCCCACGGACGCACCTGTGATCAGCCTCTGGGACCCCTTACTCCGTGCTCCTCCATATGTACAATGCACCTGGAGTGGCCTCAGATCATGTTGGGGGCGGAACTCTTCTCTGGCCCGTTCCCAAGGCGACGACGGCGGGCCAGTGGCCTCACAGTCACTCAACTCACACCCGGTCGCGATTGTCTATCACTCCAACAACCACCAGCCGCTAGTGGCAGCGGGTAGCAGGGAGGCTTGTCCTCGGCCGTTAGCCCCTAACCCAGTCCAGCCGATTTGACCAGGGTGACAGTCGTCTTGAAAGAATGCCGCAGAGACGCATCTCTCTTCAAGATGCAACCTGGTTGAATCTAAGTACTGCTACTTGCGTCAATGGGCATCAATAAAGCCAGGCACAAAGTACAGTACCAGACCGCCCATCGCGCGCAACCCCCCATCTGGAGACGAACCCACTGGCGTCCTGCGGCCTGCGGGCGACATGCAGACATCGGGAACTAGCTGGAGGGTGCTTGGCTGGCAACGGGGTCCCACGCCGTCCCACGAGTGTCTCCGAGTCCACCTTAGCCTCGTGCAGCCATGCAACACTTTTGACCCGAACGGGTATCGCCAAACCCTCACCGCTTCTACGAGCAATTCCTCAAAAAGCCGCAAATTTTTCTGCCGCCCGGGGTTAATGGACATCAGAGTCCTGGGGTGGATGGATACGCCTTGTCGCCGCCTCAGTATTTGGCTCTAGGGCGTTTTCACTTCTTGAATGGCCGCTGGTTCTGTCCAATCCCACCCGTCCGCCTTCGAGCGGTCAGACCCGAAGCCATCCACCTTCGTCATCAGACAGCCTAAACGAGAGACAGTGGCAATGTCGACAACGCACAGCAGGCAGACATTGAAAGACAAAGGGAGCAGAATAATCAATCGTGTTTTGCATCTCTCCCATGTCGTGTCTAACTGTAACCCCAGTTTGCCCGTCACTACCCGCCTTTCGTCTACTTCGCTACCAGGCAAACCATCCATGTGGTGCCAACCACCCTGGGCCATGTTCTTGCGGTGATGCGCTGTTGCTCTTGGGTTTGGCTATTTCTTGAACACTTCATCCAAATCCTGCGTCCTACGTGGCTCCTGTAGGCTCCTCAAGGCAATTACGAACTCACCAGTGCAAGTTCATGCTGGTTGTTGTCGGGATGACCACTCCCCTGGAACCAGCGGTTCATGACATTAGTTGGGAGACTAGTTGTGCAAGTGAACAAGAGGCGCCTCAGGCATGCGAGTGTATCACTTATGCGTATGCGTGTCTGGGTGTATGTATATGTCTTCCATTCCTCGAAAAGGATACTGCATCAAGATTGCATCTGCTCCCACGGAAAGTTGCTTAAGCTATGAGTCAGTCTACCCGCGAGAGATCGACAACATTCCTTAAACCACCCACATGCATGGCATAATGCCTACGATGCCTGCCACTTGCAATACCTCCCTCTGAAGGTGGTCCTTTCGTCATTATTGGCCGTTCAAACCTGCCATTCCACTCTGATCCACGTGGTAGGAAGTCCCGATGCTTATTGCGGCATGCACAAAACACAGAGCCGTCCGTAGAACGTGTGAGTAATGCGCGCTCCATATTGTCCCCGTACAATGACGGCTATGCTCCAGTCTAGTCCATCCCATGAAGGAGCATAATTGAGGGCCCCCTCATGTCTAACGTCATGCAGGGCCCATGCAGCCTCACGCGACCCGATGATGGTTGCTTTGCAGCCCAAGACCGAGACCAAAATGTCGACTATAAGCCCAACAACGAACCACAAGTGCAGATTGATGGTTTCTGCCCTGCCCATGCAGAAAATTTTGCAGAAACATACAGTAGCGTGCATTAAATGGATGATTCTGGCAAATATTAGTACCTCAAACATCTCACACCGTAGTATGGCAAGACGGCGATGCATCCGGGGCAGAGGATCGTTCGGGCCCTCAATTAATTATGCAACGGGAGTAACGGGACGGGAGAGCAGGCCAAGAACACGGTGCTAGACGAACGAGTGCCTGGGCTCTTCCTTCCTTCACCCCATGTTCAAGTCAAGGGGTCCCGTATTTTATAGAGATTGGCCCCTCATGAAGCACCCGAAAGACGCAGGAATGCAATGTCTCATCCCAGAAGGTCGCGAACCCACGTGCGGCCTTGGTTCCCCGAAACCACTAATTGGTCCTGGTTGGCATCGGCGCGAGGGACTAAACCATCTACACATCCTTTCATAGCAGAAGGTCCGTGGCGGGTGGTGGGGTCCGTTGCCCTTTTAGAAATGGCCTGGCTCATGGTAGCCAAAGAGGACTGGCAGAAAACGGCAAGGCTAGCCGGACGGACGGGCTGAGAATATGTCCGTTGCACTTTTGAATTGCGAGGGACGGAGATTAGTATCTTTTCTCCTCTCGTTTTGATAAAGCGAGGATAGAGAACACAAAAAGCTTCCTTGGCGTTCATTTGGGCGGCATCGAGCCATGATAAATTGAACAGGATTCTCTGTCTTGCACTGCCTCCCTCACAAGACGTACAACGAACGATACAGTCAGTCAATCAGTCATAGGGCTTCGCCCCTCAGCCACGGTCCCAAGTTAGAAACTGGATCGAACGTTTGGAATTAGAAGAAGGGTTCAACCCAGTACTCGCTTTCTTTTTTTGTATTCCTTATTCCTTCCTTAGCCTTGGCTCCCAGCCGGCCGGCAGCAGAAGCGCACAGAGGCCAGACTCAGCACACGTCTGCGGACCGCATACAGGCTCGACGCCGCCCCCCTCGGAGCCTTTTTTAGCGGCTGCAGCCTCCCTCTCTGCCCTGTGTGTATTTTTAACCACTGGCATTCCTGGCGCTGGTCCCCAGGGGCTTCTCCTCAGCCACGCGCGCTGCAATTCCCGGCAGTCTGGCCGCCACAGGCGTCGCTTGTGTCCGTGGTTGGCTCGTCCCCAGCGGCGCTTGCGGTCATCCACCCTCAACCGCTTTGCTCATCCGTCAGAGGCCCGTTCTCTCACCACCAACAACCACCCAAAACGTATCACCACGTCCGTACACACGCACACACGCGCGCGCGCTTCGGCCTCGGTCCCAGCAGATAAGCAAGAAGAGAGAAGGGTGGGCAAAAGATTGACCGAGTGATACGGCTGGATCCACCGACCAGCTGCCTGCCACTGCTGCTGCTGCTGCTACTACTGCTATTTGCTGCTACTTTACTGCTTCTCGCTCCATGGTCCGGGCCTGCACACAAATAACACCCCGGATCCTCTCGCTTCCGTGCCTGTGCCCCCCCTTCTGCCCCCCGGCTGAATATTCCCCCCAATTCGAGCACCATCGCCGGAATCACCCGTGAAACCCACTGCACCGCTCAGTGTATCGTGGTGGTGTAATTTTCACCTCTTGGCTCGGCAGGGCAGAGTTCCCCGGTTCCCGTCATATTGAGGCGCTTCCCCGCGGCTCTTCTCGCTCCCGAGAGCCCTCGCCTCGTATCACCTCACTCCATCAGTGCCGCGCCTCGCCCACGTCGCCAAGTCGAAAAACCTTCCCTTCATTGGCACCGGGAACGAGAAGCGCGCTTACCTTACCTGAGTCCCCGTCTGCGCTGAGCTGGGCTGCGCTGGTTCCTCCTCGCTGCTGCCAGGTGCTGTGCCTTTACTGTTTTGTTATCCTCCCCTCCCCCGTAGTGATAATCATCACCATGTCCGCGAGAGAAGCCTTCATCACGCCAGATCGATATTGCCGTCAGCCTTGCCACCATAAGTCATCTTCTCCGCGCTCACCATCCCCGCCAACATCACTACTCAATCCTGAAATCAAGCTGCCATCAGCTGCATAATTCATATAACAGGCAGCCTTGATCAGAAATATATTCCATCCACCATTCTAGAATCGTCTAATTATATATATATATACCCTGAGTTCATATACGCCCATTTCCCCCTCCGTCATACCCGCTCTCTCTCTCTCTCTCCCATTCCGATTTCCTCGGCACACCTCGCCATCACTTTAGCCGTCGTCCACGATGAGGACAACACGAAGGATCAGCTATAGCCTCCCCTTGCCCGCCAACATCCCTCCAACCTTCTTCGTCACGTCCTTCCAAACCTACATCCCGTTCATGACCAACCACGAGGGCATCATCCAGTTCACCGAAGTCCAAGCCGACCCCTCGCAGATCGGCGACGACCCCTTCTTCGGCCCCTGGGACGACTCGTTCCGCGCCTTCACGGCCTGCGACTTTGTCCACCTCGCCCCGCGCCTCACAAAGACCATCACCTACCACATCCTCTTCCAGGCCACCGCAGAGGGCGTGCGCTCCCGCGCCGTTGCGCCGGCCGGCGTCACCATCCGCTCCGAGTACTCCGTGCGGCCCCGCCCCGGGCCCACGTCCCCCGCCGGCTCAGAAACCACGGGGAGCTCTGTCACCGCCGTGGCCGACGAGTACGAGGTCTGCGAGGACATGGAGGTCGAGGCCAACTCCCTGCTCATGCCCTTTGTCACCGACAAGGCCCTCGCCGCCCACCGGCACATCGTCCTGGCCGTCATCGAGGAGATCACAAAGGGATACTTTGGGGACGTCCTCTCCATCCCCTGGGAAAACGACCAGAGCGGAGCTTGGCGAAGGATGGAACGCTGAGAATATGCTATTTTCTTTCCTTTCCTTCTCCCTGGGAAACTGAGGATGTGGCGTCGGTGTTTTAACGGGGTTTGTGGTTTTCTGGCGAAGCAAAACAAAAGGGTTGGGTAGGATCATCTTTTTTGGTTCAGTGATCATCAGGGTTGGGTGAGGCGTCAGCGCTGGGTTATTGTTTTATTTGCATTGGAGCATTTTCGGCCGGTTCTTTGGGTTAGGTTGTTTTGAGGTTGGACTGTATTCGTGTGCTTGAATTCTTCTATCGTGTCGTTATCCCCATGTTGCTGGACGGACAAAGGTTGGGATGAACAGGACGACCTCGGCGCAGGTCTTGCCCGTTTCGAATCTCGGGGACTGCAGCTTGAATGCCAGTCGTCCATATGTTAGCTGTATCACCGTTGGATTGTGTTCTAAGAAAAGGGGCAGTACTGTTGTGTTTCTTTGCGTTTGTTTGCATCCTCCAACTCCCACTCACTTATATCTTTTCACCTCTCCAGAGGGGGTTTACATGCGATGGATTATATACCCATTCCAGTGTTTTTTGAGCATTCTTTCAATCTGAACTTGAGAGTAAAGTGAAATCTCATCCATTAGATCCTCAATACAAGTAGTCTAGTTATGCAATTGAACAACAGAGAGCATTCCCGAAAGAAAAGCAAAACCTGAAACAGACCGATTGGGTATCCCCCGCAGTCTTGAAACCAGTAAAATCACCGACAATTGAACAAAGGGGACAATCCACCAAATTTAACAAGAGAAGCAGACTCAGTTTGGTATCTATACGCAGTGCCGTCTATCCCCGAACCCTACCAAGAAAAGAAAAATGTCAAGGCATTCGCACTCACATGCCCAGCCACACAAGCGTTTTCCTAAATCGCCGTCGTCGGCCTAGGCCCATTCGTTATACATCCAAACATAGTCCTCCCAAGCCCAACAAAGAAAAGGGGAGAAGAAATCAAGAAAAACGCTGATAAAAGAGTAAAAGGAAGAAGCAAGGGCCCGTTTGGTTTGGCCATTCCTGCTACTGAAAATTGTTGCAGGTGAAAGAAGAAGAAGATCAAAAAACGAAGGCAAAGTCTATGGGTATAAAGCAACTTGAATGGCACATACTAGCGGCCTCCAAAGTCGCTGGCGTAGCCCATTTCTCCAAAGTTTTGGTTCATACCGCCTTCGCCAAATCCGGCTCCAGGGCCACTCACGTAGCCACCATCGTCGTTCTCGTCGTAATCACTTGCATCGAACGATGATCGTCCACTTACATCATCGTCCATGTTACCGCCAACGTCTTGAGCGGACCAGTTCATCTGAGCCAGGACGGGATACTGGGCCAGCAAGGCCGCAGGAAGCATGTAATTGCCACTTCCGTCCATGGGGTAGGCAGGAGCAGCTTCCATAGCCATGGCGCCGGGCGCGGCCATGTTCTGAGCCATGTTCTGCTGCATTCTCTGCTCTTGCCAGAGACGCTGTCGCTCCATCATCTCCTCGTCAAGCAAGGGCTTGATGCAGATGCGACCAGCCTCAGATCGGAAATGACGGCCAAGGGCGTCAGCGCGAGCAAATCGCCTGCCACAACCCCACTGACCCCCAACCTTGAGGTCGCCCTTGCACACAAACTTCTTTTCGCCAGAGTGCAGACTCTCGTGTCGCTTGCGATCATGCTGTCGAGCAAAGGCCTTGCCGCACACGGTACACACAAAAGGTCGCTCGTCAGTATGGGTCCTCAGATGCGAGCGCAAGTTGTAGGCGCGAGTAAAGCGCTTGGGACACAAAGTACACTGGAAGGTAGCGGGATGCTTCTGAACTCGCTTGGCCGCACCGCTGTCTTGGCTGTTCTGGTACTCTGGGTCAGCCAGGCGCAAAGCGATGACGTTGTTAGGCACTGCCGATGTTGACTGTCTTCGGCGCGAGGGCGAGGTCGCTTGTCGGTCCATAGGCGACAAAGACCTAGCATCGGATCTTGCTGCCAAGTCGGCGCCAAGCGATGGAGACAAGCTATTGACATGGGTGGGACGGTTCAAAATGACGCCTCCACCAGGGTGGAAGGGATCCGTAACGGCTCGGGGCCTGTTTCGAAGCCGACCTAGTTCATGTTAGATGAGGTTTAATGCGCCAAGGGAACAAAATACATACCCCGGTCTGGAGGTGTCAAGGAGTCCTGGTCCATATTCGGCTTCTGAACATCGAATGGATTGGCCTTGACGTTATTCGGGGCGAAATCAATGTTAATGGCAGGAGGTGCCATTTGAGGCGCATCGGCCTGGAGAGTAGGGAAAGCCTCCACTCCTGACATTTCTGGGTACCCAGCAGGCGCTCCGTATGCATTCATGGGTGCGAGGCCACCAAAAGCAGGTTGTTGGATATCGGGCATCTGCTGCGGGACGATGCGAGGGCTGATAGCCGGGCTGTGCGATGGGCTTCGACCTTGGTGCCCTGGGCTGTTGTCTGAAATGCTGAAGTTGCCAATACCCAGCACAGGTTCGTAGAGACTTCCATCCGAAGGACGGTGATGAGGGGAGTGTCCGCCAATATCGTCAAATGTATCAGAACTGACCAAGTTCGGAGATGGCGCGGCTGAGGAGACGTCCGAGTACTCTGAAGGAGTGCGACGATGGCCCTGGAACTGGGGCTGGTTCCAATCGCTCATCTGGCTTGGAAGCAGCGCCGCCTCAGGACCAAGCGATGTATGCCTCGAGTGACCACCAGGTGGCGAAGAGAACTGGTGCTGGTTGAAGGCAGGCGACTGGTGAGCCGAGCCGGGCTGGTGGCCATCAGGCTGGAAGAGGTGGGGAGGGGTCGGCGAGTGCGTCTGCGGGGATGTCATGTTGTTGATGTCGCTAGGGTTCAGAGTGGATTGTTCGAATAATGGGCTATTGAATTGATCGCCTTGGCCACCAGAGGGCGGGAAGAGGGAAAAATCGCCGTCGTTCAGATTCGGCGACAAGTAGCCAGGTTGCGCCTGGGCGTTGAAGGGCAAGGTGGAATCGGAACCGTTGGTCGGCGCCGACTGTCCAAAGGGAGTACTGCCGTTGGGGTCGAAGCCGGCGGGGTCGTTGTAAGGGCTCTGCTGCTGCTGCTGCTGCGGCAGAGAAGGTGACTGCTGAGGACTGAGGAAGCCGTTGTTCCCGTTATTGAAGGATGAGTCAAAGGAAGAATTGTTTGTGGCGAAGGACTGGTGCGCAGATTGTTCCAAAGTGAGGCCTAAGCCGACGGAGCCATCGTTCTGTGGGTATGGGGTCGGCGATGGGGAGTGAGATTGACTTATATGAGGCTGTTGATGACCGGCCGAAGGTGACCGACCTCGTTGAGCTTGTTGATCCATGATGTGTGTCCGAGATTAGAAGCACAAGGCAGATTCCCGATCAGCCTTCAGGCACCGTGGCGATGCCGGGGGGGCTGTGCGCTCACGGGTGATGCAATGGGCGGGGGAACGGTCCTATCGCAGCGGCCGGACGCGTGGATGGGGGGGTGGGAAGCGCGTGGTGAGGAGCGTTTCGAACAGAGGTAGATGCGATGTTGGTCGCAAAGTTGCAAAATGCGTCTCTGAAGGGTTGGGAATCCTCAAGTTGGGTGCTCGTTGGAGGGGTGCGCGTTGTTGAGCGGGTAAAGTAGTGGAGAGAGGCAGAGGTGGGTGGTGGTGTTGGAGCAGGAGATTTGGAATCTGGTGCGGGAAGCGACAAGGCGACCAGGCGACAAAAGCAGAAACGTGTTTGGGGTTTGGGGTTTGAGCTCTGGCTTCTGTGCGGGCAATGTGCTTCTGCTCTGCTGCTCTGCTGCGGGTGCTCTTGGTGCGGGAGCCTCCAATGACTGGCACTGACGCTCGACAACGACTGGCACTCGCGAGTGACTGAGGGAGCGAGAGACAAGAGGCGGCAAGGCGAGGGACGAAAGGCGACTGGCGGGCATGCGGGGGGGGACAAGGGATGGGCTACAGCACTGGGCTCTCTCGCTCTCTGGGCACTAAGCGCCTGGGTGAGCTCAGAGCCGGTAGGTTGGCGGGGCGGAACTCTGAGGGGAGTGGGTTGGCGAGTGCGGAGGGGTGTGAATCTCACTGACTGGGAGTTGTCTGACCAAAGGGACCAAAGGCACGCTCACAGGGGAGTCGGAAATTCCATAGAATCGCATGAGCACGGGGGAGGAACGGAGGCGGGGGTGTGGGTGTACACGCCAGTGTGTCCTTGTCTCAGAAGGCCTGGATGGCGGACCAGAGCATCTGGTGCGGCGGGCGAGCGAGGCTGTGCAAGGCCAGTCAGTTAGTGAGTGGTGTCGAGCAGAGCACAACACCAGAGACACGTTGGGCAAAATGGAGGAGGGTGGAGGGTGGGTAGCCGTAGCCCCATGAGCGACCAGGTACGTACATGCAGCTTATTCCAGCAAAGTAACCTTTTACTGGCCTGGACTGGAGTCACTGGGACACTGGGACCTTGGCATCCAGGCCAGGGCCTGGCCGGTATGCTCATGCACATGTTGGAACCCGAGTTAGTCGCTTAGGTTTTCTGCGATGCCGTGTGCGGGTCAAACGGACAGCAGAAGCTCGCAGCTAACTAGCATCTCCTGCTAAATATATCGTCGCCCAGGGTGCAAGCCGGCGGCGGCTGGGCGCAGTACCTGATTCGGGATGCTTAGTGTCAACCTCCATCGTGTTGGTGATGGATGTGATAGAGGTGACGGACTGGCAGCATCAGACCCAGGGCTCGGGCGCTTGACATTTTGGGCTTAGCCGCCTTGCCGCTCTCTCTTTCTCTGAATCTCTGCCAAGCACAAGCCCTTTTCTCGGTTGCGTCCCGAAAATCACGTGTTGTTTCAAGCAATCTTTATGCACTCGAAACGGACGGCAATATGCAAAACGGCGGCCCAGCCCCCTCAGTATTCAAAACGGGAAGCCCAGGTTTCGGTAACGTTAAGCTCAGTTGTTTTTCCCTTTCCATCCAATAGATGGTTGGTGGGCATTCAGGTGTTTTCCATTAGGAACACGTTTGAGAGTGAGTAAGTACGTCATGACCATCCACTCAGGGCTCGCTCGCTTGCCGCGATTTATTCACCCATGGAGACGGTCTCAGGTAAGGTAAGAAACGCCAATCGCTCAAACGACAGAATTGCTTCGCCAGCTCTGTCCAAAAAGTTGCCCTTGTCTGCTGCAGACCGTGAATTACATGAGTGTAAAATGAGGATCGTTGTTGGCTGGAGTTCATCCTGTCTGCCAAGATCCCCACTTCAATCAGCCGAGTAAGGCTCTCCAAGAAATGAAGGATTCTCGATACCGTCTGGTTACGCGAAAAAGTGATCCTTCCGTTTCGTATCCGGCGTTGGTTGTGGCTCAGAGCGTGATGCTCGTGACATAGCCACCACTACGCGAGCTCCAGATGCTCAGCTGGTAACAGCTACTTGGTGACAGGTCGACAGCCGCATGGCGAGACATTGCTTGCGCGATAGCATCCGCCATCGAGGAGTCTGCCGCGACATTCCTTTAGATACGAAGTACATTCTACTCAATTCTATGCTATGGTGCTGTTTGGCTAGTGGGTATCCCCCTCTTCACGTCTGGTACCAGTTAATGGCTCGCTTCCGGTGTTCCGCGCAAAATTTCCATCAATCCTAGGCGGGCAATTGGCAGCCCGGTCCCTTTTTCCTCATCATTGGATAAAATCAGGGTTTTTGAGGGTTGTGCAAACAATTACCAGCCACTTAGAAAAGCAATTAGGTACCCGTTTAAAGTGACAGGCCTCGGCATTCGTTGCTATCGGTTGTAGAGCGGCAGTCGGTTTCCAATTGACAGTGCGCGGTCTGGGCTCGCCCATGCTCCCGTAGCCCCGGAACGGGACGCTTAATGTAGTATCCGCGATAGCCAGAGTGATAATAAGGCCCATCAGCTTGGAGACCGGCAGCTTTTCGCTGTTACTTTGGGCGGGCTGCCCAAGAATTGTCGTACCGCTTCCGGTGGCCGCATCAGCTCTTTGGCGGCCCCCACTACCCGGATACCGACAACGGCTGCGACGCTACGGGGATTTTAGAAGCCTTGGGGCTCTGGCAGCACCCGATAGTCCAGTGTCGCTGACTGCTTCATGCATGCCAATGCTCTTCATCGCCCTCCAGACCCTTCTTCAGGGACCGTCAGGGCACATGTCATTGCACGCGCTCCCAAATTGCAGCCAATTCTCGTTGCCAGGGACGGGCTCAGGGTCCCGGCAAAGTCGAGGGTCGTTCACACGTCAGATATGAGTTCCGACGAAATAGTGGGGACCCTTCGAAATGTTCTCTTCGAGATCTACTGTTTGTGAGACTGTCACCTTCTGCGCGTCACCGAGGTGAATGGGCCCGAGTCGCGGGTCCGGGCCCTAAAACATCGTCCCCGGCGTCCACAATTTACAGACGGCCAATGTCGAGGCTGGAAATAAATTGATTGAGCAGCGTGATCACCCTTTTTTGCATGGAATCCCTCGTGGAAGAGCAATATCCAAGTAACAAGTTGGACCCCAAACAAGTAAACTTGGGTCATAACGCAGCCCCTCCGTCCGAGCCCTTGGATCTGGCTCACCGGGACAGAACATCAGCAATCCTTTGTAGCTTCTGCCTCGAAACAGGTCGCGGGGGTACAAGCTTTGCTTGGATTTTTGCTGCCCTGAATCATGTAAATTCAAGTCTGCCAATATCGTCATCTGTTGATGCGAGAGGGGTTGGTATCTGTTTCCCCCGCTCGCAAGGAAGCCATATAATCGACCCTCAATCCAGCTCACTCTCCAAGCCTAGAGAGTAGAGCATCAGGATCAATAAGTCATTCGTCTTTTTTCCACGCCAAATTCATCCAACATGAGTCCCAGACTTGACCGTCATACGTGTGCCACATGCGGACGGAGTCGGTCCAAAGAATTCCACCGCAAATACCCTGCCGGCCCAGGTTATCCCGCCATTCATTCCGTATGCCGGCGTTGTCGCCCTGGTGGCCTTCGCCGCTCAAGGTCACACGAAAGCCTCCAATCAGAGGCCCAATCTTCAAAAGATGGACTATCTCGTGTTCTCCAAGCACTGCTTCGGACCGTAAGCAATTGCGGTACTCGGGGCATTGACGTCATGGCCGATAGACAGGACGTCCACGTTCATGTCCACCACCACCACTGGCATCAGGACTCAGAGGTGCCAATACGGGATCCTTCAATGGCCACAAGCAGAAGCACCCTGAGCCGTCGGAATACTCTCCAATCAGACGCCATTGAGCTGCCCGGTACCGACCGCTATTTTGAAATACCATGCAGCCCTCGGTACCCTCCGTCTGCCTCTGAGTTGCCAGCATACCATGTCGCTACCCAAGAACAACCCCCGCCGGTCCCACCAAAGCCAAGATACTATGACCGAAAAGACTACAATTATGCCAACTAGCAATGCAAACAACCGCCCAGAGCGAACCCAAACGAAATTAAAACAAAACCGGCAAAAAAATTCTCCAGGCTTGTCAGCCATTCAACAAATATCCAATGATTTAGAGAGCGACAGAGCGGCTGGTGTTGTGCATGCATAATGCGCTTGTGGAGGCGGGAGGAGAGAGGCTAGGCGACGCCAAATCACAGACTTTTTTTTTTCCTTGCATACAGCCTGATGAGCGATGAATTTCATGTTGACGCAGTTATGAGAGTGTCTCCGAGGGCCATGATGAACCGCCCTCTCGCGAGGACGAGTCTCAGATGCCCTCAGTCAGATCGTTGGCACAATAGCACAGCAAACTAAAACAGATACACAACGTAGATAGAAATTTTACCAATAGAAACACATTCCAGTACAAGGACCCAACAATCAACAATGCAACGCGCAAGAGGCGGCAATCTGGTGCCCAAAGCACCACATCTCAGTTTAAAACGGCCGTGTTTTCGTAAATAAAAAACGAGCATTGTGCAAAAAAAACCAGTTTTGTGCATGCACGTGAGAGGAACAAGGAAAAGATTATGGCAGCTGACCCATGCACGGGGCTCGTGCGCATCGCAAAAAGCGGCAGGAGTGTCTCAAACACTTTAGTGCAGGTCAGCGCATGTCAGTACAGAGAAACACACAGGCATTATCCCAGCTTGCGATTGGTCCCGCCATTCAAACAACTCAGCAGGTAATGCGGAACACAGACCAATCCAGCCCGAGTTTAATGGGAATGGCACTGGGGGCGATCCGAACGGGCCATACGGGGGGACTGAATCCGCGGGAAGCACTCACTTGTGCCCTGTAGACTGACTGACAGACTGCAGTGCAATACGTCTCCAGAAATCTGGACATGGGATGTTGAGCGGCAGACGGATATCGAACGCACCCCAAGGCACATGATGCATGGACTTGTGCCAAAAAAAGAAAAGGAAGCACATACGACAAACGCGACGGCACCAAGAAATTCCTCGGCTCGTTAGCATCACATCACTCAACCCCATCGTTCCGCTCGCATCCCATGTTCCTCTCTACACTGCCCTGTCGATACGCTCCCAGACGGAACCTTTGCCAACCCCCCTCTAATCAAATGGCAAGCAAATAACAGCGCATGGTACCCCCCAAAAACGGGCATTTGTCACCCCAAAATTCCGGTTCGACAAGAAGGGTAATCACCGAGGCTGTGCAACCGCCTGCTCCATTTGTTGCAAGTGCTCTCGCTCGCTGCCCATGCTACCTTCAATCTCCAAAGGGCGCTAATCGAGGGAAGAAGCTTCCGGGGGGTTCCGCATGTGGCTGTTTTAACTGGCAAAGCGAGAGAATCGAAATTGGCGCGACAAGAGCAAGCTCCATCTCCACATGGTCGCCAAGTAGCTCTAGCTTGCTTTAACTTCCCCCCCATGGGTTTTGACAGCAAAGACCCCCCGGGGACGCCACGGAGAGCTTCGATTCGCCAGCGCCTGGGAAGGTGAAACTCATCTGGCGATGCGACAAGACCATGGATCCGCCAGAAACATTGTTTTCGCTCATGCCCCTGGGCGCAGTGGGACAAGCGTGCACCGCCATCATGGCGTCTCCATCGGCCAGGGACTAGTCTGCTGCCGTCTTCATCTCATCTCGCCGTTGAAAGGTAGACGCTACAAGAATAGAACTGTGATGCCGTCCCGGCCCCAAAGACCCAAGTGGCCCTCAGGCCCCTGGAGAGCTGGAAACAAACCCCGTTCTTCTGCAAGAGTCGCAACACTGCCTCGTCTAAAACACCATGGGTAGCTACAAACTGGCCAGGTATGTGGCTTTCCTACCTATCGGCATCGTCCCCGACCGCGAGAGACCCCTCTCGACCCTCAAAAAGAAGCCAAGAGATGAGGCTGGGGAGGGGCGACAGGTGGGGCTTCACGCCTCATGTTAGAGAATGTGCTTTCTTTTCACTTCAAATATCCCAAACAGACTTCCAAACCCACCTAAGATATCGTCAAGGATTCATTCTGACTGGTCAAGATTGTTTCTGTGTTCAACAACCTCCTTCACCGTATGTAACTCCGCCCCAGCCTTACACGCGGCCCGCAATGCGATCATCTTTGTGCTTCTCCACGCATTGGGGCTGTGCTGCATTCTGCTGCGTGTTGGTACATTCTGGACGTTTTCTTCTTGCGGATCTGATCTGCTTCAGTTCCATAAGGCGGGGGCGCTGCAGAAGCAAGCCGGAAACTGAGGGAAATTGGTGCAATAATAGGTTGCTTTTTCGGATGAGAATAAGGGAAAAAAAGGCAACGAGTAATATTCTGCACAACACTGCTTCCATCACAATCTTCGCACCAAGGATTGGTGAGGCAGGACTGCGTGGCACCACACCCGCAGGATGGTTTCTGACCGACGCCCGCATTCATGACATCAGTTTCAGCTGCTTGCTGCACGCTATCTAGCCCTCGTACAGAAGAAGACTTCTAGTCCGTATCTGCCTGATGGTTACGCGGCCTCAAAAGAAGCTTAACAGCCCTTGCTTCAAACTGGTAGGTCATCGGGGCTGCTCTGTCGATCTCCCCCCTCAGTCCCACACGCACCCAATGCCAAAATATAGTTGCCTTGAGTAGGGTTCATCGCTTGTCGCTGGCGCGCTGGTTGACCGGCTCTTGCGGTAGTGTATACGAGGTCCCCTGTGCACCATCACCCCCCCCCCCCGACGGCCCCGGATTGTGCCGGGGATTCCTTAATACGTAGACTTTGGTCCAAATAAAGCCACACCTATAGAGATCGGCCCGCGCAAATGAGGCGGCCAGCCGTTGCACCAGTTTATTTCCGATTTGAGGCCATCTCATCCACCCCCCGGCGATTCCAGGCGGCGCCATCATGCTCTCAGCGAGGCGGTGCATCTCGTGCAAGGTCCCTTTGTGGTCTGACCGCATGTTTGATGGAATGCTCAAGTTCAACGGAAAAATGCGAGAGACACCGATGTGATGGTGATTTGCACCGTTCCTGGCAGTGGTTTGCAAATCCTCCAATCTGCCTTGCCAACCCAACCAGCCTCTTCCTCTGAGCTGTTGACAACTCTCACTCACCCACTATTTGCTTAGTGGGTTTATGTCACAGCCACAGTAATACGGGAGATCTTTTGCTTTTTTGGTAATTCTTTCATGTTGCTATGTATCGGGCGTTCCGTGGTAAATGACAAAAAAATAAAATAAAATATTCCCATCTGGAGCCGGCGTAATACTGAATGAAGCATGAACACCACCTTGTGTGATGTGATGTCCCTTGAATTGGAGAGTTGGGATTGTTGCCCCAAGGCCGTCAGCGTCAGTCAGCACAGACGCAAGTATACAAAGTAAAACGATGCCAATGATAATAATGTGTAGAAAAGATGCGCAAAAAAACATGAAAAAAAGGACAAAAAAATAAAATAAAGGCAATGCCTTGAGTTCATAATATGCCAGCATCCAGTGGTATCACCTATTCTAGTATACAATCGCGATTCTTCTCTTCTCTAATATTCGTACAAAAGGAAAATGCTTTTCATCTCAGTGGTGTAGGGTAGGGTGGGATGAAGATACCCGGACAATCGGACTGAACCCCGCCATGCCAAGGTCCAGCTTAGATGACATCAGCGCGCTCATATCCAGCGGGCTGCAGAGCGGGCTTCGGAGTTTCGCGATCCTTAAACTCGCTAACAAATGGGTTTGGATCTTCGATCTGGTTAAGGTTGCCAAGAGTGTGATTTACACCGCGATGGACGGCCTCATCGGCCCGGATGTAGAGGATAAGGTCTCTCATTGTCTGGCGCTCCTTGGGGATATCCCAGTACTAGTTTCAAGATACGTCAGCGTACATGCATGCATACATACATGGCGGACATGTATAAAAAAAGATTAAAAAACGGAGCAACTCACTGTGATGGCAATGTCAGGGATTGGGAACTTGCGGTCGGCCCATTTGGGAAGCGAGCCCTCCTCAATCTCCTTGAGGCATCGCGTGTAAGAGTGGACGGCTTCCTCTTCGATGTAACCCACAAAGCGGTGGACAATCTTGGGTGAGAGGAGATAAGAGACAAACAGGCCGTTGAAGAAGACGCCCTGGGCACCAATGAGCATAATCTTCATGAACCACCCTGGCTCGCACATCTTCATAAACGTCAAGAGGTGCATTCGCTCGTTAAAGCTCTCCTCGAGAAGCGTCTCGATCCAGCCGTTGTCACGTTTCATCCGCCGAATGCTGCCGAGATGTCGCAGCATGCCGGCGACCATTCCTGGAACGCCAGCAATGCTTTCGAGGAAGATGAACCGAATCAGCTAGCGCCACAAGTTAGCATTTCCCAAAACTGGCAGGCATCAAAGCTGCATGCGACTTACCCATTGGGCTTCGGTTAACGGCTTCTTGGCCGCAAGGGCCGTGGTGGGGTTCTTCTTATCGACTTGCTGATCGCGCTCCATACCGGTGGCCTTGTCCATCCAGTACCTGGCGAAGCGCACAAGCTTCCAAGCTACCCAGTCTCCCGTGGTCCGCGGCTTGCGGTGAGCAACGACGACGGCCTCCATCTCCTCAAAGGTCTGGTTCTGATGCGGCCATGCTGGCCTGGTGGTCTTGATGAGGTTGGTTTCCTTGGGCGGAAAGAAGTCACGGAGCTGGGTGGCAGGCGTCGACGAGAATGATCGAGCCTGTTGGTGCTGAGAGGCAGCGCAGGCCAGCCGAAGACTGGCGGGCGATCGAAGGATAGAGGAGGCGGACGAAGCAGATCGAACGTAACCAAGAGCTACAGCTTTTCCAAGCTGAGCAGCTTGTCGAGAGGTGTGGGCTTGGGTGTGGACGTGTGCTGAGAGCATTGAAACGGTGTAAGAGAAGACTCAGGAGTCTTGATATAAGAATGGGTGTGGTGTATAAGTGGCTAAGCAAAGATGCTTGTGATTGTTTGATGAAGTACAGAGTGATGAAGTAAAAGCCTTTGTGCCTGACCAGGCTCGAGGAGTCTTATATACACAGGCCATTGGAGAGAGACATGGCTTGGGCCAGACAAAGCCATATCAATCCCTTTCCGTACTCAAAGTCTGTTTCCCGCGGAGACCCAAGCGTGTAAGCGGGACGGCAACCCGGTGCGCTAGCCACTTGGGGCTGGCCAGGGGCGCAACGAACACCACGAAGATGGACCGGAGAGAGCAAGGTGAAGGCCTGAGGCTTCCCTTGTGTCCTCTCGGTGACGGCGGGCTCTGCGGCGAACCCTGCGGGCCGATCTAAGTGGTTTGGTGAAGGCCGCATGGCGTTTGGGCGCTCGTCTGCGTGCCCACGTGAGAGGGTGCCATCGGAAGGACTCGGGGTGGGCTGGAGTGGGCACGGGCGCGGTCGGATTGAGATCGCGGATGACTCAAAGAGTACTTACTACATCATCGCCAGAGCCTCCAAAATAGACCGGCCAGGGCCCAAAATGGACCATGGCGAGCAGTTTTACAATGCCAGCGAGGAAAAAAAAAAATGAAGACCCACCCAATTAGTGCACTCGCTCTCGCGTCGTCGGCCGCTCCAAGACGTGAGGTCATGATTATCTGCTTTATCATTTGTCGGCCGCCATGATCACGGGTGTAAGTGGGAACGTGGATCGCCCATCTACACGGGCCTCCGCCCGTATATTTCGGCGGAGACTTCGGCGGAGATCAACGTGAACCCCGGCGACCCATTCGGCGACCTAATTCATTCTTCAGGCCTTGCTCGAGGAAACGGCGAGACTTTTTGCGCGCATTTTTGCATCAGGATCCATGCTCGGCATGAAGATATTTGCGGCTTAGGGGGTTTTTGCGACAGGTCTTGGATAGAGTCACTACATTGATCTGTGCAACGAGCCTTTCGTGCCACTCAGCCAACGTGGCTGTGGCTGTGAAGCATGACGGCTTGCGCGCATATATGAGTTTGTTCTCGGTAGCGGCAGTGTATATGCTAAAAGAGGATCGAGAATCAGGATGGACGATAGATGGATCAGCGGCATGAAAAGTTTGCCTCGCAGATGACTCCTCAAAATTCCGATGAGGTGTAAAGGAAAAGGAGAAAAAAAAGTTGTCTGATTCGATCATTTCCTGAAGGAGTGGGCAAAAGGTCGCCGAGTGGATTACGTAGCTTGTGACGCAGTGATGCATATGCACAGCAGCGTAATACACCATGGCCGGGATGTCTGTCGCCTTGCAACATATCAGGCAATGCATCGCCGTGGATACGAAAACACCACAGGACGCATCACAAATAGGGCGATACGAAGTCAAATATAGCAAACCTTGATTCTATACGTGTGGCTCCTAAACGGAACGGCACGGGTAATGTGAAGATCAGCCGTACGAGACAAAATTTTCCGTGCCTCACCAATGCTCATGACTCAACCTTCAAAGGGGTAGATACCCGGTTGGCCGGTACATTCTACTCCCATGTCCAACGTTGGACGGCCGGTCATGCGCCACACTTTCAGCCGCTGACATGATTTTGCAAGGTAGCCACGGACAGGGCGGAACTTGGATCTGACAATGCCCAGGACTGTCCCAAAACTCGCGAACGAAATATCTCTACGGACAGAAACTTTGATTGAGAATCGCCAATAATGACCTTGATGCTTATGTTGGCGTTTCGCACGCTGGAGAGGCTGTGATAAGAAAGCTGACACCAGCCTCGGCCTGTTCTGCCTGGTGGTAGGTACGGGATTTGTTTTCCCGGAAGTTAAAGTATCACAGTTTTGTGTTACACGCTTTAATCCCTCGGAGTTGCTTCAATCATCGCCGGTATGGACTCGCTCTACGATGACATTTTTGGGATGGCGCCGCCTGATGACTCTGACCTTGAAGATCCCGCTTCCACCTGCACTGAACCTCCCTGCGAGCGCTGTCTGGAACTCGGCCGTCGCTGTTGGAAGTGCAAGCTTGGGATCAAAGCCCTCCACCAACAAGAAACACCACTGGCAAAGTCTCAATTAGAATTGGCATGTCGCCGCAAGCCGCTGAATGTTGAGAAAGAAGGGGCCAGTCCGGCTCATGAACCTATCCCGCATACTCCCAGTCCCGTTGAACATGGTCAGCCTCGAATACAGCCTAGGAGACAGCAAGAAGCCGGACCTGGGGATATTCGGGCAGAACGACATGATTGGCATACGAGACACTATGGTTACCAGCGGGAGCTTGAAGTCAGGCAGTTTTGGGAAGAGGAACATCACTATTCGCGCTCAGTGAGCCGTGATTTCCAGGGAGCCGATCAATACTATTCGAATGATAACGTGTATTGGACGCATACGAAAACTGAAACCTGGAGCTGCAGGAACCCGAACGAGCGAGCCATTTGCCGCATAGAAGCTCCACAATACGAGGCAACGAGACGTCGAATAGATCACCTTGGCGCTACATGGAACGATTTACGATACATGAAGGCAGTGTGGCTGCGTCGCTTGGGGCGTTTACGATTGACACCTCAAGCGGTTCTCTCAGTCGGGGGATTTGGTGGAATGGTCCTCTCGGATGTGCACAGAAGGCAGAATATCCGAGTAATGCAGGGCCTTGGAGATCTCATGGCTAGTGTCTCCAAGATGACACTAGGGTTGATTTCAGCGTTGATGCCGAATCTCGTTGATTGGTTCCGTGTCTTGATGGCGGAAAACCCATTGGACTAAGAAACCCATTGGCTATTGTACCCGCAACCCTAAGGGCGATGTCGTTGACTTGGCAATCGACCTTTGATTATATCATTTGATCTAAATTTTACACCCCGACTCATCCATACGTACATGCGTCTTCTCTGATCGATTTCGTTTCATAATATCGGATTATCTATGTCCGAGGACTGAGAGTAATTTGGAAGAAGCCCTGCAAACCATTTACTTACGGCAAAACCTCATCAACCAGACCATGAGAGGGACACACAAGGCACCCATGACACCAAATATCGTAAAGCACCACCCGACACCGATACCATTAATGATTAGTTGAAGTACAGCCAGAGCAGTGGCAGCGAGTGCACATCGAACGAGGTTGGAGGCCGCAGAAGCAGTCGATGACCTGTCTGGATTCAAGTCTGTGAGAAGAGTCCCCAGCGCCTTTCTATGTATTAGTCATCCCATTCATATATGCTCATGGGTACATACAACTATGAGTCCTGTGCCTGAGAAACCGATAAATGCTTGGAGAGTTAGAGCAGCCGCAACGTGCTGATTTTATTTAGTGTTGCCATGATTTTGCCTTGGAAAGAGAGATCGTACCACTTTGAAATGGATTACCCATCCATAAGAAATGGTTGTCGCTACCATGATGGCAACGAGATACAAGGCGCTGTCAAGCCGGGCCTTTGCGATTGGGAACTGGCTATTTTCTTGGGCTATGGCGGACTCTGTGGCCAAGGAGTGTTTTTTTGTAAACCGAGCATAGTCAGAATCGAGTACCTTGCCTTTTTGGAGAATATTATTAGTATTGAACACGTGGGGTTTATAAGTGGTTGATGAATTCTTACCCCATACGAAGGTGGCAATTATGCAACCTACACCATACGGTATGTATATGAGTCCTGCTTCCAAACTCTCGTAACTGTATACTTCCATGAATATGGACGAAAGGGAAGCTAATATGCAGCATATGATAGTATAAAAGACGCCGTTGATGAACAGAACAGCACCCACGTCTTTCAAAAACACCAGCTTGAGACATTCCAGAGGGTTTGGGAATGCCCGTTTGCGCTGAGGTTCCTGAATAGGCGCAGGAGTGTTACTTGTATCACGCTTTTTCCGAGGATCGGCTAAGAGGGAAAACAACGTGCGATATATGCCTTTTATTCGCATACTTTCATTGCTTAGGATGGCTCGGGAGGTTTCTGGCAACGAGAAGAGAACCAATGCCAAGCAGGTCCCAGTCAATATGCAGAGAAACCAGAATATCCACTTCCACCCCAACTTCGCGGTGAGGGCGCCTCCAATAATTGGGCCCACGGGTGAAGCAACGCTGGGTCTTTTGTCGCTACAGATTAGCTTCGGACACGAATAATATTTTGAGCTTCTTGGTTGTTACCCTAAAAGTAGAATGCCAACATAAGAGCCTCTCTCGCTGCGAGTGGTTATGTCAGATATTACACCGAAACCGAGCGATATAGTACCTGGTACGAGGCAAAGAGAATATTAGTTGAGATTAGAGCGCTTGAATAAGGGATGAGAAGCACGCACCGGAGCTTCCAGCACTTTGCAACATCCTCAGAACAAGGAGCCCTGCGTAGGTACTCTGCAACGACAAGCCCAAGTTGGCAACGAAATATATAGACAAGGCCAGCAGGTATATCGGCCGACGGCCAAACATGTCGGCTGCGTTTCCAAGCACAGCGGGTACGATGCCGGACACGACCATGTATGTGGTCACGGCTAGATTCACGAGCTCAACCGTGACGCCGAGGCTATTGGCCATTGGCGTAATGGCCGGATAAAATATGAAGCTGCTGATGGGGGACAACATACCAGCAAACGAGGCGAGGAAGAGGATCCACTTTTTCTCATAGGGACTGAAGCAAACGGGAACAGCTTCTGAAGTCACTGCCTCTGCTGGCGGTGAGGCCTCTTCGGGGTTGCTCTGTTTGTCGGACATGTTAATTGGGACGTAAATAAAACATAAAAGGAAAAATGTATGTGAAATTCATGAGGGATCAGGTGCTCTCAGGGTGCAGTATAAAATAGTCATGGTGTTTCGTGGTTATAAGACCTGGTAGAAGCGGGGATGTATGGATGGATTGGGCAAACGGCAAGTTTTGCACACTAATGATTGGTAGTGCAAGCGCTGTAGAGCCGGCGTGACTCAACCTCCAGGAGTATATTTAATAGCAGCCTTCACCAGAAATCAGTAACTGATTTTCTGCTGTAGCAAGTTACCAATCACCTCTACCGGTGGCGGCCAAAGACCCCTGCTGACTACTGCTCTTGACGGCAGCTCAAGGCCCTTGCTCGGTGCGATTGACTGAGCAAAGCTGAAGGCTGCTTTCAGCACTGTATTGCAGTCGCGCTGATTGGCCAGTACCAATTATGTAACCACCGTCCCTTTCACCCTGGGTGGTAAACCTATCAAAAGCCGACCAACAGGGATTGGGTTTGAACCGAACTGGAGTGATGGTCTTTCGTCCTGGACAGAATAATAAGGTCATAGCGTGAGTCAGCATCTGGAAGTGGGGGGCAGCCAGTGCTAGGGTGGACTGTGCATCCGTCCGAGACGCACCTAGGTACATAAATAACCCCTCCCCCTCATCCTCAACCGTCACCCATCTCAATCGACCAACTCTCAACAACAAAGCAATCAATTCCTACATATTTTAACTCATTACCGCAATCATGGGTGCCCAAGACGTTCTGAGCCGCAAGTCCGGTGTCATCGTCGGTGACGATGTCCTCCGTCTCTTCGAGTACGCTCGTGAGAAGCAGTTCGCCATCCCCGCTATTGTACGTCCCGGAGCTCCAAACTCGGGAGCAAAGAGCAGCACTGATATGAAATAATTCTAGAACGTCACCTCTTCCTCCACCGTCGTTGCTTCCCTCGAGGCCGCTCGCGATGCCAAGTCTCCCATTATCCTCCAGTTCTCCCAGGGTGGTGCCGCCTACTTCGCTGGAAAGGTATACCAAACCCATCTAACATGGTCAATCCGGAAACATGGCTAACTTGTATTTTCTCTCCAGGGCGTGAGCAACACTGACCAGGCCGCCTCCGTTGCCGGATCCGTCGCTGCTGCCCACTACATCCGCTCCCTCGCTCCCATCTACGGCGTCCCCGTCGTCCTCCACACCGACCACTGTGCCAAGAAGCTCCTCCCCTGGCTCGATGGCATGCTCGATGCCGATGAGGCCTACTTCAAGGTCCACGGCGAGCCCCTCTTCAGCTCCCACATGATCGACTTGTCTGAGGAGCCCGTCGACTGGAACGTTGAGACCACTGCCAAGTACCTCAAGCGTGCCGCTCCCATGAAGCAGTGGCTCGAGATGGAGATTGGTATCACCGGTGGTGAGGAGGACGGTGTCAACAACGAGGATGTTGACAACGCCTCTCTCTACACCCAGCCCGAGGATATCCTCAACATCTACAACACTCTCTCCGCCATCTCCCCCTACTTCTCCATTGCCGCTGGCTTCGGCAACGTCCACGGTGTCTACAAGCCCGGTAACGTCAAGCTCCACCCCGAGCTCCTCGGCAAGCACCAGGCCCACGTCAAGGCCGCCGTCGGCTCCAAGCTTGACAAGCCCGTCTTCTTCGTCTTCCACGGCGGCTCCGGCTCCTCCAAGCAGGAGTACCTCGACGCCATCGGCCACGGTGTCGTCAAGGTCAACATGGACACTGACATGCAGTTTGCTTACTGCTCCGGTATCCGTGACTACATGGTCAACAAGAAGGACTACGTCACCACCACCGTCGGCAACCCTGACGGCGAGGACAAGCCCAACAAGAAGTACTTTGACGTAAGTTTCCCCACAATCTCCATTTATATGCCACTTTATTGCGCAATATGACGCTAACACTACATTCACAGCCCCGTGTCTGGGTTCGCGAGGGTGAGAAGACCATGTCTGCCCGTGTCGCCGAGGCTCTCAAGGACTTTAACACTGCCGGTCAGCTATAAAAAAGTGATGTTGTAGTAGATGTAAATGAAGATTAAGAATAAATGAAAGAAAAGTAATGAAGTAAAATTTTTTTCTAAACTGGAATAGCTGCTCCGGACGACTGCTTAGGCCTGGCTCCCCCAGCTTGTTGTGAGTGTGAATGTGTGCGGTAAATCTACTTGAAGAGAAGCTCGTGATTGGCGTCATGCAAGGTCCATGCCATGATACGGTAACAGGTCATAGACCACCAAATAATGTACCACCTCTGATTGTTTGTTTCCAAAGACTAAGATTGGTTTATTCAGAATAATTGTTATAAAAGAAACATTATAAGTTATCTCACATACACATTTTAGTTTATTTCAATCTTTATTTGAGAGCCATGACATCGTCCAGCCAAATAGCTGTTGGCACTCCATGAGCACAGTGCGAATTGCTGGGTGATTAATCACACATCGGCGTATGGATAGTAATCTCCCTGTGTGGGGCTTAGGATCCCACACCGAGCTTGACCTGTGGTCTGCCATGCTGGACATAATAATAAGGTCATGGTCATCCAAGCCGAACCATGCGACATGATAATGGGCACGGCAAATAAAAAAAGGGATGCGACGTTTGTTGATACGGACGAACCATCCGCGGCGGTCGCGTGATTCAGTTGAGCACCAGGGCTCAACAAGTGGTTGAGGCGCTGGGCTCCAGTTCACCATGTCATCACATCGTCACCATCCACGAGCAGGCATGAGAGATTATCGCACCTCCCCATTATTATTATTGGGCTCTCACGGTGAATTATTATTTCAAACCTGTCACGGTGAGAGGCTGCCCTAGCTGGAAGGGGCATTGAGTCAATAAAAAATGGTTAGGTAAGTCCCCAGAGCAATCTTATCTGCTTGACCTTGACAGTGGTCGGTAGCTAAGACAAACTTTTTGGCCATGGGCCAGATGCAAAAGCAACAACCCCTCCCCCCACCGGGGTCTGACCCAGGTGAGCAACCGCGGGCTGCACGATCCCCCGAACGAAAACCAACCGTCAGGATGAAATCGGCCACGACATGAGGCAATTCTCTTCCGACGATGCTCTCCTTTTTCCTATTCGATCTCGGCATCTTGGTCTGTGCCGACGGGATCCCGGACGGGGAATCACGGAACATTCGGCTGCTCATGCGAGTTCTCCCCGGCTGAGGGCTGCTCTCGTCCCGGAGCATGGGCCAGTTGCATGATACCGCGCGCCCTGGTCCCGGAATGAGCAGAGCAATCGTATACTCGAGAGCCTCTTGCGATTTTAGAAATTGCCATGACCTGATGATGCGTCGGTGAAGCTTCTGCCCACCGTGCACCACCCACGCTTTCTTTATCGGCCGTTTGGCTGGTGGACAGAGAGTCCCTGAGGGCTCCAGAAAGTGGATGGCATCACACGTCATTGGTTACCAGCCGCGCTCCTTGGGGCGTGGAATTGACAGCCAAAGTGGGTGTCGGGAAAAAGGGCCGATGATCTCATACATGTTTTTTTTTTTTCGGTGACTGCGGCGGCAGCACTATACAACCGCCACCCGCCCGGCGCATCGCAAGGGTGTCAAACAAGAAAAGAACGCCCGAGAAAAAAATTTGAACAATGCGATTTTGCTCCGCTAACGCTTTGTTGGCGATAGGGCCGTGGCACAACGAAACAAATGTCTCAGCCGGGCTTGGCACTATGCCCAACTCGTTGGATATCTCGTCGCATCCCACCTTCCTTTAACCCCCCGCATTATTTGCCAACTAAAAAAACTATCATAACGTAATCCGAGAAATAAAGGTAATGATTATACTGCGCATTTCTGGTTTCTGTTACTTTACTTTTGGTCAAGATACTCAACGATCTGGAATTTGCAATCACAAAGTCCTGCGTGGGTTTGCACAACACCTGCTTTCCCTCGCCACGTCCTTTATTGGTGTACTAAAGCTACAATCATCATCATGTGCACCTGATCTTATATGTGTGTTTTGGCTTTGGTTGCCTCCGCACATCTCGCAATGACCGCTACCCGAAAATAAGACCCTGCGATCTCCGTGATGCAGTAAGCGATCTCGATGCGCCCGGGGACTTTGAACATGTGAGAGCGATGCATACTGTTGGAAATCACGGGGTATCTCCACAAATCCTTTCCATGCGACCTACCGATATACTACACCATGGATGGAGCTTTAGCATTGTCCTCCGACAACTACTCAACTATGAATTCGTTGCCCGTTAAGGACGGGCACGCAATTTGGATGCTTACAGGACCTATGTGTAGGATGAGAGCCCATGTAGCTGCATTCTTGAGAATCACTCAACTGGTATACTTCCCATGTTGCGATAGTCCGGAGAGCAACTAATACAAATCTACACCAAATACCCTGGAGTTATATGTAAACACCATGGGACATGGCGAGATCCCTGTTCTGAATCCGTTGCAAAGCTGATGGCTTGCACTTGGGTGATGGCCTTGTTACGAGACGCCATGAAGCCATCACCAAGCGGCGGTTCGACATGCCGTGGACAGCTGAGACACGGCACCATCCGCTTCCTACCGCTTCAACGATAAAAGGACTCCCGAACAAGATGCAAAAAGAGAAGGAAAAAAAAGGACAAAGAAAAAGAAGAAAAAAAAAGACTTAATACAACATTATTTTCATCGGTTTCTACCAAGACAACCGCTACTCTGGCTAGTTTGGTCACCATCATGAGGGGCTTTGACCCCTCCAGTGCAAGAAAAAAGTCGGCCAAAATTGCCCCTCCTTTCTGGTGCCGTCACTTTTTCTGCCCCTCACCCACACGCCCGCACACAATTGGGTGCGCCTGCTGCGCGTCTTTGTGCCTGACGTGCAAAACCATTAGCCCTCACTCACTTGTCTCCATTTCCTCTCCCCCATCCAACCATCTTCTCTTGCCTCGCCGACGACGTTGCGTCTCGATATCTTTGCCCAGATCTTTGAAGAAAATCAGATCAAGCCCACTAGTCTTCTACATCTTGACATCATGCCTCCTAAGCAGTGGGGTACGTATTTATTTTGTCTTTTTTCTTATTTCCCGCGCACTCTCGAGATATCGCATCATAACATCTCGGGATATGTGCCCCTGTACCTTTCTCGCCTTGCCATGTGCCTACTTTGACGCCTGCTCACTTACATCAACTGCCGCGGCGCAGTGTATGCCCTCAACATGTTGCTAACATCTTGTTTCCACAGACGACGAGGAGAGTGACTCTGACAGCTCTTCCGGTGCCGCCCCTACCGGTACCGCTGCCGCCGCCGGCCGCCGCAAGTTTGACGACGAGGAGGACGACAGCGATGTAAGGCGCACGATCTTCGCACCAGTTACACCATGGAACGCTTTGGCTGACTCTTGCCCCCCCCCTCCCCTATAGGTTCTCGACTCGTGGGATGCCGCCGACGACTCCGAGGCAGAGCGTGAGAAGGTCAAGAAGGCTGCCGAAGCCAAGGCCAAGGCTGCCGCTGAGGCTGCCGCCAACAAGAAGCCCAAGGGCCAGCGCATCGCCGAGCACCAGGCCGACCGCGCCCGCCAGCGTGCCGAGGCTGCCGCCGACGATGAGGACTACGAGGAGGAGACCGAGGCCGAGCGCCGCGAGCGTCTCCGCCGCACCGAGCAGGAGGCCGATCTCGCACACGCCTCCGACCTCTTCGGCGACGCTGGCCTGAGCGCCGGCCGGGCCAAGACCAAGACGGCCGCCGTCGCCATCGACTCCAAGGACCCCAGCAACACCGTCGACATTGCCAAGCTGCCCATCTTCGACCCCAAGACCAAGGCCCAGTTCGAGGTCCTGCGCACCACCCTCGCCCCCGTCATCTCGGCCAACTCCAAGAAGGCCCACTACGCCCTCTTCCTCCAGGACTTCGCAAAGGCCCTCGCCAAGGAGCTGCCCAGCGACCAGATCAAGAAGATTGCCAGTGCCATGACGGCCCTGAGCAACGAGAAGATGAAGGAGGAGAAGGCTGCTGACAAGAGCGGCAAGAAGACCAAGGCTGCCAAGACCAAGACCTCGCTCGTTACCGGCCGCTCCAACGCTGCCGCCGATGTTCACTCGTATGGCGATGCTGATGATGCCTTTGGAGAGTTCGTCCCCCCACCTCCCCCCCTTTCCCCCTTTCTCCCCTGAACGGGTCATCGATGTTCAAATGGATGCTAACTTTTCCTTCTCACAGTGACGACTTTATGTGAAGTGGCCTTTGATGCTGCGATAGCGACATGGGACACCCCCTTTTCACCACTTACACCGCGCCAACACTTCTCGTTGTCAGGTTGAGCACACCGGGTTGAGTCTGCTGCCAAGCCTACTTTTTTTTTTTTCCCTTTCGCAAAAGGCGGAGGGGTGCAACAAACAACCTGATGGTCTCAACGACGTACATGCCGGGTTTTGTGACTCCCTCCCTTGATACAAGCCCCAGGCGTGGCGAATGGCCGAAATTGCAGTTTGGGCCCGGGAGGTTGGCGTTACTAAAGACGGATGGTTAATGGTTGGTGAGCTGGGGGTTTCAAACAGGACAGGGTTAGGTATAAAAATTTCGGGACGAGAGCATGATTCCTTCGTGCATTGCGATGCTTAGATGGGCGTTTAGACAAGACTTGGCTGTGCCCTGGAGCTTCGTCTCCATGCGGACTGGTTGGTCAAATGGGGTGATTTGAGAACGTACAAAATACAAGTTTGATTGAGTCTAGTCCAAAACCTCTACAAATCAATGTAGATGTTCATTCGTATCCACTTGTGTAGTGGAAGCTTCGTCATGAACATGCCAAGCGTGGGCAGGGGTATCTTCATCTAGGCCCTCATCGTGCTATCCCAATCAGACGATGGGGTCGAGCATGCGGGAAACCATAGCCATCCAGCCAGGAGAAAAAAAAAGCACACCAAAACCAAAACCAAAACTCCGATGAACTCCCCAGGGATAATCTCCCCCCCTGTATGCAGCCCAACGCCATAACTCTTTCGTTTACGTTACCACATTCCGTGTTTTTTCTCATGACCCAATAAATGTACAGCATCGTGCATAAAGTCGTCGACACGTAGTTCCGAAGAACCAGAAACCATGCAATGGAGTAGAGTGGAGTAAGTTGCTGTTGCGAGCTTAAACAACGTTGCCCGCCATGCCCATGAAGAGGGCGTGGACTGCCAAAGACAATGTCCAGAAACCGACTTTCTTGAATCGTCTGACACGGCTTTGCTGATCCTCGACATCCTTGGCAAACGCCTCGTAGGTCTCGGCAGACATGTCGTTCATGAGCCCGCAGTCGAAAACAGTCCAGCTGCCCTCAAAGTCGCCGGCACGCTTGACAATGCGGCAGTTGATTGGGATATATGTTTTCTTGGCATTAATGTATGCCACGATGGGGCGCACAAGAGCCTGGTTCACGTACGACATGTCTTTGGTGAACAGGGGCACTGCGGCCTTGACATCGTTCATGTGGATGCGGAGATCCATAATGAGATATCGACGTTCGTCTTCAGGAGCCTTCTCTTCCATAATATCCTCGTCATCATCAAGTGTGAGACCATAGTCGGACAAGTGACCAGAAGTGAGAAGTACTGGGGCTTGCTCCCTGACATTCTTCAGGAACCGGTGTCGGTTTGCAATAACAATATCTTCCATTTGATCGTAGACATCAGTCATGACCTTTGTGATGCCTTCGTCCGATTCGGCCGGGAACATGATGTCTGATACGATATCAACATTTCCTTCGTAGATCCAACCAAAAGGTCCCTCAACTCCACGGTTGAGGTGATCAATCTTCAGACCATCAATGCGGATTCTACTGAATTTTTTCCAAGCCTTTGGATCCCCAAAGCCAAGCAAAGATTCATCTTCTTGGCCTGGAACCACCCCATGGACCTGTCGAGGATGGATCGTGAATAACGATCCGTCGAAAGATCCAGACATGTGGTTGGCAGACAGGAAGTCGTAGAACAGCCATTGTTTTCGGAGCTGAGGCAGTTCACACGAGAAAATGCTCACCGAGAATGGCCGGAAATTATCAGGTTGATAAACCGTCAGCAGGAGATCTTCCATCTTGAATTTTTCAATCTCAAAATCTCCGGGCTGATGCTGATAACGTAGGGAGAACGGATCAAGTGTCTTTTGTGGCCAGGAGACATGGGTGCGGTCAATAACACCCCGGACACCCTTGACTTCAACATCTTTGAGAAGACCTTTTCCGTTCCACCAGTTCAAGAAAGAAAGCGTAACATTGACAGTTGCGATGGTGACGTCAAACTGGGAATAATTGCCGTCATCCGTTTTGCTTGGGGTGCTGGTTGACTTTGCTTGCCTGCCGGCAGCGGCAGCGGCAACAGCAGCAGCGTCTGAGGATCCCTTGCTGACTGATGATTCGCCTTGTCCTGGCCGCCGGGAGACAAACACATTTCGGAAGGAGATGACGCCATCACCCCATTTGGGGACAATAGCCGACTCAAAGAGGACAGTGATGCCAGCGGACTGCGTCAGATAGTCGCCAACCCATTGAGCTAGTGTTTCTAGATGACAGTTAGACAGCGCCTGGAGCTGCTGAAATCGATCAGACATACCTTGGGCGAACACGGTATTAATTGAAAAGATGATGATGGAGAAGAAGGTGGTTGTGCCCAGTAGAATCCATACCAGGTGACCAAGCATGAACCACGAGACAAAAGCTCCCCATTCATCAGCATTCCACGGCCTCGTGCTCCGAATAGACATCCACTTGAACCGGACCTGTAATCTGTCCCAGAAACCGTTGGCTGCTGCCAGCAGCTCCTCCTTGGTCGGACGGTGGGGCAATTTTGGCAGATGTGGGAGATGAAGATACTTGGACACAGACGAAGCTATCGATTCGGTATCTTCTTCTGCCGCACTTGGCTTTTCGTTTGACGGCGACTCCGTTGGCTTTTCCCGAAGAGCTTCTTTTGCGGCCGGCGTCTCGGTCTTCTTGGCATTGGCTGCAGACTTTGCCTCCAAAGGGTGCCTTTCCGGGACTGCTTTACCGCAGGAACATCTTGGCCCTTTTCCATTATCACCATACCACCTTCTCTGCCACCTCCACGCTTGTGAGCTAGCGAATGCGTTGTAAGGCCCATATTGTGGTCTTGCGAGAAGTGTGCTGGGCCGGTTAAGAATAGCCCTGCTCGGCGCAGGAGCCCTAGGTTGGGCAGTTGCTAACCCATCGACGGCGGGGATGCTAGGGTCTCGAGCTCGATTTACAGAGTGCCATGTTGGTTCGCTATGGAATGATCGAGACGTAAATGGAGCGATCGATGTTTTTGATATCGACCATGGTCGATCTGCTGAGGCTGAAGCGACCGAGCGCAAAGCTCGAGAGGAATCTGATGAAGTGGAGAAGATGGATATCCCGAAGCGCCGCCCGATGAAGAAGGAGGGGATACCCTTAGCCATCATTCCAGCACATGGTGCCTGCCTCCAGGACAAAGATAACACCAGAGATGAGACGAAACAATACCCTCGCAGCGAGGATAGCAGATGCAAGTTGAAGGGAGCAGAAGGTGGAACGGGAGTCTGCCCGCTAATTAACTGGGTCGCTCGCAGCCAGCTGCTGCGATGCTAGCACTCTCCCAGTGAAAAGTCACTCCATGACGCGCTATTGCCGTTGATGCGTACGACCAATCGATAAGCCCCGATAAGGCACACCACAAATTTTTGATCGGTGCGTGAAAGTTGGTAGCCCCCACCGTCCGACTTTCATACCTCAAGGTGACCCCGACCAGGCTGATTTTGTGCGTTTGTGACTCGAAAGAAACCCGCGGCTTGTATAATCCTCACTTTTACCGCCGCCAATAAACCGTCACATACTCGAGCTCGCCGCCAAAATGCCTGCGCCCACCGCTCTGCAACAGGCGGAGGATACCCCGCTTGCCTCCAGCGTTCCGCTTCCCGCAGGTAAAGAAGAAAAAAAAACCTTTCAAAGCCAACCGTCGCCTCCACGTGCTAACGATCTACCCAGACAATGATGATGAGTTCCTGCTAGACGCCTCGGACGTCCTGCCCGCGGATTCGAATGCCGTAGTCCTCGTGGAGGAGCACGACGATGAGGATGGCATGGCCATTGACGAGGAGGGTCGTCCTCAATTTGCGCCCTCCAGGGATATTGTGAGACTATTTCGATATCTATCTTTGACGAGACTACAGTGTTGCTAACCTTTGTCTAGGACCCTGTCACTCGCGTCGAAACGCGCAAGGTCCCTGTCCCTCCTCACCGAATGACACCTCTGAAGCAGGCGTGGCCCTCGATCTACCCTCCTCTCGTCGAGCACCTGAAGCTGCAATGCCGAATGAACATTAAGCGAAAGACGGTTGAACTGAGGACCTCCAAGCACACTGCGGACACCGGTGCGCTGCAAAAGGGCGAGGATTTCGTCAAGGCCTTTACTCTCGGCTTCGACGTGGACGATGCCATTGCGCTGCTACGACTCGACGACCTGTACATTGAGACCTTCGAGATCAAGGATGTGAGGACGATGCACGGCGACAGCCAGGCGCGTGCTATCGGTCGCATTGCCGGAAAGGATGGAAAGACAAAGTTTGCCATTGAGAACGCGAGCCGAACCCGAATCGTCCTGGCCGACTCCAAGATTCACATCCTGGGAGGATTCAAGAACATCCACCTCGCTCGTGAGTCTGTTGTCAGCCTGATCCTCGGAAAGCCTCCTGGAAAGGTCTACGGCAACCTGAGGACGGTGGCAGCAAGAATGAAGGAGCGCTTCTAGAGAGAAAGCAGAAAGAAAAACGGTGCTGATCATGGATATTTGGTTGATACGGCGTTTGGGTGGGCAGCATTTATGATTCTCAGTTCTAGGGGTTCCTTGAAAAACAAGGCAAAGTCTGGCATGTCTATAACGATGCATTGGGATGAAAATAAACTTGACGATTCGTGGATACTCACCACACGATACAATCAGGCGCTGGTAATCACTGTTTTTGAACAAATCGTGTGATGTTTACATTGCGTAGAAGCGCTTAGGCTGTGTAACAGTAAGGGAATAATGCCAAGCGGCGCAGTAGCTTCGTATGCACTCTGTTTTAGACTCGGTTTTTCTTTTTCTATGGGGGGCAAATTGATTAAGCGGCCTTGATACGATATCATGGGCTGTCTTACAAAGTCCTCTTTTCTGACTGGTGCTTTATTCCCCTAACTGTAGTAGTGGTCCCATCCCTTCTGTTTCGTCCAACCTCTAGAATCGTCAATCCCATTTGAACATGTTCTAATTAGGTATGTTGATTCTTCACATTGAATTACTCACTCCAACATGCACAGCTTCATTTTTCGGAGTGTTGATTACTAATGTCGAATCAAGTAACCGACAAGTTCTCCGTTATCTCTAAAGTCAGAAGGCGAAGGTGAAAGAGTTCACGCTATTCCCAACAGCTTCTTCATAATAAGACGCATTGTCGTAAAGAAAGAAGTTTAATGCGCCAACATCTCAAGAGTAGTCGAGGTAGAGGCTCTTAGTCGTGAGGGCGCAAACGCCGAGTATGAGGGATTTCCACTGTCAAAGAAATTGATGAAAAGCACATACAGAGCAATTGGGAGAGGTTTGTCAGATATGATTGTTTTGTAATCCCAAGAGGATCGATTCTGAAAGCTCCTTTACGCGTACTGAAGGCTCGTAATCCAAGCAAAAGGCTTTTGGTTGATAAGGATAAGAACAAGAGTGTTTTACGCGAGTCAGTGTTCCTGGTTCGTGAGAAAGGCGGGCCATGAACATAGTCATGACTGGAGAGTGCTATTATTCCACTGTATGCGACTAAATAAACGAAGCCATGGGGAAGAAGGCATTGGGTTTGACAACAACCCAGCATACGGGCACGGAATCCTGCAACAGTACATCCATATTTGGACGCTAAACATATGGTACAAACCACAGGAAGCATGATGGGAAAATGCACTCACTAGTCAACTCCCGATATCCTCTGCGGATGGGTTGCAACAGAGGGCGATTTTGCATTTCAATTAGCCTCCTCGCCCTGCGGGCAGCCACCGACTTCCGAGCAGATGGAGCCGCCGATGCAAGAGTCGAAGTGGGCACCGATGGTGTCATCGCGACCATCTGCCTCTAAACGGCGAACAGGGCCGCTGAGTCGAGCACCCGAGTGGATCCCCGGGCAGCAGTAATGGCGCATCTTGCGCTGGAAACAGGGTGCCATGGGGGGCAGCGCAGGGCCCCCGTCATATGCGCCAACTAAGGCGCCATCCATCCCCCTCCAAGCCCACCCCAAACCTTGTGATGGATGCTTGATGATAAATGTTGCAGGAAGAAAAAATTGCGAGCGACGGTCCGGCCGACGACGCGACCGGACCGGTGGAAAGGGGAGGCAAAGGGCTTTGACAAGTGGGAAAGCAGGGCAATTGGGGGTTGCGCGTAGCTGTTTGATCTAGGACCCATGAGACGAGATAGCTTTAATATCCCACAGACACGCACTACGTAAGTTGCACACGCACTCTCTCATGCCCCCCCCCATCCCATACGTAAACGTCTCAAACAAAAGACCGGCCTCGGGGACGTATTCTCTTCTTTCTCCTTTATTCTTCCTTCAACAAGCTCTTCTCCCCTTTAAGTCAAACCTCTGTTTGTTTAATCCACACACACACACATCACAATGTCGACGTAAGTTTCCAATCCTCCCCTCCCCTCCCCTCCAGTTCCCCCTCCATAAAAAAAAGGAACGAGACAGCTACCCCGCCATCCGCTCCCTTGTTGATCCCGCCACGGTTGGTGATTCTGGTCGAGAGCATAAGGAAAAGCAAGAATAGAAACAGTGCACCATGTAAAGCAGGACTGTATCAGGATGGCTAAGCTTACACTCTCGCAGCAACATCACCTGGCACCCTTCCCTCTCGCGCTCTGAGCGCAACAAGCTCCGCAACCAGCGCGGTCTCACCCTCTGGTTCACTGGCCTCTCGGCCTCGGGCAAGTCGACAGTGGCCACGGCTCTCGAGCAGCACCTCCTGCACCTGGGCGTCGCCGCCTACCGCCTTGACGGTGACAACGTGCGCTTCGGCCTCAACAAGGACCTGGGCTTCTCCGAGAAGGACCGCAACGAGAACATCCGCCGCATCTCCGAGGTGGCCAAGCTCTTTGCCGACTCTACCACTATCGCTATTACCTCCTTCATCTCCCCCTACCGCGCCGACCGTGAAGTCGCCCGCAAGCTACACGCCGAGTCAGGCCAGGCCGGCGATGAGGCCATCCCCTTCATTGAGGTCTACGTCGACGTGCCCCTTGAGGTCGCCGAGCAGCGCGACCCCAAGGGTCTCTACAAGAAGGCTCGTGCCGGCGAGATCAAGCAGTTCACCGGCATCTCTGCCCCCTACGAGGCCCCCGAGAACCCCGAGATCACCATCAAGACCCACGAGAACTCTGTCGAGGAGTGTGTTGCTCAGATTGTCAGCTGGCTCACCGAGAAGGGCTACCTCGCCAAGTCTGCTTAGAATGCTTCCAATAGACGCTCCAATTTATTTGTAAGAAAGAAAAAAGATCAAGAAAGAAAGCTTGTGTCATAGGTTCGGTCGAAATGGTGTTATCAAAAGAGGATTCGGATATTACTGCAATTGCGCTCCCAGTCGTCACTCCTGGGCATGATAGAGTTGAATACAGGCGTCCATGCATGCGGCTTCTCTGTTCCCTATTCTCTTCTCTCCCTGCTAGTCTCGTTTGCCGTGATTAAGGAAACTCGACCTCGTAGTAAACGTAAGCCGTGTATTCGTGGCCCTCTCCAGTTCCCAGTCCAGCAGCAGCCATCTCTGAGCTTAGGGCAGCGTCGTCCTTGGTGATTTTCCCCTGCTTGTCCCTTCCGAACGCGTTGCCTCCAAGGTACGAGTACTTCGAGTCGAGCGCTGTCTTGACCTTAGGCGCGAGCTTGGAAGTTGTCTGGTGTCGTCGTCAGCAACGGGGAGTATAATTGGGAGGGGGGTCAACATACCTTGATAAGACCGCTCACATATTCAAGGGGCAAACCGTAACGAAGGACTGCCTCGACAAAAACTCTAAGCGTGAGAACATGAACCCAGATCATGACACTTTCGCTCCAGCCTGTACGTCCCATACGCAGAGCCTCTCCGCAAACCTTGCGCTCTTCATTGGTCACTCGGTCAAGCTCGCGCTGTTCCTCCTCTCGGCCACCCTCGACGTGCTTGTACTGGCGCGGTGTCCACTTTTGCTCTCGAGCCTTTTGGAGAAATTCATTGCTGTGTTTCTTGAATGTCGAGACGGCGAACAGGACAAACTCGTCATCCTGCGCAACCTGGGTAGCAGATCGGGGGACGACCATGGGAGCGAGTGTCTCGTAACTCTTAATGAAATCTTTCTTCGCGTTGACTGGCACGACAATGAGATGCGTCTCGATATACTCTGAGTCTTGGATGAGTAGCGCTGGGTCGACAACAGGTGTCAGGGATTTGGTCGCAAGGTTGCCACTGCACACAAAGCTTGATCAGTTACCAAGGCGTGAATGCAAGCTCTCGCGACACTTACGTTTGACGGCGCTGAAGCGCAGCAAGGTTGGTCTTGACTGTGTTGTATTGGTTGAACTTGGTTTTCACGTCATTGTCGACTGTGACAAGCTCCTAGATAGCTTGGTCAGTAAACTTGAAACAGTGGCCAGCCTTTCATCATGCCTTTTGCAAAGTGCTAATAAGCTCGCCAAGAGGCTTGTCAGCTCGGTATCGGATCTTGTTCCAGTTGAAGCTGTTGAGGTACTGCTCGGTGGGCTCTAGATTACGCATCAGCCTAGAGCTCGGGGGGGCAGGGGAGCGGCGTCACCCACTGTCGTTGACCATCTTATACTGGGCGATCCGATCCACGTCGCCGTTGAGAACTGTTTTCAGAGAGTCGGCAACCTTGGCAACGACGGCCTGGCAGTTGGCCTCCAGCTTGGTGAGCTCATCAGCCTGCTGGACTAACCCATCGAGTGTTCCAATCTTGAAGTCGGGGATATTGAACGGCATGAGCTTGCCGTTGTCGCCGACGGTGGCCGTGAGGGCGGCGGTGGCATCTCCTTTGTCGCTCGAATCGAAGGCCCCGAGGGGCAAAGAGAGCAAAGCGTACTTGGTTGACATGATGTCGAATCGCAGGAAAAGTTGATGGTTAATGCCTCCCGGAGGCTGAGGATTGGCAGGTTGGAGGAGGCTGGTGCCGGCCGAGAGAGGGGTGATGGCGAGGAGTAACTGTTGCTCTAAACCCGAGAGCTGTAGCGTTCGTCGTGTGCGTGGTTCATACACTCATCGATTGCGGTTCGATCGAAGGCCTCGCGATTTGAGGGATTGATGATTGAATCGTTGTGACTGCTGATGAGCCAGCTCCGAGCAGCAGCAGTTGTGATAGGTAGCTCTCTGCCCGGTCGGGGGTACGTCAACTAGGTATGGATGGTGGCTGGTGGGGCTGCGGCTGGGCTGCGGCTGGGTGCTGGATAGAGGTGAGCTGAATGCATGTATCCGAGTATATGCGCTTAGAGCGGGATCGTGGAGTCAGTCAGTCGTGTCGGCGTACATCCAGGTACCTTCACGCCGCTAGCCCGCCAACCGAGAGCCTTCGTCACGGGGGGCCCTTGTCCACTAGCACACTAACACGAACGCCAGCAACAACACCACAAGACTCGTTTGCTCTTGTGCGATTGCGCTCCAGCTTCCTGCGAGGCATTGATCCTGGCCTCGTTCAGGTCGCATAATCCCAGCCACACACCCCCTTCGGTTTCTGCAATTCCACGCCTATCCGCCAGCAACCTTGGGGCATGTAGGTCGGTCGGCGATTTGGGCCCTGGACCCTTCCGAAGCCCACGCCATGGCCTCAACTGCGCGTATGCGATTCCCCTCACCTGACAACCATGGCTCTCAGCGCGGCAGTTCTAACCAGGTCGTGCAGCATCCGTCACTGCGATACCGTTGCCGAGTCCGTCCCTGCCTCCGAACCAGACCGCCAGCGCCAGTCTCCCGCCACTATCTGCGACCCCATCCTCCGTAGCTACGATAACTCCACCAGTTGGTGCCCAAGCACGAGGTATGCCGCGAGAATAAGTCCAGAGGGGTCAAGAAAACTTCTCACTGTGCTGAAATAGACTCAAGCGATGCCAATGGGCATGCGTACGCACTACCAACCTCGGCAAGTCCGCAACTGAACAACGGCACGCCTATCGATGCCCGGGTCCGGAACCCTGTGCCAAGCAAGCTCAAGGGAAGGATTGATGGGCGGAATGGCAATTTCAGCGTCATGCATATGGATCTCATTCGACCAGATATGACCGAGCGCGATCTCGCTGCCAAACGCTCGAGCGAAGGAACTGAAGCTGCTGCAAGGCTTGCCAACAAAGAGGGCTATCGTCCCGTTAAACGGACCCGCTGGGTTCCCCCAGACTCCCACTTATATCCCTCGAATCCGACTTTACCTCCCGGTCTGCCAAGGCATCCTAACACATTGGTTCCTCCCCCGACAATTCCTCCTTCGGTCTCTCCTTCGATCTCTTCTTCAGCTGCTCCTTTGGCTGCTCCCTCAGCTACCCCGATAGCTCTCTCAGCTGCTCCCCAGAATATACCCATGACGACACCTTCAACTCCAATATCAATACCAGCGGTCAATTCTGCATTGCCTCCCCAAGATGCCACCCCGGTGACCAATTCGATTCACAACCCACCGCTTTCAAACCCAACCATAGACATCGAACCAACCGCAACACCAATATCTCATCCGCGTACCCAGCTGACGCCTGCGGAAACTAAGGTTGAGCAATCCCGTTTGCTTGCTCTTCTCCCGAGTCTTGACTCTAGCTTTGTTGTGGAGAAGGTGTGTGAAGCACTTAGACATTTCGGTGGTGCCCCAGGAGCTCCCGCTCATGATGGCGTATTTCCTGAAAGTGCCTCCAACGGTTCTGGTTCGCTTTTTGTCAACTGGGTTGCAGAAATCTTTTCGCAGGTGGATGCCTCAGCTGCAAGCAAGCAGGATAAAACGCCTGCAACTGCGGTCAGCGGCATGTCCTCCGCTACTTCATCGAATGCACTTTCGGTGCCCGTGAAAAGGGGCCGAGGGCGCCCAAAAGGCAGCACAAAAAAGAGCAAAGAGGCGAAATATTTAGAGGCCGCGGCATCGGGTATTAATCCAGTTGATGGCTCAACCATGCCACAAGCAATGCCAGTGGGTGCGATGGTTGATGCGTCTCAGTTGAATATGGACGACACGAATGGAACTCAGCCACAATATCCAGCCAGCACATTGATGGAACACAACAGCGATGGGTCTACCATGACTACACCCGGGCTACGGAAGCGTGGCCGACCCAAGGGTTCCAAAAACAAGCCAAAATCAAAGCCCACAGACAACGATGGCATGACTAACCAAGCCGATACTGGAGCTCCGCATCAGTCCCAGTGTTCTATGATGGATTCCCCGCTGGCTCACAAAACCTCAGGCCAAACCGGGTCATATTACACAACCAATGAAGCAAGCGTTGAGTCAAATTTACATATTGCGGCTCCTCATATGATGCAAGACTACTCAGGCCATGCCCAATCCAGAGCACACGCAAGCAATGGCTTACCTCAGGATGTGCAGCTCCCTAGTCCTGGCAGCCAAAACAACAATGTGACGCCCAGGGCCTCGACATGGAAGCGAAAGAACTCGCGGCATTCACAGTTGGGAAATCAAGATACCCCTGAAACGAACGACATGTTGCAATCACCCAGCTCCACGCAAAATCACACGCCAACATCCCAAATGCAGCAGCAAGTCAAACGACGGCGGGTATCCAGAGAAGCCAACCAACACTTGGGTCCAGGCGGTATGAATTCGCAGCTGTCAGGACCTGAAATCTTGGCATCACCACTGATTGGAACTGACGGGCAACCGCTCTCCCCGGTGAAGCAATTGAGGCACGGCATAGGCCTTATAATACAAGAGGAAATACACAAGCAGCAGCACCATCAACCTTCGGGCATGGAGCAGCAGTCGCCGAACCCAGCCCATGGGCCATCTCCGGGAATGCAACGAAACCAATCGTCCCGTGGTCAGGGGCCCCCACAAGCTACCATGTCTGCGCCAACATTTTTTCAACCACCAAGGCAGGTACCGAACCAGTATGGGCATGGCGAGAACCCCAGCGAGCGGTTTGGGCGGACCATGGGCCCCAATCAATTCCAGCAACACATGATGAACTCGTCCCCCAACCTGGGTAGCCAACCACCTCCACCGCAACCCCAACAGCAGCAACAGCCTGGCAGACCCCCACACCACATGAGCCCATTTCAAGGCTACACCGATCAGCCCTATCTCGACATGGACTACTCGGGTACGCCTGCTAGCTTTGGCGGACACGCCCAGCTCGAAGCGGCCTTGGCAGAGCCCGTGAGTGACCGTCTGTTCCACACAATGGGTCGCCGATGACGCCTTGCGATGGGAATGCGAGCGGTTGCTCCTTGTCATTGTACAACGTAATAATAGCGAAGGGGACAGCGAGGGTAGCGAAGCGGATGTTGATTATTCATTTTTGCGTTTTTTTGTTTTATTTTTTCGCTCATGTATCATCATGGACATGTTTATATCACAAAGAGTTGTAGTTGCGGATGGGTTCCACGTATGCGGGAGTTAAGGCGAAATGAAAAGAGGCGTTTGTAGCACAACTAATTGTTGGGTTTCTCTATCTATCTACCTGTCTATATGGGCATATCAGCCCTTCTACTACATATGACAAAGAGAAATACGGGCAACTAAAAGGCTCGAGAGCAAAAGTTCACGGCGCACGCGGTAAATATCTTAATATAGCGTTGGTATTTGTGGATTCTGCAGTATCCTTTTTGCTACTCCTCTCCATACCTGACAACTTGCTATGTTGGTGACATGACATGAACTTGTCGACAAAGGAGACCGAAGATGCGTGTCGATGATATCTATACTTCCCAAGCTGATCCAATGCAGATCCCAGGAGCCCTTCTCCAAGCTTACAACCCTCCCCAAATGGTGGCCACTGACCGAGAAGATAAAAGACAAATAAGAAAAGTAAAAAGACAATCGGTATAATTTGGCCAGTGCCCCCTTCCGGTGTCGCTCAAAGCAACACAGTATCCATTTCCCTTTCAGCCTGAACGCCTTGTAAATGCTCGTAATCCTCTTTAACGCAAAATCCGAAAAAAAAAAAAAAATGGCCAAGCTTATAACAAGAAACAAAAAAAAGAAGAGAGTAGAAAAAAGGAAATGGTCAAAGTCCGTAGAGGATAAATAGAGTCGAAGGAATCTATGGAACCGAACGCCGTTCAGTCCGCATCGTCATCAATTACACCGGCGGGAGGTCGCACGGAATCGGGGATATTGCGGCTGTACCACCACTCATCCTCATCATCGAGGCCATCCTCGCGGATGAGGTCGAGCATAACTTGTTGGTTGCGCTTAATATCTTGAGGTCGCTCCACGACCCTGCGATCGTGGAGGAGAGCCTCGGCTGTAGTCAGCCATATTTGTTGAAGAACGGGAAGGTCGTCAAGGAGAGTTTGAGTATCCGATCGGCTGAGAGGGGACATGGGGGCGCCGGCAGCCATGCTGGTGTTGAATATGTATCCCCCATCAAAGCCCATACCCATAGCATCAGCAGATCCTGATCCACTCCTGACGCGACCGAATCCTTCGCTAGTTGATCGGGGCAGGTCCCCGTTTACCGTCTTCTTACGGCCAAAGAGACCTCTTCGAGATTTCGTAGTTGTGTCGACTGGGGGAGCGTCCTTGGTGAGCCCATGGTACCATGTATCCACCTCGCCACGCCGCGCGTTGTAGCCCTTGATTTCCCATAACCTCTCAACTTGTCGTAGACCACCCACCAATAGGATAGCAACATGGACATCGTCAGACGGCTTTTCTCTCAGATAACCACGAAGAGATCTCTCAACCCGACCCACGTACGTCGGTGGTCGCAACCTTCGGCAGAACGATGAGATTACCAGAGGAAAGACCTCATGGACTCTCAGTAATGTTTTATCGTCATACATGTTCATGATCTCAGCCTCTATTGGGTTGAGAGTATAAGGCTCGTGTTGTAAGCCGTGTCCGCCATTTTTAGCAATGTGCTCCAAATGAAGTCTGCGATATGTTTCAAAGAAGTGGAAGATGGTGAAGAGAAGCGGTATTAGGCGCCGACGCATACGCTCGTGTTGAGGCGCAAAGGCAAGACGTTGGGCCTCGGTCTGACGCAAGAAAATGTCCTTTGTAATCCATTCGCACATAAGAAAAGCAAGCTTGGCAGCGACATGCAATCGATGCCAAATGCCACAAAGGTAATGGAAGTTGATTTCGGTAGTGTCGGCAATAGGATATAGTCGAGCGGCATATGCAGGGATGTGATGTTCGAGGTGGTATCGGGCAATGGTGTTTTCGTTTAGTGTGATGAGAGTATGCCATGACTTTGAAGCCAGTCGGAGGTTGAGTATATCGGTCAAAGGTAGAGAGCAGATAATTTGGATCTGCAACTCATTGGGTAAATTAAGGAAAAGATGGTCGAAGGGAAGTCTGTGCGGGTCCGTGTCAGTTTGATGAAACCATCGCGTACAAGTTGAAATGGGGTAGTACCTTTGGCGAGCGACCTCTGCCGAGGATCGTGATTGTGGTCGAACGGAATGAGGAATAGAGAATTGAAGAGGTACGGGTGGTACTGCTGGTACAGAGGATTTGGCTTCCTTTTCCTTGGAGAGGTGAAGACGGGAAACCTTTTTGCGGAGGCCAAAGAAACGGCCCTTCCCCTTCCCGTCATCAGACGGCCGAACAGATTCTGATTCTGGAGCCTTGGACTCCCTCACAGGAAGAATGAATTTTGAAGATGCCGCATCGTGGGATTCGAGGTTAGGAAATTGCTGCTGCTGCTGCTGTTGCTGCTGGGCGTTGAGCTGGCTGAGCTTTTCAAAATACCGCTCTGATGCGAATTCGGTGATGTGGGGAGGGTCCATGGCCATAGGCCGATGGGCACGTTGAGAAGATTCAGCCATGGCGGAAATCGGGAATGGAACGAGCGGCGGGTGAGTATATCGTCGGTTGCGCGGATGTGAGGGAGGTGGGATGCCTAGTCAACGAGCCCGGGTGACAGCAGGCGTCCGTCTCTATTGCAGTCTGAACGAGAATCGGCTCGACATGGCGGTCGCAATGGCGTGAAAGAGAACGCGGCGGACGCGGAGAGCGCGGGATCGGGATAACGCGGGAGCCTATCGAAGGGAGGGATTCGAAATCGAGCGCGGGCGGGCGAGCGCGGGCAGTCGAAAGCGATACGAGGTTGAGCCGGCCAGTTAAAAGGGAAACGAGAGTGAGGGCGATGGCGATGGCGTAACCGTGACCGGGGCGCAAGGGCGAGCGGGTACAAGTATCGTGAGAATGGAAGGCGTGGTGTTTGTTGGAGGTTTTAGAATTGGGTTGGGTGGGCGAGTAACGAAGACGGAACGGGAGGTGGGAAAAGAAGGGTTGGTTCCGGCCAAGGCAAGTTCGTAAGTACTCAAGAAAGGTGCGAGTGCAAGTGGTGGTGCACGGCAAGGTAAGGTATGGATGGTAAGAGCGACGAGGAAGTGGTCAGGCTGGGCCTGCCGCAGCACGGGGACCAGTTAGTATACGTCTGGAGAATGGATGGAGAAATGGAGAATGGAGCATGGAGAACGGAGAGGGAAGGGAGGGGCGTGCGAGGGGGTGCGAGGCCACAGCTGGGCGTATGAGGGCGCCTGAGGGAGTGCGCTGGTGTGTCTGCGGATGTCCCAAGTGTGGCCGTGTGTGCCAGGGTCGGGTTTTTTAGTGGAACGTGGGGGGGAGTGTGGACATGCGGATGTGCAGACGCAAGGGGGACCCGGCGCTCCAGGTCAGCCAGCAGCGCAGAGGGCCACCGGTTACTGCTTGTACCACGGCGCCTCTCCCAGCACAGTGGGGAGACGATGGGTACATGAGACGCTGCGGGCGGCCGCGTGATGGTGCAGGTACCCCCAGTAAAAGGGTCCTTCTTCGGGCGCTTTTTCCAGAGCGAGAGGTACCTGGGGCTCCGTATTTTCCCACTGTTAAACCGAGCAGCATGGAACCCGGCCGAGAGCAAGACGCCGGGCAGTAAAGTTGGTGGGTCGCCTCTTTCACTGATAGCGACGACGAGGACTTTGGGGAATGGAGCATAGCAGTCCGAGAGAGCAGAGCAGAGCAGAGCAAGAGAAGCAAGCAGAGCTAGAGCGTGGAGATGAGATGAGTCAAGAAGGACCGTTGTTTCGAAACGAGGCTGAAGAAGCAGCAAGTTGGGATGTTCGACGTGCATGCGACGGCGTTTCCCAGCAATATGTCAGCCTTTGGCGTCCCAATCATTTTGATGTGACGCCAAATATTGAGACGAAGGGAAAATGGTCTGTTCGACCGACTCTATCTCCAATTACAACCGTGCCCACTTGATAACCGACGAGGTTTGTGAGGTCGACGATGATGGGGGAGGGTCCCTTCAACTCCAGCATGGGGACGGACCGACCGAGTTGGCAGGGGTAACCCCATCAATGGAGGGGGACTGATTGCCTAAAGCGAGAGCGAAGGCACAGCGGCCAAGATGCGACACAGGCGCACCCTCGCACGCTCAACCAGCAGAAGCAGAGAGCAGCAGACACTGACAGCTTACAGCGCAATGATGCAAAGGACCGTAGTGACGGCAGGTAGGCGCTGGTTCGTCCCAGGCGGCGGTTTCGCCGGCGTAACTGTGGGGAGACGGGTCCCCCAGCCCAAGCTGGCGCCCACCCCAGAAGAAGCCGCCCAGAAACCAAGCCCAAATTCCAAAATGCGCACGCCCCCTCCTCCCCTTCTTCCATCTCCCCCTTGGGCTTGAGACACTCACTACGCAACACGCACCTGTTCCACTCTGACCTTCTGGGCTGGCTGGCTGGCCATGGTTTTGGTTTCGGCGCGAGTTGAGGGCGACGCGCGAGGGTTCTTCTCACGCTGCGCTGAGGTCTGAAATCTGAACCCTTTTTCGCTTAACTGCTCCTCTTCTGGAAGTTCGCCAAGTCAACTGAAGTCATATCTCACAGCCAGGCCCTGGAAAGAAGCGGTTCTGTGCCGGAAGCGCCGTTGGCCTTGATTCCGTGCTGGCCTGCCCTCGTTTCGTCTCATCCCGTCCGCTGAGGATTAATTGATGAATCCGAATCCAATGCAGATGAACGACCCCCAGCTGCAACCACCAACGCACACACAAACACTTTTAGCACGTCCCGCTCGGGCGAGGCGCTCTGCCACACGCGTGCGCCATACAGTGCGAAATTTAGACATGGTCCATCCACCTGGAGTCGGCCCGCCTCATTGCCAATTGGCCGGCCTTACAATGGTGGTCCTCACAGCCCGTTGCGGAAACAGTCGCATCTCGTCAACGCGTGTGCGCTGCCAAAGACCTCTTGTCTTGTTGATATATCCTGCCTTCCACCTATAGAGTGCACCCGCCTTGTTCTATCGTTCGGCAAGACCAATACGTGAATATTGCACAGTATGGAGTTTATCCGGAGTAATAAATGACCCGCCAAGAAGTCGCATAGCTTTCCAAACTCCCCCGCCCTCCAACACGGGGCAGCACAGTAGGCCCGTCTCTCCCCGACACCGTGACTGGCATTGGGGCTTGGGGTGGCTAACTGCCACCCCCCCAGAACCCCTGAGGTTTTGGCCCCTCAAGGTCTGGAGCGTCTTGGCCATCCCGGGGCGACGCTCTCGGCCGTATAAACGTATGTATCTCGGCTTCTCCTCTGAGAGTATATTTAGCCGAGAAGGAAAGAAAGTGTGAGGGAAAGAGAGATGATGGCCGGGTTAAACCCACTCCAGTCTTTTCGCTTGCGATGAGAGGCGAAAAACGGCCCTTTTCCATACCTTTGACTCGTGGGTTTTCGATTCTCACAGGCACAGGACCTCTGGTTTAAAGATCTCTGTTTGTGCTCATTCTGGCAGCGATAGGCGCCGGCCCGTCTACCGTGATTGGGTCCGATGACGACAAATTGGGCTTGGAACTGGAGGGATCAGCTAGAAGCAGGGCTGCGGAAAATGGCCGGGGTGGGTTCCTCTTTGTTCGGCACGGAGAATTGGTGCATTCGAGAAAAACCGGGCTTCTGGCCGCTCTGGTGGAAGGTAGACGCTGTCTTTATCGAAAGTCTAACGGGCCTTCGGGCCATCTCCAGGTCTAACTTTGGGCGAGCGATGGGAGCAAAAGGGTAAAGGCTGTCCCGATGGTATGGAGCCTCTCCGATGCCATCACCACTCTTCTGGTTAGGTGATTACTGGCTTCCTTGGCCCTGGTTCCAGCGTACCTGAGCGGCATATCGATGGGCTGCCCTGTCGGTATTCTAGCCGACCATGACAGGAGCAAGAAAAACGTAGGCCATCGTCCCGCAGCAGGCCGCTGGAGAAGCAGCAGCAGAAAATACGGGGAGAGTATGGGGTTGGCCCACGGTACGGTCACATCCAGATGGATCGTGGAAGTGGACAAGTGTTTATCCGTACAAATCGCGTGCCCTCCCACGCCAACCAGGACAAGCAATACGTGCTATGATCCATCGCCCATGATCCATTCATCGACCCATCAAGTATGGGGATTGTATCATGTCCCCCATACTCTCTCAGTTGTCAAAATATTGGACCTTCCTTGTATGCCATAATTGGATACCACGGTCACGAGCGGAGGTGCCTGATTCGTATTCTCCTTCCTTCCTCGTCGGGTTCATCCAATACCCGGCTTTCATCTATGTCGCGGCCTCATCGTGTTTCCCGATAAGACATTATCGGTCCCCCATGAACCAGCCGCATCCTACATCGATTTTCTAAGGCAATGAAACGGGCCGTCGACAAATCACATGGTCATAGCAACAACGCGGCTCGCACGTGGCCCTTGTCAACTCTCAACTTTTTTTTTCTTTTCTTGTACACAGTATCGGAGGCAAATAAGAGGCTAGGGCCAGGCACATACCAGCGGGTTCACCTACGTAAAGTTACGGGCGACCCGATGGGGAAATATCTGCCTGTATGAGTGCGCTTGTGCGCGCTCGTGTGAGTGTGTGTGTGCGAGTGCGTGTGTGTGAGAGAGATGAGATGGGATGAAAAGAAAAAAATGCTGCCACAGCACACGCCCCTTTGGCCTCTTGGAGGGGCGTCCCTGTAGCTTTCGCGGCCCTACTCCGGTCGATTTGGGCAAGAGCCTGGCCCCATCCGCGACAGGCCAATGTCCACTGTCTCGTCGGCGCCGATCAGAAATCCCACTCATCTGGTTGGCTCGCATTGGGCTGGACGCAGGACCGAAAGAGCATGTAAGAGCAACGGCCCGACACGACTTGAATTATCCTCTCCATCTCCTTTGTCCATCAGCGTCACCGTGCACAACCACAGGTTTAAGCAGCCCAGGACAGTATCGCAGACGGCACGGTGACGGCAAAAGGGCGACCTACACGCCCCCCCCTCTGGGCGGTCATGTTTGGGAATAATCTCTTCTCGGCCGGCTCACCGCACACTTGGACCAGAGACACTGGCAATTGGTATTGGGATTTTCCTTCTTATTTTTATTTTTATCTCGCTCCCCCTTCCCAGCACTCATCCCCCGGCCTCTCGCATTGGTCAGATCGGCGGGATGGCGTCTTACCGCCTCAACTTGCTGCCGCTCAACGAACGACGACCGAAGCAGCTTCAGGCCGGCCAAGCGCGCACACGTTTGAAATTTCCCGGTCCGGCACGATGACTAAGCCGTCGTGCCCGCCATAGTCTGCTCACTACTCAAAAGGACATACCTATGACAGCCCGTTTGAAACGCAGACGACGCCGGTTGTTGATTGCTATGCGTTGTAGCGACTCGCATGTATGTAACCTTGGGCCACTTGCCCTGCTGCTTCTGCGGCCACTACGACCTTTTTTTTTTTTTGCCCCCCCGAGGTTGTCTACCCAGGTAAGTATGTATGTGCCTCGAGAACCATAGTCCACTTGAAAAATAAAAAATGGTTACATTAGACAGTGTGGTGGTGTCAACTCATCCACCAGACCATAAAAAATAAATAAAAGATTCGGAGATCGGAGGGGGCGTAAAGCAATCGACCGAGTCCATGACTCCATCACAACCTGATGCGATGGGGCTGGTTGTGATCAAATGATGAATTGATTTTTCTTTTGCAGCGACTGATGTGCATGCACGGCAAGCCACTGGCTACCAGGACCGATTGATCGGCGGCGCACCGCTGACCAACTGGCCAATTTAACGTGTATAATCCTCCGATGCTGCCGAACATAGGCCGCGCTGGCTCCGTCCCCACAGCGCAGGAGAAGCCCAGGTGAGCAGCGTACAGTACATGGGCCCATTTCCAAGGCGACTCTCTTAGTCGTGAATACCTGACCCCCCTCGGCCCCGAATGTGGAGGAGGATCCAGGTGCCGACGAGTTCACGGCGGCTATTTGCCCGTCCGGCCTTGGGGTCCCCGGTGTCGCGATGGAGACATGGGACGGCACTAGAGAATGGCACTTCCTCTTAGTATATCAAAAACTCAAAACAACTGGGAAAGGCTAATAAATTATCAGCGAGGCTTAGTGCGGGCTCGCCTGCTACGTCAAAGCCGCCGGGCCGACAACGGGCCTTGACCATGCTCCTGTAACTGCCAAGTGGACTGGGTTTCGGCGCTTCCTTTGCTTTTTTGAATGGAATTGATTGACAGCCTGTTGGGTTGAAGCATTGAGTTGCGATTGGATGCTTGCCCTCCCTCGAATACCTTTGCGCCGTGTGTCTGCCGAAACACATGGCACACAGCAGCATAGGCAGAGAGACACGCAGAGCAGACAAGAGTCGAGCCAAGCTTTTTTTTTCCTCTCTCTGTTTCTCTCTGCTTTTGGCCGCAGCGTAAGCCGCCCACCAGAGGTTCTCGGTGCGACTGCTCGGCGGCGCCTCCCAGAAAGAGAGAGCACGCGTAACACGGGGTCCCCAGCAATCAGAGGCCCCATAACCCACGTCCGCGGATGTAATCCGCCCAGCACAAACAACTCTCTTTTTGCGACATACGAGCATCACTCCAAGCCTTCTCCTTGGGTCATGTTCCCCGCCAAATATGTCCCTCACCGACCGTCATCCCCTGACTTCCCCTCCCTTCTTCCCCCATCTCCATCCCCCCTTTCTATTTTTTCCCGGTGTGGGCTGCCTTCGTGACTGCTTCACCCCCCTTGCTTTGCGCGCCTCGTCTGTTTCGATCTTGAGATAATCGGTGACGTGACGTCCACAAAAAAAAAAAAGTGACCTGACCCTTCCGATCTCTCCCTCGTTCTCGACCTTCTTTTTTTTTTTGGTCTGCCTGCCCCTCTCCCCTTCGACGCGCCGTCCACTACCGCCGTCCGCTGAAACGGACCGAGCTTACCCGGACGAGAGTTGCCCCGGAGAAAAAAATTAACCAAGCTACAGGCTAAGTTAGTGGAGGCGAAAGAAGGGGAACTAAGTGGAAAGAAAGAGCCAGCTGAGGCAGAAACGAGAAGAGAACAGGTGGGAACAGAAAGACACACCGGACCGAAAACCCCAACTCGGCCCCGTCATCCAACCCAAGCGGCAGCGTATCCTGGCAAATCAGTACCCCGTGTGTGACTCCAAGAGTTTCTATTATTATTCTTCTGTTGATTGTCTTTCCTTTGGGTTTCCCGATTTGATCTTTTTGGCCCATCTTCCGCACCCCCAGCGGGCAGCCACGCCGCCGCACCCCCCGCCGCCACTGCCAGACCCCGACTCTGAGCTGCTGCTGCTGTTGCTGCTCGTCGTCATCGCCGGATAAGGGAGCATATCAATTTTTTTAAGCACAGCACACATAGTCGACCTAAAAAAAAAAATACCCAACACATTTTATTGTTTTATTTTTATTGTTTTATCTTATTTATTCTTATTTCTCGGCCCCCTCGTCTGCCTCAAATGGACCCGTCCTCGGGCGCTTCTCGGCCTGCCATGCAGCCACAACCGGCTGAGAATTCCCCTATCGCCGCCGATGTGCCCCTGGCCAGGTTTGAGTTCAGCGACGCGGGCACAAAGGTGCTCATGGTCGAGTGGTATCCGGGCGCTGCGGTAGTCGCGGAGCCCTCTGTCGTCGCCGGTGATGCCGTCTCTTCCGGTGCAGCCGGGTCCTCCGAGGTGGCGGACCCGGCCACCACCAACCCCGACCATGTCTCCGCTCCGGCCCCGGGCCTGCCCGCCGACGCCGACCCAGAGGACGGCAGCGAGGACAAGGCTGCTGCTGCTAAGGCTGTTGTTGCTGCTGCCGGGGCCCAGGTAACCAACTCCCCCGGGTCCAACTGGGAGGTGTCGTGGCCGGGCAAGACCACCGTCCTCCGTGCCTCAGAGTCCGAGTCGGATCCTGCGGACAAGCATCCCACCCGTCGCCGGGCCTTCTTCCTACTACCCCCGGATGCTCCCGTCCCCGCAACCATCATCCTCGCTCCCCCCGCGGGCGACTCGCGCCCCAGCTTGACCCTCAAGCCGTTGCCAGCCATCTTCCCCCCGGGCTTCGATACTGAGGCGGGAACCCGCGGCGTGCTGCATACCATCTGGGCTCGTCGACGGCTGGCTGCCCTAGACCGGGAGGTGGCCGATGAGATGCGCACCAATGCCGAGAGTGTTGGACTGGAGATGGCCCTCTCCGAGAAGCAATGGATTCAGGATACCTTCCTCAAGGCGCCCCAGCCTGCGGGCCACCATAATCCTCTATCATCCCGGTCCGTCGTCACCAGCAGGTTGGGAGACAAGCTCAGGGGCCTCAAGCTGGCAACCTCTCCGTCCGACCTCGCGCCCAGCTCTTCAGGTGAGAAGCAATATAAATCTCTTCCCTTGTCCTTTTTTCACTCTTCTTTTATACACGTCCCTCCCGAGTCTTCTGCTTGACTAACACGTCTTCTTCCCCCTCCTCTAGCCAACACATTCACCACTGCTGGCAGCCAGTCCAACACGCTGTCCCCCCAGGGCGACGACATTGCCGTGTCCTCCTTCTCGGCCATGAACAGCAGGGCACCCTCCAACCCCATCTCGCTCAACGCCGCCCTCCACGGCAACTTCTCGACGGCGGCTTCAGCCCCCGTGCGCATGGACTCCCAGGACGACGACCTCTTTGCACTCCCCCTCAGCCCGCGCAGCCCGGACATGAAGAAGAGTCCCTTTAGCGCTCTGTGAAGTGGAGGGAAGGGATTCTTGCCGAAGGGGGGGCGTGGAGGAACAAATAAATAATGGAAAGAAAGAAGCAAAAAAAAACACAAGAAGAAAAAGCTTGCAAGCCCCGTCTCACGCGGTCCGAGAGGCCCCTTCGTTTCACCCTGCTCCCAGCTGCCTCTTAGGGCGAGCATCACTTAGCTTTTTGAGATACCCCCTTTCATCGTACGGCACGCTTTTCTTTTTTTTCCGCCTTCTCTTCTTTCTGTCCCTTTTCTTTTCTTCTTCTCCGTCACATCATTTTTGGGGGCAATATCCTGTCGGTCATCCATCGTACGACAATGAGAAAAAAAAAGACAACACCCCTTCCCCCCCTGGCCACAGGAACCATTCGCATATACTTCTTTTTACTTCTTCTCCCCCCCTTTTCTAGTTAGCGGAGGTGTGAGCGTTTTGAACAAGATGAAGGACCAGCTAAGTGCTTCTGAACAAAGAGACAATTTGGGGTTGAGAAAAAGAAAATGACCCAGAAGAGAGCTTATAGAGTGGGAGATCACGGAAACGTGGTAATTGAACATTAGTCTTCGTTACATAGCTCCAGATATACTCTTCGGGTATTTACATAATGGTCATAATTGTGAAGCTTGCGTAGATTGTCAACGCAGCGGGTGCTTAAATCATTTGGATGTTCGTGCGTGTCCTCGTTCACCTCCAGCCACCAACCCGACCCTCATCCCATCTCTCCTTGCGCTCCTGCCGTAGATAGTACTGCGTCTTGGCCTCACGGTACCGCCGAATCCAGTCCGTCACCTCCCGCTCCGTGGCCGGCTCGCCCTCGCCCTCGCCGTCCAGGAAGCTCTCCTCCATGGCCTGGCACACGAGGGCCTGCTCCTGCACGCTCTGCGCTAGCTGCTGGTACAGCGCCGCGGGGGAGAACGGGGCGAGGGCGTGGTCCATGTCCGATTGCTTCTGGCGCCACTGGCGCTCCAGAGCGTGGGTGGACAAGAGCTGGGCCTGCGTGGTTGCGCGCTGGTGCGCGAGTCGGGCTTCGAGGTCGGTGAGGTGGTTCGCGAGCTCAATGTTCTCACCCAGCGCTGTGCTGAGAGCCTGGTGGGATGCCTTGAGGGCAGGGTGGATCGAATCGGGGGAGTGTGTGAGAGCACTTAACAGAGTCGGATTGGCGAGGATCTCGGCGAGGTCTTGCTTTCTGTGGGCTTGGTCAGCATGCAACCCGGGCGCTTGGTTCTATGCAAGAAAACGAACGATTTATCTTGGAGTATCTGGGGGAGCCATTGCTCGTCCGGGTCGGGCATGGCGAGGGGCGCAACAGGTGCTGCCCCAGGCACGCGACTCCCGCCGGCCAAGCTGCCATCTGGCGGCGGAGGGAGCCCGGTCGAGTTGGGCGTCGCGATGCGGCTGGCATCGTGGCTTCCGGGCTTCGGTGGCAGGAGCGGGGGCGTTTGGCCCTGCAGCTCGGGGGTGAAGCTGGCCATGGTTGATGTCGCCTGCGGACAAGCCTATGACGATGGAGGTTGGAGGCGAAGGTGAACTGACGTACCTTAGCAAGGTGGGGAATGAATTGGTGGGACGTGGGGGGGTTCCAAGGGTGGTACTGTGTAAGGTAGCACCTAAAGTTAGGCTGCTTGCGCCACCTTAGCCAGCTGCAGGTACACCGACAGCCACTCGCTTCGGCCCCATGTTGGTCCTTATAGGGTAGGTAGTACACCTTTCTTGTGAGACAAGAAAGTAAAATAAAATAAAAATAAGACACATATATATATGTATAGGATAGGAGAAGGGGAAATAAAATAGATAAGAGGTCCTTCTATCGGTAACTGAGTGGGTTTTGGCTAGGGACAGGTGCCAATGTCATGTTTGCTGGCATAATTTTGTTTCTTACTACCGAACATGAATAGTGTCACTGAGACATTATCAACCAAATTACCGATTTAGCCTTGACATTACCATCCACAAGCACCCGATGCGAACTGTACCTAATCCATCGACTAAAAACAAAATAATAATTTTCCTTTGAGAGATCGTCATCCTACTCCCGAGGGTATTTCTCTGCAACCCCCCCAAAAATATGATAATCTACCAAGCCCGTATGTGTACATCCATACCTCCCTCCCGTCTCCAATATTTAAATATCTATCAACGCCCAAGGCAGTAAACTAGCAATTTCGCAACAGAGAGTCAAGCCGATGCCTATATTAAGGCTTCACTGACCACAAATCTCGTGACCAGCCCATCTCCCGCAGCTTCTTGCTGCCCGATCCAACCGTGCGCTTCTCGCCAGTGCTGATCGCCAGGGCCTTGCTGCACGCAGCAAACGCCTCAACTAGCTCCTTCATTCGACCAGCCTCAACAAAGGCGGCTGACAGATCAGAGTTCCTCTCGGCAATGACGGCAGCCAGCTCCATACACTCCAGCAAGTTGTCTCGGGAGAGTCCTGTACCAGCAAAGTGCAGTGTGCTCACATATGCCATGATGGTTTCTGGGAGGTAGGCCTGGCGGAGTTCCTTCAGAGACTCATCACCTTCTGTTTCGATATTAGTTTTTGTTCATGTTTGGCGGAAATAATCACCATACCTTCTATGCCTCCAACGAGCCAGTTATTGAGGAGGGGTTGCATATTCTCCTTTGCATTCTTCACCTCGCTGCTGACCTCATTCCAGAATTTGCGGTGGTCCTCCGGTGGAGCCCTGTCACTTGTTAGTTTCTCATATTTGCCAGAGGGTTTGCTCAACCTACTCATTCACAAGTGCTGCCATTGATGCAATCGTCTCCATGCTGTCCAATGCTCGGATAATGGCCTCCAACTCCCTGAAGTTTCGAGCGTCAATGATGACTTGTTCTGGAGTGACGGACGAGATCTGGCTTCGCTCAAGCTGTTGAGCCCAGAACGTTCTGTCTTCCAACCAGGCACCATCAGTCTCGTCTTGATCAACCAGGGCCGCTACGACGTCACCAAAAGGCACTCTCTTCATCAACTGCCGTGCTGCATTGAGATGCAGCCCCCCTGTTTCTGTGTTAGCCTCCACAAAAATAGAGCGATGCGCGTTAACTTACGAAGGAAGAACTTGTACACTTTGGTACCGACTGAGAATACGTTTGGCCATGTCTCGTTCACCAACACCAGCCACTCCAGCGCGCGAATCATATATTCATGCTTGAGCTCAATCTTCTCCTCGTCGTCCCCAAAGAAGTCTGCCTTGACAGATCGACCTGATCGTGCCGAAGGCGACCCAGCCTCAATGATGGTAAACGAGGTCTTGGCTGGGAAGGCAGTCGTATAGGGGTTGAGATCGTCATACATGAGCCACGCCTGAGTCTTGACAAATTCCAACACATCAATACCGGCGCTCTTGATAAGCTTGAGTTGGATTAGCCGTTGAGCGGCATCCTCCTCAGTGATCGAGTTGCAGCTGAGAACTTCGTAGGATCGAGGAGCATCCAGAATAGAACAGTACAGTGGTATTAACTCCTGGAGCTGAGCAAGGCGCAAGTAGTTGGTGTAGCCGGCCAGGATGTTCTCCTGGGCTCGTTTCTGATCAGGGGGGGTCGTTTGAGATGTCACAGAACCCTCTGCGGAGCTAAGCTTGTCGAGTAGTGTGACGAGAAGGTAGACGTGTGCAATGATGCGGAGTCCGTGATGCTGATTTGCCTGAAAGAACTTTTCCTTGTTTACTCGCAGGACACCGGGCTGGGATCTGTACAGAAGCTTTGGGGTACTTTGATCAACATCTGCCGAAAGGACCAAGCCCTGCTCATAAAGATGGTGCTTGATTTCTCTCGAGATGAGCGAGGCTTGGATTGCCTTGGTAGGTTCAACAGCTTCGTTGTGAATTTGCTGGTTGGATTCGAGGGTGTGGATGAGGCGCTTCTCGAGAGTCTCTGAATCGCCGTGGAACTGGATGGCATCGAAAGAGGTAAAAGTCTGAGTCAGGTTTGTGGTAACTTCGGGGGGGCACTTGCCCAAAATGAAGTTGTCCAGCTGCGTCCGTAATAGAGCATTGTAGTTGGCAAAGAGAAAGTCGTCCCAGGTGAGGGCAACCTTTTCTACACTGGGTATATCACCAGAAAGAACACCGTAGACAGCTCGTTCATAATCGTCACAGCCACCTTGTCGTGCCAGACCGAAGCACATGCGTCGCCAGAGAGCAAGAGCCGCTGGATCGTTGACAGGATTTGGCTTGCTTTCATCGGATGAGAGGAGCATTGCGGATGAAGAGATTGCACGCCACATTTCAGTTCTCTCATGGCACCAATCACGAATCACATTTGGACTGGAGCCTCGTCGCAGGTGCTCAAAGCAACCAAGCCAGATCGCTCGCTCAAAGTATTCGTCTTGGGGTTCAAGCTTCCGGCCTTGGCGAGTAGCGGCATCGGGATCCAGTTGAGTAATGAGAGGCGCACCGTCGGAATTAACGTGTGTATCAGCAATGTTGGGAGATTGGCGATCGAGAAGATGGGGCCAGGCAGTGACACTCTTTCTCAGCTTGATGGATGATCGTGTATGAAGCCATCCATGCGCAATGATGTCCCCTCGGTCTGCATTCTGCTGGAGTTCACGAGCTAGTTCATCGATATCTGGACCGGATGCAGCATTGGTTTGTAACCACTGGACCACGGCCTGTCGTTCTTTGGCGAGCGGGTCGGATTCGAGAAATTCGTGCAGCAGGTCGGTTGGCGCAGCCTTTGCGGAGGCGAATAGCGATGTGGTGGGTGTCGAGCTGGGATATCGCAATGGGAGAAGTCGACGAACTAGATCCCAAGTTTGCGCCTCCTTCTCAAGCTGTTTGATTTCTTTGACGGAAGCGGTATTGTTGCCAATGTCGGCCTCGTCCACATCCATGTCGACATCATCGTGGGTACCTTCGCGCGAGCGCCTTGGTCGTGCGTGCGCCAATCGTCGCAAGGTATTCTCGTAGTACTTTCGTGGAAGCTCGAGGATTCGCTCTCGCTTTTCTAACGGCGAGAGGGGAGCCGAGAGGCAGTCATCCAGAGCATTGGCGAACTGCTCAACCTCAGGGCCAGCAGGAAGAGGGGCGGGCTTGGGGTTGGTGGCAACGACCTCCATCTTGTTTATATGATGCGTGATCCTCTGTGAAAGCAGGTCGAGCCGACGTCGCGAGTGGTGCTGGGATAAGAAATGTCTTGGTCAAAGAACTTGAGCAGTTGACCCTAATCGGCTTGGGCGGCCGCTGGGGTCCAAGACTTTTTCTCGTTCAAGGTCGCATGCATGCCCAGAAGCGGGAGCAAGTTAGGGTCGCGTGTGTATGGATCGCGCAAGGTGGATCGTCGATTCAGTCGTGTGTGTTGTGGAAGCCTTTCGCGAGTTGTTGATCGACGCCAACTAAAGAATTGCTGTTGTTGCTTGGACTGGCGCGCCTGGGAGCTTTTCCTGCATCCAAAGGTACGTACCTGGGTGCCTGGGCAGCAGCAAACGCAGCCGCGACCAGGCGCGCCAGCGCGAACTAACCTGCAGTCACAGTGTGATACAGTACAAAAATAGACGAAATGCACTGTAATACTTCAATAACGACCCCACCCATCCGCAATTTTTTCTCTTTTCTTCTTCCTTCTTTATAATGTCATTTGGCATTCATATTAGAGTCTCGGAACAGGACATCTCAATGCTTGTTCAGACCCCTCGAGGGTCTCTTGCGTGCTCAATGATCGCCTAGAGAAGATTCGGCCCTCATCAACAAGTTACCAGAGTTTCCTAAACCGGTGGACACATTTATGATGAGTGTTACATATCATTTCCCGTCATCCCTAAGCTGCTTCATCTTGAGCCGCAAAAGATTTGGCTTCGGGCAGCTTGGAGTCTTGCCTTCCTCGCCGTAGCGTTCGTAGAAGACCTCGCAGCACTCATAGAGTGCCCTGATGGCCGTTTGGCATTTTGCCTCGTTGTAACTGTTACGTGTGAGGCAGTCTGTCGAGGCCTGTTTCAGCGCGTCGATTGGCTTAAGATTTGAGGGACCAAGTGTCAAGTACCTTGAATTGCGCACTTCGCACGGCGGGCGCGCGAATCAGCTTTCGTCTTGATGATGGAAAGGGTTCAAACTTACGGCGCGAGGATGGCATGCAGGCTTTGCCTCAACATCGTCTTTCGGAGCCTTGCGCGAATGTTAGAGCATGAGCGAGGTGATTGTGCTAACGTACCATTGTTACTGTTTCCAAACTTCACGTATACCGATACAAGTCGACAGAACCAAGCTGGAGAACGAAGGACACGAAATCAAAATCCATGAAATCCATGAAATCCATGGTCGTCAGCGAGTCCAAGACGTCACCCGTCGCCACGGCACCAGCCACATCTAGCAGCCACACTGTGGATGCTCTGAATTCGTATCTTACCTGAACTTTAACTTGCTAAATTTGAAATCAACATGAGCAATGCCTGTCATCCATGTGTCGATCGGTTTGTAGGGCCAAGTCAGATGGTATGGTTCTTGGGTTTATTTCCATGGAGTATTCTTATGGTTGACTAGCAAAGCATAGAAATATACCAGCAAAAACTCTACTCCCCCATCAACGCTGCTGCATTCGAGAGTAGGGCAATTAGTTTGGCACCAATACTTTCTCCTTATATTCTTTATTTTGATCCATCCCTTCCTTTTTCGCTTATTCAATGCTACACACTGCACTCACGGGAGACAATGTAGCCCTTGAAGAACAGTTACTTTGAGGACTACGCGTCTCGGCATTTCTGACCCTAAAAAAGTAAAAACAATACCTAGATCAATATATTCACTGTATTATGTCTCTTTAGTATTTTCTAATATTATTTTTGCTGTAATTACTGTTGTGCAGTGACCACACGAGCCCAGGACATCTGGTTCAACCATTTAAGGGTTGTATTGTATTGTCTTTGCCCTTTGAGTGGGCCAATAGATGCCATAATTCGCTTTTACTGTTGTAGAGATGCTGAACTGCGCGACAGCATCGACATGCCCTAGAAACATTGTGCTCCTCTCTGACAGGAAGATGTCTACACGAAAAAGAAATTTGCTTTGGCCAATCTAGACTTTGACGATGGCACCTTCTACAGTATAATTAAATCTCAGAATTCTCGGGGGGCTGGTCTGGGCGTTTCGGAAGTAACCTGAAGAGTCTGAGGCGAAACCTGCATCGAAAAAGCGACCTGAGAGTATCTTGGACGAGAAACTGGGTACGGAGGTCAAGAAGTAGCAGGATGTGTATAGATCCACTGCATTGGCGATGAAGAGCAGATGAAATTCTTACTTGATGCTCAATTTGAAATGAATGCAAAAAGTTCTACCGAACAGGTATCTGGGACCATTGCATCTAATAACAACCAGGGCGGATATGATGTTCCTGGACAATCCGAATTGTAGAAGCACCCAGATCCTGGTCCCAAGACCCCATGATTTTGAAACAGGGGGTAAAGTATTACTGTAGATATATTTTACCCTGGTCAAGTCGAAAAGAAGCTCTCTTGGTTGATCTGGCCTTGTTCGAACCGAATTCAGAATCTCAGTTTGGTGGACAACACTGTTATTTTGGCTGTTGACCATCTCCTCAAAGATGCCCTTGCGAACAATATGCAAAAACTTGTGTGTATGTCTTAGGATGATTTAAATGTCGTTCTAAGTTGTTTTGATACTCTGGTCGTCAGACTCACTTGACTCAGTCTCCACTCCCAGATCAAACCCGAGACTAGGATCGGTTTCAAGAGAGCAAATGAGTTTGCCAGTTGTACTCAAAACCACGACAAATATTTATTCGTTGCTTTTTTTGGGAAGCGGGAAGGACACATGTTTTGAATAGTCATATAAAATTAACGTTGCGAGCGCGGTGTCAGTCTCTGTTACTAGTGGCCATAGCTGTTGCTAAGTTGTTGCTTGGCAACAAACCCGAAGGCTTTCATAATATTATCTCAATTGTGCAAGGGATGGTATACGGAGATCTTCTGGCTACTGTAGAGATTTTGTATACAAGCCATCTTTGCTTGCTTTTCTTAGCAATGCCAATGGATGTCTTGGTAGGCCCTGATTTACCTGTCTACAAGACCTTGATGTCGACGTATCGTTGATCTAGGGACATGCAACACTGCATGATCCCGTTATTTTTATCTTCGTTATAGCCTGTACTTTCACTTCTACCAACGTCCCCTAATTAGTGATCTTCTCAGAGTTGGTCTGTAAAACAATTCGACTAAGCCCTTGGACCCTGTGGCTTGTCGGCCAACAAACGACGGCTAGTTGAGTCATCACAGCAATCTGTTTATTTATATCTAGTCAGAAAAAAGCAATAGGTAGTACGCTTCCCCTGTGTTTGGTGTTTTGACGGCCTCTTTTAGCCCATGTTGCGTAAGTGATATGCCGGTGTTTTCACTGCCGGCGTGGCCGCAAGTCAGGTAAGCTGCCCCCAACGCGGCTCTTTAATGAATATTGGTTCCTGAGATTAATAACCATCATGAATGTCTTTACATTGGGTCGGCCAGGGGAAAAGATGAGCTTCGGGATAGACGTAGCGATCGAAGAATGCCACCACATCTTGAAGACAACAAAAGTATGTCACAATCTTATTCTATTAATATATACTATAGTAATGGATCCTTTTTTCATCGCAGAATATTTGATCAAGTTCCTAGACGTCAAATATGGGTAACATTAATGCGAATACTAAGCAGCCAACAAGAAGTCAACGATTACAGACAACTCCGCTTTTGTATCATTTGTCGTCTTGCCGAGGCTATCTTCGCCACTCTTCTTCATGCATACAGCAAACCAGAACTTGATAAACCTTCTGTTATCTGGACGGGCTTTTGTGAAGATTATGATACCAGAACCTGGCATGGTCTTTGTTCACACATTTGTACATCCGAATCCTTCAAGCACCAGGAACTTAGTGGGTACAAACTCAAAATTGCTACTCTTCGAGAATCTGAATAATTGGAAGAGGAATCAAAGGGAAAAAGATCAGAACATATGGCTGAGTTTCGGTAAAACTTCCCAATTGTCGTAGTTTTATTTCAAGTACCTGGTGATCTTTGGAGCTTGGTAGTGATTCACGGACAGCCTTAGGTGCACTGGCATTATCGTATTTTTGGTAGTAAAATTTGCACACGGTACATTAGACCTCCCTTTGCACATTCAAGGAGATGGTATTTTAGCAAAGCCTTTCTTGTGTAAGCATTGTCGCACTGACCAAAAGAATAACCAACTTAAAACCCTTGCAGTGCAAACCTTGCCCTTGCGCGTCAAAGATTGAGTTGAACCCTTATTACTCAAGCTGGCTTTTTCCCTTGCTGGGATCGGTCAGCGCAAACCGCATTGCCTGACGATGGCGTGGCTGGTGGCCAATGAGATGTGGCGCTCCCCACCTTCCGTCGCGTTCTCCGTCTCTGCCTTCGATGCGCCGGGGGGACTGGGGCGGACAACTGGGCCGCCTTCACTTCACCATCACGCACGCACGCCCTCAGCCTGCAACACGAAACAAACAGCCTAGGGCCAAGGTTTTTTTCTTTCTTCTTTCTTCTCGCCCAACCCCACCGGTTTCCTCTCCCTTTTCTCCCCCATCCGACCCCCTTCGCACCTCTTGCGACACTTGTTCCCGGAACTCTCACCTTGCGCTGAATCGGAACCCTTGACGACGGGCCCTCTCTCTCCCCCCCCACCCCACTTCGCAAGACACCAGCCCCAAAGGTTTGTAACGGTGACGCCGAACGGGACAGAACCCTCCCTCAAAAGGCTCGAATCGCGCGCTGACCCCCATCGCCGGCGCAGGAAACCCCGACCAACACCTTCGAAAAGACGGCATCATGTCTGGCGAGAACGAGAACGGCGCTCCCGGCGGCGACCAGGCTCCCACCGAGCACCTCAACATCAAGGTGACGGACAACAACAACGAGGTCTTCTTCAAGATCAAGCGCAGCACCAAGCTCGAGAAGCTCATGACCGCCTTCTGCGAGCGCCAGGGCAAGTCGATGAGCTCTGTTCGATTCCTGTTCGATGGCACCCGTGTCCAGCCCTCAGACACGCCTGATGCGGTACGTGTTGAATGATTTCCCCCGCCTCGCCTCCCTCCCCCCCCGCCACTCTCACGATAAGATGCTGACCCTCGGCAACCCTTTTTTAGCTCGAGATGCAGGACGGCGATACGCTTGAGGTTCACCAGGAGCAGGTTGGCGGTTGCTAAGCGCAAGAGGAGTTAGGCAAAGGTCCCAGGCCGAGGAGTTACGTCCCTACCTAGCTAGTACGGCTTGTGTACATCAAATGACAGGGCAACACATGCACCCATAATTTACGAGAACAATGCACCATGACTTCTTTTGCTTTCCTTGTTGCACGCGGCTTGCAGGTGTTTGAAAACAATGCTTTCATTGCATGTCCTACCACATGCCCAAACCAAAATACGTATGCTTTGCCATTCTAGATCAGATCAAATCAAACCAAACGAAGCTTGAATCACCTCGCACATCAATTATACAACGCCTTCGCCACTCTGCTACCACCAAAAAGCAAAACATCATATTACCCTTGCGCTTCCTTGTCTTTCCTTTCCTTTCCTTTCCTTTCCTTCCTTCCAAGCCATGAAACACCATGAATCAAATCAAATCAAATCAACAGGCTAGTCATTCAAAAATCACGCTTTAAGTTCTCTTACTCGGCAACCAGTGCAGAGTATAATAAACATTCCTGCTTCCTCCTTGGGGAAGATTTGGCCATCCTCGAAGCTTCCCTGGCACGCAGCGCAGCGGAAGCAGGCCTCGTGCCACTCGCCTCCGAGTGCTTGGATATACTGTCCAATGACGGCAGTCTTGCACTTCTTGCACTTGGGCGCACGTCGTTCCGTGCGCTTTGTCTGGCAGTTGATGCACCAGGCATAGCCGTCCTTCTCAATGTGCGTCATGCCGTGCTGGAAAGGATCACCGCATTCGGCGCAGAAGAAGTGGCCGTAGTGCCAGTGCTGCCCCAGTGCCACAATGTGCTCGCCCAAGATGGGCGTTTTGCAATGCTTGCACTTAGGCGCAAACAACTCATGCCAGTCCAGATGGCAAAAGAAGCGCATCCGCTCATCTCCATCCTCGGCCATGGTCATCCCGGGAATTTCTTCCAGGGACTGACCAGCCTCACGGCGTCGGATGCGATCTAGTCGTTCCGCTCGGAGATGATCTGGTTCTGGGCTGATTTCCATGGCCTCGAGACTCGTACCGCAGGTGTAGCAGCTGAAACACTGCGGGTGGAACTTCTCGGGCCCTCCGGCCAACGCTACGAACCTCCCTTCGACGGGGAAGCCGCACTCATGGCATATAGTCATGGTGCGTTTGTTGGTGCCGGGAGCAGGAGACCAGTGGCCCCGTGGGCGCTGAGCTCGTCGAGGGGGCCCGGTTGCCGTAGGTGTGGGCAGCGGACGAGCCCGCGGGGCGGGCTTATCGTCGGGTGTCACAATGGCAGGGACGCCGGGCGCCTCATCCACGGCAATGCTGGGGACGTTGATAGAAGGTATCGGACCTCTTGGCCCATTGTCAGGTTCCGCTACCGAGATCGATGGGATGTCCGGATGGGAAGGCATCGGCGTACTGTCTTCCGCCAGAACGATACTAGGTATCTCCATGGGCTGATTTTTCGGTTGGAACGGGGATCTGGAGTTTTCCGGGGTTGACCGGTCTGCGCTGTTAGTTGACTCGTCCGGGGCTTTCCAATTAGCATCAAAGCTTACAATGGGCCGTCCCGGACTGTCACTGACGGCGGTGGGCTCCGGGAGGTTACGGCTGCGATCCTTCAGTCGCATACTGGTTGCAGCTCGAATATCATCGCCTCGAACTTCTACTCCATTCTTCCTTTCAACTGTGTCATCCACCTGGACAGTGGTCTCCGAAGAAGAGTTGTTGGTTGTGTACTGAGCGTTGCGGGACTGGGTGGGTGGGTTGCGATGGATTTCAATCCGATCGAGGCGTTTGGGCTTCTCTCCTTCCTCCTGGACCGGTTCGAAGCGAACACGGTTGGCAGGATTCGATGGGCGGCTGCTCAGCTTCTCCGGAGATGCACGGCCAGACCTGGCACCCCTGGTCGGAGACGACTCGGGCTCTTCCCAGATTTGATCCCCAGAGAATGGTCGCTCAATCTCACCGCTGATGTTGCGCTTCAGACTGGGATTGCGGCGTTGCTCGGGAAATGGGCTGGTCCGGCCGGCAATGCTGCCATAGGATTTGCCCTTGCGGATTGACTTTTCTCCCTCGCGCTGCTCTCCCTCCGTGGAACTGTTCGAGAGCGAACGACCATGCTTGGTGGGAGATCCATCCTCAACACGGGCCGTGCGGGCGTGGGCGTAGCTGTTCTTCCTCAAATGCGGTGTGTAGCGGTAAGGGGCATCTGGCGGTGGAGACTTCTTGCCATTTTGATGACGCCAGACAAGCTCGGCGGCTTCGTCCAGCGCAGCCCCGTGTATCCGAATTTCATCCTCATCCTCAGTCTCGGGCGGGCCAGGTGTTCCCCTCACGCTGCTGCGCAAATCCATCTCGTCCATGGCATCACGCAACGAAGTGGCCTCCTCCCTTTCCATCCACCTCTGGCCGCGCTCAATGTATGCGGTAGAGGGGACGACTTGGTTGGGCTTGAGAGGAGTCACATCAGGCGATGTTGGATAGTAGTCACGTGTTTGCTTGCTCATGGTGGAATATCGAGAGGTGATGCTGCCGCCAGCAATGCTGGGGCTGGGGACCTTGCTGTTCAAGCTTTCGGCTTGGGAGACCGCGTCGGGACTGAAACGACCGCTCGTTCGGTAGGTGCTTGTGCGAGTGGGAGTAGGAGCTGGACGGGCGCCTGCGGGTTGAGGCCTCGCGCCGCCAGGCCGGGCGACACGGTTGGACCGCAAATCTGCAAGATAGCTCGCTGTGCAGGGCAGCAGGGTTAGCTTGGGCACTCGTGAACATCTTCACGGGTTGATTGCATACCAAATTGCTCGTTCGACATGTATGCCGGCCCAGGCGGTGTCACTTTGCGTGACTTGTTCCCCGTCGTTGGCATTTTGAACCGAAGACCCCCTAGGGAAGAAAAATAATCAATACAATGGCCTGCGTTGTGTTGGAGTTTCGGTGAGTCAATGGGTGAGTCTCCGGGGTGGGAGGGCAAGGCACTTTTATCGGCGTGACGCCGGTCAACCTTTCGTAGCTTGCGAGCAGGGATCGGGGCGCTCGTTGCCATAGCAACACCGTCAACCATTTTGGTATCTATATCGTTATAGGGACCGGGCTCAAGCAAAGCGTTTATTACGTTGGTTGTATTTAGACATGCGCCAAATGAAAAGGCGGGACATTCTCTTAAATATCTACTGTACACGGCTGCCTTAACGTCCGAGCTGGCCAAGCTGGCCGGGCGGGGCGAGGCCCTTTTTTTTCATCGTGGCTAGCGTTCATTTGTTGTCACCTATCTCTACCAACGTAACTGACCCTTCTCCCCTACTTCAGGTTCTTTGGGAGCAGGCGGAGGGTCGGCGAATCCCAGGTTTTTGAATTCGTCCCTGGCCATAAGGTTCCTGCATTGACGATTAGCCCCGTCTTCTTCCGCAATGACGTGCATTGCGCGCTCCGTGTCAGTGAGATGTCGGCTTCTTACTTGTCCATCCTGCATCCGAGATATGCCTTTGCGAGACCACGGCATTCCTCGTCATTCAGGCCACGCACCTTCTTCATGCACGCGAGGTAATTTGTCATGACCGCCCTGCACTCGCCTGTCGCACATGGGCGGGGAAAGCTGTTAGTTTCTGCATGCCAGTCACAAATTAAACGGGCGGTGCGGCGGCTAACCGTCGTGATCAAGAGGGAAGCTGCCACGCTGCGGCCTATACCGGTCAGGTTAGTTTGTCATCTAGCAAACAAAGAAGGCACTAGAAGCGCATAGGCGATGTCACTCACGGCTTGGGCTTGGTTGGAGGCAACGCTCCCGGGCTTCCAAAGGTACTCATGGCTTCTGCTGCTTGTCAATGATGGTCTCAGAGCAAGTTCCATCGCCTCTTGAAATGCTAAAAGTCATGCCACTTGAGGGATAAGCCACAGGGCCCCGATACAGTGGCACAGCTGTACCGGTTAACGGCATGGCGTTGTGGCTCGTACGGTGTGCTGCACGGACGCACTCGTACCTTTTTCAACGGAAGCATGTCCCGATGCAGGCACGACAGAACTCCCCTTGTGGCTTAGCTGACCTGACCGCCAGGGCGAGTGGCAGGTTACAATCCAACCCTCGAATGATTGCAACGGAGGCGCTTCACCGTGGCCACTGCACTGGCCAAAACAATAAAATATCTACAGCAAACTTAATCCTAACTCCCCCAAGAGATCACCTTCAGATCCATATATTAGGCATTAATTAATTAATTTATTTGGGCCAGAAATGCTTAGACGGGTCGCCTTTCAGCAGGGGTCCCATGTAGCAAATTGGCAACTAACAACTTCAAGGGTTGCAGTCGTGTTGTTGACATGTTTATTGTTATCATCACAGGGAGCTTGAGTCACAGGGAGGTGATAGGAATGCATGCGCTTTTCACAACAAAGCCTAATTCAACTTTTATTTCGGCCTCTATTACTTTCAATTTTTATGCCTCCTGGTATACTTTCCCACGCGGCTCCAGCGCTCAGGATACAAAGGCAGTACGTTTGTTTTCATTTCAATTTAGCAACCATTTATAGGTTGACGGAAGTGCGGAACTTGGCACCGGGGTAGATGGCCTGGTCGCCGAGCTCCTCCTCGATACGGAGGATCTGGTTGAGCTTGGCAAGACGCTCAGATCGGGCAGGGGCACCGGTCTTGATCTCACCAGATCGGAGACCGACAGCAATGTCAGCAATGGTGACATCCTCAGTCTCACCAGATCGGTGGGAGACCATGACACCCCAGCCGTCAGCGTAGGAGTCCTTGGCAGCCTGGATGGATTCGGTCAGGGTACCGATCTGGTTGACCTTGAGAAGGAGAGCGTTGCAGGACTTGAGCTCAATGGCCTTCTTGATGCGGAGAGGGTTAGTGACGGTCAAGTCATCACCGACAACCTGGATGTCCTTGGTCTTGGAGAAGTAGCTCCAGGCCTCCCAGTCGTCCTCAGCGAAGGGGTCCTCGATGGAGACGATGGGGTACTTCTCGGAGAGGCTGGTGTACAGAGCAGCGAGCTCCTCGTAGGTGAGCCACTTGGTGGGGTCGCTGTCGGGGTTCTTGAAGTCGAGGTCGTACTTCTTCTCGGCCTCCTTGTAGAACTCGCTGGAGGCAACGTCCATGGCGATCTTGATCTGGCCAGTGTAACCGGCCTCCTCAATGGAATCGGTGATGAGGTCAAGGGCCTCCTCGGCAGTCTGGATATCGGGGGCGACACCACCCTCGTCACCGACGTTGCCGGCGGACTGGCCGTAGCGCTTCTTGGCGAGGCTCTTGAGCTTCTGGTAGACCTCGGCACCCTGGCGGAGGGCCTCGGAGAAGGTAGGAGCGTCACTTTGTAGGGTCAGCGAGCTGGAACGCATCGGTATCCACAGCTGTACTTACGTGGGGACGATCATGAACTCCTGGAAGGCGAGGCGACCACCGGCGTGGGAACCACCGTTGAGGACGTTCATGAAGGGAACGGGGAGGACATAGGGCTTCTTGGTTCCGGCAAGGTCGGAGACGTGAGCGTACAGAGGAACGCCCTGCGAGCAAGTTAGCAAAGATTGCCTGAAGCTGCATGTGGGATTGGCTGACCTTCTCAGCAGCACCAGCCTTGGCAACAGCCAGGGAGACACCGAGGATGGCGTTGGCACCGAGGTTGGTCTTGTTGGGGGTGCCGTCGAGCTCGTTAAGGAAAGCATCGACAGCGGACTGGTCCTTGACGTCAAGGGCCTTCTCGATCAGCTTGGGGCCAATGGTCTTGTTCACGTTCTCGACGGCCTTGGTGACACCCTTGCCACCCCACTTGGTCTTGTCACCATCGCGGAGCTCGCAGGCCTCGTGCTGTCCTAGATTGATCGGTTATTACCACTATACGCGAGACGTGTGGGAGGGTCGGGACGAACCGGTAGAGGCGCCGGAGGGAACAATGGCACGGTGGAGACCGTTCTCGGTAACGACGTCAACCTCGACGGTGGGGTTACCACGGGAGTCGTAGACGGAGCGGGCAAAGACCTTGGTGATGGCCATGTTGCAGGGTGGTGTTATGGATATGACTGGATGGTCTGATATGTTAGTCGATAGAGGTTCGTGCGTCGGTTGAGGCAGTGGTGGGATGGTCTGATGGGGAAGCTTGAAGCAAGAGAAAGGAGAAGGGACGAAGGAAAAGAGGGAAAAAGAGAAGAGTCTCCAGTGCCAACTGTTTGGGGCGGGCAAACGGGTCGGCTGGAATATGCCTCAACTCAACAGTCCTGTTGGTGTTTCTCATTGATAGCACCAATGGTGTTTTTGGCGGGGTAGCTTGGGCGTGCAGCATGGTGGGGGGGAGGGGAGGTTCGCTCACCTTGGAAGGGGACGTTGAATGAAACGAGAGCAGGACCACCAATGGGAATCTGATCTCGAAGTGCAGGAGGATGAAAGATGGAGGATGAGGAAAAGAAGGAAGAGGGTGGGAGAATGGGAGTTTATATATTATGTGCATATGAATGGTTCTCTGATTCACCGTCCACCCTGACAGTGCTCCCCACTTTCTGGCACCCCCGACAGCGTCGCCGTCCAACTGAGGGTGTACGTACATAAGGTGAGGGTGATCCGTCAGTGAGGCGAGGCCGGGTGGGGGGTTTCAAAAGCCACTTTTTCACCTGGAGGGGACCCGGGAGCGCCTGGGAGGACCTGAGAGGCTGAAGGTGTGGCGCGATCCACTCCTGGCGGCCCGATGGACTTAGCCATGAAAGTGTGGCTGGTGACCAGTAATTCATGGCGTCGACGCACGTGAACCCGACCGACGCCAACGCCGCACCCTGGAAGCTGCATCAACGCATGAATTTCTGGCATTGATTGATATTAGTGACGGCGACGCGCGCAGACTAACACTCCGTGTTCTGGCCAGCGGACTCCTGACGATCTAGCTTCACGTCACATCCGCGTGTCTGCCTGCTGATTCTGTCTCTGTCTCTGTCTCTGTTGTCGTTCCTTGTTCTTCAAAATGGCTGCTCTCGGCGAGGACTTGCTCACCACGGTAAACAAGCTGCAGGATCTGGTTTTCAACACTATTGGAAATGATTCGCTTGACCTGCCTCAGATTGTACGATACATACTCCCCTGAATTGATCTTGGCCTGTTTTTTTTCTTCCTGGTTTCCGCTGACACGACTGCAGGTTGTCGTCGGTTCCCAGTCGGCCGGAAAGTCCTCGGTACTTGAAAACATTGTTGGCCGAGACTTCCTACCCCGAGGAAGCGGCATCGTCACCCGTCGCCCCCTTATTCTCCAGCTCATCAACGTGCCTGAAGATGAGTCCGCTCCGGATCCCATGAGCGACCCTTATCGCTCTCCTGATGCGGCACGGCGCTCCGAGTGGGCCGAATTCCACCACATTCCCAACCGACGATTTAACGACTTTTCGGATGTGAAGCGGGAGATTGAGAACGAAACGGCCCGAGTCGCCGGAAGCAACAAGGGCATCAACAGGCAGCCCATTAACCTCAAAATTTACTCTCCTCACGTATTGAACCTGACGCTGGTTGATCTTCCTGGTTTGACAAAGGTATTGTCGCCACCACCACCACCGCCTTTTGCCCAACCCTCGTCATGATGGGCCCCACTGACCAAATATTTTGTTTTAGGTCCCCATCGGTGACCAGCCCACCGATATCGAGAAGCAGACCCGAAACCTCATCTCCGAATACATCGCAAAGCCCAACAGTATCATTCTTGCCGTTTCCCCCGCGAATGTCGACATTGTCAACTCGGAGGCTCTCAAACTTGCCCGCCATGTGGACCCGTTGGGCAGGAGGACCATTGGCGTTCTCACCAAGGTTGACCTGATGGACCACGGTACCAATGCTCTCGATATTCTCTCAGGGCGTGTCTACCCGCTGAAGCTTGGATTTATTGGTGTGGTCAACCGTTCGCAGCAGGATATTTTGGGTAACAAGCCCATGGATGAGGCTTTGCAGGCCGAGCAAGACTTCTTTAGGCACCATCCTGCCTATCGCAACATTGCGATGCGATGCGGTACTCAGTTCCTCGCAAAGACGCTTAACACCACTTTGATGGGCCACATTCGCGAGCGATTGCCCGATATCAAGGCGCGACTCAACACCCTCATGGGTCAAACCCAGCAGGAACTAGCCAGCTACGGCGACTTGCACTTTAGCGGCAAGGAGCACCGCGGATCCCTCATCCTCCAACAGATGACGCGATTCGCCAACTCCTTCATCTCCTCCATCGACGGTACTTCGACTGAGATTTCCACAAAGGAACTTTGCGGTGGTGCTCGAATCTACTACATCTTCAACTCCGTCTTCGGAAGCTCCCTCGAGTCTATCGACCCCACTTCTAACCTCTCTGCTCTTGACATCCGAACCGCAATCCGAAACTCTACTGGCCCCCGACCTAGTCTGTTTGTCCCTGAGATGGCGTTTGACCTCCTGGTCAAGCCCCAAATTAAGCTTTTGGAGATTCCCAGCCAGCGCTGCGTTGAGCTGGTGTACGAGGAGCTCATAAAGATCTGCCACACTTGCGGTTCCACCGAGCTTTCACGGTATCCCAGACTCCAGACCAAGCTCATTGAGACTGTGTCTGATCTCCTCCGTGAGAGGCTAGGACCTGCTTCTTCATATGTTGAATCTCTCATCTCTATCCAGCGTGCTTACATCAATACGAACCACCCCAACTTCCTCGGTGCTGCTGCTGCCATGAGCAACGTGGTCAGCGCCAAGCAGGAGCGAGAACGTAAAAGGATGATTCAGGAGGAGCGGGAACGCCGTGAGAAGCGGCGATTGAAGGAGGCCGAGGCGAACGGCGAGGGCCTTGATAATGAAGATGGTGCAAATCCTGGCGATAAGCCTGAACTTGCCAACCTTCGCACCAAGGGGATGAAACCACCCCGAAGCATCTCACCCCCTATGAAAGAGAACGGTGCTGGCAGCCTAGCCACGGCAATGAGCGCAAACTCTCTCAACGGCATTCGATCAGCATCACCGGCTAGACTTAACCAGATCAACCAACAGGGACTGGGAGGTGCGAAGGATTCTTTCCTAAACTACTTCTTTGGAAAGGATGGAACCAACATCGGAGGTCCCAGCAATGGCCTGCCCAGCCCATCTAGCGTTAACGGGCGACACATCAGCCAGGCCTCGGAGACTAGCTTCCCCATCATTCGACGCGAGGACAAGCTGCCCGGCCGACCATCAACTGCCCAGACTACCCTGACAACTCAAGACGAAGAGTTCGAAGGCCTCCGAAAGAGCTATGGCTTGGCTTCCCATCTCGTAAGTACAGCTAGTGTTGTCCCGACATCTAACCACTAACACGTTGAACAGGGCGAGTCCGGCGAGCCTGCTATGACTGAGCGCGAGGCCATGGAGACAGAGCTGATCCGGGCACTGATCTCATCCTACTTCAACATTGTCCGCGAGTCTATCGCCGATCAAGTTCCCAAGGCCATCATGCATTTACTTGTGAACCACTGCAAGGATGTTGTGCAGAACCGACTAGTGAGCGAGCTCTACAAGGAGACGCTCTTCGAGGAGCTCCTGTACGAGGACGACGGTATCAAGAAGGAGCGCGAGAAGTGCGAGCGCCTCCTCCAGACATACCGAGAGGCAGCCAAGATTATTGGCGAGGTGCTTTAGAGAGCCTCTACTGGTCACAGGAAGCGAACGCCGTAATGATTGTAATGGGGCTTTAGATGCATGGGAGGAAACATGACGGAGCGTGTCGCATCAGTCAATAGCATGGCATGAGATTGCACGGCGGGCGCAGGCGTGTTGATGGGATCTGCTCATGGGAGGGGAGGTCTGTTGTAAACTTGTCTATTTTTTGTACACCATCCCGCCATCGACATGGGGATATTGCCGCTCAGCTACCCGAAGCCCTTCGAGGAAAAGAGGGAGCAGAGGGCTTGTATGTAAAACAAACTCGGCTCGTCATCCTCGTCATTATCAGAATACACTGTACTACTTTTGTTATAAAGAAGCTTTGACCAACAGCGATGGTGAAGTTGACCGTTTACACTTCTACCCCTTGTTGCACCGCCACTTCTCCGTTCGAGGATCGAAGTAAGGTTGGGACTAGCCTGGACAGGGCAGGGGCCAGCTCGGGCCTATCTGGTAGACAACAAGGGAGAGGGTTTGTAACTCAAGTTGGAGTAGCGGATGTTGGGGTTGCTGAGCTGATGATGATGAAGTACCTAGCAGCGCATCGTACTACACCCATTCCCATCCCCCTCCCTTTCCCCCCGTGCGAAAAAAAAGGCCAGACAAATTCATTATGTCACGGTTTCATAGCGTCGTCTTGTCTTCCCACGAGGGGGCGAATGCATGAACGCGTTTGCCAGCGTATCAAGAGGTGGGAAAGGAGGTTGTTTTTGAAAAGGAAGCCAACAGCCAATACATAACTCCATGTGTGTTGCATCTTATCAGCAAATACGAGCTCGGCGGCGTCAGGTTTACATAATGCGCAAATACATGGTGTCTCTTTGGCTGCCTTGCCACTTGGCCGTATCTGGTGTCGTTTTCCTACAGCCCACCAATCCATTCCCTTTCCCCCCACCGGAGCACACGGGTGACAAGAATTATGGAACAATGACGCAAATTTGTTTGCCAAAAGAAAAGAAACAAAAAAGTCTCTCGCTCTCTGGATGTGTGTGTGTGTGATAAGGATGAGGAATTTACAATAGGATACATAATAGTTATGTGAACAGGTAAATAACTCGGCATGGCGCTAGGCTGCTTTAGCTTTGCACATGCGGTTCGTCTTGTGCTTTTATGGTTGAGCTCCTCCACACCTGGATATCCGGATGGCTAGTCTTTTTTTTATTTTTCATTTTGGCGCGCTCAACAGTCGCATCTACTTTCCTCACTGGATGCAGCGCAAGGAAGAAAAAGCATAATACTAGAATCACACCCAAGAAGGGGGGGAGGAAAGGTGATATGAGGCAATTCTCTGACAGCCATGCTCCGCCTGCTCAAATCTCGGCCTATTCACCGGCGTCATGGATCCCCCCCCGTTTTCATCGGGCTCGGTGAGTCACCGTGGTCTGCAACTCGATGCATGGGCACAGCTTGTGTGATGTCGCATGTTTTGGCCCTCGCATTGACAAAATAGCACCGAGGCGGCCGATGAGTGCGTGATGTGCGATAAGCACCACCTCCTCGGTGGGCTATCACGTCATGGCAATTTCTGCCAACGTAAGAGCCTGGCGCGACACTTTGGCCGGCGACTCCGTGCTTGCCAAAACCTTCAGTGTCCCCGGCAGGAGCTGAGATATCACGGCTGCCATGCATGGCCCCGACTTATCCAGTGCTGCCAGCGCAGTGCTGTCCCCTGCCCATCACATCTTGAGGCCATAACCATGTAGCACTCAACAATTATGTGAACACGATATCGAACTGGGGCAGGAACAATCTGGCTGTCCCAACAGGTGGCCAGGATTTGCTGCCGAGGACGCTTGATTTTGGGTGTTTTATCTTGCTGCTCGTCGCGATGCCAAGAAAACAAATGAATCCATTGTGTCTGAAACCTTTCACAAAGTCGTAGAGGTGTGGGGGAAATGCCCTTGTGCGTAGGATGGAATATGCTGTGCTTCTTTATGGTGAAACCCGAGCAGTGGATGTTGGCATGGCTATGAATGGAAAGTGTATGAAGCTGGTGTATCCTATGCTTCTCCCAAAATATTGTTCAACTACCTCGCTAGGGTTTCCCAACTTACTCATAAGGGAACATCTGGGTTGCTCAGGCTTCGTTGAACCAAAGCGAGATAATTGTGCAAAGCAAAACATTAAAAATGCAGTACTTTTTGGTCTCACTTCCTGCTCAAAATGGCAATCTGCTGTCGGTTTATTTTTCATGCACCGTATTTTGTTCATTTTTGTCTTTGAGATCTTACTTGGCATGGACTTTTCTTAACGCGGACGGAATCGCCGCCTCATAATGTAACATACAGAATTTCTGAATGAGAATAAAACTTGTTCCAGGCATTAAATCCATTGTTCAACGCCAATAAATATCGTCAATCATCATTAGGCAAGGACGCATGCCCACTCCCGCCATATTTACATGATAATACAATTTTGTACCGCAATTCCATATCTGACTTCTTTCGGGATCCTTCCATCACTAATGATAATTTTGTGTATCCCGTCCCTATTTATTATTCATCGTCGGCCTTGATGTACATGAGGGTCCCTTGGACTTGGTGCAGGCTGCCGAGGATCGTAGTCCTCGTACTCTACACCACTCACTGGCCGAGTTGATACCAACGGAGCAGTTCGGTGATCAGCCACGTATGCTATTGGCCTCACAATTGCGCGCTCATCGGTTAGTCTGTACGGGGGATAGGTTTCCGAACCCCTCCGCAAAAACCGCATGTCGCGAGCGTACTGCTCACTTCCATCTCTTCTAATGGGACGCCTGATGAAGTAGTCACCTTGCGGATCACGAACCTCGACCAGCTCATACGCCTCCGTAGGGGGACCTGGTGGAGGGCGAGGATCATCGTAATACACCGTGTGAGATATGTGGTCAGCTTCTCGAAGATAGGCATGAGGCGCATATCTCGACACAGTTCCCCGGCTATGGTGGCCTGTTGGTTGATATGTATCATACCCAGAAGATGGTGGTCGGTGTTGTATTTCGGACCCTGCATCATCACGGTAGATGGTTCTGCGAGATCTCGGGCGTGTTTGTACAGGCCTGGTAGTTCGTCCCAACTCACGCCCTGAAGTATCGACATAGATGACTTCTTCGTGTTCTTGCTCGAGATGAGATTCAAGAGCATTGAGAAGAGAAAATCCGTCATCAGAAGCACCGGAGGGTGCGACATTAGAGGGTAGCGGTACCGAAGGTCTTCGAGGCCGTCGACCGTTTTCTTCGCCTAGTTCACCTCGAGATGTGCTGCCATGATGCATTTGAGTATCATCCACGGCCATGTGCCGACGGGGCTCAACATCGCGGTAATCAATTCTCGCAGAAGGCTGAGTGCGAGAAGATTGAAGATCATGGGTTGATCTGGGACGCTCATTGCGTTCTGGCCCATCGTTTGATGGAAAACGTGGTTGATCACGCGGCATTAGACCTTGACTTGCAGCATCCAACACTCCTTGATGGTGACCAGAAGGAGATCGTTGAGCAAGACCACTCGATTCAAATCGACCTTGCATCTGCTCGACACTGCGTTTTTGCTGTGTAGGCGCATAAACTTCACTTGCAGGTCGCAGGTTAGGTACCATGTTGAGTGGTGCCGTCCTAACTGACGGAGAATCATGGGCTTTGCGGTCAGTATGCACCTCTTGCTTTGCAACATGCTTAGTTACATCGCGATGTGAGGTTCCAGAAGCCTGGCTTTGTTGGTTTTTGCCAGAACCGTCTACCCTTCGCTTAAGAGCACCATCGCCATTAAGTTGTTCAGGAGCATGGCCTGGCCCACGTGGTGTTCCGCTACGAGATGACTCAGTAGCCCCTTGCCATGTCTGACTTTGGGGTGCAGTGCAGGGCTGTTCTTCAAATGCCCAAGGCAGAGTATCTGCTACCAAGTCAAAAGCTGGTCGGTGATTCTCCAGAACCCTGTTCAGCTTTCGTAGGACGGCCATATCAGGGAGCAAAATCATATTGATTCGCCAATCCATTGGTTGGACACCCTGTGATTCTGAGCCCCCTTCATGATGTTTGCTGAAGTGGTTTGTTAACTGTGGAAAAGAAAAGTTTGTTCTTTCTGGAGTCTGGTTGCTGGTGGCACAAGCTTTGCAGGCTAACCCATTAGTGTTGCGTATCGGCCGCATTTCTTTGCGGGTTGATAGCGCATCGATCAGCATCGCCAATGGCGCTGGTTCAGCAAAGTCGTTTTGGAACATCTTTGCTATGTGATGAACAACCACACAGATTTTCACGGCAGTGGGAAGATCCTTCACTCCCGCAACCTTGCCCCATGTTTCCTTTGCCACTTTTGTCATGGCGTTCAGGCGAACTTTATACGTATCACCAGGTGCCTGAGAGCTGTACGACCCTTGAAGGGTCGGATAGGTGTAATGATACCCACCATAGCCACCTGGGAACCCATACGAGTTGGCCGAGCTGCTGTAAGGTGGCCCAGGAGGATATGAAGGATGACCGCCATTATATGCGTATTGTCCATAGTACGGCGGAGGCTGCGGGATCCCATATGTCGGTGCATTTGGCTCATGGCGGTGCACGGGAAGGAAAGATGCATGCTGCTCAGGACCCGGTTGATGAAGGGTCGCAGGAGCTCCGTAAGCGTGCGCGGCAGGGATTTCAGCTAGTGATGTGCCGTGAGGATAGGTAGGGTAGCTAGGGTTTGATGTAGCTCCATGGGAGGGGTACGATGCGACAGAGGCTTGGTTTTGTTGCTGAGCAAAAGAATGACGAGGATCTGGGTTGAAAAGAGGCGCCTCTGGCCATTCCGCTCTCCAGTGAACAACGACATTTCCCACGCTAAGGGCGCCAGTGTGTTTGGCAGCATAATGCTGAACAACTCCTTCAAAGCCATAGTATTTGGTGTTTCCTGGGCAGCCATTGCAGAGGAATAGCTCCTTGCGGCGAGGCTCCGTATGGGGTTTAATTTTGACGTCAAAAATCCACTTCATGTTCTCCAACGTTAGCTTTTGAGTCCACGGGCCTTCTGGAGGGTCTGCAGTCGGTTTCAGACCAGCCGCAACAGCCGCTGCCGCATCTTTGGCGACTTCAGCATAGAACCTCTTGCGAACATAGAGGAGAACCTCGGCGGCGAACTGGGGGCTGCTCTTTTTCCTAACTTTATCGCCGTTGCCCCACCCGTCGCGAATAATTTCATCTGCAAAATTCGATATTCGACCACGGAGAGGACCTTGGATTTCATCCCAATCCTTATCAGTAACTACTCGGGCCTCCTTGACGACCGTTCGTTCCTTTTTTATGTCGAGTTTCTCACGAAGGGCACGCGAACTTGCGTCGGTTTCCTTCTCTCTTAGCTCAGCCTTTTCTCTCTGGGCTAGAAGTCTTGGCTTTAGAAGTTCCCATGCGCTTTCATCCAGGGGAGTGATGATCTGTAGAGCTGCCTGGAAAGATGGGATATGAGCAAGAACACTAGGAGCCAGAGGAGGGTCAAGGAGCAGTGCACGGCGCTCAATCTCGGCACGTCTCCTGGTCTTGAGCTCAGCAACTTCTTCTTTAGTTCGTTTCTGCTGTGCAGAGGGACGTGACAGGCTGCCATTGGCATCAACTTTAGACGCGAGAGCTGAGATTCCGGTTTGATCTGAGACCTGCCGCGATCGCTCTCCATAACCTTGGCTTTGCGGCGAGTTTTCTAGACTGTGACGGCCCTGAAATTGTAAGGATGAAAGGTGAGGTTTCACCACCTTTGCCATCGCGAGGACAGGCGATAGAGAGCTTAGGTTTGTTTGCATCTGATGGACTCCTCCGACCAAGTCCCATTTTTCCCAACGGGATGCATCAGCCAAGGCTTCTTTACCGCGGGTTTCAAGGCCCTTTATCCATTCCTCGGCTGCAGCGGGGCCCAGCAACTTGACTGTCTCAAATTCGACCTTGATTTGCTCAAGGTGATCGGACCAATACACCTTGGTCACCTGTGATTGCGAAGGCAGAGTCTCACTTTGCATAACACTGGGAGGGATTACGTGTTGCTCATCCGTGATAAACACCATTGGGAGAGCTGGAAGGAGAGGAGAAGGAATACAAGATGACAAGAGAATGTCGATTTCCTGCGACATACGTGAGACGATGCGGTCGACAACGCCCGAACCAGTACATACCTTGACGCTCTTACTAGACAAGCAATTTCCACAAGCAAAGACAGAAAATGGAAAAACGGGAGAGACGCCCTTGGCGCCCGGACCACGATGCCATAGATCGTTGGCCTCATGATTGTGAATGTTGCCCTTGAAGGAGCAAAATTGGCAAGAAATGGAGCATACGAGGCGCCACATATCCAGCTCTGATTTTTCTTTCAGAGGCATGGGCATGCGGGGCCAGAATAGCCGCCTTGAGGCTCGCCATATAGCATTGGGGTTCACAGGTTTCAGGGCACCGTGTGGTGCAGAGCACGGGGAAGAAATGCTGACGGAAGGATTGGGATGAAGAAACGAGTAGAACAGCTTGTTGACAAGCAACAAACGACCCAGAGCTCTGGGAGGAACAAATGTGAAGATATGATGCCATATCTCCGCTGGGAGTTGCTTTGCTCGATCCACAGAGTTCTGGGCAACCCTTGGGCCTTGCAATTGATCTTCATCTACTCTCACTCTCTTTTTGTGTATTGACTCGTCGGGCTGCGCGAAGCCTGCTTTGCGTTTGCCGCTTGCGATTCTGTCGGTGCTGGATGGCTCGTTTGGTAGAGACGGAGTCGAGAAATCCCTGGCAAGCTCGGTGGGCTTGATGTTCATGGAGACGACCTGCACAGAGTCTGTAAGCATCGCATTTGGGTCAGATCCCTCAGGATCTCCCGAACTAGGAGGGTTCATCGCGTTATTCATGCGCGACGGCCAAAGAGAGTGAGGAAGCAAGATGGGGAAAAGAGAAAGGCTGCAGAACCAGGCTGCAGCATGGCAAGTTAACACTTGTCAGACCAAGGAAGCGAGAAGGAACACAAGGCTGTCCCGATTGTCGCCAACCAGGAAGATATTTAGGAGATCGGATGCACCTCCTAAGTATTACTTGTGTCCATTGTAACGGGAGTGATGGGAAATACCAAGGCACAGCCGGTAGCAGGAAGGTGTGCACTGGGCGGCTGCTGCCAGTGACGAGGAAGAAAAAAGGTAGCAAAAAAGTTCCGACGCGCTTATGATATGACGTAAGCAGGTAACCACCCCCAAGACAAGCCTCCATCTCTAGAAGCAGAGGAACAGAAATTGTTTTGCGATGGACATGAGATAAAATAAAAACCAGTATGAGGCCTACAAGCGCCTCTCCTATAAGAAAAAACAAACAAATAAAATAATACAAACCACCCCTGTATTCGAAAACAAACATGGCCTTCATAAGGTCGTATGTTGTGTTCCCAACTTTTGGCCTGCAATTATAGGCAATCAAGACAATTCGCCTAGTACTGGTTTATAAAAACCATAACACGGACAAGATAAAATGAAGGTCATTTCAACAAGATTGAAGGGAGGGTTGACAAAAATTGAGTGTTGAGTGTTTCCCATACGTAATTCTAACATTTACTCATCAACCACATGAGCTAGAAACCCAAGGATACTCATACATGATTTTCTCATCACTGCATCATACTCCCTCCTGGATCCCCTGCCCCTCCCCCTCCAGACCCTGACGCTCCAGTAGTACCGCCACTTGTTGAACTCTGCTCAGGGGATGACTGATCTACTCCCCCGGAACCATAGATCTGAAAACTCTGATCAGCACCCCAGTTGGCCATTTGTGTGTAGTTTTCAAAAGCGTTCTATTCAAAGTATTAGCATTGCCAATGTCTCTCCCTTTTATAAGAAAGTACTTACCCAGTCAAAGTTAGTGTTAAGATCAATTCCGGTACTGGTGCCACTTCCCATGTTTGTGAACATGGAAGAGAACGGAGATGCTGGGCCTTGACCACTAAATCCTTCTGTCTGGAAATCGATACCCTCGGTGGTGGGATTCAGACCAAAGTCCATTCCTCCCATAAATGGAGCGTTGCCGGGACTAGAGAAAGGGTTCATCGTCGTGTTGAATTCTAGGACGCTGTTTGGAGAAACAAGGTCTGGAGTCATGGTTGGTGACGGGTCAATTCCCATGCCCGAAGCTGTCAAATCTTGCATCGGGTCTGGCTGCCCGAACGGCGGGGCCTCGCCGCTCGACTCGGGGTTTTGAATCTTCTGCAGCATAATTTCGATAATCTTGGTGGCCTTGAAGGCCTCCATGGATGTGTCCGCTAGAGTTGCCCAGATCTCTCCGGCAGTTTTAAGGCTGGTAATCATTTTTGCTCGCTGCTCATCAGTCCATAGGAACGTCCCATCGTGTTCAACTCGATTCGGGTTTTGTGCCCCGAGGTTATCGAAATGCAAATCCAGAATGACGAGCATTGCAGGAAGAATGAAATCCTTCGTTGCAATAGACTTGACATACCAATGGACCGATCTGAGTCTACCGGTTGGCTTGGACTCACGATGAAGAACTGAAAGATGTTCCAACGCTTGCAAGGATGCCTCTATGGCGCTTCGTCGAGAATGCGCGTATCTCGAGCTCTGTCTGGCCCTTGGGAGATACTTTCGATGCAGCAAGCATAAAATCTTTTGGTATAGAATATCCACATTGAAACGAGCAATGATCAATGTTACAGGATCATGCGAGCCCTCCAAATGAGTCAACTTAAGGTGCGGCGGCAGTTCTTGCATCACCTGGCGAAGCTTGGCGTCGAATCGAATAATCTCATCGTAAGACACGTGCTTTCCCACCTGGTTTGTAGCTTGGAGGATATTTCCAAGCTCGTTGCAAAGTCTTGCCTTGGCAATCATGTATGCGATTGGTGTTGGCTCCGTTGCTGGTCGAGAAGGAGGAAGCGTCTTGATTGTTGGGTGGAATTCATCATCAAAGATGTTGTTGGGAAGTTGGGTATCGCAATCATGTTCATAAACCATGCTTGGCAGCGATACCTGATGTGAGAATATGACGTCGGACATTCGAACGAGAGCCCACGTTCGCCGTCGCATTTCCTATGAGTGGGTTAGAGGCAAAATAAAGCGAGAAGAGCCTTTGCACGCAAAGGTATCTGAATGGGTTTCACTTACTGCTTGGAATGGCGTAACATTGGGGAACCACTTTGCATCGCGGTGGTATCCCATTCGAAAGGCGATCCTCGTGATCAGAGAAACGATCAACCAGAGCCCCAAGTCGGCATCCCAACGAGACGAATATTCTCCAAAGACGTAGAGAATCATAGTCTCGACGGTGTAGTCCACCGGCTTCGTAAAGTCCGACTTTATGAGACACTGGACAGTGCGTAGCCGATACTCCGCTGCCAACTCCAGCGTCCGCCCCTTCCACTCCGGCGGCTCATCTCCAACCTTGTGATAGCTCAACATTGCAAGACATAGAATGGAGTAGAGTAGACCTAACCACATAATGGGTGTTTTGGAAGGGTCTTGCCAGTGGTTTCTTAATTGCTGCTGGAAAGTCGGTCCGTGGATGATATTGACGGCGTTGTCCATCGAGTTGAAGTATCGTCCGCAGAGCGCAAGAACGCTCGATTTTGGAGGCAACTCAGATCGTATCTCAACCTCTGAGGCGGGAATGGCTCCCAGCAAAAGTGTTGGCCCTTCCTGCGCAGCCCGGGGCTTCGATAATCTGACCCGCTCATAGCTCGATTCTAATTCCTTCTTGTGCGAAGTGAAGTAGTTTTTCACCTCGGAAATGTCTGCTAAGATTGTATGCCAATGTTGCTGGCCAACATAAAGGGACTTGCCCTTGTCAGTATCCACTTTCAAAAATCCTAGCGAGGCCGCCAGGCCTTCTTCACCGTCGCTGTCATCGTCTTCTGCCATTACCGCTTCGTCTTCGCGTTCGACTTTGGCGGAAGAGCTGCTATCGGTGGTAGATTGTGTTGTGGCTGCAGCGGCGGCGGCAGCTGTTGAAGCATCTACATTCGCACCTCCGTGCATTAGAGACAAAACTAAACCTTCTAAACGGTCAATACGATTTTGCATGTCATCGGGACTTGAGTCTCCTTGACTTTGATTCTTCTTGCGAGTAACTGGAGTTGCGTACGAGCAGGAAGAAGTCCCCATGCCTTCCCGCTTCGTACAGTTACTGCAAGGGTGACTTCTATCACATTTCCTGGCACGAATTAGTAAGATATGACGCGGAATTTTTGTTCTGCATGTTTCTGGCTTACAACCTGCCGACCTGGTTAGCGCGGGCGAAGAGGCTTGCATGGAGTGAACGTACTTCCGCGTCCTGCAAGGGTAGCAGCTAAGCGGGACGCGATTCCTCTTTCTCACAACTCGGAACTGCTCCTCGGGGGAGCGAGCACCCTGGGAGGAGTTGGTCGAGGGTGGAGTAGGAGTCATGATGATTGGATAATGGGCAAGACACTAGAGTGTTCTCAAGGGACAAGGTGGGATCCGGCAACGAGTGTGACGAAAGCAAGAACACGGGATGGACGCCAGCTCCGGGGAGCCGACGTCAATATATCACAACTCCTAATCCCGTACAAGAGGACTAGCCACGTTCTCCCAAGATGGTGGGTCCGTATGCTATTGGTGGTGCCGTCCTAAGCCCTGAAGCTAGAAAGATCGCTGCCGGTTTGCGATTTGGATCGTGACGGGGCGATGCGCTTTGAGCCTCGCTTCAGCGTCAAAAAAGTGGACGAAGTTGTCTCTACCAGCCTCGGTTCCTGGCCTAGACCCAGTCTTCCCTCGATCTGAGAGGCTTCTACCAAAGCTGCTGCCTGGGTTGGCGAAGTCTGGTGCTCTGGATGCGCCGGCGTGCTGCACAAACCATCCACGGGTGACCCACGGGTGGCGGATTGGAGTAAGACTGAGGGCTCGTTTGGGGGTCGTCGTCAGGTTTCGGGCAACATCCACGAAGCGAACATGCATGCGCGGCGGGTGAGGCTGGGCTAGATCGAGATGCGCAAGACTAGGGACGGCAATGGTCGTGGTGAGCGATGCCACGTCTCGAAGGCGACAAACCGGACCGGGCAAGGGCGATGCTGCACGGAACTAAGGGACCATTCACTCAGCACATTGCGGCAGAACAGGGACAGGACGGGAAACTTACCAATGGCCAGCCAGGCGGACGAGGGTGAGTATCGGGGACGCCGGGGTTGCCAAAGAGAGGAGGATGCGGAGGGAGGAAAGTGGGATTTGCGACGACGAGAATTGTTTCCAGGGACGTCAGCGTCCGTCAGCCTTATTAACGCCGAAGTCAAGATGGAGGTAACTTACCTTAGCACCGGGGAAAGTGTGCCGCACTATTCCTCCTACGCTGGTGCACATCGACCTACGTACTCCCAGTTAACCAGTACCAGCAATGGTGGGGGTTGACGCAGAGGACGGGGGCCGGGGCATGGACTTGGCTTGGCTCGGCGCTGCACTTTTTTTTTTTCAGGGAGGGGCTGATGATGGTAGCCCGCGCGCGTCCGCACTGTTGCAGCGTTCTTTGCGGTCGCGGCCTCGCTCTCATTGATCGTCCGGACCCGTCGGCCGGGGAGTCAGGCCGCAGCTACCGCCCCCTCCGCCGCCCCCTACGTAGAGAATACGACCTACCGGTTTCTCTTAGAAGGATGCGTACGTTGGGTCGTGCCTGGGGACGGGTACGAAAATTAAAGCCTAATCTGACACTTTTTTTCTTCTTGTTTACTATTCACTTCATGTCTGCACATGTCGTCATATCGCCCAAGTATAAGTGCCTGAAACATCTATTGTCGATTCCTGAAACTCAAACCCCTTCTTCGCATTCGCCTAGGGCGAATATATACAACCTAGGTGCACATTCACAAACCGTATCGCGTAAATACCAAGACGCGTCGGTGAGCGTTCTGCCCGGGTTTCATCCGGCCAGTTCTAGAATGTTACTCTGAAAAGTGATGTCGTAATCCGTAGCAACCTACTTTGTCCAGGCCGCTAGTGGCTGAACAACCATCAGCAATGAAGTCATGTTCTTTCACCGTCCGCGAGGAATGGGGGGGTCGCATCTAACCTGTGAGTCACCCGCTACCCCATGCACTAGCCACCAATAATAACTGCACCTCTCCTCGGGACGGCATGGTCGGGAAGACGGATCTTGGCCAGCACCGACATTTGTCAGCGCCCATCCCCCACTAAGATTTGGGCACTGTCACTCCCGACTGTCTCACCCGCGTACAATCTAATCCTAGATGAGTCCAACAAGTATACTTCTCCACCGTGGCCGCGATATATAATCAATCCCTGTAACAAATAGTCACGGCGCTAAAAGAAAAATGGTTCCAAAAGTGATTCCAAGAGATCATTTCCAATCAGTTACCCTTATTTGGGCACTGGGTTCCTCATTTTGAACATGAATACCAAGAGTTATGATCTTTTCCCAAGGATCCCCCATAACAAGGTATTCAGGTGACAACTGTTCAAGAGCTGTACTGTTTGGGAGATACTATTACGAAAAACCATGTCACGTAGAGTACCAAATTCGGATTCCCATTCTGGTGAGGTGGCGCACCTGCCACATGCTAATGCTGGTCTGGAGTTGCATTGCTACTAGCCTAGGTACGAGGCAATTGGTGGGTCAAGATGTGAATCTCGGTTTCTAGAAGCCAACCGCCGGAACCGGTGGTTCAGACGGTCGGCTGGTTGGTTGGGAAAAGGCTCGCCCACACGCACTTTGCTGTTTAAACGGCATCTTCTTGATCAACGACCCTCCATTTATTTTTCCTGCGCTGTTCCTCATTGCTTCCCAGCAGATATGTGCCACATGACCCGGACCGGCCCTCGAATCTGCGCCCAGACACCACACCACCAGTCTGTAGTATATTGGCCTGCCATGCCACCGTCCGCCGCGATAGCGGCTTGCGGAGTGTCCGTTTGCGGCTCCGCAACTGCCAGGCCAGCGATGACATCAATCCCACTATTCACATTGCTGGAAGGAGAAGCACACATGTTTCAATTTTCTTGTTTCTTTCTTTCTTTTTTCGTCCATATTACCCTCATTCAAGCCGCAGCCTCACCAGTTCCCACGCTGTATGGCTTGAAAAAATCGGTGTTGTTGCTAATTTCTTCCTTAACCTGCAATGCTGTTAGTTGAAATCGCCTAGAACAATTCGTAATCACAATGGACTCACAATATCCAATCCGCCGACAAGCTCTCCATCAATCCAGAGCTGGGGGTATGTAGGCCAGTCCGCGTATTCCTTCAGACCCTGGCGGACCTCGTCGTCGGCCAGGATGTTGAAAAAGCCATACTTGACAGAGTTTTCTCGCAAAAGCCCAACCATCTGGCGCGAGAACCCGCACTGAGGTGAACTGGGAGTGCCCTTCATGAAAAGCATGACGGGTGCTGCCTTTACTAGATCAGCAAGGCGCTTAAATAACTCTTCCTTCTTCTTCTCGGGATCCTGCTCCTCGGCGGGTGCAGTGTCGACGTCCATTCCATTTGTTGTGGCATCAGCTGGGGCATCGGTTGCTGCTCGCTGAGCGTGAGTTTCGATGGCAGTCCGAACTTTGACGGCGCTACTGCCGCTAACAGTTTCGACAACCTTGCCGTCCCTCAGCAGGACCAGGAAGGGGACCGCAGTAACATCGTAGGCTTCGCTGATATCGCTAAGTTCTTCGGCGTTGATGGACACCCAGTTGGTTGTAGGGGGTTCGGCGACCGGATACTCGGAGGCTAGCGTCGACAGGACGGTAGCCATCTGAGCGCAAGGAGCAGCCCATGGCGCATGGAAAGAGACGATGAGGAGGGCAGTCGCAGGAGTAGACGACAGCACCTGCTCCCATTGGGAGAGGCTGGTGACTTCGGTGATGGTGGACATGATCGCTACGGGGTCGTGTGTGGAGGTTGTTGGAGTTGGTCAGCAACAGTCAATCAGGCCCTGTGCGATGGTGCGAAGTCGAATTTTGGCGGGGCAATTTCGCGGAGGGGCTCCGACTCGGATTCGCAGCGCTTGCGTCATTTTGGCTGGACTCCATGCGACGGTTGACCCCGCTTAGTGCATTGCAGAAACCTAAAGAAAGCTGGGCGTCACCGTATGCAACAAAGGCGAAAAAATGCCCAGCAGCCCCAGCTCACCCCGCCCCATCTGGCGCAGATGGCACCAGTTAGGCACCTTCCTGCAGGCCCCCCCCGTACGGAGCTACATCATCAGCCACACTCGCACTGCCCATGCCCATTCCCAACCTCGACCGACAAGCCGGACCTGCAACTTGTCCCCATTTTCAACTGTCACGAAATCTTCTACAAAGTGCTCTTTCAGGTGATAGGAGTCTCTTCTCTCTCCTCCTCCCACCTGAATCTTCTCTCCTCTCTCTCTCCATCTCTGCTTCCTCAATCTCCGGAACTCCGCCGCCTCCGTCCCCCGTGTTCAGCTGTGGAGCTGCTCGCCGCAGCAACCAGGAGTAAACGTCACCCAACCCCCGAGTCCCCCGTCAGCTGAACTTGAACATCATCATCTCCTCTCGCCATCTCACAACAGCGCACGACGATGGCATCCCTAAACCTCTCCATAAACGGCCCTTCTATAAAGAGCAGCTACAATGGCGTCGTCAGCGGCCCCGCGCCATCCTCAAGCTCCCCTACTCACGCCCAGTGGGCCTTGTTCTCGGTGCAGGCACCTCTCCTAAACGCTTTCCAGGACACCGGCGCCAAGGAGAGCATCCTCAAGGTGCAGGGCACCGGCGGTATGCCTCCCAATTCCTAGCCTGTGCTGCCTCATCCGCGCTAACATATTGACAGACGGTGAGCTTGCCGACCTTTTCGAAGACTTCAGCGAAGGTCGCGTACAATTCGCATTTGCCAAGGTCAAGGATCCCAACAGTGGTCTCCCCAAGAACATCTTGATCGCTTGGTGCGGCGGAGGCGTTCCCGAGCGAACCAAAGGCTACTTCACCAGCCACCTCGCTGCCGTCTCCAAGATCCTCCACGGCTACCACGTTCAGATCACCGCCCGCTCTGACAGCGACCTCGAAGTCGATTCCATTATGCAAAAGGTCGCCGATGCATCCGGCGCCAAATACTCTGCCGGTCCCTCGGCAGCTCCTCGCGCTGCCGCCCCGCCGCCAGTCAAGTCAAAGCCCGTCTTTACGCCGACCACAAGCAGCCGCGGGATCAGTCCCCTCGTCGCAGCTCGATCTAGACGGGAGGATACAGATGCAGATGGCTGGGGTGCTGATGCACCTCCGGTGACCAGGAACCAACTCGAAAAGGTCGAATCCGCATATAAGCCCACCAAGGTCAACATCGCCGAACTCAGCAAGCAGCCCACCGCCACGACCAGCGGAAGCGCTCCCCGAGATGCCTCCGGCGATGTGGTAAGGGGCGGCTATCAGCCAATTGGAAAAGTTGACATCGCCGCCATTCGCGCTCAAGCCAAGAACGCTCAAGATGATCGACCTACCACGGTCAAGGGTGCCTATGAGCCTATTGGAAAGGTTGACATTGCTGCGATCCGAGCCAAGGCGCAAAAGCCCAGGGAAGAAGAAGAGGACCAGCAATCGCAGTCCCTTGCCGAGCGCAAGGCGGCATTCTCCCAAACTACCCAGTCCGAGCGACTGACATCGCTCCCCAAGCCCAAGGTCGCCAACAAGTTCGGGGCAGCAGCAAGCTTCTCGGGCACCAAAGCCCCTGCACCCGGTGGTTTGGGCTTTGGCGGCCCTTCTGCTCCCTCTGCCGCTCCGGTCGGCGCTGCCAGTCGCACCTTTGCTGACAAGGGCGGCAAGACTCCTGCCCAACTCTGGGCCGAGAAGAAGGCCAAGGAGAGGGGAACCGACGTCGCCAGCACAATTGCAGCTACCACCACAGCCCCGGTTACGGCTCAAAAGAGCGGTGGAAACGAGTGGAAGAGCGGCTACACTGGCAAGTCTTGGGCTCCTGTCCAGACTGCCGGCTATGGCCAGGGCGCTGCTGATGCAGTAAGCCAGCAAAACACCGGCGAGGTTGAAGAACATGCCCAAGAGACTCCCAGCTCTCCTTCCGGTGGTGTTTCTGCCATGCGCGACCGATTCAAGGATACAGCCCCCATCGGATCTGCGCCACCTCCCCCAGGACCTCGCCCTGTTGCGGATGAGCCGGCGCCACCACCAATTCCAGACACCTCAAGGCCTTCTGGGGGCTTTGCGCTTCCCGGGCTTCCCACCCGACCAGCTGCCGCGGAAGAGGATAACGAGCCCGAAGATCACTCGGCTTATCAGCATGCGGAGCGCGAGCAGTCTCCCGTTCGAATTGCGGTTCCTGTCAGTCGTGGTCCTGAGCCACCCGTGGCAACCCCCCCTGAGCAGCGAGCTCCCCCGCCCCTGCCCCCTAGCCAGGAGGAACACCATGATCAGAAGGAATCGTCGCACGCCGGTCGCGTTGCTGGAGCCGCTGTGGCCGGCGTCGCTGTTGGTGTTGGCGCTGCTGCGGTGGCACACCATGTTCTTGAGGAGCAAGAGCAGGAACCCGAGCCTGAACCCGTGCCCGCAGGCGCGGCTGCGGGCGGTGGTTACCGCGCCATTGTTCAGTACGACTACGAGAAGGCCGAGGAGAACGAGGTTGATCTGGTTGAGGGTGAATATGTAACCAACATTGAGATGGTGGACGAGGACTGGTGGATGGGTACTAACTCAAAGGGCGAGAGCGGTCTTTTCCCCAGCAACTACGTGGAAATTGTGGATGATGGAGCTGGAGCTGCTGCCGAAGAGGCCGCACCCGCCGAAGAGGAGGAACCCGCTCCAGAGCCCCCTGCCCCGGCTCCCCAATCCGCCCCCGAGCCGGAGGCGGCAGCCGGACCCACTGCCACGGCCCTGTATGACTATGAGGCTGCCGAAGACAATGGTTAGTCTTGATCCACATTTTCTTTACTGTTTTTGTTTTATATCTTGTCTATTGTAAAACGACTGTGCTAACAAGAAGTAACAGAGCTGAGCTTCCCCGAAGATGCCACGATCACTGGACTAGAGTTCCCTGACGAGGACTGGTGGTTCGGACAGTACAACGGAAAGTCTGGTCTCTTCCCTGCCAACTACGTGCAGCTTGACTCTTGAAGCAACGGCGAATTACGGGGTTGAATTGTTTTCTCTGTGTATGAGTTTGAATTGATGTTTATAGGAGGGTGGATTAACAAGAAGGGTGAAAGAAAAGAAAGGACCGTGGTCATGGTATTATGAAAACCAAAAGCAAGCAACTTCAGTTTCCATGTGACAGCTCTTGTCTTGTCTCAAATCAGATTTTATGATGTGGATTGGCGCATCGAGATTCATCCAGTACATTTTGAATATGGCACACTAGTGGCATGCACAACTCATGTATGTTTCAGGCAGGCGAGTGGAGAAAGGGAAAATTATCTTTGAGATGAACGAAGAAGCAAAGGATATCGGAAAGCCAAAACAGTCCCTCATTACCAAGAAAAAAAACACCAATTGTAGCGGCTGCGACCGGAAACCTTTCTCCCTCTGGTTGCATTATAGAACCGGGACACGGCACACAACAAGACATGGTGGTTTCATCACATGTCCCCGGTCTGTCATGTTCCAGATTCCACTGATCCTCATCTTGATGCCCAGTCTGTCTTTGTCTGGGTCTTTTCTCCACATGTAACACACCGCTCCGTCTGTGGCTATTTCTGGGACAAGGGGGTATTCAAAGGCGCCAATGTGTCATATTCTCCCCAGGTCGTGTCGTGTTTTTGTGTACTGCGCCGGGGTAATCGGGCGCAGAGCGCATTTGAATATTAGGCGTCATGTGAATCGACCTCATTGCGTTTAGCAGAGACACTCGCAACATTCGAAACTGTACAAAATCACAAAGGTTAGCTTTCGTCCCGTTTTCCTTTGCAAAATAACAAGAAAAGGCAGTGAACGCGTTGGCGCAAGTTGGGGGTGACCAGGGGAGACCGATTTTGGCACAAGGTCCTGTTTAACCCGCCTGCAGCTGCGGCTGGACGGAGCCAGGGAAGCAAAGCAAAACATAGACGATGCCGATGCGCCAGCAGCATGCGCAGTACAGCCAGGTAGAGGAATTGCGCCGCGGTTTTTTTGGGGTAGGATGATGTGAGAAAGGGGGGTTGGGAGGGCGCATTAACATACCAGCATTCACACGTCTCTTCGCAGACGCAGCAACAGCAGAGAGCAGCGAGACAGGCAGTCAGGCAGTTGCCACCGCCCTTCTGGCCCTGCTGGGGCGGAGGAGCTTGCTGGTACTGCATGGGAGGCTGACCCTGGGGAGGGCCATACTGGCCAGGAGGAGGACCGCCCTGGGGAGGGCCGTATTGTCCTGGGGGAGGACCGTAAGACTAGACAAAGGACGAAGAGGTTAGCTTCTGTTGCATCGCAGCTTTTTTCTTTCTTTCCTGCTCCTCTTCAAACTTGGATTGCTCGCAATGCGCCAATGCCGGCCGCTTTATCCAACCGATGGAACTCGCGATGGGCGGTCGGCGCGCAATTGGAGCTGGAGCTGAAGCCAGAGCTGGAGGGCGACTTACGGGCTGGGGGTGCTGAGGGTAGCCGCCGCCGCCGCCACCTCCATAGTAATCCTGGTTCGACATGGTGTATCTGTAGAGGTTTGGAGGTAGGTGGGAGGAAGAGGTAGATGCTGCTGGAAGATGAATACGGCAAAAGATGAATCGAGGAGAGGTTCACAAAAAAGAGATGATGCGGGATGAGGGGAAGTAGAAGTAGGCGAGAAAGGAAGGATTCCCGAGATGACGGTCAAGACCAGTTAATTATTCCAGTTCCAGCAAAGGCGTTTTGGCGCTGGCTTCTGGGTCGGGGGTCTTTTTTTTTTTGGGTCGGGACCATGGGGGGGTGGGTGGTCGGGGTGCCCGTCAAGTCGAGATCCCTGCGCCGACTCGAGCGGTTGAGGGCACGCGGTAGGCTGTATAGTGGCCGGTGTCTCAGCGGCGGCAAAGAGGATCCTCCTCCACCTTGCCTTAGGTCGAGTCTACAGCGACAGCTCAACACGGGTGGCTGTGCTGTGTGCAGTCAAGGCATCTCGGCACACAAGGTTACGGGGACCTGTACCGCGATACGGCGCGTGTGGGTGATGGATATGATGGCCTGCAGCAAATTATGGCATGCTGCAGCGAACCTTTGAGGAACCCCTGGTCCTTTTTTTCTCTTTCCTTCCGTATTCCTGATGGAAAACGCCATTGCCAACTCCACTTAAAAGTACATGAGGCCCTGTGAGCACTGTGACCCGTCCCTGCGCTGGACTACCTAGCTCGTACCTAAGGCAGGTATGACCCCCTCCCCGACAGTTCAGTCGGGTCATCACTGGCCTAAACACTCACCTAAACACTCAGGTCCTCCAGTACATGCCGATGGCTGTCCCGTACCTGCGTAGCGTAACTGCACGTGGATACAATCAGAGCATGGCATGAGAGACAGCGAGGCCGAGGCAAGCCAAGCCACAGCCGAGTGATGCGGCCTGCGCTTTGAATCCACAAATATCGTGGCTTTCAGCGCACTTGCCCTACGGATGCGCAGCCAGCGTGGTTGGAGACCAGCCGTTTGATGATACCGACAGCGTGGCTGGCGCTGATGAACTGTCCCGATGCCAAGCAATCGCCCTCAATCATAATCAATTGCGGTATGCGCATACCAGCGGCAGCAGTACTCGGTACATGTGCATCCCTGGTAGGTTGGCATCCTACGACCTTGCTGGGCGTCCTGAATAGGCAGTTTCCATGAAAGTCTCTGGCCTGGATGCTCACTGTACTCACTGTATGGAGAAGCCATGTCGGCCATGTCGTCTCCTGTAATCTGGTTACGCGGTTGGACCCTGGACCACACAGCAGGCCAAGACTTTGGGCAGTGCCTCTCGGCCCATGAATACCGATTTACGCCCAGGATACCATCGCCGCCCTACGACCACACAGACGCACACGAGGCGAGAAAAGCCACGATTTCTGTCGTCATTCCCCGGCGCAAAAAGATGAAGGAGGAAAGGATGTGACCTGCCTCTACCCATCTTCTTTTTTCTCTCCCTGCTGCCCTCCTGCAGCGCCTCTGCTTGACAAAGCCGCTGGAGACAGTAGGGCCATCGTTTTGTCACAGCCCAACACGGACACGTACGCGCAACACACCATGGTGGCTCCCCAATCCGATACGCAAAGGCCAGTCACCGCCAAGAGTTAATGTTGCCGCGTGCCGTTTTTACCGGGGACCGCACGCCCCCAGTGATCTCTTGGCGTAGCTCTCCCGAAGCCGGGTACGTATCCCTACAGGGCCCTGGCGTTGCTTGATTTATTTTTTTTCGCTGCCCATGATTACCCAACAGCTTTGTTGGGCGCTGCGTCCTGTCCCCTCAGGGCGGCTTGGCGTGCCAGGACATGAGAAAAGCTTGGCCTTCTCGGCTTGTCCGCGCAAACGTGTGTTTCTATTTTGCTTCTCATGCCATGTCGCACATAACAAGCTTGGCGATGCCTGGCCTGCGTCAATCTACCGAACGGTACGTCATCCCATAGAGTTCTCGAAGGCCCCCCTTCCTGGTCGCCTGCAGGGGCCAGCGGGTGATTGAGAGGCACAAGGCGAATATCCACAATGGCAGACAGGAAAGAAAAATAAAGTACAATAAAATACAATAACATGCATGAATAAACTGTCAAGCTTGAATATTAAAATACTTTTTTCTGTACACAGTCAAGTACTCCTCGACACCTGGCTTGAACACCCATCCACATGCCATGTATAGGTTTGCACGTCACCACTAACTTCCGTGTGGATACGAACCTTTGCGAACGCACGCACGCACTCACACTCAACGAAATGGAGGCTTCCTTTCGGAACATTTTTGTCACTCGGCCGAAGGCATCGGCAGCTGCAGAAAGTCACGTGGGAAATGTCGCGCTCACAACAACCAACCAACAGAGCCGATGGGGACTTGGCATTCAGGCAATGTTTTGAGTTCCCATTGAACACAGTTGAATGCCGTCATGCACAAGCTGACTGGGGTTTTGTTTACTCTTGTGTTTTAGCTTACCCCGTTAGCTTAATCGATTCCCCCCGGGGTCGCTAATTAGTGAATCAGATCGGAGCTTTTTTTTTAAGGGAAAAAAAAAAAGAGGTTTGTTTGGTGTGGCTTGTTTCAGTGTTCGCACTTTGCACTTACACAGCGTTGGTCACGTATCTATCACGGCTGCTGTTCCTTCTTCAACTATCGGATGCGTTTGATTGTCGGCTTCCCAACAAATATGCTTTTACGCCTATGTGCTCCGATGCCGGCTTCATCCTCTCTCCCTCATGAAATCGTCTGCACCCTGAGCAAATTATCCCATCTGCCCGTGCCCTGTTCTCGCTTACATCCTCTGCTCCAAAGTCATCATCCACCTCCTGACAACACCATATTCGTGAATCATGGACGCTTCCATTGTCTCACCGCCCTCTTATGTGTTTCCTTACAGGAATCCGTAGTCCTGAGCTGTTCGAGCAGTGATTCCGTCTCCAGGTGGCTCCACATCATGGCCACATACTTAGACCTAATGTGTGTTTTCTTGTTCGGCCGTGTCCATAAAAGAGTACTCTGTCGACTTTCAAGGTCTTGGCATGTTTGCTACTTCACATTGACTTGATTTGAGTCCTCTTCAATTGATCAAAGGCCTTCTTAGGTACGCTCTAGCATCAGTATTCCTCGTCGCTCGCACGCAAAGCCTCTTCAACTTTTCTTGCTTGTACATTCCCTCGGTCCAGTCTCCAACAATACATTTACACTATTTCTTCGGTTAATTCAAGGCTTCAGTAATGGAAGATCAACCAAAAGATGGTGTTGATAGGTCCGAGTCTCTCCCTACCACCTCTCAATCTCAAGTCGGGCAGCAACCAGAGACTTCCCAAGATGCCAGCCCCAAAGAAGCATCACCAGCACAGGACATCCAGGAGCATCCCTCTCTACTTTCAGAGGTTGCTAAAACTGCCTTGAAAGCGGCCTCCCAGCCTGCGTCTACTCCAATCCTTGCCACACGCCCTCCTCACTCGGGCTGGGAACCAACAACCATCAACATGGCCAAATGCGACTATTGCGACAAGAGACGTCGGGGAACTCTGTACAGATGCATACAGTGTCAAATTGCAATTTGCAAGGCATGCTGTGCAAGTGGAATTCTGGACCACGATTCCAGACACGTCCTTGACCTTGACGCTGTCGATTGGGAGCTTCACCCAAGGGAGAGGGCGGAGAAGAAGCCCAAAAAGGCTCCCGCGACTGCCCCCCGGGGCGGAATTCGCTTCAAGGCCCGTGGAGGTAGGGCAAAGAAGGCAGGCTTGCCGAGAGCAGCAGCTGCTGAGATCGAGGTGCCCAGTCCAGAACAACCGCAGGATGAGATAGTTGTGGCCACTCCGTCTACGGCGGAGCAGCAAGAACAAGGAGATCAAACTCAGGTTTCTTTTGGCGGCTTTGTTCCCCGCCGTTCTGCTTCGGTCCAGGAATATAGTAGTCCTCAGCTCATCGGGTCCAGAGAGGCAACACAAGATGTAAGTCTCAGTACCGTTGATCAAACTTTCCCTAGCCCAGCTCATTTCGAACGGCAGCATCAGGCTCGTAGTCAACTTCCGGCGAATTATGTTAAAACGCGGCAACCACTTATAGCTCGGTCTCTTTACACTGGTTCTCCCACGGGAGCCAGACACATTCCCCAGACTATGTCAACGCCGCATCAGGAGGCGGGTTATAGCACCCCATCCTGCAACAGTCCTGCGCCTCAGCTCATTCAGGTTCGAGATAGCCAGTACCGGCCTGAAGACACCAATGTTTCATCACCAGTTGTGTACCGAAATCAAGGTCACGAAGGCTCAGGCTATGCGGGGACCTATGAAACTTACCTGGCCAACAGACACAAGGTATTCCGCCAACATCCATACAGGCCTCAGCCTTCATTGGAGGCGAGCCCTGGTTCCCGGTATGAATACCACACACCGATAACTTCAGCCACGGAGCAGCAGGAAGGAAACAGAGGCGTACACAGCTATCCTCTCCATCGTTCTCTATCATCAGGCCCAGAGCAGGCATACGACCAGAGGCGGTTCCCGCCCGGATCTAATCCGGACTCTAGAATGAGCCCATATTTGTCCTGGGATCCTCAAATCCCCTTTCATCACCAGCCGGTTTATTTCCACGAAAGCAGGATCTCTCTCCCTCCTATTCGAGAGCTCGAAAAGCCTCCTTTATCCTTACGCCAGTCACAACCGTACAACCACCACCACCACCACCAACAACTTCCCCCGCCCGAGCCACTCATCCACCGCCTCGGCGGCCAGCTGGAATCTGACGCACTCGCGACTCACCAAGACTGCTCCGCCTGGGCCCTCGACGAGTGTCTCCGTCATGAGGTCGCCCGCGTCTGGTCCCGCCGAAACGCCCCGGCCGGCCTGCTCCGCGAGCTACTGCCCTCCGACGATAACGAGGTCAACGTTGATGAAGCCTTCCGCGTCCTCCTCGGGGCTACCTACTTTGCCGCCATCCGCCTCCGCCTCGAGGTCCAAAACGCCGCTCGCCGGTGGCTAGTGGAGACGGAGAGACAGCTTTGCGCCGACAAACTCATAGAACCAGTCCGGGCTAACCATGCGAATGATCGCCCATGATGAATCCTCTTTTTGTTCTGTTGCCTTCTTATGTTTGGTTTTCTCTGATCTTTTTTTTCTCGTGCTTTCTTGTGAGTCTCATCGAAACGGAGCTGAATTGAAATGGCGAATATTTGGAGCCTCTCGGGTCTTGAATGAAAGGGTTAGTTAGAGGCCGTGTCAGGGGTTAATGACCAACAACGGCTGCGTGTTAGTCGATCCGAGGACATGGCAGGGCATGATTTGTATGGTGAAAACCCCAGTATGAGAAACACGATAATCCCAAATTCCTAGTTTTTTCTTTCTTTTTTTGCTGAACCCTTTGGTGGTGTATTAGATGAGAGTGTCTATAGCCCTCCCTTCTCGTCACCAAACGTTGCACTACTACTAAGTCTCACATGAACCCAGACAAAATATTCACTCATTCAACAAGGCATGAAAGTCATGTATTCTTTTCGTACCGGGCTACATAATCCGCAGCCAGCAATGTACATCCATGAGACCGAGCGCCCACCGTTTCAAATCATTAGAACGTGAGGATCGCCGCATAAATTCTCTTCCCAGCCGCAATCTCTTTTCCGTTTGCTCCCTATCCACAGCATTTCATTTCAGTGGCTTTCTTTTTTGCAAAAGGTCAAACTACTCGGCAGCCTCCTCGGGCTGCTCCTCCTCCTCTTCCTCCTCCTCCTCGTCGAAGCTGCCGGTGGGAACCTCGTACAGGCGCAGGATGGACTTGTTGGGGTCCTTGACGAGGACAAACTTGGTCTCCTCCTCGGAGCTGCTCAGACACATGTCGGCAATCGTACGGACGATACCCCAACCGTTGGAGAGAGACAGGTTCATCTGGTTGGCAAAGTCGCGAGGCTTCCAGCCAATCACGCCCAGAACGACGTGCTTGTCGTTGGAGCGGGGGTTCAGACGGGAGACGAAACTGGGCAAAGGTCAGCTTTCTACTACTTTCACACACACATTACAGGTCGAGAGGGGGGCATACCCAAGCTTCATCAGGTCGGCGTTGGCCAGAATGCTCTGCACGGTCCATCGGGCAAGCTTGCAGCTGTTGTTCTTCATCTCAGTAGCAACGACGGCACCACGCTGGGTAACGAGCTTGCTTCGCCAGTCAAGCGCACCACCGCTGCCAGGAGCCTTGCTGTCGAACTCGTTGAGCGCCTTGATGGTGATCTGCTGGTCGTCGCCGCTGATGCCGTTCTTCTGCACGGCATCGACCTCGGTTCGCACAACCAGGTACACGGGCTGCTCCTCGTTGGTCGACAGGTCGAAACGGCGGTACTTGTAGGCCTTGCTGGCAACGGGGTCGGAGTCCTCGGAGGCGTTGTAGAAGGGGTTGGCGTGGGCCATCTGGACCTTGGAAGACTCGCTCTCGTGCACAACCTGGTTGGCAAAGTTGTGGTTGATGTAGGTGGCCTCCTCGGCCAGGGCAGCGGGCTGGTTGATGGTGTCCTTGCCACCATCGGCAGCGTCGAGAGGGGCATCGGCGGCGTTCTCGTTCACAGTCACCATGTCAAGAGCGGCGTTATCACGCTTGTCCAGGAAAATCTTGTTGCCCTGTCGAGAGATGACAATATCCCAGGGGTAGACGGAGCGGGGAGAGCACATGAGCATGGAGAGGATGCTGTCTGTGGCGAAGATGGTGGCCTCGTCCTTCTCGGCGAGCTCCTGGATGACGGGATCGGATGAGGTGGTGACATTGTAGGCGGCACGGTCGATGGGGGTGAGCTTCTTCTCGGCGCCCTTGACGGGGGGCTTGTCGTAGGAGCGGTCGTAGTAGTAGAGGAAACCGTAGTCGTCGAGGTCCTCGCCCTCGTCAGTGTCGAGGTTCAGCTTAGCCAGACGGTTAAAGTCAATCTCCTCCAGCAGCTTCCACTCGGCCTTGATGTTGATGCTGGCATCACGGTTGCGAGCAGGCTTGTCGTAGTCCTTCCAGCCGAATCGGCGGCCGCCGCGGCCACCAGCGTTGGAGCGTCCACCCCGGTCGTAGCCGCCACCACCATATCCGCCCTGTCGGCCACCGGCACCGGTCCTCTGCACAGCCTGTCGGCCACCACGGCCGGTCGAAGCGGCACCACGCTGGCCGCGACCACCGCGGGTGAAGACGGCACCGCGGCCGTATCGGGACTTGGTCGAGTCTCGGGTGTTGCTGACGACGGAGAAGGTCGACTCGTCCTCGGCGGCGGGGGCGTTGAAGGTGACGGCGTGGCTGGAACCGTAGACCTGCTGGTCTGTTTCATGGTATTAGTGAACAATCCTAGGGCCAGATGGCTCGAGGGAGCCAAAAGCATCATCGTACCTCTGAAGTTGCGGTTGTACTGGGCGCGTCCACCACGCTCACGGTCCTTGCCCTCAGTGGTCCAGTCAGCCATGCGGCCCAGCTTGTCGCCCTTGGAGAATGGCGCATAGGGAACGCCGTTGAGGGTGGTCTCGGTGGTGACGGGAGGGCCCCAGCCGTCGCCCGGGGGGCAGCTTTCGACGATCTGTACGTAGTCGAGTGAGTCCGCCATGATGAGCGAGTTGCTGTGATCTGGCGTTGCGCGTGCAGGTGGGGAGGCAAGGAATTGCGCTTTCTAGCCGGCGATGCTTGAATTTCACACCCACGATGAATTTGTGGTGGGGTGGGGTGTGGGGCATCTACCAGAAAAATGTCCAAAGCCCCGCGACACACTCGTCGTCGAGTTTGTGATTTGTGGGCGATGCACCAGCCACCGCCCTCAGCCACATCGGTTAACCTGGTCTAGGGTAATCGGATCCGATAAAATCCGCAGCGTCCCAACAGCACCATCTTTGAGAATGCGGCAATAATGAGACTGACGAAAGCTCAGGGAAATGTGGGGTAGGAGGGGCTGTTAGCGTATTTTCTTTTTGATAGGGATCATTGGTATCCTTAGTATGTCCTAGTTTAATCGTGCCGTAGTAACATCTATCAGTAAATTCGATATTCGCACATATGAAGTCCTCGTTTTACATGAATATAAACAGTACACATCCAGACCATCAAAAGAAGTGTTGTCCATCGCTCGTGTGTTTTGACCGTTATTGCACCAGAACCCAATTTCAACAAAGAGATATAGACATCTAACCCGACCCGTACTCCTTGTTCTCCAAGCCACCCAGCATGAGACTACCTGCCCAATCATAAACGACAACAGCAAGTTTTAGCGAAAAATGCCGTCAAGTGCATCTTGCACCTCGAATTCTTCCACGACAGCGCCGAAACTGATTTTATGTTAGGTTCAAAAAAAGACTGGAATAGGCGAATATGTCCCTTACCCATAGCACCGGACTTTTTGCATCAACTCTTCTGCGAGTATCCGGAACTGCCTCAGGCCAAGCTCGTGCACCCTTGGGTGAGACAGTACTATGCTCCATGCCATGATGGGGGTGACTTCGCCATCGAGATCTAACCTCTTGCTAAGATCTAGCAATGTCGCCAACTCAGCTTTGGCGGGCTTAGACCACGTGGGGTCTGCTTGAGCAAATTCGTGCCCAATTAGAAAATCCGACCTTGACTCTAAGGATGGATCGGGAGGAAACGACATCATCAGCGCATGGCCACACGCATCGCCTTCTGGGTCGGCTCTTCGCTCAACCATAAATGGGTAGTGTGCTTTGCAGGGTTTCTCTAGACTGCGTACCCCCTCGACAAAATCGAAAGCGTTAGCCAGCCTGAAAACGATGCATGACCCAGTCCCCTCCCCTCTAGTGACTCAGCAGAATAAACGCGTCGAATCACGAGGGAGGAGACTACAGGTGATCATTGGATCTGGGAGGGAAGTTGCCGTACGTTAAAACGAAATCAATTCCTGCCTGGTCCACATCCACCCCTCCTCGACCCGATGCTTCCTGCGTCAAGTCTCGAAGTTGATGGCTGGAAATCTGTGTGTAGTCACTTGAAGTGATGTGGCTTGAAGAACCTAATGATGGCGGGGTGGACTTCGTAGTCATGGCCGGCGTGAGGTTGGAGGAGCCAGCGGCATGGCTGATTGAGCTCACAGGGCTCCCCATGGGGATGCCGTGCTGCACCAACGCATCTCGGAGTTGCTTGTTTTCTTCGGCAAGCCTCTCTCTGTCTACTGAGACGTCGCTGAAGACCTCCTTGAGTCTGAGGACCTCGTCCTCTAAAGCTTTGATATAGAGTTCTTTTCTCTCCCGGTGCGTCCTAATAGACATGAGATTTAAATGGAGCGTACAAACATGATTGGAGGGGCATACCTCTGAGCTTGACGATTAAGCTCTTGGCGTCTTGTCATGGCTGGCTTGCTATTGGGCTTAGGGCCGCGCTTCTTTTGGGGGTTTCCATCTGGGTCCTGGGGTTAGCCTTGGGTGAGGTGCAGTAGCCAAGACGAATGATGCACTTACCACGAGCGGTTCTCTTCTCAGCAAGGGTCTGGAGAATGCTGGGGTCAAGACCTGAGGAGCTGGCCTCGCCCTCAGAGGTCACACCTCGCTCTGGGGAGAGCGACGCGGACATGTGTGACGCTGAGGAAGCCATAGCTAGGCGCCTCGCCTAAGTGCTGACTGTGCGTCCCTGGGAGATCGGTCAGCTGTTGATAATCGTGGATGAGTGGATAAGTTGCAACACGACGGCGGAGCGGGACGCTGTGGCAGACCAGGGTTTGTGCTGTGGGATGGAAGGATGTGCAGGCGCTGGACCCTGAAAACATACAAATACAGGGCCGGGCGCTATGCGCGTCGGTTGGCGAATTGGTGCCGCGGCGAACAGCGTTCCCGACGTCTTTGGTGTTGTCGGAGACGTCGGGAATCTGAATGAGGATGAGGTGATGTGTTGCTGATCGGGGTGGCGGACCCTTTGAGGGCGGGACGACGGTGAGTCGGCCGCCCAAGTGGAGAGATGACCAAGATAGACACAGAACAGCACCAACAAGCGCCCGGGCGAAGGGCTTAGGTAAGTCGAGAGGCCGCGGCGGAATGTCACTGAGGAACTATTCCAAATCCCCGTCCCAGTGTTCTGCGCCGTCCCCACAGCTTGTGGCCGGTGGAGAAGCCTTAGGAGCCGATGGCCGGCAGATGAACGTACGAGATGGCGGCGGCGCGGGGGCCGAAGGCAGGCAAAGGATGTGGGGTTGGCCGTCCGGGCGTCCGGGGGATCTGTTGCTTGCCAGAGAGTCTGAACAAGAGGTAGCGACGGGAATGAGACGATCTGGAGAGGGCAGATATCGACCCCTCCAGCCTGCTCAAGTGTTGGCGATCCGCAGCAGCTGGAGATGCGCCGGAGATGCGCTGCAGTGGTGCTAAGCAGTGCACGGCCCCCACTGAATGATTCCAAATACGGGGGACGCCCAGCGCCTGCCGCATGCGTACGCGATGTAAAAAGTATGTGCCGCCGAGCCGTCGTGTCGAGGAAGAATACCACAATGCGGGCTGATGGCGACGATGGCGACGGAGAGAAGAACCTAAATGATGACCGAGTCTCAATTCCAACCTCGAAACGAGCCAATATCACTGCACTGCCTTGCGCGTCATCAGCGCAATCCTTGCAGTGAGGAATACTCTTATTTCGAGGCGAAGTAATCAAGGCAGCAGCCAAAGCCTCAGCGAAAAAGTTAATTCTCTTTAATCATTATTCCCTGTAAAGGCAAATTTCCCGAGAATATACCCGGTCTAAGGCGCCCTCCTCGCCCCGCTGGCGATAGACGGCGAAATCATGTGAAGATCCAGGGAGGCGTCGAGAATTTGGTCTGAGAACCTTGCAAATAAACAACTAGAAGAAGTGATTTACATGTCAAGCAGCTTGAGTGCTATATCATATTGCAGCTTGGCCCCCACTGCCAACTGAATTCTCGGACTCGGACTTGGCGCCTCGTTTTCGGGTGCACCACTACCAACTTGGAACCCACTGTATTCGGTGTGGTGATGTCCAAATATCGATGATTGGTGACATCCTTCTTGAGGTAAGAATCCTTCCCTTGAAGATCATGGGCAGTGTTTCTCGAGACCCGCTGAATTGGGTTCTGAAGCCTATAATTAGGCTGTGCAGTAGACCATGGGACGTGCTTCTTGATGGTTCACCTGGTTTCTTGGGCAAATAAGCTAGTTGGCTTGCCCCGATCGATAGCGTTCACGATTAATTGGGCAAATCTAGCATCAAAACACCCTAACCAAAGAAAGAAACCACGAAGGTTCAAAAGGTGAGCCCGCCCCCTATTGTCTACCAACAGAGGAGTTGACGCACAAATGGTGTCTCCAAAGCAGGTATCAAAGGTGAATAAAGACCGGAACACAGAAAAAAGCACGGTTTCAAACAGGCGTAAGAAACGGTTGACTTGTACGCGAGGCATTGGGTAAATACAAAAGGAAGATCGGACCAGATGGACCTGAATTAAAATTCATTTCTTAGTCGAGTCTATGAGCTGTGCATTTCAACAGCCACCTACTGGTTTACCTGATTTTCCTGAAATTATTCCGGGTATTCAACGGCTCGCTTGGGACTCTCTTTTTCCCAGGACTGCATCGAAAGCATTCATCAGGGTGTACTTTGGTTGCTGGCTCCTCAACTGGCTGGACCCTACATGATCGCTCCTCCGAGTCCCACTCCTCGCACTTCTCCGTGCTGGTAACAATAGATATTTTGGTTCCACAGTACCTGCACCGATATGGATAGGTCCGCACCGTGCACATGACTGAAATCGATGGTGGGATGAGCCCGACTTGTCTTATACTCGTCACGAGTGTACTTATTTCGGTTGGTGTTGCTTACAGGAATGCGGGTCATCGCGTTGACGGTTGGGCACTACTTATATACTTGTCCTTACCAAGCGTATCAGTGTGTTGCATCCATCCGCGAATGACTGTTATGGTGTTCCGTGGAACGCCCGGTCACCCGATTAACCGCTTCTGTATTGCCACTTCACTCTATTTTGGGGTCTTTGTCATCGGACTCTAGTGCTTCTTCAGAGTACATCACTTGGCCACTTCCCATTGCTGTCATCAATCTACTCTTCTTTGTTGCACGGAGCCGATGTGGACGGGTCGGGCTTGTCCCCCGTGTCACACAAACTACACTCCTCCGGCCCTGTCCATTTTAACGGCGCACTAACTGTTGAAATAAAACAATTTTGCTTGTTCCGCCTATTACATCTGATGAACTCGTCGGAATACCTTGCGAGCTTTTGGCAAAAGCTGCAGTAGTAATGTGTTCGCAGGTAATGGCACATGTTTGCCGCGGCTTGATTGTTGCTGGTACGGGCACCGTGTCCAGGAGCCAATTTTCTAGGCTTTAGGTTTTGTATATGAAATAGATATAAGAAACTTGTGGAATTAATACTACGATCTTTCTCATGACTCTCGTGGACAACATGGAAATGGAACGCGCAGTATATATAGCCCTGTGGTATATGATTGACTAAACAATTGATGAGTCGTTTACTTGTTGTGGCTGCCCACGACGTTTGGCCATTCGCAGTTTATTATGTCGTGCACACGTAGTAATTCAAGAAAGTACTCTTCATGATTTGTGTTCGCTATCCGCGAAAGTGATATAGTATTTTTTTCATCACTGAATCAAATACAATTGAATTCCATCCATATTCGGATATCTATCATACAAGATAAATCTACAACATTGACAAACAAGAAGAAACCAAGATTAATCTACCTACCAGTGGTCCCTTGTGTCTTGTATGCATTTCTTTTCGACAAGTTCATTGCCTCGAAGGCATTTATGTCAAATTCTAATGAAGCACTCTTGCTTGGTCCTATTAACCTACACCGCTTGTTGCCACCCCGTCCTGACCAAATTAAAATGCAGTGCAATATTACACAAGAAACACCATGCCATACAAGCCAGCCTCTGAAATAATGTGACTAGAGTTTAAGAGGATGCATAGGTTTACACAACAGCTTCTCCGCATGTGAAAAGACTTCGGACTTGGGGAATTTACGAAATCCCAACCACCTTGCAGGTGACCTTTGAAACAAGCGCATCAATGTTCATGATGTCTCACAATTTTCGCCAGCTCTAGCATCTGAATGGCGAAATATAGGGTCTCATATTCACTAAAAATAATTTGCAGTTAATCAAAATTTAGCTGCATCGACGGCGTCATCGCTAGTAGCGGCAACTCCCTGCGACGTAACACAATTCTTTTAGCCTATCCCCATAGCTTGCCGCTTGCTCTCCAAAGTGCAAATGACACTCACTAGTAGCGGTCGATTCCACCAAAAGCGATGCTTATCAAGCAGCTCGTTGTTGACCTTAGACATAGTCATTTGTACTTCCTTTGCTTTGGACATGACAGACTTCATTACATATTTCTTCTTTTCCGATTCGCCCTCCCTACAAAAGCATCCCAGCTTATCAGCCAAAGGAATGATAAATTAATGTTACGCCGGCCCGCAGCTGGACACGGCGGAATTTGAGCTCATGACCATGCTCCGGACGAAACAGCTGGATGTGATCCATGCTTAGCTCCACACCGTGTGTGTGGCTCGCCATGATCATTCTTCCTACATGGGGTGCCGGGACCCCAGCTGCCGCTTTAGAAATGAGATAGTGCGGGGTATCCTACGTTAGACTATACCCCATTGATGTGGATTTCGTATAACTTAAGCGGCGATGCTATGTCTGACGAATAGACTTGAGCAACAGGGAAGCCGCAGCGAGCATGCTTGTTAGTAGCACAACACTGAGGCGATCAATTGAGCACGTATGGGATCCGGGAGCCTATGAGCCGTGTAACTGATGATCAGTGTATTGGAATCGAGAGAAGAGGGGGGGTGCTGAGTGTTTTTGGTGTGATCGTCGCTCGCACAACTTCAGCTAGCGAGTAGTCACCGCGCGGGCGAGGTTGGTTAGCGTGGGCTGAGGGAGGGTAGGAGATGCGGGGAAGCAGTGCCGCGGCAGCAAGGAGGACGGCAACAACGAGCTGAGCGGACTGGTGCATTTAGTTGGTGGCGTTTTAGTGAGCGAGTATGCGAGGGTGGCGGTGAAGAGCGCTGAGTCGGCCAGCGCGAAACACGGCCAATATCAAAACCCGCTGAGGAAAATGGATACTTGAGGTTTTAGGAAAAGCTGGGAGGGGCTGTTTCAAATCAAGGCGGGCGCGTGGCAAAGAAAGAAAGTGGAAGTCAGGAGGAGCGCCCGAGTGATCGACGGTTGGTGTCACCTAACAACAGAAACCCCTAGTTTGAGAGATGGGCCAGGCAATACAGCGGCTTAGTTGAGCCGAGGGGAAAGTTTAGACGAGGATGGATGCACAAGTACTGGCAACAAGTACTGGCAACAAGTACTGGCAACAAGCGCCGACCAAGCAGTGATACACTGTTGCTACGCATTAGCTCTTGTGATACTGCCAAGAGGTTTGGGCTACAACAAAGTCCACCGCCAATGCTTTCCCCCCAGAAGCCAAAGCCAAGTGCTTCGAGTTCGTTGGGGCTTTGGTCGAAGTATAAACTAAATCCTACATAATGCCCAATCCTAGACAGAAGTAATTACTTGAGATACGGTCCAGTCGACGAAACGATGTTACTAACTGCAGCCTAGTGTCAAAACTTTGTTCTAGGATATGAACCCATCCTATACCCCGGGCTCGTATATATGTATTGGAGACCACCTCGGCCCCTCGTTTGTAAGGGCTGGGATCAAAGTTTTGCAACCAGCGTTATAGGCAAGGATGTTGCACATCACCAACTACAGTTCAGCAGGGGTTTATTTTAATGATCATTCGGAGTTATTGTAGAAACGTACTAGAAGACATGGGGACGCTTGTAAGCGGTGATTCTTGAAACGGTGTTTCGGGACAAATTGATCACTTCTAACTAGATTGTCGTCAGGGTAGAGAGCTCCAAAACTTGACAATGATGTACTTTGGGAACAACCAAACATTCACCCTAGCAAGACCACACCTTGTAGGAAGGCCCCGATATTTCAAAGTCGAGGCGCCAAGCACGAGGAATGAACAAAGACATCTCACAGTTCGTCTCTGTTTTGCCGGGTCAGATTCGCTAGTTGGCTCATCGCCCAAGAAACCGTTATGTGGCGGACTAGACTAGACCGAAAAATGGGCACTAGCCACCGAGATACACTTTGCCCTTAAAGTTGGTCAAGACTGGGGCGCCATATACCAGAGCGGATTCCAGGCCTGGAATGCCATCTCGATTATGCTGCCATCGTCATAACCCCTCCACTACAGTCGCTTGCCCGACAACAAGAGAACAGCAATCTAATCCCAGTCCTGCTTTCGGCAGTGCAAATTCTTTGATCGAGACATCACTTTCCTTTCGCCATCACATTCGCGCATTCTCTTCGGAGGCTGTTTACTCTCGCCGTTCATTTAGTTTCTGGGTTTGGCAGCGAGAGCACTCCTCCGGGTGAACCGTAACGGTTGGCATCTCGGTCTTCTGCATCGGGCACTCGAGTCTGTGCTTCCCCTTCTCGCAGAGCTCGCGGTCCGCCAAGCGTCTGAGCTCCTTCCTGCAGCACCGGCAGATGTATGGTGTGACCTTGAGCATGCACATTGCAATGAGCCAAAAGAGAGGTCACTTGTACTTATGAGTTACCCTGGCACATACGAGGTGGGATTCCTCGGCATTTGTCTATTATAACTAAAAAATAAAATAAAAATAAAAAGAGAATGGTCGCCGACGGAAAGCTGGGAGGACATTCTTATATACTGTCGCAAAGAGATCGGTTCGCGCCGGAAGCTCGCAAGCGATGAACCACAGATCTTGCAAGTTTCATCACAGGTGAAACCATTTGACGTGTGGCTATATCACCAATACGTGCCCAATCAACAGGACATGGCCATGGTTTGTGATAGTATCACGTGTGCAGGTTTTTTTGGTCAGGGTATTCCTTATCCATGAGGGTCAGAGCCCCCCACGCCGAGATGACTTCTTGGCTGAAAATGGTTCCCAACAAAGCTTCTGTTCACTGAGTTGGGTGGGTGTGATGGTGTCAGCCTGCTGGTCACCAATGGCATGAAGGGGGTTCTCGGCTATTTATGGAGACACTCGGGCCATCTGCGTCACCACCATCGGCCCCGGATACTGTATCTTAGTGTCTTTTTGATTTGGGAGGAGAAAGAAGGCTGCCGCCTCGGAGGACACGGCGCCGAGAACAAATTCGTCGCTTCTTCGGGTGGGCTGCAAGAGAAATGATGCAGCTTCAAACATACATATGCTTACACCGGGTCCAAATATCTCGCCTGACCTGCACTGGGGAGAAGTTTCGGTTGGGTCTCAACAGTATCTCGGCGCCTTGCTTACTGTGGCTGCTACAGTACGCTTACCGTGGAATGGTTGCTGTCATTCGCTGTCTTATGCCACTGAAATTTGTTGTAAAGCTTCCTTCTGAGCCACACGATGCATAAATAATAAGTATGGGCTCTGCGAGGCTTGCTAGGACGTGTTCGTGACAATGTGATAATGGCTCAGCCTCGTTCTCTTCACACCCATCTCCGAGGCCTCGCCTTGCTGGGACCGTTGCTCGTCGGCCTCTTCCAAGCTGACGTGGTCCTGTCCCTCTTGTTGCCGCTGAGACTTATCGCACCGCGCCTCGTCTACGATGTCTCTTCCTGCATTGCTCAGTGCATCTGGGCCTGGATCCAGAACATCTTTACCTACTTCAATGGGGCTCACATCTCCATTTCCGGCGATCCTCTGCCCCCCGGCGAATCCGCCATCATCATAGCAAACCACGTCGCCTGGTCGGACTTCTATCTCATCCAGGCCCTGGCTCAAAAGTCCGGCATGCTGGGGCGGTGCCGGTATTTCTCCAAGGCAGAGCTGCGGTACGTCCCCTTTCTGGGATGGGGCATCTGGGCGATTGGGATGCCCCTGGTCAGCCGCAACTGGCTGAGGGACAAGCCAGAGCTGGACCGGGTCTTCTCCAACATAGTGCAAAGAGGATTTCCGACATGTGAGCAAAAGTGACGGGAGAATTGATCACCATGCACCGCTGACGCCACGACCAGGGCTTGTCAGTTTCAGCGAGGGCACTCGCTTCACTAAGCGGAAGTACGCAGAGTCGCTGGAGTTTTGTCAAACTGGAAACCGGCGACAGCCGATGCATCTACTATATCCGAGAACGAAGGGCTTCGTTGCAACGGTGCAGCACCTACGCAACGCGCCGCACGTCAAGGCAGTGTACGACTTTACGATTGCCTACCAGCATCGGGGAACCTTCCAGAGCGCGCCGTCCATGTGGGAAACGCTCAGCGAGCCGGAAATAAGCGATCGAGGCGGATACCGGTTCCACGTGCGTGCCCGAAGATTCCCCATTGAGTCCCTGCCAGCCAAGGATGAGGAATTGGCGACGTGGTTGGAGCAGCTTTGGGTAGAGAAGGGTGAGTGGCTTGAGGCACAGAAGCAAGAATGGGAAGTGGATGGAGGTGGATGGGCAGATGTGAGATGATCAAAGGGCCTGAGTCGCGTGTCTGTGGCCGGTGCCGTCGCTTGGAGGCGCCGCCAACTTTGGACGGGTCCTATTTTCAGAAACTCTTCTGCTACCCTGTGTCTTTCAAACGTACCGCCTTTTCCACAAGAGTGGCTTGAAAGGGTGGGAAGCAATGAGACATTGACGACTTGGCCGAACCAGTCTATTCGCCGGAAGCTGCAGGAGGGCGGTGCTGGGGGGGGCTTATAGCAGAGGGTAGTATACGCAGTGATAGCGCATGTGACGGACTCGGCCGCAACTACGTATCAAGTCTCTCAAACAATGACGGTGCAGATCATGGAGCATGTTTGAAAAGAAAAGAAAAAAAGCGAGCCCCGGCAGTTGGGGGTGGATGCGCCGGAGGGATGCTTGGAATTTTGCAACCCTGGACCCTGGGACCCTGGAGATTGGCCTGCGTGCCTAGGTGGACGACGGTGGGAGAGCCGGAAGCCGGGAGGCAGTAGATGGTAGGCTATCGCTTCTGTGTGCAACGGCAGAGGTCAATCAGGGGCCCATGGACGCTGGGTGGTGACGACAGGCGACGGAAGAAGACGCGGATCAGCTCATCACTGCAGCAGTGACGAGATCAAGTTCAAGTATTGGGCTGTTTTGCGCGTGGAATTCGGCCATGGCCCTTCAAAAAGGGAAATACTAGGATGCGGCGGTGAAGACCCATCAATCTGAGGCAAAGCTTGGGCTGCCGAGACGAGGAAGAGGTGACTCACGTTGCTACTGGCTGTCGTTCGATTAGAGGGGGCAGGCTGGCTGCATCGCATCTTCTAGAGCTGTGAGTGATATATGCACCTGGACAACACGAGGAAAGCTGAGGGAATCCAAGCCGAACCAAGCTAATTAGGCCTGAAGAAGAGTCGCACGGAGGATGCATGGCGAGACCGGAGGACCCCACCGCGGGAAGGGAGTGGATGACATACAGCTAAGCGGCGAGCGAGCCAGGCAGGGACGGCCAGCGCTGGTGTTGATGCTGGCTATGGGGCTTTTGTTTTGGTTGACTTGTTTAGTGCCGGTACCAGCTCATGCCTGGCTCAAGCTCAAGCTCATGTCGCGGCCATCCATGCTCATGCTCGTTGAAACACTCTGCGCTATGATGTGCTGATGAATTATGCAACTCTTGGCGCCCGCGTCGCTGCTCTGCCCATCCAAGCCGCCTTAACTCGACCGGGCCGCCTCCGCGACGCCCGTTGTCGGTCGGCGGCGGTCATGGGTTGGTAACTGACTAGTTGCGTCGTATGCAGAACGGGAGAGAGGGTGAGGGAGAGACAAATGTTCGGGTATGGCTCCAGGGTGAGACTCGGGTGGGGGAGCTCGCAAAAGGGGGGCAAGGGCAGCGCGCCTCAATCGGTGCAAGGCGAGAGAGAGCCAAACCAGAAGGGATCTTCTGCGTTTTCCCTTGTTTGTTTTGGTTGCCCCCTACTTGGCTTCCGCAGTGCATTTTTTCTTCGGGCCACCTGATGCAGAAAAGGGTTACATGGAGAGTTGTCATGTAGTGCTCGCTGCTAGCTTCGGCTAAGCCTCGTGCTGCTGTTAATCCGGTGCGAGTCTAGGTGTCCGAGTTGATCGAGATTCTTCCGGGGTGGGAGAATACTAGAGCAGGGGAGAGCCTTACGGGGAGAACTGGTGCGGGTAACTGACGTTCTCCCCGTTGCTAGTCAAGTCACCGAGGTATGTTGAGGTAGAGGAGGAGCCAACCGAGACAGTGAAGATCAAGACCGGTGAAACCCTGTGCCCGTTCACTCGGAACGGGCAGCATTTCACGCAGGAGTGCACCGGCACACGGGTAGCTTGCACGCCCACACGCTGGTTGCATGCTATTTTCGCTGGATTCTGTGATGGCGAGAAATTGGCAGAGATTGGTTATAGACAGCCCTGGGCCAGCGGGCATAAGTCAATGTGCGGTGCAGGCCCTGCGCCGGTGCCAGTGCCGTGCCACACAACCGGTCGACACGCACGCTGAAAGCCAGAATGCACACACCTACGTAACCGGCCAGCCCGCTGTTGCAGTGCAGCGCGGTGCACCGCAGCGCTGCGCAGGAAGACATCCGCGAGCAACTGCTACCACATCCCAACTATATTTACAACAGCACAGTGCGGTCTGCGTAGCCTGTAGCCCGTAGCAGCATCTACTTGTGCCTCGCGCACCCGCCGGCGTGCCACCCGCTAAGCCAAAAGTCATCACCGTTAGTAGCATTGGACAGGGAAATGTGAGCAGACGCACGCAAGAAAGCAAGCCAAAGCGTGCATCCACATCACATCCACATCCACCCCCAAAGGGCTCAGGAAAAAAGCAGCTCACCAGACTACTACAAGAGCTAGCCCCCGGGGAGGTGGAGGCCGCTGATTGGCCGCAGCACCGCCTTCCCCCGCTTATTGTATCATGAGAGGAACGCGAGCCACGGCTCGGTCGATCGTCGACATCTTTTGCGAGGTGCCCGCGCTGAACTTTGTCTCTGGCTCCCCTTCAACGGCGACGAGCCTGCCTTCCTCGCGTTACCTGGACACTTCGCCAACCTCTTCCCAGCGACGCTCAAGAGTTCGAGTTCCGGCCTCGTCAATCGGGCACCCTTGGGCTCTAGTCTGCTGCCGTTCCCTTCCTCTGCCCTGGGCCCCGGTCCATGCCCTCGCTCACGCTCACGCCCACGTCGACGCCCGCATCCGCCGCACTTGAGTCTCGAAACTCGGTTGCTCGCCTCGCCTCTCTCGTCAACACCAACGTCAAGGCCTCAGAACCCGTCAGCCCCGAGACGCTTCGCTCGCTGCCGACCCTCAGTCATGTCTTCGAGTCTCGCGGGTCTGTAGTACTGGCGCACTCGCCAGACCCCCGAGTTCCTCAACTGGTGCTTCCTGCTCTTGGGCAGAGCGCTCGGCCGTCGAATTCAACACGGCCCGCCAGTAATTACAACACACAAAAAGACTGCCTGATCAGCGGCACCGGTCCCGACGACCACGAGAAGCCATGGATTCTCCCTCGCCCGCGGGTGCCTCATTGGCCCCCCCGGTCATTGCCTCGTTGCGGGTGCACCAGGCGAGCGCCATGGCGAGATCTTTGAGCCAGGATATTCGAGACGAGCGGGAGGAACTGCGAGAGGCGGCCGAGCAAACCCTCAATACCATTGTCGACCTCAACCTGGATGGAACCATCAAGTGGGTCAGTCCCTCTTGGACCGACGTGGTTGGCACCCAATTCGAGAAGGTCGAAGGAATTCCTATTTCAGACTTAATTGTGAGCGACAACAAAACCGTATTCGCCGATGTTGTCGAGTCCATGAAGAAGGATGACTCCCGAAGTCACCGAGTTCGCTTTGCTATTCAACTTGGTCCCCTATCGAAACTCCTCGCCCCCCAAAACAGCCAAGATGCCGATTCTGAGAACCAGCAGCCACAAGCCCTTGACCTCGAAGCTCAAGGAATAATGGTGTACGATAGTGTCTCTGGCGGAGAGAGCCACGTAAGTTTGCGACGCCCGAGTTTCTCTAGTTCTTCTGGACGTGAATAACTAATTTCTTAAGACCATGTGGATGCTGCGCCCTTGGATCGCCCCCCGAGAGATCAAGATTGATCTCCCGCCTGTCATTGTCAACTCATTGGGGTCAGGTGCTGAAGTACTTGCGGGCTATTTGACTCAGCTCGCCGATAGCAGCTTGGACGATGCCGAACAGCAAGATCCTCCACCTCCGGTGCTCTGCCGAATTTGTGAACGCCAAATCCCACGCTGGTGGTTCGAAAAGCACACCGATCTCTGCCTCCAGGAACATCGGGCCGAGATGGACGTGCAGATGGCTCAAGAAAACTTGACAGAGCATCGCCACGCTATCGTCAAGGTACTTGATGCATTGGAGGCTCGTAAAAGTCGCTCAATGACTGGCGAGTCATCCTCCCTTCCAGTCGCCGAGTACAAGGGGTTACCGATCGGACCGCCCCCATCGACTCAATCCTCGCCCGGTAGTTCTCTCCCTCGGTCTAGTGAGCGTCAAGGTGGATTGGGGCATGCTAGGGCGCGCTCCTTTGCCGTTCGACGACCTCAGGCTCGAATTGTTGAGCTTCTCATGGACCTGTGTGACACCGCCATGGAAATCAGCACGCCCGCCATTAAGGAGCCGTCAACGACACAAGGCAACGGAGAACTCCGTACTCAATCTCCCCAATCCGAGTCACGTATCTCCCAAGTTTTGCAGTGGCAATCCCCAAGCACAAACACACTGGAACAAGAGCAAGGCCTTGCGCTCTTGTGTGCTGATACCGAAAAGGTTTCTAGGGCGAAAGTTGACGCCGTTTTCCGTCACCGGAAGATTATCGAGTATTCGGAGCGTATCCGTATTGAACTTGCCGTTCTGGTTCAAGACTGTATCGACGAAGCATTGCGAAAGGCAGCTCGCATTGCTGCCGGAGAACTCAGCGACTCGACAGAAGGAGAAGCCGAAGTCCATGAACCATACGTCGAAGAATGTGAAGTGGATGTAGGTGACGATGGAACCTCGCGCGGCCATCCCACAGATGACAACTATTCTGAACCCTTGAATAGTCCCTCTGCCCTTGCTGCTGCTCTTCGTCAAATGGATATATCGGATCGACGGAATCGTTCGCGACCAACCTCGTTCATAGCTTCGACAAGGTCAAGCAGCCCGAAGGAGTGCCCGACCCCACGCTCTCACTATGGTGCACCGAGTAGCTTGGGTAACCAAATCCGGGACACTCGAAGGGATTCAATTTACCTGGAGAGCGATGCCGTCGACAGCGAAGGGAGCATGCGTTCGTCATCTGTTGCTTCTCGAAATGCGCCCAGGACGGAGTCCCCGATCTCGGAGTTTGGAGACCTAAGACGTGCTGCCAGCGCGAGACAGCACCACCGGCGAAGTCTGGTTCTTCCTGGCTCTACCTCTCCTCGACGACAGGAATCGCCATCTCGCCACCCCCCGCCTGCATCTCCTTTGCGGATTAAGCCTCGTGGCTTTCCCCCACAGGATTACATTGCTTCTCCAGAAGCTTCACCTATGATGCCCAGTAGTGACTTTAGTTCCCCTGCTCCTTTTCATACGAAGCACCACAGAAGACAATCTTCGGCTGCTATATCCGATTTCGTCATGAAGCCTCCGCCGTCTCCGCGTTTGGGACCAAACCCACCTCCTCCCCAGCCAAGGCCAACCCAGCCTTCGATCAAGGATTTTGAGATTATTAAACCAATCAGCAAGGGGGCTTTCGGTAGCGTCTATCTGTCAAAGAAGAAATCAACTGGGGAATACTTCGCAATTAAAGTGCTGAAGAAAGCTGATATGGTGGCCAAGAACCAGGTGGGCAACGTGAAGGCGGAGCGCGCTATTATGATGTGGCAAGGCCAAAGCGAGTTTGTTGCCAAGCTTTATTGGACATTTTCCAGCAAAGATTACCTCTATCTTGTTATGGAGTATCTTAACGGTGGTGATTGTGCCTCTTTGATCAAAGTGCTCGGTGGTCTTCCCGAGGAGTGGGTTAACAAATACCTTGGCGAAGTTGTTTTGGGTGTTGAGCATCTTCACAGCCGAGGCATTATCCATCGAGATCTGAAGCCGGACAACCTCCTGATTGATCAGAAGGGCCACCTCAAGCTGACTGATTTCGGGTTGTCTCGGATGGGTTTGGTAGGACGACAGAAGCGCGCATTGAACAGCGAAAGTTCGGATGGAACTCCTGATTTACTCAAGCAAGGGCCATTCGCTCGGTCTGCCTCTATCGCGTCCTCGAGATCCACCTCCTTGGATCTCCACGGCGGCCATGCTCCCTCGCCAACCATGACCCCACAGATGACCCCTGACGTTGGCAGTCTGGCGCAGCCCTCTTACTTTAGCCTTGGTCAGGAAAACCGCCGAGTTTCCACTAGTCACCGGAGTGATAGTGGCGGAAGTGAGACGCTCGCACACATGGTGACCAACTTTTCGCTGAACGATTCCGAACCCGGCTCTCAATCTCTTAGTTTTAAATCGCCATTGGATGAAGAGGCGATTGCTCATGGATCCCCAGACTTGGCTCCGAGCTTCAACCATCGAATGAGCATCGATGCTGGCAACAGGAACTCGCTCCCGCCATCCAACATGATGCCCCCACCGATGGCCCTCTTCAACCCAGAGGATACCAACCGACGATTTGTGGGTACTCCTGATTACCTTGCCCCGGAGACTATCAAGGGTGACAAGCAGGATGAGACCAGTGATTGGTGGTCTGTAGGCTGTATCATGTTTGAGTTCCTCTTCGGTGTTCCACCCTTTCACGCCGATGAGGCGGAGCAGGTTTTTGAGAACATCCTCGCTCGCAGGATCCAATGGCCAGATGAAGATGAGTGTGAGCCTGTGTCTGACGAGGCCAAGGACCTCATCAACAAACTGCTTTGCATGGAGCCCCAGCAACGTCTGGGTTCCAATCTTGAGGACAAGTTTGCCTCGGGAGGAGAAGAAATCAGGAATCACCCATGGTTCCAGGAAGTGAACTGGGATACCTTGCTTGAGGATGAGGCTCAATTTGTTCCGCAGCCCGAAAACCCCGAGGACACGGAATATTTTGATGCCAGAGGGGCGGTATTGCAATCATTTGCTGAGGAAATGGAGGACCAAACCTCTCCTCCTTCGTCGGCCGCTGGTTCCGAGTACCCTGAGCGACCTCATGATGCGCTCTCTCGAGTTAGATCTCAAGTCAACTCGATGAACCGCAAATTGATGCCGCTGCATATTCCCCCTCATGTTCGAGACTTGAAGTCTAGGCGACTCAGCGAGCCAGTGGCCATGGATGATTTTGGAACCTTTAGCTTCAAGAATCTTCCCGTTCTTGAAAAGGCCAACAAGGATGTGATTCAGAAACTGCGAGCGGAGGCGTTGGCCGCCCAGAGCAGCAAGCAATCCGTTAGTCCCGGAGGACCGAACAGCATGATGTCTCCAGGGCCATCCCTCGAAGGTAGCCCAGTCATGGCGAACCCAATTCAAAGGACCATTTCCAACGCCAAGAACAGACCGCAGTCGCCGTCCGGACTCAACCATTCGAATGCATCTCCTAGTAGGATTTCGCAGCCATCCTCACCACTGCTCGTCTCGTTTGTCGCTGGACAAGGCAGCGAGCCTCGAAGGAAAGCCTCAAGCAACTCGTCGAGTCTCTCGCATCAATCAGGCCCTTCTCTTCAGCCTACATCGGCATTCGACATTCCCAAGGTCCCCCCCAGTCTCCAGAAAGCCGCCACTACGGTTGCGGCATCCCCCTCCGCTTCCAAGTCTCGAGGCGCAGCACCTCCACCACTGTCTCTATCCCCACAGAAGACAGTTTCAACCCCACGACAATCGAGCAACTCTTCGGCCGGGCGGTCGCGTTCCCTTACCGTGGGCTCTCAGTCACAAGATGGAAGCCCAGTTGCGTCAGATATCTTGAATCATCATAGAAATAGAAGGAGCCAGGTGTTTGACATGTCTCCATCATCCTCAGACAACGAGGGAGAGAAGCATAATGCTCTTCTCCGAGTCCAGCGGCGTAGGCAGAGTTCCCGGCGGCTGTCGCAGATTGCCTTTGACGCAGGACCTACTTTCCGACCACTTGATGTCCTCATTTGCGAAGATCATCCTGTATCGCGTATGGTCATGGAAAAGCTACTGGAGAAGCTCCGCTGTCGAACTATTTCTGTTCCCAATGGATCCGAAGCGGTTCGGTACTCGATGAGCGAGATCAAATTTGATGTCATTTTCCTGGAATATCAGCTGCCGCAAATCAGCGGTGCAGATGTAGCGCGTATGATTCGAGAGACCAAGAATGCCAACTCGCATACGCCCATTGTCGCTATCACAGCTTACCTAAAGGAACTTCAGGCGCCGCACTACTTTGATTCTCTCATTGAGAAACCAATCAGTTCTTCGAAATTAATTGAGGTTCTGCGAGGCCTGTGCCAGTGGCGCCCTGAGTCTCCTGGGCCTAACCCGTCCACAGGCATGCCGCGCCCAGTACCGTTGGGAATCCGAAAGGCCAACAGTCGTGTCGAGGATAGTCCAACATCCACGTCATCGATTTTTGCTGGCCGTCTTGGAACGGCGATGATGTCGAGTCGGGAGGATTCAATCAGCTCATCGCTCTTTGGAGATTCGGAGTCTGTAACCACGGACGAGGTCCCTATTGTGGTCAGTCGCAAGGCAACCAATGATTGGGACGAAGCTGGTCTGGGTATATCTACGGATGACAATGTGAACCCACTTGAAATCCCAGGAAAGCCTATTCCTCAACTGCTTACGCAGCAGTCGGCTCCTCCGCTCCTGGACCACGGACCACGATTGTCAGAGAAGCTCAAAGTTAAGAGAGATGCCGGAGAGCGACTTGCCCCGGAAGGCACTGAGTCTGCAGACGATGAAGACGAAGAGCTTGGAACGGGGCGAGAGAAGCGTCTGAACCGAAGCAGCCAACAGCTGCTTGGCAAGGCGGGCCTCCCCAGCTCAAAGCTTGGCATCGAGATGATGCGTGCCAATAGCCATGACAGCGTGACGATAGGATCAGAGAGCACACCAGAGGCTGTGACCCAGGTGGTGACCACTCCGTCAAAGGAGATGGAAGGTGGATTGCTAGACTGCGGAGCTGCGGTAGCGGCCCAGACTCCACCAGACAACAACCTCAAGGGCGACAGCCAAGTTCTGCAGACCCCGGAGACCGGGTCGGACAGTGTTGATGCTACACCACGACCCGCTACCACGCGTGCTGACAACGTTGCGGGGGCTGATGAAGCAACGCCCCGACCGCTCGGGAAGTAAAAGAAAGTCAACGAGAGGCATCCTTTTATGGGGTATGTCGAAATCTCTACACAGTTTGGTTTTCATTCATTCACTCATTCATTTTTATATTTTATCAGCTTTTTATTTCCTATGTCTGGATTGTAGCGTGGCGTTATAGTGGAGAGACCTGAGCTGAGCAGAGCTGAGCTGAAGTGTATCGTGGAAGGAGGTCCTCTCATATAAGAGCACGGATGTACGGTTGTAAGGGAGGAGGAATAGTGACACGGGAGCAAAACGGAGGAGGCATTAGGATGGCAATTTGGAGCACGGGGAGGGGGGTGGAAAATTTGCAGACGGACAAAGACTGGATTCAAGCGGAAGAGAGGCAAGAGTGCATCTATTTGGTGGCAACGGAACCGGAGTTTTAGTCTTTTGTTTGCTGTGACTTGACCTTGTCTCGAGACGTTGACCAGCAGACGAACCAGTCCTGGGACAGCAAAAGGCCAGAGTGCACAAGCGTACCAAGGGGATGGGCGAAGCGGAGGCGGCAATCATTTATTTCATCTTCCATGGCGGTGGGATATGGCGCGCGCTGGCAATGTCGTTGGCGACTGTGATGGTGACTTTGGTATGCGCGGAAAGAGGCTGGGGGATGAGATGTCAAATGGCATTACCTTCACCGCTCCCATCTTCGCTGCCGTTGTTTCTGTCGTTGCCGCGGCAGCCAGTATGGCCACCCCCCGCCAGTAGTGTATAAGAGACCAACGATACGATACAGACTTACTACTACATATACGCCTCCATCGATTGTGGCTGCCAGGTTTTGTGACTTTTGTGTGTATTGAAACATGCTGCTCGTGATTGCCAGTCGAGAGATCATCACAGATAATGCTTGTTGCAGTAATGATACCGCGCGAAGCATTGGTTCTGGTAGTGCCATGGGCATGGTCACCGTGAAGAGTATTTCCCTCGGCTATTGGGTTAGACGTATGGATTCCAAGGTTTGGAAAAGGGTAGCTTAAAACAAGCGAAGCGTGAGCTAGTTTTTAACTTTGTTATTTTTCTTGATTTTATCCGGATCGGCAACCGGCGTGGCGCGAGACTTGGGATAAATGCTCAGTCATGTTGAAAAAACGGCTGGGGAAGAACCTGGTCCGCGGCGAGAAGCGAGTGTGGAAAAGAAAAGAGAAATGCCTCTTAGACCAAGCTGGGCATGATTTTCCCCCAACCACCGACCCCCGGCCCAGCCAAGGGACCCAGAGACGTTGTGAAAAGTCGGACCGCGCCTAGAGGTGGAGATTGTTTGGCGATGATGCTGGTCCGGATTGTCCATGTGCTGGTGGGCGCAAAAGGACACCCCCGAAGCGAGCTAAAATAATACCAAACGGGCTTGCTGTCAAGCTGCAGCGGTGGGCGCCATGCATGGCGTTATGGTTATATCCATCGATGGCGTGGATTTACCTCGGGACGTGCGGGGGTTAAAAAAAGAAGGGGTCTTAAAAGTCTAGCCCGGTCACAAGCGGGCAGTGATTGGCATGATGGCGCGCTGAGTCTTTTTATTGTGTCGGCCGAGCGAAGAAGATGGTGTTGAGTAGCCGAGACGGAGGATCAGCAAGGATATGGGCGCATCTTGTTGAAGATTGAGTTAGTCCTCCGTCCCAGAATGGGAAAGGACATGCGACTCTATCTGGCCACGAGAAGAGCTAGGTGGACTGGGGCGATGCTGCAACATTGTGGTGCCGACGATAATGGGGCGGCGTTGAGACGCATTGTGGTGGATTTGGCATGCCTCTGGCTCCATGGAATGTGGAAACGCGTGGCGAGGCTTGCGACGAGATGCTAGCCCGGGGAGGAGAATGGATTGCTGTTCCTAAAGCTGTTGTTTTCCCGGCTGGCGGGCAGCTATGTTATTCAAGGATGTGTACGTAATGGCATCTTGATGGAGACGGGTGAAGAGTTTTTAGGGCCGGTGTCGAGGTGGCGATGAAAGGTTGGCTCGGATTCACAAGTGGCACGAGAGCAAGAGCAGGAGCAAGTGGAAGAGTAAATGTGGGATATGCTGAGATAACTGCCCGCTGGCTGATTATTGATGCTTTGTGATGAACGTGGACGACTTCCATTTCGGGCGACCGAAGAGTCTGACGACGGCGTTGAACAAGACGAGAACACGGGCGGGTGAGAGATTAACAAAGGCTAGCGTGACTGGAGATGGTTTCTAGATTCGGGCTGAGTGTCGCGTGCTGCTTTACCTGGAACGGCCTTTTTTCTGGCGCATCCCTGGACCGACTCGCATGGGTGTGACGCTGCCGCATGCATAAGATTCGGTAAGGTAAAAGGGAAAAGGCCGTGAAGTGAAGCTGGCGCACGTGTCGTGTGCGTTGTGAATGCCAAAGGGAAAGGGTCCTTGCATTGCGAGGCACCGTCCAGACGGAGGCAGGCGGGAAACGGGTCGTTGAAGAAGGTGCACAGAACATCACACGACCTCTTGCCGCATTTGGCTAGCACAGTGGACGTAGTGCGGCCAAGACTGGGAGAGCGACGGCTTGGACGCTGCCAAGCAAACACGTGCATGAGACCCTTGTCCCATTTGCTCCCTGGTCCCTTCCATTTGCCGACGACAGAAAATGCAACAGCTGAGACACGGCAAGATGGGACGGATGTGTTTGAGTCTTTTTTTGATCTGCATTGCTTTTTCTATTTTGTTTGACATATTCGTTTACCGACGATGTCGCTGATTCCGGTCGGGGCATTGCTTCCTGTGTGCCTAAGTTGTTGGGCTGGCAATGCGATTAAAAAAAAAATCTGTCTGCCGTCCCGATGCCGATTTGCCGGGTCGACCGAGATCGAAAACTGCCTAGGTTGGGGCGGGTGGGCTACGTAAGAGGCTGACATGGGCAACAGCAACAGAAAGAGATACTGCGCAACAGCGTGCATTGCAAATCGTCTCTTTTGCCTCCCTCCGGTCGCTCAATTAGGACACCGAGAGGCTGCGCGTGGGAGGTGAAACATGGTTTTAGCAAACTGCATGGTTTCCGGTCCATTGGTCCATGCGGGGACGCCCGAACAAACGATTGCACGACGGCGGCACCGTTCATCTCACCATCAGTGGCACTAATTTACGTCTATCCTACACAAAGTGTGCTTTTCTTGTATTTGAATGCGTGTGGCTTTCTCGAAGGCCTGCCCGTCACAAAAGTCTATTGCACCTCATGGGCTCGTCTTGCCTCTGTTATTGGGCAGACAAGCCACCACGCTGTGCCGTCCTGGAATTGGCTGTCAGCGACGCTCCTTCTGTTCAGACCCAGATGCTAGGATGTTCCTAGGCTGTTTGGCGGCGATCCTAGCCCGATTGTTGTTGCGAGTCGTCGCTCCTCATGTCTGTTTCGCTCGTTGGCCATGTCGGGTCCACTGTCGTGTGCCGTTATAGCCGGTCACGCGCACAGTTGCTGTCTTCGTCCAAGCTTCTAAGGCTTCATCGTCATAGGGAATGTCCGGAGCCCCGGTCTTTGTGGTGGGGGCACCCTTGACAGCGCCCCATCGACTCAACGGGACCCATGTCCGCACATGTCTGCAACATGCTCGCCATCTCGCCTGGATCTCTCGGCGGGCGGACGCAACCCTTGCCTCCCGGCCGTCCTCTGGGGCTTGCGCCGTACATGTTCGTCCAGCTCCAGCAGGCAATTCCTGCACGCAAGCCCCCCTCGTGGCCACAGGATTGCCCACGGTGCGCCGTCGCAGCTTCTGACTGGCTGCTCCAATCTCGCGATGCTGCATGTTGCGACGTCTGATCCTTTCCAGTAGACTTTGAGCTCAGCGACGGCCGTCTCGACTCAAATACAGCCCGTTGTCGCGCCTACTTCGCTCGGATCTCTTGTCCATCTCGCCAAGACAAGCCAACTATTCCTTGGTTCGGTGTCAATTCCTTCCCTGAACAGATCGGCAGGTCTGTCTGGAGTTAATTCTTTCTTCAATTTGTCTCTTAGTTGCCTAAGTGGCCGAGACAATATCTATTTTACTTTGGGCGTCGCTTACACACGACACCCGCTAACTGCACTCTCAATTGGCTTTGCCAATTACTTCTATACGGTCTCTTCCTCCTCATATTACAACACTTTGTTCCATTGAGCAACCCGGAATCTCTCACAATGGTTCATCGGCACCACGACTCCGCCATCCCCGGCGAGATCCCCGTCCCCCATGGGCCCCCCGACAGCGAAGATGGCTACGACTTCCCCGGCCTTAGCGACAACGAGCGCCGCATCTTCAGCCATGTGACCCGTCCCGACGACTCTTACAACGAGGACGGCGTCTACTGGGCTGACCTGCCCCTCGCGAAGCGCGTTGCCTTCGTTTCCAAGGTCGACAGGGAGGCCGCCGCTGAGGAGGCTGCCAGCGCCTGGAGCATGTTCAAGGAGGACCCTCTGTCCAACCTGTCCTGGTACTTCCGCCATGCTGTTATCCCCGGTGCTGGTCTCGGTCTCGAGGGTTACGTTCTCTTCTCCATCGGCAATCTCGACCCCCTGTTCAAGGCCGCCTGGCCTGAATGCTGGTCCGAGAACGCGACCTGCAGCAAGAACTGGGTGTCCGCTGTTACCTACCTTGAAATTATCGGTATCATGGTTGGTCAGGCCTTTGTTGGTGTAAGTCTTTCCCCTACCATCCTTGCCCGCCTTATTTCCTTCCCATCACGGGCTTTTTTTTTTAAGCTTTGATCTCTTGGCACCTTGGCACACACGCCTCTTTTTTGGTTTCCCTTTTAGGCAATTCTGCCCTGTACTCATTGGACATTTCCCGCTAACACTCAAGCCTCGTAGGTCATCGGTGATTGGGTTGGTCGACGATGGGGTCTCATCCAGGATGCCGCCATCATGTTCATCGGTCTTCTCATGCTTACTGCCAGTTGGGGTCTGACTCTCCAGGGCTGGGTCATCTGCTACGCTTGGTCTCTCTTCTTCTACGGTATTGGTGTCGGTGGTGAGTATCCCATCACTGCCACCTCTTCGCTCGAGGGTGCTTCCACTGGTGGCAAGCTCTCTACCCGCGAGGATCGTCTCCACCGTGGTCGCCGTGTCACCACCGCCTTCTTGATGCAGGGTTGGGGTCAGTTTGTCAACCAGGTCGTCCTCATTGTTCTCCTTGTCATCTTCAACAAGGGTGAGGGTGGCCCACCTTACAGCAAGTCTGCTGCGCAGTACACTTTCCGTCTCTCCTTTGCCTTCCCTGCCGTTGGTACCCTCTGGCTCCTCTACTACCGTGCCTACCGCATGCCCAACGCCTCCAAGCAGCTTGCTGAGGCCAAGAAGCGCGCCAACGTCACTGGCTACGATGTCACTGCTCTCAAGCTTTGCTTCACCCAGTTTGGTGGCCGTCTCCTCGCCACTGCCGGTACTTGGTTCTGTAACGATGTCTTCTTCTACGGCAACAAGCTCTTCCAGTCTCAGTTCATCAAGGTCATCTCCCCTAACTCTTCTTCCATCCTGACCACTTGGAGCTGGAGCTTGGTCAACATTGTCGTCTCTCTTGCCGGTTACTACCTCGCCTCGCTGACCATTGACAACAAGCTCTATGGTCGCAAGATGATGCAGCAGGTCGGCTTCGGCATGTGCTTCCTCATGTTCGTCATCCCCGCCTTCAAGTTCGACTACTACACCAGCCCAGCTGGCATCCACGCCTTCCAGGCCATGTACTTCCTCTCTTCCTTCTTCAACCAGTTCGGTCCCAACTCTGTTACCTTCCTCGTGGCTGGTGAGGTCTTCCCCACTCCCATCCGTGCCACCGCCCACGGTTTCGCTGCCTGTATCGGCAAGTCTGGTGCTCTCCTCGCCTCCGTCCTGTACAACTACATCGACACCCAGACCAAGTTCTACGTTGTCCCCTGGTTCGGTCTCGTTGGTATGCTCCTCACCTGGCTCTTCCTCCCCGACACCACCGGCCTTGACCTCAAGGAGCAGGAGCGTCGCTGGAAGTACATTGCTGAGGGCAAGCCCGAGGAGTACCACGGTGTGGCCGTCAACCCCACCCATCTTTCTCTCTGGGAGGTCATGCGTGGTGTTGGCAAGAGCTACGACCCCGAAGCTGACTGGAAGGCCAAGATTGAGGACATGCGCAACGAGTGGGAGCTTATCCAGGCCAACCGCGGCCCCAAGGAGTCCGAGGACGATGCCATGCCCCAGGATGGCGATTTCTCCCCTGAGATCCACGAGTTCTTCAAGCGCTCCAGCCCCAAGAGCCGCCGTGACAACGCCGTCTTGGTCGACGAGAAGAAGGCTCTCCCTTCTGATTCCAACTCTCAGTAAACTCCCTATAGACTTTCCAAAACCCTCCATCGCCATAAATTACACTCATTATTTCCTTCTTTTTTCCTTCTATAGTTACTAATAGTTTTATGTTTGGTGTGGCCATGGTGGCTTAAAAGAGATATCAGTAGCGATAGCAAGTTACAAATAGCATGGCATGGCGTTCTAATTGATTTCTCACTGTTCAAAAAAAAAAAAAAACCTTGACTGTCCATTGTTTCCAGAGTGAATTCCATCTAACACAACATCAAACTACTGAACCATTTATTAGTTAACTACCTCTTTCGTACATTGTATAAACTCGTGCAGCATGAGTGTTCTCGAAACGACCTTGTTGCTATTATTCATCATCTGTGATTGGGGGCGACATGTTATATTTTAAGCATGCCAACCTAAACTCTCTCGCTTCCCGCCCAATCACCATGGCTTGATTCTCAAAGTTTACAAACGGCATGGGTCCTGTTCACGAACAGCATGGAGCATGGGGGGCAGGACCCTTGTGGAACTTACGATTGTGCCTTGCATGCCGCACCCCTCTCGTTGCCTCCAACGCTAAGAAAGAGAAATGCAGCCCTTGGAAGGCTTCTGGAACGAGTATTATATTATACTATGTAGGAATTAGCTAGCGGTGCCTGGAGGGAGGGGGAGGGGTGATGGGGCAGCATCCTGCAGGGCCAGACCCCCCCGCCCCTGGACACTTGGAAAACGGGGAAATCGGTCGCCAAGTAAAAGGCACGTGGGAGGAGGAAACCCCCGGTCTGCTGTCGCACGACTCTGATTAGGATCAACCTTAAACAAGTCCGCAGGATGGCAATCACGGCAAAGGCGGCATCAACGGCATAACGGTGCCGAAACACGAACAACGTTGTGTTTTTAGAGTTAATCAGTTTAAGAAGTCCAAAAGGCCCCGGCGGTGCTTTTCTTTTTTGATTCATCTCGCGCCCTGTAAATCGTGCACGTGTTTTTTTCTTTTTTTCCTTAATCTAAAATTTCTTCTTTTTTCGATCTTCAAGAGGGAAAAAAAAAAAGAGACTAGAAGTCGTCGCCCCCCCTTCCTTGCATTGATTAACTCTTTGGACCCATCAGAACAGGGAGAGATAGAGGGGTGGAGAGGGGGGTTGGATGACTCTGACCACATAGCCCTCCTCCTCAAGGTCTGGAACAACAACGGTCCAAGATGACGACAACGACGAAAAAAAGGCCGAGACAAAAAGCGAGTGCCCCCATCCGGCAAATTCTGGATAGCGGCAATGTGTCAGGAAAGAGAAAAAAGTGAGTCAAAAGGGGAAATAAGTACTGAGCACGTGGACGGTGGAAGAAACATTGACAACGAAACGAAGAGAATATTTAAAACAAAAAAAGCAGATTGCCGGCCTGATTTCCCATTGCGTCCCAAATAACAAATGTCAAATCAGCGTGACTCCGTCCTCATGTGCTGTCCTTGCGGCCCAGTCTCTGTTCCGTCTGTGTCTCTCCGTTGAGAATCCTCCCCGGTTTGCCCGCGGGTTTGTTGTTGTGGTGGTGGTGGCGGCGGTGGTAGTGGTGGTAGTTGATGTGATGGTGGCGGCGGTGGCGGCGGTCCTGATGCGCCTGGTTGATGAAGGAATTGCAAGTGTTGATTCCGTTGAATCGGGGGTTGGATGCTGGGTGTTGCTGTTATTACTACTGAGGAAGAAGGCGGAGGTAGCGGTGGTGGTGGTTGTGTCGAGGAAGGAACGATGACGCTGAGAACACAATCATCGAGATGTTCGTAAAAGTCCTGCGCCGTGGCAAATTCACCACGGCAGATGGAACATCGGGCTCTTGTGCTCAGCGGACTTTCGGCTCCAGGAAAGCGGCGGCCACTGGGGCCAGACTGGTCAACGTGGTGGGAAGCAGTCAGGTGGCGTTTGAAGACATCGGCTCGGTTGAAGGCCTTTTCGAAAGGGGTGCCGGCACCGGGACAGAACGGACATGTCATGGAGCCGCGGTAATGGGTGAGTGCGTGGCGGTTCTTGTCGTATTTCCTGGCAAAGCCCTTGGTGTGATACTCGCACGTCACTATCGGGCACTTTTCAGGCCGTTCCTCTTGATGCGTGAGCATGTGAGCTGCAAGATCGCGAAACACGCGGCCGCAGTCTGGATGGGGGCATCGGGTTCGGTTCTCGATCGGTCGTCGCGAGGGGCTGATGCGGTCGATGGGGACGGGAGGTTCGACAGAGGATGATGCTTGTTGCGTTGCTGTCATTGCTGTTGATAGCCGAGTAGGCTCCGTCATGGGAGATCGAGTTGCGTTCGCGTCGCCGTAGCCAGCATGCGAACCAACTTCGGCGTCTTCTCCACCGCTGGAAGAGGCGTCTTCGCTGGCATCGGCAGATTGCTGCACCTCCTTCATCCAGTCCTTGAGGACCGCCATAGACGGCCAGTCTCCGCTAGCTTTCCCTGCCCGATGAGGCCGGAAGTGAGCACGACGAAGGTGAGCCGCGGCATTGTAGTAGGCACCGTACCGTTTCTGCGCCAAGCAGGCTTTGCAGCGCGTCAGGGGGATGATCGGCTGGGGTGACGATGGGCTTGGATGTTTAGGCTCTTTGCAGATCCATCGCTTGACCATGGCCGAGTGTTTAGCATCAACGTGACGCCTGAGTTCGTGCTCTCCCCGGAACCCGTCCGGATGCTCATTGCATTTGTCACAGTATACTCGACGCAATGAAGGCCTCTGGTATGCGGTTCGAAACTTGGGAGGCGGAATCGGTTCGCCCAGGGGTCGTCGTGGCTCTAGCATCGAAGACATATCCTCCCCAACCGTGTGCCGCCGCGCTCGCTCCGTAGCATCACGGGCAGCACTAGACAGCCCCGGGACATGGCGGTCAAATCCCATTCCGGCCGTTGTAGGCTCAGTCTTCCAAGGACCAGATCCATGGTCAAATGCTGGAAAAGCATGTCTTGATGGAGATTCCTGTAATAGACCCGAATGGAATAGGCTGGCTCCCGCGCTCGCCGCAGTGTCCCTCGATGGTCGGACAAACCCATGGAATCCGTAGCCTTCTATTTCTCCTCGGCCAAGATTTATCAAGAAGTCGAAGCTGGATGCAATATTATGTGACTGCCACGCCTCCCGATGCGTTGCTCGATTTATACGCTGCAGCAGCGCCCCTTCGTCCGGCGTCAGGTTGGAAAACGCTTCGCTTGAAGCAGAAAACAGGTCGACGAGAGCCTTGTAAACGTTGTGAACTGCGTGGCCCGTTGCTTCTGCGGACGCAACTCCAGAATACCTTGACGAGCTAGGGCCCTGCGGTAAAGGGAGAGCAACGTCCATGAGTATCGTCTTCACGGTGCTGAATATACAGAGAGAAATAAACACTCCTAGCCACTGTTTCGGGTTCTGACTTGACTTTTCCGATACCACGAGGTCGAAAGAGCTTAGAAACTGCAAAGTAAAAGACCTCAGGAGATGACTCCGGTCGGCAAAAGGAAAGTCGTCGGGCGCTGGATTTCGAGGGTGAGCCGGTACCGGACGGATGGCTGGGCGCGGTTGTAGCACATCGTAAAACATCACCTCTCGAAGCAATTGTTTCGCCCGATACAGTGTCGGATAATTCAATATTTCCATGTCCCGGGAGGTCGAAAGCTGACCGCTGATGGTCAGGAGCTCGATGAAGTTGTAGGCAGTGTCTTGGCAGTTCCAACTCGTAGCAAGAACTCGTAGGATTGGAGGCATCGCCGCTGCTTCTGGGGGTATCTGATTAGTTGACCGTTGGCCCAAGTCTAAATCGCCTTCTGTCCACCAAAACGTGTCTTGGAAGTCCACTCTAAATCCGCTAACAAATGGGCCGCCCGATAAAGATGGATAAGTTCGGAATATGAAATCATTTATGTTGCCTTGGCGAGGATGAGGAGGTGTTATCGGGGTATTTGTGGGCGGAGATGACAGTGGCCCTAGTATCCGGTTAACCTGGGATGTCGGCCTGGCGCGACGGGAGCTCTTGATACCTGGGAGGATCCTGTCAACCAAAGACACGACGGATCCGCGACAACAGCCCAGATAGCTCCAGTGAGCCTCGCTTTCTGACTGGGGAAGGTTGGTGCAGCATGTACAGGGGTTATTCGTATCGCACTAGAAACTATGTGAGCTAACAGAGCTATTATGGAGAAGAAGCAGCCAAAGTGCAAAGATTCATACGTGTTTGTTCAGCGCTCGGCACTGGAGGCAAGGTTCGCTCTCTCGCAAGAGCTGGAGCTCCCCTATGGATTTTAGGCGATGATGCCCAACTCGGGCTCTCTTCAGGGGGGGTAGCTGAGGGTCAACATCTGCATTGACCAGGTTTCGGACAAGTGGAGGGCGAGTGTCCGGGAAGTTGAAGCTGGTTGCCGAGTCTCTTGTCGCCGTGCTTGCTGTGGAAGGAGTCGGGAGAGGAAGGGGAGGCAGGTTTGTCGTCACCAGAGGACCTGGCGGCTGGGCCATGGGCATTCTGCTTCTCAAGATGTGGTCCGGGGGTTTTACTGGAGATTGCTCTGTCGACGGCAAGGAGCGTCTGAGCCCAAGGGTACCATCAGAATCTCGGGTCAAAGGGGATGATGCATGGAGTCGAGCATGATTATCTCGATCAATCCGAGAAGAAAATCCGTAAATGTAGTGGATACACTGCTCGTTCCAGCACTTGAATGATGCCCGAGGAAATGCCCGAGCAAGAGGAGCATCTCGAGATGGCAGTGGCGGAGTTGGTTGACCTTGGCGGGTCAGAGCGAGGTTCTTTTCAAGCCACGGGGCAAAGCCCGGTGGCGCTTTGTCTGTCGGATGACGGGTCAGGATGGCAGCCGTATCCAAAGCTATTCTGTTAGTTTTTTTTTTTTTTTCTGTGTTGAATTTGAGGACATGAATTTTTGCCATGTCCATACAGAAAGAATGTGCTCAACTTACCTTGATGAGCAAAGGCCGCCTCAAGGCACTCGCACCGATACTGCAACGCCCGGGCCTCTTCGGCCTCCGAGAGTATCGGGATACGTGACGCAATACCTGGGGCGGGGATCAGTGAGCAGGATGAATCAGACAGAGGGAATTGGAGGGGCCAAGCATAAGCACACCCGGGTGCTGCTGAAGGGGAAACCGGAAGAGGAGAAAACGGGAAATAGAAATGGGATGAAACAAACCGTGACGATCAAGGGCACCCTCGAGAAGCTGTCGCTTATGCCGCAGCATGTCAAGCTCGAGGGCAGCGTCGAAGGTGACATCGCGGGCGTGCCGAGAGGGAGACGAGGCGAAGGATTTCGACCCCAAGTCAGCCGGAGCAGAGTCAGACACAGCGACAGCAGCGGAGGCAGGAGTAGGAGTAACGTTAGAAACAGCAGGAACAGCGGAGGAGGCAAAGGGAGCTGAAGCATGTTGAAGCGGAACATGGACATGATGGGCGGCTGCATCGAGGTTGGGCTCCGGACCGGACATGGTCGACGGAGCGGACTCATCCCTGCTCATATCTGGTTCGGGTCACCTCATCTCGTCTCGTCGTCTTGTCGAGGAAGAGATATCGTGCTGGGCTGGACTGCCTAGCATGAGCATGACGGGCTTGTCAGACTTTTTGCTGGCGGGAAGCTATAGTCGAGCGGCGGCCATTGCCCAACGCAGACGCAGGACACACGACAAGACCAGGCAAAGCAGACCAGGGCGAAGGCGAGGCCGGAGACCGGCGGGTGACGGGGAAGCGAGAACCAGAACTAGAGATGGGACGGAATTCAGTCCTGAGGCTCTGGCAGAGAGGTGGAATCAGTGTGAATGGAAGAGCTAGGTTTTATCGACGGACACGACATGGTGCTGGGGCCCCAGTCGCCGCCCTTGGGACAAGAGGTGTGTGTGAGAGAGAGGACGGTCGACGGAGACGGAGAGTGAGCAAAGGTGGGGCAATCCCCCCGTCACGGCAGATTTGGAGATAGTGCCGGCGACGATGCGTGTGGCCTGGGCTTGGGAAAACCCTTGGGAGCCTTGAAAGAGTGGCCCTCGGGCAGGGAACTACTAGGGACAGCAGGGACCTTGGGGACCGCGAGGGGACCCTGTCAGGTGTAGGCGAGCATGTAAGTGCCAACGGTAAGGCGAGTTATACCTCGCTCATGGGGCAAGGTACCGCCGTAGGGCAATGGCACGGCATGGCACGGCATGGTATAGGTTCTCGTCATGTTTTATGTACCTCGGGGTTAAAGCGCGGCAACGGTGAGATGTAACGGGCGGGCATTGGGCAAAACAAAGAGAAACAAGAGAAGCTTCCGAGAGAGCAGATCAGACACAAGAGGCCCGCTTCTCTACCTGCCAATGCCAACTGAGAGAGACAGGCGCGGTATAGCCCGAGCCCGAGCCCGAGCCCCAGCTGAGCACTCGAACCAAGCGTGCAAGTGTGGATTCCTGCTTCTCGCTCGCCTCGTGTGTTCAGCTGAATTAGTGATTGACTGACGGGGACTTTGCTCGCCAAGCGTGCAGGCCAGAGAGACCCGAGGACCATGTGCAGCAAGCGTCCCCATCGCCGACAACAACGGCAGGGCAGCGGGGATCCAGCAACCGGCCCCGGTCCCGGCCACGAATACACATGTATCAGCACGAGGGAGCACGAGCGTTTCCAACCCACACCCTGCCTGCTGGTCGTCAACCCGCGCAAGCCCCCGTCTTCCCTAGTGAGCCACAGGAGAGCCACAGGCCGGTCATGGATATGGAGTAGCGCGAGTGTGTGTGAGTTGTGTGTGTGGTGTACAGGCTTCGGTGGTATTCTTCTGCTCTGCGTGTGTGGCGCCCTGTCGAGGGGAGCCCTGTCGCCCACTCGCACGGTAGCCCTGCTTGCCCTGTCATGGAAGGTGCTTCAGCAGCCCGAGGAGCCAGGGGGGGGGGGGGGCCATGCTGAGAAGAGCTGGATGAAAAGCCCCATGTCGGCCGATGTAAGAGGCACCGCCTGATGTTACAGTAGCTTGTGCCACAGCGGTGGACGACTGGTGGTTCTGGTGGCTCGGCGCTGGTGCTGGCGGTGACGTCTGGGACTTCCAGTCTTGCTTCTTTTCCCTCACCTAGTACGCCGTTCATGTCTCGCCTTGACCCGGGCGGAGCGGATTCAGTGCAGCACACGCGTCGGGCTGATGAGCAAGGGTTCACTCTGTCCGTGAGAGTTTCGTGTGGGGCGCACACGGACGGGTTAGTGACGGCGGGAAGCTCTTTGAGCGGGAAGCCTTCGGGAAAGGCTTTTTGCTTGGGTAGCGGCTAGACGGACACAGGCTGGACTCATGTACGTGTGTGAGTGTGCGTACATGTACCGTATGCATTGTCAGAGTGATCCAATGCAGGGTACCTCGAGCCAGCCGCCGTCAGCTTGCTTGCTCAGGGTTCGAGCCCAACAAAGCTGCAGTTGCATCTTGTTTCCTAAACCAACAAGGCAGGTAAACAGCGGAGGTACATGGCTTAGCTTTACCAGCGAAGGCTAGCGGTGGGAAAGCCCATCTAAGCACAGGAGCCCGAGAGCCAAAGGGAACAGAGGAGAAGAGACAAGAGATGAATCGAGATGATGACCCAAACGTCCAATGGGAGCGACAGCGGCAGCATGGTGCCACCCACAGAGGGTCCCCTGCTCTGGGTCTTGACGGACGCTACTGCGTCTAGTTTCGTCTGCCGCGGTCCTACTTTTCCTCTCCATCTCTTTTTTTTGCCTCACGACTTATTGCCTTGGTTGATCGCTACTGTTAGGTTCTATATCATCTCGGCGAGATGGACATTTTGGAGATTGAAAAGGACGTGATGAGAAAGCCAAGGGCGACTAGTGCGTGTCACGAGCCGACAGTGTGGCTTTCGAGAGATGAGACGGAGTTCCAGGTACGATAGCGACCTGTAATAAGCGCAGGAAAAAAAAAAATTAAAAGAGCGGTTGCGCTTTTGAGTTGTGGTAGTGTGAACGCGTGTTAGTTCCCGGTGCCGGATAGTCGCTACGATGGAGACGTGGGGGGGAAGAGACAAAAGTGGCTTGTCAGTGTCTTGCCTCTGCCTTGCCACGTCTGTCCGTGCTCTGTGCAAGTGGATGGGCGTGGACCGTGCCCCCGTCAATCAATTGATGGATGGGTCAGTCAATCAACGACTGGCTAAATGGATTACTCAATGGCTGAATGGGTAATTGCCCTTCTCGGTGGGTGATGATGATGACCAAGGGTGAGGATGAGGATGGGGGTGGATTAGCGGTCCCGGCGAGATGAAACCCTCGGGGCTTCGTCATCCTGGAAACTGGAGAAGAAAAAAACAAAAAAAAAACGAAAGGGAAAAAAACCATGACCGCTAAAACCCTAGAGGCTCTTCGGGGATATGAGCGAAAGAGGGGGGGGAAAGTCAAAGACAAGATGAGACATCCCGACATGGGCCCTTGAGCGCGGAACCGTTGAGTTGGGGCTGCGCACTGGCCGTCACGCGATCCTCGCTTATTCACAGTCGCCGTGCCCTTGTCGCCGTCCCAGTTGCCTCAAAAAGCGGCCAAGATGCTGACCTGCGTGCGGGTTTCTTCCGGAGCAGTTGCCAGAAATCGACAGCCATGCAGTCAGGCTTCTCGATCTTGCAACCGCGCGGAATTCCTCCCCTCGATATCTAGCACAAACTAATGCCGGGGATAATGTACAGCTACCTGCTAGGTACATGCCTTGTCCCGTTGTCCAGTGTACGTACCTCTGCCCTGTGCTCCTCGACGGGTGCTACCTTGGGAGTACTTCTCTTTCCGTTTCCCAGAAGCTCAGACCGTATCAATCATGGACAAGGGTATGGGGTAGAGGGTCCCCAATCCCACAGCCTATAGGTAGCTCGACCTCCAACACCCTTGCTCGCCATGCCAAAGCCATGCCATTGCCATGCTCTTGTTCCAGCCTGGCTCAGCTGCAAAATTACACCACTTGGTCCCCAGAGCCTTAGCCCTGCTGGGATCCCCCAAGCCGGGCCTGAGCCACGCTGCTGGGGCGCCATCCTTACTCATCTCGCATCTCTCTGCCCTGCCACGGGGCGCTAGCTCCATCCCATCACGCATCCAGTGCCCCTCGCAACCGTGACCGTATAGTCGAGTACAGACGCACGACTGACTGCATACAGATCTACCGAGTACCTCCCCTCCATCCATCCAAAAGGGCTGACCGACCTGGAAGTCACCGGCCACCAATTGAACCTGCAAAAGAGGCACCTTGCCAAGCCCGGTCTCGCGCGCTGCCTGCCTGCGCCCAGCGCACCATCCACCATCCACCACCCTCCACCCTCCACCCCACGCCAGCCACTTCTCCCTCTCCTCGCTTGCCATCAACCCACAAGCCACAGGCAGCTTTTCGCTTCCCGGCGGACCACTCACCCTGCGGGGCCTTGTGCTGGGTTGGTCGGCTGCGGGTGACACCGGTGGTGGGAGGGTCAATACCCAGAAGGGAAACATGGAGGATGCGACAATTTATTTCATCAAGGACGTAGCGCACCTCTGACAGACACACAGAATGACATGCCACAACCCACCGGCAGGCCGGGATACGTCACGAACACTGGCCCTCTCTGCACCCGGTTCTCTGGATCTTCTGAAGTCCCTCAGGTGCCCTTTTTTATTTATTTTACGAAACATGAATCAGCTGGTCAGGAAAAACGACAGTCCAATCGTAAGTAAGTAAATGTACGTATTATAGAGTTATATAAGGTAAAGGCTAGATTGCTTTGTCATGTGTGTGGTATAACGCCGACGCAAGTTCGTACCCATGCTGTAGCTCATGTTGAAATGGCTTTCTCCCCTTTTGGCCATTCATATCATTGTGGTTGAGCTGGTAATTTTGTATCATCATGAACGAAACATGAAAAAACAGAAACGGAAGATGAAAAGCTAGTGAAGGAAGAATGGGCGGGAGAGGCAGCGTCCTTGGTCAGAAAGAAAAGAAAAAGGCGGAGGAGCGTGCAAAGAGGGGGGGGGGGGGGGGGGGGGGGGGGG